>OV656764.1:16252500-17502500 GCA_927399505.1 Luperina testacea
CTTTTAAACAGACTCAAAAGTTTGTTTCGGCCTTTCTTCTCAGAGTGGTCCGATAGGAAGCGTTGACCTCATGTAGCTAATTTATTGACGTGTAAAAGTGATTCCAATATCCTATTTACAAAACAAATAATTTAATTTCAAAATAAGCACGTGCATAAAACATGAATAATTTAGAATGTATCTCACTTATTTGAACATGAAACACACCACAAACTCACATTTTTTCACCCAAATAATCGTCAAAGTCACATTTCTGCTCCTATAATTTTCACTTATGAAAACTTCAGCATTCCCTTGTACACGGAAACTGTTTTCAAACATGAGTTTCTTTTTACGGATGTGGCAGTTCCGCCATACTTATTTAATAAGCTACCCTTATGGGTTAGCGAGCCTTTTTATAAGAGTTGGTAAATGTGAGATATTACGGGTTCATATAATACAATGCTGACTTGAAACGAGGCGCACTGGAGAAGAGTGGTCTGGCTTTTATTTTTAAGTCAAGTCGTAATATTGTTTATGTTTTCATGTTTTGTGTGTTCTTAGCAATACCTTTTGCGCTGTGTTTAAGAAGGCGCATGTTTAGTAAAAACCGATCCAAACAAAAACGGTCTTTAACTAAGGATTAAGGATCTGTGTGACCTCACATTATGCCAACATTAAAATTCCTTCCTTGCATAGATCTCGAGAAATCCTCTGTAGCAGACGGACAAAAAGTGATCTTCAAAAGGATCCAACTTTCCTTTTAGGACGAAGCCCTAAAAATATCCACAAAATTATCAATCGACAATCACGACGACATTTTCAACACAACGCAAATATAAATAATTTTTAAACTTGCCGCGGTCGGCTCTTGGGTGGGTGAGCATTCATTACATATTGAGACCCCTCCTAGGTAAGGGAAGCACGTTAAGTCGATGGTTCAGGCTATCTTTGACAGTCGTTACGGGTAGTCAGAAGCCCAAAAGTCTGACAAACTGTCTTACCAAGGGGGTAAGTATCGTGTTACCCAGTAATTGGGCTGTGGAGGTCTGATAAGCAGTCAATGTAAAATACTAATATTTAGCTGCATCCGGTTAAACTAGGAGCCGACCCAAACATAGTTGGGAAAAGGTTAGGTAGATTGATGTGTAATGAAAAATACCTGAACTTCAACCTGTCAACCGTGTTTTCTTCCTGTCTGTCAACTGAACACGACTGCCTTATGAATTGGCAACTGGCTTGTCTCAATATGGAATTGGTCAAAACCAAAGATCCTGTTAATATTGCACAATATATTAATACGTACAAGCATGGACCAAAGAAAGGCTCGTTTGTAATAACGTCCGAATCAAAAGGCGCTTTTGTCATGTTTTCAATAACACATCGGGTTGTTTTTATAATTAAATATATGTGCGTCTTCATTGTTAACATTATGTATGTACAGACGCCAGCACATCAAGCTACTACATTCTGTCAAATTTATTTAATAGATTTTCAACTTTATCGCTGAAGTATAAGGCTCAAAGTTGATTGGGAAAATTTGACAGTTACGGGTAGCTTGATGTGCTGGCGTCTGTACGTACAGACATTAATAATGAATTTGTTTTTATTTAAGTTAAAAAATACTTGCTTTAACCAAAATCGATGTTTTGTATTTTGTTTAAAAAAATCTGTCTGAAGGTACTGAATGTACCTACCCTCCCATACGTATGGTTTGTTCGTATCCTTTGCTAATTAGAGAGTGCATCCAATAATAGCTTTGTTTCGTGATGGGAGGTCCTTTATGTTTTGTGAAAGAAAATTATGAATAATTAGATCCTCGTGCGTAGGGTAGACTCAATGGAATAGTGTTTTTTGCACATTGTGACTAGTGCGAGATATTAAAGAGATGATACCTGGGTATATCTTATTAGCTTTTTACCCTAGTATTATGTCGATTTTACATAAAATCCAAGAGAAATCCAAGGGAAGTCGAGTAAAAAACTGTTAAATTGTTCGTGAATTAATTTTTGAACTAGTTACTAAAAATTTATTCCATTTTGCGTAATATCAATTAAGTAAGCAATGAACGAAAAATTTAATCCCAATTCTAAGGCTATATTATATTAGGTTTAATATTGGTGTAAAAAAACACTAACATTACCAAAATATATTGGCCAGTCTTTTGAGCACGGCATAAACTCTTCTCACTTATCTCGCGTCGACACGATTGAAGAAGTCTCTAAACAAAAAGCAAAAACGAGAGGCGTTGTGGAACACCCGCGGGGTAATTGCGTAACACAGTAACAGTAGCAATGGCCTTTATTTTAATAGTTCAACAACATTCGTTGCGTTGTGTACGTGTTTGAGCAGACTAACTTTTCGAACATTTAACCACTCACATGACCCGCCCTCCCGTGACGTCGTCCGCATTCTCATGTGAGTGGTTAAAGCAATAGATGAGCAATTTTCTTCAGATTGATATTGTTACGCAATTAGATTGCTGGTCCTTTCGATTTTGTACACTATCGAAAGTGGAATGATTTGACCGTAACGACACTTGTTGCGAGAAAAAAATTCGTGATGACATTTAACGGTCGATGTCATCACGCTCAAAATGTTACACTTTTTGCGATCTAGCGTTCATTCGCCGAATTTGCAGAGTATTAAGTCCAATAAGGAACTTGGTTCCAAAAACTAAAGGATATTTCTCCATAAAAATTAATGCACAAAGACTTGGTATACAACAATAATATAAGCTTATTACATTGAGAACAAAGCTTTGTTTTTCTTTATTCCCGACGTTCCGTGCGTCGTGATGAAACGTAAACACAACAGTCAAGTAATATTAGGAATACGTCTTTCCGTTTATGACAAACGAGTGTTTTTTTATGTAGCATGACGTACCTGTAACATATTAAGTTAATAAATCTTTGAATGTTTCCTGCGTGTGACAAATTTCATCCAAATTGGTTTAGATATTTGGGAGATTTTCATTTCCATGTCGAATTTCGAATTACTACATCACGATGTTTTTAAAAAAATCGTTTGTGACAATCAGATGGATGCAAAACAGACGATGCAAAATTGATGTTATAATGGTTCCGTCTTCCTAGATCATAGAAAGAAATAAAATACGATTATTTGCGGCAAATATAACGCAGAGAAAAAATACGAAACACAAAAAGAACAACTTGGTGGAAAATATGCGTCACATCCACGCAAAATAGTAAACAATTTTCATATAAATAAAAAAAAAATACCAGTAATAAGTCAGGTGTGAGTTAAAGTAATTACAGAATGTAAATCAATGTCATCAATGTCAAAAAAAAAGTAAAATTTACAATTAAATTAGCAACCAGTTTGATTTTGTCTAGACTCTAGATTGTCCTAAGAAAAATGCGTTTATAGGCATTATAGCAATATAAATACATCTTAAATCTATAAAACAGAAAACAAAGATTATAATGACAAGGGTTCTCGATATGTAATGGATGGTCACCCATCCATAAACCAACTGCGGCAAGCGTACCATACCCTTCAATCGACCCGTGCCGCTGTTATTATTATCAAGTAAAATAGCGGTAAAGTGCGAGTCATACTCGCGCACAGAGGGTTTTGTACTTAGACCAGATATGTAACTACAAATTTACGGTTTTCGGATTTTTTCCTTTACTTGTGCTACATGACATTGCTTCTTGCCAAATTTCATGATTCTATGTCAACGGGAAGTACCCCATAGATTTTAATTCCCTTGGGAGTGTCAAAATATGCGGCATAAACGCCCATATCTTTTGATTGCGTTGACTTAGAAGTTTTATTTTTTCACGGCTTCAAGGGATTGCAGCTCTGAGCATTTGATATTAATTTCAACTTGATGACTTTACGCGTTCCTGAGAAAAAAGGTCTTGACAGACGTACAGACAGACGGTCAATGAAGTGATCTCATAAGGGTTCCGTTTTTCCTTTTGAGGTACGGAACCCTATAAACAAAGTGGGTCGTAAATTTATACTCTAAATACAGCCTTAGCCGAAGGTAAAAATACCAATTAAAAAAGAAAATAGAAAGAAGAAAAAAAGACAATGAAAAAATAGATAGGAAGTAAAGACATCAGACCAATTTACAACTGTATAATTATTTATTTTACACATACGTACAGACGTACCTATTTAAAGTTTAAAAGGTATATTTATTTACCGCTTGGTCAAGGTTTCGGAGAAACTCAACTTCATTACAAATAACTGTTCTGATTTTATAAAAATAAATTAAATATTTAAAAGGCTACGATTTATTAACATATTTAAATATTACCAACCTGCATGCCACGATGCCGTAACACGTATAATTACATCGTAATTCAGAAGGTAATACTGAAACTGTAAATAAAATAATGAAATTATTTTATATTTATGTAAGACCTGTTTTATTTCACACTGTAAAATTTACTGTAACACGAAAATTCCATAACGGTGTATGAGAAGCATGATGAATCGTGGTATTAATGTTGAGTTTCTGATTACAGTTACACACTTCGATATATCAAGCTATAGGTACATTTCCAGTTTTAGCTGACCTGGTTTTATACTGGGCTGGAGTTTTATACTGGTCCACATATTGGTTTGGTATGTAGCCAAGTTACAATTTTTTTCTGTAATTTAACAATGAATAACCCTTCTGTAAATTACATTAAAGAACATCATTCAAGTGTCGAACATTTTATACCCAAAAAAATTAAGTATGGGATGTTATAACAGTAGTTAATATTATACTTAAAACACTGGTTATAAAAATATGATTTTTGGCTTTTTCAATCTCAAACAGTAGCCATGGGGTTAATTGTAGACATTCGTTGTAATAGTAAAAAATGCTCAATGTGTTATTTCCCATAAGAAGGCAGTACCTTTTTTTCTGGGCCGGCAGTTTAATTTTTGTTACGAATTAAATGATGCCTTTAGACAATACTGCCTCAGTTTTAAATAAAATGATAGATTTTTGCCCAACATTTAATTCGAAATAACTACATCACCCAACTTTTAACCGACTGTACTGTAAAAGAAATGTACTACGCTTTTTTAAGCTTAACCATTTTTTTTTTGTTTAGGCTGTGCGGTGTGCGTTGTCTGTCAGTGAGTGAATTTAAGATTTATATTAAGGTGTATAGATGGCTCACTGACCTTGTGCATGTGGGCGGAGCTAAACGCCCTACTCCCGAATACGTAAAAATGTGTGCGGTGGCGCGCGACACTAAAACTACAATCAAAGAATATGAAGAGGCGCAGACATGCCGCACGTAGGTCGCCATTTTTGCCTACGATTCCAGAAGGGAATGGCGGATGCAAGGCTGATATATTTTGTACTAGCTGTTAATCGTCCGTGTGGAATTTAACAAAAAAGTTATTGTTGAGTTCGCAGAGTTTACGATAACTTTATAAGGCGCTGTACTTAGTCAAAATAGGCTTCGCAAAACAATATTTTAGCCAAATGTATACATTTTAGAACAGCAAAAAAAATATGTTAATCTTGATCATATTTATGAGTGGACCATTGTGTTCAAAACACGTTTTCGGTAAATTTTCTCGATAGAAAAAAATAATCAAATAACCATTAAAATTGAAATCGTTGCAATTGTAACTGTGTTATTTATAAACAAATCTTGATAAAATTAATAACAGTGATGTAATGTACCTATAAAGGGAACTGTTGTTTTTATTTATCGATTGAAATAAGATATTTGTAAGGATTTGATAAATAACTCGAACGAGTCGAACGAAACGTTGCGCCATCGCGGCGTCTCTTTAGCTTTTCTTCATTTCTACGCGGAGCGACAGTGAGTCAGTGACCCATACATAGAGTATAAGTAACTAAAAAATGCAGTGACTAGACATGGGTCGTACTTGCAAAATCGCGTACCAGGGCTTACAAGTACGACTTCTTTAAGAAACCACGTCCTAAAACTAGATCTCGGGATACTTTCAAGTATTTTCTATCTGCATAGGAAATTGAACCTTAACTGTATACAAATAAGGACCAAAATCGCTTTTACAAATAAATACGTACTTATAGAGTATAGACGATTAAAGTTTCTACTACTATTCCAACCAAGAGCCCTGTTGGAAGAAAAAAAAACTTGCATAGGAAATTGAACTCTGAATTCTTACTTATGGAGCACAATCGCGTTTAGGCATGGGTCGTACTTGCAAAATTGAGTACCAGAGCTACAAAGTACGTCCACCTTAAAAAAACATAGCTCGAGATACTTTCAAGTATTTTCTATCTGCATCGAAAATTGATCCATGACTTCATACAAATAAGAAATACAATCGCGTACCTATTCAAAAGCCCTGTTAAGTAAAAATACT
Organism: Luperina testacea; assembly: GCA_927399505.1. NCBI lineage: Eukaryota > Metazoa > Arthropoda > Insecta > Lepidoptera > Noctuidae > Luperina > Luperina testacea. The sequence continues at coordinate 16,258,819 of OV656764.1, forward strand.
TGCATAGGAAATTGACCCGTTACCTTCTATGAATAAGGAGCATAATCGCGTTTACAATTAATATTTTCACAAACCATTAAAGTAAAAATACTGTCAGACGAAATTGTTCCGTAGACTCTAATTGATAAGGAGCCTGATCGCATTTGCGAAAAATGACGCGGTTGGGTACAGTACAGAGACGCCAGCTCATCAACCGATCACAATCTGTCAGATTTTCCCAATCAACTTTGAACCTTATGCTTTAGCAATAAAGTTGAAAATCTATTAAAGAAATCTGACAGATTGTGGTAGGTTGATGTGCTGGCGTCCCGTCCGTACCTATATAGTTGAGCGAGTAGCCGTATAAAATACTTTGAAGTCTTGCAATTATTTTGGTATCTGTTTGTTGATGAAAGCTGTTTATTATATTTTATTTTATGATTAGTTTTTTCTAAGTTATGTTGTTGGTGTAAATGTTTGTACTGTTTCGGTTCTACTCATAAGTTGTATAAATAAACAATCAGTGTATAAATAAACGGAAGGCAATAAAGAGATCTTATTTGACGAAACAAATTGTAAAGTTAGTAGGTACCTACTTTTTTGTACACACCATATTTTGTTTGTATAGATTATCTATAGACGCGTAATTTCGACATACATTATAACAGCTCGATTGGTCTAGTGGTCTCGTGCATCACTAAAGTTCTCTGCATCAATCACCAACGCCCGACTTCAAATTCAAACTTTTCCATAATTCTTTTTGTTGATTTTCTTATTTGATATAAATGTTTTTTTAATTATTATTATACTTTTTCAGATTTTCTTGTTTGAAAATTTTCAGTAATTATTACTTTTGTTGATTTTCTTATTTTTGTAACAATTATAATGCAATTTTATTGTTTTTTCTTTATAGTAAAAAGAAATGGTTGTCGTTTTTATTTTATTTTTATTATATTACTCTAGATTCTGAAAAAAAAATAACTATAGGAATAAAAATGATTGTTTTTATTAAAATAACAATTACTTATTGAATTATTTTAAAAATAAGAAAATAAAAATATGCACATTATAATTAAAAAATAACAAAACAAAAGATAAGCACATTATAATTAAAAAATAACAAAACAAAAGATATGCCGTCCACTGAGATTCGAACCTGGTGATTACGCAGTGAGAATCCGGACAGTAGAGTGCGGAGCCAATCGTGCATCTTATTCGAGTCGCGAAATTACGCTTCTAAATATAATGGAAATGGAAGTCGCTCTTCGACGAAATTCGCGTGGTGCACCCCGCCGTAGGCGAGGACTATTCGTATCCCACTTCATCTGCTTCACCCCCTCATATATTTCATTTAGTACTTCATTTAGTTCTTTTTGATCGTTTTTGCATTTTTAGTTTAATTATTAATTATTTTTAGTTTTTCGTATTAGCCTTTTTATATACAATATTTGGTGAACGATTTCCTTGGGCTAACACAAAAACACTAGGTATATTATTTTTTCAATCAATTTCATTGGAGATTAAGGAATCTTCACGTATAGGATCCACTTATAAAAAAAAAAAAACTGTAGGTACTCCGTTTCTTTATTATGATTTATTTACATTTGGTTAAGTACCTAAATAAACGCAGTATACAACCTCCCTATTTGAATCGGATATTATTCAATATTTCATTTCATAGGTTTTAATTTTTTTTCGTGGCAACCTATTTTCTTTTTTTTTTTTAAATAAAAGTAGCCTAAGTTACTCCTTAGTCACCTATCTGCTAGTGAAAGTCCCAGTCACAGAAATTAATCCGCACAAGAATATGAGAAGGTAGTAATCATAAACTCAGTAATGCAAATACTCGTAGATTGACAACTAAGAACGCTCATTTTTTATAAATTAAGGTGTTTGAAAACATTTTTTTTTTAAATTGTGGGTAAGTAGTTATTTTCTAAATAGTCAAAATAAAATGGCCTGAAATGGTTGTTTTAATATTACAAACAGACACTCCAATTTTATTTATTTCTATAGATAGATAGATACTTATTAGTCCACTCAACGAATAACCAAAAAGAGGTGTAGAGTGCGTGAGCTGGGCCCTGAGCGATTTCTTCAGAAAGTTGCTCAGAGTGCTTAGGGAGTAAACATACTAAAAGTCCCCGCGTCTAGGAGGTGAGCCGGAGTGGGGGGTATAAAAATTCCCACTTTTGAGTTTTTCGCTAATATCTATAAAACGGTGCGTCGTCGTAGAGAAAACGTATTTTTCTTGACTTGCTTTGCTTTGGCATTTTTATTTATTTACAAATTATCTTATATTTACAAAATAAACAATATAAAAAAACAGTATTTAGAAATGGCACCACTAATAAAGCGTCCACGCGGACAATAGAAATGGGCCCTCTGCAGCGAGCTAATCTATAAACGCATACTGATACAATTCGTTCATAAATATTTGCACTAACACAGCCAAACGCGCGTAGTCGATCGATAGCCGGGCGGAGCAGCGAGCGACACAGCCACCCCGTCTCAGTGCTAACGCACGACTGCCGCCCGCGCCCGCGCAGAGCACCTCTGAACCTATATCTCAAAATGGGGCATTGTCTTTGCAACTGTTGATTGATTTAAAAACGCTATTTCAAATATGTAGTACCTCTAACCATCAATTTTTCAGTGTAAAAATATTTCCAAACATCAAAGCCGTTTAGAAGTTATAAGCAAATGTTAGCGAAAATAGCGTTTTGGTAAATATTTTTTTAAGGCAAAAGTATTAGCCTTATGAAAAAACCCTGTTTCAAAAATGTTGTACATGAATCTATAGCAAACATATATTTTTTACAGACCTTCTAACCAAACCGTTAATAAGTTATAAGCTTCATAAAGTGACCGTGTTACGGTACTAAACGAGAGTAAGGCCCTTAAGTAGAAGAAATAATTATAGTCAAGAGAACAACAAAAACGGCGTTCTATAGTTTCGGCTTACCTTACCCCATGGGCAGAAAAGGTAAGTTTATGTACGTTTATGTGTAGAACAACAAAAACTCAGCAAATATAACGCAACTACTCATTATTAGCCCTTTTTGCCCGTGGTCCCTGTCCCTTAGTCTCTGGAAGGAAGCACGAGAATTTTTTTGCCCGTGGTTTCTTCAAGAAATATATGCTGCCGAATCAAATTGTACTTAGATATTTGAAATGCAGTCATTGACATTTTTGAGTACATTTTTTTAAGTACTGAGTTAGGTATATATTTTTTTAGTTCTTTTTACTCTGTGCCTATAAATCTATTTACCTATTTGAAATTATATCTATTCACTAAACCGAAGCGTACAATCCGCACCGATAACTCAAAAGTTTTAAATGCCCGGCTCGAATTACTAAGCTGACCTACAGATCGCTCTTAAAGCGATAGGGCTTGAAAGCGGCACTTTATACCGCCAAATCCTATCTACAAGGAGTGCTAGGTACGACAAAGATCTAAATTTTATGAGTTCGTTCGATATCGTTCTCTTGTACTTACGTCTTGTCGACTGATTTATTGGGTTTTAGAAAGGACGTTAATGTACGGGCTATTACCTAGAAGTATGCGTTCAATCGGATAAAATATATTTTCAGTTCCACTTTCCTTGCAAGCTGCACCATATAAGGAAAATAATAATAATATGCTTTTGAACCTAAAAGGGCCTACAAGAAATTTCTATATAAATGGATCGCAGAAAGCGATAAGGCCGCCCATTGCATGTTTTGTAGTGATAAATGTATTTTTGTTATGTATTTTCTGGTATACAATAAATTATATATAAATAAATAGACGTATCCTCATTGCTTTAAAGAAGATAAGCTAAGTACATGAAGACCTGGGCAAACGAATTGCGAAATTCCTCGGTTTTTTAAGTCGAGTAGTGGAATAAAACTCCTTGTCTTAGTACTCGTCAGTATAGCTAGGGCTCTTCAAATCATGATTGAATTTTGTAAATAGAGTACTTCTTTCTCAATAGAGTACGCAACATCGCTTTTATGGGAAATGTTGATCTTACGTGACTTTAACAATTTCATAAGAAAAATGCCGATCAAAATATTTGTCAGGTAGGTACTAAGCTGAAACAGATTCCGATCGGTTTTTCCTGGAAGATCGATATTCACGGTACTTTCAGCTAATTCTTATGACTAATATCCGCTTAACAATGTAACAGAACTTGAACAAAATATTAAAAAAAAATCACAGCCCAAGCTTTTTAAGGACTCTCTCGTTAACTTTGGTATTGTTTTGACACACCCCCAAACTTCTCCTTTTCGAGGAATAATAATGGAATACGTGATAAATCTTCGGGAATTTATTTCACCGCCCATTACCCGCAAATGTGAGGTGAATTCACAGCATTAGATGGATTCTTGAGCGAGACCGCAGCTTTCCAAGGTTTTCTATGTTGATAAAAGCTTTCGTGATCATTTTATTGATTCAGTTGAGATTTCATTGTATGGATAACATACGAGATGGGTTAATGGACACGAAATAGGAAGACAAACTACACACCATAGACACATATTCATAAAAAAAAAAATGTCACTAATTATTTCAAAAACTTCTTTCCTTAAAACTCGGCTTCGACCCTCAGGTTTTTGGTTAACCACGATGAAGAAACATAAAAATATATAAATCATTTCAGATAATGATGCAGTCCCTAAAGTTCAGTCTTCTTAATAAAAAGAAAAAAAAAAAAACACTGGCACTCCGGTAGTGCCGACAGAAGTGAAAACTTGAACAAAGTGACTGGTTTATTCTTCTCGTGAAAGGAATTTATTCAGATTTACAAATAAGCACACAGGATAGACTTCAGCAGTGCTATTCTCTAAAAGACAATTTCATGGCTGTAAGCTGCGACGAGCTCGTCGACGAGACAGCTTTGAGATCGACCGAGCGTACAGCGCTGATTCAAACCGTATTCACTAACGTGGTTGTGCTCGTCGTCGAACCCAAGGCTGTAACCTCCCGTCGCTGTTTCTCAGACGAACGTAGGGCTTGACACAAATTCTATAAATTATAATCGATCAATCTCGACTGAGAGTTTTATAGGTTTAAAATATATATTAAAGGTCTATCTTTAAGTATTATAAGGAATACAGTTAAACTATAACCAATATCATATTTAAAAGAGCTTATTTCATATTTCTTATTACATTTTAAGGCTGAATGACGATTCCTTTGCTCTATTCGTGCAACGCGACGCGACGATGAATTAAAAGTCAACATGACATAACAATAACAACCGATGACGCGACGCTAACAAAATCACTTCAATTTGTAGTTTTTAAACTTTTGGGTGCTTGATTCTTGTTCAAGCCTTGATTATTTGTATCAGCGAGTGCTTTTAACATAGGTAGTTCTGTGACTAAGAGGATAAATACAACTACCTAATGAAATGTGAGTATTATGATTTTTTCACTGATAGTATATGGCTATTATTACTATTGTCTCATCCACGAGTATTGTATGATACACGAGATATTAATAAAATTTAAGTAAATTACATGATTAGCTATTGTTTTACTATAATATGTACGTATAACTTTATTGTTGTAACGTAACATTGTGTGTTTTAGCATGCCAAGAAGTGCTATACTTTCATTACATAATATGAAAACTGTATAGGTACTTGGAAATTATAATTTTCATATTTAATTTTGTAGAGTCCTAAGCAACCCCTAAGACGACCTACTGACCAATTACTGCCTGTAGAACAATCTAGGTACTAGAGGCATGCTCCAGACCGAACAGTCCACACCTTCAATACCAGTAAGTTAATTCTAATAAAATATAATAATGTAATGTTATATTTGCAGGGCGAACGGACATACAACCAGGCCCATCTTTGTATAGGGACAATGTGCCAATGGAAAACCAGCCTAATACAGAACAAAAGGTGAAGTTTTAAATAAAAGTCTTACAATAATATGTTTTAACTTTATAATGGATATTTAGATAACTTTTTTTTGTATTACAGTTTGAGGCTAGATCACCACTTGCAGTCTTGCAATGCGTCATCATAGGAGTAATGCCCCAATTGCATCTTCATGTAAGGTTAACTTAATTATAATTTGGTTAATTATTGGTTTAGTGTAAAAAGCACTACATAGTAGTGGTCTCACTTTTGATTCCCGGGTTGGGCCAATTTGTTGGGATTTTCTGTAGGTTTTTTCAACAGCAGCCCTTATTCAATCAAGATCAAGATATAGGCTACATCTAATAGAATCAAGATATAGACTACATCTAATATGTATACTACATTGTAATATCTATTCCTTTAGAGGGAGAGTGATGTGATGTTGATGATACTTACATATTTGTTTTACCTCTGTATAGTAATTTGTTGCATTTTTATGTTCATAGCATCTCGTAGGCATCGAACGGCACACCGCCGTCTGATCCAGCACTCACCACCTTCTCAAAGGCAATCCAAATGGCGAGCCTGACTGAATGTTTTGTCGCCATTAAAGAGAGGTGTTTGGAAAATGAGAGACTTCTTATTGACAACCAGCAGAGGATGTTCGACTTTTAAGGAAATAAGTGAGTCATGGTCAAGGCAGACCCAGGCACTGCAGGATTTATGAGCATCCATCAGTCGAGGAAGTTGAATCTCCGAAACATGGATCTACTACTATGTTTAGATAATTTTAAGTTTATTTAAGATGGATGTTAAGAAGTTTAAGTATAAGAACTGTTTTTTTGTAGTAAATGTCAATGTTTGTTAGCGGGCATGCTCTTTATGCCTGCAGGCTTTTATTTAGGTACTTATTTAATTTTGTTTTGCTTGGGTAGTTTTCATTGTATATACTAAATTATTTAATTAAATGTCCTGTTTCTTGTAATGTTAATTACTTTGCATACCTACTATTGTATAGAATCAAGTTTTTCTAACTGAATATCAAAAGTCATTTTGAATAAATGATTTTTGATTTGATTGATTGTTTTTAATAGTAAATAAAAAAGAAAATAATGCAGTTATCTGTTTAATTTCTCATACCCCTGTATACACTCTTACCCATTTAAAAATATAGTACAAATAGGGACTAAGGTATAAATAGGCACATATTATTATAGGCTATTGATATTATACTAATCATATACACCTTAAACACCACACTTTAAATACACACCTTAAATGTTATGACAATTGTTGATTATAATAATATTTTTATTAATAATTTAAATACCTATTTATTGTATCTAATCAATAATGGTGAGTATATTCTATCTAAACACGTTAACCACATCTGTAAAGGAACGCATAAATTGTAGATACAACATGCTCGCCATAATTGATTAACTGAATCTCGCCTACTTATCAGCCTACTCTCTAAGTCATCATGTGTTGGAGCCTGATGTGTCAGGATTCCAAGTAACCTAGATTCTTCATCTAAGTCACATTGGTCTCATCATCATAGGAGCTGGTAGCCCGCCTCTATTACATATGTCGTTTAAAACACAGGAAGCCATCACAATTTCTCCCACTTTTATAGGATCATAGTACAATACCCTATGTACTAATAAACATCTGAACCGTCCTTTCAGGATTCCAATAGTCCTCTACACTGTTTCTTGCACTGCTGTGCAAATTGTTGTAATGGCTCTGGAGTCTCAGTTTCTGAATTACTAAAGGGAGTCATTAAATAAGGCCTTTGAGGATATCCTGAGTCACCTGAAATCAATGAATGAAGCTAGAATTAAGTGCAATCTTGACTTGTGTTTAAGTTATCATTGTATTGTAAATAATAACTTCGTGGATTGCCCTAGAGGCAGAAGACTGAGATATGTATGTGTCTACATTCTTCCCAATGATTTTTTGGTAACTTCCATTAGCCAAAAATGATAGTGTGCATAATATCTGAAACATCAGGAATTCAATAGGCTTTTGTTGGTGTGTGGTGAGGTATACCCATCATATCTCAAGAAACCTAGATGTAAACAAACCTTTAGCCTCTTGGTTAAACCACTGGAACGAAGTCGCGGACGCATATATGGACTTAAGTCATCTTCCAATATATTAATTAAATCCTCAGAAAGCCTGTAAATATGGATAAAATCTGTATCACGGAATATTGTTTTAAACTTTCGTATTTGTTTCGCCTGTCGAGCTTTCTTCAAATTATCACTTTTCTTAGCTTCTTCTAATAAATGTAGCTTCAATTGTGTAGTAAAAGAATAGAAATATTTAAAAAATTAAGTACAGTTTATTATTTTTGTCAGTCTACGCCCGAATATTTAGAGCTTTTTGATTTGACAGTTAGAATTAGGAGTGGGCGATACAAATCGTATATAGATACAATATCTATATATCGGTACAATATCCAATACCTATATATCGGACAGTACTGTATCTATATTTCAGGTATCCGCGTACCTAGAACGAGACACTATAACGATATCGTATCACATGATCTATGATATTCGGTTCAAACTGATTCCGGTACAGTAGTAGTTATACGGTTGTAGGTACCGTATCCTTGCGATGCGCGCGGGCGGGAGTGATGTAGCTAGAGATGAACGAGCGAGAAAGCGCGTTAAGCTAACGTCTAATACTAATTTTAAACATTATATACAGGAGCATAGAGTTTAATACCGAATACATTATTTTGTAAACACTTGTAAACAGGTAACCATCAATAAACGTCAAAGGGTTTTAAATCGTACCTATGACATTCTCAACAAAAAAAGTGAGCCGTCACGGGACGCCTGGCAGATGTGAAACATTGCGCATGGCGACGCGTCGCCACACAGTACACAAGACTGTGACTGTATATATACTTACACCATCATAAAGCGTGGTGACGCGTCGCCACGGCATGCGTCGCCACGCCAGAAATTTGTTTTACGTGCGGCTATAGATGTTTCACATCAAAAATTGTTTTAAAATCACTTTACGTGACCCTTGACCTTGATTGCACTTTGCTGTTTTCGTCAGTCTTCAGTTATTAGCTTCACTCATGACTGATGAATAGATACTTGACCTATTTAAATAATTGATAAAAATATAAATCTAGAAAACCGAAACGGCTGTACTAGTTTCATTTCAGAGTGCCATATTATCAACAATACATTCACTGATTTCGAATATACAGTTACAAATAAAATACAATGATGTAATGAATCGAACAAAACCGAAACCTAAATATCACAGTACCAATTTCGATTCCGAGTTCCACACTGATTCAGCCAAATAGATATTGAAATATATAGATACGATATCCGATATTCTAAACCGATACATAGATACGATTTGATATAGTGTAAAAGCAATATTACCCATGCCTAGTTAGAATCGAGGCTGTGGGCGAGACGTCTGACGTTTTACGTCTTACGAATTTTCGATCAGGGTCACGTGACCTGACGCGAATTTAGAAGTTTTTACCCATTCCAAAAAAGTACATACACAGCGCCGCTAAAGAAGTTTTCACTTCAAAAACAATTAATGATAAAAAAAACAGTGGCACTCCGAGAGTGCCTACAGAAGTGAAAACAAAACACAAACTGAATACTTTAATACCATCACTCACTGACATATCGGATATACATTAAAACCGAGTAAGTATATCCCGAGGACAGCCGAACACATCCGAAGCGGGTATTTTTTTAATCGTCTTGTAAACAAAACACGCGCTGTGTCGCTCTGTGGCGCGAGTTCAATGGTTTTTTCCCATCTCAAAAAATGCCCAACGCGCCTGAAGAAGGTTTCACTTCAAAAACATAGTTTGCCTTTGCTAAACTGCAGTGTTCTGGCAGACGTAGCCCCCTTATTAGTGAAAAGAGACAATGAAAACAAGGAGTGAAGAATTCCATCCCAAACTGCTACATATCACTTTATTTTACTTTTCTTTAAATTTATTTCTTCAGCATACCAAACAATTGCGCAAGCTTAATATTTAGGTACAGATATTTTATAAAAGACTTAAGTAATTACGCAACCACCATCGTTATCCACAAATTAATCCTACTGTAAAAATAGTTTGAGTAAGATCCAAGCAATCTTAGCAAACAATTATTGTCTATCTTAGATTAACTAGGTTTGCTGAAATAACATGTGACAAACTAGATGTGTGAATATAACAACTAAAAACTATGTGGTACATATTTGAAAGGATTTTTACGAATACTATTTTTAAACTGTGCGAGTGACAATGCAAATATATGTCAATATCAGCAATATCAAATTATCGTTGTAACCTATCATTAGTCGACGTAAAGGAGCTCGTTCTCCTGCAATGGTTCTGCACCGCTTCGGCGCAAATAGATTGTGGGTGTAAGTATCACGAATACGTTGGGAGCGACTAGGTATATTTGGTTTTTTAGGTTATTACAATCAATTTTGTTGTGAAAAATCTTGTATAGGACCAATTGATCGTGATAGTCTCCTGTCTTTAATAGTTGAGAGGGAAAATGTATCTAGAAGAATGTGATATGATGGCTTTTTGTTTTGTTATTCTGTTTCCCTACACACAAAATTAATAATAAGTCAAAACGATATTATGTTTAACTTTGGATGCACAATGTCAAACAGTGGAGTAATACTCTCTCGAAAATTGTATGGAAAAAATATCGACTACTCTAGTCGTCTAGTCTGTCGTCTAGTCTAGTAGTAGTCTTAAGTTAGGCCGCCAGGGTAGTTTTGGAAAGTAAATAGCTGCGATTTTTATTAATTTCCTAAAGAAGTATTTGTGCAAAGTTTCAAGTTACGGGAAGTTACGGGTTAAGGAATCTTTAATACAAATTATATTCCGTATTTCACCAGACGGGGTGGATTATTGAAAAATTGTTTCGTGCCTTTCGATTATTTGACTCTAAGATTATTTAAATTAATTTTAAAGTTAATCGAAGTAAGCAGTAAAATCCTCCCTTAAAAACTGGATAACACTTTTTCACTTAGTTAAGGGTTGATTGTCGCAAAATACTTTCTTAGTATAACCCTTCGTTTTAAACCATTACTTTCGTCCAAAATTCAAGTTTTTATATTAAGCGGTGTGGACCGTGCGAGAGTCTAACGAACATAACCTGTTCTTTTATATGCATATACAAGGTGGAGACGACAATACGACAATAAATTAAACTTCGTATATCTAATGACGTTCCCAGTCTGCATACAAAAATTCAACCAAATATTTCTAATAGTTTAGTGAGTTCAGCTAGTCAAAGATTGGCAAACCCCATAGTCGGTACATCACTACTATTTAGTTTGTTTGAAAGAATTACTTTTTTTCATTCTGACTTTAGAATTTATTTGATAGTTTTAAAATACTTCAATGCATTAGAATTGCCATTGTTTTCATTTATTGTCGTATTGTCATCTCCACATTGTATAATAGATATCTCTTTCCTCTCTCATATTGCATAAAATGTCTTCATTTTCTTCACTTTGTGAACTTAAATTGAAAATTGTGCGACTAATTTACGTTTTAATCAAGACCTGCTCGAAACTTGTTACTCTTGTAGTCATTTTAAGATGCTGACTTACTGAAAATGAATGTTTAATACCTGCAATTAATTATGGAAAGGCGTTTGGGAGTGGTTGGGCTGAAAATTTACAGCTAATATCAAACTAACCTAGAAGATATTCAGAATAAGATACTCAGAATATGCAATGATTTGTTCCAAAATTACGACCTTGATGTTTACGGTGATAAACATATTTTACCACCGAAAACATCAAGATCGCAACTGAATAAACTATTTAAGAGAGATATTTTTAATAAAATATAAACTATTATTATAAAAAAGGGGTGGAATTTCGAAACACCCTTTCTTAGTGGATACCTACTCTACACAAAGAAAACGCCCTCCGAATTTCATGTCGCTAAGACCAGGGGTTTAGACTGTGCATTGATATATCAGTCAGTCAGGACTTTGAATTTTATATTATAGATAGATACAGGCGAGACCTGGCGAGATCTATATTAAAACAAAGACCTTGGGTTAAATGTGTCTAGTTGGTAAGCTTTTATCTAAATACATAAATTTTATTTCTAATTCTTCATCTATGGTTTAACCAAAAATAGATTTCTTTTATCATTCTCTATAACAAGCAGAATTATGACGTGTTTTCTTTGTGTCTATTTTAGCTTTTCTGTACCTATGCGAAGAAGCCTTTGGTCCTGCAGTGGGACCATAATAAGTTGTTATTGTTATTTTGAATTTATTCAGTCCGTCTGTGTGTGTGTCTGTCTGTGTGTGTGTCTGTCTGTCTGTGTGTGTCTGTCTTTTACTAGCCGACCCGACTGATGTTGTCCTGTTTTTGATTCGAAAGACACGTGGCGCCATCTATTATATAAGTTTTCACGGTGAGATGGTTACAGAATCGCACTGCTGAGGTAGCTTGAACTCGTTGGTAGGCGTGGCTAGTATGCATACTATTTTGTTTATTCATTTAATTATTTAATTTTATTTATTTAGTGTTAATTTATTTGTTTACTTATTTATTTAGTGAAATAGATGATGATTTATAACGAATACGAGCAAGAAATGTTCTAGTTCAAACCTTTGGGCGTATTATAGATAATATAAATAAACTACTACTTAGAAATATTTATTCAAAATAAATTTATTTGAATTCTTGAACCTTGAGCCAAGGTTAATCGATACTAATGTTATTTATTTGTTATTTTGAATTACCACAACAGTACCAATTAAAAAAGGAATCGCAAATAAAGTCAAAGCATTTATTTCAAATAGACACATAAAAGGCAGTTTTGAATGTTAAAAATTACCACAAAATAGAATTGATTCTAGTCGCCCATTCCAAAAGGTCTTTTAAAATGTTTTACAGCAACTTATTATGATATGTTATACCTGTGTAAGTATTTCTAGCCAAGTCACTTCCAATTTCACTACAACTTCAACGCGAATTTCATCGCTAAAGAATGTAGGATGCACAATAGAAAATTCATTTCCGAGCCATGAATAGCCATATGTGGTTTCTTTTTTATCGTTTTGCACGAGTGTGAAACGCCTATCAAAGCGGCGCAGACGATTCTGTCGATACGTCATGTGGGTTCCGTGAAAGCGTGCATATTCTGCGCCATGATTACTAAACGAACGGAATGGCAGCCATGATGTTTTGTGCTGTGCGGTTTCCTGATAGTTTTGGCTTTATTTTCACGTAATAGTGGAGTAGATGTAGGTTTCGGGATGAAACTAATTCCCACAAAGACGGTCTTTGATTTTTTTAGTTTTCTAATAGCATTTTTGGTATACTAAAAGTCTATGAAAATTGTGTGCCTGACTTTACCTGGGTCAAATAAACTTATTGTCTTTTTCTAGGAAAATGTGAGTATGCAAAATTCGTTTTTTAAAACGCCACCTTGATACAAAAAAAATAAACTCAAAGCATTTATTTCAATTAAATCTTGTACAGGCACTTTTGAATTGTCAAAATTTAAATAATCTGTCAGTTAGTCAGAAAGTTGAAGCTAGTTGCCCATTCCAAAACGTAGGTCTCTATGGAGAAGAACGGGCAAGAAACTCCATGGACACTCTTATTAAAGACATGCACCATGTCATAGAATTAACGCGCACCACCAGACACCCCAATTAGAATATTATGTAATAATCATACAGTGTTTTTTCAATATTACGTATATAATATTGTTTATTTATTAAATTAGTTATAGGTACTAATTATGGGAGAATATTTTTCGTCACATTACAAATCTATGCACTCACACAGTCGCACACGTATAAGCTTAGGGTACCTACGCACTATGCGATTAGCTGCACGGCTGACCTGCACAGAGGCTGGAAACGATAGCTATCAGATGTTCTAACTTACGACTGCAAATACCCGATAATTATGTGTTTGCACAACTTCACTTACTTACCCTGAATTGACTTTAGTCACATACGAAACGAGGTCGCTTTTGGAAATAATGTTTCGGCATTTAGAGGTATTGCTTGTATGACATTGTAGGGATAACAGGTTCACTGTCCATAAAGTAGACACAATAGTTAAACAATCAACATGAATCATTATGTGATTCATGGGACAGGAAATGGGTTAAAACGAAAGCGTCGGGGTAGCCCGCACAATTTAAATATTCGTAAGTTTCTTGCAATTTGCAGGTCAGTATTGCGTTGTATGTTGATCTACATATATGTAATTCGCAGCCGTAACAAATATTTATCTAAATAAATGATAAAGATCATAAACATACATTTTCGAAATATTTAGAGGAAAGTACGAAATACACGAGCACGAAGTCGCGGGCAAAAACTTGTAAATATATAAAGTACTACGCACAGGCTAAACTGCTGGCCCTAGAGACACGAAATTTGGAGGGTGTTCTTTTTGAAGAGTAAGTATCCACTAAGAAATGATTTTCTAAATTCCACCCCTAAGAGGGTGAATGGGCGAACTAACCGATATATCAACGCGCAGCCTAAACCGCTGGTCCTAGAGACACGACATTTGGAGGGCTCTGTTCTTTGTGAAGAGTAGGTATCCACTAAGACAAGATTTTTCGAAATTCCACTCCTAAGAGGGGGAGGTGAAATTTCACGCGAACGAAGCCGCGGGCAAATGCTAGTTTATTTATAGAATTATAGATTCCTGGGTCGGGCAAAGTGCTATTGGATTTTTCCAGCAGGATTTTCTCAGTAGCAGCTCGGAATCTGGATTTTTGGCCGCTGGATAGCAATAGTGCTATCGAGCGGCCAAAAATCCAGATTCTCGACTCCTATCATAGCACTTTAACATGACTGGCGCAAAGTACACCTTACTTACTGTGGTAGGTTAGGTAGGCGTGATGCGTGACGTTACGTTATGTATTATTTAGAGACGAGCCATAATCTCATTGTGAATCATAGGGATATTATTATTCATATTCATATATTTATTTGCATTCCATAATGTTGTAGAGGTGTAACAATGGCTTAAAGCTAAGGTACATTTATGGACCCTGTAGGGCACAGCAAAAGGTATAAAATGTAATCTTATAATAAATTTAGGACACAAACTAACATTAAGCAATTTTAAAAATATGATATTAAAATTAAATAAGTAATATAACTTTTTATTTTATTGAGATCCTATTATAGAGAACATATTAAATAATACCTATTCATCCTGAACAAAGCAGCCTATTATTTAAAAAAAAAAATCACATAAAGGGTTACCCCTACCAAAGTTTATTCAGATTCCGAAACCATTAAAATTTGGACAATGCGCAAGTTAGAATTTTTTTCATTCTGTTTTAAAATATGCGAATTTATGATCAAATGTAAAACGGATTCATCCCAAAATAGATGGAAAAATACTGTTAATAATATTTATTATTTTTTGTTCTATTTTAATATTCAATATGACCCAAGTGTACTTTTTGCCATGCACTTGTACGATTTCAAATGATTGTATAAAGGCTCCTACAAAAAGGCGCAACACGCAATAAAATAGCGCGCGACCAAAGGCACCGATCGTTGCGCGACTTGCGGTGCCTTTGTGTCGCGTGTCGTGTCGCGCCTGTTTGAAAGAGCCTTTAGTAGGTAAGCCATTCTATGCTACGATAATTATAATATTTAAGATCAGTGTACTTTTTGCCATGCACTTGTACGATTTCAAATGATTGTATAAGTAGGTAAGCCATTATAGGCTACGATAATTATAATTTAAAATATCTTAAAAAACATCTAAGAAAAGCCACTTTGGGAAAAAAGTGGGAAGCAAATCAACTTTATGAAATATTTATAAAAAGGTATTTTCTTTTATTCTGTACCAATTAGCATTAGAAAGAAAGAAAAATAGGTTTTCTTATTTATTTAATACTTCAAGCACATAAATGTACAGGGGCGAACGTAATACCATAAGCTTAGGTTTTTTTGTCCCAGAAAAGGAGCTCTAGTACTACCCAACTACGCTGCGCTCCGCTCTGTTCTACTCTGTTCTGATCAAACCAGTTGGGCTCAACTGGTTTGATTTCAGCGTGAAAGCGCAACAAACAAACGTACAAAAAATCAAATCTTTGCTCTTTCTAATATTAGTTCAGATTAATTTCCATGACTATACGAAAATAGGCGTCTTCCTGACACATACTGAGCTGGACTCCAATTTGATGCAACCTTGAGACGCGCAACGCACTTTTTTCGTTAAGGCTCCTACAAACAAGCAAGACACGCGATATAGGTAATCGCGCTCGTCACAAAGGCACCGCTCGTTGTGCGACTTGCGGTGCCTTTGTGTCGCGTATCGTGTCGCGCCTGTTTGAAGGAGCCTTTATTTGATTTAATCATAATGTCACTTTTTTCTTGAGTTAATGTTTTATCTACCTATCTATCTCTCTTCCAAACGTCGTCGTCAAGTTCAAGTCTTTCCGCATTTGCGATAGTCCCACGACCTCCAATCACCATAATAGCATTCAACAATGACAAGAAACAGCGCAGCTTTTACAAGATAGTTTAACTTACGTAAGCATATAGACGAACCCTCGTAGCACCTCGCTGTTCCCGGGCTGCGCCCCGAGCTCACAATAGAAGTACCTCGCACATTGTATCGGGTCGCACAGCAATATTCTTTTCCACCTTACAGCAGGCTTCTGCGAATTGTTCAAAATAAATTGTTGGACATTTAAAGTGAAACGAACATTGCTTGGTTGTAATGGATACAGTTTAGTTTTGTATACATTCGTGGGGAGTAAATGTAAGGGCTTGTTCACAAGTTGAAATAGGGACTTTTCCTTTTATTTTTTTCAGGATGGGAAATCATCAAATGACCACTCCCGCTCTGGGTGGAACGGAAAGGGGTGTCAGACTCTTACTGACTAAAACCCACCCGTGTTCCTTCCTTAGCCCTTTATGTTCCGGGCCAGCGGTAACCCTTTCGGACAATCCCGCTGACCCGGCAGGTGAAATAGGGACTTCAAATGCATATTGTAGTAGCGGAAATGAAATGCCATTTTATCGTATTTGAACAATACTGGTATTCAGCTGCATCCGGTTAGACTGCAAGCCGACCCCAACTTAGTTGGGAAAAGGCTAGGCAGATCATGATGATGATCGTATTTGAAACTAAAACAATTTTATATTGGTAAATGTGTTGGAATAGTTATCGATAAAAAGGTACGTTGAACCAAAGGTTGAACCTAAACTAGATAATCAGCAAACATAATCAGCGTCAAACATTCCCACTGCTGAGACCCAGCATGCTTGGGGTAATTGCGTAACACACTTTTTTTTTTTTTGAGGATGGGAAATCATCAAATGACTCCTCCCGCTCTGGGTGGAGCGGTAGGGAGTGTCAGACTCTTACTGACTAAAACCCACCCGTGTTCCTTCCTTAGCCCTTTATGTTCCGGGCCAGCGGTAACCCTTTCGGACAATCCCGCTGACCCGGCAACAATCCCGCTGACCCGGCAAATGCGTAACACACTTATAGTAGAAATGGCTTTCATTTTGACAATTCAACAATATTAATTTGTGTTATTTACGTTGTTGAGCGGACGAATTTTTCCAACATAATGAAGCAAGGTATTAGCAATATCCCTCAAAATGATCCAGATTGTGATTGATAGTGTTTTACGCAACAAGGGTGCTGCTTTGTAACAAGCAGTGGGCCGTGATCCACCACGCAGCCCAATACGGGTTGGTGATTGTCACATGTCGTTGAAATTTTGGTTCCAGGACATGCCGGTTTCCTCACGCTGTTTCCTTCACCGTTTTGAGAGCAGTGGCGATGAAATTACACAATTACATGTTGAACGCGAAGTATGTGTGTGTTGTTCTAAGCGAAATTTGTCATCATTTAGGTTGTGTCGGTTACTATTCGAGTTTTAAGGCTCCATCAAACAGGCGCGACGCGACACGCGACACAAAGGCACCGCAAGTCGCGCAACGAGCGGTGCCTTAGTGTCGCCAGCGATTATATCGCGTGTCGCGCCTGTTTGTAGGAGCCTTTAGGCTTGAACATTCAGCGGAATATTCCCTAGTTATTATCCATATGACAGTCGTCTGTACAAGCCTTAAGTTTAGAGCAACGACGTTTCGGGTAGTTAAACTTTACTCCGAGAAGTGTTAATGTAGTAAACGTTTTGTTCTTGATCTCTTTCGTGTAATGCGTTGCAATCACTCACGACTTGCATCGTTAACAGATACAGCATCTATTTATGTTTAATCTCTATTAAAATTCAGGCTACGTTTAGCATTCTAACTACCATGACCCATGAAATCTATATTATCATCCGCAGCCTGGCTTCACCCATTGCAGGCAATGACAACCGGGACCTATGTGGTCCCGGCTGTCATTCGTGGATCTTTGACAGTCGTTGCGGGTTGTCAGATACCCGAAAGTCTGACAAACAGTCTTACTAAAGGGTATCGTATTACCCAGTCACTGGATTGTGGAAGTCAGATAGGCAGTCGCTCCATGTAAAACATTGGTATTCAGCTGCATCCAGTTAGACTGGAAGCCGACCCCAACATAGTTGGGAAAAGGCTATGCAGATGTTGATGAGTTATGAATAGCCAATAATTACTAATCGCTATCTATAACTATTTTCGAAGTTAACCTCATATTTTTACTACTAATAAAATTATACTATTACGTAAAACTTAGAAAATGTTATCAATAAATTAAAAAGTCAATAACAATATCACTATCCATTTAAACGTGCCCCAAGGTGCGTTTAACCAAAATGCCAGATGGCAAGTTCTAGTTTTCGAATTACTTTGATAATTTGTGCGTTATTAACGTACCAAGTTTTGAGACGATCCGACTTAAACTGTAAGCCGATGTTAATAGCTTGTCAAAGATCGAACTGATTGCAGTAATGACGTAGGTACACGTACACCTAGGTAGATCTAATAAGGAGAAGTTGTTAGTTAAATAATAATTTGAGGGGCACGTGGCTAAATAATACCAGTCGCACGGGTCGATCTTCAAGGTTAAGCAACGCTTGCCGAAGTTGGTCCGAGGATGGGTGACCATCCATAACATACCGGCAGCCTTTTGTGCCTGCCTGCCGGGTCAGCGGGATTGTCCGAAAGGGTTACCGCTGGCCCGGAACATAAAGGGCGAAGGAAGGAACACGGGTGGGTTTTAGTCAGTAAGAGTCTGACACCCTTCCGCTCCACCCAGAGCGGGAGGAGTCATTTGATGATTTCCCATCCTGAAAAAAAAAAAAAAAAGCCTTTTGTGCCTCGGAACGCACGTGAAGCTGTTGGTCTCGGCTGTAATTTGTAGACCTTTGACAGTCGTTACGGGTAGTCTAACAACCAGTCTTACCAAGGGGTATCGTATTACCCAGTAACTGGGTTGTGGAGGTCAGATAGGCATTCGATCCATGTAAAATACTGGTATCTAGCTGCTGGTGCTAGGCTAGGCAGATTGAGTGAAATAATTATAAATTATTTAACTCTGGAATTGTGCCCGATTGATGGCAATAGTATCGCCCCTATTTCATGAAACTTAAAAATAACTGGCAAAACGAGGGTGTAGTGAGGTACATCTCTGCATAACCCTATAGAGGTATGAGGAACAGGGTGTAAAGTTCACTCATACTCTATAGAAAAGGGAGGATCCTCCGACCAGACGGGTGTTGTGTCTGGCGGGCTACTGCCCCGATGATTCATGTCGGACCGTTGTATCTATGCTAGTTGCGCGGTAAACTCTGCTTGCGCGATGCAGGATTTGCGTGACGTCAGTATGACGCGTTTTTTGCATGTGGCGTTGTAGATACCGCTACAACCCTTTGGATTTTTCCAAAGGGTTATGCAGAGATGTAGGGGACGGTGTTATGCTATTATAAATATATAAGATAAGGCTCCCGTACGCAAAATACGCGCATTGACATGGAGTTGCGGACACCAGCCCGTATTACCTATTACCTGAGATAAGGCTCATTTTTCAATCGACAGATAATTTTTACTCGTGGAATAAAATTGACGTCAGACAGTTTTTGTATGGAAGAACTGTCAAAAATTCTAAATTATTCCTCCAATAAAATTATCTGTGGTTGGAAAAAGTAAATATTTATAAGAATAAACAAGAACAAATGTATAAAACTAATTAATGGAATACCTACAATGGTAAAACACACGAGAACGGAGTTGTTAACAAATGCAAAAGTTTCTTCGCTACGAAGAAAATATTAATTCAATTAATAATTAACTTTACACGTTGGTTCCATGGGTTTATAATTTATTTACTTTCAATTTCAAGTGTTCGGTATCCATAATTAATTTTCTAAGAAAGATTGTGTTTTATTAAGTTTGATTCTGTGGGAGTGTTGTTTTATGTTTGATTTTGAATCGTAAAAATATACTTTGGATTCTGTCTGATAATTAATTTTGATAAATTATGTTGCGCCGACCGGTGGAGTTTCTTGCCCATTCTTCTCCATATGAAACTACCTTTTGGCATGGGCGACTAAAATCAATTTTATTTTTTATTAATGTTGACGTTCAAAAGTGCCTTATTCGAAATAAATTATTTGACTTTGACCCTAAATAAATTAGGATAATTGCGGAAGAATGATGATGATTCAGCCTGATAATCGAAACAAGAGTTTAACGTTCTGCCAGCAACCACGGTCGGAAATATCTGCCATCGCAGTCCGCCTCTGTACATTTGAGTGCTAAAAGTATTAAATTAATAATAAACATTAAGCAAAAGAAATGTTGCGCCGACCCCAAATAAATTGGGATAAGGCTGCTGTTATCCCAATTTATTCTCCTGCGAGAACGATGAATGATGATTAAGTCATGTGTTCACCAACATTTAAATCAACTGGTTAAATATTTAATCAGTTCTATATTTAAAATTTCCATAGGAAATTTGGCATAAACCAACTGTTTAAATACTTAATCGGTGGTTTGAATGTTGGTGAATTCAGGCCTGAGAAAAGCAAGTTAAATACCTAATCTACCTCCTTACTGTAGAACTTAATCAAATCAAAAGTCATTTATTCAAATAAAGCTGAGAATCAGTACTTTTGTACGTCCAAATTAGGTACATAAGACAGTCCTCCAAAAAATCTCCTCTTCACCAATTCCTAGTGTTCTTAGTGCTTTAGCTGGTAAGAAAAAGTGCCGTGACACAATCCTCAGCAGATACTAGCGGTTTGTGATTAACACGTAGGTACTGTCAAAAGCTTGGTAAACAGGTTATCGCAATTTCTTGCTTTTATCATAGGTACGCATGCGATACCGCAGAAGTATCTGATAACCAGTCTTACCAAGGGGTATCGTATTACCCAGTAACTGGGTTGTGGAAGTCAGATAGGCAGTCGCTCAATGTAAAATACTGCTGCATTCGGTTAGACTGGGAGTGGACCTCAACATAGTTGGGAAAAGGTTAGGCAGATGACGATGATACGATCCGCAGCAGCAGTGGCCCATTGGTAAAGGCCGCAACTTACGAGTTGTAGGTCGTAGGTTCGAACCCAAACACTTTACTTTGTCACCACTGCTCATCAAAACGGTGAAGGAAAACATCGTGAGGAAACCGGCGTTTTCTAGAACCAATAATCCGAAAACATGTGACATCTACCAACGCGCACTGGGCTCACGTTGCCGATTACGACCCACTCCCTCTAACCGAGACTAGGCCTGTGTCCCAGCAGTGAGAATATTATTGGCTAATCATGCTATGCTTGTGCAATATGTTACCACCGGTACTGCCTATCTTTTCCTATGCTTATTTTCTAAGTAATCTCTCCAGAATCTTCTGTGATACCCACGGGTAGAAATGTGCCTTTATTTTCCAGGACATCAGACATCTACAAACAACTTTTTTGTCACAACTTTCTATAGCCGAACGAAAATGATTAAACTGTCTATTCTTAGACGTAAATGAACTTTATGGTACGTAAGCAAAATTAAACGGTTCGTCGTAACAAACAAACAAGAAAGTTGAAAGTGTAAGTAAGTATTTGGATAAGTTTAAAGTAGTTTAAAGGTTAAATGTTGTGTAGACAAAATTTAACCTTCCATTTAACCTCGGCCTACGCAAGAATGAGTCAAAAGGATGATGGCACTTAAATAACAGATGTAAATAAACGTAGACGCCAATTTCAGTTATTGTCTTTTCGACAATGACTGAAATAGGCGTCTTTTTGTTTTCTCGCGGCCGTCAACCAAATCTTGTGTTTCTAGTACAGAATAAGAAGTATTCCCGTTTGTAGTGTAACAAACAAAACCTATTTGACATGCATATCTGTAAACTCGGTCCGAAATGAGATATAAGAGTTAGAAGTTTGTATGTATTTATTAGCTTTGTAGGCAATTTTTGACTCCTAGGTGCAAGGTTAGTGTTAGGTACAAAAAAGATAGCCGATAAATGTTTTTGGACATTTTGTAGTTTTTTGGTTTTTTTACGACTTAC
This sequence comes from Luperina testacea, assembly GCA_927399505.1. Classification (NCBI taxonomy): domain Eukaryota; kingdom Metazoa; phylum Arthropoda; class Insecta; order Lepidoptera; family Noctuidae; genus Luperina; species Luperina testacea. The sequence continues at coordinate 16,281,129 of OV656764.1, forward strand.
GAAAATCAAAATTAAGAAAAACGGCATCATACTCCCTCCGACCTGACAATGTAGTATAATTAGTACACCTACTGAATATTCTAATGTCCATATTACCATAATATGTCCAAATTTTCGTACTCACTCCATTTTCCGAACTTTTAACGTTTTCTAAACGTTTTATGAAAAGCAAAATTGCTCCACCGTGTCACTGGAAGTGGTTACCATTGATATTAAAGCTACAAACTCCGAAAAACATCGTTAAAGCAGTAATAAAAACTGAAAACTGAACCAAATGAACATAAAATGCATACATAATGATAGTTATACGAATAAGTCCACCGCAAACATACCAATTTAATGATATTGTTGCACCAGGACTGAGGTTTCAGCAATTATTACCATGGTCTAGTTAAAAAAGGTTTTAAAATAAATAAGGCATGAAACTCCCAAAAACTAGTTCATTTACAATAGCTGATAATTTATTTAAAGCAAATGAATAAACCAACAATGTTTATTATTCGAGTGCTGCCGGCGAAATTAACGAATGCCTTTGTTTAGAAAACCTCCGGAATGACAAAAGGGCGTAACGAAAAGGCCTGGGTCTCATACATTAACACAGCTTTGCAGATAGATGGATTCACAAATATAATGAGTTCGCTGTTTCTTTAGTCTCATCCGATTGTGGAGAGAAATAATGATGTTATTTTTTTTTCTGAGGATACTAATGTTACTACTTAACTGTATGGGAGCTAGCTAGAAGTAAGTTACAATATTCTCAATTAACTTAGCCACCGAGTAAGAGTGAGGCCACATGGGCATTGCCGGTGCGTTGCGTCGTCGCACCGCTATGATTTCAACGCACTGAATGCCACACGGGCAATGCGGTGTCGCAACGCAACGTCGATTACTACTACGTCGCAACGTCTGGGTATTGGGTGAGTCAGTCTTTTACATAGTACAGACGCCAGCACATCAAGCTACTACAATCTGTCAAATTGCTTTAATAGATTTTCAACTTTATTGCTATAGAATAAGGCTCAAAGTTGATTGATAAATTTTGACAGTTTCGGGTAGCTTGATATGACTGTGAAAAAACACTGCGCTCCGCTGCGATGCCGTTCCGTATGCTCGGCATCGCGCCGCAGCACGACCCTTCCCGCTTCGTCTCTCTAGTCTCCTTGCGTTGCGTCGCCGCACATCGTCGCAACGCTCCGTGTGGCATGTCACTGTGGTTTGTATGTAGGATAACGTAGCGTCACCGCTCCGGCATCAGAACGCGCCGGCGACGTATCGTGTGGCTTCGCTCTAACTAAACCAACAAAAATACTCCAGGGATCTATTCAATTACGTGATATTTAGAAAAGAACCCAAAATCCTCTTAGTTCCCCAAATGTTAATGCCTGTTATTAGACGAGGAGTTTGTTTAACGACATTAAATCGAAAACGTAAACTATTCCTTTGATGGCTGAAATCACTCAACCCGTTACGAAGTATTAAATTCCTGTTGATTTCTCTGAGGATTACACCAATTTGTACGTTGGTATAATAATAATAGAAGGTTTTGGTTCTACTGTTTGTTCGTTGAATATTCTAAAAGCTATTGAATAGATTCACGTGAAAATTAGACCTTTTTTTCTCATCACAAGTATAGTGCTGAACTTTTCAGCGCTGCAAGAGCCCCACATCTAATTTGTTTTTTTTTTGTTTAAATCCGTAATTCGTTCGTCCTAGGAATAAAGTAGCAATATTTAGGTGTGTGGAAGACCAACAGAAGATCGCAGGGAAGAGACTCGCACAGACCAGCATACTAATTGCGTGTGTGTTACACAATGAGGGTTTTCTGAAATGACGTTCGCTAGGTGGCAGCACTGACACGTCAGGTCCAGGCATCTGTCAAAGAGCCTATATTTTCTTTAGTCATGACTGAATGATGAACGAATGAATGAATCGAATGATGAACGTCATCATATATTTTATATTAGAAGACCTCTTGTCACAGTGGTGCCAACTGGTGTCGTAAATTTTCACGAATACCCTCATTAGGATGCTGGTCTGTATGAGTATATAATAATCACAATCTGAATCCTTTTTTAAGGATATTGCTAATCCATTGCTTCGCATGTTCGAAAAATTTGTTTGTTCAACAACGTTAATAACGCAATGAATGTTGTTGAACTGTCAAAATAAAAGCCATTCTTAGGTATGTGTTAGGCTATTACCACTCAGGTGGGAGGGCGACCAACAGAAGATCCCAGGGAAGACCTGGATGAGACTCCCACAAACCAGAGAAGCAGCCAGCACATCAAGTTACTACAATTTATCAAATTTCTTTAATAGATTTTCAACTTTATCGCTAAAGCATAAGGTTCAAAGTCGATTGGGATAATGTGACAGTTTCGGGTAGCTTGACATGCTGGCGTCTGTACAAAAAAGCATAATTATACTTAGCAGTGGGTGGCAAGAATGCTGCCAACGATGATGAACAAAGTCGATGGCAAAAGCTAACTCACAAAATGTAATATAATATTAATTTACAATTTAATATCCTTAATGCATGAGGTATTTTGTTTGTAATTAAAGATGGTTATATTAAACAAAACTATGGGGCCTCTCGAAGAGAGCAATCTGTATTAAAATATTCTTAGAAATTTAATTATGAAGTAATATCGGAGAGAAATGTCTTAGTTATAAATCAGAAATAGAGTATGTATACTGAATTCTAATATCATAGCATTATGCCTCTATTTTCTGAAGGGGTAGTCAGTGGTGTAAATACATATATAGGTATGGTATTTTATCTTTGTATAAACATTTATAAACTCAAACTCAAACTCAAAACATTTATTTCAATTAAACCATTTACAGGCACTTTTGAATTGTCAAAAAGTCGGTCAGTCAGAAAATATGAAGCTAGTTGCCCATTCCAAAGCGTAGGTACCTATGGAGAAGAACGGGCAAGAAACTCCATGGAAACTCTTTTAAATTATAGTTGTACAAAAATATTAGTTACATCAATAATGTGAATTTATAATTATATGTGAGAACGATGTACAAAAGATGTACGCGTTAAAAGTGTCCAGAGTACAACAAATGGTAAGAAAATAACAATTCAATATTAAAATAATTAAAAATATGCCGAGGCAGCTAAGTGATATGACCAGCCCCAACTGACGGCGCCCGTTCACGAACATGACGCATAGATCGGCACCATTCAGCTCAACCATTTTGAAGGGAGCTAAATGATCCAACACACACGCCACCGTCAGCGAGACATTTGTGTGAGCATGACATACTATCAGCCGCCAGGGCACATTCAAGTCAATGAAAGACACATTACCCGGTAAATGGTACATAGTGTATAGTATATACATAGAACTCACATCTGTGCTATGCAATTATACAATACAAAGGAAATTGAGTTTATACAATGCAAAGATAGACTTACAATCTTCAGCAGCTCCAACAGAATCTTCAAGTGTTAATCAATTAGTTATGGTTGTGGAGCAGGACCAGCCTTGTGCCAGGCATTTTTATCAGCGATGTAATACCCTAACTTATAATATGCCTGACTGCATAGTGTGCGTTTTATACAAGACTTGAATTTCGTCTCATTCATTTCAAGAATGTGGGGAGGTATTTTATTATAACATTTTAAACAGTACCCCAGAAAAGATGAGTCTACTTTAGCCAGTCTGAAACCTGGTTGAACTAATAGGTCCCTATTTCTAGTACTATAATTATGTCTTTCACCTCTTTTACCAAAAAGATGTAAGTTTTTTCTTACATACATGATATTTTCGTAGATATATTGACAAGGCACCGTCATGATGTTAATTTCCTTAAACAGTTCCCTTAGAGAATCGCGCCTGCTGAGAATATAAATGGCTCTGATAGCTCTTTTCTGCAGAATAAAAATAGAATCGATGTCTGCAGCCCGTCCCCAAAGTAAAATACCGTAAGACATGATACTATGAAAGTAACTAAAGTAGACTAGTCTCGCGGTATCTACATCAGTAAATTGACGGATTTTTCTGACAGCATAAGCTGCTGAACTTAGCCGTCCTGCAAGAGATGTTAAATGAGGACCCCATTGTAGCCTTGAGTCGAGCGTGATCCCTAGGAAAACAGTTTCATCGACGAATTCTAGTTTCTCTTGATTCAATATTATCTCACAATCACTACTCTTGACATTTGGTAAAGAAAATCTTATGCACTTATGCACTTCGCTATTGTCAGAATAACCAGGAATTAATAAAAATGAATATTTTAGCTACCAAACACAAGAACAAAGATTTTAAAGGATTTTGGCAACAAACAAAAAAGTTAAACCCAAAACCTAGCGTCCCGGTGAGTGTCGACGGCATCAGCGAACCAAAACATATTGCTAATATGTTTAAATGTCACTTTCAAGTGGAGTCTCCGCTTAAAGGTGAGCAGAGCGGGGATGCGGGGGTCGTCGTGTCAGCGGTGCCTGAGCGGGTCACAGCAAAGCAAGTGGCTCTAATAATAAAGGCCATGACTCGAGGGAAGTCTCCCGGACACGACGGCCTTAGCATCGAACATTTGCAGCATGCGGGGTCACACCTCCCGAGGCTCCTGGGACTGTTGTTTACGCTCTGTATTAGGCATTCCTACCTGCCAAGTGAACTGATGAAGACGGTGGTAGTGCCTATAATTAAAAACAAGACTGGAGATAATTCTGACAAGTGCAACTACCGCCCGATATCATTAGCTACTACCACATCTAAGGTGCTTGATAGCCTGCTTGAGAGACAGCTTAAAGAACACCTAAATTTAAACGATGCACAGTTCGGTTTTAGACCAGGACTTTCGACGGAATGTGCAGTTATGTCTCTCAAGCAGACGGTCAGGTACTACACAGATAGGAGCACGCCTGTGTATGCAGCGTTTCTTGATCTCTCCAAGGCATTTGACCTGGTTAGGTACGATATTCTCTGGCGTAAATTGAAGGATACGGGTGTGCCGGGTGAGTTAATTAATATTTTTAAATATTGGTATGACCACCAAACTAACCAGGTCAAATGGCTTGGCGAACTTTCTGACGAGTACAGGTTGGAGTGTGGGGTGAGACAGGGGGGGTTAACATCTCCCTCACTCTTCAACCTGTACGTGAACGGGCTGATTGATGAGCTGAGCGACATCGGAGTAGGCTGCTCGATCGATGGTCACTGTATCAACAGTATAAGTTATGCCGATGATATGGTGTTGCTCAGCCCATCAATGGCCGCGCTTAGAAAGCTGATAAGCGTATGTGAGGAGTATGCGAGGGTTCACGGTCTCCTATACAATGTAAAGAAAAGCGAGCTCTTGGTATTTCAAGCCAGGGGTCGTAAACTGGGGGACGTGGCACCTGTGCTGCTTAACGCTGTCGCTCTTCGAAGAGTGAGAGAATTTAAATACCTCGGCCATGTGGTCACAGAGGATTTAAAAGACGATGGGGACATTGAAAGGGAGAGGAGGGCGATGGCGGTCCGCTGTAACATGTTGGCGCGCAGATTTGCTAGGTGTAGTTTAGAGGTAAAGATCACTCTGTTCAAAGCATTCTGCCAAACTCTCTACACCTGCAATCTGTGGGTCAACTACACGCAGCGGGCCATCAACGCTCTCCGAATACAATATAATAATGCGTTCAGGGTGCTGGTGGGGCTCCCACGCTACTGTAGTGCGTCTGCGATGTTTGCGCATGCGCACACAGACGGATTTCACACTGTTCTGCGGCGTCGCATCGCTTCGCTGATGGTCCGCACGCGTGGGAGCGCCAACACCATCCTGAACGTGCTCAGCCACAAGCTGGACAGCCCCCTTCTGGGGCACTGGGTTCAAGCACAAGTGCGTGTGCCAGGAGCCCCAGTGGGCGGCAAATACTTAAATTAATTTTTTCTTTTATTTTATCTTTTATTTTTCTTTTAATTTAATTTGGATTTTAATTTTGATTTTAGTTTTAATTTTGATTCTGATTTTAATTTTGATTTTAATTGTAATAGTAATTTTGTAATTTAATTAATTTAATTTAAGTTAATTCTGAATTTTACTTTTGTTCTTTTATTTATTTTATTTCTTTTGTAATGTGTCTAACATAGTTGTACTAACAATATTATGGGCAAAATAATGCCTGAATTAAAAAGATTTTATTTTTTTTTTTTTTTTTTTTTTTTTATTTTATTTTTTTTTATTTTTTAGTTTTTTTCCCGTTTAATACTAAATTATTAGCAGTGAACCAATTTTGGACCTGCAGTAGGGCGTTATTTACGTCGTCAAAATTTGTAGCACGTCTATTTACCTTAAAAATTAAGGAAGTGTCATCAGCAAATAACACCATTTGTGGTCGATTTTTTAATAAATGGAGTAGATCATTAACATACACTAAAAAAAGGAAAGGACCCAATATCGAGCCTTGTGGCACACCCATTTTTACTGACACATTCGAATAACCATATAGCCATTGAAATCCGCAGGAGAACTAAGGTAGATAGATAGATAAACCATTTATTTGGCACATACAAGAAGACAGCACAACACACAAAAGTACAATATTAGATGATAACCAAATTACCCACATGATAAAGGAAGAAGAAGAAGAAGATGAAGGTAATCGACGTAGCCCCAAGAATTGCCATGGGCACGGCACATTGCTCACAGAACATTTGGCTGATGACGCAGAAAGGTTCTGGAATGGCGACCGCGTACTAGAAGACATAAGGCTTCCCACAAGGAGACCGATGACCTTGTGAAGACCGCAGGAATCCGCTGGATGTGGAAAGCATAGCACCGGTCAAAGTAAAGGTGTTTGGGGGAGACCTATGTCCAGTAATGGACATCTTTCGGCTGAAATTATGATGCTGATGATGCTGTTAATCCGCAAGAAAGTTTATGGCGCGTTTAGACGGCCGCGAAAACTTTTACCATCGGAACACGCTTTTTTTTTTTTTGAGGATGGGAAATCATCAAATGACTCCTCCCGCTCTGGGTGGAGCGGAAGGGAGTGTCAGACTCTTACTGACTAAAACCCACCCGTGTTCCTTCCTTCGCCCTTTATGTTCCGGGCCAGCGGTAAACCTTTCGGACAATCCCGCTGAATCGGAACACGCTTTGTTAAAAGACAAAGGAAGTCTGGCCAGTAACGATTCTACTTTTTGATTTAAAGAAAACAAACAAAAAGTACCTATTTATTGCGACTCGTACAGGAAGATCAGAAATTAAAAAAAAAACAAATTACATGAAAAAAAAAGTATGTACTTAACAAAAAGAAAAATGAAACAAAAGAAAAGTTCAGAGACTCAGGTTTTTTTTTTCCATTACTACTTAATGTCTAGTCCAGTGATCGCAAGCGCTACTCCTGAGCATGACGTCTTGGTTCAAGTTACCCAACTTAACCCAAAATCTCATGGTCAGGAGTAGCGTAAGTGCCCGACCTCGGACATTAGGAATTTCTTAATAGTAGCCCGGTGTCCGGATTTGGGCCCGGTAGATGACAATAAGCTCGTCCGCTATTAAATGGGATTTAAACATAACTTGCGACATGTGGGTATAGTACAGATACACTTCTGCCTTAATCCTTACGCGATTACAGGCGTGATGGTTGGCTCTACAGTGGCACACCTAATCCAGAATGCGAAGGCACGTCTCTGCCTTGAAAAAGCAGCAAATTGCGTTTGCAGCTCGTACACGCGCGTTGACGGAACGTAAAAAAATTTTTTTACACATAAATCCGTTATTTTTACGCGCAACAGACGTCCTACACCAATCTGGATCTTAAGGCTTTGATCGGTGTAGGAAAGCGTTGAACAATGAAGAGAAAGGCGTTCAACATGGCTATTGCTAAACTAGTTTACAACTTATCAGACATTAGGTATATGTGATACTCTACAGTACGGTTATTACATCACAAATGCATCAACATCCTTATCGGGTTAGATAACACATTGTAGTATGACAATTATTTAAAAGTTTGGCGATACATAAACTAATCTTGACGACACGGTTGGCGCAGTGGCTGAGCGATCGACTGCTGCGCTGCGTGTTGCGGGTTCAATTCCCGCACGGAACAAACATTTGTATTAGAAAGAAAGAAAATACGTTTATTTGCGGCAAACATGACGCATAAAAATACAAAGACAAACAACAGAAAAGCAAAAATAACAACCTGCCTGTATTGCCTACAGGTAGTTGTTCCGGGTCTGGCTGTTTGTGTATGTGGATTTAAATGTTTGTAAACGCACCCACGATACAGGAGTAATTCCTAGTGTGAGACAACGTTTAAAAAAAAAAAATCTCATCACACTTATATTTCTAACTAGCTTCTGGCCGCGGCTACGCCCGCGTGAGGGTTTTAATTTTCTTTTGCGGAACGCTACTCTTTTACTAAAGTAAATTTTAAAAAGTATGCTTAAGTAACTCCTTATAACATCAGCTATCTGCCGGTGGAAGTTCCGTCAAAATCATACAGCCGTTTCGGAAATTAGCCGGAACAAACAGACAGACAATATTATTTTTAAGTTTAGTAAATTCTGTTATTTTGACATTACAATAAGACACTTTAATTTTATTATTTTATTTATTTGTGTAGAAAATACCTGTCTGCCCTAAAGTTGGATAAGTCAGATCTCAACAAAGAAACTTAAACTAAGCCAATCTTCGAATACATCTGACAGCGTTTGACAGTTTGGCAGTCACTTATGGTTAATGCAACGCATTTTTGCTAAAGCTAAGTGCGTCCTTCAGAGTTAGGCGTGAACTTAGGCGTTGTCAAAGTTAAAGCATAATGTACTATACTTATTGCAAAATAAAATGATTATGATTATGATTATGAAAGCGGACGGGCATAAAAATTATCAATTGTTTATCTTTTTCATAATTTCCAAGACAAAAGAAAAATGTGAAGCTTACTTACAGTATAACTTTGTGAGCTAAGATCTCGTTTGAAAAGAAACCTTAGAAGCTTTGATGCCGCAGTCAGTGCCTGGTAATCTTGTACCAGGAGGTGGAGACTGTACAGCACTCCTATCAGCAACGCCAACAGGATTATCAACCTGGAAAATACAAAATGGCCGTCTTAGAATTTTTTTTTTAATAATTAAAAAAATATATATATTTATTTAGATTTTATTCAAAATCTGGAAACAAATAGTTCCATCGCCACAAGCGCTACTGCTGAGCTCGAAGTCCTGTGTTCGATTCCTGGTTCAAACATAGTGTTATTGGGTTTTGAGGAATTTCTCAGAAGCAGCTCGGAGACTTGATTCGTGCCAAATTGGCATTAATGCTTATTAATGCTAATGATGCGCACACTGATGATTACTTTGCGATAATGCGGAAGAAAGTTGCCTCAGTAATATCTCGAGTAAGGGTAAGCAGCAAGAGTATTCTGAAGATGTTTGCAGAGAGGCTGCACAGGCCTACAATGGGGAGGTTTACCAAGCTACATGTTGGTAAGACACCTTCCTGTGATTGTGATTGTCTTTTTCTTTTTAGTGTTCCTGCATGTTACTAATATAGTTTTTAAGTAAGATGCTACCAACACCAACACCATATTAGAGTGAAAACCTCGTAGGTGTAAAAGAAGTAACTTTTCAGGAGGAAGAAAGAATTGCGTGCTGTAAAATTTTTGTACGGCGTCTTTTATGTTTATTATGTTTTACCGACTTCAAAAAATGAGGTTCTGTATTCTTATTAATTAATATGGAAATTTAACTCGCTTTTATAGCCAGAGCTGTTCGATACTATAAGATTGTCCTCAATGCATAAAATGCTACTTACATTCCCGAGGTTTTCACTCTAAGGCGATGATATGGGCCTTGATGCCTGACTATATTATTTTTTTATTAAGCTTGCCCCTATTTTATGGGACAAACATAAATGGCGAAATGACGCACATTCAGGTACTATATTTCTGCCTAACCTTACGGAGAAAACCGGCGTGATTTTATGTTAACTAATAAACTAGCTACCTAAGCAAGCTAAATTGTCAATGGACTGGCCATATTAGCCGTAGAACCGATGACCGTTGGGGTAGACGTGTTCTTGAGTGGAGACAACAATTCGGTAAACGAAGGTTGGATACAGACATTGCGAGGAATGCGCAGCGCACGGCGCTAATAGCATGCTTCGCAATGTGTGGACGTTCATATTCGTGGTGACGTATGTGCTATGCACCAGCGTATGTCGGCAAACGCTCCACGATCAAAGAGTACGTGTGGACGTAGCAAAACACTCACTATATGAGGCGTGCGCCGCGCACGACATTCGCTGGCTCGCTCTGTACTTGCGTAGCACATGCCTCGCCACAATTGAAGGTACGCACATTGCGAGGCAAGTGCTTTGCACGCGTTTGGATCGACCCGTGCATGCGCTGGTTTTATTTTTGTTCGAGGCAAATAAATATTGAGGCGTGTGTTGCGAAGCGTGCGCGGCGGTGCACGGCGCATGCCTCGGAATGTCTGTATCGCCCTCAGGCTAGGTGGAGCGACGATCTTCGCAGGATGGCTGATAGTAGTTGGATGAGAGTTGCCAAAAATCGAGTTGAATGGCGTGCAATAGGAGAGGCCTATGCCCAGCAGTGGACTGCTACAGGTTGATGATGAATAAACTAGTCTGGGGTTAGTTTCCTACTTAAATGTGAAAACAAGTACTAAACTTAATTTTATGTATGAGGATAGTTCCGTCTTTAAAGATAATAAAAAAACAACATAAAAAGTTTATGTTCTAGAAAAACAAAATTAAAACGTGTTCTTATTTTAACTAGGTTTTAAAGCAGTAAAGTGGCCAGTATTTATAACTGACTAGTTTTTTCTTTTAGTATTATTAAATTAATTAATTTAACATAATTGCTCTTAGATAAAGACCTAATTTTGTAAACCATGTTTTTTAGGGTTCTGAACCTAAAGGGTGACAACGGGACCCTATTACTAAGGCTTCGCTGTCCTTCCGTCCGTCCATCTGACTGTCAGCGGGGTATTTCTCATGAACCGTAATAGGTAGATAGTTGAAATTTTCACAGAGTGTGAATTTCTATTGCCGCTTAGGCCTGAATTCCTGTTAATTCCGTACGATCAGCACCAACATACACGCCGCTGACGTCAGCGTCGCAGTATTGTGCTATATAGAACACAATGCATATTCACACGCGCGACCGACGTACGCGACCGACATCAGCGTAACAAGAATTCAGGCCTAATTTCAATCGCACTTCACCTTAGTTTTCACGGTACGACTTTTAAAGAAGAAAAGATCAGCAACTGTGGTAGACGTTAACTGATAGTATAATGGCAAAATATTAATGTTTGGTAAATCATTTATTATTATCACTAACGACTATCAAACTAATAAATTTCTATTGTTTCCACAAATATGTACATAACATCATAGATTTATACCCAAGAGAGTTTGCAGGAAAACTGCTAATTGCTTTATGAATAATTTATATTATTTTGTGCGAAAAACAATAAAATAATATGTCTAAAGCAATATCTTCGGTTCCCGCGAAAAAATCCATTGGCGATGTGCCAGTGCAAAGGATTTCAAGAAATATGTACTTCAACGACATATCGAAAGAAATTATGTGAAAAATGGCCGTTTGTTCTTGGAAAAGATTGCTTTTTTTCTAACAGGATTGTACTGAAACGTCTCTTATATAATATCAATTGTATTTTTATATAAATCTCTTTGAAATATTACCTACCTGAGATAACAATTTCAAAAGTACTATAACTTTGTGATCACAAAGATATTTTGGGATAAGGAAGATTAAGAAAGTAATTACTTACTAGTAATTGAATTGAAACAGTTTAATTGGCTTAATGAACTTATGACGTCATGCGCAGACAAATGGCCAATTGCTATAATTTACGAACTGATTGGTTAAAAATTAAGACTCTTGTTTCTTTACCAATAATAAAGCAAAAACCTCATAACTTTGCATAGTAGACCTATATGGACGTAGCTATCACAAAATAAAATATATAAAATCAGCATGAACAAAAAAAAAAGAATACCCATTTTGACAATGTGAAATGCTACCATTGAGAAGCAAAATGATTCGTTTTAGTTTATAGGAACCGACTATTAGTCATCCGCCTATGAAAAAAATGATGGTGCGCGCTATAACAATAATTTCAAAATCTTTTATTGAGAGATTGATTTGGATTTTGGATTGATTTTGATTGAGATGGAGATTGTTGGATCCAAGCTAGGCACAGCCTGCATCTTGGGCACCGTTTAATTTGTAGCGGTATCCACAACGCCACATGAAAACTACGCGTCATAATGAAAAGTCACGAAAAATCCTGCATCGCGCAAGGCAAACATTTTGGTTATTTTTTTTTAATGAAAGTTGAAATTGGAGACAGTTAGCCTCATTGTGACTGCAAATAAAATTACAAAAATAAAACTAAGGGAAGAAAACTAAAATTATTTAATTTAAACTGTGCATATAATTAACGATACAAAAAACTGTTTTGCCGAAGTCTACACAGCCTAATGATTACATACACCTTTTCTCTAGGCAAACAAAGTAGAAAATACCAAGAAATAAATAGAAAATGATTACAAAATATTTAACGTCGCCTAGAATAAACAACCAAGTCAGCTTATTTAATAAATTCCGCGTCCATAATTATTCAGCGTAAGATTCATTTCGACGGAACGTTTGAATTTCGAAAAGAATCTTCCGTGCTCCTGCGTTGTCTACCAAGCTCTGTTTACAGACCATTCCGGAAATTAATTGGCTTCCAGTTTAAGTTATTTACTGTTTAATTGTGTTATTAGCCGAAGGCGAGGCCGGAATTTGGCTGTATATTCTCCCAGTATTTTGTATCTTTTACTTTATCTCCGAAGTTTTCAGGGATCTAAATCGCGAGCCCTTTTTCTCTAAATTTTTCTCCCTTGTCCTTTTTTACAACACCTGCCTTCGGCGCTAATGGCTGAAGACTAAGAATTTGTAAAAGTTCTAAACTTCATGAATAGTTTACTTGAACTGGCCTTTGTTTTTTCTTTAGGTCTAAAGATTGATTGAGTCAAAAACTTGAGTAACTAATGGAACTTTAAAAGAAAGGAAGAAATAATAATATTTTATTTGGGCACGCCCAGGAAATATAGTAAAGAAAACGAGCACAATCGAAAAAATAAATAAACAAAAAAAATATCTGTGCGACGCTAAAAAGGCTTTCTTTAAAAAAAGGTTTTTTCAATTCAAACACTTGATAAAAAGTAGTGCTGTGAAATATCGAATTCTGAAATAATATCTTATAGTGGGTGCTAGGAGCCTTAAAAATAAACAACAGCTAAATTGCCGTTACAACCATAACTTAACCTAACTTTACGCACCAAGTTTTTGTTCTAAGAAGTTTTATTTTATAACACAAATTTAGAGCGAGAAAATTACTAACAAAGATAAGAAATATGAAAATATAATAGTGCCACCAAAAGTTTGATATTTTTTTTGGAAATGCTGGCATAGAAAAAAAAACAAAATAAATCGTCTTACTTGATCCCCATTTTAAAACACACACACGACTAATAACACACACAGAATTAAATGAAATACCTGGGCATTCCTTCCCGCGCTGATTAAATTCGAAAATGCCATTTCTCCGCTTAGCCGTGGTACTTACCGTGTCTTTGCTATAACACTACCATGTTTGGGAGGATGCTATGTCGGACAGACTGTAGTAACAGTTAGGCCCTCCTAAATTAGAGCGTGCTATGTGAGCAGTTTGCGGCTGGAGGAAAGTGGTCGCGGTGCACTGCCTCAACGAGTTTGCTGTTTAATTTCCTCTAAAGATTATAGATTCGCAGACGGTTTCATCCTGTATAGAAAATCGGTTTAGTGCCAAATGGTTTAAGTTTTTAAGTATTTTGGATATTTCTCGGAGAAAAGACTTTCTTTTATTGAGTCCTCAAACAACGGGCAAACAGACTGACAGACACCGAAATTATGTAGAAATACAAAAAAAAAAAAATTAAAATAATAATGAAAGTTCGCGTAGGAACAGTACAGTATTCGAGATCAGTAAAGTTGATTTTAACACCGTCTGCTTCAAAGTACGATTAAACAATTTTTCAAAAAGTATCCCAGGCATCTGGCGCTCCTCGACACGCCAATTCCAACATTCCTGATCCCAACTTCGCCAATGTCGGCGTAATAGCTGTTTGTTTGAAAAAAAAATGGTTTTTTACCTCCCACGGTATCCGCAAAACTTAATATCAAAAACAGACAGAATGCAAAAATAATAAAGCCCAAATTCGCACAGCAAAAAACAGCACGGTAAGTTTTTTTTTAAACTAACTTACTGTTCGGTATCGGAAATAAAAAGTTTTTCAATCTGTTCGCTGAAGTTACTTGACCGAGGCGGTTCGCCCACAATTTGATATAACCAATAAATCAGCTTCTTAAAGTAGGTAAATTGTTATTGCTGGCTGAAAATGTTTTATTATAATTTTATAGAATTTCGAACTTTTTAGACGAGCCACAGAACTTTATGTATCACGAATACTACAGTTCGTTCACAGGATTTTACCTCTGACAGCCTGCAACAACCGCATAACAACCTTACAGCAACGAAGTTATAGATCTTTGTAATTTTGACCGACTTGGCAATGGCAGCAACCCAAAAGCAACTATATTGCCAAAACAATAAAGGTCACTGTGATTTTGTCAGTGATGCAAAATCAGAGGTAAAATAACTGTAAACGGTCTGTACAATGATATTTTGGGGTTCGAATGACGACGACAAAATATGACGTAGTCGAATGGCGCTGTTGATAAACATTTGTGAAATGTGTTGAAAACAAGATGGCGGCGTTCCTTCCAATTTTGACCACACGGCAAAGGGATGCCCCTTATTTTTTTTTCATGATGGGAAATCATCAAATGACCCTTCTCTTGTCGTCTCTCGTCTTTTCTACTTTTCTTCTTCTTTCCCGCTCTGGGTGGAGCGGAAGGGAGTGTCAGACTCTTACTGACTAAAACCCATCCGTGTTCCTACCTTAGCCCTTTATGTTCCGGGCCAGCGGTAAAAGAATGGCCCTTATACCTTTAAATTATGGTTTTAATAAATTTTATTTTATATATTTAAAAAAATTAACTTTGATATACCTAATGATAAAATTAGTATACATATAAAAATAAACTAAACATTGTTATTTTGAATTTAATTAACTAAAAGGAATTCGGCGTTATTATCAGTATTACAACTGAACTGTTTATTATTGATAACACTTATTTTTTTTGCATGTGTAGGTAACACAAGAAAAAAGAAAGTGTTATCACGAAGAAAATCTTCGTCCTCAAAAGATAAGTACCTAGAGCTAAAGCGACAAAAGTATCCTTTGTTGGATTTCAAAGTATACAGAGGTATTCGTAAGCAGACTTGGATGTTGAAAACGGAAATAAATCTTAAGTTGATCCAGAAATGTTCTGAACATTTCAACAACACAAAGATGGGGTCTGTAGAGATAAAGTCATAGGTTTTGAAGACGTTATTTTAAAGTTGTTACAAGTTAATATAACGAGTGCACCCAAAGTCGGGTAGTGAACCCTTAAATGTACGTCTACACACGGGGTCAAAATTACCCTGTCTCTTTGGCCGTTTACGACCTGTTTGTAAATAAAAGCTTGATTATTACTTTTACCCTTTTTATTCAGTATTTGATTAGGCACTTAATTTGAGATGTTGACTCGAGATGTTTATTAGTGGAAAAGAAACGTTATTTATTTTGAGTCATACCAGGGACTTAGTAGAAACTTGAAAATATCAGAATAAAGATAGTCGGTGAAAAACCCGAAGGCAATTTGTATCTCTGTCTGAAGACCATCTCGTGCATAATAAACGTAAAATTAATCAATCAATCTGCCTTTTTTCCCAACTATGCTGGGTACGGCTTCCAGTCTAACCAGCAGCTGATTACCAGTATTTTATATGGAGCTTCTATTTAACCTCCATAACCCAGTTTTTGGGTAACACTCATCTGTCTTTTCTCAACTATGTTGGAGTCGGCTTCCAGTCTAACCGGATGCAGCTGAATACCAGTACTTCACATGGAGCGACTGCCTATTTGACCTACATAACCCAGTTTTTAGGTAACACGATACCCCGTGGTACGACTGGTTGTGAGAATTTCGAACTTCTGACGACCTTTAACGACTTTCAAAGATCCAAGAATGACAGCCGGGACCAACTGCTTAACGTGCTTTCCGAGGAACGGCAAGAAGTCCATGGTATGTAAAGATGGTCACCCGTCCACGGACCAACCGCAGCAAGCGTAGATTAACTAGATATTACTACTGACTAGATATTACTTAGCCACTAGCCCTTAATAAAAGTCAAGTCATCATCATCAAATTCTTCAAAATCTTATCTCAGCAACAATAAGTTCCAAAATTTGACAAAAATGTGGGCAAATAAATTAGAGGTATTTCTGACAGATTCCCAAAAGTATGGGAATTGTCCCTCTAATATTTTCAAGAATATTTGACATTCATATTTCTGTCCAAAGTCGTATAATATAACGTAATATCAGAGACAAAACTCTGATTATAATATTCCGAGCTTTATTCATTGTTAACATTCCACGTCTTTCCTTTGTCACTATGATAATAGTGTGACACAGGGAAGGAGACTTCCCGTAAATCTTGTTCAACGTTACGTGTGGAAGCGAAAACGGCGTCGAAATATATCTTATTGTTCTCCAGATTAACTTGGGCATGGAACTAAATACCGTCGGGGATTTTGGTTGTATATTTTTTTACGAAATGGTGTTTTTTTTTTTGAAATTTTGGATTTTAGGGATTTTGGAGGATTTTGGTAACTGCCATAATCAAGCGATAGGTTTTCAGTTTTATTCTTAGGTAGGGCATAATCAGGCTGTAACGGTCCCATTGCTGGGTCACAGGCCTCCTCTTTTCGAGAGGGAGTGAGATGTTATCTACCACGCGGGCCCAGTGCGGATTAATTAATGTCACATGTCTTCTAATTTTTGGTTATAAGACTCGCCAGTGTCTTCACGATGCTTGCCTTCACAAAATAAAACACCTACCTGGGTTCGGAATTCCGAATTGTTTCGATCGACTAAAACTGCGTCGGTTTATGCTAACAGAAAATATTTATTAAAAACTTTATGCACATAATGTACAAAGGTGGACTTAATGCCTTGGGCATTTTCTACCAGAAATTAAATACCTCATAACTTATTTCTCTAAGGGCTTCATACTATCTAAGCTAAACTAATTGTAACCTCAATCTTATCAAGCATCGACGGTACCAGGACCGCAAAAAAGATAAGAGTTTAACTTAAAACGTAACTGGCAACGGAAGCAGAAACTGCTCTTGGTTACTCAATTTACGTGTCTACCTAGTAAGTACCTAGATATTGTATGGTATCTTTGTATGTAGGTACCTAAGACTAATCTCTGAGGAGCTTCGTATAGTAAACAAGGAAGCATTGCGTCATCGAGAAGGAGCTTAGGGAACTACATTCAAGCACCGTAGGTGGGTACCTATTATACGATCTATATTGCGGTGCATGTAGGTGCAAACTCGAATTCCGTCGAGTATGCGAAGTTTCCAAAGTTCGCCAATAAACTTCGTGCAATTTCCCGTTTGATGGAAGAAGGAAGATGTTCAGCCTATGTATGGTGTTAGTGAACTATATATTAGTGGGTAGGTTTATACGGCTGATCGGATGAATTGCAATCATTGAACTGAAAAGTTTTTGATAGACCTTCAAAAAGTTTCCAATTTAAAGGGAACATTTTGTGGCGTTTAATACATAACTAATACCACGGCTAATACGAATTGCAGTTCATAAAGAGGTGTGCCAATTGCTTAACATTTAATTTTTAATTGTTTAAAACTTTTAATTTTGTGCTAAGCTTTATTCAGTGCAGTTTAAGCTATATTTTTGTTTTTAATAATTACGTTTTAAGTTTTACTTTCACTTTGATCTCAATATTTAATTTAGTTTTATATAATCGTTTGCAATTACTTACCTATATTCTTACATAAATTCCAGTGGTAAATATCATTATGTATGACAACTTTGGTCCCCAAGATACAGGCGCCGCCTAGTTTGGGGTCCACCGTAATGATCCAAATGATGATCGCTAACAGTTACAGACCGATGTTAAGTTATTTATAAGGTAATAATTTGTAACATTGGTTCAATAAATTATATTTTTCCACGACAATATTCTTGTTGTTCTAGTTTATAATGCCTACGTTCACGTCTCCACTTTTTAGTATTTGCCAAGTAAGTTTGAATCGCACAAGTACAATTGCATAACGTTTCTTATCGCGCAAAGATGTATCGTACTAGGAATGTGACCACTTACGACGCGAACGGGTAAGCAGGGTTTAGCATAATTTGTTTACTACAACACGTCTAACTGCTTAAAAGAGTGATATTTATGCTAATAAGCACGTAATCTCTAATATTTCTGGAGCCAAAGGTCCTTCCTAGAAATTAATTTGAAATGTCGCGTAGGCAATGTCTGTTGACGCTTTGAAAATGTATAAGTAAGTGAATGCTTTCCTGTACTACAACTGCAGCTACTCAGTAAAATCAGACGTAAACATCGATGAATCTTTAATTTACATCTTATTTATTGATAACTTTTGAAGAAGCTGTGCCAACCTTTAAAGTGCATAGGCAAAGTTTATTACCTATGTGTAGCGAAGGGTCCATTTTTGTAAGAGGTAAGCTGGAGTGGATATCTTTAATATGATTATATTATTTACCTTTGTCACTGTTACCTATTTGAATAAAACTAGGTTTACTTGAGTATTTACAATCTATTTTGAATTTCCTACCTACCTAGGGACCTACGTAAGTAATATAATTCTAGACTGTCCTCAGATTGTGCCCGTATTCGTCACAATAGGCAAAACGGGTTGGTAAAGCAAGCCACAGGCTAGTTGTACGATTATCCCGTTCATGATGCGTGTGACGTCAGAGCCTCGTACGGTCAGTGCCAAGGCGCATAAAATTGGCTTGAGGGGATTCCATAATATTACGTTTCACTGTTTCTTCATTTTTCTTTTCTTTTGTAATCATTGTATGATTAAAATAGGAAGACTGACCGTTCTTCTATCAATGGCAGCCAGCTGTGATCATCGATCCGGGCATTATTATTTTGTGAGTGGTACAAGTATCTATGCTAAATTATAAAGAGGCATTTTGTGACTTTGTATGGAACTATTGATCCAATCCTAAAAATTCTTTCAAATATGGAAAGCTACAGTATTGCCCAGTATCATAGGATATTTTATATTAAAATAAAAACAATAAATTCTACGTGGACGAAGCCGCGGGCGAAGCCAGTTAGTTATAATGTAGTCATTGCCGTAGTACTTACTGTAGCTCAAGGTATCACTCTTAGATTGAATCTGTGTATTTCCTTTGAAAGTGTAAGTACGTTTGTACTTTTCCTCTAGGTCTTGAGAAAGTTAACGTTTGCTCATATTTTATACGTTACGCAAAAAGAGCCCCGTACCGCTTCTTCAATTTACATAAGAGGAAAATTATGTGGTTATCATAAACGCGATCTTATTTAAATACATTCATGTCTCTGAAATTTTGTTGAGTCATTTATGACGCCAAATGAAGTACCTAAATGGAGATATAATTCTGTAATTTTCGACTTTTCAAAATTAATACGGCGTAAAGATTTTAAAATGAAACATTGCAGGCCTTGTGTCTTGAATTTGAGGTAATGAAACAAAATAATTTTTGTAGTGTTAATGATTAATTAATCAATTGGTCAAGCCTTTTCCCGACTATATTGGGGTCGATTTCCAGTCTAACCGGATACAGTTGAATACCAGTATTTTACATGGAGCGTCTGCCTGTCTGACCTCCACAACTCAGTTACTGGGTAACACGATACCACTTGGTAAGACTGGTTGTTAGACTACCCGTAACGACTGTCAAAGATCGACGAATGTCACCGGGACCAATAACGTGCTTTCTGAGGCACGGAGGGATCTCAATTTGTAATAGATAGTTACCCATCCACGACCCGACCGCGGCAAGTGTAGCTTAACCTTCGATTAGCACGTGCGGCTGTTATCAATGTTTAAATATTACCTACTTGTACAGTGGAAAATTTATGCTTACCGAATCTCACAGATGTTCGACAACAGTTTTAAAATTAAGACCAAAACACACTCATTATAGACAAGGTTACATTTAAGGGGGATGCGGACTAAGGTAGCCCACGAAATTTAAATTTTCTTAAGGTTTTTTTGCAATTTGCAAGTCAGTGTCAGGTTGTATGTTGATTAAAATATGATTCGCGACCGCAACAAATATGACTTTACATAATTATAATCATTAAAATCATCAAAACAACCGTTTAAGTTCATAATATAATCCTATTAATTAATATTTCACATAAAATATTTTAATATTGTTCAACCTGACATTGACCTGCAAATTGCAAAAACCGTAAGAAAATTTTAATTTCGTCGGCTACCCTCATGCTTTCCCTAAAAGAAAACCGATAAGATGGTAATATAATTAGGTGTAGAAACTGATGAATAATTTCCTAAGGCTTATTCTATGATATGTTAGTAGGTACTTAGTGGAACGATGAGGTTCCCCGATAATTAATTATTAATATTTAGTGCTTGGAAAGCTTGCATTACGTTAATAATGTAGATATTGGGAGTATCTATTGTGGTATCGTTTGGCGTGAAATTAAACCTACCAAAAAACCTAATAAAAACATACCTATTTTTATTAGGTATTTTTGGTAGGTTTATTTGAATGCATTTTAAGGTACCCCTTTACTACCTTAAAATGCATTCAATTCTATAAAATGATGTCGACAAAAAATTTTGGTATCCAAACAATTGATTATAAAAAACCTATATTTAAAGAAAGAAAAAGCATTTATTTAGCTTATAGACTAAAAGGCACACGGTACAAAAACGACTAAAGGCTTCTACAAACAGGCGCGACACGCGATATAATCGCGCGCGATACAAAGGCACCGCTCGTTGCGCGACTTGCGGTGCCTTTGTGTCGCGTGTCGTGTCGCGCCTGTTTGAAGGAGCCTTAAAGAGGCAAAGGCAGATAAACCAACCATTTCAAAGAGGTAAGCATAGCAAAAGATGCTCTATAATATTACCTATTTTTATTATTCCTTTAAAGAATATTATATTACACTGGAAAAGCTAGCCATAAGCGTACATAATATTCTGAACAAAAAAGTCTGTCACTTTTGGCGAACGACACGGTAGATAGTACAAAAAAAAAAAATAAGGCGCTTGCTCGGAAAGAGTAGTCCGTACCACCGATTTTTTTTTAACGATAGGTATTTATTGGGAATTTTGTATGACGACATATTTGAAGTTATGAAGTTTGACGTATTTGAACAATTTTTTACAGGATTTAACAGCACAGCCAGGCATTTCCAAGGAGGTCAGCGCGATTTGAAAACGATTTACGAAGTGCGTTAGAATCGATTTAAAAGTAGTTATTATGAACGTAATTAGAACATTTTGTTCTTGTACTTTTACAGAAGGAGAAGTGATCGTTAGGCTTCTCTAGCGTTATGTACTATTCTTCAAGTATTATTTGTCATTATTCATTATAGAAACTACTAAAACCTTGAAAACAGACCACCCATAAAAACAAAATTCAGATTGTCTTTAAAAGATCTAAGACCGTCCATCATGTCACCGTATGTAAAAATTTCTACATTTTTTATGTCTATAATTTATATGATCCATATAATGAAGAATATTTCTATTCAATTCTTCAAGATAAACATACCTACATTTTGTCAGTTGTATATGTTAACTAGTATTTGGGCGTTGCGCGAGCTGCAAGCAGCTCGCGGGGTCGTGTTTTTGAGGAGTATTTCTTACCCTTGTAAAAAGTATTTGGGCGTTGCGCGAGCTGCAAGCAGCTCGCGGGGTCGTGTTTTTGAGGAGTATTTCTTACCCTTGTAAAATTTTGAGAATTGGACAGTAATCCTTAGCACTTATAGGATTTTGTACGGATTAAATTGAAGGGGGAGAGAATGGGGGGAATTTTGAAAAATGGTTTTTACTTTTCCGAGTCTCCTCTATACGAATCCGTAAAAAAACAAAACGCAGGTTTCTTAATTTCCGAGATACGATGGGGGGAGGGGTGAAGGGGGTGAGAGGGGGGAGTTTTGAAAAATGATTTTGACCAACTCTGGGCCCCTTGATATGAATCTGAAAAAAAAAATGTTCCAAGTCTCTTAACTACCGAGATCTACCTAGAGGGGGGGGGGGAGAAGGGGGGCAAGGGGGGCAACTTTGAAAAATAGATTTTACTTTTCCGAGCCTCCTCTATACGAATCTGTAAAACAACAAAACACGGGACTCTTAGTTTCCGAGATACGATAGGGATGGGGGAGAGTGGGGTGGAATGGAATAGGGGAGGTTTGAATTTTGAAAAATGGTTTTTACTTTTCCGAGCCTCCTCTATACGAATCCGTAAAAAAACAAAACCCAGGTTTCTTAATTTCCGAGATACGATGGGGGGAGGGGTGAAGGGGGGGAGAGGGGGGAATTTTGAAAAATGATTTTGACTAACTCTGGGCCCCTTGATATGAATCTGAAAAAAAAAATGTTCCAAGTCTCTTAACTTCCGAGATCTACCTAGAGGGGGGGGGGGGGGGGAGAAGGGGGGCAAGGGGGCAACTTTGTAAAATGGATTTTACTTTTCCGAGCCTCCTCTATACGAATCCGTAAAACAACAAAACACGGGACTCTTAGTTTCCGAGATACGATAGGGATGGGGGAGAGTGGGGTGGAATGGAAAAGGGGAGCTTTGAATTCGAAAAATGTTTTTACTTTTCCGAGCCTCCTCTATACGAATCCGTAAGAAAACAAAACCCAGGTTTCTTAATTTTCGAGATACGATGGCGGGAGGTGTGAAGGGGGGGAGAGGGGGGAGTTTTGAAAAATGATTTTGACCAACTCTGGGCCCCTTGATATGAATCTGAAAAAAAAAATGTTCCAAGTCTCTTAACTTCCGAGATCTACCTAGAGGGGGGGAGAAGGGGGGCAAGGGGGGCAACTTTGAAAAATAAATTTTACTTTTCCGAGCCTCCTCTATACGAATCCGTAAAACAACAAGACACGGGACTCTTAGTTTCCGAGATATGAAAGGGATGGGGGAGAGTGGGGTGGAATGGAAAAGGGGAGGTTTGAATTTTGAAAAATGGTTTTTACTTTTCCGAGCCTCCTCTATACGAATCCGTAAGAAAACAAAACACAGGTTTCTTAATTTTCGAGATACGATGGCGGGAGGTGTGAAGGGGGGGAGAGGGGGGAGTTTTGAAAGATAATTTTGACCAACTTTGGGCCCCTTGATATGAATCTGAAAAAAAAAAAGTTCCAAGTCTCTTAACTTCCGAGATCTACCTAGAAGGGGGGAGAAGGGGGGCAAGGGGTGCAACAATGAAAAATGGATTTTACTTTTCCGAGCCTCCTCTATACGAATCCGTAAAACAACAAAACACGGGACTCTTAGTTTCCGAGATACGATAGGGATGGGGGAGAGTGGGGTGGAATGGAAAAGGGGAGGTTTGAATTTTGAAAAATGGTTTTTACTTTTCCGAGCCTCCTCTATACGAATCCGTAAAAAAACAAAACCCAGGTTTCTTAATTTCCGAGATACGATGGGGGGAGGGGTGAAGGGGGGAGAAGGGGGAGTTTTGAAAAATGATATTGACCAATTCTGGGTTCCTTGATATGAATCTGAAAAAAAAAATGTTCCAAGTCTCTCAACTTCCGAGATCTACCTAGAGGGGGGGAGAAGGGGGGCAAGGGGGGCAACTTTGAAAAATGGATTTTACTTTTCCGAGCCTCCTCTATACGAATCCGTAAAACAACAAAACACGGGACTCTTAGTTTCCGAGATACGATAGGGAGGGGTGAGAGTGGGGTGGAAAAGGGGAGGTTTGGGATTTTTCCCATACTCGTGAGAGTTACTTGTATACGAATCTGTAAAAATATACCCACCTCCCCCTTCACCATCTGGGAGAACAATTATGTCAGTGAGTGGTAATCGAGCTTTATATAATATAATAATATAACTAGTATTTGGGCGTTGCGCGAGCTGCAAGCAGCTCGCGGGGTCGTGTTTTTGAGGAGTATTTCTTACCCTTGCAAAAAGTATTTGGGCGTTGCGCGAGCTGCAAGCAGCTCGCGGGGTCGTGTTTTTGATGAGTATTTCTTACGATGGGGGGAGGGGTGAAGGGGGGGAGAGGGGGGAGTTTTGAAAAATGATTTTGACCAACTCTGGGCCCCTTGATATGAATCTGAAAAAAAAAAATTTCCAAGTCTCTTAACTTCCGAGATCTACCTAGAGGGGGGGAGAAGGGGGGCAAGGGGAGCAACTTTGAAAAATGGATTTTACTTTTCCGAGCCTCCTCTATACGAATCCGTAAAAGAACAAAACACGGGACTCTTAGTTTCCGAGATACGATAGGGAGGGGGGAGAGTGGGGTGGAAAAGGGGAGGTTTGGGATTTTTCCCATACTCGTGAGAGTTACTTCTATACGAATCTGTAAAAATATACCCACCTCCCCCTTCACCATCTGGGAGAACAATTATGTCAGTGAGTGAGTGGTAATCGAGCTTTATATAGTATAATATAATAATATAATAATGTTCCAAGTCTTAACTTCCGAGATCCGCCTAAAGGGGGGAGAAGGGGGAGAGAATGGGGGAATTTTGAAAAATGGTTTTTACTTTTCCGAGCCTCCTCTATACGAATCCGTAAAAAAACAAAACGCAGGTTTCTTAATTTCCGAGATACGATGGGGGGGAGGGGTGAAGGGGGGGAGAGGGGGGAGTTTTGAAAATGATTTTGACCAACTCTGGGCCCCTTGATATGAATCTGAAAAAAAAAAATGTTCCAAGTCTCTTAACTTCCGAGATCTACCTAGAGGGGGGGGGGGGAGAAGGGGGGCAAGGGGGCAACTTTGAAAAATGGATTTTACTTTTCCGAGCCTCCTCTATACGAATCCGTAAAACAACAAAACACGGGACTCTTAGTTTCCGAGATACGATAGGGAGGGGGGAGAGTGGGGTGGATTGGAAAAGGGGAGGTTTGAATTTTGAAAAATGGTTTTTACTTTTCCGAGCCTCCTCTATACGAATCCGTAAAACAACAAAACACGGGACTCTTAGTTTCCGAGATACGATGGGGGGAGGGGTGAAGGGGGGGAGAGGGGGGAGTTTTGTAAAATGATTTTGACCAACTCTGGGCCTCTTGATATGAATCTGAAAAAAAAATGTTCCAAGTCTCTTAACTTCCGAGATCTATCTAGAGGGGGGGGGAGAAGGGGGGCAAGGGGGCAACTTTGAAAAATGGTTTTTACTTTTCCGAGCCTCCTCTATACGAATCCGTAAAACAACAAAACACGGGACTCTTAGTTTCCGAGATACGATGGGGGGAGGGGTGAAGGGGGGGAGAGGGGGGAGTTTTGTAAAATGATTTTGACCAACTCTGGGCCTCTTGATATGAATCTGAAAAAAAAAATGTTCCAAGTCTCTTAACTTCCGAGATCTATCTAGAGGGGGGGGGGGAGAAGGGGGGCAAGGGGGCAACTTCGAAAAATGGATTTTACTTTTCCGAGCCTCCTCTATACGAATCCGTAAAACAACAAAACACGGGACTCTTAGTTTCCGAGATACGATAGGGAGGGGGGAGAGTGGGGTGGAAAAGGGGAGGTTTGGGATTTTTCCCATACTCGTGAGAGTAACTTCTATACGAATTTGTAAAAATATACCCACCTCCCCCTTCACCATCTGGGAGAACAATTATGTCAGTGAGTCAGTGAGTGGTAATCGAGCTTTATATAGTATAATTTTAGATGTTCCCTATCGGAAAAGGGTAAACAAATACGGTAGATACATGTAAAAAATGTGTCACTGCAAACATATTCCGCATTGTGTTTGTCATCGACAAGTCTACACTACGTAGACTACAAAAGTTGTACACGCATAGTGATATTTTTGTGGGTACTCGAGACCGTATGGTATAAAATGCACGGAATAATTTATGAATAGCTGGGTCCGCACCAGACAATCCAAATTTAGATCGGCGCTCCGCGATCCACGTTCATGGCGCTCTCTGCGAAATTTGGACCGTAGCTTCCTTCTAAATGGTTGAGCTGAATAGTGCTGATCCATGCGTCATGTTCTTGACCGAGCCTCGTGAGTTGTGACTGGTCATTAAGTAATGACCAGTCACAACTCACGAGGCAAAAATAAGCTGAGGCAGCCAAGTAGCTGCCTCAGCTTATTTTTAATTATTGTATTTTTTGGATTCTTTGTTTTGTCACTATTTGCTGTACTTACTCCTGACGCTTTTAACGTGTACGTCTTTTTTTTTTTACATCATTCTCATATATACCTAATTACAAATTCAACATTAATGATGTGACTAATATTTTTAACAATATAATTTTAATGCGTGTGCATGGAGTTTCCTACGCGTTATTCTCCATAGGTACCTACTATGCTTTGGAATGGGCAACTAGCTTCATATTTTCTGACTGACCGACTTCTTGACAGTTCAAAACTGCCTGTCAATGGTTGAATTGAAATAAATATTCTTTTCTCTATCCGTGTTTTATCCAGATACCTAATTGTTGCAAATAACTAGGATAATAATTTAACAGTGCCATAGTACCATTGCCAAATAATGAGTAATTAGTTTTTATCTGTGGTCACTTACTCTATGATAAAAAAATGGTGTGTGTCTGTGACACCCAAAAAAAAAAAAAAAAAAATTACCACGTAAAAACTTGTAACAGAAATAAAAACAAATTAAGATAAAACCAGTGGTTTAATATTCTCAACATTAACAAAGTATAACATGGTAGCAGAGGTCCGTGGTTGTCGTATACACAGAAAATAATACATTCCGTAAAAATGTCGTCGAACAACTCATACCATAACCTACAACAAATCGAGCGTCTAATTGACGAAAAAACGTTCCCCATATGGAAGTTTCAAGTGAATATACTGTTCAAAAGTGAAGGCTTACACGATATAATTGTCAATGGAATCCCGGATGACGAGAAAAGCGATTCAAAACTTCAACAACAAGATGCACAAGCACAACGTATCATTACATGCACCATTGATAAAAAACTACTCTCAACGTTGTTGTCTTGTCCTGATGCCAAAAGTATGTACACTAAGCTAAGTTCTATATTTGAAAGGCAATCAGAACAGAAGAAATGTCAACTGTTACAACAATTTTTTCAATACAAATTTGATAATAATAAAGATATTACATGCAACATAAGTGTGTTAGAGAACCTTGCACACCAGCTAAACAGCTTAGGAGAGAAGATAAATGACAAAATGCTTATATCAAAAATACTCTCCATGTTGCCAGACAACTTCAGAAATTTCTTAACGGCTTGGGAATCAACGCCTACCTCAGAACAAACTTTAACAAATCTTACAGCTCGATTATTGATTGAGAATCAAAGAAATAATACACAAAAAGAAACAGAAGATACAGTGGCATTTAAAGCATCACACAAAAAATTCAATAAGAAGAAATACTGCTCAGTATGTAAAAGGAATAACCACGAAGAAAAGGATTGTTATTTTAAAGGAAAGCAACAGTGTCCAATATGTAAAAAGTACAATCATAAAGAAAAAGACTGTTTTTGGAATAAAAATAAAAACAAAAAGGATGGGAAGGCAGTATCTTTTTTCACACAAACAGAAAATTTCATTGTTGACTCTGGGTGCTCATCCCATATGACTAAAAATGAAGATATCCTAAAACAACAGAAAAACTGCTCTGTAAGTATTCAAACAGCAAAAAAGGATCATACTCTCGACTCAAATAAAATGGGCTCAATACAAACTGAGTATGTGAACTTTGAAAACGTACTATTTGTACCAAACCTAAAGAAAAACCTCCTGTCTGTGAAAGCCATTACAGAAAAAGATGGAGAAGTTATTTTCACCAAAAAAGAAGTGTTAATAAAGAAAAACAATGATATAATACTAAAAGGAACAAAAGATGAAACTGGACTCTACAGTGTGAACCTAAATACAAACATTGAAGATGCTTTGATCTCGTCTAAAGTTGAAACAGCTGAAAATTGGCACATAAAATATGGTCACCCTGGAAAAGAAACATTAAAAAATATAATAAAATCTGTTGATGGCATTAATATATCAAAAGAAGAAATTGACTCACTTACCTCCACTTGTGATGTCTGCATGAAAGCCAAACAAACCAGGTTGCCGTTCTACACACGCCATAGAGCTGAAAGAAAACTACATACTATACACACTGATGTTTGTGGTCCAGTCACACCATCGACATGGAATGGAAAAAGGTATGTATTAACATTCATTGATGACTTCACCGACTATACCCAGACATACCTTATTGCAAATAAAAGTGAAGTATTTACCTGCTTAATAGAATATATACAAGAGGCTGAACGTCACACTAACCAGAAGGTCAGCATAGTCCGCTGTGATAATGGAGGCGAATATACGAGTACACAAGTCAAAGACTGGTGCAGAAGCCGTGGAATTCGGTTGAACTACACTGTCGCTTATACACCTCAACAAAATGGCAAGGCTGAACGCTTTAACCGCACTTTAATGGAGAAGGTTCGAGCCATGTTGTTTCAGTCAAACCTAGAAAAAGAAATGTGGGGTGAAGCAGTGTTATCAGCTACATATCTGCTGAATAGAACACCTAAACAAGGACAAACTGAAACACCTATAGAGAAGTGGACAGAAAAAAACCAAATGTTCAAAATATACAAACATTTGGCTCCGAAGTATATACAAAAAATCTCACTCAAATGAAAAAACTTGATGAAAGGTGTCAAAAACTAATAATGGTGGGATATGCTACATCTGGATACCGGCTCTGGATACCTGAAAAAAGAAAAATCACAATTAGAAGAGATGTTGTATTCAAAAGAAATAATTACAAGGAAGAAAATAAAGACAAAACAGAAAATACAAGCGAGAATAATCATCAAGACAATAAAGAAGAAAATATAAATAATAAAATAGAAGAGGACTATGATCTACAAATATTGAGAAACACTATAGAAGAAGATACAATTTCTAATTCAAATTTGATGGAAGAAACAGAAAATGAAGTAGAAGAGAACATCCAATCTGAAAATGAAACAGAAAACACAGCATTACCCATAGTAACAACAAGATCAGGGCGAACAATAAGTAAACCACACTACTTAAAAGATTATGAAACCAATATAGCAAATGAAATATCTGAAATACCAAATACATACAATGAAGCAGTAAAAGAAGAAAATTGGAAAGAAGCAATAGATAAAGAACTTAAAGCATTAATAAAATTGGAAACATGGACTGAGGAAGATTTACCTCCAAACAGAAAAACTATTGATACAAAATGGATATTTAAAGAAAAAGAAGATGGAACAAAGAAGGCTAGATTAGTCGCAAGAGGCTTCCAATTAAAAAAAGAAAGACCAACCTGAGAATATGTACTCCCCTGTAGCCAGAATGCCTAGCATTAGACTAATAATATCAAAGGCAATAAATGAAGACTTACCAATTAGACAACTGGACATTCCGACTGCATTCCTAAATGGAATAGTTAAATCAGAAATATACATTAAACCACCAGAAGGGTACCAACCTGTAAGCAAAAATAAGGTATTAAAACTGAAAAGAGCATTATACGGATTAACAGAATCACCCCGATGCTGGAATGAAACAATAAATAATTTTGCAATTGAGAAAGGCTTTAAAAGATCAGAATATGATTCATGCTTGTACTACAAAGAAGACTGTTGGATGATAATCTATGTTGATGATATCTTGATGATAGGCAAAAACTGTGAAGAGTTTATAAATGATTTAAAAAGAGAATACAATGCTAAAGATCTAGGAGAAGCAAAGTTATTTCTAGGTACAGAAATTGAGAGGACCAAAGATACTATAATAATGAAGCAAACTAAGCTAATAGAAAAGATACTCACAAAATTTAACATGCAAGAAAGTAACGAAATAAAAACACCAATGGAAGTAAATTTTAAAACCAACTCACAAGAAGAAAAGAAAGCAGAAAAAGAAGATCTATACCGAGAAATGATAGGAAGTTTACTTTATCTGACAATGATATCAAGGCCAGATTTAACATACTCAGTATCGTATTTAAGTAGATACCTTGACAAAGTAAATGAATCTACATGGAAGGCTGGAAAGAGAATACTAAGATACTTAAAAGGTACAAAAGACAAAGGACTGATATTTAGAAAATCCGAAGATAACAATATATAATGCCTATTCAGATGCCGACTGGGCAAGTAATGATACTGATAGAAAAAGTGTTAGTGGAACAATGATTTTTCATGGCAAGAACCCCATAGCATGGTTATCTAAAAAACAACCATGTGTGGCCCTATCAACAGCTGAGGCAGAATATGTTGCTGCTGCAATTACTGCACAAGAACTATTAAACATTAAAGGAGTTGCTAAACACTTGGGCTTAGTGTTGCCCAAAATCGGTCTTGGTCTTGCAGTCTTGGTCTTGTTCTTGCATTTTTGCAAGACCAAGACCAAGACCAAGACCGACTTATTTTAGCAAGACCAAGACCAAGACTGAACCCTGCAAGACTTGAGCAAGAACAAGACTAAGCCTGCAAGACTCTTGCGTCTCGCAGTTAAGTCAAACTGAGATTTGGGCGTTATAGTAGGTATTTGGTTTCAATCTTTCAATCCCGATTATGCGAAAATGGATGTATTTTTTTATGAAACAGTAAATTACATTGTTGAATTGCATTCAAAACTAAAATTATTGTTGATAATAAAAAAATATCGAATAATTACGTGACTGTCAATACACTTCTGCACGTTTTTTTTTAATCTTCTTTACTTAAGGCAAAAGCGGTATTAGGTAGCCCGCGAAATTCACTGACCAGCAAATTGCAAAAAACGTAAGAAAATTTTAATTTCGCGGGCTACCTACCTTAGCGCTTCCCCCTTAAATCGATGAAGCTTTAGAAAAATAATTATCCCCTCATAACGAATCTAAAATAAAAGTAGTAAATGGATCATTCAATTAAAAAAAAAAAATGTTAAAAAAAAGAAAAAACAATGATGATGAAAAAAAATGAATGAATGAATTATGATTAAAATGCCTCATGTGACGC
Organism: Luperina testacea; assembly: GCA_927399505.1. Lineage (NCBI taxonomy): Eukaryota > Metazoa > Arthropoda > Insecta > Lepidoptera > Noctuidae > Luperina > Luperina testacea. The sequence goes on from OV656764.1 coordinate 16,312,312, forward strand.
GTCTGTTAGATTCATTGGGATTCATGGCCGACTCGACGCCGTGCGGGGATTCCCGCAATCTTCCGCATTTTTTGTCAGGTTCAAGCATTTATGCACATTAATGTAATAATTTTAAAGTTTATTTTCAAGTGCGTTAATAATACGAGGAGAACGCTTGGACGCTTTATTTACATTGCTGTTTTAAGTGAAACAAGTGAATTTACTATTTTTTAATTAAAAATCTCATTGCGTCAGATAGAAATAATGATTTTATACAGTTTACAGTAAAAAAATTGCAGAAAAAAACGTAAAAATTAAGAAAAAGCCGACGAAAAATTTCAACGCAGGGGTGTCCAGAATCATGTACAGACGCCAGCACATCAAGCTACCCGAAACTGTCAAATTTTCCCAATCAATTTTGAACCTTATGCTTTAGCGATAAAGTTGAAAATCTATTAAAGAAATTTGACAGATAGTAGTAGGTTGATGTGCTGGCGTCTGTACCTACTGAATCCATGGTAAGCGGTTGCGCGTCGATGTCCCTGCCACCCTGAGCAATAGGCTAATAGGTATTTGAATATAGTCTAGTCTAAGTAGTAGAGTCTCGCAAGACTTGCGAGACTCTTGCTGCAAGACCAAGACCAAGACCAAGACTGAGAGCGCAATACCAAGACCAAGACCAAGACCAGGTGTATTGACGCAAGACCAAGACCAAGACTGGCTAAGGTCTTGTCTTGGTCTTGCATTTGGGCAACACTACTTGGGCTGCCTAGGACAAAGAAATACTCTACTGGTTGATAACAGAAGTGCCATTGCCATGTCGAAAAGTTTTGAAAACTCGAAGAGAACGAAACATATTGATATAAAATTTCATTTTCTTAAAGATTTGATTGACAAAAAGATTATCTCTATTGAACATGTTAGCACTAACGATAATAAAGCAGATGTAATGACGAAAAGCCTATGTTCAGAAAAATTCTATAAATTTTTGAATGTTGTCTTATATTAAAACTTGAAATGTATACTTGTCTGCATAAAATTATAATGTTAAGTTTCAAAATTTAATTTTAAACACATAAATTAAAATGTATTATCGTAAAAGTACAATGGTTGTTAAATTAAGGGGGTGTGTTGCAAATAACTAGGATAATAATTTAACAGTGCCATAGTACCATTGCCAAATAATGAGTAATTAGTTTTTATCTGTGGTCACTTACTCTATGATAAAAAAATGGTGTGTGTCTGTGACACCCAAAAAAAAAAAAATAAAATTACCACGTAAAAACTTGTAACAGAAATAAAAACAAATTAAGATAAAACCAGTGGTTTAATATTCTCAACATTAACAAAGTATAACACTAATAATAAGTCTAGCTTCGTGAGAAGTAAAGTAAACTTTAATGTGAATGATTTTTTTTGTTTCGCACTGAATATTTAATTAGTTGAAAGACTTTATTCACGTACTTAATCCATGAGTGATACTAACTATGCCGAATCTAAATGCAATGCGATAGTCGCATTTTCTATTCAAAGATCAATTCGAATTGAATGGGTAAGTTTACATTTGCGTTCGTGTTAAGACTACTGAAGTAGTCCCCAAGGAAACGTCTGAGAAACAACAGGCAACCACAACAGCAGGCAATAGCTATTACAATATACAGTTTGGCGATTCAGTCACCTGCATCCGTCAAGGGAGTGATTCTACCCCTCATTCTAAACAAGTTTAGCTGTGATCTCATACCCGAATCATACTAATCATAAAAAAAAACATACTAGCATCGAAATAGTTTGTATTTTAATTTATTAATATTAATAATCGGATAAGAGTTTCGTAGCGAGTTGTACGGCGAGTTGTAATGACAAATGCACGTGAGTTCACGTGACTAAATGCCTACGTGTATAACAACACAGCATAGATTCTATCTCCTTTCTGCAGGAAAGTGTTTAGCGGGGCTGACTGGCCACGGTACGCCAGACGTACTTAAGTGTACTCTTAGCCGCTCTTTTAATGCACCCTAAAAACTCCTTTCATGTAGCGAATATTGTACAGACTTAGGCAGGTGAATGAATGTGGCCAAAGAAAATGAAAACATGAAAACAAGTTTCGAGATATAAATCACTAAAAATATTGTTACCGTCGCGGGTAGAACCTAGACGAAGCTGGCACAGGATCGTGGGGATTGGCACATGAAAAAAGAGGCCAGAGCGGGGTGAAGTCGGGCTGCCATAATTTATTATGTTTTCAAGATAAATGAAAGAAAGAAAAGAAAGAAAGAAAGAAAGAAAAGAAAAGAAAAGAAAAGAAAAGAAAAGAAAAGAAAAGAAAAGAAAGAATAAAGTTTATTTGGACACAGTTGGGGGTTTGTTTATAGGTAATTAAGGGTTGGGTTTTGGGTTGGCACTTTTCTACGCAAGTTTAGTGTTACCCTGTAGGTAACTAGGGTTGTGGCAGTTAGCAGGTGCTTCATGTAAAATACTAGTGCATCCAGTTTAACTGGAAGTCGATACTAATTTGGGAAAACGCTACGAAGGCTATGATAGTTTCTAATAATGGGTGCCATAAAAAACAACATAACAGGGATTACTTTTTAACAGCACAGCAGTGTATATTGTTTGCTTGAAACAACAAGTAATCACCAATTACCCTACCAAGCATGGTGGTTATAGCAATATGCTCTTTAAAGATTAGCTAACATTGTTCAGTAGTTGATGTTTACGAGCGGATACATGGATAAAACAGATTGGCTGCCTCCCAAACTATCTTGCAGTCGGTCATTGATCCTTTGACGTTCATTGGCAACAATAATATTTTTGATAATTGGCTGTCTGGAATCCAGCGCTTAGGAAATAGGTAATAAGGGCTAGTGTCCGCTGGTGTCATTGCGCGTATTTTGCGTAGGTACGGTTGGTAAAATAGATTATTACACAGCCACTAACATTAGCAATAGCTTTCAACAGATGGACATTTCATCAAATTTTGACAGTTCAACAACATTCATTGCGTTCTTCACATTGAAGAGCATTTTTGGCAATGTATTAGCAATAACCTTCAAAATTATTCAGGTTGTAATTAATTGTGTTTTGCGCAATTAGGGTGCAAGTGTTTTTATCTAGCGCAAGAGGGTTCCACTTTATTAATTTATGTTTAGTAATTTATTTATTTACCGCATTGGTGGATGCTACGCCTACGGTCCATGTACAGACGCCAGCACATCAAACTACCCGAAACTGTAAAATATTCCCAATCAACTTTGAACCTTATGCTTTGACGATAAAGTTGAATATCGATTAAAGAAATTTGACAGATTGTAGTAGCTTGATGTGCTGGCGTCTGTACAATGTGTTGCATTACCCGTCATCATTTGAGTACACTCGCTTTATGTTAATAAGTAAGCGAGTAACATTAGACAATATTCCAATTCCACTGTCACGTAATACCCTCGTTCAAGTGCGCTCGGATTACCGTTTCTAGTAGCTACAAGTGTCTCACTCGAGCGTTCTGGGTTCTTGTTATCGGGGTTCAATCGGTAAGTGATACGTATCAATGATTGTTTTGTCTTCTTAGTAATTAGTGCCAAATATAACTTTACGAAAAGGCATTCATTTAACGTTCAACGCAACCGATTATCATCGACCGATAATAACGCGCCTGTGATCGAGAGCCTTTAATCTGATTGGTACCTACTATCCAAGCCATCTGACTTGCAGACTGCCACCCACACAAAATTTAAAGTTCATTTCTCATTTAGAAACAATCTTCATTGGTTTTTTATCAATTGTCGTTACATATTCAAAGGTCCTATGAATAAAATAGAATGTAATGTGTGTCCACAAACTTTGTTATGTAGTTATCGACACACTATAATGGAGCATAATATTTTACAGCCAGCTTTTGTGGCTTGTTGTACATGATATTAAATAAAAAACAATGGCTGACCTGAAGCCATTTTTGATAACCTAAATATTCATAGCGCATATGTTGTCCAAATTAATTTTAGTATAAATGTATAATAAAACCAGCCTGTTTCTACAGTATCATTACCATTACCAGTACCAGTACCATTATCAGTACCATTGCCTGCCAAATCCCTCTTCTCATACAGAGAAGACAGGACTTATATTAACCATAATATTCCAGGTTTGCTCACGATGTTTACCTCCACCGATGTGAGTGATGTCCAAGATCAATTTAGAAAATAAAAAGAAATTGAAAAAGAGAGGCCCGTGGCTAAATAATAACAGCCGCACAGGTCAATCGATCAGGTTAAGCTACGCTTGCCGCGGTTGGTCTGTGGATGGGTGACTATCTTTACATACCGTGACCCCTCCGTGCCTCGGAAAGCACGTTAAGATGTCATTCGTAGATCTTTGATAGTTGTTACGGGTAGTCAGAAGCCCGAAAGTCTGACAACAAGTCTTACCAAGAAGTCTTATTACCCAGTAACTGGGTTGTGGAGGTCAGATAGGCAGTCGCTCCATGTAAAATACAGGTATTCTGCATCCGGTTAGACTGGAAGCCGATCCCGACATAGTTGGGAAAACGCTAGGCAGATGATGAATATTTAAAAGATTAACGAGGTTAATATCTCTCTCTCTGTAATTCTCAAACGATTGACAGAAACAGAAAATGATGTTTTAAATATGTTTAACGCTAAACGAATTTATTTATTTGTGGTGTAAATTGGCCATTGGCCAAAATGAACAGGCGAAGATGCAGCCAATCTTACAAAATATAAGCTAATCATTTTCCTAGTATGCAAACATTTCAACTTTTCTGCATAAACCGTTGTATACAAACCTGAATATCTTACCCAAGGGACCAAGAATTTGTAAAAAAAAAATACCTCACTCAACTTTTTAATAGGACGGTCGAGTTATGATAAAAATTCTGTACTGCTCAGAAATTTAAATAGGTTTATGGGTCCCGTTAAACGGAATTTATTGTCCAGTTTGAGGTCATTTTTTATAATTATTTTGCAAAAAAAAAACACTTTATCGTGATGAATTTTAATATATTTTCAAGTTAGATTTACAAAATAACACCTATCTAAAGTTATGAACATCGTAAAGTTGAAAATTATGAACGTTTTTTGTTTTCATTTTCATGCAAATGAGGACTGATCCAATCCAGATTTTTTCTGGGATTTATGTGCAAGAATCGCCTTGTAATTTATGTCTGCGTTATCATAATGGATCTCATGAAAAATCTTGAACCACTTGTGGACCAGAATAGGCGACGACCTGCAAGGATATTCAAAGTACAGAATAATGGGTGGTAAAAAGCAAGCTCATTATCTATTAAAAGGGAAACAATATTGTGAAGGTTTTCGTACTCAATTTGGTTCTGTGAGAATTCAAACAACGTTATGATTTCTCTACGTTTATTCTAAGCGAACATCTTTACGTATTATCACTGTTTTCTTCCAAACAAAAACCTAATAAAAAAACAGTGGCACTCCGGCAGTGCCGACAGAAGAGAAAACAAAACACAAACAGAATACTTTGCCATCACTCACTGACATATCGGATGTACATTAAAACCGAGTACATCCCGAGGACAGCCGAACACATCCGACCCGGATATTTTTTTAATCGTCTTATAAACAAAACACGCGTGGTGTCGCTTACGGTAACAGTGGCGCGAGTTCAATGGTATTTTTCCATCTTATAAAATGCCCAACGCGCCTTAAGAAGTTTTCCCTTCAAAAATTGAAAGCTCATTCTAAACTCGTTTGACTACAACCAGACGCATACAACCAGAGTTAGGTATATTATTGCCAGCCTATACCACGGAAGGTTGACTTTAGCGGACAACCCTTACAGTGCCTACGCGCCAGTTTACGGAAACAAAATCAACTAAGTAACAATGCGGTATCATTTCACAATTATTAAAAGTTAATCTTAAACTTTTTGGTCAAACTGGTTCTAATTGTCTATGTGCCGTATGAAAGATTGCAATGCTCGTTCCTCATTGCTTTAAGAAGACAAGTTGCTAGTCGTTAGCGAAATAATGTTGTTCGTCTACTCCTTTCACATCTGCCTAGTCTTTTCCTTACTATGTTGCGGTCGGCTGCCAGTCTAACCGGATTCAGCTGAATACCAGGATTTTACAAGGAGCGACTGCCTATCTGACCTCCACATCTCAGTTACTGGATAATACGATAGCCCTTGTAAGACTGGTTACCAGGCTTTCGGGCTTCTGACTACACAGATGGACTTCTGATAGCAGGGACCAACGGTTTATTGTAAAAGATCAATAACAAAAACGACTTCTTGACTATTATTAGGAAATTAGGTTGGGGTTGGATGGAGTTCCATGATTTTGATATGTGTGCAGGAAGGGAGGATACAGGCAAAAAGACGGAAAGATTCGCATTGCGGGTAAAAACCCATGGCCATCTTTTTTTACTTATACAACCCGGTTGAACGAGAAACTAGCGTGTTTAACGATTTCTTTTTTTGCGAATAGTTTTTCGTTGTAAATATGAACTGAGTTATATTGCTCTATGCTATTTACAGAGTATTGAATGTTGGAAGTCAAAATTGATGGGTTGTTGAAAATATTCGTACTGAAACTGAAACATCTCTATTAGATAAACAAGTAAAACAAACTGATTGATTTTTACAGGGTCAAATTAAATTATCTAGCGGAACTCCACAAACGTGGTAGATATCGATAGTTTTATTTTGTTTTATAGTATTTTGATGTCGATATGAAAGATATCGTGACCTCTGTGAAGGTCACACCAAATAAACTAATAGATATGTCAAGTAATTACTAAGTGTGGATGTTGACCCCAAAAAATTACCAGTTTTCTTTTATTTAATTTAAGTATCTTGTTTATATATCGATACCTATTATGCCTGTGAAGATTCACTAGCAAATTTAATTGGAACCTGTAAAAAAGTTATGCAAAAAACTTGTAAAATGTGTATTAATAAAAAAGTCTGGGTTAAAAGAACACAACTTTTAATTTTGTAAGGTATTTTCTTTTTTCAAATACAGCTGTAGCCATTTACTTCAAACTTTTTACATTACAGTTTCAAAAATTTTCCGGGAAAATTCAGAAAAGGATAGCAACATAAAACTGTAGGAAGGTACTGTAGTGCTATTCTGTAAAAAATCTCACCGTGATAACTTAGGTGAAGGGAGCTGTCATTCCACATGATGCTAGGTATTGACACTATTGACAGTTCACTTTAAGTTCATTTCACCTAAGTTTTCACGGTGAGATTTTTTACAGAATAGCATTACTGTCATTAGTGTAAATTCGAAATATAGATAATATAAGTAATAATCGGATGGAATGACAGCTCACTTCACCTAACTTCTCACGGTGAGATTCTAACAGAATCGACTGGCAACACAATCTAATGTTAAAATACAAGCTAACCAAATATAAACAATTTTTGAACATAAACAATACGAGTTTGAGAGATAGGTAGGTGATTCCAGGACCAAAAACTAAAGTTTAAAAGAGAAAATCGGAAAGCGGAGTGACGAGCTCAATTCTAAAGATAACGAAATCAAAAAGATTCAATCCCCGACTAAACTAGCTTCCTTTTCAAAGATCCGAAAACTTGGTTTGGTTTTGCTTATCTCCTTTTTTCTGCTATACGATTTTCACCCTGCAATCTCATCTCAAAATCTCGTTTAGAATAGAAACAAGCGGCAAGTTCTAATCCATCCTAAAGTTAACAAAATATTTTCATTTGGATAATGAAACGAAAACTTATAGTATAAGTACTTAGAGTTTGTTCTCGAGTTCTTGTTGTCTTCTCTGTCACTCATAATTATAGTACCTATCTTAATCTCGCGAAGTGACGCGCGCTTTACTTGAGGTTAACATATGCACAAACACGCTGTTAATGTGTGTGTAAGCGCCCGAGATAATGGCGAAGTCGGAAGTGTGTGTATCTGGCGTGTATGTGTGTTACGTGCTGACTTTACTCGTCTTCAAGCACACATTCACAGCGTGTTGGACAGGTAACGTAATGGACAGTTAACTGTTAAGTTAATCAAATCAAATCCCATTGATGAAGGACTTTACTGTTATTTTTTTTATCTGTGCTAAAATACTAATCAATCCAATCCAAATCCAATCCCTGTCTCTTTGAAAATACCTACATAGTGCAGTGAAAAAAAGAAAAACACGGACTGTCTTCGCCATATTTTGATTCATAACGTTATCCTTTTACGATTCTGCCAAAGTGACCTTTTTAGGCCCCCTGGTCAGATGATAGATGATTATAAAATAATAATAACGGAGTACTTGAATAGTAAATCACTTCTAGTGGTCACTAGAAGTGATTTACTATTAAAGTACTCCGTTATCTACCATGCAGATACGTTCTACGGAACATGGCCCTAACTTTTTTCACACAGCGATTTGAATAAAGGCTCCTACAAACTGGCGCGACACGCGACATAATCGCGCGCGACACAAAGGCACCGCAAGTTGCGCAACCAGCGGTGCCTTTGTGTCGCGCGCGATGTGCCACATGCACGCTCGTGTATTGTAGGTGCATTAGGCGTCCGTGCGACGCATTGATTCGGGTCGGCATGATTCGGCATAGCCGGGCGGCATATTCTCTGCTGGAGTTTTTTACTCCACATCTGCCCAGTTAAGGCACTAGGGCGGGCGTTTTGGGGGACTGTCTCATGTAATTGTGACGTTAAAAAACTGCTAATTCTCAACCTAGTTAGGTTTTTGAGTATATTTCAATTTTGTCGACCCGAACAAAGCATGTAGCAGCCCTTACATATCAACTTTGCAAATGAATCATATTACATAACTACCCACCCTATAAGGAATAGGACCTCACCATCTGACCCACAAATAAATTAATCATCCTACAAAGTACCGACATCCTACAAGTTCCTTATCACTAACGGCACACGTACACCAAATCCATCATCGGCCGAACTATCCTCAAATGTCGTCGGCCGAACTCGGTTGATCGGACCAAACATAATTTAAGTGAGTGCGTACACCTACTTATCGGACGTCATCTGACGATGTACTGAAATTGACATCGAATGAACTGACTTTTGACTGCCCCGTTGGTCTCGTGGTCGCAAGCGCGACTGCTGGGCGGACGTGGGTTCGATTACCGGGTCTGGCAAAGTATCATTGGGAATTTCTTAGTAACAGTCCGGAGTTTGGAAGTTGGCGGTGTGATACCCCCGCGCCGTGGAAAGCAGGTTAAGCCTTTGGTTCTGCACCTGATCTCACTCCGGTCTTGTCAGATTGCCGTCCCATCGGACTATGAGAGTGATGGAAGAGAGAGTGCACTTGTATATGAACACACACTTGTGCTTTATAATATCTCTCGCGCGCAAGGCTGGTCTCCGCTGAAATTGGTCGCCATGGCTGAAATTCAGTCTGGAGGATTTTTTTAAGTGAAGACTTCTTTAGCATCGTTGTGATTTGAAATTTTATGAAAAGAAAAAGCAACAGTAAAAAGAGACATAAGATTTAACGTGGGAGAAAATGAGATAGGAAGCATTCTACAGTGTTTTTGTTTTTTATTATTGCAAATGACATCACATTTAATCCTATGCTACTAATTTATGAGGATGATGATGATGATGATGATGGTGATGGTGATGTGATGGTGATGGTGATTGTGATTGTGATGGTGATTGTGATTGTGATGGTGATTGTGATGGTGATGGTGATGGTGATTGTGATGGTGTTGGTGATGGTGATGGATGGATGGATGGATGGATGGATGGATGGATGGATGGATGGATGGATGGATGGATGGATGGAAACCTAATACGCTGGTAGTGGTGGTACGTGCTACGCGCGACGCTTGGGTCCGAGCGTTGTACGTGTCTTACTTGTCTTAGTACGTGTGTGCGCGCTTGCGTATTGAGAAAATGAGATAGGAAGCATTATACAGTGTTTTTGAAGGTTTCACTTCTACCACGTGTGAATTGCACACATGCTGTTTTTTTAGAAGTGAACGCACTTTCTTTTACATCGAGCTATAGTTCGGCGGATGACAGATTAGGTGTACGTCTTGCGTATGGTGTTGACTCATCCGTTCGCAACAAGATTGTGTTTACATAATTTTATCTGATGCACGCTTAACGCTTACGACTGTCCTTTGACACGATATTATACTCATCTGCTCGGTACATAATGTAACCCGTTTGTTTTCTCTCTTATCGGGTTAATGTAACGTGTTTCTTGATTAATAAAACTGTGTGAATTTTATTACATTTGGTGTTGTATAAACGCTTGTTTCTAGTTGTTGTTTTGTGGTGAAACACGTATTAAAGTTCTTTATCTGTGGTGTGTCCGATGAATAATGGTACAAGCTTATGACACTATTATAAATGATTTTAACTTGCAGACCCGTATGGATGTGGGTGGTATGAATTTGGAAATAGAAAATAATTTATTCCTCACCAGCATAGCAACAAAGATTACATATTAAAAGTACTTAATACTAGATAAGTATATATACTAATGTCATACAATAATAATCCCACAGCATTTGTGGAGGTAAAGAGAGGTTTACTTAGGGTATTGACTCTATCTTCTGAACTAGGCGAAGCCTGTATCTCGGAAGATAGCACTGCGCTGACAATTTCGTTATTTTATAACCTAAAAACATTGTGTGCTACTGTTTTAATTTATTAATAAATAATAAAGACTGTAAGTAGTGAATAAAAGTGTGTGTGAGTGTGTGTGCGTGTATGTGTGCGCGTAAGGGTGTGTATGTGTGTTTAATTAATTAATATGTTTTTGAAGACAAAAGATATTCCATATTTAGGTAGTCTAATTGTAATAACCATTTTTTCACTGAGATCTCAGCATCATGTTTCCTTGAATGTAATTTATTAAGTTTTTTTTGTTATAAAGTATACAGCCAGTTACATAATACTGTCTTCTCCCAAATGCTGTGTGATGAGAAGAAGTATGACAAAAAATAATAGTATTGGGTACCAGAGTTGGTATGACAAAATAAAGTGGAAGGCTCGTTGCGCGACTTGCGGTGCCTTTGTGTCGCGCGCGATTTTATCGCGTGTGGCGCCTGTTTGAAGGAGCCTTTACCCAGTAGCAGAGCTCGTCATGCTTTAAATTGATACTGTAAAACAAATGTTGGCTAAAGAATACAGCATCGCCCTACAAGTGGCAATGCTGTCAGCCATTCGGGCTCTTTTCCTGTTGACAATTTTTATAAATTTTTTAATGCCTTTTAAGATTTCTTTCTTTTCCTTCTTTTTTATATACATGTACCTACAGTCAACAAAAGAGATAAGTATGCAGGATCGTTGGATATAGTTGAAGTTTAGTAAGAAACCGGTGGATGTTCTCAAATAAAATCTTATCACTACATAGTATAAAACAAAGTCGCTTTCTCTGTCCCTATGTCCCTATGTCCCTTTGTATGCTTAAATCTTTGAAACTACGCAACGGATTTTGATGCGGTTTTTTTTAATAGATAGAGTGATTCAAGAGGAAGGTTTATATGTATAATAATAATAATGTTTCCGTGCGAAGCCGGGGCGGGTCGCTAGTTTTATTAATAAAAAACAAACAGCTCCTATAACAAATTAAATTTCAGTCAATTCAGTCAGTCAGTGTCAGTCAATTAATTCAGTGTAAATTAAGTCGTGTGTGTCTGTTTTGTCTGTTTAGCTTATATATTTTGTAATTACAATGCAATAAAAGCTAAAATAACATTAAAAAAAAAAACAAAAATTATCGAAAATATTATTAGTTTCTAAAGTCATTGTTTGTACTTAATTGGGGTCAGACTGGGTAAGACGTCTCCCTTCTGAAAGGAACTTGCCCAGTAAAGTTGCGTTCAGTAGGGAGATATGTAGTTTAATTTTCATCCTTCAAAAATGAGTAAGGAATTGACATTCAGAATTACATAAGTGCCATCTACAGGCATTTTCCTGCACTATGTTACTTCATCCTTGGTCATTCGCCATGCGCCATCTGTTGACCAATTAATACGGCGTGTGTTCCACGAAGCGGTTTCAGTTACAGGGAGTTCCACAACCCTTATCTAGATGGCGTTTAAAATATAACTGGCACTATTTTTTTTATAAATTTTTGGTGTTTTTCTGATTACATTTTTTATTTCGTTGTATGAAGTTAAAATGCGTCATATTTACTTAGTACAGCTGTAGTATTTCTAAAAAAACGTAATATTTTCACCGTGCAATAATAATACTTATACCTAATTTGTTTTACACATTTGTAAACAATTATTTACAGGATTACTTATTTTTGCAATTATTTTGGCATTATTTTTGGTAGCGGGTGGCATTCTGTGGTTTCTGCATACCCTCATAAAAAGGCGAGAATTTATGTGCAACATGTAATTAATTTAATTAAAAAATAAAATCATACGCGCTACAGCGGTAATAATTATCCATCCAAAGGTTGTCTTTAAAAGATCGCTCTTTGCGATAAGACCGCCCATTGTGTCACCCTATATAAAATTTCTACAATTATATCTGTAATTTATAATAATGTTTATAATAGAGAGTACTTATTCTATTCTACAGTTAAACTCCAACAAAAAGAACAATAATATAGATTTCCATAACAATGGTAGCCAGAATGTCAACCCAGTTTACTTCAATGAATTCCAAAAGTTCGTCCTGATTTTATTCTCACTGCTCGTTGTTACAGGCTTTATACCTGAAAATATTATTTCATTATTCATTTCAGTCTTCACTGACATCTGACGGCGAAATCTTGAACTATTTTAGTTTCCATGTAGAGAGGAAAACCACAGAGGACACTATAAGTGAGGTTGTTCTTATTTTAACGTTCTTTTACTAGATGGCAGCACGGGTTTAAAATCCACGGTAGTTCAGTTTAATAGAAGGGAGGCGTGGCTTTAGGAAAAAGTTGAACAGGAAAAGTGATAACACCAACCGTTTTCTTCCGTAGGCATGTTCGTTCTCGATGACGACCCAAAGCGTATCTTGTTACATATCTTGGGGCCTAAAAAGGCCACTTTGGCAGAATCATAAGAGGATAACATTATGAATCATAATGGACAGTTAACTGTTAAGTTAATCGTAACAAATCCCATTTTTCAGGTATTTTTTTTATCTGTGCTAAAATACCCTTGTTAAAAAAATTATAACTAGGTACTTATTTTATTTTTTAATTATATAATATTATAATATAAATACAGTATTTAAACTGTAGATCTAAAATCAATCCAGATCAAAATCGTATGAAATATATGCCTTAATAATTAAGTGGTTTACTAAATTGGGGTTAGTATTGTTAACCTAAGGGAAGGTAATGAAATTTTGAACAAGCAGCTGATGTCGTTACGCCGGCAGCGTCTCGGGAGAATACAGTGGACGATGTCACCAAATAACACGGGTTATGATCATAGAGTATAATCAAAATGGAGCGCTAAGACAACAATTAAGTCAGTGAGGTCGAAATTGCAAATAAACGGCTATTTTATTGGCAAAATGCCCCGATATTACACACCTGTTCCTGCCACCCTATTTAATATCGGGGCTCTCTCATCGACGCGAAAACTATAACCATATATTCAGTAGGTACATAGTCCAGAATGAACTGCCCTGGGTTGTATTTTTTTGTCAATTGTTAAAAAAACTCTAGACTCGTGTGCTGAATTGATGGTTACAGTTTGCGTGTCGGTGTCCCTGCCACCGTGAATTGTACAGACGCAGACGCCAGCACATCAAGCTAACCGAAACTGTCAAATTTTCACTATTAACATTGAACCTTATGCTGTTGCGATAAAGTTAAAAATCTATTAAATAAATTTGACAGATCGTAGAAGCTTGATGTGCTGGCGTGCAGACGCCAGCACATCAAGCTTCTACGATCTGTCAGATTTATTTAGGTACAGACCTAAATCAGTATTAACCATATAGAGGTATGAGGAACAGGGTGTAAAGTTCACTCATACTCTATAGAAAAGGGAGGATCCTCCGATCAGACGGGTGTTGTGTCTGGCGGGCAACTGCCCGTTGATTCATGTCGGGCCGTTGTATTTATGCTAGTTGCGCCAATGACGTATTATATATAGACACGTTATCAACCAACATCTCGGCGCTTAAAAACGGCGAAAATACTAGATAACTACTTATACGCGTAAAGAAAGGGAAAGAAAATATATATCACCGTACGGCGGGATGTCTGTTGCTAGAGGGAGATAAATAAACATCTTCAGTTACGTCACAGGATAAGTAATAGTCAAATTACATGCTCATTGGTCGAGCGCATGAGTGACGTAGCTATCAGAGTCACTTCATGCGCCGGCCGCCATTAGACGCAGCGTCGTACAAAATAAAATAAAATAATCTAGTTTTGTAAACTTACGCGTGAAATGACACATTTTTGTCTTTAACTTTTGGGGTATAATTTTTACATCCTCTGAAAACACACGACGGCATATTTTCTTTATGTTTTGCACAGGTTTTCACATACGATATAAATTAAAAACAAACATACGTCGCGTCGCGTCGCGCGACAGGTTGGTGCGTGACTGAGCGCAAATGTGGCAATTGGCTTCATTTCATGTTGCCATTTTAGAGTGCGGACAACGTATCTATAGTTTTATACATCATTGAGTTGCGCGGTAAACTCTGCCTGCGCGATGCAGGATTTGCGTGACGTCAGTATGACGCGTTGTTTGCATGTGGCGTTGTAGATACCGCTACAACCATAAGACAAATTGTACGATTTGAAGTAAATTAAATGATTGTGTCTCCCTATTACTTCAAACTATGACAGTCAACTATAGAGTACCTACTAATTACCCACTCAGGTGCGGAAAATTACAACTTACTAAGAAGAAGTTTGCTCTTATTTACTGGCGTTTTATCTGTTCTGTATTTAACCCATGATTGGACGAATTTGAGAGTGAATGTCTGTTTACGCTCACTAAATCGGCACGCGATTGGCTGTGCCGTACCCATGAACTGCTAGCGATTGGCGCAAAAACGACGAGCGCGCCATCTGTGGAAGGATGGCAGGCACGCGGCGCCGTGTAGTCTGTCGTCGCCGCTAACCCGATGAACTATCTAATTTTTGACTCCGTGAGTGAAAATTGATATACAAGGACAAATTGTGCACTACCGTGTGGTGTATTCGTGCCAGTCTCCGTGGTCAACGGTCTACTCAAAAGACCGTTCGGATCAGTTGTGAAGCAGTGCCGCAGCAAAGAAAGGTGAGTCGTACTCAGATTTTTCTCTGTGAATTTGTTCCTGGATTGGGTGAACGGTGAACTCCGTTCGAACAGAACTACCTAATTCTCATTCTACAACCAGTTTAACTTACAGTCCACTCCTCTACTCCACATTCTGGTCATTCGAGCACGAATTTCGTCAGTCTAGACCGTATTTCTTAATTTCATTTTGCTAAACCCACGCGTCCAAAATGGCGGAAGCGGAAGGTTTAGAAACAAAACGTAAAATCTTATTAGTTAGAAAAGAATATTTATTTACGAAGATACAAAAGCTTTATGATCATTCCAAAAAGTTGGGAACAGATCCAGATACATTGCAATTGTTTACGGTATCATTGTCGGAAATGGAAAGTGTTCGTGCGAAGTTTGAATCCACCATATTTGATTTGTACGAAATAGAAGTGCAATTAAAACCTAATGCAAAAATGTCAATTAGTGAACTTGAAACATTTGACGAAATGTATAATGCATGTCGGTTAATCGCTAGTAAATATCCTAAATCAGAACCCGATTTCTGTACTGTAAAAAATGATACAGTAGTACCCGGGTGAATTTCAACAAGAGATTTTTATTTGTCATTTCGGTGGATTTTTTTATTTCAATACTATAGTACATATTTTTAGTGACAAATAAAACTTTAGCCTATTTTATAACATTGTGCGTGAGTGGACATCAAATTTCATCAAAACTTACATAAATATTTAAGCATGAATTTTTAAGAGTCCACTGAAATGAAAAGTGTCTACCGAAATGATAAAAATTACCACCGAAATGATAAACTGTGACAGCTAAGAACAACCGTGCCAGGCAGCCAGGGTTCCGTACTTTCTTAGGTTTGATTTCCACAAATTTTAGATAAACACTGAGATAGGACAGTACACAGTTATTTTAATATCATCATTAATATACAGATATTACAGTTAGTATTACATATATCATTCTTTGAGGTTACAATAACCTCAAAGAATGATATTAATGTAATGTTTATTAATGTATTATATATCTTAAACACAAATATTACACAACAAATACACCCGAATAATCTAATCTACACTCTAGGTAAAAGTACATTACAAAACTATGATTTTGTATTTGACACAAGGATCTCTAAAACTTTATGATTTAACAGCCACCGAAATGAAACTATTTTTGTCCCCATATCACTGAAATGATATACTTACTTTTTTGGCGGTAAACCGCAAGACGTTGGGACCGATGCGTTCGCGCCGAGAGCTTGAGTCGGACTGATCCGAAGTGAGGAAAGGTGAGATGGGCGTAACAACGCAATGTTGACATGGCTATTCTACTAAAACTTACTGTCCTCTGAAATGATAACTTTTTTCAGGACAAAAGTTGACTGCCTGTCAAATCCACCAGAAAGAAGATAAACAAACAAAAATAGGTTTATTTGATCGAATATATTATAATTTAATGATAACAAAATCGATTTAAAACCATATTACGAATATATTTGCAGGGGAAGGTATTTTATGAGCGGAAGTGGGTTCAGGACAGGCCACCGTGATGATAAAATAACACTTTGTAATTTTTTTTTTGGTATATTAGAGGGTAGAAATCAATGATTTTTTTTGCCAAGGTAGAGAAGTACTTTGTTGAGAAAAAATATATAAAATTAAAAATCACGACATTGCACTACCGTTCTCAGGTTTGCCGTGTATTTTTTATGCTTGGGCAATTCACCCACCCGCTCCCGCGTTACCAAAGATAACATTATTTCAATTTAACGGAGAAGTTGAAAATTGGATAACTTTTTATGACACGTTCTCATCATTAGTTCACAATAGAAATTTCGCAGATATCGATAAATTCCATTATTTACTTTCATGCGTCCAAGGTCCTGCTTTAAACATCGTTAAAAATCTACCTATCACTGCCGCTAATTACACATTAGTTTGGCAAAGTTTAATTGAAAAATATCACGACCACAGAACACTAGCATGTAGGTATTTCGATAAAATGCTCAACTTCTCGCCGTTAACTAAAGATACTACGTCAAACTTAACTTCATTTATAGAAACCTTTGATTATTCACTGAAAGCGATTCAAGCATTGAAAATTAATAACTTAGACGATTTCTTATTGTGTCATTTGGCATTACAACGACTCGACCCTCATACGCGTAAATTATTCGAAGAATGCCGTAATCAAAAGTTGATACCTACGTTTGCGGAACTCATATCGTTTGTAAACAAACAAATTAAAGTTTTAGAACACATTTTTACAGACAGCTCCTCGAATAATACGTCGAAGTCTAATAGTAATAATAAATATAATAATACACAAAATAAAAACCAAATTAAATCTTCGTCTAAGTCGGTTCTTAATACGACACGAGCTCCGCACAATAATAACAACCGTAATAATAATAATAACTTAAATTTGTCTTGCGTGATTTGTAAACAAAATCATATGATTTATCGATGTGATCAATTTCGTAAATTGTCTGTTGATGAAAGAATGAGCCGTGTTCATTCACTAAAACTTTGTCATAATTGTCTTAAATCTGATCATCAGTCTAGTGCTTGTAAAAGTACGATGAGTTGCGGGGTGTGTGCATCATCGCATCATTATTTATTACATAAAGATAACGCGAAGGAAGAAAGCGCGGGAATGTCGTCCGTGACGAAATCCTTAAACGTGCTGCCGTCTCCTGCACACACGCAGCAAGCGCTAGTGTCGTCTCACTTCGTAAGTGACACAACACACGCACCGATACAGCAAGCATTAATCAGTAATAACTGCGATTATGGAGTAGTGTTAGGTACTACACTTACGCATGTTATTGACTGTGTTGGTCAATATCAAGATTGCCGTGCAGTCATTGATTCAGGCGCTCAGAGTTCTTTTATAACCACTGAATGTGCTCAGAAACTAGGATTACAACGTAAAAAATGTCCTTTTACCATTCACGGAATAGGTGGGGGCATAGTTAAAAACCAAGACATGCGAAGGGTCCAACATTTAGTGTTAATTTAGTAGTTATTTCAAAGGTGTCCGCTGATATGCCTAATATATCTTTCACAGATAATGTCATAAAAGAATATGACACCTATAAGTTAGCGGATCCATTGTTTTTTAAGCGATCACGAATAGATATTTTGTTAGGTAACGACATAGTGTCAGACATCATTAGAGATAAACCATTAGTAATTAAGAATGGTATTCCGAGTGTTATTAAAACAGTTTTTGGTTATGTTATTAGCGGAAAATTATATCCACTTAATAATAATAGTTCGAAAAATCTTAATTTATCGGTTTCATATAACGAAGAACAGTCGATCGAAAAAACTTTACGCAGTTTTTGGGAAATTGAGGAAGTGCCGTGCACACCTTCAATAAATCCAATGGATCAATTAGCCGAGGAAATATTTTCTAATGGACATACTCGAGAGTCGAACGGGCAATACGTAGTGCCGCTGCCTTTTGCGCCTGAACGCTCGCCGCTAGGTGCAACGCGCGCTTCGGCTGAACGCCGGTTATTGTACACGGAACGTAAACTCGCGCGTACTACTGATTTAAATAAGAAGTATAAGGAATTTATGCGAGAATATGAAGACCTCGGTCATATGGAACTTTATCAGGGTGACCAACCTAGCAAATACATTATTCCGCATCACAGTATTTTGCGACCTACTAGTACCTCCACGCCTTTACGTGTAGTGTTCGACGCGTCCGCAAAGAGCAGCAATAACGTGTCCTTGAATGATATACTATTAGTCGGCCCTAAGTTGTATCCGGATATTGCGGCAATTATTTTGAAATTTCGGCTATTTGAATATTGTTTAGTAAGTGATGTTTGTAAAATGTATCGTGCCATCGCATTAAGAAAAGAAGATCGCTTGTATCAACATATTTTATATCGGGAATCGCCTAACGATTCAATAAAATTATACGAATTAAAAACCGTGACGTACGGACTTAGTTGTTCACCGTTCTTAGCAATTCGGACGCTACTTCAGTTAGCTAACGATGAAGGAAAACGTTTTTCTTTCGCTGCTCAGGTCCTCCGTGAGGGAGTTTACATGGATGATATTCTATATTCATGTAATACTTTTGAGCAAGCTTGCTTAGTACAGGATCAATTAATTGGTATTTTTGAAAGTGCCAACTTTACCTTAAAAAAGTGGATGAGTAACAGTGAGAAGTTACTACAACGCGTGCCCTCGGAAAATAGGGAGAATTCCGTAACATTCGTTAAAGATGAAAACGATAGTACCATTAAGGTTTTAGGCCTTAAATGGATTCCAAAATCTGATAATTTTGTTTTTTCGGTTAATTTAACAGACAACGTGTCAACCAAACGATCAGTACTAAAATTGCTAGCGTCGATTTACGATCCCGTGGGTTTTATCGCACCATGCACTTTTGTAGCGAAGCAGATCATGCAAGAGCTGTGGAAGCTAGGCATCGGTTGGGACGAAAAGTTGCCTGATAACATTAAAAAATCGTGGCAAAATTTTATTTTGGAACTTCCTCTGTTAAAAGATTTACGTATAGAGCGTCATATGCTATTACCAAAGGAGACGGAATGCGACTTAGTTGGATTTTGTGATGCTTCATTGCGTGGCTATGCAGCATGCGTGTATGTTATCAGCCGCGATCAAGAGGGTAACGTAAAAGTTCGTCTAGTGACCGCGAAGTCTAAAGTCGCACCAATAAAACCCGTCACGATTCCTCGGTTGGAGTTGATGGGTGCTGTTTTGTTGAGCAAATTAATTAAGTTCGTAGTTGATACATTTACTCGTGTTAAAATTAATAAAATAACAGCAGCTTCAGACTCGACAGTCGTACTGTCGTGGCTTCAAACGGAACCTTATAAACTGAAAACCTTTGTCAGTCATCGCGTTACGAAAATTATTGAAGTTTTACCCCCTCATTTTTGGCGGCATGTGTGTAGTGAACATAATCTAGCCGATATTTGTTCTTGCGGAGCGTCTCCGGAACAACTTGTCAGTTGTAATCAACGTTGGTTACAGGGCACTGATTGGATGTATCAAAATTATACCGATTGCCCCCTGACGGTGTTTGTTAATGAGAGTAATAATAAAGTACCGGAATTAAAAGCGTCTGTTAATTTCTTGACTGAACATCAAAATAATGATAATTTTAATGAATCTAAAACAGAATTTTGTGAAAGAATCTTTCAACAGTTTTCATCATTTTCCAAATTTTTCTTTTAATCTTTATTTATTAACGAAGGTTTGATCACACAGTGAACATGCCACCCTCATAGGAACTTTTGTTACATGAAAAACTTAACATCTACGCTTAATTCCTAAATTAACTAATTTATATAATATTTTCCAAATTGCAAAGATCGTTTGCTTGGATTTTAAGATTTAGACGAAAAACTAGTGACATGAACATTAACTACAAATCGGGAGTATTATCAACCTTCGAATTAAACGAAGCTAACGATAAATTGATAAAATTAGTGCAAAATGCTTATTTTGAAGCGGAATTAAAATTAATTAAAGATAAGAAACATGTTTCATCGTTACGAAAATTATCTCCATTTATTGATTCCAACGACTTCCTCAGGGTAGGGGGTCGCATCGGTCATTCTGAACTCCAAACATCCGCGGCTTCTTCCGAAACATAGTTTATTTACCAAACTATTAATCATTTATTTACACAAAAAATATTTACATGTAGGACCGCGAACATTGCAAAGTATAATAAATGAAAATTTTTGGATATTGTCTGCTCGTAGCGTCATAAGATCCGTTTTATCGAAGTGTAAAACGTGTTTCAAAATGTAAACCGTCTTTACTGCAACCCGAAATGGCACCTTTGCCACCAACTCGGTTAATACCTAATAAGGTATTTTCTAACGTCGGAGTTGACCTCGGAGGTCCATTTTTTATTAAAGAAAGCTTACGTCGCAATGCTAAAGTGACAAAGGCATATTTAGCATTATTTGTCTGCTTTTCAACAAAAGCAGTACATCTGGAAGTGTTATCTTCTCTCTCCGCAGACTGTTTCCTTGCGTGCTTAGATCGATTCGTAGCTCGTAGAGGTCTATGCGCTGTTCTCTACTCTGACTGTGGTACTAATTTTATTGGCGCAAGTAAACATTTGTCTGAAATCAAAAGGTTCCTGCGTGAGAGTCAAGATGACATTTCGGATGGTTGCTCTAAAAGACAGGTTGATTGGAAATTTAATGTACCCAGCGCTCCACATATGGGTGGTCTCTGGGAAGCAGGCATAAAGTCAGCAAAATATCATTTAGCGCGAAGTGTAGGGGAAAAGTCCTTAACGTTTGAGGAACTTTCCACGATATTTTGTAAGGCGGAAGCCATTTTAAATTCGCGCCCCTTATGTCCATTACCGGCTAGCGATAATCCCAACGAATTTAATGTTTTAACCGCCGGACACTTTCTCATTGGTCGAAGTTTAACCTCTATACCCGAATACAACGTTCAAGACGTAAACATTCACAGATTGTCACGTTGGCAGTATATTCAGAGGTGCTCCCAACTTTTCTGGAAACGCTGGAGTCATGAATATTTAAACACTCTTCAACAGAAATCCAAGTGGTTTACGTCTTCCTCTAACCCAAAGGTTGGAGATTTAGTGATAATAAAAACTGATAATGTTCCTTCCTGTAATTGGCCTCTTGGCAAAATAGAACGATTGCATCCAGGTCCCGACGGTATAGTTCGGTGTGTGACGCTGCGCACTGAAAAAAGTGTCTTACAAAGACCAACTAATAAACTCTGCCTATTACCTTATACCAACTAGATTCAAACAAAACGTTTTGTTAGATATTCTCGTAGGTTAGGTACTTAGTTTAAAGTTTATTTGTTATTTTAGGGCTCTCTTTAATGATACTTAGGTAATAAGGTAATCTTAGTTCTCTGAAACCATCACTATGGTTTCGGTAGGGGGTATGTTCTGTATTTAACCCATGATTGGACGAATTTGAGAGTGAATGTCTGTTTACGCTCACTAAATCGGCACGCGATTGGCTGTGCCGTACCCATGAACTGCTAGCGATTGGCGCAAAAACGACGAGCGCGCCATCTGTGGAAGGATGGCAGGCACGCGGCGCCGTGTAGTCTGTCGTCGCCGCTAACCCGATGAACTATCTAATTTTTGACTCCGTGAGTGAAAATTGATATACAAGGACAAATTGTGCACTACCGTGTGGTGTATTCGTGCCAGTCTCCGTGGTCAACGGTCTACTCAAAAGACCGTTCGGATCAGTTGTGAAGCAGTGCCGCAGCAAAGAAAGGTGAGTCGTACTCAGATTTTTCTCTGTGAATTTGTTCCTGGATTGGGTGAACGGTGAACTCCGTTCGAACAGAACTACCTAATTCTCATTCTACAACCAGTTTAACTTACAGTCCACTCCTCTACTCCACATTATCTTTCCATGTCTTCTTGTTCTGTGGCTGAGACCTTTAGTGGAGACCAGCTTCTGATATGAGCCGTTGATGAACGTTTTATCTTAACTAATTAATATTAGTCAGTCGGACAGAAGCTATTTGTTATAAAGCAAATGTTTTGTGATATACAAGTACCTAGTTATGAAGAAACTTTAGTAAGCATAATTATGTTTACAAAAGATCGCTAGCAAACATGGAAAATTTACCAAGAGACCGAAGAAAAATACCGTTTGAATTCTTTTATTTCAAATATATGTGACAACCAGTTCTATTTCCGTGTGGTGTGGATTTGTCAACCACATTGTACCTAAATTAAATGTACCAGAAGTTTAAATATTTAATGTTTATGATAGAACTAATATTGCTAAATGGGCAAAAACATTTAGTTTAAAACACTAAGCAATTAAACACAAAATTTA
The DNA here is from genome assembly GCA_927399505.1 of Luperina testacea. Taxonomy (NCBI): domain Eukaryota; kingdom Metazoa; phylum Arthropoda; class Insecta; order Lepidoptera; family Noctuidae; genus Luperina; species Luperina testacea. The sequence continues at coordinate 16,335,341 of OV656764.1, forward strand.
TATCGAATTTAAAATTGCAATTACCAATGCCGTGGTTTGAAACCTCTCACATTTTTCGTTACAGCGGCTTACTACCTATCTTACCTGGTTAATATAAGCCTACTTCTTTTGCTTCACACCTAAAGAATTACATGGTTTGGGCTCCGCTCGCCCCTTGAGTCTTGCCCCTTTCGATTAAAATGTTCCACTCACCCCGTTTTTTATTATTTTGGTGTAGTGATTCACAGCGTTCTTGATACTTGTCAGTTTCATACAAAAGAATACGTATGTTTTCGAGTTTAATCTTTATTAGTTACTGTGTAATTAATAACAACCACACGGTTTGATCGATCAGGTTAAGCTACGGTTGCCGCGTTTGGGTCCGTGGATGGGTGACTGTCTTTCAACATACCAAGACCACTTCGTGCCTCGGGAAGCACGTTGAGCCGTTGGGCCCGGCGTTCGTGGATCTTTAACAGTCGAACCAGTCTTACCAAGGGGTATCGTAATACCCAGTCTGCGTCCCGGCTGTGGAGTTCCAAAAGACAATCGCTCCATTTAAATACTGGTATTCAGATGCATCCAGTTAGACTGGAAGGCGACCCCAAAATAGTCTGGAAAAACTAGGCAGATGATGATTAATTACTGGAATTGCCGCACAGGAACGCATTCTCTCATCCGGGCTGTAGAGAACGAATTACAAAGAAAGAAAAAAAAAAAAGAAAATCACACCTATCTTTAATCCTTACAAAAGGTGTAAAACAGTCAGTCATTAAACTATTTAAGGTGGCTTAAGCACGCCGAGTGGTGACGTTGACATTTTAAGACAGCCTAAATTACCATAAGCTCTTTTAGCTACTCAAACCGGAACAGGGGTAGATACCCTACTTGATATAGCTATGTACCGTCTCCGATGCGGGTAGGGTTGCCGATACCAAGTTTTGAGGAAGTTGGGTGAAGAAAATTTATTTTTAATTTTGAAGTTTGGTTTGGTTTCGTTTTAGTCTAATGGCAGAATAAAAAAAAAAAGAAAGGCTCTTGTCTTTGGAAGCGCGTTCATGGTATTTTTTTTTTAGTTTGAAGAATAGATTCTAAGACAGTTTATGTTAAATAGTAATACAGAGTGACAGGGATATTGACGAAACTTTTCGTCAGTTATAAAAAAAATCAGCTGTTCCATACATTTTGACCGCGTAGGGAAACAGCAGACTTTTTTTAATAATTTACGAAAAAAATATCAATTGGAGTTCCAGAATCATGTACTGAAACTACGATAAATACGACACGATCTACGATAATCTAGAAAAAATGTCGGTTTAGATCAATCTGTTGAAGCCATTCGTAACAAGCACGGATATCGGATATCTATGGTACTCGTAACAAGTTATGCGTACGTAAAATGAGGAATTCTAATGGCTTTTACTAAAAACAGTAAATCAAAAAGGGGACGGACGTAAACGATTAAGGAGACATTTTTTAAATCACCAAAACGAAGAAAATGGTGGGATCAAAACCAAATAAACAGTGGTCCACATTAGCACTGGATCGCAATGACTGGAGGATACGGAGAGAAGCTTTTGCCTAGTAATGATACATGCTAATAGTAACAATAAAAGTAAATCCTTATTAGATACTAGCGACCCGCCCCGGCTTCGCACGGAAACATTATTATTATACATATAAACCTTCCTCTTGAATCACTCTATCTATTAAAAAAAACCGCATCAAAATCCGTTGCGTAGTTTCAAAGATTTAAGCATACAAAGGGACATAGGGACAGAGAAAGCGACTTTGTTTTATACTATGTAGTGATGTTCCATACATTGATTTTTTGTAAACTGAATGTCAATTATTTCTACATTTCCTGTCTTGTAAATAATAATAAATTATTACAAAGACGTGATCAATGAAATAACACCCACATTTTTAGCAGACAACGAAGTTCTTATCCATACTATAATATTATAAATGCGAAAGCGTGTGTCTGTCTGTCTGTCTGTTACCTCTTCACGCTTAAACCGCTAAACCGATTTAGATGAAATTTGGCACATAGATAGACCTTGACCTGAGTATGGACATGGGCATTGTGTACACTTGGTGTACACTTGACGCTTGCTAATAAAGCTGTCCTGCTGTCTATTCGTCTGTCACAGGGCTGTATCATTTGAACCGTACCTTAGTACGGTATTCTTAAATACAGATGAAACTTTCATAAAGTGTGTACAACTGTGACCGCTATAACAAATACCCAATAAATAAAAATAAAGTAAAAAATTAAAAGGGTTCCTCATACAAGAAACGTTTTTGTTTTTTATCAAAAAAAAAATGCAGTGTTAATATTGTAGATACGGAACTCTTCTTCTGGACCGCCTTTTTAGTTCTGTTTTATTTTACATGTATTACACTTGTCTATGACTTGACAGATTTAAATAGCAGGTCTTTTTAGGGTTCCGTACCAAAGGGTAAAAAAAGGACCCTATTACTAAGACCACTGTCCGTCTGTCACCAGGCTGTATCTCATAAACCGTGATAGCTAAACAGTTGAAATTTTCACAGATGATGTATTTCTGTTGCCGCATTAACAGCAAATACAAAAAACAGAATAAAATAAATATTTAAGGGGGGCTCCCATACAACAAACGTGTTTTTTCCGGCGTTTTTGCCTTATGGTACGGAACCCTTCGTGTGCGAGTCCGACTTGCACTTGGCCAGTTTTTTATTTATGGATTAGAAGACCATTTTTCTATTGCTATGTTCTGTGAATTTTGGTTTTAATTAGGTTTATTTTATTCACAGTGTTAAGTAGATTATTAATAACAGCTCAAATATACATGAAGGACACATCTTTGCATACCCTCTAAGAATTGCAGAGGAATATATAGAATACCTAAGACCAAACTGCAAAAATCTTACGGTATATTCCACGCTATATTCGCAGTGATCTTTTTAAACCACCCATGTAAATACGTTGACCCCGTTCCTAGCCAATCTAGGTCTTTAAACTCGGTCTGCATACACGATAATCCAATCAAGAATCCATTTATCCTGGAGCTGTAAGCCAAATCCTCGCATTCGGAAGTCTCCCAAAAGTCGCCCCCGCCACAGATGGCTTTTAAAGCTTGAAAACAATCGTTAAGATGTAAGGATTAATGGGGGGCGAGTTCGAGTTTGGGCGTTTGGGCTTGAATCCTGACCTACTTGTTAACAGTTCCCGAGCTTATTTTAGAAGTCAATAACATTTCTAGTCTATTCGAGTTTGCTCTGAACTAACAGGAAACTAATTTATGTCTAACTTCGGATGCGATTGCTGCATCTAGCCGGTTTTCTCCGACCGATAGGTTTTATTTGTATCCTTTATAAAATGGAGGAAAGTTCCGTTGGCTATTATGCCGAACAGAAGCTGCTAGCGGAACGTACTAATTACGAATTCAATGTCCGATAGGTTGGTTGGTAAATATTTAATGATGTTAGTTGGTGTTAGATCAATTAGATTCCATTTATTGAAATTGTTTTGCTCGTTTCGTATTCAAGTTTTAAATGGAGCAGCGATTTATTTCAGTTGCTAACTTAACTTTAAACGGTTCACTTTACCAAACCAAATCAATTTTCAGAAAGACTAAATGTTCCCGCAGACAGGCGCGACGCGACGGCGTGACGCGATTCTGGTTGAAATTTTTCATAGAAATTGTTCTTCTGGAGTCGCATTGCACCTGTCTGCAAGAGCCTTTAAACGCGTGTAATTCGGATAATGGGGCAATATTTTTGTTTTATTCCTGCACATTAGTATCTAACGAATCAAATCAGGCGATAGTCAACCATATCAGACGATAGCTGCCCACAATTATCAAACTATTCAACCCCTTGACCTCCACTAATGTCACAAATAGGTAATCCAAACAACGTGGTTTTACGGAAGGACCCGAAATTAGGTAACCGGAAAATAATAATCGGTTTAAGTCCCGATCCGTAGTAAAACCCGCCCGAGCCGACTTTGTATTAAAAATGACATAGACTTTCGTTTGTTTATTTGGAATAATTTGAATAATTTTGTGTTTTATTCATTCGGAAGTTTGGTAATCGACAATCCGTTGATTTATCGTTTCTGGTTCATGATTTGTTAAGGGTTTAGGTGTGTGAGTTTGACGGAAAATATTAATGTGGCAACAGGGAAATGTTTTCTTAAAAAGACAGGCGGTAACGTTTGAAATAAATATGGGTGTAAATAACATTAGGGGCTTGTGGATGCTGATTAAAGATTACGATGGAAATTGTATAACAAAAATCCTTTGCTTCTAAAGTTAATGATATGCGATAATATAAGTCCGATATGCGGGGTAACTGCGTAATCAGTAGCCATAGCTCTCATTTTTCTTTATGTGTTCATATAACGGCCGTAACAAATATGTATTTACAGAATTATAATGATTAAAGTCATCAACACAACTCTCTAAGACCACGTAACTCCAAAGAATGATGATTTCATGAAACAGTTATTCTTTGGACTTACGTGGTCGTAGAGAGTTGTGTTGATGACTTTAATGATTATAATTCTGTAAATACATATTTGTTACGGCCGCGAATCATATATTAATCAACGTACAACTTAATACTGACCAGCAAATTTCTAAAAACCTATAAAAAAATGAATTTCGCGGGCTACCCTGGCGCTTTCGCCTTAAGGGGCTTACAGGACCTAAACATAAAAAAACGCTAGTTTTATAAACAATAAAAGTATATGATCGACTACAGTAAACAAAGTCAGAAAAATATATTATATTCTTTAGGATATATGGTAGGTAGATAGTGTGTTGAAAACATAATACAACTAATTTGGTACGATAGAAAAAAATCATGAAGATACCTCTAAAAACTTTATTTTTACTATAAAAACCATGCTAATATACATACAATAATTGTGTTTTTTTTATCAGATTATTCTACAAGCAATATACTAAAATACTAGTGTTTTAGTTTTTTAGTCCACATAATAGATTTTTTGTTTTGTAATTATATAATTGCTTCATATTTTGCAATAAATTACCAGCGTTGTGTCATCGCGCTTCTCTTTCTTTTATGTACAGTCCGACAGTGAACACGCTTTAGATCATGTCAAGTCCCTTAAAGGTTCCTTCAAACAGGCGCGACAAGCGACAAAATCGCGCGTGAGATAAAGGCAACGCAAGTCGCGAATCCTGCGGTGCCTTTGTGTCGCGCCTGTTTGTAGGAGCCTTTTTTTTTGAGGATGGGAAATCATCAAATGACCCCTCCCGCTCTGGGTGGAGCAGAAGGGAGTGTCAGACTCTTACTGACTAAAACCCACCCGTGTTCCTTCCTTAGCCTTTTATGTTCCGAGCCAGCGGTAACCCTTTCGGACAATCCCGCTGACCCGGCAGGCTTCGGCCCTGACGGGCCCCTCCGAATGATGCTGACATCTCCTTGAGGCGCGCGTGGAACACGTACGCGCCGTCCGGCACGGGCCTGGTCAATGTAGGAGTAATCAATGTTATGTCAATGTATGTCTTTGTAGGAGCCTTAAACCAACTATAATTTAAAGTCGCTTTTATATCTGTAATTCTTAAAATTTATTCTTGATGATTCATGTGTATCATAACATCAATAACAAACAACATAAGGAAATCTCGATGTATCTAAGAAGTCGTAAAAACGGTGCGAAGCAGGGGCGGGTCGCTAGTAGATCAATAAAAATTAAATAATTATAGTCCAAAGCACCTTAGAATATATTTTACCCGAAACCTAGTTCTCATCATCATCGTTCTCTTACCCTAATTCCAATTTATTTGGAGTGAGGCGCAACGTGTAGGTACCTATTTGTCTTCCATACAGGCGCGATGCGACTGTAAGTCAAAGTCAAAGCATTTATGTATTTCAAATAGGCACATAAAAGGCACTTTTGAACGTCAGAAATTACAACAAATAGAATTGATTCTAGTCGCCCATTCCAAAAGGTAGTGTTCGTATGGAGAAGAATGGGCAAGAAACTCCACAAAGCCGGACTTAAGAGCCCATACTACCTCAGCTAAAATTCACTCTTTATCTCGCTCGCACGATACTGGTCGCAGACTGAGTGATAGCGAGACAGAGTGCAGTGCTGAGCGGAAGGCAGCGCCAATAGTTTAGGTATTTGCTTTTTACGGTGAAAATAATGGTAATTAAAAAAAAATAAAAACATAAGACCTGCTTTATAGTTAGTTCAGTTAGTATGCAAAGTTTCATGATCTAATTTGAAGTATGTTATTAATACCAGTGGTTTATTGTTTGGTATGAAGGTAACTTAGGTTTTTATTTTATATCGAGAAAATTTTATGGAGTCGTGTTTTCGTCAAACATAGTAACATTAATCCTCAACTTTACCATATATTTATTTCAAAATAATGCTGCTGTATTTTCGACATAACGGAGGATCATGCTAAGCCATTTGAGGTAGTACCTATAGGCTCTTAGTGCCTGAGGCATTTTCTTCGGAAACAGTATTATCTTTCACGCAGTTCTAAAACCTAGTTCTATTTGCCTAAAAACATCCTTCTTTGTTAGGTAAAAGATAAAGAGATCACAGCGGTTCCTAAATATAACATAATATTGGCCATTCGACGCGGGGAAAATATTGGTTTTATCTCGTAAGGGCTATCCGTGGTGCCGAGACAAAGACTCCGACGGGTCCTTTTGTTATTCACGTAGGTACTATTTTGGGTGGAGATTTTGTGTAGGTAATAATGGTATGATATCTTTATGATGTTGTATGAATTAAAAAGACAAATAATAAAAATGTAAATATGAAAAGACAACCGCTTCCATAATCCATCATTATCACTTACGGGTTGTGATTATGATGCATCGATTGTCTTTAGAGAGGATGATCAAGAATGATGAGTAACTATTCAATTGTCAAAAATAAATGTTTGTCAAGAGGGTTTATTTATCGTAGTTACTAGCAAAAGCATATCACAGCTACTGGCCAAAATTGTTTCATGAGAACTATAGTATAAAAGTAGTAAGTTTGTCATTTTGGAACAAAAACAAATTGAGATGAAACAATAAACAATGAGACAATCGAAACAATGATAGCTACAAAAGTTAAAAACTGTGTCGCAGTTATCAATGCCCGTCTAAACATAAGAAACTATAAAGGCTGCTACAAACAGGCGCGACACGCGATATAATCGCGCACGACACAAAGGCACCGCTCGTTGCGTGACTTGCGGTGCCTTTGTGTCGCGTGTCGTGTCGTGCCTGTTTGAAGGAGCCTTAATATGGGTACAGTACTTATAGCTAAAATTTTGATCATATACATGCAAAAATAATATAAGAAAACAGTAAAAATAAACATGCAATGTATGTTTAGGTGTGGTGGAGTGTGGAGCGGTAGTGTGAGTGATGATGAGTGTGAGTGAGGGTGTGTGTGAGTGATGATGTGTGTGAGTGAGGGTGTGTGTGAGTGCTTGAACTGAAGGTAGAACTGACCATTTCTATCACTAAATGTGGTGGTAGATGTTACAGGAACTGATGGATGCTGGTGATGGCGCCAAACAAGTACCTATAGCCGAATTCTGGGCCGAGTCCATTTAGATTGCTATCGATACTCTAAAAAGAAGACTAAGGCTGATTTTCCACCAGAGATGAGCGAGGATGAGTAGCGAGGGATGTGTGTAAAACTAACCAATACCAACGCTAACTTAGTTCAAGCTATGAAAATGAAGCGATGTTATTGGTTGGTTTCACACACATCCCTCGCTACGCATCCTCGCTCATCTCTGGTGGAAAAACAGCCTAAAGGTGGTACAAATGGAAACCTATCGATTCTATTTACGACTCTCACGGAAGTCTCATTAGATGAGCCGTTGTAATTTGTTTTAAAAATTTCCCAGATATTTGGCCAATGGCTAAGCCGGCTGGCTCATTAATTTTACTGTGCACAGCCCAACATTCCAAGAATTCTCAACTAATTACCCAACACCTCAAACTTCCCAGCGAAAAAAAGTCCTGTTTCCTAAAGAATCTAAAATTTTCCCTTTTACTCAGAGACATCATGAAGCTAATCTTCCTACGTCCGGCTAGATTTCCTTGCAAGGATACGGGAAAGTAATGCGAGTTTATGACTGTTCTGTAAAGCTCACGCGCCGAGATTAGGGTAGGGCTGGCCTTATGTTGGTCCGTTACTGATTTGGGTTAAGTTAGTTATATAATAGTGTGGACTATTTTCACTAACGCAACCTTGGTATAATTTGAGTACCTACCTGAAACCTATTTACGCCAACACGTCATCTAGCTCCCCTTTATGGAGGTTTTAAAAATCGAACATTGAAACAAAACATGATAATTATCCATACCTAATATTAATGCGAAAGTGACTTTGTCTGTCTGTTTTTCTGTGACGTTATAAGGTTGAGCTCATTTCGATGTTGGTATACAGATAGACTATAACTTGGATTAGGTCATATAAGATACTTTTTATCCCTAGTTCTCGTGGCAAAATTTCCGATCTCCACTCGGCGAAGCCGCGAGTAAAAGCTAGTAGTAAATAAAATGTATTCAGTCATAAATGTCATGAGGTCATTATAATTAATAATGACTAGATGTGGTTTCACCCACCTCGTTCGGGTAAGGGTCGTGGCGTGACCTTCTTCAAGAATTGGGCTATCAAATAAATATATATTTTTTTAATTTGTGTTTTAGTTCCAGACATTCGTTTGAAAAAAACCGGTCAAGTAAATAAAAATACATAATAAAAAAATCAATTATTTATTTAATAATTTATATAATAATTTATTTTCAGAAAAAAAAACATTTAAGGTTCACAAAACAATTGCGAGTCGGACTAGCGCACCGAGGATCCCGTACAAATATAACTAAAAATTTACTTTATTCGGATTTTTTACTTTACTTGTGCTGCATGACATGCTTCTTGCCGAATTTAATGATTCTCGGTCAACGGGAAGGCCCCTATAGGTTTTGATTCCGGAACATAAACGCCCGTATCTTTTGATTCACTTAGAAGTTTGATTTTTTTTACTGATTCAAGGGATTGTAGCCTTAAGTATTTGATATAGATTTCAACTTGATAACTCTACGCGTTCCTGAGAAAAAGGGTCTTGAAAGATGGACAGACAGACCGACAAAGAAGTGAACTTATAAGGGTTCCGTTTTTCCTTTTGCGGTACGGAACCCTAAAAACAAACTCTTCAGCTTTATTTTATTAGTATAGATAGACTACTATAGTGTACAGCCAAAGAATAACTACAAATCGCTACACTTCACACCCAGCAGGATACAACTCGTAAAAACACTTCGCGAACGACAAAGAAGATCTACTTCCATTGGGTGAGTAGCAAATTGCATAGTATTGGGTAGGTAAGACAAAGTTGTTGGAAATTGCAACAAGTTGCGACTGGGGCGAGCGGGAAGCTTAATGCTAATGGCGCAAACTTGGCACCAGCTCCGTACGAATAAGGACTCTTGCACACTGGGCGGCAAGTTGGGCGAAGTTAGCGGATGAGACATGATGCATGTGTTTCTAGTGAGTTTTACCTTTGTTTAAATATATGTTCAGGCACGTGTAGACTCTTAAATAGGTTTTAGTTTTCATCGCTTAGAGCTGTTTTGTTAAATTGGATTTGTTACGTAGTTGTTCCAATGTACAACATTGTGATAATGCTTTTGGAAAGATCAACTATACCAGTTATTTCTTGTTCTGTATGAGTAAAATTTTCGACATCTAATATATAATTGTAATTTTATGGGAGAAATCCTTGCAGTCACACTCCGTTCAACTTAGTGCTATAGAGGTATGAGGAACAGGGTGTAAAGTTCACTCATACTCTATAGAAAACGGAGGATCCTCCGACCAGACGGGTGTTGTGTCTGGCGGGCAACTGCCCGATGATTCATGTCGGACTGTTGTAGGTGTAGGTATCTATGCTAGTTCCGCGGTAAACTCTGCTTGCGCGATGCAGGATTTTGCGTGACGTCAGTATGATGCGTTGTTTTGCTTGTGGCGTTGTAGATACCGCTACAGTGCTCATACACGAGCGGCAGCAGTCGGCAATGTGCCGCTCGTGTATTTAAGCACCGACTTCAAATACACGAGCGGCACGTTGCCGACGGCTGCCGTCGACACTCGTCAACAGCTGCAGAACAGCCCGGAGTTAGGAAGTCGGTGTTGTGATACTACCCCCGTGTCTCGGAAAGCACGTTAAGCCGTTGATCCTGCGCCTGATCTCTCTCCGGTCGTGTCGGATTACCGTCCCATCGGGCAATGAGTGTGAAGGAAGTGGGAGAGCATCCGTGTCTGCGCACTCACTTGTGCACTATAGTATTTCCCGCGCCGAAGGCTAGTCTCCGTTGAAATTGGCCGCCGTGGCCGAAATACGGTCTGGAGTTTTATTTGTCTTTTCACAATCCACTAAAAAGACAGAACTATAAAGTTTACAGGATATCATTTAAATCCAAGAGTCAACTTCACCATTGAAACAAAACGCGATCAGCACGTCTAAACGGCGTTGAAGAGCCCATGACCCGAGGAAGCCGGCAGTGGCGGGCCGGTACCAGTCGGGATTTGCGGTAGGATCGTACGTTCCCGCGACCCCCGGCGTAGGTGTGAGATGGAACGCTGCCGCGCTGGGGTGATTTTTTGTCAGTAAGAGTCTGACAGACCCCTACATCCTCCCAGGGCGGAGGACATCCATGACGATTTTCCACCCCGGAACAAGAAAAAGGGCGTATGTCCAGCAGTGGACGTTTTTAGAATTAATGATGATGATGGGGTCATTACCGAATAAATTAATGGTGATCATGTTCGGGCAAAGTTTTATGGGGTTTTTTTCTGGGTTTATCAGTAGCAGTCCTGTGGAATAGTGCCCGGTTGATGATAATACTCGCCCCCCAGTACGTAGGACTTTTTTTTTTCAGGATGGGACTTACACATCATCATCATCTGCCTAGCCTTTTCCCAACTATGTTGAGTTCGGCTTCCAGTCTAACCGGATGCAGCTGAATACCAGTATTTTACATGGAGAGAGTGCCTATCTGGCCTCCACAACCCAGTTACTGGGTAATACGATACCCCTTGGTAAGACTTGGTATCTGGCGAAAGTGGGTGTACTATCGATACACCTCTGTCCAACCCTTCGGGGCAACAAGGCGTGATGGTACGCGTACCTAATGATCTTATGTCTATTATTCAGACCGCAATTTTTAATAAATGACTTGAGTACTTACGATAAAAATAAATTGCTACGCCAGCATTCCCAATATTGCGGCGCGGCATTGCCAACGCTTTCATAAAAACTTGGCGAGATATATCTCTGTCATTTTTGTGTAAGAGGACATTATTTGCATACATCCACTTGAATGAAAAGTTCTTCAGTAAATTACCATAGTCTTTGTTAGGTTACTTTTTGTAAAGAGACCTGTCGACTTATTCTGTAAAAATCTCACCGGAAAACTTAGGTTTTACTTAAATTTATTTGCTTTTGGATATGGGTAAAGAAATAATGAAAATAGATTTATTCAGCACAGATTAAAAGATACACAATACACCAGATACATGTAGGTAGGTACAGACGCCAGCACATCAAGCTACTACAATCTGTCAAATGTCTTTAATAGATTTTCTACTTTATCGCTAAAGTATAAGGTTCAAAGTTGGTTGGGAAAATTTGACAGTTTCGGGTAGCTTGATGTGCTGGCGTCTGTACATCGGATAGAAACACAAAAAAGCAAATAAAAAGTGTAAAGTTTGATGTAAGAAATTAGCAGGAAAGTGCGACTCACGGCTAGGGTTGCCATACGTCCGGAATTTTCCGGACAAGTCTGGAAATATAGGTCTTTGTCCGGAATGCGGGGGGAATCTTAAACCGTCCGGAATTTCTACAAATAAGTGAAGAGTGAAATACTCACGGCTGCGCCAAAAAGGCCCAGTTCAGCAAAAAATGCCAGACTACTAGTGCCTGACGATGGTTTTCAACTTGACCTGATATGTGAGGTGATGGATGTTAATCAGTTTTATACTGCAGACTACTGGGTAGGTACATGAGGTGGGTGATACATAATTACAACAAAAGTTGTTGAAACCATTTATCCTACTTTAATGACTAGGTGTGCAAATATCTATCAAAATTAAATCATTTTTATTTCAGGAATACACCCGTATATAATTTAGAATTTACACCAGATTACAAATTTTTACAAAACAGTCAATATTACATTACAACAAAGCAATTGATAACTATTATTTTAGCTGGAACATCAATTGCCAGAAGCTGGAATATCAATAGATAGATAGATAGATAGAATATTTATTTGCCAGAAACATGGTGTTTACATAGGTGTTCATAACATTGCATAGTGCTACATGTCTCACCGTTTTAACGGTATGCAAAAAACAAATTACAATTTACAATTAAAGGCAGGCACAAAATACCAATTTAAGTGCATTTGCATTACATTCATTTTAAAATTTAAATATTATTTCAATTAGTATATTACCTATATAATACCTAATTGCCATACTATACAAAGAAATAATTTACCTCATAATATATATTGCCACCGATAAACTATTGTCAGATTTATGTATTCGGTTCAAGGAGGCCTGCGACTTTCTCGAGTGACTGCGTAGAAGTCATCTGCTTTCGGCAACTACTATAATAAAAATATACCCATATATAAATTCACGCCTGCCTCCCATGGGGCTAGGCAGAAACCACAGAAGGCACATATCCCGATCCGAGGCAAGGGTAGTGTGTAGGGACACACTACCTTTGCCTCGCTTCGGCTCACATATCCGGTCCGTACACTCACGCCGCGCGCTGGGTGCGAGAAAATGAGTTGTCAATTGTCTACGTATTGTAACCAATGACATCATTGATTGTAACGTATTTTATCAGATAAATAGTTAGGTACACACCGATTTCTCTCTTTCAGTCGTCAGTAATTTGAATTTCGAAAGAAGAAGACAAAGCATTGTGTAACTATACAGACGCTATACAACTTTATTAGTAAGGGAGTTAGTATCAGGTGGAATGATAAGGCACTTGAAGCTCACTTCACCTAAGTTTTCACGGATTTTTTTTACAAAATAAACCGGTTGGTTTAGCCACAGATTTCTGACTGTAGTAGCCATAATATAAGTAACTATATTTCTATGATAGCAGCAGAACTATATCAGAACAGTACATTCTAAGAAACAAGGTTTTTCAAAGTAAATTACCCGCTTAGTCTTTTTCCAACTAAGTTAATATCGGCGTTCAATCCAATTAGATGCGGCTCAATATCAATATTTTACACAGGGCGACGGGCCATCTGACTTCAATCCAGTTACTGAGCAATTATAATGTACCCAACAGATTCTTCAATTCTTCACCGCTGATAGAAGTCTTTTCGGGAGAGTTCCATAAGTCCCCCCCTGGTGTTAAACTGTCCTCAATCAAGCTCATATTATTTTTAATTACTCATAAAGACTGCCATTATAAGCCATTATTAAACGTGTCGCAATCCTCATCATTCATAACGAGGGGTTATCCAAATTTGCTAGATTTAGGATCCATTTCAAATGGTAAATTACAGTATTTAGTTCCAGAAAAAAAAATATGTCACAGATACATCTTTGTTTTAGTAAAATTAACGGTTCAATTCATGTGAAATTGTAATTTGGTCGATTTCAAAATAATATAGTAAATACAAGGGTTGGTTTTTGAAATTAATAGATTTAAAAAATTGATCAGACGTTGTTAATTGGGCTAAAAAATAAATCGGTTACCTTATATCCCGAACAACCTCGCCTTAACACGACAACATTAAAATCTAATCAAAGCCAGAATATCTCCACAATATTCAAACACAAACTCAAAAACAAGACTTATTTCTGTAGGTACAGCTGCATGTTAAATTAACATGACAGCATTCTGGCGAGAATAATTCCCAGTTGCAATTTGAATTTGAATGTCTCGAATAGCTTACGGTACGGGAGATTATAATTACATACCTTTTCGCCCGGCAGACTCTTTAATTAGAGGTCTTCCGTAAGATAATATGGCTGGCTCTCATTTGATACGGTATTTTTTAAGGAATAGAAGTTAAGAATGTAAAGAAAGGTGGAAGAAAAATTATAACATGTTTTTTGTATGTTTTAATGGTAAATCGAATTAATGTTTAGAAATTAGAATGAAATTTTGTTATTTGATGGTAACAATGGCGCGGGCGGTTTGGTTTTTGTGGTTTGATATTTGGTGGTGTTTGGTGGTTTGGTGTTTTTTGTGATTTGTGGTTTGGGTTGGTGCCTGTTATTGATTAGTTTTTTAAGCAAGTTGGATAAGAATGTTTAGAAACTCCTTACTTTATATTTGGCCATAAGATTGTAATTTGAATAATAATCAGATTGAAACTCAATCCATTCATACCGGAAAAAAAAAGTAACAGACACAAAAACCCCATGCACCAAAACAGCATGAATTATTCTATCCAACTACGAATAAAAACTGTTGAGAGAAAACAAGAATGATCGCCAAGTATAGGCGTGATACCAGCTTACTCTAATATTGATATTCAACGGGTATTTTCTTGCATTACAAAGGATTTCAATTTTATTTGCAAGCCCCCAGGGACCTCACATAAAATCTGTCGGGATTTGACGCAGCGCTGACTGGATGAAAATAGAGGTATAAGTATTTTGCGCCGACACTGTCTGTGTTATGCCATCGTGTGTAGCGATCCGAATAAATTCAAATTTAGAAAAAATGCTGTTCTGATTCACACGTTATGGCATTCGAAAATCTAATTTAAAAAATGAATGCTAGGGTTTTTCTTCTTCTTTTTTTAAACCAGAGTACGGATTGGGTTTGGAGCATACTCCTCTAATTAAAATTTGCTAATCGAGTTGCCTAAAAACAATGGACGAACGATGACATTAAACAATGAAGGGTACTAAGAACAAATCCAAACCCTTTCGGGCGGTCGGTGCACGAAAACAATTAATATGATTTATGAGAGAAATAAAAACCCTTGAGGCCATTTAGCAGCATTTTTGCTTTAGCAATAGTCGACTTTCGTAATAAAATTTGATTTATAATATATTAAATTTCACAAAGAAAGCGGGAGAATATTGTATTAGCAAAATTGTCAGTAACAATTCGTAAGTATAGGAATAATATACGTTATAAAAAAGGCTTCTACTTCCCTTCACGTGGGTAATATTTTCTTGGCATTTTAAAGCCTCACCGGTTCCCTTCAAACGAAGTGGGCAATTTATATATTTACAAGTGAAATAAGCAGGTGTAGGTACATACTCAAGAATTTTTCTTCGTACTAAGTCGGTATATTTTTTACGTAAAGACGTCGGCTTTTTTCTTTCTAGACAGACATACGTGTAGTGCCTTCGTAAAATATTTATTTTAGTTTGGAAATATCCATATTATTTATGGTGATAAGTATCGGAAAATACTAGTACATACTGGATTGAAAACCGGGCCGAGTTGGGAAAGCGCTATACGCATAATTTTACAATATTTATGTTATTATTAGCTGTGCCCGTGACTTTGTTCGCGTGGATGACGGAAAACAATAATGTATCTCTTAAATAATTGTTTTTTTAAGTCAAAGTTTCTCCTTATAAGTCAGCTATCTGCCACTTTCATTGGCAGATAGCTGACTTATAAGGAGAAACTTAGTAGTCTGGCTTAAGGCATGGTATTATTTTGTATGATTTTTTTTTGTATTATTTTCAGAATGTCAACTTCATCTCGATGTCCGTAAAAGTGTTAAAACTTGCCTAACACTTAAACTATAAAACGTCCAACCATCTCGAGAGTTACTAGCGAAAAGCTACAGTCCGCCCACTGCATGTAGATAAAGGTGATCTGTCGTGCAAAGGTCACGTGCCACATAAACACCTCAGTGACCTTTCTTAGTGCAGCGACTCGAGCGAGCCTTATTTATAACCTACTGAGCTAATGTGTGGTGACATTTTAAAACTTGCTTCTGTAAAATGGTTAATTCTGGTTCAGTCAGCTTTGGTTCTGGACTGGTTTAGAAACGAATCTCTCTTGATTTAAAAGAGTATCCATCGAGTTTCTGCCCTTTCTTCTCCTTAGGGACTTGCTACGTTTTGGAATGGGCAACTAGCTTTATATTTCTGACTGATTGACTCCTTGATAATTTAAAAGTGCCTGTAAATTGTTTAATTGAAATAAATGTATAGCTTTTGAGTCAGGTGCGTAGTACTCGAAACCGGTGTGCGTATATGACCAGATATTATATTATGAACGTAAACGAGGCAATAGGAGCATGTAAGGAACGTAGCGGGTGGCGTTCTGTAGTTCCAGTAGTACTCCCAAGGGAATAAAGCGTGAGTTTTTGTTATGTTTAAATGCTTTGAATTTGAGTTTGACTGTGGGAGGAACCAATCCTTTGGGAGCGAACTGGTTATCTTAAACGCAATCCCTTGTAGTTAGAAAAATTTTGATGAAAGGCTTATCCCGCAAGGCTTGCGGACGGTGAGCAATGGGCAGCTCGCCGTCCGGTAAGGACCAGGCCCGGCCCGGGTCACGGCGCGTTGTGTTCCACGCGCGCTTCAAAGAGATGTCAGCACTAACTAACAGGGTCTGCTAGGGCCGATGCCTGCCAGGGTCGCGGGTTGTTCGAAAGAGATACCGTGGCCCCTGGCACAGGCAACTGAAGAAACACGGGTGGGTTTTAGTCAGTAAAAGTCTAATACGCCCTCCCGCTCCGCCTAGAGCGGGAGAAGTTATTTGATAATTTCCCACCCAAAAAAAAGGCTTACCCCGCAAAAAAAAATATTTTGGACACACCCAGGAAATGCAAACAATAAAAAAGTGGCATCAGAACTAACAAAATCATGAAAACAAAAAAGAAAGACCAGTGCGAGAAAAAAAAGGTAGCAGTGAAATGGGTAACGGAAATAAACCATGAACTTTTCTTTTTTATTTGCCAACCTTTTTAATAATCACGCAGTAGTACCTAACTCACCAAGGGGACGGTCATCACAACAATGTCATATAAAGTAAAGCTCCTCAAGAGACAAATAAAACTGGAGGTAATGTCTCATAACATAACCGCTACTAACGTTTAAAACTTCATAGGGCGACAATGTTGCATTTAAAGATCGCGGGGTGACTGTTCCTTACGTTAACATTGACTTAGAATGTAATAAAAACTGGATTTTGAAGTGAATATCTGTATTCACTTCAAAATCCAGGTTTGACTGACTGGAACAGCCTGCTGTCAGTGTACTGAATAAATGTAGATTTGAGACTATTTCTGGTTTAATAGTTATTTTTCTCATTAACATTCGATATTGTTTTAGGCGCGTGGCGCACTACCAATTTTTTCAAGATCTAACCTATGTTTTACAAATAAATGATTCTATTCTACAGAAAGAGAATACCATTAATACCAATATGCCAAAACGCCACATACAACTAGAAACAACAGAATCTATCTTCTACGCGCGTAAAAATGTCAGAAAACTGAACTGAAAATTAAATTTCATAGAATGTTAGACTTCGTAGTGAACGGACATTCCGACAGCTAAAAACACTGTATAGATTGGAATCTAACTGTTCGTCGATGAATTTCTGTTATTTCTCGTATATTCATCAATAGTTTGAATGCGAAAGTTGTTCGCTCTAGGTATCTGTTTGTGTGAATTTTATGGGAATAAATACGCAAAGAGTAGTTCAACCGACTAGAATCAATTCTATTTTGTTGTAATTTTTGACTTTCAAAAGTGCCTTTTATATGCCTATTAGAAATAAATGCTTTGACTTTGACTTTGAACACTTACTTTTTGATATCTCCTGAAAGTAGTATTTTGCACTACTCATAATGCGAAGCATTAAAGAGTGCTTTACTATCGAAAAAATGTTTTTGCCTCCTTTCTGCAACTGTTTCTATTGTTATACTTCTGCTAGTACACAGAACATACTTAATTTATATATGCCATTGTATAGATAATTTAATGGAGATTAATTCTGTACTTTTCAAAAGTTTATTTAATGCGATAGAAACGAAAAAAAGTGAGCCGTCACGGGACGCCTGGCAGATGTGAAACATTGCGCATGGCGACGCATCGCCACACAGTACACAAGACTGTGACAGTATATACATATACACCATCATATAGCGTGGCGATGCGTCGCCACGGCATGCGTCGCCACGCCAGAAATTTGTTTTACGTGCGGCTATAGATGTTTCACATCAAAAAAGTCATCAATTTTTTTCCCGTCAATCGAATCAAGTACTATGAAACATGAAAACAGCTTGCGAAAAAATAATTTTACCATTTCAGCCGAAAGATGTCCACTGCTGGACATAGGCCTCCCCCAAGCACCTCCACATCGACCGGTTCTGTGGTTTTTGCATCCAACGGGTTCCGGCGGTTTTCACAAGGTCGTCGGACCACCTTGTGGGAGACCTTCCAACGCTACGTCTTCCGGTACGCAGTCGCCACTCCAGGACCTTTCGGCCCCATCAGCCATCTGTTCTGCGAGCAATGTGCCCTGCTCACTGCCACTTAAGTTTGGCAATTTTTCGGGCTATGTCGGTTACCTTGGTTCTTCTGCGGATCTCCTCATTCCTGATTCGATCACGCAGGGAAACTCCAAGCTTAGCTCTCTCCATTGCCCTTTGGGTGACTTTTACCCTTCTTATGGACTTATGGCACTGAACAGTGGTCGCTCACAATGGGCCTTCCCATTGTGAGCGACCACTATTCAGTGCCATAAGTCATCACTGGCAACACGCACTGGTCAAAGAAAAATCATTTAATTAAGTCAATTTTTTTTAATAGATTCTTTTCACCTGTAATAGAAGGAACCCTATTGAAAATGGCTGTTTTATTCAAAGTAGTTTTTTTTATATGATCAAAAGAGCATTATAAGTCGTGCACTTTTAGATTTTCCAAATTTTTATTTTTTGCTTCCTGTTGTGTAAGATGGGAAGAACAACGCATGCAGAGTTGACCTAAACTGAATTGGGATAAGGGCAAGAAATTATAATGTTATTTAGGGTAAACAATCATGATTTACGACTCGAGCAATTTTGAACTCAAACGAAGCCCTCATTTTCGAGCTCGTTACGGGTCGACCCATAAATAATATCTAATGATGAAATATGATAAATTATATTTATTGGTTTAAAAAACCACTTAAACTTCAAAAATAACTCATGTTTTAAAACTAGATGAGTTCGATGTTTTCCTATCTGACTACTACGTAAGATCTTTTCTACACTGATTACAGTACATGCAGAAGCGAAAAAAAAAATTAAAAGGCTTTAGATAATATATTTTAAAACCCAACCTGTTAACGGTAAACGTGATTCAGACGGCGTTCATCGCATGCGGCTGTGAATCGATACAACCGTGTCCGGCTTCCGGCTGTCAGTCGTGCCGGACAGGCCGTCCGTAATTGCACGTGTCAGTGCGAACGATACCAATTTATTCTGTCACCTGCTAATAGGCCGGCTAATAATACCTTTTGAGGTTATTTTGAGTGTTGACCTGTCTAAATTGGGGAATAAATGATTGTATCCGATTTCTGGGGATTTCACACTTTGCATATAGGTACGTGTAGCAAACGCTTGACAGTTTGTCATCAGGGATGGTTACCGTTTTTGCGGTGCCAAAAAATGGGCGGATGGCACTATAAGTCTATCTCTTTCTCGCACTGGAATAATCATGACTACAGTCTGGCCCTCGTCGAGAGAATGCGTTCCTGTCAACCTGTCAGTGTGACAATTCTAGTTAATAAAGATCAAATTCGCAAAACGTATTCGTATTCGGGTACCTATTCGTTTGTATGAAACTGACAGGTGTCAAAAACGCATTCTCTCGTCGGTCGCACTGTAAAAGACTACCCTACGCGATCCTATCTCTAGTAAAGTCAAATCATCTGCATGGTAAACAGTAATATAATAAGTTGTCAAAGGCACAAAGGGAAGTTGTTTATATTCAATACAGGATAGAACAAGGCTGCCATCTATGATGATAAACTGGTTTTTAGAGAGGTCTTCAAAAACAGACACGTTCTACCAAACCACGACCAAATCAGGATACCAGCAGCATTCCCTAAATATTCCCACCTTTTTTTACCTCAATACAACCGTGAAATTATAAAATATGTGAATACAAATTTAATAATGCGATAGTGACGGTAGCTGCGGCATCTGGACAATACACTATGGTATGCGGACAGGCGGTTTACGAGCGGCCCAGTTTAAAACACTCCGTCCCTAGTTATGTGACTGAACAATGAAAATTTCAATCATTCTACTGTAATTGCTTTAGTGTTGGTGTTGTCGCTTTTTGGACGGAAAAAGGGAAATTATAGCTACATTATATCGCAGTAAAAATACCTGTTCACGGAACTTTTTATCGTGAACTTTTTAGGAATATTTGTTTTTGGTTTTATTTTGTTTTTTATTGTCTTTTTTTGATACGTGGTTGTTTTTTTACTGACTGTCAATATAATTGATATACGGAATGGCTGTGTTTTTTTCTGATATCATAAAGAAATTCAACCTGCAGCCTAAGCAGTCGGTAATAGTGGTCCTTCTACCAAAGTGAACTAGTGAATTTCAGTGTTCATTTTTTATAGCAATATTATTTTTTCGTATTTCTAATATGGTTATTACGAGATCGAATACGAAACTCGCAAAAAGTACTCCAAACATATCTTCCGAACCCAGTCACAAGATGGTTTCAACGCCTCTTACGTCGACTACCAGGCGGGAAGTAGTACCCATAACCAACACGCGCACATTTACTGCTGCTACGCACACTAGCCGCTCATCTGCGACCGTCATTGCGCAAAAATTAGCAGCAGAAGCGCAACATGCTCGTCATCTCGCACAATTGGAAATCGAGCAGATGGAGGCGACGATGCGAGCACAGATTCAGGGTAAGCAAGCTGAGTTAGAGCGTAAAGCTGCCGAACTTGCTTACCAGGCTGAGCTTGCCGCAATAGACGCGGAAAGCAAGCATGGTTCTCGCAGTGGCAGGAGTCGCGCCAGTGTGGAGCGATGGTTGCACAGCACTCCTCGCCCTGCCAAGATACCAACTCAACAGCGGGAAGAACCAGGTAATTATTATTCGCCATACAACAACGGATTTGAGGCAAAGCCTATTAACAACGTTACATGTTCTCAGGCACTCCCACTTCAAAATGACGTCGTCGTGTCAACGAATGTCGCAGTACCGAACCCTACACAGTTGCCTCAGCACAAAATAAGCCGGGGTGACGGGGTTACTGCCACCGACTTTCGTAGAGAGGACGGCTCCGTTGGCGATAAACAACTGGTCCAGGCCCTGCAGTTATTGAAAGATAAAAAAAATATAATTAAACTCCCATTTTTTGACGGAAAAAACCCAGTAGATTGGCTTATGTTCAAGCGTGCCTTTCAGGACACGGAAGGAACTTTTACAGAGGCAGAAAATCTCGCGCGCTTGAGCCAGGCACTGAAAGGTGCCCCGCGTGAGGCTGTAAGTATGCTACTGGTGATGGCTCCTCGGGCATTTGACGTCATTGACGCTCTTGATCGGCGTTTTGGCAGGCCTGAGCAGATTGTAATGCAGGAGGTCAACGCAGTCAGGGCTCTGCCTAAGCTGGGTCAGGAGGTAAAAGATTTGAATTTGTTTGCTTGTCGTGTACGCAATTGTGTAGAAGTTGCTAAGCTACTGCAGCACAGCGATTATTTACGTTCGCCAGAATTATTCGGGGCACTACTTAGCAAACTATCTCCATTGTTGCGCACACGGTGGCTAGATTTTGCTGCCAATCACGAAAATCTAGGTCAGGCCAGGGTGGAGTTACTATCGAATTTCTTGAATCGCGAGATCGACTTAGTCATGAGGTTCGGCGCAGTTTCTGAGACGACAGCGGTTCCATCACAGCAACATCGGGCCCATACTGTTTCAGAGTCAGGCGCGGGAGGAACACCACATGAAATTTCAAGGCCAAATCCTGAAAAATTAGTTAATCATCAACATCATAAAAATATTTGTTTATTTTATGGACTGACACACCAACTGTCAACCTGTCAAAAATTTATTTCTCTTTCTATTGAGGAAAAATGGCGTTTTATCAAGGACAATAAAATCTGTTTTCGGTGCCTCCAAAAAGTTCCGCATAATTTTAGATTTTGTAATAAAAATAAAACCAATTGCGCACATTGTAACCGAAAGCACCACACATTGTTGCACAATGACAACTTTTCTGCGCATGTGAACGATCAGACGGAAGAACCTGTGAATGCAACTGCAATAAATAGTGATCAGGTACTTGTAGCTACTAATAACTCTCCAGTTGATTCTACACTTCGTCCTTTATTAAAAGTAGTAGCAGTTACGGTTTCTGGGCTATCTGGGAGCCTTAACACGTTCGCTCTACTGGATGATGGATCTACAGCAACCTTTATAGACGCGGACATTGCCTCACAAATAGGAGCCGAAGGGCCAGAGGGCCGCTTACATTTAGATTGTATTGGAGGGTTGTCGAGGAAAAGCACGGTTCAGTATGTAGATTTTGAAATAAAAGGTCGTTCAGCCTTACAGAACTTTATTATTAAAGGAGCAAGGTCTATCAAAAACTTAGGATTACTTACACAATCGGCTTCTCGCGACAGCTTATGTACTTATTCGTACTTGTCAGATTTGGTTGAGGAGTTGTCCTACGATGTAGCTAAGCCTACGCTCATTATAGGAATAGATAATTGGCACCTGATCACTGCGTCTGAAGTTAGGAAAGGTACAAAGTCACAGCCTGTTGCTATTCGAACCCCTCTAGGATGGGTATTATTTGGTTTTTCGAGTAGCAAAACTAAACCTGTGGAGAGTACCTACCATGTGACCCTACGCGAGCGTAACGAACTGGAAGCCCTCATTAAGGAACAATATAGGTTAGACGCGATTGGTATCACCAAGCATGAGCCTCGGAGCTTGGATGATCAGCGAGCTCTCCATATCCTGGAGCATTCAGCACGGCGCCTTCCCAGTGGGCGCTTCCAGGTCGGCTTGCTATGGAAGGCTGATGACCTCGAGGTACCCAACAGTTATCCTTTAGCATTTTCCAGGTTTAAAAACCTTGAATTGAAAATGACAAGGGATCCTGGGTACGCCGAGCGTTACCGGCTCAATATTCAGAACATGATTACTAAGGGTTACGCTGAGGACTGCACAGGCAAATTACCTACATCAGTGTGTTGGTATTTGCCGCATTTTGGTGTGGTAAATACTAACAAACCCGAAAAGCTTCGTGTTGTCCAC
This sequence comes from Luperina testacea, assembly GCA_927399505.1. NCBI lineage: Eukaryota > Metazoa > Arthropoda > Insecta > Lepidoptera > Noctuidae > Luperina > Luperina testacea. The sequence goes on from OV656764.1 coordinate 16,358,613, forward strand.
GACGCGGCCGCTAAGGTACAGGGCGTCTCATTGAATTCTATGCTTCTGACGGGTCCTGATTTATTACAACCTTTGCTTGATATTTTGATGCGTTTTAGGGAAGGGAAAATTGCTTTGACTGCCGATATCAAGGAAATGTTCCCGCAGGTAAAAATACAAGAATGTGACCGGGATGCGCAACGTTTTCTTTGGCGCAACGATCCTGCGGAACCGATAAAAACTTATCGCATGTCTTCAATGATTTTTGGGGCTTGCTCCAGTCCATCGACTGCCATTTACATTATTAACCGAAACGCATCCAAGTTTCAAGTGGAGTTTCCAGAGGCCGTACACTCGATCAGAACCGATACGTACATATATGGACGATTTTATTGGTAGTGTTGACGTTTCGGTTGAGCAGGCCGCGTGCTTGGCTTCTGAAATCGTTGAGGTCCATAAGCGTGGAGGTTTTGAGATGCGTGGTTGGATTTCAAATAAGCCTGAAGCTTTAAGTCAGTTACCTACGGACATGTTGTCTGACCTCTCAGTGGTAAATCGTAGTGTAAATTTGGGTAGTTTACAATCATCCACTTTCACTCGAACCCTGGGTTTAATCTGGCAACCTTTCCAGGACGTTATTGGTTTCAACCCAGGGCTCAAAGATCATTCACCAGCTCATTTCACGAAGCGCGAAGTTTTGGCTCAGGTTATGCGGATATACGATCCATTAGGTTTGTTAGCCCCCATTGTAGTGAGAGGTCGGATTTTATTTCAGAATTTGTGGCGTAAAAATCTTGACTGGGACGAAAGGCTGCCTAAGTCAGACCAAATAATTTGGCTTGAATGGTTTGAATGCCTCAAATCTATTTCGGAACTACGAGTACCGAGGAGCTATAATCTAAGCGACTATTTCGACCTGGAGCTACACGTGTTTTGCGATGCTAGCGAGCTGGCTCATGTCTCTGTTGCTTATTGGAGATTTGCGCTACAAAACGGTGAGGTGAAACTTGCGCTCATAGCTAGTAAAGCACGTGTATCTCCCCTGAGGCCAGTCTCAATTCCGCGTTTGGAGCTACAAGGCGCTGTAATAGCTTCTCGCCTCGCCAATAAGATTTGCGACGCTCATCGCCTCAAACCCAGTCGACGCTATTTTTGGTGCGACTCCATGACGGTTTTGGGGTGGTTGCGAAGTGACGCGCGAAATTATAAGCCCTTTGTTGCGCACCGTATCGGAGAAATCCTGGAAAACACCAACGTAGTTGAATGGCATTGGGTTCCAACTGAACATAACGTAGCTGACGATGCGACACGAGGAAAGTGCAGTATTGATCAGCGCTGGTTATCAGGCCCAAACTTTCTCCTGTCGCCGGCCTCCGAGTGGCCGTCAGAGCCCAAAGTCTCAACGCCAACAACTCTCGGACAGGAGGAACTCAAGCCATCTCTTATCAATCCCAAATTATCGAAACATACATCATGCACTGTAGATATCATGAATTTTACCAACTCTCATCAGTTACCTTTACCAGTAGTAGCTGATATCATTCATTTTAGTTCTTGGATTAGACTGGTAAGGGCAACAGCTAGGACTCATCAATTCATTGCCTCCATTTTCAAAGATCGGGGTCATACTTTTCAAAATTTTTGGGTTGAGGATATTTGTTTCTCTATAAACACGCCTGGGCACAATTTACGGACTAATATCGCCTCCGCCACTGCTCCTGCGCCATTGAATGTGGAAGACGTCATCCGCGCAGAACGGCACATTTTGGGGCAAAGTCAGCTCAATGCTTTCGGAGAAGAAATCCACTGCCTAACTTTTGGAAGGCATATCCCTAAGAAAAGCCGATTGGCATTTTTGTCACCAGTATTAAAAAACGGAATAATACATCTTGCTGGTAGAACGTCTGCTGTCTCTGATAAACAGCCCATCTTACTGGATGGAAAAGAACCAGCAGTGCGCCTTCTAATTCGTCACTACCACAACAAATTCGCTCACGCTAACACAGAAACAGTCATAAATGAGCTTCGACAGGAGTATTGGATCCTGAGGATACGGAACGCTGTGCGATCGGTGGTGCGTGGATGCCAGCTGTGCAAATTATTAAAAGCGCCAAGACTGCAACCACCCATGGCCGACCTTCCCGATTCAAGACTCGCCCATCATCGAAGAGCCTTTACTTACACTGGCTTGGATTATTTTGGACCCATAGAAGTAGCAATTGGACGAAGACGAGAGAAGCGGTGGGTGGCGCTGTTTACATGCATGGTGACTAGAGCTATCCACCTTGAAATTGTAGTCAGCTTATCTGCAGATTCTGCTCTTATGTGCCTGCGTCGCTTCATTGCTCGTCGTGGTACTCCCAGCGAAATATTTTCTGACAATGGGACGTCGTTCGTGGGAGCAAACCGGCAACTGAGAGCCCTTTATGACGCTACAATTCCACAGTTTGCAGCGGAAAACAAAATTGCTTGGCGCTTTGTGCCACCACTGGCACCCTTTATGGGTGGTGCCTGGGAAAGGCTCGTCCGTTCCGTGAAGACGGCCCTCAGAGTTACATTGAGAGAGCGGGCCCCGCGTGAGGAAGTTCTCGCCACCCTATTGACAGAAACAGAAGCGATTGTCAACGCGCGTCCATTGACACACATTTCTCCCGATGCCGACTATCCGGAAGCGCTCACCCCCAATCATTTTTTGCTCGGCGATTCATCTGGACATTCGTTTCCTAGCGAACCCTTAACTGATGCGGCGCTGGTTGGTAGGAGCGGTTGGCGAAAGGCACTGCGACTTGCGGACTATTTTTGGCGGCGCTGGGTCCGTGAATACTTGCCCACCTTAGCTCCGCGGCGCGTTCCGGGTACAGATATTGCAGTCAGCGTTGGGGACCCTGTGCTCATTGGAGACGGAGACTTGCCAAGGGGCACCTGGCCACGTGGCGTGATCGCGGCTCTGTACCCGGGTCGTGACGGCGTGGTGCGGGTGGTAGATGTTCGCACCGCAGGGGGCATATTAAAGCGCCCATTAAAAAATATTGTTCCTCTCTAAAAAGGGGAGGATGTTCACGGAACTTTTTATCGTGAACTTTTTAGGAATATTTGTTTTTGGTTTTATTTTGTTTTTTATTGTCTTTTTTTGATACGTGGTTGTTTTTTTGGGAACCAGCAATGCACAACACAGCAATGCACGGCACGAGAACGCACGACATTGGAATGAACGTGTTTTGAATTCCAATGACGTACATTGTCATGTCGCGCATTCTCGGCCCGGACCAAGAGTGTCCGGCTTGATAATGTACAGCACGGGAATTGGAATCAAAACAAACAGTGACGTCACAATAAAAAAGTAAAAAGCCATGTGAAACTAGGGATGAGATTTTGATTGATTAAGGATTGATTTTGATTGATTTTGTTTCATTTGACGTGTGGTTGACGTTCAATCAATTATTATTGAAGTAAATCTGTGAACTATTCGTTAAGAGGAAATACGGGCGGAACGACTTTTGAAAATTAGGTATTTGAAGAAACTATCGCTGTCGCTCTGCGAGCCCCCGCCCTCTAATGCGTGCGATAAGGACAACTGCAGATCCGACTGAATAGCCTAAGTAAAAAGTCACATTTTCGAGGTTTGGCTCTCGCCTATTTTCTTCACCAATATTGAACCAATTTAAAAGATATTTCATAAACTGGATAAGAAGGATATGTACTGTGCCGCTACATTATGGTTAACACCCCGACTCAGAGTACCCCGACTCGGATAGGTTAGGTTAGAAGGCTAAGGCGGGAGCGAAGCGTAGCGGAGCTCCCGCCTTAGCCTTCGTGGTTATTTTTTTTTAAACCACCCAGAAGTAGGAGCCCCGCGAAGCGGGGCTCCGTCGACCTATCTTACACTCTGAGTGCTTACCAAAATTTTATTAAACATGAGCAGCTGATTGCAGCTTATATAATTAATATGCTGTACAAAACTCTTTTTATAAAGACTTCTCTGCTTAAAAACTTATCAATCGCGCAATCAATCGTCTTTCGGAACAGCATTATCTAGCTCAATTACCTAGTATCCAAGTCCCAAAATTTCGAGTCACCTGATTGGCCAACCAATCGGCCAATCACGCGATGTCGCCAATTCATGTGTTGTACACTCTCGGGTCGGACCATCAAGGTACACCCCAGGAATTGGAGACATCGCGATGTCGCCAATTCTTGTGTTGTACATTCCTGTGTTGTACAATCCAGTGTCGTGCATTGCTGGTACGTGCATTACAGTGACGTGCATTATAGGGACTCGTTTTTTTACTGACTGTCAATATAATTGATATACGGAATGGCTGTGTTTTTTTCTGATATCATAAAGAAATTCAACCTGCAGCCTAAGCAGTCGTTAATAATACCTATTGTAGGATTGTAAATGAACTTTTGGCCGCTGGAATCCGCTGGATGCGAGGAGCACAGCAGTGCAATTCTGTAACCATCTCACCGTGATAACTTAGGTGAAGTGAGCGTGGAGTTGTAAATGTAATAGTGTCAATGTCTAGCAAAAACAAACTCACTTCACCTAAGTTTTCACGGTGAGATTTTTACAGAATCGACCGGCTGGACCGGTCGAATTGGCGACGCATGGGAAGCTTATTAAACTCGAAAGCATTTATTTCAAATAAACCAATTACAGGCACTTTTGAATTGTCAAGGGGTCGGTCAGTCAGAAACCTGAAGCTAGTTGCCTATTCCAAAGCGAAGTAGGTACCTATGGAGAAGAACGGGTAAGAAACTCCTATGGGCAGCAGTGGATGTCTTTCGGCTGAAATTATGGTGATGATGATGAGATGGACTTTTCGGCGATAGATTAATAACATCTAGTATAACCATGCTTACCAAAAGGTACGTAAACTTTTTTTTAATTTGACATTTTTTAATAAAAATGACAGTTGAGATCGACCTTTTTTGGACAACATGACATTATTTAGCTGTCATTTTCGTTTATCCAATAACAAATCGGACTCTTCAGATGACGAGGTAAACACCTACATCTTTCTCTTGTACGCACATTCACAACAGTATGGTTCGTCACTCAACTCAACATCGAAAACCAAAATAAATTCTAAAAAATGTCTCTACCACGACGTTTCTGTAAACTTAGCTCAAGAAAAAACCACGCCAGCTTCAATTTCCTCTTGTCTTTATAATGCAAATGAGATAAAACTGATGTAAAACTTCTTACAGCAAGAAAAGTACGAAGTCTTCAAAAAACTTACTTCTGATTCCATACACATAATAATAGGTGATCATATCCAACGGGGTATTTGTGTAACACGATAACAGTAGCAATGGCTTTTATTTTGACAGGTCAACAACATTCATTGCAATATTTACGTTGTTTAGCAGACAATGTTATGAACATATGAAGCAATAGATTAGCAATATCCTTCAAATTGATTCAGATTGTGATTGACAGTCTGGTACGCAATTAGGGTGCAGCTCAAATTGTCTTGTCCAGTATCAATGTAACTATCAACATTTTCATCATCACATTATGCTTTGAGGACTGTCTGTGTTATGCCGTAGTGTGTAGCGACCCGATTAATTTCAAATTTAGAAAAAAGCTGCTCTTATTCACACGTTATGTCATTAGAAAATCTAATTTCAAAACGAATTCAAACGTTTTTTTTTAAACAAGCGTACGGAATTGGGTTTAGAGTATACTCCTCTAATGAAAATTTGCTAATCGAATTGCCTAAACACAATGGACGAGCGGTGATATTAATAAAAGAAAAATATTTTATTTGGGACACGTACAGGAAATACGTAACAAAGCTACATTGAAATTTAAAACTGACAAAGCTACATTAAAAAAACCAAAAAAAAAGAGAACTGTGCGAGGCCAAAAGGCTATTATCTCAGCGTACTGCTGCGATATTTATAAAATAAATACCGCAGCGCTGGTATTCTAATAGGGTCCGAAGGGCTGCTGAGTGGCAAGAACAAATCGAAACCCTTCCCCCTTCCGGGCGGTCGGGGCACATAATAATAGGTGATCATATGAAATCGTCTTGTCCAGTAGCAATGTGAATATTGTCATTGTCATCATCACAATATGCTTTGATTGAGCCATTTGTAATGGAGCTGCGAGGGTTCATTATAACGTTCAAAGCGTCTCAATCAAATGGTCATAGATAAGTTAGGTAGACATAGTATATAAGTTGATTGAGTTGGGTTGATTGTTTGTTGTTGATTTGCTTTAACGGCGTTTAATGTCAGAATTACAGATGATGGTTTAAATCTGACTTTTGTAAATAAGGTAGAATGATTTCTTAGTAAAGAAATCTAGGTATAGACTTGCCTAAAAATGAGGACTGTCTAAATTAGGTATCTCATATATAATTAAAACAGCTAGTAGGTATAATTTCTTGAACCATTTTGATATGATGACATATTTTATTTTGGGTTTCGCGAACTGTGTCCAAATGAACGTTAATCTTTATTTCTTTCTTTATATATCAAATAATACAATTATGTATTCTCCTTGCGACTCCATAATCATCTAAAATTTCAAACTATACAAAGTCACCCATAAACCTGTAACTTAAATGCTGGCAACACACTAATAATTACTATTGAAGGACTTCAACAAATTATTCTCGAGCCCTATATCGTTCAGTAAATCTGTTCGTAGACCACAGATAATTTTAATTGTCGGCAATAATAATAAAACAGCCGTCATTATGCATATCACACGCTCCACTAGGTTTATCGAATAATCGGAAACCATTAGCAAATAATCTGCCGGTGTAATTATCCTAGTTGGCTTTTCAAACAAGAATTCAATAATTATGATTGCAAGTTCAATGTTAGACTTGGAATTTTGAAATTCGCTTTTTAGCATGTCGATGGCAAAAATATACCGAAAAATAAAATATATATAGTTTTTTTTAATTTGTTTGGCCCATAATTCAGCGGATAACGTTCGCTGATGCAGTCATTACTCACGTCACATTAGCTCACGTGTGCAGGTGACAGGGCATGCGGTGAAATATTGGAGGTGAGTCATGTCTGTGGAGAGACGTTGCATACACACATTACACACTGGAGGTCTGAGCCGTCCTTGAAGCCCCACTTGTGAAGATTGTCCTTGCTTGCTTGGGTACAAAATCTATTTAAGATTTTCCAAGTAGGCCACAGTAACTTGTGCCCGAATGGCTCTCTGATAGTTCAATAAAGAAATTTAGGAGGTTTAAGAAGCTCTAGCCAAACAACACATCTTCTTGTGGAGGGGTTGCCATCGGCTAGACTCACTCACTCAAGAAAAAGCCACGGTCTAAACCAGGAATTCAATTGGAAATACTTGGCGTATAAAATTGGTTTACTGTGAAGCCCTCATTTCTAAGCATTTGACATTTCTTAGTCACCAGTTAATTACGACCATCTACAAACCATTTATGAATATAAACTTTATTAATATAATCTTTCATGGGGGGGGGTCTGTATTTATGCTTTCGCGGTTGCACAACGACATGCTTTGCTCATGCTTTGCTTGGTAGTATAGATGCAGGCCTACCTTACTGCCTCCCTCAGAGGCGGTAAGGTGGTGAGGTCTTGAGGGGGAGCGCTACGGTCGTGTAGATCCTCAAGGCAAGTCTGGGGGATTCACCTTCACGAGGTTGCCACCCTGTTCTTGGTCTAATTCCATAAGAAATAGACGCAACAAAAACCCCCAGGCGCTTTTTCGCATTTTTCCCGAAAGCCAAAACCCCAGGCCTAGGGTAACCCATACCCTACTCCCATGATCCCATGCCCAGTCCCTCCTTCCTTTTCCCCTTTCTCCTTTCGGTCCTTGAGGACGGGTAACCTCAACTCCAAAAAAGCCCACACACCCAACCATGTCGCAGAAAGGTAAAAATAATATTCCCCAGGTGGGTCCCGGCAATGCCGGGGAATCCCACACCGACTTGTCGGTCTGCCTCCACCGTAATCTGGGGGGGGGCACCAATCTGCCTATTAGCGCCGCGCCTTCTGCGCGGCTGGCTGCTTCGGCACCAACATCTTCGGCTGCGGATCACGCGCCATCCGACACAACCATGGCTGCGACCTCTGCGCCTACTGACACTGAGACGGCTGCGCCTTCTGCGCCAATGACCCTGACTAGTGTTACACCTTCCACGAGGGTCTGGCAACAGAGCATCGTTCGGAACAGTGTGACAAACAACCCTGACAATGACAGCAATAAAGCTCGACTCTCCAGTCTTAGCAGCGAACTCCGCGCGCTGGCACTCCAGCGCGAGAAGATCGAGGCAAGGCTAAAAGACTTGAACTCACTCGGGACGGGAAAGGAAGCGGAATCTGATGGTTCTGGTTTCATCTCTGTGGACGAAGTACGCATGCTGAAAACAAAGCGCGGAAAGATCCGGAACAGAGAGAGAGAACTCAACAACCGTTTGCGCAAAATCCGCGAAGGCAATAGCCAGCGCGAAGCACAAACGGTTGGTTGTAAGGGAGTACGCGACCGGCTACAGACACGCGAAGGGGAAACCCAGCGCGAAAAGCAGTTGGACGCGGAAACGAGCGGGCAGGGAACAGTACGCGAAGGGGAAACCCAGCGCGAGAAGTCACTGCCCGCACCAGGACCATCCGGAGGAACCGACCGGAACCGTGACAATATGACCACAGACCAACACCGAACTAGACAGAAGCGAGGCAAGCGGGCTGGGTTCCTGCGCCGGGTGTCCCTGGCACAAAACATTGTGCCAAGCTCCTCAGAACCGCAACCCGGTCCAAGTGGACAGGTTGCGGCGAAGAGGGAGCGCCCGGACGATACGGCTTCACCAAGTACGCTCCAGGGGGACGCCAAGCGTGTTAGAACCCAGGCCGCTCAAGGGGAGCAGAGAACCTACGCGCGGGCCACTAAGGATATCCCTGCGCGACTCGCCGTAGCGATCTGCCTCTCGCCTCCTTCCCGAGATATGACTACTGACGAGGGCGAACACATCAAGCTCAGCCTTGAAGACCTCATCGTAGACACGTGTCGAACTGACCCCTCAAAAGTCCCGGCCTTCCGCGGTTACCCAAGGGTAGCGGATGGCACGATTCACATATGGTGCGAGGACGACAACGCCCTGACTTGGCTGACCCAGAACGTACCCAAACTAAGACTGCCAAACACTGACGAGACACTGACAGTAATGAAACAGTCTGACGTACCGACTCGGGTTCGAGCGGCGCTCTTTGTACCCAGGTACAATGGGGACATAGCGCTGCTCCAGACGATTCTGACCTGCCAGAACCCCTGGTACGACATCGGTAGATGGTCCATGTACAGGGCGACATCGGTCGGTGGTGATAACTATGGGTCTTATCTAACCCTGGGTATCCCACCGGACGAGGTCGAAAAGATCTTGGGGAGGGAGCGACGAATATCATACCTACTTGGGTCGATATACGTACGTTTCTTCCCCAACATCAATCCCTCCGAGACTAAGACTGACACTGAACAGACGAAACCGACTCCGACTGAACTTGACGTGACGATGACGCAACTGGAGGAGGAGATGGCCAGAACGGCGATGGCTGATGCCGACGCCGTGAGGATGCCAACCTCACCACCAAGGTGGACGGAGCAGCTGCCCTTATCATCGTCACCGACACTCAGCGAAGACCAGCATGGGCTGGGAGAGGCGGGAGAATCATCCGATGGATCCATCTCCCCATAATTCCACCCCACTGCCGACCCCATCCCGTCCCATAAACATAATCCAGACCAACCTCCAGCATAGCCAGACGGCTACCGCCTGCCTGCGCAGGGCACTGGAGATGGAACCCCGAACCATTGCACTCATCCAAGAGCCGTGGATCCGTAATAACAGAATATGCGGCCTTGGTAACATTGGAGGTAAGCTGATCCTCGACACACAAGGCACAGATAAACCACGAACCTGTGCCTACATACCCAAAGATGTACCCACCACCACACTCACGCAATTATGTTCCAGAGATCTAACAGCCGTCAGGCTCAAAACCGACGGCGAAGCACCCGATATCGTCCTGGCCTCGGTATACATGCCTGGCGAGGATGAAGACTGCCCACCAAAAGGGATGGCCGACCTGATAAGGTATTGTGAAGACACCAACCTGGACCTGGTCATCTGCACGGACTCAAACGCCCACCACCCGCTTTGGGGTTGCAACAAAGCCAACACTAGAGGTGAGGTACTATGCACATATTTGTTCTCAACAAACCTTAACATCGTAAACCGCGGCTCGGAACCCACTTGGGTCACATCGCGCGGACAAACAATTATTGACCTAACGCTGGCTTCGGAAAGCGCGGCAAAACTTATCTCTAACTGGCACGTATCCAACGAGCCTTCTTGCTCTGACCATAGAAGGATTCGCTTCTCACTAATAGCTAACATAAAAAAACCTGAACCTAGACGCAACCCACGCCGTACCAATGTACCCGGCTATAAACGGCTGTTGGCCTCCCTACTAACGCAACACCAAACTCCCCAAATTCTAATAGACCACAAACAACTTGAAAACACAGTAACAAAACTCTCGGAATTTATAATTGAAGCCTACCACGCCTGCTGCAAACTAAAAGACCCAAACACCAGGAGCAAGGGTAACTCCTGGTGGAATGCGGAACTTAGTAAGCTCAGGCAAAACATGCGCAAACAATTCAACAGAGCCAAAAATTCCAGACTACCAGAAGACTGGGAATCATACAAGAAAACACAATACACCTTCAAAAAACAAGTCAGGAATGCCAGCAGGGCAGCCTGGCGGAAATTCTGCCAAGAAATTGAATCGAACAGCGAAGCCGCGCGTGTGAGAAAGATCTTATCTACAGATCAAGATCGCACCCTCGGGTCGTTAAAAACCCCAGACAACACATACACCAAGTCGGACCACGAAACAAGTAAAGTCCTTTTGGAAACCCACTTCCCAGACTGCACTCTCTCCGAGGACAGAACCTGGGCAAGTGAGCCAACGCACACACCAAATGACCAAGACTGGGCCAGAGCCCGCACCATAGTAACCACAGAGAAATTAAAATGGGCAATAAAGACTTTTAAGCCATATAAATCCGCAGGCTTAGACGAGATTTTCCCCGCCTTGCTACAATGGGGAGTAGACGCCCTAACGCCGTGGCTGACCGTTATCTACCAAGCTTGCATAGCACAGAAATACATACCACTTGCATGGCGAGAGGTGAAAGTCATTTTCATCCCTAAACCAGGCAAATCAGATTACACACAACCCAAGGCGTACAGACCAATAAGCCTAACATCTTTCTTGCTGAAAACCCTTGAGAGACTCTGTGATCGACATATTCGGGACGGACCTCTTCGGGAGCGACCACTTCACAAACAGCAACACGCGTATTCCACAGGAAAATCAACAGAATCTGCGCTGCATAGTGTGATCTCCAAGATCGAATGTGCAGTGGACCACAAATGCTCCTCACTAGCTGTCTTCATCGACATAGAAGGCGCTTTTGACAAAACTATCTTCCATAGCATCAACGCAGCCCTCGAGGAACACGGTGTGGACTCGACCCTGCGAGGATGGATCACAAATATGCTCCGATTGAGAGCCGTACAAGTTACGGTAAACGACACCACCAGAGCCATAGTGGCGAAGGGCTGCCCCCAAGGTGGAGTCCTCTCGCCACTACTATGGAACCTTGTAGTAGACAGCCTCATCAAACGTCTAAATAGCAGAGGCTACTACACGGTGGGCTATGCTGATGATCTGACCATAATAATAAACGGCACACACGAAAACACACTATGCAACCTTATGCGCCAAGCTCTAAGAATAGTAGAAGACTGGTGCAAGGAATACAAACTAGCAGTAAACCCCACCAAAACCGAACTCGTCCTCTTCACAAAGAAAAGAAAGCTGACAACATTACAATTGCCAAGCTTCTTTGGGACAACCCTAAGCCTATCGACTGAAACCAAATACCTGGGTATCTTTTTGGACAAACAGCTGAACTGGGCAAAACACACTGATTACATTATCACAAAAGCCAGTATAGCCCTATGGCAATGTAAGAGACTCCTCGGGAGAAATTGGGGCATAAGCCCCAAAATCACCTACTGGCTATACACCACAGTTATCCGACCAATTATCACATACGGTTCTTTAGTTTGGTGGCCCAGGACCAACCTAAGTACAGCCCAAAAGGATCTCGAGAAACTGCAAAGATTTGCCTGCGTAGCAATCACCGGCAGCATGAGGACTTCCCCCACTGCTGCCTTACAGGTGATGCTGGGGCTACCTCCCCTACACCTCGTCGTAAGAGAGGAGGCAGCCATAGCGACTTTCAGACTCGAAGTATCTGGCTCCCTAAGCAATGATTCTAGAATCAAACACACACGCATCAGGGAAGATGCAATCAAAGAACAACCGATGATGACATCACCCATCGACAGAACCCTGAAGACCCACTGCTTCCAAAAACACTACAACATAGAGCTCATAGAGGAGTTGTGTGACTACTCAGGTACAACAGAGCTAAGAATTTACACTGATGGATCAAAGACCGACGAAGGGACGGGCGTCGGGGTGTTCTCCAACGACCTAAACATTAAGATATCCAAACCACTTGGAATGCTCAACTCCGTTTACCAAGCAGAGTGTGTAGGTATTATCCAAGCGGCACACGCTATAGAGGCCAGGGAGGTTACGGATACCAATATCCGAATACTCTCCGACAGTGCCTCAGTTCTTCAATCCCTAAAGAGTAATCAGATCACGTCGAGACTAACACTAGAATGCCACAAGGCCCTAGAACGAATCACGATACTAAATCGAAACACGGTAACGCTACAATGGATTAGAGGTCACAGTGGATCACTTGGAAACGATGCGGCTGACGAGCTTGCCAGAAGAGGATCCAGCACAAGACCCTATGGACCTGAACCCATTGTGCCCATTCCTTTCAAGCAGCTAAGAAGCTGGTTAAAGGATCACACTCGAACACAGGCGGAAAAGTGGTGGACCTCGACACCAGGATGTAGGCAGTCCAAGGAAGCTATGCCATCCCTGGATACAAAGCTGACCAGGCGCCTTCTGCGCCTGGACAGAGACAGCCTGCGCCTGGTGGCGGGGACCATCACTGGACACTGTTCACTAAATAAACACCTTCATACCCTGGGAATCACTGATAGTCCCCTGTGCAGAGCATGCATGGAGGCGGAGGAAACGGTGGCGCATGTGCTTCTTGAGTGCACAGGCGTTACCAAGATTCGCGAGGAGACCCTGGGAACACCAACATCCCTTGCGGATGCCCTGAGGAGACCGGGAAGTCTTATCTGCTTCTGGAGGGAGGTGGGCTGGCTGGAGTAGTCGGCCACCATGGCTCACGCACAATGGTCCACTTCAAGGACTAAGTGCGGAAACCTAAACCCCATGATAGATAGAATAGATAGAATCTTTCATGAATTAAACAATGCCTTTATTGATTATATCATTATTTTACTGTATCGAATTATTATGTTATTTATCTACAAATGACATCTTTACATAATTTTCAAAAATCTATCATATTTTTGAAACTTAGCTTATGATGTCGGCGTTTCCTATCTGATGACTCTGAGAAAAAAAGACTGAAACAAACTCAGAGGTCACAGTATCTTTTAAAGCCCAGACATAATCTTGAACAGATCATGTGAAGACATGAGATTAGTGTCTGAAATGGTCTGTTCAGAAAAGAACCACACAGATTGAGTGGGCCTGTCCAATCAGTGCACATATTTGTTAGTGATATAAGTGTATAAACAATTAAAATAAATGGCTCATCTTCTGTCACTGAGAAGTACAGAATAAAAACAGTCAACACTAATTTAATCATCTAGATGCAAAGCAGTACAAAGTTTAGTACTCTTTGTGTCTACATACTGCATTTAAATTCATATTTCATACAAAGAAAACTTTAGGAGATGAATAATAATGCAGCTAAGAGCGGTCTCGCATGCTGCTACATTTTAGAAGCTAAAGCTAAAATCATGAGAATTTTAATGTTGATGAAATATAAGCTAAGTGAGTGCTGAGTGCTGAGCTAGAGCAGTGGTGGCCAAGTGGTAACGGCCGCGACTTACGAGTTGTAGGTCGTAGGTTCGAACCCAGACAGGCGCTTTACTTTGTGTAAATTATTTCATCACCACTGCTCACAAAACGGTGAAGGAAAACATCGTGAGGAAACCGGCATGTCCTAGAACCAAAAAAAATTCGAAGACATGTGACATCTACCAACCCGCACTGGGCCCGCGTGGTGGATTACGGCCCACTCTCTCTCACTGAGAGGAGGCCTGTGTCCCAGCAGTGGGAACATTATAGGCTGTTGATGATGATGATGATGAGTGCTGAGTGAGATTTTTGGTAAATTTACTATAAAATATTTGGTATGAGATTTTGGACTGTACCAAAAAAAAAACAGTTTTTTTCGCTTTTATCGTCATCATCATTGGCTGCATTGTTGCCATCCACTGCAGAGTAATAGGCGTTCCCCACGATCTTCTGTAGGTACTGCTGGCCTTCCCCACGATCTTCTGTAGGCACTGCTGGACCTAATTATAAGGCTGACATTTCCAATGACACCCAAAAAAGTAAAATCGTCCAGTGCAAAGCAAACCTGTCACAAAGAGCAATTCTACAATTTGCATTTCACATTGCTCAGTGTAAGTTAAATTTGCACAGATATGAAAAACGTCGCCCGCCTTGCAATTCCTCGGTTATGACTTGTCTGAGATAATGCCAAATGAGGGATGCAACTATTTAATGTAGGAGTGTTAGTTATAACTTTGAGGGCAGACTTACTCGTGAAGTACTGTATTTATAAAGTAGATTGTTATAAAAACCCTATCATGAATAGGGTTTTTATTATCTCTAATAAAACACAAGACATGCAGAACTGTGTTCTTCAAATATTTACGTAGGTAGTTTATTAAGGTAATATTTGGCAGTTCGCAATGACAATAGAAAGTTCACATGAAGTTTTACAGGTTTCGTGATAAAAATTTGAACGTTGTCCCACTTTTTTCTAATTGTGATACATAAATTGATACTTTATTGAAATAGTGTCATATTGAGCCTCCATTTTTTTTAAAGCATAATACTCTTAATTTTTCAAATCACATTCGAGTTGATTTGATTAGTTTTTGTTATTTTCAACAACCTATCACTACAAGCTGTCACGAAATCCATCCATACTAATATTATAAATGCGAAAGTGTGTCTGTCTATCTGTCTGTTACCTCTTCACTCTTAAACCGCTAAACCGATTTAGATGAAATTTGGTATAGAGATAGTTTGAGTCCCGAGAAAGGACATAGGTTAGTTTTTATGCCAATATTTCCACGCGATCGACACTTATGCGGGTGAAACCGCGGGGTGCAGCTAGTTAACTATAAGTCCAAATTTCCTCACAATGTTTTCTTTCACCGATGTGAGTAATATCCAAGATAAACTCCGCAACTCGCCACTTAACTAATGCAAATGTTAATCAGCTATTAGACCCAGTAAGATGTTTCAGCATTGATAATTATAATAATCGCATTACCTATCTACTTACTTTGATACAATATTAATTGATGAAAGCAATAATCAACGAGATGCTTACCGAAATCCTGTATCATATCTGCTTGAATACGGACGATTCGATCACATAATCGCCTCTGATGATATTCCATTGTATTGTATTCAGTGGGGAATGAGATATATGTACAAATCAGTACATCATGGCATCAGTGTTTTCGCAACTACCCACGTATTGTTCTAGTCTGTTGAGAGAAACCGATTGACAAATGAATTAGTTGTGTAATAAAACTGCCTCAGTTCAGTATAGGTAGGTATTTATTATTTTGGTTCTACAATATGGCAACTCTGATAACTTATATGCAGATGGAGACCAGCAATTGTGCGTCCGACTTCGACAAGACAACCGTACAAGAAAAAGTCTTCCCAAAGCAATCTCCCGCCATTAATTTTTACTGGCAACCTTTCCAAAGAGAATCACACAAATTGAATAGTTTCGATGTTGTCAGCACAATAATTCGATTGAAAATAATCGAATAGCTATTAATTAATAAAAAAAAAAAAAAAAACTAAATTACAACAAATTGCCTCAAATAGTCTAAATAACATAACAAAATAGGTTTGTTATGTTGTTGTTTTTTAAAAACAAGTGCTACGACACTTGTTTGTCAGTTTTGATTTGAACAAGATAATGTCTGGACTTGTCGTTGTTGGAGTTAGTTTCGGTGTATCTTCTCAGATCAAGATAGGAACACGGATCTTGACAATTTTTTTTTTTATATTTTTTGACGTGTAAAAGTGTTTGTTGATACCGTTGTTGTTGGTCGAATTATGATTGATTCTGAACTTCTGAAGGTTCTAAGCAGGGCCGCGCCGCCCCTGTGTGCAAAGTGTGCGGCGCACACAGGCGCCAAGACAATAGGGGCGCCGCCGCGGCCGCGCCGCCTCTGCCATCGACGTATAAATAGGTAGACCGGCCCTTATTTTTCGTGGCCCAACTACCACGAAAAATAAGACAGCTACAAATACACCCAAAATCACACTCACATCAACAGTCTTAGCAGTCTTGTACTTATACAATCAAGACAGAGACAATGAGATGTGAAGAGACTGCAGCGCGAGCGAGGTAACAAAATGTTACCCAATTTCAACTTCTGCTCAACTATATTACGCGGGTATTCCCCGAATCAGCTAGGCTGCTGTTGTAAGGTACAGTCAACAAAGAAATCAAACTGTTCTCTGTATATAAAAGAGAAAGGTGACTGACTGACTCATCTGTCAACGCATAGCCTAAACCAGTGGATGTAGAAACTTCAAACTTTACATATTGATACCTTGTATAATGTAGGACTGTATTAAGGTGGTATTTCTTGAAAATTCAGCGCTTAAGGAGATTAAACTGGAAACGCATTTTAACTATTTTGTGCATTCCTTTTTTCGTCGTATAAAATTCATTATTTAGAAAATTATTAAAGTAAACACGGTAAAATTTATTCCACAACCAATCATTGTCTTGATTTGCTCTTTACTTCAATCCATTTCTGTCTATTTCTGACTTGACTTGGAATGCTAAAATATGTCAAACGTAAATTAATAATCTATTTAAAGTATTTGTAAGTCGCAAACCAATTTCACAAGATAAATAATGAAAATAAGAATGAAGACAAATGCATACGATAGGTATATCGGATTCTTTTGCAGTCTGTACCGAGTATTAAGTCATGCAGCAATGGCAGTGCTACAGTAGCGTAGTGATAATTCACTGTACATTGACGATTGCATATGGAACACAGACTCAGCATATTAAAGGTTTGCATTGATGGACAGCATGTGGACATGACATAAACAGTAGGTACTTACTGTCTCTTTCATACTTAACATAATTTTCTACTACTCGTCAAAATTAACAATTAAAAATATTCGTTAAAAATTTCAATTCGTTTTTTATGAAGATTCGTTAAAAAAGAGGCGCTTCATAGGTTCCGCACACAGGCGCTGCCGGGGGTCGGCGCGGCCCTGGTTCTAAGTGCGGTGACTAGAGGCATAGTCCCAAGTTCCATAGCATTTCGATGTGGTTTGTTTGAGGTTTCACTACTTTTTAAGAATATTATGGGGCCGGCGAACTACTCATGCTAATGCGTAGTTCATATAAACGTAATACCAAAATAATTTGTAAATCAAACATATTGTTATGGTAGTGTGTATTTATTCCGATAGGATTACAGAATATCTAGGTTCCCAAATATATATTTTGAAAGGACTCTGATATAAAGACGAGATATGAGGAATTTCAAATTTCTATAGAAAACTTATTTTTCTCATAACTCGTCTTTCTGTACACATAAAGGTTTAATAAATAAATAATAAATAAATAAAATAAATCTTTTTCTTTTATGAAAAAAAAAAACATTAAGTTAAGTAGGAAATGCCGTTCACGCCAACTTCCTGTCATGTTATTTTATTGAAAGCCTAAAACAACTGTCGAATGTCGGACAATTCCAGCAGGCTTAGGTGAAGACGGCGCGTCATGAATTCTTTAGCAGTAGTGAAACGAAAGGCTATTTCAGTACAACCAATTATAAAAACTTAATGTCAAGGCCAGGGTTTTATTAATAGCAATAATAAATAATTTTCTAGGAATTAATTCGGCAAATATAATTTGATAAAAATAAAATAATGAGAACCCTAAAAATGGCCACTTAAATTGAAATAAAATTAGATGTACAGTAAGCCGCGCTTTAGCGTTAAGCCATAAAAAAAATTGAATGGGCCAGTTCTTGACCTCGATTACGCCTGAAGGAAAGCGATGGATGAGGACTATGATGGAACGAGCGTGCCCAGAAGATGCCTAAGACACTGGAACTCCCACGAATCGACGAAACACAGCAGGCTGCTTGACGCCGGACTCCGGTGGGCGGGTGATCGCAAACCAGGCGGGCGTTAGCCCTACCACCGCAAGGGAAGAACTGGCCAGTCAATTAGGGTGTTGGGTGTAACTGTCCAGGATGCGCCGAGCGCTCGGTTCAGTTGAGTAACTGGTGGAACAAACTGCGCTACACTAGGACGCATGCATGTGATGCATGCATGCATTCATGCAACCCAAAAACTTTGAGTTCGACCTAGCCTATCGTAGCACGGAGTTTCAATAGATTAAGAGGCCAGATTATATTGGCTTTGTTGCCACTAACGTGCGGCCTACTATACAAGAATATTACCGTTACTAATAAATTATACATTCGAAAGTAACTCTGTCTGTATACGTATATTACCTTTTCACGCCTAAACCACTGAACGGGTTTTGATAAAATTTCATGCAAGGAGATAGATGGCATCCTGGGGAAGGACATAGGCTACTTTTTGTCCCGGTAGCACGTGGGCGAAGCCGGGGGCAAAAACTAGTTCGTATACAGGGTGTGGCGTAAATAGTGGTCCACCGTTAAGGATTTGATTACCAGTCAATTTACTATAACATATTATAATTATAACCATTTATACCCAAGGGTTCCGAAAATATAATTTTATTGTTTTTTTATTTATGAAATTTATACCTTTTGTTACAAATTTGGTTGTAGTTTCAACAAAAACCATTATATTTTCATTTTGAGTTCTGTTATTTACTGCTGAAATACTAGAGCTATCGTGTAAAATTATGGTTTTTATGTAAATTTAGAGCTTTAATAAGTAAAACCTAAGTAATTTAAAAGTCCAAGGAGGACTTTTCAAGTACAAGGCCGGTCTTCACAGTTATTAAATAAAATTATTAAGATTTTCGTGCAAAATGCCTTCGCACAATATTAGGAAAATTTGGCAAAAATGATTCCTTATTGGCTTCTCAGATATACCTTTAAAGGAAAATGTCTTCCAATTTTGGTCAAGGTTTTTGAAGAATGCTGATGAGATCCTCAATTACTTCCCTATCCATAATTTCATTATATCCAATAAATTAAAAACCGGTGTTTATATACCTACTATTAATTATACTAGACGTAGTATAATTAATAGTAGGTAAACTTGAGTTATTTTATAGCTCCAACAGGAACGTCAACAACTATTTCTATTTTAAATTCTGGTCCTTCGCCGAACCCACATTTTAACCTTTTTATTATAATTGTTAGACTCCACATTTAAGCCTAAAACTAACAATTAGAAACTTACTAAAAACGCAACTTACAACAATGAATATCTTTGAAACGTAACAAACATATCCTAAACAATTATACAGATATTATCTTAGTGTAGTTATATTTGTTTACATAACAATTAATTTCAAGTTTAATTTACACATGTATATATACATTCTAAATGTAATCCGAGAATAACACAAGCAATTATGACCCTTACTTATTTGTAACACGGTTTAAAGTAGAGTGTAGTTTTGAACCATCGCATTGATTGTGTGGAAGTCTTTAGCTCTACGAGGCAGAAGTTCTTAGTAAAAGACAAACTTGGAATCGATTTGTCGGGCTACTTTATAGTTTTGTGATATAAAATGATACCAAACTACTTTGTAGCATTTTGTAGATAGTATTTATTACCTAGTCTGTGGCTTGAGACTAGTTTATTTTCAATGTCAATTTTAAAAGCTGGGATTTCTGTTGAAGATATCTTTGTTGGTTTGTAATTTGAACGAATAATGACGATATAATAAGGTTCCGCTGTCCGTCCGTCTGTCATAAGGCTGTATCTTTTAAACGGTAATAGGTAGACACTTGAAATTTTATTACAGCTATAACAACAAACAATAAAAATAACATTAAGTTAAAAACTAAAGTATTTTTTAACTATACTGTTCGGTGGTATGGAACCTTTCGTTTTGGCCAGCTTTTTCAACAGACTTCTACAGAGCAAAGTAACGAATTTAACGTAATCGAATAAACTGTACATAAAAGACTTTGTCTCAAAAATATAAAAAAATTGAGCCGTCACGGGACGCCTGGCAGATGTGAAACATTGCGCATGGCGACGCGTCGCCACACAGTACACAAGACTGTGACTGTATATATACACCATCATATAGCGTGGCGACGCGTCGCCACGCCAGAAATTTGTTTTACGTGCGGCTATAGATGTTTCACATCAATAAGGAAAGTTTCATGACATAGTCAAATCGCATTTCAAACTTAAACTCAAAGCATTTATTTCAAACCATTTACAGGCACACTTGAATTGTCAAGAAGTCGATCAGTCAGAAAATATGAAGCTAGTTGCCCATTCCAAAGCGTAGGTACCTATGGAGAAGAACGGGCAAGAAACTCCATGGACACTCTTTTTAAATTTTATTTTACAAAAATATTAGTTACATCATGACTTTTGATTTTAAAATTATATAATGTGAGAACGTTGTAACATTAAACCCCCCTTTATCAAAATGACAGCTGTCACTCGAAATTATTTCTCGCAGTGGCTACATAGCGAGACATATATCACACACACATACGAGAATATAATTCAATAACACGATCTCACTATGTACCCGAGCAACACAGCATTACATTGTGCAGAGCTACAGTCAAATTCTCTCAGTTTTAGTTCAAGTTGACGTGTTACTGGGTCCGGCTCGGGGTCGGGGGTTTGTCTGGCTACTGGCTACTCTGGATCACCCCTTCGGAGAATACAATCGTGATGCTTTGTTGTGTAAGAATTTTAGACATGATTTTGTTTATTATATCTGCCGCGGCAACGCTCGCTTTGCTCACTCGCTCGACTGACTCGTGCGTTGTTAGTCACAGTTTTAGCTTAACCGTCGGTGTACCCAGCCCGACCCCCCGACCCGTTTATCTGTTGTTACAGCGACCTTCTGTGAGAAAAGGCCAGCAAGGTAAAGAGGTTTTTTTTTTTTTAAAGTGCGCATCATTAGAAGCCCAAAAAGTTTTAAGGGTTCATTAATTTAAAAAAAAGCGTACGTCATTAGACGATCAATAAGTTTTAAGAGGATCAGTAAACTATTCCATCTATTTTTTTTTATATTTAAGTCGACACGAAAGCAATTGTCAATCAACACAACTTCTGTAATAGCAGAAACTCACTAGGTTCACTAACCCGTCAGTAGTAATGTATATCTGTATTTTATCACGCACTCCGCAGTCATGAGAGGCACCCTATTGATTTATGTGAAACGGTACGCGGTACGGTGGTACGACGGTACACTCAAACACGAGATAAAACGCGTAACGTAATCGTACACCTAATGTTATGAGAACGCTTGATAATTACATGTAGGTAAGTCTCAAAGACAACGCTTCATTAATTATATAGCTATATACTTGTATATTCATTTGTTAGTTAATACTTTGTGGGACACTTAAAGGCTCCTATAAACAGGCGCGACACGCGATACAATCGCGCGCGACACAAAGGCACCGCTCGTTGCGCGACCTGCGGTGCCTCTATGTCGCGTGTCGTGTCGCGCCTGTTTGAAGGAGCCTTAACGCCCCTCGACGTAATAACAATAAATCTTCTATTGTGTCTCGTTTAGTGTGTCCTTCAATGTGTTGAGTAGGAAATTATATTTTTTTATTCGTGTGAAATCAATCAAATAACATTACAAAATAAGCAAAATTTTTATTAATTATATGTAAATAAATTGGATTCATATTAGGACGATAACACCAACGTCTATAGAATAGAATATGTAGGTACTCTTTATACACCACTTACCATA
The DNA here is from genome assembly GCA_927399505.1 of Luperina testacea. Lineage (NCBI taxonomy): Eukaryota > Metazoa > Arthropoda > Insecta > Lepidoptera > Noctuidae > Luperina > Luperina testacea. The sequence continues at coordinate 16,380,778 of OV656764.1, forward strand.
AATAATACAGATATAAATGTAGAAATTTTACACACAATAGACGATTTTATCGCTAAAAGCGATCTTTAAAGACAACCTTAGACTATACTATATTAGTCTATATTTAGATGTCAGCATCACGTGAAGGGCCCCGTCAGGGCCGTGGCCTGCCGGGTCAGCGGGATTGTCCGAAAGGGTTACCGCTGGCCCGGAACATAAAGGTCTAAGGAAGGAACACGGGTGGGTTTTAGTCAGTAAGAGTCTGACACTCCCTTCCGCTCCACCCAGAGCGGGAGGGGGGGGGGGTCATTTGATGATTTCCCAACCTATAAAAAAAAGTTTATAATAACTTACTTGGAATTGTATAACTAAACTATTATTTTGTAATTTCCATGTTCGATATCTTCAGTAAGATTTCAGAGCCCCATTCAAATAATGCTTACAAAATTGCCATCTTCTATAAGTGCAAAAGATTTAAGTTCAACCACAAGATTGAACATTTTAACAAAAACACCAGTAGATATTGTAATATTGCTGATATTTTCAAGTATAAAGTTTATCTATTTAAAGCTAAAATCTTGTTATACAAAGTGCCAAGTATCGACTAAGTCCTGCATATTAATAACGTCGTACGCTAGCAAATCTCATTTAACCGATGCAGCATGCTAATCAAAGAAAATAACTCGAGTATCAAGTTTTGCATAATATTACTTGCATCTTTGCACACTCCTTTTATGTTTAAAATGAGTGTACGAAGATGCAAGTAATACGAGTATTATGCAAAACTAAACTGATGAAGTGACAAAGCTCAAGTATGTACAGACGCCAGCACATCAAGCTACCCGAAACTGTCAAATTGTCCCAATCAACTTTGAACCTTATACTTTAGCGATAAAGTTGAAAATCGTTTAAAGAAATTTGACAGATTGTAGTAGCTTGATGTGCTGGCGTCTGTACAACAACATACTTGAGCTTTGTCACGACTTCAACAGTGTGGATTTCTGATTCTCCCATACAAACTACAGGACCTCATATCACGTTTTTAGGGTAACCGAGTAAGTTTTGAATGTAGGCTAAATTCATCACCATCCTTTTCCTGCCCTGCATTACCTGGGGTTGGCGCAACTCATTTTCTTCTTCCATTCTCCTGTCAACCGTCACGCTACATTGATAGCGTGACGCATGATATGGAAGAGAAGGGAGTGAATCCACTCCCTTCTCTTCCGTATCATGCCAGGCCAAGAAGGCCAAATTATTGACAACTTCATTAAAGGCTGATTTTGCCAACACCAGATAATTTATCCGAGGAATAATTTGGAATTTTTGACAGTTCTTCCACACAAAAACTGTCAGACGTCAATTTTATTCGACGAATAAAAAAATATCACTCGATTGAAAAAATCAGGCGTACGTTAAATAAATGAAAATTGTGAAATGAACTGCTGTCTCTAACACAATAGGAGACAGCAGTTAGTATTTTGTTATTAGCCAACAGGAGGAGGCTGCTGCCTTTTTTTTTTTGACATAACCCTTGTCGCCTTATTTTAAGCCCAGGTTAGCACGGGTGTTTTTTCCACGGCGATTTTTCTTTGCCCATTGAATTTTCATCGTACTGCTTAGCGCCGAGGGTTGAAAATCCTACGGTGTGTTTTTTGACGCGCTGGGGATGCACTCTATTGGATTCTCAATCTTAGGCTCAACAACGAGAGTTTAAAATCCACTGCGCGATAAAATCCCGCCACGACATTTCTACGTCCGTGCAAACGTGGGCTAAGAAGGGTCTTTTCTTTACCATATCATACGGAATAGTTACACTATAAGCTAGCTCTTACATACATTCCTAATTAATAATGCAGGTATGTAAATTACCTTTTCGTCCGTGCCTTATAAGTGAATTAAATTCCGTACCTACATTAGTTAATTTAGGTGAACTCTGGCTTAATATAATTAAAAACTTTATATTAGCTATTCAGATGTGGAGAGAGCTCCGCGGATTTAATTGTGTTAATTTTTTCATTGGTTTTTTGGTTAATACGGTATGCTGTGTGTACGTAATTTTTTAAGAATGTTACGTTCTTTTGTTTTTCAATCTCGCGAACTTTTGCATAAGGCTGCCTGTCCACCAGAGCGGAGCGAGGCAGCGGAGCGGAGAAACGGAGAAATATTAACCAATAGGATTGCAGAAAATCTCCGCTCTTCTTCTATCCAATTTTCCTACTGGTTAATATTTCTCCGTTTCTCCGCTCCACAGCCTCGCTCCGCTCCAGTGGACAGGCAGCCTTAAACTTTTAGAAGAGATATTTTTATGCCGGTTCGCTTTTAAAAATGTAATTAGAGTTTTAATATTGCTCTTACAGGGACAGCGTGATGCAAAGCTGGCAAGACATCTGTTCCTTACAAACTTTACTACATATACTCATGCATTGGCAAACGGAACATAAAGTTCTTCAATCCAGTCACACCTACCGATGACCTAGGAGCAAGACTGGCCTGTACAGACATTACTACGTATTACTGGAAGTTTTTTTGCAAAAAATAAAACAAAACGCGTATTACATCTACTATTTTTCTAAAAGTCCTTCATGCGTACAAATTTACTATACAGAGACAAATGTTCATCCATATAAAACGAAATCCGGCACGGTAACGGCTCAGGTGCTCTGCCGGAAGGCAAGCCCGCGTCACTGAAATTATGACGTCACTGATTTACAGCTCACTTTTGTTTTGTTCAGCCAAAAACGTACTAAAATGTGTTGGATTCATAGCGTAGATTTGTATTTTAGTAAAATGTTTGTTGTTTAAATTGTGAGGAATTCAAGCGAAGTGCTCATTTTGGAGAGATCTTCTTAGGCTAGGCAGACTATGCGATTTAGTTTTGCTTTTACATAAACGGTGTTGTGGGAAGAATGGGTAACATCATTAAGGTGGTAATAGACAAAAAAGAAGTACAGTACCCGGCGATAAATATTGCACATCGACCTATTCGATCCTATCGATTTAATCGAAGCAAATAATAATTGTTTTAACAGCTCCTAATAGATACCGGACTGTTTGTATTTCGTGCGACAGAGATAACGCTCTACGAAGCCGAAATTAGCCGATTGTCTCTTTCCAAAGGTCGATGTGCAATATTTATCGCCGGTTACTGTACGTGAATCGCTTCTGCGCTATTTCCCATGGAATGGTGTAGCCGTGGCCGAAGTCTCGGACAGTACTGCCGCCTTGTGTATTATATAGGAATTTGTGTTTGTTGTTTAGTATGTATATTAAAGTTATGAACTTATATAAATGTTATCTAAATTACTAAGTAGTTTATCCTATATAAGCTTTTATACTAACAAATGAGTCATGATACTTGAAATAAATAAATTGAAAAAATAAAATAATAATTAAATTGAAATAGTCACAACATGACCACAAAGGCGAATACCAGTGTTGGCATTTGCTATAAAAATGGACATTATTACAAGTGAAAATGACAACTGCGATCGATCTTTTTTTGTGTTGTAATGTATTGATCGCAGCTGACATTTAGTCCTAGCAAATAAAAAAATCAGTTTGGTTCGAAACGAAAAAAAGCCGAGTAAGTATTATGAATGGTTCGACAGATCCATCAAAAAATCATAACATTAACTTCGACCAACTTCAAGGTAAATTGACAAAGGCAAAGCTAGTTAAAAAAGGTCTCCAAGCAAAGGACAAAATAAAGAATTATTCACGGAAAAAAATGCTACCCCAGAGTAATATAGGTGTAATTACGTAAACTTTACTTTTCTGGAACTCCTGAAAACAAGTTTAGATTTCTGAACAAGGTAATTTAATATTAAGCTTTAACGAGTCACTTGGAATTGGTCAAAGGCAAATAAAATGTAAGCCTGCTAGTCTCTTGTAATTACTGCTATGGTTGATGAAACTGTATAATCCATACTAATATTATAAATTTGGAAGTAACTCTGTCTATCTGTGTGTTTAGGCGTGAAAAGCCTTTTCACGCCTAAACAGTGGTTTAGGCGTGAAAAGGTAACAAGGTAAGGTAAATTTTATCACAATCCGTCCACTGAACGGATTACGATAAAAAAATAAATAAAAAAAAGTATAAATTTGGCAGAGAGATAGATTGCATCCCGGAGAAGGACAAAGAAGAGTTTTATCCCGATATTCTCACGGGATCGACACTTATGCGGGGGAAACCGCGGGGCGCTGCTAGTACTGTATAATTTAATTTTATTCGTATCTGTATTTGCTTTGCTATGTTTCCAGCTAGTAACACTCACAGTTCTAACGTAAATGAGAAATAATTTAATTTAATTTATTCAGACAACCAATGATCCATTTACATTACTACATTTATACACATATTGTTAGTATGAATTTAAAAACTATGTTAGTACCTAATAACTAAGAGAGACTTAGTCCTCTGGGTGAGGCTCCACACCAGTGGGCTGTCTAGCTTATTGCCTATTACCCTCAGGATGCTGTTACTGCTCCCACGCAATCTGCTTAGCAGTGAGGCTGTCTTTTTTCGCCAGGTGGCATCAAAGCCATCTGTGCGCGACTCAGCGAACATTGTTGACGCACTGCAGAAGCGTGGCAGACGTAACAGCGCCCTGTAGGCATTGTTAAACTGGATGCGCAGAGAATTGTAAGCCCTTTGGGTATATCTGAACCACAGGCTCGCTGAGTACAGAGACGTACAATAAGCTTTGAATAAAGCCACTTTGACCGCGTCTGCACATCGAGCGAACCTGCGGGCTAGCATGTTCGCCCGGACTGACAATGCCCTGCGCTCCCTCTCCATGTCTACATCATCTCCAAGGTTTTCGGTAAGCACATGCCCAAGATACTTGAATTGGTATACTCGATTAAGAGCAACACATAACACACACACAACCACAGACCATTGAGTAACACAGGTGGAACAACAGTTGGGCACTTTGTACCCGCCTTGAAGATCATGAACTCTGATTTTTTAACATTATAACTCAGACCGTGTGTGGCCGCATACTTTTCACACACGGCAAGCAACTTCCGCAATGCACAAATCGAGGGAGCCAGCAGCACCATATCATCGGCATAGCTAAGGTTGTTATTGGTAAGGTTGGCATAGAAAGGCTTAGCATAGAATATTCCAAGGATAAGAAAAAAAGTCCGCGGCATACCTATTAACTCTCCGACGCCGTTTTGTTTTTTTTTTTTTCAAAATGGTGTCCACGCAATAAAACGATAGCTGACATCAATGCGAACAGAAAACGTGATAAGACTAAACCCCGTAAAGTGTCACGTTCCAGATATTAACGTTCTAAATTGACCACGTGACATCCATATTTTTTTAACTTGCTTACATCTTGTTGTATAGATTTTTGAAATAATCACTGTGAATATGTTAACTAAACATTCCATTGATCGTCCTTCTTCATTAAAAAAAAAACAATAAAAAAATCTATCAATCAATCAAATTCAATTCAGTTCAATCAAAACAACAATCAAAAACAATAAAAAACAAACAATCAAATAAATAAAAAAAAATCGAACAAAAAAAAAATAAAAAAAACAACATCTATAAAAATCAAATCAATTAAATTTTACATTTTTTTTCGTTGTTTTTTCATTTCATTTCATTCGTTTTTTAGTGACGTCGTTCGTCGAAAAATTGCGGACGCTATATGGCGGCCACCGCTCATTTAATTTAAGAAACCTTGAGACAGCTCTTGTAAACAAGGAGAGATGGAGACAGTTCTGTTGTAAACAATGAGAAGCGCTTTTTCGTCGAGAATAACAAGAAATCGCAACAATGAAGCGCATCGGTGCATACATAATTTATTTTTACATTACCTACTGCGATACGAATCATAAATACTTTCACAAAAATGACTAATGTATACAGCCGTCCATAGTGAAGAATTAATTTTGGAACAGGAAAAAAATATTCCTAAATATAAATTATGTATTTTGATTTCTATCAAATTATAACTTACCTCATTAATTATATCTTTACCTACTAATGTCATGTCAAGTATGATATCTTGTGTTGGCAACACCAACAAAAGTTATATTTTTAGATACTCGCAACATTGGAGTGTCGTTGTCAATCGAGACTTGTAATTAACGCACGCGAGTTTTTTGTGTCCTACAATCTATAAAATACATATTTTTAAAAAAAGTACGAGTTTGCATTATCAGTCACCACACACCTTACCACCGACGCCAACAAAAAAACCAGAGAAAATACAGTCCACTATTACAAGATCCCAACATTTTGGTCCATCTCACCCGGATTGGCGTGGTCGGTAAGAAGTGCTTAGCTGCGTGTGTGAGCAACGTGTGCGAATTCCAAGAAAGGACTACAAACAACATACAGCGAGTACAGCAACAACTGCAAGCGTTTAAATTTCAAGCTGTAAAAGAAATTACACAAGTCATCATAACACGTGAGTTTTGAGTCGTCGTCAAAATCAAGACAGGAAGTTCATATTTCCGTCCGCCATTGGAGATTTGCATCCATTTTAGCTGCACGAATTATCTAATTTCCCATTGGCTGATGAGCAGAGCGAAGCTAGCTGCAAGACGGAGAATTCTACAGTCGGCATTTCGGCAACCTAACCACGCAAGACCAGCAGCCAACCGAGCGAACCGCGAGTGAAGAGCAATATCTTCGATCCCACTCGCACTTGAACAAACCCACTATAGTAAGAAGATTCGGAAGTTGGCACCACTGCGCAACAGAGACATTATTGTATTGTGCGTACGATTCGATTGGTTTATTCTTTCTTGTAACTCGTTTACAACTTTGTAGCGAAGCGAAGTGTATTTGTTCGTCGTACAACCACGTATTTTCGAAGTCCGCCATTTTCTGTATTACATTTAAAGCTTTAGCTAAGTATTATCGCAAGTTACCTAAAATAGGCTATAGACGCTGCGTGTAAAAGTTTTAAGTGTTCACCATGGCAGAGCTCAAAAATCTAATAGCGTCCAGAGGATACGTGAAAGGAAGCATAACTAGACTTTCAGTGCAAAGGTTTAGGGATGATAGCTACCAAGCTCTTTTAACTAAAAAGGAGCGCTTGGTAAAAGCGTTTTCAGACTATGAGGCTTATAACATGTCAATACTAGCATTGGACCCCCAAGATAAGGAGGATTATGGAGACGTTGAGGACAAATATTACAGTATTCTCGATTCAATTAACGTTGAGATTGACAGGTCTAGTGTCACTCAGGCTGATGTTTCCTTAAAGGCTGAAGCTCAACCTGCGAATTCTAAAATGCGTTTACCAGCCATACAAATTCCGCCTTTTACTGGTAAGTACAGTGAATATACACCCTTTGTTAATTTATTCAAGTCTGTTATAAACAAAGACACCAGTCTAGATAACGTTGCTAAATTATATTATCTAAGAACATTTTTAAAGAGTGAACCTTTGGATTTAATAAAGAATCTTCCACTTACTAGTGACAGCTACATAGAAGCACTAAGGCTATTAGACGAACGTTACAATAATAAATATAGAATAGTTAGTGATCATATTTATTCCTTGTTAGATATCAGTGTTCTGTCAAAATCAACACCACAGAACATTCGTGATTTTGTTTCTAAAATAAAACAAGGGCTAGCTGCATTAAAGAATTTAGGTACCAAAGTTGATACTTGGGATGACATTGTGTTGTGTATTTTATTACGTAAACTAGATAGCTACACTGCGCGCGCCTACCAGTTGGATCGAGTTGCCGAGACAGCACCTTCCGTCCAGCAGTTTTTGGAATTCCTTGAGAAACGAGCATTGGCTCTGGAGAGCTGTGAGCCCACAGCTTCAGCAAAAAAAGCAGTGGTCAATGTAGCATCCACATTGTCAGGTAACAAGTCATGTATTTATTGCAAAGTAAATGATCACAAGATTTATAATTGTAAAACTTTTAAATGTTTGCCCGCTAAAGAGCGTTATGAGTTTGTTCAGGAAAAGAAATTATGTCCAATATGTTTAAATCATCATGAAAAGAAATGTCGATATCATTTCAAGTGCAATGAGTGCAATAAACAGCATAACTCGCTCATTCACTACGAGCCATTACCATCGCCGGTGACTTTAATGTCCGGCAACAATTTAAATGAAGTTTTACTTCCAACAGCAAGGGTCAAACTTGTGGGTAAAGACAACATTGAAGTTCATGTGAAGGCTATTCTGGATTCCGCATCACAGACCTCCATGATCACAACTAAGGTTGTCAAACGATTAAAATTGGCACCTGTGCAAAATAATTTGAGCATCATAGGAGTCACAAATTCCAAACATTTTTCCAGTTTCTCTGTTCCTGTAGATGTTCATTCATTGACATCAAATTATAAAACCTCAATAAATTGTCAGGTTGTTGAACAGATAACATGTAAACTTCCCCATACTAGGGTGGATACATCAAAAATAAAAATACCACCAAACATTGTGTTGGCAGATGAGCAGTACCATACGCCATCTGAAATAGATGTATTGATTGGAGCGGATGTATTCTTTCAGATCCTGCTGCCGCCCGAGGAGCCTAGCAGCTATCAACCACATATAGCAAATACAAGGTTTGGACACATTATAGCAGGGGCATTGCCTATGCAGCCTGCAGCCAAAAATAAGGTTACCTCTTTGCTTTGCTTAACATGTAATTCTAGTGTTAATGAAACATTAGCACGATTTTGGGAAGCTGAACGTGTCCCGGAGACATTTAATGAAAATATAACTGAGCATGAGCTCGCTGAAAGTATTTTTCGAGATTCAGTTAAACTTGTAAACAATACATTTTATGTTGACATACCATTAAAGGTGCCAATAGAGGAAGTAAATAATACCCTTGGTCACTCCTTTGATTTAGCATATCATAGATTTCTTAATTTAGAAAAAAAGTTGCTGAAAAATCCTAAGTTACAAAGTGAATATATCAGATTTATTAATGAGTTTATAACACTAGATCATGCTGAATATGTAGATCTCAAGTCTTACAATTTAAATAAAGATTCCGTGTACTTTTTGCCACATCATGCTGTAATTAATGAAAATAGTAAAACCACCAAGGTTCGAGCAGTATTTGATGCATCTATGAAAACAAAAAATAAAATTTCACTTAATGATTTGATGTTGAATGGTCCTCCGGTTCAAAAGGAGCTTTTTGATGTCATTCTTTTATTTCGTTTTGGTGATTACACATTTTCAACTGATTTGCAGAAAATGTATAGATGTATAAGGGTTAACCCACAATTCACACCGCTTCAAAATATTCTTTTCCGCAATGACCCAAATGAAGAAATAAAATGTTTACGCTTGAAAACTGTCACATACGGCTTAAAAAGTTCGGCTTACCTAGCTACTCGTTGCCTGAATGAGCTTACTCAGCAATTTGGTACCACGTTTCCTCTAGGAGCTGTTATATTGAATAATAACTGTTATGTTGATGATGTATTATATGCAGATTCTAGCTTACAAAATATGTTAAGTGCAAGGAAGCAGCTACAACAATTGCTTAGTTTGGGAAGCTTTACAACACATAAATGGGCATCAAATTCTCCTGTAATATTAGACGGTATTCCAGGGTCTCAAAGGCAGTTTGATGAGCTTGAATTACAAAACCAAGATCGCCGCATGAAAGCTTTAGGGTTAACAATCAATATGGAAAAAGATTGCTTCATAATTAAATGTCCTAAATTCTCTAATAATGATTTCCCAACTAAAAGGGATATTTTAAGTTATATAGCGAGTTTCTATGATCCCATGGGTTTTATCAGTCCTATAATAATTAAGGCTAAGGCAATTATGCAACAGCTTTGGTCAAAAAAGGTAGGCTGGCATGACGTTGCACCTGAAAGCATAAAGATTGATTGGCTTAAATTCCTTGAAGGTGTGTCTAAAATGCATCCAATTGAATTGGCTAGAAACATTCCAGCTCCTGGGTCTGCTGTTGCAGTACAGTTGATTGGTTTCGCGGATGCCTCCAGCACCGTCGGCTATGGGTGTTGTATATACCTACGCGTAGTTGATGAAGCAGGTAAGGTAACAGTTTCTTTAATCTGCTCAAAGTCGCGAATCAATCCTATAAGTAAAAAAAACACTGTACCTCGTCTGGAGCTAAACGCTGCTCTTTTACTTTCCTTATTAATAGATAGAGTTTTTAATACATTAAAAGTGAAAATCAAAATTGATAATGTTATATTATATTTAGATTCGAAAATAGTTTTAGCTTGGCTTAAAACTGAATTAACTAGATTGTTACCATATGTTGCAAACAGAGTAAAGATAGTCAATGAAAAAACATTAAATTGGAATTGGCAGTATGTGAAGTCACTAGAAAACCCTGCCGATTTGATTAGCAAAGGAATAGATGCACGTGAACTGTCTTCGTGTTCCTTATGGTGGAACGGGCCATCATTTTTACATTCTAGTAGGTACACATTCACGCCCGATGCGAATGTTGCATTGCCTGCTGACTTACCTGAGCTGAAAGCGAGCTTAGCACCCTCTGATGCAGCGGTGTCTTTGAGCATTCAAAGAGATCATGACTGTTTCCAAGCTCTAAGTAAAAATTCAAATCTTAACAAAATTAATAGGATAATGGCGTACGTACTAAGGTTCATACACAATGTCAAACCAAGCAATGATAAAGTTAAAGGTTCTTTTCTTTATAGTTTTGAGTTAAAACAAGCTTTAATGTTAATAATTAAAGATGAGCAAGCTATTCATTTCAAAGAGGAAATAAATGCATTACAATGTAGTACAAAGGTCAACGGCCCTTTAAAACCATTACATCCCTTTTTAGATAGCCAGGGTTTAGTTAGAGTAGGGGGTCGACTTCAAAATACAGATTTTTCTTATGCTCAAAAGCATCCAATTATATTACCTAAAAGGTCTTATTTAACTGAACTCATAATTAACCATGAACACTTAAGATTATTACATGCAGCACCTAAATTGATGCTGGCTCATTTAAATCAACAATATTGGATTGTAAATGGTTTAAGAGAAATCAAAAAGATAACACATAAATGTATAACATGTTTCAGGTTGAAGGCCAGCACTGCAAAGCAGTTGATGGGTTCCTTGCCTCAACAAAGAATAACTGCCGCCCGACCCTTTGCAAAGGTTGGCATAGACTTCGCTGGCCCCGTAGATGTAAAAAATTCAAGATTGAGACGAACCATAGTTTCTAAAGGTTATGTCTGTGTTTTTGTTTGTTTTGTTACAAAGGCCATTCATTTAGAGCTTACATCAGATTTGACAACTGACACATTTTTAGCCTGCTTTAAAAGGTTTATCTCTCGCCGCGGGCTGCCCAGTGAAGTCTTTTGCGATAACGGCGGGTGTTTTAGAGGGGCAAGTAACCAGTTAGCTGAATTGTACAAGCTGAATGCCTCTTCGAGTCATCAAACATTGGTGCAAAACTATGCGGCTCAACAAGGCATACAATTTCATTTTGTGCCGAGTTACTCGCCAGTGTTTGCTGGGCTCGCAGAGGCAGCCGTAAAAAGTATGAAATTTCATCTAAAAAGAATTGTTTTAAAAGCGTTATTAACATACGAACAATTAAACACTGTTTTAGCACAAATTGAAGCTGTGTTAAACTCTAGGCCTTTAATGCCTATGTCTTCTGACAGTGCAGACTTTAGTTATCTCACTCCAGGTCATTTTTTAATAGGAAATTCTCTAGTTGCTTATCCAGAACCTAATCTTACTGATACTTCTATTATTGGACTTAAGTATTGGCAAGTGTGTAATAAATTAACACAACAATTTTGGAATGTATGGCACAAATATTATTTGAATACCTTACAATGTAGACCAAAGTGGCGGGATGATTTGCCTAATGTAACTGAAGGGATGTTAGTTATTTTGAGAGATCCAACCGCTCCTCGTTTGTTTTGGCCAATGGCAAGAGTAGTACAGATCTTTCCTGGTAAAGACAGCAAAGTCAGAGTCATAAAGGTAAAAGTTCCCAATGGAAAGGTCTATACTCGCTCTTTGTCCAGCATATGTATTTTGCCTATAGAGGATAATAATAAGGTTTAAGTGTAAGTGTGTTTATCCAATGTCTTAGACATACAATTTATTTATATGGTTCTTGATTTTAGTTACATTCCCTCAGATAATTTTAAGTTTTGTTTATAATAACTAGTATAAGATATTCCGATGTAATGGGAGTTGATTTATTTTCATTTATACTGGCACTTTGTCTAGTACATTTTGTTTTGCCCTTAAAGGCTAATAAAGTTTATGTTCTGATTTCCTCAGTCAGTCTTAAACATTTTGCTTAATAAAACTATTACTTATAAGATATTGTCATGCAAACAGTTGTTTTAGTTTATTTAGTTTCTAATCACTAATCAGATTATAATTGTTTTTCTTGTGTGGTTGCGCAGCATGTTGGCAACACCAACAAAAGTTATATTTTTAGATACTCGCAACATTGGAGTGTCGTTGTCAATCGAGACTTGTAATTAACGCACGCGAGTTTTTTGTGTCCTACAATCTATAAAATACATATTTTTAAAAAAAGTACGAGTTTGCATTATCAGTCACCACACACCTTACCACCGACGCCAACAAAAAAACCAGAGAAAATACAGTCCACTATTACAAGATCCCAACATCTTGTATCAATTTACACAGATATCACAACTTTTTTACGTTGAAGTTACACTGTATTCAAAAAACATATTTTTCCTTTTCGAATTAATATTTCCCTGAGTTTACCGATGACATTAATTACACTCAACTTAATTTCTTCCAGGTGTATTAGGACGGATTCTCGTTTTTCCTCCCAGTAATAACGCCCGCGACTTGCAGAGTTTTATATCGTGGGTTTGAACCCAAGCAGTAAGTACCTACTTTGCTTAAATTATTTCATCACCAATGCTCTCAAAATGGTGAAGGAAACCATCGTGAGAAAACCGGCATGTCCTAGAACCAAAAATATTCGGAGAAAGTGGACATCCGCCAAACCGCACTGGGCCCGCGTGGTACGGTCCACTCCTTCAGGCAGAGAGGAGGCCTGTGTAGCGTTGGTACCTTTTTAGTTACTATTACTCTATGGTTGATGCTCTGTGGTCACCTGTCATGTCAGTTGGTTTGTTTGTGTCAATGACTATTCTGCCAATTCACTTTTGACATTGGCAGAATAGTCGACATCGGCATTACTTGCCATAATTAAAAATAGAATAGAATAAAAAAATATATTCTTCCTTACGTAATTATGTCGCATGAATATTCCTTGTACAGACTTTCACCTTCCGTTATTAATTTTATAAGTGTTTTTTATGTATGTGGACTTAGTCATTATAATTAATTATCGAACTATCATCTATCATTTTTATCACATACGTACCCATTTCACCTGTGTCTCAGTGGCAGCCCGTATATATAGCCCTTATCAGTCACGGATCTGTTTTATGTAAATGACATGATTATCGACGACATAATGACATGATTATGGACTGTGTGAATGATGATAATTATGGTTAGAAATCACCCCCTTTCTACCGAGATGACGACTAATAGAGAAATTATCACCATCTGCCTAGCCTTTCCCAACTGTTTATCGTCGCCTTAGAGTGAAAACCTCGGGAATGCAATAACTCATAAGTAGCATTTTATGCATTTCGGACAATCTTATAGTATCGAACATCTCTGGGTATAAAAGCGGATTAAATAAAATTAATAAGAATACAGAACCTCCTTTTTTGAAGTCTGTTAAAAAAACATAAAAGGTGGTTCTGTAACGTATTCTTATTAATTAATATGGAAATTTAACCCGCTTTTTTATCCAGAACTGTTCGATACTATAAGATTGTCCGAAATGCATAAAATGCTACTTACGAGGAATTGCATTCCCGAGGTTTTCACTCTAAGGCGACGTTATGTCGGCTTCCAGTCTAACCGGATGCATCTGAATACCAGTATTTGACGACTAATAAAGAAGTATGGAAGAAAAAGGCATGTTGCGCCGACCCCAAATAAATTGGGATAACGGCAGAAGAATAATGATAGATAAATTGGGATAAGGGCAGAAGAATAATGATAGATAAATTGGGATAAGGGCAGAAGAATAATGATAGATAAAACTTTATATTTCTACTAGCAGTGCCCCGCGGATTCACCCGCATAAGTGTCGATCCCGTGGGAATATCGGGATAAAATCTATCGTGAGTCTTTCAAACATATTTAAATATAAATACTTACAACTATCTTATACTTTATTTCGAATTAGTAAATACAAACTATTTACACTAGAAACTAAATTAAATGACTAACTAACTTACTCTACAAATAAATACAAAAATAAAGGACAAATCCGGCGTCGAAGTTCTCGTCCGCATCGCTGTCATCCGAAAATGTGCCCAGAAGACTGGTAGCATTGCCACGTTGATTGCCCAAAAGGTTACAGTATTTGCGCCGCTTGAGGCTAAATCTATCCTATGTCCTTTTCAGGGATGCAATCTATTTCTCTGGCAAATTTGATCGAAATCCGTTCAGTGGTTAACATACAGACAGACAGAGTTACTTTCGAATTTATAATATTAGTATGGATTATAATATCCAGGATAAATATTTTCAGCCATCTTTGTTCTATATTTTAATTTCATTACTTAGGTGTTCTAAATCTGTTTTGGTCTGGTATGGTTTCAAAGGCATTCCGAAAGAACGTTATTACGAAACCGTTGGCTGGAATGTTCTTTGATGCGTTGAAAACAAATGCCTTGATTGACAGTCTGGGTACTGTCTAGATGCCCATACTCTTATTTATGCTGCAATATTGTACAGACGCCAGCACATCAAGCTACCCGAAACTGTCAAAATTTCCCAATCAACTTTGAACCGTATGCTTTAGGGATAAAGTTGAAAATCTATTAAAGAAATTTGACAGATTGTAGTAGCTTGATGTGCTGGCGTCTGTACTACTTTGTATAAAACAGAATTCAGGAAAATATTACAAGTTACTTCATCATCATCTGCCTAGCCTTTTCCCAACTATGTTGGGGTCGGCTTCCAGTCTAACCGGATGCAGCCGAATACCAGTATTTTACATGGAGCAACTGCCTATCTGACCTCCACAACCCATTTACTGGGTAATACGATACCCCTTGCTAAGACTGTTTGTCAGACATTCGGACTTCTGACTACCCGTAACGGCCATTACTAGTTACTTATGAAATGAAATGTTTATTATGTGAGTAGATTTTTAAGACACTTTTACACCTAAAAACTAGATGACGCTGACATTTTCTAGCTGACTGATCCCTTAATAAGAAATGCGGAAACCATACATATCCAAAAACACAGAGGTCATGGTCTCCTTAAAAACCATACATTAAAGCATAAACTATTCGCGCGACACTCTCTTATATTATTTATTCTTACAAATTCATTAATCGCCGTTGAGGTCAATTTGGCAGAAGTGGTGAGGCCATCAGAGACAAATGTGGGGCAGACTAGAGCCTAGTGAGGATTTGGCACGCAGCATGGTACATTTTTTAATGAAGTTTTTTAATCAATCTTAATTATTCAGCTGCCGGTGTCCTGTTAGCTACAGGCCACTTCCTACTTTAAACAAAGAGCAGTTTGTAATTATCTTCAGTAGCTACCCAATTTATTTTACGACCAAACCAGGAAGTGGCAGCAAGTTAGAGTGCTCGCAACTGTTTTAGCCACATTGTTGCGTTGCGAAACTAATTTTCCAAAACGTAGTAGCAACAAAATGTTCGTGCAACATGTTTGCGTCGAACTGCGGGTCAGCGTTGACCGACGGAGTGGCGGCGAAGTGCAGTTTATCGGCTGCAAGGCACACCGTACAATAGTAAACAAAATCATTCAGTCGTTAGAACGACTAACGAACGCTGTAGCATACTACAGCGTTCATTTCAATTAAACCAATTACAGGCACTATTGAACTGTCAATGGGTCGGTCGGTGGAAAAGGAAGGTAGTTGCCCCGTCCAAAGCGTAGTAGGTTCCTATGGAGAAGAACGGGAATGAAACTCCACGGAGTCTTCGTTAAAGTCGGGTTATAGAATTCTGTTGGTCTGCACTCACCCGTAAATAACATTGGACCCAAATCACACTTCGTAGTTTTGGAGTAAACACACACTTGAAACTTCTAATTATGAAATTTTGTTTAAACAGGTCCACATTGTGACTTTCGAACATGTTCCGATCGTATTATTTATTCTAGAGATCTCCGACCAGTTTTCGCTGTATTGGACACAAAGTTCCTGATTGCTGTGACACGTGTCAAAAACTATGTGGTATTCTAAACTCTGATCGCAGAGCGTATAAGTAGAGTCTGAGTAGAGCTGAACGAAAATACTAATAAATTGTTGTCATTTGTGTAACACGTTGTATTATTTTTGGTGAAATACCTAAATGTATTATAAATTATTATAAAAGTAAATTATAAACGATTTGTGGCAAATTGGATTTCGCGGAATTCCGAAACAAATAATTTTTCTTTGTGTCAAAATTCCGCGTAGTAATTCCAATTAGTTTCGATCTAAAGACTATCCATTTCTTATTCGTCGAATTTCCTTGGATAACCTTATTTTATTGACATGTATGGGCCGACCCTACTCCAGCATAATTTTTAGAAAATTGATATCACACACTGTTTTAGTTAGACAAAACAAAAAGAAAACTCAGAAGTTTTGAACAAATATATACCTCATTTGAGAAGCAGACTTCAAATTAAATAGCACCGGTGTTTTTCATCCAGAGGGTTTTCGGGAAAATTTACGACACCAGTTGGCACCACTGTGACAAGAGGTCTTCCAATATAAAATATATGATGACGTTCATCATTCGATTCATTCATTCGTTCATCATTCCGTCATGACTAAAGAAAATATAGGCTCTTTGACAGATGCCTGGACCTGACGTGTCAGTGCTGCCACCTAGCGAACGTCATTTCAGAAAACCCTCATTGCGTAAAACACTATCAATCTCAATCTGAATTATTTTGAAGGATATTGCTAATCCATTGCTTCATATATTCGAAAAATTTGTCTATTCAACAACGTAAATAACGCAATGAATGTTGTTGAACTGTCAAAATAAAAAAACATTGCTACTGATAGTGTGTGACGCAATTACCCCGCTGGTCATCATTTAGAGCTAGACTCTGCCGACGGTATACGGCTCTCCTCTTAGCTGGAGGAGTAAACACACATTCCAATATATAAATAAAAGGATTAATAAACGTATTGTTGAAATCCTTAGAACGGTCTTTCCTTTGGTGTCCAACCATATACCCTAACAGAGACTAATCAGCAATGGCAATCACACAGAAGGAAGAAGAGATAAATCACACTAATATTATAAAGGCGAAAGTTTGCGAGTGTGTGTGTGTGTGTGTTTATATGTTTGTTACTTCTTCACGCTCAAACGGCTGGACAAATTTTGATAAAATTTTGCATGGAGGTAGCTTACACCCTGGATTAACATTTATAGGTTACTTTTTACCCCGATATTCCCATGGGATCGATATTTACGGACAATATTACAAGTACAGCAACAAAATTGTTCTTTAGCACCTTCAACCTAACGTCTTTTTTGTATGTTGGCATCGAGTTAATAAAACAGCTCAGAATATCAATAAAACAGCATCAATTTACGAACATAAATTAGCTACGTAAGCATAGATGTTTCAGGTATCAAGAAGAAAACACACCAAAGAAAGCTTAGTACTAAAAAGCCATTCGCAAATTATCACATAATTATCATAAATACACTACGATAAAAATTTAAGAGCCAATGTTTCAGGTTTACGTGGTGACCTGTTGAACTACTGACGTGTCGGCTTTGCTCGTTGGCGCTCGGCCAATTTCGGCTCTTTTACATAATTCTCCAAATCCATGATAGCACACGTTTTAAAGCTATTACGCGATTGATGACCCTTTTCGCGTTCGCAATTAAGAGAGATCGACGAACGAAGATCAATGTCGTGTTACGTCACTACCTAAATGGCTTTAAAAGGAGGACGTAAATCATGACTGAAACGATGCTCATTAGGGCTTGTTTTACAAATTTTAATAAGAATATATATTTTTGAGACTGTGTTGTTGTTTATATCGAACCTACATCATTGTCGTCAGTTGAAAACATTTTTTTGGTTAGACCACCATTTACTATTTTAATTATATTCATCCATCACATGCTCTTTTGATATTTGCATGCCTAATTTAAGGTAGACTTGCTTCTGCCCGCGTTTCTTCAGAAATTATGGAACAAAAAGTAGCCCATGTCCTTCCCTAGGATGACATCTATCTCCCAGCCAAATTTTATCGAAATCCATCCTGTGGTTTAGACGTGAAATGGTGAAATTGGATTTCGTCGAAAATTTAATATGCATTTTAAAGCTGTTTATTTTGACAATACAAATGGACAATTTAATTTAATTTATTTGTGTAGATTGTACAGGGATTGCCCATTTTATTCCCCTGCAATCTATGCAACTAAATAGATACTTATTCTGTAGACATTAAGGAGAAGTCCTGCTGTGGTCGATTCATCATGTCATATTTATTATCACTTTTGTTAATGCGATAGGAACACGAAGTGATCTTAACGCCGGTCGTACACACATGCATTTTTTGCCGTGAAAAACTACGGTTGATTCACCGCGTGTAGGCACGGTCGTCAGTGTTGTATGAATCTCTATGGAACTTTGCTGACAAACATGGCGGCACTACGGCACGGCATCGCCCCTGTACGTGCCTTTTCTGTTAACAAACTTCCATGCCCAATTTTCTATCAAGGTACCTTTTAATGACCTGCCTTAATTTCAAGTATTAAGCTGACAGTTCTTTCCGCAGTTTATTTGAACCCAAAAAGACCCAAACCACCAAAAAAGCTTGATAATCCATCAGTAAGTACTATATTCACGAATATAGGTCTACTACAATAACAAACGCTTAAAAAACTTTAATTTCCGAGAATTTTTAAGTGATACGTGCAGGATTACAGTTGTAAGCGATAATTTAAAAGCTATCGCTTGTTGTCAGGAAATGGCCACAAATTATCAAGTTGTTTTACTTAACTGGCTGTGATTGCTCCCTGCTATTATAGTAAAAATATATTTCGTTGCATAATTATATACGTGCATGTTGACATTTTGTTTCAAGTTCTTTTTTATTTTGTTATGATTATTTCTAAGACTTACTTTTCTTTCGACTTAATTTCTTAGACTTAGATCTAAGGTAACGGATATAATTAATATGTCTTTGGGTTAGTAGCTTTAACCTTCTTATTTTAAAATAAATTCAAATCTAATGGACATAAATAATATTAAAGTAATTTTTTATCAACGTACTTTTAAAGGTACTCTATTTATAATGTATAGATACTTTTATACACCATAAAAATAAAAAATGCCTAAAGTAAATGCTAACATTTTAAGTTTTTGCTCGATTAATTTATATTATTTTTGATCAGATTGAAATACCATTTATATTACTCAAAAGCCATAACTCCTGAACAACTTCAGAAATTACAAAACTATAAAAAGCAAACCTAGCAATGAAACAGAAAACCAAAGCAAATAGTAAAATTTGCGCCGGCCATTGCGCGCTTGTAACCGTGTATTGTCGCTCAGCTGACATGCGACATTCAATTTCCTTTTGTCAACTATTGCAAACTACGTCGGCGAGGCGGCAGCCATGATGTATTTCCTGTCGCGTTTAAAAATATTAAAATGTTGTTACTTTTATGAGATGTGACGTTTTTGGCTGGTAGTTGAGAGTAGGCACGGGCAGGTTGTTAGCAGTTCTTTTTGGTTTTAGTTTTTGGTACTTACGTAATCAAGATGACGTGATGGAAACAATTTTTAGATGGATTTCTACTTTAGTTTTAGATTAGGAGTATCAGGAAGTTTAGTATCAGCTTTATTTTCTTTTTGAGATAGTCGATTGTTTCTTATAGAAACAGCCAATCCATGTAGGTTGGGGTCTAATATTAGAAACTAACATCAAAAAATCAAAATAAAAAAATAAAAATATTCTAATTGGACTAAAGATGAGCACTTTTCAAACGTGATAATTACATAATACTATCCCCTAAAACGCCCGCCCTTCACTATCGATGAAATCCAGTCTCAGCGCAATCTTCACACAGTACATTCTCATAGCGTCAAGATGTATGCGTTATGACTTTACCTAAACGTTATATGAAATAGTTACTAAATGCATTATTTTCGTGTCGAATGATTTGAAAAGAATCCTGTAAGGAAATACAACAAGAAATTAAATTAAAAACGACACTTAAAAGGCAGCTGTTCCAAAACGCCATTTGAATATCAATTTGTCGAAGTCAGTCCTCAAATAACCTTCCAGGGTGTTAAAGTAAAACAAGGTCCAGTATTATGAGGTCATCAGGAACGTAATTAAATTAGACGGAGTCCCCCTCGTGATTGGGATTTCGGGGAAGCCATAACAGCCTTATGGTAGCATAATGATGTCTAGGGATCTGATGGTAGGTCATTTATTTTATTTAGTTAATTAACTTTGTGCCATGTCTGTTATGGGATTCGTGTAAGTTATGTGTGACTGTTATGGTCGAACTTGAAATGAAATCTCAATCAACAGCTGCTAACAATGCCGATTCGACACAGTTTCCTGCCAAAAGTTTATTAGAGGTTGCTTTAAACTAGCACCAATGTATTACATTCTACTTATACATATTATAAACGCGAAAGTTTGTGAGAATGGATGGTTTGTTACTCTTTCAAGCAAAAACTACTGCACGAATTTTGCACATAGATACCTAGTTTATAACCAGGGTTAACACATAGGATACTTTTTATCTCGATATTCCCACGGGATTGAAACTTATGCGGGTAAAACCGCGGGGCGCTGCCAGTGATTAATAATGTAACGGAGTATAATCAGACAAATAACAAGATGCTATACGAGGGATGTGCGATTCAAATTTTCTTACATTTTTTTGCAATTTGCAAGTCAGTGTCATGTTGAATGCTGATTAAAATATGATTCGCGACCGTAACAAGTATATGTATTTACAGAATTATAATGACGAGTATGTTAAGTCCTTATTTGAAGATTATGCCAATGGTACACACACTAAGGTCAAATGTCACTTGCCTGTCATAGAACAATAAGGTCCCTTTGTCTTCGTGACAGTTAGATAGTTTAAACCTTATTGAAGTTTCGATTAACTGGAAATTGTTTTAAATTCAAATAGGGATTAGGCTTGCTTTTTTGGAATTACATTATTTGTTCGAACATGTCTATGTTGGAACAAATAATGTAATTCCAAAGAAGGTATAGTAAAATGATCGAAGCCATCTGTAAAATCGATCGCTTTAATAATTTTTAGAGGGGATTATCCCCGTCCTTGTCGCATGGTATGGACAATGTATGGCGCTAGTATGACAGTCGTGACGTCACTTTTATGATAGTGTCATATTTTTCTAGCAGTTATTTTAAAACGTTTATAACTTTGCAATATTTTAAGCTTTTACACTTTATATAATTTATTGTTTGCACTAAGTGGAAATCGATACGAATGTCGAGGCCATCAAAAAAAGGAGTGGCATATTGGTGCCGCTGACTCGTATTTATATATACCTTTTATATAAAATATTAGGGATGCAACGATACCGATACGATAATCGTATATCGGCGATTATCGTAAACCTTTACGATCATTCGTTATCGTAAATATTGCGATACGCTATTTTTACGATACATTTATTTCAAAATTTTTAAATTTTTACTGTTTCGGGTGAAACGAAACGCATAACGCGTCAATTTCTGAACGCTTCGCATCCGTCACTTTTGGCATTGACAGTTTTAAGGAGGAGTGAGGGAGTTTTTGGCGGGATTTCTTCGAGTGAAGTCTATTTGGCTGTTTTAATTATTCGCAAATTGATTCCTAGTGGATAGTGTGATGTAAAATTGGTGTAGTTTTGTATCTCAAGTGTCTGCGCAACTGGACAATATGTGTAATCATTGAAACAGACGCGATCCCGGTAAAATGGAGCTGAGAATTTTATTGTAGTTTTGGCTACCTCAGCGAAGTTTACCGGGAAACTTGATAAATTACGACTACAATTAAAATTAAATAATAGTCAGTAAATTGAGTAAATGTAACAAATAGTAACAATTTAAAAAATTAAAATATAAGTTAATAATGAAAATTGATAAAATTAATAAATATATTGATTAAGAATGCGTAACTTTTTTTTATACTTTTACTTTACTTAGTCTTACAATAATAACATACAACAAAGCTTCCAATAAATTCATCAAAATTGTATTAAACAAATATCGTAATGCATTCGTATCGTAATTCGTTATCGTATTTGGCCATTACGATGTATTCGTCATTCGTATTGGTATCGTAATAGCCGTATCGTTGCATCCCTATAAAATATGCTTTAGAGTTAACAGTCTTAAAATAATAATAATATTATGTACCAAGTATGTAAAAAGGAGGGAAAATAATCAAAGGGCATCAAAAATTCATCCGCATCGCTGTCAACAGGAAACGTGCCCAAAAGGCTGGTAGCATTGCCACATTGTATGGCAATGCTGATTCTTTGGTTCTTGGGCCAAAAAATAGGCCAGCCCTCTGGTCACGTGAAGAGTCGACCAACCGCTTGGCGATATCTCGAAATACTAAGTGGGCACTAAAAAGTTTAAAATAAAAAAATTTCATTATCTCTCCTACGAGGTCGACTATAAAAGTGCATGTAGATATTTTCTGCTTCGTAAATCTCAGTGAACAACCATTCATCTATCGACCGTTACTCACCAAGTCAGAACCACTTCAGTCACCATCCATATTTTATGGGCAACAAAAGCAACATCTCAATTGATAGCATAAACTTTATCAACCTAAGCTTTACCCAAGGGAAAAAGAGATAGTAAACAACTAAGTTAATATCCAAAAACCCTCCAAAATACCAACTTGAAAAAACAGCTTTGACATCGCTAAACAACTTTAGCTCTCTTTATATCTGTTGAGGAGATAAAACTTCTTTATTTTTGTTGTTTTCTTGATAGTTAATGCTCAAAATTGTTCGTTACAAAGTATTTCAGCATTTTATATAATAGCTCGAAATTGTTCGATACATGAAAATGTGTGTATTTCGCATTGATATATTATTTTCGTAGATTACTCAGTCACAGCGCATGTTCCTACTAAACTGGGTGATTGCTCCTAGTAGACACTCAGTCGCCCACGGGACATCGTTAATCATACAGCTCAATAATTTCAGTTTTTGAAGGGAAAACTTCTTTAGGCGCGTTGTCAAATCAAACTATATATACGGAATAATCGGGAAACGATCAGTTCTTCCAAAGGGACGATGTTTGCACAAATGAAATTTCAATATTATTGTCATATTTTTTAAGTTATATTTCTATTCGTCACATAAAAATCCTTTACCGTGCCTTGCCGTCAGACCCTTATTCGCTAGAACCCTACATAATCTGTCTTAGGTTTTCTACTGTTGTTCTGATTTCCAAGAAACTCTTCGTTAGTTGAATTTATGAATATTTTACTTACCTGAAAACAGCTCTTATTCTAAACATCCTATCCTATTAGTACCTAAGTGATCGATTGGAACCTTTCCTTGAAATCTGGATTTTACTACAACATTCTATATCTTTATGACGGGCCCGTGGCTAAATATCAACAGCCGCATAGGTCGATCCATCAGGTTTAGCTATGCTTGCCGCGGTTGGTCTGTGGATGGGTGGCCATCTTTACCAAGACCCCTCCGTGCCTCGGAAAACACTTTGCGCCATTGGTCCCTGCTGTCATTCTTTCTTGCTGGATCTTTGACAGTCATTACGGGTCGTCAGAAGCCCGAAAGCCTGACAACCAGTCTTACCAAGTGATATCGTAATACCCAGTAACTGGGTTGTGGAGGTTAGATAGGCAGTCGCTCCATGAAAAATACTGGTATTCAGCTGCAACCGGTTAGACTGGAAGCCGACCCTAACATAGTTGGGAAAAGGCTAGGCAGATGATGATTCTATACCATTCAATACAAAATATCAGCCGAGAAAAATTTACTACCGCAATGTTAACGATGTTCGAGAAGCGCCTCTTTTTATAATCAAAACAACAATATTGTTTTCAACACCACGGCGCCACGTAAACAAAGCATTTTAAGGAGGGCAGTTTTTTATTTACATTAAGGCAATAAACAAAATTTTCAGTGCTGTTTCATGTTTTCTAAGGATCTGTTTTTCGTGGTAGTTGGATTATAATTTTAGGGAAGAATAAAGGTATGAGAAACTGTAACTTTATCAATTTATTTGATCTACAAGTAGTGAACGTAACTGACACATTCCTACCAAAATCAAAATATTTTATTTCACTTAAACCTACATGGGCACTTATAGAGGAAACGCATATAGAAACTAGGTACACGGTTCCAATTGGTCGTTTCCTATAGAAAAAAGCCGGCAAGAAACTCCACGTTACCAAGACAGAATGAGTATAAAGTACCTATATCCATACTAATATTATAAATTTGAAAGTAACCCTGTCTGTCTGTCTGTATATACCTTTTCACGCCTAAACGACTGAACGGATTTCCATAAAATTTGCCAGAGAAATAGATTGCATCCCTGAGAAGGACATAGGATAGTTTTTATCCCGATATCTGGGCACGTTTCCGGATAACAGTGATGCGGACGACTTCGACATCTCGGATTTTTTTGTATTTTTGTGTACATTTAGGAAGTTTAGTCAATCTTACATATCGCGGAAAATATAATTGCTCCCATTTTCATGTAAATAAAGGAAGAAATATTTGCAATATTTTATACCTTACCATGTTATACCTTGTTTTCCTCATATTGAAAGACAGAATCAACAAAATAAATGTAGGTACGCAACCGCAATGACTATTTGTTCACCATTACAAATTCCACGCAATACCGCGGCAAACACGGTCAATATTTCACCTTTACAAAATAAACAGGGTTCTGATTGCAAATGCATACTGAAAGGCCTCCAGCACGAGTTACAGCGCACTTTGTATCTTCATTCAAAGAAATATCGCGATAAGCGAACTCATTCAAGCGGCCGTCTTTTCAAGACTCAGCAGAATTCCTTTTTTTCGTTATTATTGAAAGCGCCGACGAAATGCTTGGCTGGGGTGGTGTAAACTTCTTTTCAATGTTTTATAAATGAAATAGGCTGTACCTAGTAGATAATTTATTTTTAATCTATAAATTCATACCATATATATACAAATAAATAAAATTGAAGTGTCTGTTTGTAAAGTCAGAATAACAACTTTTGCTAAATGTATAATTATGAAAGTATATACCTATTATGGTACAGTCGAGTTCACTAATATATTCTCAGTGACAATGTTTCAAAATTTTGTAAGCGTTAAAATGATCATATTATAGTTCTATAGGTACACACTTAGACATCAATAAATGTTATCATATAAACTGTTCACAAACTTATTAACAGTTCGGACTCATATCAGACCTACTTGTATGTTACAATATTGCAGTCAAAAATATCTGAGTACTCTTCGGAACATAAATATCTAAATACTCTAGATTTCATTAAATTTGGCGCAACCTAGGATTCATAAATATCTATACGGCTTTTAATATTCAACTAAATGGTCTTTACCATTAAATTTATTTTTGCTTGCCGGAGCAGAAGTACGATTAATAATGCAATGTTGCCGTTGAAGGATGTCATATCTGACAACTTCAAATTGAATTTGTTTCAAAGAAAAAGATTACAATAGGATAATTATACTTCTTTATAGAGATTGTCCAAAGAATTTAAGACAACAATTCGAGACATGTCCAATTGTCAAGATATTTTTCAATAGAAAAATCGCATAGATATTTGTGAACCTAACTTTGCGCTAAATAATATGAACAAGGGATTGCGCAAAAATTTTACAGTCTTTGTCTGTAGCAATATTATTGATATAATGTAGTCACATAATTATGATGTCACAGATTGTTTACAATTTAAACTTTTGACGTATTGCTTGAACACAAAGTGGCAAAGTTACCTCTACAACTAACTGATTCTCTGCTTCAAAACATCTATAGAAACATTCTGAGACCATTCCTTTTTATTAAGGTAAACAGAGCAATGTATTTACTTATTTATCAACTCACAATATACTTATTAACAACGCTAATAAAACTGGGAATATTTTCCTTTTCCTCAGCTCTCGTATTTCCCGGAAAATGTATCAATCTTAGAGATGATTTAATCAAACTCAGATATCTTTTATCCGCGGGATAAAATTGACGTCTTATAGTTCTAGTATGGAAAAACTGTCAAAAATTCAAAATTTATTCACAGGATAAGACATATTTTAGATATAAAACCACACACTTTCTGATACATAACATTAGCATAATCAGCATATACTGATATAATGTTCCTATAGCTGGGACACAGGCCTCCTCTCGGTAACTCCTTACAGAGCACTATTAGCTCCCGACAAACTTGTCGGCTTACTAAGGTTCAGCCTTGCTGCTGGAATTACATACCAGTATTCTAAATACGCTACAATTGAGTGGCTCTGTCACTATACGAACAGTAATCGAACCTACGATTTGTGCGCAATTACTTTGTTACTGTACATCATTATTTTACTCTATATCTAATTGTGTCATGCACCTACAGTGTGTGATTGGCTAGTGTGATTCGTTCATGAAATTATAATCTGATTTGAACTGCAAACCGTTTTTCTATTACGCAATTACCAACACTACCACACAGTACGCCCACAGCAATTAAAATATGCCTGATAATAACGAGACAAAATCTACCTTCTCCGTTATATATATTATTTTGTGTCATATGGTAAAAACATAAGGTATTACAAATTACACCAAAACTTAGGTTCCAAAATATAAACCACACGGAATTATGCTTTATTATTTTCTACTTAACAATTTCCTCCCAAGTTCGGTAATTACCTATTGGCAAGACGTCTGATTCCACACCCACGATTTAATTCTAGGTATAATTACTAATAAAGCGAACAATAGCAGGCAAAGTCACGCTGTCAGATAGTAACTTTTAAGTAGCAGACGGTTTCAATTCAAAGTTTCGAAGTGAAGGGCTGATTTATGTAGGTAATCTGTGTATTATGGTGGCCAGCACGGATCTCCGGATCTACGGATCTCCCCTTTATTGAATCCGTGGTGGTTCGATAAGCCTCCCCTTAATTGTCTTTGTGAACTCAGTATTGTAAACAAACAGTCGGGTATTTAGATAAGGCAAACGTATTGTAACCCGTATGTAATTTGCAAGTAAATTAATTTCTTAATGTTTATTGTAGCGTATGTACATTGTTAATGTTTGGGATTAGTATGGTAAATTAGAATTAAGAATAGGTTTTTGTCTGTAATGTTTGAAGAAAAAAGTTCCTTTCGCTGTATAATATGTCTTAAATAACAGGCATAATATAATAAATTGACAACTTCTGGGAGCAACAAAATGAAAAAAAGTGTATTGACGGCCAAAGTGTTACACTTTTTTCGGTCTAGTTCTCATACGCCAAGTGTGCAGAGTATACGTGCGATAAGGAACTTCTTTTCAATATTTCACTAGCTATTAATAGTGACTAAAGTATTAAATGTATATTATGTTCTTTGTAGACTGGGAACGTCATCATTTATATTGTCATGCTCACTTTTTAAATGTCAATGATGGTGGCACGTGGGTTGGATCATTCGGTTCCCTACAAAATGGTTGAGCTGGATGGTGCTGATCTACGCGTCATGTTCGTGAACGGGCGCAGTCGGTTGAGACTGATCATCTCTTAACTGCCAGGGTTTATTTTTAATCTTATATTTTGAACAATGTACCCTATCTTGAATTAAAAGAGTGTCCTTGGAGTTTAGTGCCCGTTCTTCTCCATAGAGATCCAAGTTTTGGAATGGGCAACTTACTTCAACTTTCTGACTAACTGACTGACTCTTTGAAATTCAAAAGTGCCTGAAAATGGTTTAATTGAAATAAATGCTGCGAGTATAAGTTTGAGCTTTTACAAAGTTTCGTTTATTGTCGTCTCGACATTGTATATCAGTTCCAGACCGCAGTTAAAACTAACTAACCAACGACTAAGAAATGTGTACGAGAAACATTTCTACAATTTATATTATTGTGCTCAATAAAGTTCCTGTAATTAACTTCGTAGAAAGTAGAGTAAGTACTGCAATATAATTGACTTATATAATAAAGTAGTTACGACTTTTAGTCAATATTATTGTAGCACAATGATATTTTCAGGGTAAATTAGTTTATAATAGAGGTCTGTACAGCGTATTCACATTACGTACGTTTATTTTTTTTTTTCAGGATCCACAAAGTCTAAGCAAATATTATATTTCAAGTAGGCCATTAGCGTGGATCCACGCGAGACACAATGGCTTCGGTATTCAACTGGTTAAAGGCACTTCTGAACGACAATTAAATTTACAAGAAAATAGAATTGAGTTGAAGTGCCCACTCCAAAAGGTAGTTTCGTGTGGAGAAGGATGTGCAAAAAACTCCACTGTTACACTTTCAGAATGTTTTACAATATTTTATATACATTAATTGTATATAATTATGTGAAGCCGATATAACTAGAATAAAATTACTATACTACAATAGGTAGAGAGTATTCCACATTTTGCAATGACTTTTATTTGGTTTTGTTTAGCCTACATACCAATTTCAATAATAGTAAAAAATGACGAATACGTTCTGAACGGTTTTGATAAGAAACCGAACTGTTGATCGGCTTTCGTTCCCGTCTATGTAGGTACTTAACTTTACATTAATTTCTAAACAGACTATTCTTACAGAGAACATCTATGATTTTCCGGTGTTCCCTACAAATTGGTTGAGCTGGATGGTGCTGATCCACGCGTCATGTTCGTGAACGGGCGCAGTCGGTTGAGACTGGTCGTCTCTTAACTGCCAGGGCTTATTTTTAATCTTATATTTTGAATAATGTACCCAAGATTATGTAATATCTTGATTTAAAAGAGTGTCCATGGAGTTTCCTGCCCGTTCTTCTCCAAAGAGATCTAATTTTTGGAATGGGAAACTACTAGCTTCAACTTTCTGACTATTTAATTTTGACCATTCAAAAGTGCCTGTTTAATTGAAATAAATACTTTAAGCTTGAGTTTGAAAGTACGCGGCAATAAAATAAAGAAGAAAAAAAAGGACATGTTTCATCTTAAATTTTCTTCTGCAAAATTACGGTAACAGCAATTTCCTGCAGTCATCCCAACACATTTCTTTACGATTTTAATAAAGTGAGAGAAGTAAAAATGTTTTTTTTAACGTAATTTTCACAGTGAAAAGCTCTAATTAATTCCGCGCTGCATTTTATCTGTACAAAGTATTTGAAAGCGGTTTCATTAAAATTACATTCTTTAGAGGTGAACTTCTTTACAATTGATGGCTGTTAAACCTGTCGTTCTGGAAGGAATTTCTTGAGACTATCATGCGGTATAGAATGTAGCTATCTATCTATCTGTCTTGTGTCTGGTTTTATCTGGACTCTGGTTGCCAATATAAATATTTAGAACTTTTATTGTGTATTTATTTTATTTCTTATTTTATTATTTGTATCTCATTGTACGCTGCACAGGTGACGTCATCACTTCAACACCGGCTCGCAGCATTATGCGATGTGACGCATATTTTCCTCCAAGTTGTTCTTTTCAGTTTGTATTCTATCTTTGCCTCATATTTACCGCAAATAAACGTATTTTCTTTCTCGCTATCAATGCAGAGCAAAAAAAAAACTGCCGTTTTAGATCTAAGCTCTTGTCCATTGTACTTGGGCTCAGCGCAGAATGATCTCTTCCGTTCTCCCCTTCCAACCGTCCCGCTATAATTCACCAATCAGGATTAATCATCAAACATTTTATTTCCCACATTCTCAAAAGCAATCGACCAACTTATTAACCCTAATCTCCGCATCTTACAATGAAAACCTCATCTTGAAAGGGTTAAGTATGTAAACGATTTCAAAGGAGATAAGGAGTGTTTCGGACTATTTCTCCCGAGCCCTTATTACTCAAGGGCGGGTTATAAGGCCCACTCTGCCACAATTAGCCGCGGTACAGTTAACTTTTGGGCCTAATTTAATTACTCGGCCAATTACGGCTCATATCGTGTTACGGGTTATGGTCCGCGCTATAAAAAAGGGCAAGAAATTTATTACTCTGTTCATGGTGTGTTTTTGATTTTGAAAGTTTGGTAACAGATTTCAATCTAAATTCAATTTTGTTTTGATTTAGTACCTACAGGGCAATAAACTTTACAACCAACTTGCTGACATAGAAAATATTTTACTAAGTCATAAGATATCCTCATTTTATGCCAATACGAGAAAGCAGTACCTACAGGCGCCGACACGTAACTGTGCAAGGTTTTGGCGTAGAGGGAGTAAGATGGCGCATGAAAACTTAATGCAACAAAAAAATTGTCACTCTTATTCTATGATTATTACCCCATTACAGGTTTCGTATTACCCAGTAACTGGGTTGTGGAGGTCAGATATCCAGTCGCCATGTAAAATACTGGTACCTACTCAGCTGCAATCGGTTAGACTGGAAGCTGACCCCAAGATAGTTGGGCAAAGGCTAAGCAGACGATGATATTGTCTTAATACATTCTTTAACATGTCTGTTTAGAAGTAAACTAAAGAAAGGAAAAATATCTAACGAACATTTATTGCCAAATTACGTGCCGGCGACATTAGGTATGCATTGGTTAATTACTACTTAAAAAATGTTATACATAATGTATAATCATCCTGAACCAATTCTGTTCTGTTCTATTATTTCAAAACGAACATCTACAATAGCGATCGATAACATCAAAACTTCAATAGTATCCACAATTTATCACTGCCGACAAAACTGACACGTCTGTGTTCACTTGAAGTAACAAAAACGATTATTATAGAGTTATTGTTCCGCTAACATCCGACTTCAGAACTTCCACGTTTAAGTTTAGAGAATTATTTCTCTATAGCGAAACTTTTATTGAAAAATCAAACTTCAGTGACTTTCTCGAAGTAGCGGAGTAGACTGCAGCACTTGCATTTAAAGCCGAGTTCAGACTATGTTTAGATCCGGAGATTGGAACGGAAAATTATTTTGATAAAAGATGGTGGATATAAAGTTTTAGTACTGGATAGAGACTACCTACTAAGATTATTTATTACGTCGTGAATACTCTTGTGCATAAAATACACAGCAGCACGTCGTAGTATCACATCGACACGCAAACGGAAACCATGAAATCAGCACACGATTCCAGACCCCCTAGCGTAAAAAAATTTCGTCGATTATAAAGAAAGCAGCTGCTCTGTTTCATACAAAAGTCAAAAAGTAAATTAATCAGCGCCTGACACTGCTCCATACAAGTTTAGATGTGATTAAAAGCTTGCCTACTAAAAAATTACTTCAGTGGCGCCGATTCCCTTGTTCACAAACTAAACTAAATTTAAGTTCAGTGCATCTTTTTCTTTTCTATTTAATTAAGAAAAGGACAGAAGATAAATATTAGTTTAGTCCTGTCAAATTAAGATACTCCATTGCAAGTTTAGACGTGATTAAAAACATGGCTACCAAAAATACGTCAATTTACTTTAGGCGCTGTCTAATTTGACAGGACTAAATTAACATTTATCTTCTGTCCTTTTCTTAATGAAATAGAAAGAAAAAGATGTACTGAACTTAAATTTAGTTTAGTTTGTGAACAAGGGAATCGGCGCCAATATACGTCAGGCGCTGATTAATTTGACAGGACTAAACTAAAATGTATCATCATCTGTATTTTCCTTAATGAAATAGAAAGAAAAAGAAGCGCTGAACTTAAATTTAGTTTAGTTTGTGAACAACAGAATCGGCACCAATGCCTACCTGAAAGATAATATTAAGGAAATGTCTTTCATAAAAAAAGAAAATGATTAATTACAACAAAAAAAGCCATACCCCTGCCATGCCAGGCCTGCCATGCCTGAAAGGCAAGCTCTTATAACATATTACAGACATAAGGAAAGAATGTAAATTAATCATCAGCTTAACCGCAAAGGAAACATTGTGGGTTATGAGGATATCCGCAACCCTTTAATCATAATACCTAAGCGCGTTTAAATGATAAATGAAAAGGGGTAGGCGCCGCTATTTATGTTGTGTATCTATGAGCGATGAGAGATTGAGTACGCACATTTATATGTAGAGGTCACCGTTGCTTTAATGAGTATTTAGTAAATTTTTCGCCGGTTACCAAAAAAAAATCGGATGTTTCATAGAAAAGTGCTCCATACTATTTAACCGCGTAGGAAACGCGGTCAAATAGTATGGAGCAGCAATATTTTTTTTTAACAGACATAATTTCAACGCAGGAGTTTCAGAGGCATGTACTGAATACATGGTTATAGGTTGCGCGATGCCACCCCGTATGAATCAATTTTGACGATGGATCCTCAAATATTTTGCTCTAACTTACATAACACTTATCTAATAAAAAGAATGGAGCTACTATTCATGTTGTGTGTACCCACCAAAAACATAAATTTAAAAAAGGAGTGCCAAGTTCAATACAAAAATTATGCTGGGCTGTGGGCTTCGCCGCAAAAAGAATGGAGATCTAAATGAGTGCCAAGTACTATGCAATAGCGAAATATGTATTTATAGGAACAAAATCACATTATGAACAAGTATTAAACTCTATTTCTTTGCTTTATTGGATACCTATAACAATTGCTGTTATTTAAAAATGTGAGATCTTAAAGTAGGTTAGATTTAACTTGGCCAGTTTTCATGACATCAGTAATTTTATAAAGTTATTCAACATTTTAATTCTGATAAAAACTGGCCAAGTCAACAGCAACCTGGCCTTTTCCCAACTATGTTGGGGTCGGCTTCCAGTCTAACCAGATGCAGCTGAATACCAGTATTTTACATGGAGCGACTGCCTATCTGACCCCCACAACCCAGTTACTGGGTAATACGATACCACTTGGTAAGACTGGTTGTCAGACTTTCGGGCTTCTGACTACCCGTAACGACTGTCAAAGATCCACGAATAACAGCCGGAACCAACGGCTTAACGTGCTTTTCGAGACACGGAGGGGTCTTGGTATGTAAAGATGGTCATCCATCCGCAGACCAACCGCAGCAAGAGTAGCTTAACCTTTCGATCGACCTTTGCGGCTGTTATTATTTAGTCACGTCCCCCTCACAGTAAATATAAATATATCTATGTTTATTTTTTTTAATCTGTATTATTATTAACTTAATATCTGCCAAACTGCATAACAGTTTGTCGGCAGTTGTTCTCGTCTATAATAGATTCTGTTTGAGTAATATGTGTCAAAATTCACTATGAATCCTTAAATAATATTGCTTTAACTTCTAAAAGGGGTAGGCGTTGCTATTCATGTTGTATCTATAAACGATGTGGAGGTCATGGTTGCTTG
The DNA here is from genome assembly GCA_927399505.1 of Luperina testacea. NCBI lineage: Eukaryota > Metazoa > Arthropoda > Insecta > Lepidoptera > Noctuidae > Luperina > Luperina testacea. Next base: position 16,414,239 of record OV656764.1, read on the forward strand.
AATGTAGGGTCTTTGCTAGTCTTTGATTTGGCCATTTAGGAGAGTAAATAGAAGGGTCTTTTGTAGCGATGGAGGATTAAATGGAAGACAAGTCGAGCAATCAGCAGTGGTGGCCAAGTGGTAACGGCCGCGACTTACGAGTTGTAGGTCGTAGGTTCGAACCCAGACAGGCGCTTTACTTTGTGTAAATTATTTCATCACCACTGCTCTCAAAACGGTGAAGGAAAACATCGTGAGGAAACCGACATGTCCCAGAACCAAAAATTCGAAGACATGTGACATCTACCAACCCGCACCGGGCCCGCGTGGTGGATTACGGCCCACTCCCTCTCACCGAGAGGAGGCCTGTGTCCCAGCAGTGGGAACATTATAGGCTGATTATGAAGTCGAGCAATCAAAATGTTTGTCTGATTAAAGTGGTAATTAAAGTTAGCCAGCATACCCGCGCGCGGTAAAATATGTACGTACTATGGAATTATGGATTCAATCACGTACTTCATTCAAGAACTCACTTTTGTAACGAAGCTCCTTCGAGTAACGAAAGTGACCTTTATTTATTTTAAACTTCGATATAAGGCATCTATGTGCAGTGGGGGCGCAGTGGTAACGGCTGCGACTGACTATAAAAATATATATAGTTTGTAGGTCGTAGGTTCGATCTCGGTCAGGCACTTTGTGCAAATGATTTAATTACCATCATTTTCATTATTTTCTGTCAAAACGGTAAAGGAAAACATCGTGTGGAAACCGGCATGTCCTAGAACTAAAAATTTGAAGACGTATGACATCCACCAACTCGCACTGGGCCCGCGTGGTTGATTGTAGCTCACTTCCCTCTCACAGAGAGGAGGCCTGTATCCCAGCTGTGGGAACACTACGCTAATAATGCTAATAAGGTATCATGTTTTGACATAATTTGAATGAATTAATGAATGATAATATATTTATTGACCGTAATACACTCGTGAACATACATTTGTACACAGACTTTTTTTGCAGGTACTTTAAATATTTTTGTAAGTTTTAATTTACTTTTTAACTTTTGGGGAAAAGACTGGAATGTGTATTCTTTTTGAGTGAAACATAATATCTTAAACCGTACCTATATGTCACTAGATAGCCTTGCCCTAATTAAGTTATGCATTGTGTTTATGTTAAGATTAGCTTTTAGTGAGATCAGTATCAATCTTTTACGTAGAGAAACTACCATCTGAAATTCGCAATTTAATTTCTTGGTGTTCGAATCCTTACTCGGGGCTAAGTAATAACAGCCGCACGAGTCGATCAAGCAGGTTAAGTTACGCATGCCGCGGTTGGTCCGTGGATGGGTGACCATCTTTACAAACCGAGACCTCTCCGTGCCTCTGAAAGCAAGTCAAGCCGCTGGTCCCGGCTGTCATTCGTGGATCTTTGACAGTCGTTACGGGTCGTCAGAAGCCCGAAAGTTTGACGACCAGGGTTACCAAGGGGTATCGTATTATCCAGTAACTGGGTTGTGGAGGTCAGATACGCAGTCGCTCCATGTAAAATACTGGTATTCAGCTGCATCCGGTTAGACTGGAAGCTAACAAATAAGGCTACGCAGATGATGAGTTGCTTATTGAATTCAAATTTATGCAAAAACGTATTCTACATTACTTATTTTAAAGTACAACACACTAATATTATAAAGGCGAAAGATTGTGAGTGTGTGAGTTGGTGTGTGTGTGTTTATATGTTTGTTACTGTTTCACGCTCAAACGGCTGGACCAACTTTGATAAAATTCTGTATGGAGGTAGCTGACACTCTGGATTAACATGTAGGCTACTTTTTATCCCGATATTCCTACGGGATGAACACTTACGCGGGTGAAACCGCGGGGCGCAGGTAGTACACAATAAAATAATCAATAACAATTAAAATTGTAGCCGTGGGACCTTACTTTTCGTTTTAGTATTTAACAACATTAAACTGAATTTGTAATTACGTGGTAACAATACCATAAAGTTTGTATTGAATTGTTGATACCATCGGCCCGTGCGTATCTAGCGTTTTTATCAAGGGTGGTATACTTCGTGCCAATTTTTAAGCTATTTATTTTGTTTAAAAATTTAGTTTGCTATTTCTAGTAGAAAATATTTATAGTTATTATTATTTTGACAGGCCGCAGGAACACGTTGGATGCGAGAAGCACAGAACCGGTCGAAGTGGAGGTGCTTGGGGGACGCCTATGTCCAGCAGTGGACGTCTTTCGGCTGAAATAATGATGATGATGATGATTATTTTGATAAACTGATATCAACTTGTAATAACCGCTATACTGTTTAATCTGATAACCTAATCGACACTCTGTATAAACATTTGTTTAGCTTCAAGCTCTCAAACGCTTCACTAACTACACACTACATTAACAATACTAATTGCTCTCAACGTTCCAATCATAGCCAACACTAATGATCATTATCAAGTGTCATTAACACAAATGTATGTAAAATTCAATTTTCCGTAGTCATCCGTTTTGGCGTCGACATGTGTTCATTGTGTGTCACGGATATAGAGCGCAGGGTTATCACAATACTTCGTTAAATTGATTTGATTTCAGTGTAACAGCTATTGAATCAAAATCAAACCAATATTTCAGTACATTGGTAGTCTGTGAAGCTGAGATGAGGAGGGGGACCAGGAATTAAAAACAAACATATTATTAGGCAGTGCACTGAAAAAAAAGAATGATTGATTTTACTAAATTCCGCGTAAATTTTATCAAATCCGCAGGTTATATAGGTCCTACACACGAAATTGTTGATTTTACCAAATAGAACTGGTTGATTATGAATATCAACAAAGTGGATTTTGTTAAATTCACTCTTGTTATAGTAAAATTAACTATGAAAAGGTAAAATTAACTATGAAAAGGGTTGACTATGGCAGTTCATTAGTCAACCTACGCTACTTTAGTACATTCAACAATTCTTTTTTTTTTCAGTGTGTTAAGGCACTTTATCTTTTAGACCAGATTTTTCAATCGACAGATAATTTTTTAGTCGTAGAATAAAATTTACGTCTGACAGATTTTGTATGGAAGAACTGTCAAAAATTTTAAATGGTTCCTCGGATAAAATTATCTGGCGTTAGAAAAATCAGCCCTTAGCGTAAGCATACGACTAAACTACCAGTGTTACTGTTCCACTGCAGGGCACAGATCTCTTCTCATGCAGAGAAGGCACGAGCTTTGATCACCACGCCTGCTCAAGACTGGTTAGCGATTTCAGAATTATATTAGCTATAAGTCCAGGTTTTCTCCCGATGTTTTTCTTTCACCAATGTGAGTAATGTCCAACATAAACTCAGAAAATACATATGAATTTAAAAAGTCACACCCGGATTTGAATCCACAAACCTCGTGCATGACAAGCTAGGCTTTGTCCACTGGCCATCACGTCATTAATCATACGAATATTATTGCCAAAGTGTATAAAGACGATGTTTTTAGTATGCATGAAGAAGCCTCCTCGTGTAGCGTAGTTTGTTTCACCAGTTACTCAATCAAACCGAGCGCTCGGACAACCAGGCAGCGTGAGCTCGGGCTCCTGGACAGTTACACCCAACACCTTAATTGACTGGCCAATTCTTCCCTTGCAGTGGTAGGGTTAACGCCAGCCTGGTTTGCGACCACCCTCCCACCGGAGTCCGGCGTCAAGCAGCCTGCTGTGTTTCGTCGATGCGTGGGAGCTCCAGTGCCTTAGAAATCTTCTGGGTACGCTCGTTCCATCATAGACTTATCCATCGTTTTCCATCATGCGTGATCGAGATCAAGAGTGGACCCATTCAGCAATAAAAAATATACATAATTTTTGTCTCTCTTAGAAGAAGGTACTATGTAACGGCTAAAATAGGTCCGATTTTAATCAACAGCAGCAGTTTACAATGCGTGCCGCGAAAGATGAGACTTGACCCCGCCTCCCCCGCTCTTTCCGCCGCCCCTATGACATCCGGTCCCGTCCCGCACACAGACCTCATACCGCTAAAGATACCTAAAATCGTGTACTGCGCATGTCAAACCACGTGGTGTGTCAAGTCTCATCTTTCGTGGCACGCATTGTACTTACCAGCAGCTGGCTGGAAAGCACAGCTACAGAATTTTATTCACGTTTTCAGATGAAGCACGATTTTCCAATTCCTCCTCTCTTATTATCCCGAGTCGTGTAAGCACACAATTTTTCTCTTCAAAAACCTCATCTACGATATAAAACCACCTGAGTTATCATCACAATCCCTTACCTGACACCACAGCCTAACAATTTCCCGTAGCCGCAGAAAAATCAACGCCACCAGTACAACCACAGCACCATTTAACACCCTACCCACGGTGAACATTAAATCAACACGTCGGTAGCCCTGTGCTCTGTGGCATGGACACATATCTGGGTCGACGTCACGTTCGCGTCCTCCAATACAATAGATCGGAAAATGTGCGTCGTTTCATATAGTCGTCATACGTACATTAGTAAATAGAGGCGTATTCCTTTGTTGTGTTAATCTGACACGTGCAGTGCTATCAATAGAGATGTGGACTCTGTAATTAGGTTTTGCGTAATTATTGCTGTCTTCAAATGGACGACTTCGCTGAAGCTAATTTACATAATTATTGTACTTGTCCCGGTAGCAAGTTCCCGTGGGATAATTTCCGACATCTATGGGGGTAAGCCACGGGAAGAAGCTAGTTTATAACAAACAATATAAAATAGAGTCATAAGTAGGAAGTTGTGGATGGAATATAAATAATCCCAAAAGAATTATCAAATAAGACTAAACTGAGTTCTTACTAGAAATAAGTTAGTGCAACACATAGCCGCTAATGATTTACAAGATAATAATTAATCAGTAACGTTGTCACTTTGATCATCAATCGTCTACCAAGTGCTAGTTATCATTATAGTGTTTTAATGACAACTCTATCTTCACAAGCATATTCTGGGATTCATATGATGAGACAGTTTTCCCTAGCGACGCCATATTTTCAAACAAGTAAATCCAAACTCATTCCGGCTGCCCACATAAAGAGATGTGATCGTTTCATATTTAAATTACGAATTACAAGCTACAGCGATCACACGCAGTTGCGCGGTCGTAATATGTTACCCATATCATCCCGAGGGCATTACTAAATAGATCTAACATTTGCATTCCTATGTATGTATAGAGTAACCAGCTGCCTGTTTGTGGGTAAGTACTCGTAGGGATGTGAATTTAGTGAGTGCACGAGACAGTAAAATGGGGATTGTCGACGTAATGAAGGCGTGTTAAATAAATAATTGAGACACATACATATGGATGGTTTTAGGTCCTGTGGTTTATTAATAACAGCCGCACGGGTCGGTCAATCGGTTAAGCAACGCTTGCCGCGGTTGATCCATGGATGGGTGACCATCTTTACACACCAAGACCCCTTCGTGCCTCGGGAAGCACGTTAAGCCGTTTGTCTCGGTAACATTTGTGGATCTTAGAGTCGTTACGGGTCGTCAGGAGCCCGAAGGTCTGACAACCAGTCTTACCAAGGGTTTTCGTATTACCCAGTTACTGGGTTGTAGAGGTCTGATAGGCAGTCGCTTCATGTAATATACTGGTACCCAGATGAATCCGGTTAGACTGGAAGCCGACCCCAATAAAGCTGGGAAAAGACTAGGCAGATGATGATATAATGTCCATGGTGTCCATCTCCATTGTGTCCATGAGACCACGTCATAGTTTCAAGCCCTTCTCCTTGATGATGTTCCTCCAACTGCTCCTACATTTAGCAAAATGAAAGGCTTCCGAGATTCTGATGGTTAGCTGGAAAAATAGCAGTCCCATAAATTGAGCAAAAAATACAATCTTCAGCGGTGCCAGAAATAAGTATTGTAAATACAAGGTATGTGTCCTACATTATTTTTTTATTAATTCGTAGGCCAGTGGTGGCTCAGTGAGGAAAACATCGTGAGGGAACTGGCATATCCTAGAACCAAAAATTCGAAGATATGTGACAACTACAAACCCGCACTGGGCCCGCGTGGTGGATTACGGCCTATTCCCTCTCACAGAGAGGAAGCCTGGGTCTCAGCTTGGGGTCGTTTTGGGCTGATAATGCTAATAATATTCACTAAGTACAACTCCCCAAACACGAGTGTCTCATCACTAACATCGTAAAATGTCGGCAACGAGTCCGCTATCTCTTCACACTCGCAGTTTTCTTTGTAAGCGTAAAAATATATGAAATATTTACAACTCATTGGTTTTTTATGGTTCACTCATGTACCAAAACGAGAGAATTACTCTTTTTTACTAACTTCATGAACGTGGAACGATGTTCTAGAGGTACTGATTATTTTTTATATTTTTTTAGATAGCATTTTATAAACATTCCTGGTATTAATACTAAAAATATAACATTTACTCATCTGCCTGCTTTTCCTTACTATGTTGGGGTCTGCTTCCAATCTAACTGGTTGCAGCTACCAGTATATTACATGGAGCAACTGCCTGTCTGACCTACATAACCTCAGTAACTAGGTTACACGACGATAACCCTTGGTAAGACTGGTTGTCAGAATTTTGGGCTTCTGGCTACCCGTTTACAGTCAAAGATCTATGAATAACAGCCGGGACCAACGCACGAAAGCACGTTAAGCCATTGCTTAACGTGCTTTCCGAGGCACGGAGGGGTCTAGGTATGTAAAGATCACCTATCCAAAAACCGACCTCGGCGAGTGTAGCTTAACCTTTGATTGATCAATGCCGCCGTTTTCATTTAGCCACGAGCCTCTAAGAAAATTACGTTTACTGCGAAGCCTCCAATATGAACATTTTATGTAATACAGACGTCATTCTCGAACTCGTGTTATCCCCGTTTAAGAATAAGAATTTATTTACACACGCTTGAACGTTCTCATAAGATGCTTTTACACTATGCAAATAACTTGAGCACGTAAAGGTTATATGCGCAGAGTACAATGCGTGGGGCATTTTCATGTTAGATTTGTACACAATGCCGTTTTTTTTCGTAGGTATGTTCGTTCACGATGACGACCGAAAGCGTATCTTGTCCTCCTTATGCGAAGCAGTCATGATAGCGAAGGAGGCGGCGGCGGGACGGCCTCCCTTCCCAGCCACCGCGGGAGACGCTCCGGGCGTCGGGAGCCACGTGACGACTCCCGGCCACCGTAGGCGCGGGCTTGCGGACGGAGAGTAATGGGTAGCTCACCGTTCGATCAGGATCAGGCCCGTGTCGGACGTCGCGTATGTGTTCCATGCGAGCCTCAAAGAGATGTCAGCATCATCCGAAGGGGTTCGTCAGGGCCGAAGCCTGCCGGGTCAGCGGGATTGTCCGAAAGGGTTACCGCTGGCCCGGAACATAAAGAGCTAAGGAAGGAACACGGGTGGGTTTTAGTCAGTAAGAGTCTGACACTCCATTCCACCCAGAGCGATAGGGGTCACTTCATGATTTACCATCCTAAAAAAAAAAATTGCGCATAACCTGCGGGGTAATTGCGTAACACACTAACCACTCACGCGTCCCGCACCCCTCGGTTAACAGTAGAAATAGCTTTCATTTTCACAATTCAACAACATTCATTGCGTTATTGAGCAGACAATTCAAGCATTGGATTAGTAATATCCTTCAAAATTGTTCAAATTGTGATTAATAGTGTGTCACGCAATTAGGATGGGAGCTAGGCGGCATCAAAATACATGGTACATGTTTTAATGGTAATTACACTAAACGTAAACTGTTTTCAGTTAAGTTATAAGAAATATTTTTTTTATTAAATATATTATTATTATACTATATAAAGCTCGATTACCACTCACTGACTGACTGACTCACTGACATAATTGTTCTCCCAGATGGTGAAGGGGGAGGTGGGTATATTTTTACAGATTCGTATAGAAGTAAATCTCACGAGTATGGGAAAAATCCCAAACCTCCCCTTTTCCACCCCACTCTCCCCCCTCCCTATCGTATCTCGGAAACTAAGAGTCCCGTGTCTTGTTGTTTTACGGATTCGTATAGAGGAGGCTCGGAAAAGTAAAATCCATTTTTCAAAGTTGCCCCCTTGCCCCCCTTCTCCCCCCCCTCTAGGTAGATCTCGGAAGTTAAGAGACTTGGAACATTTTTTTTTTCAGATTCATATCAAGGGGCCCAGAGTTGGTCAAAATCATTTTTCAAAACTCCCCCCTCTCCCCCCCTTCACCCCTCCCCCCATCGTAAGAAATACTCCTCAAAAACACGACCACGCGAGCTGCTTGCAGCTCGCGCAACGCCCAAATACTTTTTACAAGGGTAAGAAATACTCCTCAAAAACACGACCACGCGAGCTGCTTGCAGCTCGCGCAACGCCCAAATACTAGTATTTACTATAAGCTTAATCAGATCTACATAGTTAAGGGATTGAATTTGTCTTTAAAAAAAAAAAAACATGGCGTGCTCCAAAAATTTTTCAGTTTTTGCAGCTTAGATTTATCTATCTACAAATGAAATGCTGCTCATTGATAAGCGCGTCACTTGAAAACGACTGGACCGATTTGGTTAATGTTTAATTTAAAATGTAAGTACGAAATAGTCTGAATTAGGTTTTAAGGGAAATAAAAATTGTAAAGTTCTCCCGGGAAATTGGGAAACTGGTTTAGGCAGTATTGGGTCTACCTAAATTAAAGTAACAAAAGAACTCGTGTCGGAGCTATTTTACTCTTCTCATAAGTGGTAGCTTAATTATTCAGTTGGCAATGTTCATTGTATTCATGTACCACAACTGCACACATAATAGGCAATGTCCGGGTCAATTTCTTTATCCTCTTTTCTATCCCAATTCCAACCCATATACGAAATTTGAACATAATACATACAAGGAATCTAGGGGTGACAATTTAAGGGTTAACAATGATGAAGTTAATAAGTAAATAGGCTTCAAGAAAAAGTTAAAAAAAATATTATAAATCATTAATTTAGCAGCTCTTTGTGTATACGTGCATCATCGCGAGGAAACCGGCATGCCTAGAACCAAAAAATCAAAGACCTGTGATATCTACCAGCCCGCACAAGGCCCGCGTGGTGGATTACGGCCCACTCGCTCTCACCAAGAGGAGCCCTGAATCCCAGCAGTGGGAACATCATAGGCTGATTATGATGGTACAATGGTCCACTTCAAGGACTAAGTGCGGAAACCTAAACCCCATGATAGAATAGAATAGAATGATGGTACAATGCGTGCCACGAAAGATGAGACTTGACCCCGCCTCCCCCGCTCTTTCCGCTGCCCCTATGACGTCCGGTCCCGTCCCGCACTCAGACCTCATACCGCTAAAGATACCTAAAATCGTGTACTGCGCATGTCAAACCACGTGGTGTGTCAAGTCTCATCTTTCGTGGCACGCATTGTATATACGTGTGTGTGTGTCTATTTATGTGAGTGTGTGTGTAAGTAAGTAAAATTAGACATTGTTTTTCATTGAATTTTATTCTTCTGCATTGCTTTCCCACTACATTCTACCACACTAGCCATAAAACTTCCACGCATATTATATCTACATACGTTTTTAAAGTATCAGGGTCAGAATGACGTCAAGCTAGCAAGTTGGTCGAGAGTCACCGTGGCTTCGCATAACAATTTCAGCTTATGCAAGTCTAGAGTAGGTATTGGTTTGACCTATATACAGCCATAGGTTTTATGTCTTTAGATCTTTCCTGGGTGCTTACTCTTCAATTTAATTCCGTTAGATCGATATTGGAATTGTGACGTTGTGTACTCTTGAGTTCGATGCTAGCGCCAAATGATTTTTAGATTGGGTGTCCATTTTGGAGAACTAAGTGGAATTGGGTTTTGGCTTGGCGTGGGGTAATTGTTGACAATAATGTTTTCAAGAGTACCGAATCACGTGACTGTAAAATTAACATTGGAATCATATTGGCATCTCATTGGAATTAAAATTAGTTTGGAGAGTAAGCCCCCTGGACTTGTAAGCTGAAAAGACAAGAACATGCGATGTTATGTATTCTATATGTTTACCTTATAAAGCCGCTTTTCGATTTTGTCTGTGTGGCCGCGTTGCTACGGATTTTGATGCGGTTTTTATAATTATTTTGGAGAATTGATTCAGGAAAATAAAAGACAAAAGTAAACGTGTATAATACATTAATTTTAAAAGAAATCGCGATGTTTTGTCAGGTCGTAAAAACTGTGCGAAGCAGGGGCGGTTCGGTAGTTCTGAATATTATGTGGAGGTGTCTAGAAATTTAAAATACAAGCAGCCGTAGACTTTAGATGGGACTTATAAATAAATTAAATTTTTCGATTAAAAAGTCACTATAAAGTCTTCTGATTTTAAGTTTACTTTGGCGTGACTAGGGATTATAATCTACAAGGCTTATCTTATGAAAACAAGTCGTTTTAACTAACTACATTTTAATGAATATGAAATTAAGCCTTCATACACAGCAGGAAATATTATACTATATTTAAAACATTTTTGCTCAAAATTAACCAACTCACAAGATATCCATACTAATATTATAAATGCGAAAGTATGTCTGTTACCTCTTCATGCTTAAACCGCTCAACCGATTTAGATGCAATTTGGTATAGAGATAGTTTGAGTCACTGGAAAGGACATAGGATAGTTTTTATCCCGGGTGAAACCGCGGGGCGCTGTTAGTTATTACTAAACTGAATGATCCAATCCGTAGAAATAAACAGAATATCCGTCAAAACTTCAGGACATATTGGCAAACTAATACCAACGAAGTAATAACTCGTCGTCGAAGTAATTAAAGTTAGGAGATATGATCAAATATCGTACGCACAACTTTTACAGATTCATTTTGTACTTAATCATTTAAGATGTAGGAATATTATAGATAGCTAGATAATCCTTATTTTCCAGATCATAAAACTTTAATAACATTTAAATGAAGATAAATCTCTTTTATTTTTATAAGCCCGAGCGACACTTGTCTAAATTGCATTTTCAATAAAACATTTGCACAAAGCCGATGAATATCAAAGTACCAGGATTTCATAACATAGAGAGGGGCTATATTTCTTTTCAGCGTCCCGGCTTCCCTCAGATTTGTACCCTTCATTTCCAAAAAGGGCTTTTGTTTGATTTAACGACGGCGAGCACGCATTTGGCCCTTGTTCCGGGATCCGGAATCCCGGACGTCCGAGCCAGAGCCGTGATTTTTTTCTTTCTATTTAAAGTGTTTCCATCAAGCCTTGTTGGACACGTGTACCTTGGAAATCGTCACTTTGCCCTGATGTAATGACATCTTCCTAATACCAAGTTTAAACAAGTCTGCCTTTGTTTGTATAAAGCTCAATTACGCTCAAACTTAGTTTTCGTCCAGTGAGCTTCTTGCAGTAGTTAGAAAAAAATGCTTAAAACTGTTTATAAATATTTTAAAGAGTGCCTTTTTGTTGTTTTTTTTTTTTGAAGTATTTTTTTATTTCCAATCGTATTAATTGTGAACATAGCTAATTTTTATTTTATTTTATAACTTATGTAATTTAACTAACGATATCTTGTACGTACTATTTATTTCACCGGTAGTGCTGTGTACTTCTGTAAGCGACGAATCTACGATTCCTATAACTGTATTTGATTCTTGTTGGTGTATCTATGTCTTAGTAAGTCGTTAAAGTGCCTTACCAATAAACAAATAAATAAATTAGGAGCTATCTGATTTACAGTAGTTTATTAATCCTTGAAAAACTACTTTAAACCCAATCTATAACAAAAAACACACACACGGACAGTATAGAACTGATGGCGTCAGTAATAATCTATATTCTATTAAAAACAGATCTATTTTAGCTAATTCCGAGTAAAGAAAATATTGAAGAAAACATTGAAGATAGAATTTATCTCCATCCTCCACTAATCCCACGCATTCTAAGAAACTATAACCCCAGAAAGAAATCAAATAACTTAATTTAGACACACGAGTTAGACGAGGGCAATTTAATAATTGCCCTGAAGCCCAAATCATAACTGACAGGCAAAGGTCACTTATACAGGGTTACTTGCAAAATACGCGCATTGACGTGGAGTTGCCCGTATCACCTATTAATTCGACGTATATCCGTCAGGAGCTGATAGGGGGGCCAAAATGCAACAAATTGAATCCCCCATATGTATGGCCAAAATTCAATAGATTTCGAGTTTTTTTTTTTCGGCGTTTTTGACTTGTGGTACGGAACCTTTCGCATGCGAGTCCGACTCGCACTTGTACCAGTTTTTTTCTCTGTTTTCAGGGTTGACTCTGCAGTAAAAGGGAGAAATAAATCAGATAGAAGATATAGATATTCTAAATGTGGTCTTGGACGACCGAGCATGGCTGCAAGCCACACTACCCATCCGTTTTGGTGGCCTCGGCGTCCGCAAAATTTCCAGTATTAGCTTACCGGCGTTCCTGTCCTCTGTCCACAGCACCGAAAAGTTGACAGGGAAGATTTTAGCCCCCTCCCTGGTTGACTCTAAAGTGCCGTGCTTGACCGACGCGGTGAACGCCTGGAAAATGGCTTGCCCGGATACAGATCGGCCCGCGAACCCATCTTCCCAGAGGCAGTGGGATGAGCCGCTCTGCAGGTTGGTACGGAATAATCTTATTAATACGTCCACCAATACTGCTGAGCGTGCCCGCCTATTGGCTGTGGGTGAGTGGGAGTCGGGCCTTTGGCTTCAAGCGCTACCGTCACCCAACATAGGCACTTTGCTGGGTGACTCCACCTTCCGGCTCGCTACTTGTCTGCGTCTGGGCGCCCCTTGCGTGGCTCCACATCGCTGCCAATGCGGTGAAGGTGTCGACTGCCTCGGGCACCATGGCTTATCCTGCAGTAAAAGCGCAGGCCGGATAGCACGGCATGCCAGCATCAATGACATCATCCGTCGTGCTCTTGTCACCGCCGGGGTGCCAGCTGTTTTAGAACCCATCGGCTTGGCACGCGACGATGGGAAGAGACCAGATGGAATGACAATAATGCCTTGGAAGGTTGGTAGGCCTTTGGTGTGGGATGCAACGTGTGTCGACACCCTTGCGCCATCCCATCTTCCAAGCACGGCGAGCTGTGCTGGGGCGGCTGCTGCAGGTGCAGAAAACCTCAAACGGCGTAAATACTCCAATCTCTTTGGATCCTATATATTTGAGCCGTTTGGGGTTGAAACTCTAGGGCCATGGGGCCCGAGTGCCCACTTAGTATTTCGAGACATCGCCAAGCGATTGGTCGACTCTTCACGTGACCAGAGGGCTGGCTTATTTTTGGGCCAAAGAATCAGCATTGCCATACAACGTGGCAATGCTGCCAGTCTTTTGGGCACGTTTCCTGTTGACAGCGATGCGGATGAATTTTTTGATGCCCTTTGATTATTTTCCCTCCTTTCTTTTTTTTACCTTGTACATATTATTACTATTATTAATATTGTATTTTATGTTTTAATAAATAGTATTCTTTGGGTGATAGAAGACAAGATAAAGTTATTCAAAGCTGTATATATACATACGTATAGTACTTTCACCCCTTAAATATTGCCAATAAAATCAAAGTTAGCCTGTTTCATGACCCTTATTAATTAATTCAAACGTAGGATTATTGACAGGCACAAACTAATCAACTATTACAGCCGAACGTGACGGGTGTCGATTCTGATGAGCCTCTGATTAAATTCCAATTGGCTTATTATGAATGATCAAATTGGTATAGTTTTATGGGATTAGATATTTTGATATACGTACAGATTTTGACTATATTGATCAGTTATTTAAACTTTTTGCACACAAAAAAGGTACACCACAAATGCGGACTAATGCCTTAGGAATTCTCTACCAGTCTACCAAGGGTGGTGAAGAGATTAGATGGCAGGTGCGTTAGTAGAGAATAACAATGATAAAATAATAAATAATTTTGTTGCATCTGAAAGTGTTTTGATCACTTAAGAGTACAATATCTATATACGGTAAGTTAAGCTTCGAAAAATACATCAACATTCTTTAGAGAATTGAAAGTAAAATAGGTACATGAAGCAGAATGAAAAAAAAAAAGTGACCCTTAGTAGTTTTTCACACACTTCCAAAAAAACTAAAGCGCTGCACAAACACGTAAAATTATACTTTACACATAACGATTACCCCGTTTATTGCTCAGAGTGAAAACTAGTTGAAAAGTCGTTGGCACGAGCGAGTGTAAGAGGTAACAAACAGAACATTTCTCTTGTAACGTGGCAAAGTGCTTTGACTAAACCGGCCCCAAGCCGGTAGCCCCAGGGATTAGAGACGCTTCTTGAAATATACGTTCCTGGTTTCAATTTTTGTTTTTTTTTTATTCCACCAAAAAGTATGAACGCGTTTTTATGAGCCTTTATCGGTAAATTAAAAAGTGATAGAAATTCGAAAAGTGAACACTGGTGTGTTTATTCGTTATTCGAATGATGTTTCACGTTTCCAAGCCTCGGTTGCTTTTTGTATGCAAAATGAAGAGCAAAAAATATTTTTCCATCCCGATTTCAGCTTAAAAGGAAAACATGGATGAATCAATCATTATTTTAACGAGTTTATATTGAAAGGAGAGTAAACATTGCTTGAACAAACTGTACTGTTGCTGCAGTTTCTGTTGTATTGACAAAGTATCGACATTGTTTTACCGGATAATACCTATACGGAACTTTAGTGAATAGTGTGAATAGTCTTTTCATTTCGCCCGGGGGTTCAGCTTTTGTTAAGGTATTTCTCTATGTTATTACTTTCAACGGTAATTTAAACCAACAGCAAGTTAATCCTAACTAAGATCTTAAAATCCACTTTTAAAAGCTTTACAAAATTTTATCTAAAACATAATATTATACGTTTTCGGTTTCCCAATTTTCACTCAGAATTTCAGCGGGAAGGCGTGCCGATACATACATTAGCAGCCTCAGTTTGCGACATCGCTAATTTCTCCACGACCAGCCCGTCACCGTTAATGATAAACGACTCTTCGAATAGTCAAGGAAAATTGATTTTACATTGAAGACGGTTCTCAAGCTGCGCGCGCTATTTTTTCGGCAATTATTTTAACATAAACCAATATCTCAAAGTAGTGAAGGTATATTTTTTAAAGAACCGAAAATTATAATGTAGCTCATTGAATTGAACTTGCTACGGCTAAATTGCCTATCGAATAAAGCTGTATATTTTTTATTGTTCCCCTTTGAGCACCACGTTCAAATATTGATTGGTGCTCAAATGGGACCCTTGGTGCTCAATCCATAGATGCTCAAATAATAGGTGCTCAAACGGGAATACTTCGATCTATAATCCATACAGTATGTCACCATTTAACTGCCCTATCCCAATTTATTTGGGGTCGGCGCAAAATGTCTTTTTCTTCCATACTTATCTATTAGTCGTCATATCGGTCCATACATATAAGATGTATTGGTAAATATAAGATGTATTGGTAAATAGAAAGAAAGAAAGTGTTGGATTTCGTATTAGTTTATAATCTTTATTGTAGGGTAGAAGTAGAAATGACTTGCAAAATGCGTCACTATCCTACCATATCCCATCCTTTTCCCACATGCACACCTGGACTATCGCTGTCCTTGTCACCGCCGACGGTGACTGTGTGAAGACCCTCGTCCACTTGAACGAGAGTAGCGTTACTAAGAACATGCTCCCTTGTTAATTTTATTACAAATTTACGGTTTGCGAATTGCCGCGAGTGCATTTACGAACTATTGTCTAAAACACTAGAAAGTGCGTGTTTATGTGGTAAACGGCGTCTGCGCGCCCCCTCGTGCGCTGCCCTGAACTCAGCAAGGACTCGAACCTTCTGCCGACCCACGCGGAGGAAGACGGCGAATCTACAGGTCAGTGGTGTTGCATGGTTCCTGCCAAATTCCTTTGTCCACCCTCACAGCTTCGTCGTCCTAATTCGTGTCGCATTTGCAAGGTCAGATTTATCCACGTAGGTACCTACTTCTACAACCCCGCAATAATACAGTCCACTATCCAACCAGCTCCCAGCGTCTGGGATAAACGCAATAACTTCTCTTTCCGCACAAGTAATTGGTGTAAGGCGCCACCATTATTTTATGGTCACTTCGAACCGAACTATTTTTGATAATTTTAGCCGCATTCTAAATTCAAACCGCATGGTCAGTTATAACTTAGCATTCACTGTACTACGTAATTAAATAGATTGTCGTTTATTCTTTGTATTTTCCCGCACCGACAACTATTTTCTTTTATTTCCGCACCCGCATTGCATAGTACAACACAACGTAAAAGTTATTTCTTTCCAAATTCATTCCATTTTTGTGGTCCGCCATTTTGTATCGTTTCCTCTATGATTCGTGTTCTACATAACTTGTTCGTAATTGTTCGCTAAACTTCGGCTCGCTTCGTTGGCGCTCGTTCGCATACCAGTTCTTTTGATATTTTTCACTCACCCGCAATAATTTTATTTCATTTCGCTACTAAGTAAAATTAATTGTTTTTACGATAATAACCGCTTATAAATACTTAGTTTACATATTCGTGTTACGTACTTAAAGCCGCTATACTATTTACATTAATTGTTTACAATGGTCAAGTCTAAGAGAAAGAGTAGTGAAACGGATCTGTTCTTCGACAGTACGAGTACTAATAAAAACCAGTTATCATTATACGTAGTTAAACGTGATGTTATTTACAAACGCGTAGAAAATATTTTCGAACTTGCACAAAAAACAAATAATGATCGACAATATTTTAAGTCTTTTTGTTCTAGTGCTTCAAATATTGATACATTGCGTAATGATTATCAACAAGCTTTAGATTCCTATAATTTATTAAATTTACAGTTGAACCCCGATTCCGAGGTCGAATATGATTCCTGGTTATCGTTTGAAGAAATGTTTTGTTTTATAAAACAGGTTTTACTTAATAACAAACCCGAGTGTCCTGTACCTGATACTCAGTCTTCATTACAAAGATCTAATGCTCGTCTTCCGCCCATTGATTTGATGTCATTTGACGGTGATGTCAAAAAATGGCCATTGTTTTATCAACAATTTAAAAGCATGATACACGATAACGCATCGCTCACTAATAGTGAAAAAGTATTTTACTTAGTAGGTAAATTAACTGGGCAGGCGTCGTGCGTTTGCGCAGGGTTTGCTCCAACCGCAGAAAATTATATTATTATTTGGGAGGCACTCGTGCAAAAGTATGACGATCCTCGCTCACTCGCATCCGCTTATTTAAACCAATTGTTACAGTTTAAACCGCTATCTATGGCTAGTTCTGATGGGCTAGATTCATTCATAAATAATTTTGATTCATCTGTAGCAGCGCTTAAGCAATTAAAACTTAATGATTTAACCGATTTTATTTTCTTGCATTTGGCTCTGCAAAAGTTAGACGCAGACACAATTAAATTATTTGAAATTACCTATCGTAAAGATAAAATACCTTCTTACCATAATTTTATTGATTTCATAAAGGAACAAAGTAAAGTTTTGTCTCGTTCTACGAACCTTAGTAAATCGATAGATAATAATCATTCTCAGTCTAAACAGCAGCGTCAGACTAAGCACATCCCTAAACCGTCCAAGTCTTTTGTGAATACAGACATAGGGTGTGGTCCAAGTGTAGGCGATAAATGCGCTTTATGCAATGACAAACAACATGAACATTTATATTCTTGTTCATCGTTTATTAAATTAACCCCGCGAGAAAGATATAATTTTATAAAATTTAATAATTTCTGTAACAATTGTTTAAGTATAAAACATAAGACTTTTTCTTGTACTTCGAAACATACTTGTTCTCATTGTTCAAAGCGACACCACACCTTATTACATTTCAATCCAACTCAAAATGATAAAACAAATTGTAACGTTGGTTCCGTGGTGTCCAACACCGCTAATCCTATTCTCGCTACCGCTCATGACGCGCCGCGCCCTACCCCGGGCAGCAGTCATGCAGAGTCCGCTATGACTCATTCGCTCGCCGCTTCTAATGCCCCTACGATTGTAAACAATGCATCGGTCTGTACAGTTTCGTACGATCGAGCATCTCGTTATCAAACGACTACGTTGTTAGGGACCGCAAAAGTAAAGTTTGTTGATTCTTTAAACCGCACTCACTTTTTGAGATGTCTAGTGGATCCTGGCTCTCAAAGTGATTATATTTCCGCATCATGTTGTAAGCGACTATCGCTTCCTATTTATACTCAAACCCGCTATTCGGAAGTTCAAGGCATTGGAGGAGCTTCACAAAAAATTCTCGGTGTTACTTCAGTTAAATTCACGTCTTGCTTTGATAATAAGTGCGAATATTCTATAAGGCCAATGGTAGTAGGACAGATTACGTCACAGTTGCCGGACACCTGTGTTGATACCGCGTCTATTGAATTTATTCGTAACTTACCGCTCGCTGATGACGAGTTTTCTCAACCGGGAACTATAGATATACTTTTAGGTGTTAAACTTTATTGTGAAATTTTACTTTCTGGTCACATTAAAAGCGAACATGATGGTATGCCCTCTGCCCTTGAAACGACATTAGGTTACGTAATTTTTGGTGACGCTCCTATTATTTCTCCGCAACCCGCTACCCGCACATTGTGTGCTTTTACTTCTGACTCGCTACACCAGATTGTCGAAAGATTTTGGGCAGTCGAGGAATTACCTTCGCAGTCATTTTTAAGTCCCGACGATCAGCAGTGTGAAAATATTTATACTTCAACCACTGTCCGTAACTCCGACGGCAGTTATTCAGTTGACCTTCCTTTTAAAGAAGACCCTAATAATCTAGGCAATTCTTATAGTACGGCTAAAAAACGCTTTCTACTTTTGGAAAAGAAATTTTCTAAGGATCCAAGTTTAAAATTAAAATATGACGATGTTATTCGTGATTACCTAAATAAAGGTATACTGTCCCGCACCGCACCTGAAGCATTAGCCGCTCCAGGCTTTTATCTACCGCACCATCCTGTAGTTCGCAACGACAAGGCGACAACCAAGGTTCGTCCTGTGCTAGATGGTAGTGCCAAGACCGATACAGGCTTATCACTAAATGATATCCTATATACGGGTTGCAATCTACAGGCTGATATATTTCATATACTTTTGAATGTTCGTGTTTATTCCATTGCCTTTTGTGCCGATGTGAAACAAATGTATTTATGCATTTATACGAATGCCCCGCACCGCAAATATCAACGAATCTTATATAGATTTTCAGAAACCGACCCGCTCGAGGTTTTTGAGTTCACTCGAGTTACATTTGGGCTTCGGTCTTCACCATTTTTGGCGCTCCGCACGCTACGTCAACTCGCTAGCGATGAACGGCATAACTGGCCAAATGCGGCAGCCGTATTAGAGAGGGACATTTATATGGATGACGTAGCTTCATCTACTTCTTCTCTCGAGGAAGCAGTCAAGACAGCTACCGATCTGATCCAGATCTTCAAAACTGGCGGGTTCGATTTAGTAAAATGGACCTCCAACTCGCTGGAATTGCTCGAACATATTCCCGAGTCGCACCGTCAATCTGAATGCATTTCCTTCGACGATGGAAATACATTTAAGATATTAGGTTTGTGTTGGTTACCCGCTCAGGATACCTTTGTTTTTGAAATATCAAGTCCCCCACCTGTTTGTACTAAACGCGCCATTTTATCCGCTACCGCTCGGTTGTACGACGTCTTAGGACTCGTCGGCCCTATAATTCTTTTCGCTAAATTAATCATTAAAGAACTCTGGCTTTTAAATCTCGATTGGGACGATATACCCCCTTCTCGCATTATTAAAATATGGCAACAATACTTATTAGAATTACCGCACATAACTAGTTTATCATTTCCACGCCATCTAGGTATAGAAACCGGTTCTATGGTTTCCTTAGTCGCATTTTCAGATGCGAGCGAATCCGCATACGGTTGTGTGATTTATGTGCACGTCGTAAATGACGATAAATCGCCTATTACTTCACTCGTGTGTTCCAAATCGCGTGTTGCATCCGCTAAACCTAAAATCACTCTCGCACGCTTGGAATTAAACGGAATACTTTTAATGTCGCGAGTTCTAAAAACCGTTTATGACACTTTGTCTAAACGACATAACATTGAAAATATTTATGCATTCTCGGACTCTGAAGTAGCACTCTGTTGGTCTGTTGCTTCGCCACACAGATTTAACACTTATATTGCCAACCGCATTTCCCAAATTCAGGAAAATATTTCACCTGAAAACTTATATCATATCGCTGGTTTACATAACCCCGCAGACTGTGTATCTCGTGGGCTCACGCCTTCGCAGCTCATTCAACATGAGTTATGGTTCAAGGGTCCATCCTGGCTTTCCTTGCCTAGGAAAGACTGGCCTATACAACGATTTTTACCCAACCGCGCTTCATTACCGGAAGAAAAAACCGTTTCGCACGTGACTAAAGTCACAGATAATGATAACCCGCTTTTAAAATTAGCTTCAGAGTGTTCTACTTGGGAAAAGCTGCTGGAAGCTACTGTTTTTCACTTCGATTTATAAAAAAATTGCCGCAAAACGATACAATCACAGCTGAAGATTTAAATACAGCTGAATTGGAAATAATTCGCGCGATCCAGTCTAAATACTTTTCCGAAGATATTAAGAATATTTCTAAAGGTCAACCGTGTTCGGTCAAGTTAAGGAAATTGTTTCCATTTTTATGTAACGGACTTTTACGTGTCGGAGGTCGCTTATCGAATTCGTCACTAGAATATTCTTCTAAACATCCGATTTTACTTCCCGGGCAAGGACATATTGTTAAACTATTAATTGAATTTTATCACCGCGACAATTGTCACGCCGGGCCGCAGTTATTAATTTCGATATTAAGATCCAAATATTGGATTATTTCCGCTAGACGTGTGGTTCGACAGTACATACACAAATGCAATGATTGCTTTCGAGTTAACCCTAAGCCTACGTTTCCGCTTATGGCCGATTTGCCTAAATGCAGATTAGAGCAATGCAAAGCGTTTTTACATACGGGCGTCGATTACGCAGGCCCGCTTTATATTACTCCTTACCGCAAACGGGGCGTACGAAGTGTAAAAGCTTATATTTGTATTTTTATTTGTCTTGTAACAAAAGCGGTGCATATCGAATTAGTATCCAACTTAACTTCTGCTTCATTCATCGACGCATTTAAACGATTCATATCGCGAAGAGGTCCTTGTAATTTCTTATATAGCGATAACGGGACTAATTTTGTCGCTTCTAAAAAGCATTTTAATGAACTTCATGAGTTTTTACAAACCGCTGATTACTATCAGAGTTTTAATCATGAACTCGCGAAGAACCGTATCACGTGGCGAATGAACCCTCCTGCAGCAAGTCACTTCGGAGGGATATGGGAAGCGAACGTTAAGAGTACCAAGTCGCTTTTATTTCGTACAATCGGCAATCAAGTTCTCACCTTTGAGGAGATGTCGACCATTCTTATTCAAATTGAGGCAGTGCTAAATAGCCGTCCTCTTTATGTTTTGAGCTCTGACCCATCAGAGCCATTAGCACTTACTCCCGCGCATTTTTTGTCTACTTCTCCGCTAGAATGTTTACCCGCAGCCGACTTATCCGAACAACGAACAGATCTGTTGTCTCGTTTCTCCTTAATGGATTCGATAGTTCAATCATATTGGAAACGATTTAAGTCGGAATATTTACATAATTTGCAACAACGCGAGAAATGGAATACTCCGTGTAACCCAATCACAGTCGGTACCGTAGTGTTGTTAAATGTAGATAACGCTCCACCCTTGCAGTGGCCATTGGGAATTGTTACCAATGTATACCCTGGTAAGGATGGTGTTGTTCGCGTAGCGGAAGTAAAAACTAATACCGGTACTTATAAACGACCAGTAGTGCGGTTATGCCCGCTTCCGACTCAATAGTCAATTTATCTTTAGGTATACATATTTTAGCTCATAAGTACCTATTAAATAGCTTACGTTAGATAAGTTTAGTTTATAAATTTCATTATATTTATCCGCTCTAGTAACCAAATACTCGCTACTTGAAGTTGCTAATATAGCTATTTTCTAGCTTTTCTAACCTTTTTTGAAGGGTTTCTTCAAGGCTGGGGGGATGTTGGATTTCGTATTAGTTTATAATCTTTATTGTAGGGTAGAAGTAGAAATGACTTGCAAAATGCGTCACTATCCTACCATATCCCATCCTTTTCCCACATGCACACCTGGACTATCGCTGTCCTTGTCACCGCCGACGGTGACTGTGTGAAGACCCTCGTCCACTTGAACGAGAGTAGCGTTACTAAGAACATGCTCCCTTGTTAATTTTATTACAAATTTACGGTTTGCGAATTGCCGCGAGTGCATTTACGAACTATTGTCTAAAACACTAGAAAGTGCGTGTTTATGTGGTAAACGGCGTCTGCGCGCCCCCTCGTGCGCTGCCCTGAACTCAGCAAGGACTCGAACCTTCTGCCGACCCACGCGGAGGAAGACGGCGAATCTACAGGTCAGTGGTGTTGCATGGTTCCTGCCAAATTCCTTTGTCCACCCTCACAGCTTCGTCGTCCTAATTCGTGTCGCATTTGCAAGGTCAGATTTATCCACGTAGGTACCTACTTCTACAACCCCGCAATAATACAGTCCACTATCCAACCAGCTCCCAGCGTCTGGGATAAACGCAATAACTTCTCTTTCCGCACAAGTAATTGGTGTAAGGCGCCACCAGAAAGAGAAAATATTTATTGCGACTCGCACAGTAAGATCACAAACTAAACTAAATACAGCAAAATAAAAATCCAAATTATATAAAAAAAAGTAACAAAAGGTAAATGAAACAGAAAGTCCTATACGAGGCCAAAAGGCTCCTATCTCAGCATGATGCACTTATTTACATAATGTGTTTGTGGAAGTGAATAGTGTACCAAGTTTATATAGCTGCGTTGCTATTCTGTAAAAATCTCACCGTGAAAACGTAGGTGAAGTGAGCGTGGAGTGAGCTGTCAATAGTGTCAATTCCTAGCAAAAACAAACTCACTTCACCTAAGTTTTCACGGTGAGATTTTTACAGAATCGACCGGCTGTTTGTGCACATTGAGTTTTGTGAGCCAATGCATAAGTGATAAGTTATTTGTTGGTGGAGCCTAAATAGTGACAATCGCCGTATAGCGCTACAAGGTTAATTTTGCGCGTGGCCATAATCTGAACTAACTCCGCCATCTTGTTTTCGAATACATTTCAATTGACATTTCACAAAACAATTGGACAACATTTACTGACAGCCCCCCGGGGCTCCGGTTAACGTCATTTTACCTCTGACAAGCTGCAACCCAATAGCAACCTTATTGTCACGAGATTAAAGGTTACTGTGATATTGACAGCGATACAAAATCAGAGGTAAAATAACTGTGAATGGACCTTAGCATTGACTGTGTATCTATTTAAAAAAATATTTATGTCTGATTTTATTGACGACCTCCAACGAGCGCTGTTCTATGTTTAAAATAAGTTAAGCCTTGGTTTCCAGAGGGAAATAAAAACGCTAACTAGAACGACGTAAAACAGGCCTTTTCACTTAAGGGGCTTACAGGACCTAAACACAAAAACGCAAGTTTTAGAAACAATAAAAGTATATGATCGACTACAGTAATCAAAATCAGAAAAATATATGATATTCTTCAGGATATATGCTCGGTAGATAGTGTGTTGAAAACATAATACAATTAATTTGATACGATAGAAAAAAATCATGAAAATACCTCTAAAAACTTTCTTTTTACAATAAAAACAATACATACAATCATTATGATTTTTTGTCAGATTATTCTACAAGCAACATACTAAAGAACTAGTGTTTTATTTTTTTTATCCAAACAATAGATTTTTTGTAAATAGATAATTGCTTCATATTTTGTAATAAATTACCAGGGTTGTGTCGTCACGCTTCTCTTTCTTATCTATGCAGTCCGATAAAGACCGCGCTTTAGGTCATGTAGTCGCCTTAAGCCACGTTTTCCTAGAAGATCAGTTCCTTCATAATTATAACGGCCGTCATGAAATCTGTCATTTTCATTAGTATTTGACGTTAAGATGTCAAAAACGCTCTGTATTTGGATAGCCGTTTATTTGCCTTATTATTATTGTATGACCGTTCACCGCTTTCTTAGGAAACTAAACCTGTCAATAATGCGGTGATTATTAAAATTGTACTAAGAAATCCATCTTAGTACAGACGCCAGCACATCAAGCTACTACAATCTGTCAAATTTCTTTAATTGATTTTCAACTTTATCGCTAAAGCATAAAATTCAAAGTTGATTGGGAAAATTTGACAGTTTCGAGTAGCTTGATGTACTGGCGTCTGTACAACTGTATGATTACGGTGACTGACAGTTAGTGGCTAGGACAATCGAAAATATTATTTAGAAAGAAAGAAAAAGTAAACATGTAGTAATAGTATTTCTCTGAATATGTAGTAAGGCAATGTTGTTGTTCAACTCAGCCCATCGCAGTCCACAGCTGGACATAGGCCTCTCCCAGACTGCGCCACATTACCCTGTCCTCCGCCTTCCGCATCCATTCTACCCCAGCCACCTTCTTTAGGTCGTCCGACCATCTAGCTGGGGGGCGTCCCACACTACGCTTGCGATGTTTTCAACCCAGATTTTTTTTAAATAAGCGTAGTTACGAACATAGCTTGCAGAGTAGGTAAGCATGCTGAAGTGGCAGTGGGCTGGTCATTTTTGTCAAAGGACCGTGCATGAAGCAACGATGCACATTCATTTCATCCATTCCAACCATAATTTTCATAGACTGCGAAACCCTAAAAAAACATTTACAAAAAAAAAGTAAATTGTTGTTTTTTCACTACAGTTTCAATTGACAGGTTTAAGGGGATTACCTCGCTCAAATCCTGAAAATACCGTGTGTTTAAAGAAGTTTGTAGATGAATCCTTTTGTGCGTTTTCAATATAAAAAATATATGTTAAACTAAAGGTCATCACAAATACATTGTATTGTTTAAAATTTTAATAAACTTACTCAAATTTTATCAAAAAATCGTAACAAATAGGTCCTTTTTCAACCTAATATGAAAATTTTCTCTATAACGGCTCAATAACTCGGCATAAATTTTATACCAAAAAATACGTAATGACGTATTTAACAATGTGTATTAATTTTTTTCTCTTTTTTCTCTTATTTCTTTTAATATTTTACAAAAATCCGAAATTTCGCGAAAAGCACTATGTCACTCCCGCACTCGTCCCTCTCTCTCTCGTCGTTTCGTCGTAAGTTAGTACGGGGCAGCATGCTCAAGGTCATTGGGCAATGTAATGCCCTTAACAATTTTATCAGGAAACTTTTATGTAGGTAGCTTAAGAGCCATGCCCGATACTTATAGTCGATAACGTTTCAAAGGTTGTACACGATAATAGCAGGTACGATCGTTTAAACCGTTTTGTGCCTTATCTATCCCGATGTTACGTTTGTAAATTCTATGTAGAGGTAGTAACTAGTAACTATATTCTTACATGTTATGAAGACTCATTTTTATATAAGAGTAGGGTTGAGTATATAATTATTGTAAGGATGGGTAGTAGCTCAACTGTGGCTAATGGTCTCATTAGCCACAGTTGAGCTACTGATACAAACTGATACAAAGCATTATACCTATACTTTCAAATTTTGATTTTTCAACTCAACTGTTGAAAAATCAAAATTTGAAAGTATAGGTATAATGCTTTGTATCAGTTTCAATTCCTAATAAAAAAATAAGTGTTACCACAATCTTATTGCAATAAGCTAAAAGCCCTTTATTTTAGTGTTTATCAGTGGGAACTTGTAAATGGCCTTCAATTTCATATTTGTAAGTACACTGTATAAGTTAGCTGTCAATTTCCCAAATAAAGTAAATAAGATAAAACAATAATAATTACAAAGCAATCTCTGTGTTTGACTAACTCAAGAACTACTAAATCTACGTAAGATAATATCAACACCCAATAAAATACATCATTCGAGCTCTATAATCCATAATAAACCTATTCAATTCAGCGTAACAGCTTATGAGTCAAACAAGAGTGTGATCGCCATTATCCAATAAACGGTACTTTGGAATGGAGTCTAAAACAGTATTAGTGTAATCAAATTAGTCGGCAAATGTTCACAAATTGATTGTTATGGATATTTGGTTGGAACGGTATTATAATGCACAGTTTAAGGGTCCTTCAAACAGGCGCGACACGCGATAAAATCGCGCGCGACACAAAGGCACCGCAAGTCGCACAACGAGCGGTTCCTTTCTAATTCTTTTTATTTTTTTGGGGTAGACTTCTTTTAGTTTAGGTGCATCGTCTTCACATATAATTATATTATGTATACAAACCTTGTAAAACATTTTATAAGAGTACCGGTGGAATTTCTTGCCCATTCTTCTCCATACGAAAACTACTTTTTGGAAGGGGCGACTAGATTCAATTCAATTTTACTGTAAGTTTTGACGTTCAAAAGTGCCTTTAATGTGCCTATTTGAAATAATTGATTTGATTTTGACTTTGACTTTGAGTCGCGCGCGATTATATCGCGTGTCGCGCCTGTTTGCCTTTAGTCGTTTGTCATCTATTGACTACCACAGTATTTAGCATGATCAGCCTATAATGTCTCCACTGCTGGGTCACTGGTCTTCTCTTAGTGAGAGGGAGTGGGCCGTAATCCACCACGCAGGCCCATCCACCAACCCGCACTGGGCCCGCGTGGCTTACAACAGACTCCCATAGTATTTGGTGATACAATAATACAGAGTGTAAATTGCTATAACGATATCGTAGTGACACTGTAAACATGTTTTCCAAAATGATACCTTCACAGGCCCGTATTCATTCATTATTAAATATTATAATAACACTATATTTTTACTAATATCACATAGCCGTCAACCACGCATTCTGTACATCAAACTCAGTAACATTAAAAGAAAGAAAGAAAGAAAAAGAAAGAAAATACGTTTATTTGCGGCAAACATGACGCATAAAAATAAAAAAACACAAACAACACAAAAACAAAAGTACATTGCACAAAAATAATTTCTGGGAAACAACTTTTATTTTTGTATGAAAATGCTGCTTACGGTAGTGCGCAATGTAACGCACGGAAAACATTGTGCTTATGGTTGCATGCAACGGTACAGTTTTTAATGTGATAACACAACTTTAGATACCCGGTTTTAAAGTTGTGTTATCACATTAAAAACTTGTTGTCGTAAAATACATCAGTAAAAGTTGGTATTTTGACCGTCAATATCTCACCAGACGGTTCCCAGATAAGGTTCAGTACAAAAAAAAAATATTACAACGACGGGGAGTGCCTACAAGTGACTCTAGACTTCGTTAAGTGTCTTTTTACATCGGTCATAAATAACACGTAAACGAAAATTCAGTAACAGATACATACATAGTTAGATGTCAATTACGCCGGGTACGTGCCTTTTAGACTAGTGCCGTTTTCAAAGACACAAATAATTGTGTATTTAAATAGCGACCCACGTTTAGTACGGTTTTTACGACTTAACAGAACACGCAGCTTCTTCAAAATGACGTCATTCTCAATTTCAAATATATTTAGTTTTCTGTTGAATTAATAGGTCAGCGATGAACTTTCAGCGTCTAAAAAATGCTTTTCAAGCGACCATATAAAAATGTAAAACAAGCTACTGTTAATAATGACGCAGCATGGTGATAATTCTTAAGCAACTAAATTTATGACATGTCTACGCTTTGCCAGCTTCTAATAAGCGTATCAAATGCATCTATAAAATAATTTCAACGTACTCTAATTTCATATAGTCAAATATATTTTTATACGTTAGCATAAGTAATTGATGAGTGAATCTAAAAAAATTGATCATAAGATTACCTTATTATTGTCATCAAATAATGGTTAATGAAAGCTCTAATTTCATGTAATCACCTATCTATTTATTGTAACCTAACCTCAAAACACTTTAAAGTTGCTTCTGCATCATTTTCAGCGCTGTGGGAAGTGCGACCACTCCGCCCTTACGTAACAAAGGATAGGCACTCATGCTCACCTCCGCAGCTTCGGGCTGCTGGTCGCCTCCGGCGACCATCCTCAGCTGCTACGGCTCGCACACCCTATGCCTTGTTACAGCAGCGGGCGGGATAGCTCTCCCTTCGCGCCTCCGGTTTTTATATACACTCTATGGGTAGCAGCCAATAGACTACGTGAAGTCGGGGGTGCCCCGATTCGGTTTTAGAACAGAATCGATCTATTCAAACCATGAAGTGTCCCCTAGTGGTGGACAACGAGAATACATTTTAAAAGTTGTTTCGCTGTCCCCCAGCGGTGGCGAAACAAGTGGTGGACATCGGGAATAATCGGTAATTGATGACATCAAATCATCAATTGCCGATATTATACCTACTGCTAATTTTCATGAAAAAGAATATGATTTATTAATTTAGTTGTTGAATAAAAAAGTTTAATGGCTAATTTTGAGGCTGGAATTTGATTTTATTAGCAGACAGATATTGAATCTCTAAAATATATAATATAATGTAGCCCACTGACAACATTAGTCGCTGAGTTATCAATTCTGAAGTAAATATATTTATCGGTAGCTCTGAGTCATATTATTTACGTTCGTAAATTGACGCTGGTTTTGATATTCTGTTGGAATATTAAAGATGATGAATTCATAATTATAATAGAAGCTGTTCTATTAACTCGTTGCCTAGATACAAAATAACAATTTTGTTGCTGCACTTGTAATTTCCCTTTCTTTTTTATAACACACTAGCTGCGCGCCGCGGTTTCACTCGCGTAAGTATCGATCCCGTGGCAATATCGGAATAAAAAGTAGCCTATATGTTAATCCAGGATGTCAGCTACCTCCATACAAAATTTTATCAAAATTGGTCCCGCCGTTTGAGCATGAGGAAGTAACAAACATATAAACACACACACTCTCACAAACTTTCGCCTTTATAGTATTAGTGTGATAACATAGCATCACGCCATGTTTCCTCGAAGGGTTTCACAAAGGTGTACCTATAATATACCCACATTTCGCCAGTTATGGTTAAGTCCCATGAAATAGGGACGTGCCTATTGTTATCAGCCGGGAACAACTGAGAAATTCCGGAGACGCGAAAAGCGACTTTAATTTATAATATGTAAAGATATTGAAAGCCTACAAACTTCAAACCTACTCTATTTTAAAACCATCTTTCTCTTTCATGTCCCAAATCTTCGCTGTATAAAATGGCTATAATATATCGGGTGCTGCCTTTAATAACGTCGTTGGGCGCCATATCTCGACAATATTTGGGCCATCACTCGTAGCCATTACACGTTTGAACTCACGTGAACTTTATTTTTAACCGACTTCAAAAAAGGAGGAGGTTCTCAATTCGGTTGTATTTTTTTTTAATGTTTTTTTACCTCAGTACGCCGTCACTTATAAACCGATTTGGAAAATTATTTTTTTATCTAAATGGATTGGCTTCCAGATTGGTCGCATTTTTATCAAAATCAAGTACTGATGATGGGATTCATGAGGAATCGAGGGAACTCCGCAAATATTATAAGCACACCTATAGCGATTTGGGTATTTTTTATAGTAACTCGTGTATTTATTCACGAAAACAACCATTTGGTGAAGTGGAACTGATGAAGAAGACCACAGATGGCCACCGGAACTCAATTATAAGTATTTCAAGATTTGCGATTCGATTACTTTAATATGGTTGCTAAGCAATGTATGCTCGTCACAATGCTAATGGTGAAATGGAGCTGATGGTGGAATACTAAGAGAACTCCTCAACAATTAATGTTCCTGCATCGGAAAAAGAAATATTTTGTAAAAGGCGACGGGCAAGTTGACATTAGGCTATTGTAACTTAGATACATCATAAAGAGACCTATTAAAAAGCGAGAAATAAAAACCAAAATTAAAGTTATTTTTCACTTTGTAGTGTTTTTTTTTTTTTGGAGGCGGTTTTTTTTTTTTTGTTAAAAAGTTATTGTTGTTGAGATGTTTTAATAATAATATGGTGTGATGGAATATTCACCATATCACCCTATTAGGCCCTTTGTTCACGCCACGATTTCTTTACGGTACGGCGTATAAATAGTGGCATAGAAAAAACGTGTCTGTCAACAAGCTTCCATAGTGATCCATACATCAATGACGACCGTGCCTACACATGGCGATTGAACCGTAGTTTTTCATGGCAAGAAAAACGTGTGTGTACAGACGCCAGCACATCAAGCTACTCGAAACTGTCAAATTTTCCCAATAAATTTTGAACCTTATGCGTTTTTAGCGATAAAGTTGAAAATCTATTAAAGACATTTGACAGATTGTAGTAGCTTGATGTGCTAGTGTCTGTACAAAGGGCGTCACTGTCTCACAGCATGCAAAAACCTTTCTCATACCTACAGAGAAGGCACGATTCGAGCCACCACGCATAAGATAATAACTTGTTTTGCTTTCTGAATTTTCTTTGCTTGTAGAGACGGTCGAATAAAACACATGAATCCGGCCATTAATTTGGATAATTGGTTTTATTCATAAAGTAGGATTGCTTATTCCATTTCCTTTGGATGGAAATATTAACAAAGTTACCTAAATAATTACCTATGTATTATTAGTCTCTAAAAATTTATTTTTCAATTACAACATTTACTTTTCTTTCATTTATGTCTTATTTATTTATCCTCACACTGGAACGCCATACAGCAATTAGGACACCAACGGAGCAAAAAATCACTTTATGTGCTGCTTTCCATGCATCCTGTGCATAGTAGACATTGAACGAGTGGCGATGGATCCACCCACGCTCATGCAGCGTGAAGACATTTCTCCATAGCCTCATCACTCTTTCCATATTGCGCACATTCATTGCGAATTTTTGAAACTAAATGTTTTTTCAAAGTAAACAGGTACTTTAAATTTGAAAAAACGGAAAATTTTGAGGTGTCATCCTCCCTGACAGACGACAGAAAAAGCAGGTATACTAAAGGAAAAACATAATATAAGTACGTGCTAATATTTCTTGCACGGTTTATCAGTCAGTAAAATTTTAATTAAAATCTCAAGGAATTCCATGGATTTACCTTTTGTTCAAGCTATTAATTGTTGAGGGTTTTTACCACTAGGGTTTTCATTTTATTATTTTCACTGTGGGGTATAATGAGTTTTTATTTGAGTAGGTATTTGTTTAGGTTTAAATTAAAGGACTTAAGACTATCTAAGGATTTACTTGTTAATAACACAACGATAATAAGAATATTATTATACCGGTATTGTTTTATGTTTTAGCTTAAACTCAAAAGTTAAACAGAAAAATAAAGAGGTTTGTATATATGTCGCAGGTTTTTCATAAAATTAGGTTTTTGATGAAAAACCTAGGTTTTTGATGAAAAACCGGAAGATGACAAAATTATTACTTTATGTTATCATAAGCCTGAGAAAATCCAGTTTTTTTTATCAAAAACCTAGACTGTATTAGTTTTATGATAAAAAAGGTCAGGTCGACGGAGCCCCGCTGCGCGGGGCTCCTATTTCTGTCTGCAGGGTTTAAAGGAACCTAACCAAACCGAACCTCGGGGTGCCCCTGACGTCGACCGATTTCCTTCTACATTTTTAGCCAAGGGCCTGCAGTTACACTTAAGTTTAGTCGGAAAAAGATAGAAGAAACTAACATTAACACCTCGTCGAAGATAAACCTAGGTTTAACCGGCTAATCTTAAGTTTATGCTCACACCTACCTTTAGCCGTAACATATATAACATTTATACCCCTACCCTCTACCCATGTTGGCAAAAAATAAATGATTTGATTTGACCAGCGCTTATATTTTATCATAAACCCAAACTAGTTCAGGTTTTTGATCAAAAATCTGGATTGGTAGAGGTTTATGATGAAATTGAGTTTGAAATGTGTCATCTTCCGGTTTTTCATCAAAAACCTAGGTTTTTCATCAAAAACCTAATTTTATGAAAAACCTGCGACATATACATTGGTTCGTCTTATATTTTCATTTGCTCTTTTATTAATTTACTTTATTATCTGTATAAGTTACCTTGTGGCTAAGTAATAACAGCCGCACGGGTCGATTGATCAGGTTAAGCTACACTTGTGGCGGTTGGTCCATGGATGGGTGACCAGCTTTACATATCAAGACCTCTCCGTGCCTCGGAAAGCACATTAAACCGTTGGTCCCGGTAGTCGTTTGTGGATCACACAAAAAAAAAATATATCGTGTTGGAAAAATCAGCGCTAAGTCGACTTAGGGCTGATTTTTCCAACTCCAGATAATTTTATCGGACGAATAATTTTGAATTTTCGACAGTTCTTCCATACAAAATCCGTCAGACGTCCATTTTTTTCCACGAATTAAAATTATCTGTCGATTGAGAAATCAGTCCATAATGTGATATTTAACACAATCAGGGAAAACTACTTTGACCTGCCCAAACTATAGACATAAAATTTTAAAAATCATTAACAGATAATTTTATTGAAAATTAAAACCTATTCAGATCCCACTTAAAGTTGCTTATGCGTAAATATTATTTAAGATAAAGATTCGTCCAATCGTCTTCGCAACGCCAGCATTTCTCGCACTCAGAAAGTCGGAATGTTCGCAGATGTCTTTTATTGCGTCATTGAGCGTGAAACCTATAGTTGTCTGCAGGCACGATAGAAATGTGAAGGATTTTTCGTATAGAAGGTTACAAGATATTGATTTCAGTTTTGTAGGTCGCGTAGCTGTTACTGAATGCATCAAGGCAGTCTGAAAGTATTTATGTATGGTGCAACAAGCTACTTTTCAGTTCCAATAGTATATTACTAACTAACATTCACTCACACCACTTATTGTTTACTAACTCACTAATCTGTTCTATAAATATTTGAACAAGTTAATTTCTGAAACTACCAGTGGGATTTGAAAAATTATTCGGTCGGAGAGACTTTTGTAAAAGCCTAAGTAAAAAGTCATAATTTGAGGTTTGGCTCTTGCCTATTTCCTCCTCCAATAATGGACCAATTTAAAAGATATTTCATAAACTGAATAAGAAGTATATACGAGTATATACTGTGTCCCTATATTTTATACCAGTACCATACCCGTATACCATATATAGATACCAGTAGGACTTATAGGTCTTTTTTAAACTTGTGATAGTTTGCATGTAATTCTAAACAAAATGTCCAATACTAATAATTGAAAATGCTTGCGTATAAACATAATTTATATAGAGCAGACCGTTGGCTGATTTGTGTTTGTGTGGTTTTCGTCAAAATGTTTTAAATTTGTTTGTTAGTTCTAGTATTCTTCGTATCGCAGTATTCGTTCTTCGTAGTATTATTCGTATTTAAGATCTTGTCGACCCAGAACATCGCCACTTCCACGGTTTCGTCGATGGCAGCGTAAAGGTCACTTTGGCTGCATGTTTTGGGGTACGGAGGGCAGGAAAATAGATGGAGCATAGTTTGCGACATAGCTCTACAACCACATCCTGCTGCCGTAATGAAAGCAATTAGTATTCCTAATAAAATTATAAGTTTACAATACAAGGGAGTTAGATAAATCGACATGAGGTCATAAAGCATCCACTTCCAGTCAATCATTACAACACATGCTAAGACAAACAAGGTGTAAAAGAGACAATTACCTCTGAGTTTTGGCATTTCTCTTCAGGGATCAGTCAAATAGAAAATGCCGGTGCCATCTTGTTTTCAAAATATTGACCAACAAAATATTGACTTGTAAAAGTGTCTTAGAAGATCTACTTACATACATAACCATTTCATGTCAGGGTATATGCTGAATTGCTGATGCTGTTATTTTAGCCTATGCCTATTTGCAATTTCGGTCACCAGTCAAGCATTACGTCCTCTGTGAACAAAGCTTTCATGTGGATGGTATCCAGTAATCCATTAAAGAACACTAGGTATAAGTAGTGTATACTATACACTACTACACACATTTTCATCAGGTGTGTTGGAATCTCTTCGTACTGTCACAAAGTCAATCGTTTGTAGATCATGATAACAGAAGGCCTAAAAGGGCCACTTTGGCAGAATCATAAATGGATAACATTATGAATCATAAAGGTCAGTTAACTGTTAAGTTAATCATATCAAATCCCATTAGTGAAGGATTTTTCAGTTATTTTTTTTTGTTTGTGCTAATATACCAATCAATCCAATCCAAATCCAATCTCTTTGATTATACCTACATAATGCAGCAAAAAACAAGAATAATACGGACTGTCTTCGCCATATTATAATTCATAATGTTATCCTTTTATGTTTCTGCCAAAGTGACCTTTTTAGGGTGCTACGTCAAAGGTAAATGCAATCTGGAATTGATAGGTTAATTTGCGTTGGTATTGATTTCTGATGAAATACCATATCAGTACGTAACTGATAATTTAATTATTATGTCGATACTTATTGGTTTATAGCAATTTTTTATCACCACGGTGTAAAATTTAAGTAAAATGAAGGAAAATAATTAAAGGAGATTTATTTCGTTAAGTTATATTCTTGATAATAGGTGACGTACAAAATAATAATAGCCGCACAAGTCAATCGATTAGGTTAAGCTAGCATGAATGGGTGACCATCTTTATATACCAAGACCCCTCCGTGCCTCGGAAAGCACGTTAATCCGTTGGTCCCGACTGTCATTCGTGGATCTTTGTCAGTCGTTACTCGTCATCAGAAGCCCGAAAATCTGACAACCAGTCTTACCAAGGGATAGGTATCGTATTACCCAGTAACTGGGTTGTGGAGGTCAGATAGGCAGTCGCTCTATGTAAAATACTGGTATTCAGCTGCATATGGTTAGACTGGCGCGACGAGCAACGCGAATCGCGCGCGACCAAAGGCACCGCTCGTTTCGCGACTTGCGGTGCCTTTGTGTCTCGCCCGATATTATTGTGTGTCGCGCCTGTTTAAAGGAGCCTTTATGGGATCTTTCAGGGAAAATACATGTGTATCTTCGACGGAAGGAATAAAAAAGAATTATGATATCAAAGAGGCGATAAACATAGTATATTTATACATTTTCTTTTTCCCGATAATAAAATTTATCGAAGAATGAGGCGGGATATTATTGTAGGCGCACGTCGAATTATGAGCGATAACAAGTCAGTGCGAGCCGAATGAATAATTCAGCGATTTGTCGATCGATACGTCGCGGGATTCTTGCCTAATCTCGTCTTTTCATAATAATTCTTAAATTTGATGAAAGTCAGGAATTTGGATGTTTTTCCTCGGGTATCGAGGAAAAAGGGTACCTATCATCTAAAATGGAGAATTTAATTAAATTTTCTTAATGAATAAGCAATAATTTATTAAATAGGGGCAATAAGTTGGTATTTTCTTTTAGTTGTTAAAATAGAAAAGAGCAGGAGCAGAGAAATTGATGGCTACTACCTGGGTGAAGTAAGCGAGTTATCAATCCATCGCTTTTGTGTTGAGATGACTGTGCCAAGTAGATCGATAAAAGTCAACCAAAGCAGTGAACCAAACAAAAAACTTCTCTACTAGATAAATATACGTTCATTTCAAAATTTAAAAAATGTGTTCATAATTTTATACAATCATCATTTTATACTTAATGAAATGATTTACCTCGAAATATTTAAACAAAATTGTAATAATCGCAAATATTTGTGGCTCCAACATTTGAGGTGTAATTTTCGATACCAAAATACAATTTAATAACCTTAATTCGTTGATTTTACTCTGACTCACTGGACGCCTGAAGGAAGAAATGGCCAGAGATGATGAATGAATGGATGGAAATCTAACGAGGTTTGCAGGACCAACATGGCCAGAGATCGCTCAAGACAGGATCCCCGCAGGAGGACACAATACAGGGTAAAAAAAAAACTCCCCAAGAAAAGCTTCAGGTATTTAAGTTCCAAGGCAAAGAAAAGTCGAGTCGTCTATCTTAATAACAAGAACTGGCGCATAATAACATTTATACGAGTAGAAGATGTCAACCCGCCTTTGTGCTCTAGAAAGTCTTAATATGCAGTTGTTCGCATTATAAATGTTGGTAGATTTTATCTTCGTTCCTTTTAAAGGCTCGCGCTCATTTAGGCGGGTTGCACCGCAACGCAACGCATGGCAAAAATTCTCCTACAGTCCGGCCTTCGAGAGAATGAGTTCTTGATACCCGTCAGTTTCATATAAACGAATATGTGTTTTGCGAATTTGATGTTTATTAGTTACTACAATTGTCGCACTGACAGGTGTCAGACACTTTGCATGAACCATTACTACAAGCGGGCCGTGAGCCTCGTTACACTGGAGTGGAAACAGTTCAAATTCAAATTCGAAGCTTGAATCTGTCCGAAACACTTACTGTGTTGCGGTGCGGCCCACCACGACTCTAAATATACTTTGCCGGATTTTTGCGGTGCGACCAGTCGCGGCTGTAATATGCGCTTAGCTTGATATAACTTTGCAAAACGATTATATTGCCATAACAACTTTTCTAAAGTGAAGTAGGTAAAATATTGAGCAATTTAAGCGAAACTTCTGAAGGAGCCTCTTGAGGCCTATTGTCGTGGTGAGGCTTTTGATATAATAATGTTTTTTTAATATGAATTATACCTAAAGATTAATTAAAGAAGGCAGATATTTCAAAACCAGATATTGCAGAACAAAGACCTCTTTTATATAAAAAGACCACCCAGGGTCATTGATGACCTTGCTAACTTACGATTTTCTCCCGGGCTCCCGACTCATGGTAGTCAAAGGAACCGTGGGGTTTTAGTCGGTAGGAGTCCAACATAACCCTCCATTCTCCCCAGATAGACCGTATCCATGAGGAAAAGCCTACGAAAAAAAAATCGGTCATAGATGACCCAGTAACTACGCTTGCTAATGCGTGATGGCAAATTCAGACTTCTTCTCATAAAGAGGAAGCCTGGGTCCTAGCAGTTGCAATTTCATAGGCTTTTAAAACAATTAAAAACAAAAACGAATTCTTTATTTAGTGGCAACACCCAAAGACATCAGTTAGCGACAACACATTCAGCGTATTTCGTCTTGTAAATGAATTTAAATTCAGGCCTATCTGCGAAACTTCTATATGGAGCTGTCAATATACATAATAAGTACATTATGATATACGGGAAGGGAGCAGTTTCTACGAAGGAGCAAATCGAATTCCTTAGCAATTTCCTTTCATAGTTCGTCATCGGATTAGGTTTTCTTTTGACGGGAGACGATGGTAATATATTCAGTCTTTTGTAGAATAACGACCACATTTTTAAGGCTTTTCTGGAAGCGGGTTTGTTCGCGCACAGATTCATATCGAATAGCATTTTGACGGAACATGACTTTTCGATCATGTTGCAATGGCCCGGACACAACGCGACTGGATAGCATCGTCTTCAGAATACTTATGTACTTGGGGTGGAGTGCTGGTGGCCTGAAATAGAGGCTTCGGCTTAGTTTACGCACCAGTCTACCACAATATTTTTCTTTGAGCCCATGACTGGACAATATTGTTCTTTCTTACTATTTCCTAAAGACATTGTAGTGAGAAAATAAATTAATTATTATACCCTAAACTCCTCCTTAAATACCAAGTTATATTTTATTATAAACTTTACCTTATTGTGTAAGAGCAATGTATGCATCATACTTACATGTGAATGTTCACAGTCCAATTAGTTTTGATTTCAAACCAATCAGATCATGAGCATATCTTGTTTTTAAGCAGAGGGGCAATTATCGTAATTTTAAAAACGTTCAGTTGATCTCAGTCTCAATATGACAAAAATATCTCTAATTTCCCTGCATTTTTGATCAGAGATGATTAATCACTCGTGTGAATGTCGATAAGACGGCACTCGAGACCGGTGTTGAAATCTGATAAATCAAATCAAAATAAATCATCATCATCATCATCATCATCAGCCTATAATGTTCCCACTGCTGGGACACAGGCCTCCTCTCAGTGAGAGGGAGTGGGCCGTAATCCACCACGCGGGCCCAGTGCGGGTTGGTAGATGTCACATGTCTTCGAATTTTTGGTTCTAGGACATGCCGGTTTCCTCACGATGTTTTCCTTCACCGTTTTGTGAGCAGTGGTGATGAAATAATTTACACAAAGTAAAGCGCGTGTCTGGGTTCGAACCTACGACCTACAACTCGTAAGTCGCGGCCGTTACCACTGGGCCACCACTGCTCAAAATAAATGGTCTGATGGAATGTTCAACTTTTAACAAGTTTTTGACATTGATTGTCGCTGAGATGAAATTGCGACTAAATTTTGAACGGTTTTAATTACGAGAATTGGCCTTCAGATATCAGACGCTGTACAGTACCTACCCGGCGATAAATATTGCACATCGACCTTTGGAAAGAGTCAATCGGCTAATTTCGGCGTCGTAGAGCGTTATCCAGAGATAACTATTTCTATTTCGTGCGACAGATCGCACGAAATACAAACGGTCCGGTATCTATTAGGAGCTGATAAAACAATAATTATGATTTGCTTCTTTTGATAATTATTTTTATTCTTTGTATAAAATACACCAATTTCCAAAGGTCGATGTGCAATATTTATCGCCGGGTACTGTACTAGAGTGAACGGTGCAGTCGAGTGAGAGTTCATTTTTGTTCCATTTCGCGTTCACACGACAAAATAACAAAGAAATGAACGTTCATCTGCTCATTTAATTTTGGGTAGGTGAGTGACAGATGCCAAGTGCCGAAATCCGAGATAGTGATAACTGCTTTACCTATATTACAGTGAGAACACTAGTATTGAAATACAATTGTATTGTACCCAATTGTATTTTGCCTTTACCTACACGTAAAACGATTACACTGCCAACAGTGTAAAATTAATGTAAGTACATAGATGTCTACATTCATTTCAATTTAGGGCTAACAAAAGATAATAAAAACATCAAAGAGGCTTAAATTAAGCTTTTATTAATCATTCACATTGTACGATGATGTAGGTACATAAAATATTTTAATTTTAAAATGGCCAGAGGACTATAGAAAATTATTAATGGCCGACAATCGCTTCTTGAATGGAAAACATTAAACAACAACTTGTTGATGTCAATGATAATTAGAATACGTACATTTATTAAATAATTAAGTATGTTTAACACGAAAATATTTTGTTATAACACACACACAGAAAACAGCAAAAAATGCAAATTTTATTTGGTTTATGTCCAAGGGACAATGGGGAATCAAGAATTAAATTTTCCTCATAAAAGTTCACAACAGAGCTGGTTAATCTAATTCTGAATAAGCAATTCAGAATTAGATTAACCAGCTCGTGTTATAAAAAATATATTGTGTGTTTATAAAAAAGGAAATGCAACTTTATATATTATTATGTTATTTTATTTTTACTTAATGGGCTTGTCTTGGTCATGGAATGAGAATCTTGGTCGTGGACCACCGAAAATCAATTTTCGTAGAATTTTACAGGAAACGGTATTCTTTAAGTCATAATATCAGGGGGCCTAAAAAGGTCACTTTGACAGAATCATAAAAGGATAACATTATGAATCATAATGGACAGTTAACTGTTAAGTTAATCGTATCAAATCCCATTGGTGAAGGATTTCTCAGTTATTTTTTTTGGCTGTGCTAAAATACCAATCAATCCAATTCAAATCCAACCCCAATCTCTTTGATTATAGTGCTGCGAAAAAAAGAAAAATACGGGCTGTCTTTGCCATATTATGATTCAAAATGTTATCCTTTTATGATTCTGCCAATGTGGCCTTTTTAGGCCCCCTGATCCGTTTACTGCAATTTCACAATACTTATAATATTTTAATCTAACATTTGCAAAACAAACAAATTTCAATAGGCACGTTGTTAAAACAATTAGGTGCGTTTACAACTGAAAATACGAAATATGTTTACAATAAAATTGTTCAGCGGAGTCCTAAGCAGGTTTACATTTTGTCGGGCTTACAGGACCTAAACACAAAAAACGCAAGTTTTAGAAACAATAAAAGTATATGATCGACTACAGTAAACAATATCAGAAAAATATATGATATTCTTCAGGATATAAGCTAGGTAGATAGTGTGTTGAAAACATAATATAACTAATTTAATACGATATAAAAAAATCAAGAATATACCTCTAAAAACTTACTTTTTACAATAAAAACCATACTAATATACATACAATCATTCTGATTTTTTGTCAGATTATTCTACAAGCAACATACTAAAATACCAGTGGTACCAATAAACAATAGGTGTTTTGTAATTAAATAATTGCTTCATATTTTGCAATAAATTACCAGCGTTGTGTCATCGCGCTTCTATTTCTTTTCTATGCAGGCCGACAGTGACCGCGCTTTAGGTCATGTTAGCCGCATTTCCAGACAATACAGGAATCATACATATCAAATGAAACATTGTTCCATTTTACATTCACATACAATAACATTTATTATATTTACATAGGATAAACGCCATGTTTGAAATTTTAACACACATTTACAAATGTGCTTGTTTGTACTAGTGGTCGCCTTTTCTGAATTTGATGGTCGGGTTGAGCAGGGTTATTAAGTTATTCCTTTTGAAAATTCTTAGTAAAAGCTCGGTGTTTAAATTTGTGCCTGATTAATAGATCTAGACTCGCTCCCTATTATATATGGGACCTTTAGCAGAGCTGGTGAAATTTTTCTGTACTACCTGCGTACCTCATAAAACTGTCGCACATTTGGACGGGATGTAAGAGCATTTTTGCAGTGTGGCCTTACATCACTGTCAGATATTTTGTATAGTTTTTTTTTTTGTGTTTCTTAGTAACAGCCCGAAGCTTGGAAGTTAGCGGTGCGATACTCCCATGCCTCAAAAGCACTTTAAGCCATTGATCCTGCGCTTATCTCTCTCAGGTCACATAGGCTTGCTGTCCCATCGGACTATCAGAGTATGAAAAGAGAGATATAGACTAAAATATCTCCCGCGCCGAATGCTGGTCTCCGCTGAGATGGTCGCCAAGGTCCAAATTCGGTCTGGAGGTCTATTACATTTTGTATGAAGCAGCACACATTACAGACGGGCTTTGCCGCGCTTTTTGTTTGTATTTAAATGTGATACGCTGCGGCCTAATGCGGCCGCCCCAACCCTTTCTCGAGCCAGCCCTTGCCGCTGAGCCTGTACCTTCAAATACATCCCGTTCCCCAGACCCAGCCTGTCCCTTGCTGCGGTCCTCCAGCGATGCCCTAAGTCGAGGCCCGTACCCCACGGGGTGCCCTTAGCGTGTAGTCGCTTAATTTAAAAGTTTTATGTCCTGCCTGGAGGCTTATTAAGGCTTCTACAGGATAGCCCGGTTAGGCAACTGACTACTTCTTACGATGACCACAGAAGTGCCATACAAAAACAAATGTGACTGTAATGTGCGCTTGCCTTTAGGAGTACCTACGTATACAAGTTGTGTAAACAAAGTATCGACACGTAATTGACCGTGTGATTTTCGTGAACTTTTTCAATTTAACCGGATGAACAAGCTGTGTGCACAATTAATAGAAAACTGTTTGTTGTCCACTCTTGTATTGCATACAATGTAGATTTTATCGAGCGAACTCGTGTTTTGCTTTTCACTTGTTTTTTTTTACTATAACTACCTCATTTTATTTTGGAATGTGTCAAAGAAAACTTTCGTAAATTAAGGAGGACGCCAAATTATTAATTTATTATTTTCCATTTTAAAACTTAACAATTTATTTATTTACCATGCCAGTTCCAATCAGCTTTAATTGGGTTATGTTGAAAGTACTCATACATCATGTCATGAGAGTTATAAATAAATATGTCAATTTACGAGTTGATCGCATCTGGGATGTGAAAATTACATTAGCTACAAGGTGTTGGTACGCGTATTCGAGTGGTGCTAAAAATAAAAACAGCACAACGAGGTCGTAAACATTTTACGTCATAAAAGAAAACATGTGAATAAACAATTTTAAGGGTTTATTATACATACAACTGAAGCGATTGTCAGATACACTTCATGGATTCCTAACACGCCTAAATGTTTCTATTTTACAATTATTCATATACTTTCATCTATACAATAGCACATAAATAATTAATCTATTTTAAAATATATTTCGCTTCAATATACACATTTTTCTTAACTTATCACATCTTTTAGCCTAAGAAATAAACTTTCTACAATAGTCAGTGTAAAGAGCTGCAGGAAGACTTTCAACACCAATTTAGGAGACGGAACCTTGTCACGAAGCCTTTAATTCAATTTGCCCCAAACAGGTTTTGTTATTGGGCCAACGAAATCAAACAATAATATTCGGTTAATTCCTCCCTGAAGTGTGTAATTCCATTTTCCTCGAGTTTACCAGAAGGGGCTAATCGAATTGTTCCGGTAACAAGTCGTCTCCCGCATGGCAATTACGATTAAATACCATAACCTCTGCTTTACAGCGTAACACTAATCATATCGAAAATATTCTGCTGAAATATATTAGACAATAATTTAATTCTCAAAATACGTTCTCACTTTGAAAATCACCTACCAACATGAAATATTCTGATTACGAACGAGAAAAAACAAAATGAACGTCGTTATAATTGTTAATTAATTCTGTAAGCTTAGATCTAGAATGAGTTTCAACAAAGAATTCAAATTATAAAGGTAGAGATGAAACAAGAATTACGTAGACGCTCAGTGGATATTCCCCGGAGAACTTAGTTCTGAATATTTCATGGTAACCTTTAATCTAGGGTAAGACAACACTTAAAGCAGGCAGCGAAAAGGATTTTATTCCACTATGTTCTTTATTACAATTATTGTACCTATTGTTATTATTCTGGTGATGCATATCAAAGGGAACATTGGAGAAAATTCAGTTACATAAAGTACCGATTCAATATCTACCTTATTTTAATTATTGTTTTTTATTTTATGATTTATCATTAACATGGTACCTATTCGAATGCAGTTAGATAGATATCCAGAAATAGCCTTTATATGCGATACCGTAATAAAAATAGCGATAGTTTGGTTAACCCTTGGAACCCTGTAGTAACTAGATCAGATAGGTATAATTGACATACAAAAGCTCAGGAAGAAAAAGGACACATTCGAAGAAGTGGTTGAAAATATGCAATAATAACATCATCTTAAAATTGATATACACTGTAACAATAAACTCTAGTTACATTATAACATTAATGTATGAACACAGTAAAATTATATTTATTTTACATTTTATTTAAAATATGAAGTCTCAAGCAGGATGCTTTTAAGATTGACATCGTAATAGATGTAGTTGTAATAAATATAGTAAGGGTGTAAAAATGTAAAATATATATTTAGCAAAACAAAGTTTAGGACAACCTTATTCCTTGAAAGTGAGACGAGGAAAAGCGTAAAGGTACACAAAATTGTATAGTAGGGTATAAATAAAGGGTAAGTATCTAAGAAATATTGAAACTACATACTATAAGCCGCTTCGCAGGTAAAATATTTGATCTGGGATAGGCGAGATTCATAGTCATTCAATTTAATTGAAGGGTAAATTCACGAAGTATGAGACCGCAGCCGAGGAGCCATAGCGGGTACTTTTGGAGGCAGCTTGAGGTGGCGTTCGCGTGGCTTGTGTCAGAATGTGACTTCTTCAAACTTAGTTCGTTGACCGCCACTGTAAAGAATTATTAACATGAAACACAGCTGAAGAATAACTAAGGTTGCCGGGTCAGTGGGATTGTCCGAAAGGGTTACCGCTGACCCGGAACATAAAGGGCTAAGGAAGGAACACAGGTGGGTTTTAGTCAGTAAGAGTCTGACACTCCCTTCCCGTCCACCCAGAGCGGGAGGGGTTTTTTTTTTTCATGATGGAA
This sequence comes from Luperina testacea, assembly GCA_927399505.1. Classification (NCBI taxonomy): domain Eukaryota; kingdom Metazoa; phylum Arthropoda; class Insecta; order Lepidoptera; family Noctuidae; genus Luperina; species Luperina testacea. The sequence goes on from OV656764.1 coordinate 16,458,139, forward strand.
AATCATCAAATGAAAAAAGCCCTGAAAAAAAAGTAACTAAGGCTGCGTTCATACTAAACGTTTAGTTCGCCGCCTACTGACTGTCCATCGTTTTCCCTACATACTCATAGTCAGCGGCTGACTGTTCGTTTAGTGTGAACGCGGTCTTAAGATCAAAATCCGTATTCTAGCAAGGTAACTTATGATATTTTGCTAAAAAGATAGTTCAAGTTCGAATGTCATAAAATGGACACGCTAATTTGGTGTTCCTAATAGGATACACAATACTTTCATTGAATAAATCTAAAGTCTTTAAACTATGTCATCGCTCTTGATCAGTTCTCGCTTCAATGCAAAGTTGTTGCACAAATTGTTCAGATCACGGTAACTAGACTACCACCGTTGTTATTTAATTTCTTTTGCATTATTCATTATATTTCTTGTTACACAGTCCGCTATCCTTTCATTTTGCTCCACCACGACCTATAGTCGCGATAAGAAATTGTTTATTCGAAACATTCCATTGAAGAAAAACTCATCGGTATGAGATTAGTTGTAGTGTACGTTGTTATTGGCTGTTATATAATCGGAAAGCAGTTTAGCTTAGTTTTATATAAAATCATGGAGTATTTAGGTACTTAGGAAGACCTACCGAGATCACACTGACATCTGACTATCAGTGATTAAAAATAAATTATATACGCCTTACAAGTTATAGGTTTTTTTTCTTTTTCGTTTGTTTTTTTTTTGTTTTACTTTCGTAAGAAGTGGCGCAGCAAATTTCCCAACAGCCCATGAAGTAATTTTTTGCCCCATTGGTATAATTTCTGTATGGCATTCTAGAGGGAGGATAAATAAATATAAATATAATAGTTTATTAGCGGTAACTTCGTGAAACACGCTAAGATCAGACTTTTGCTTATTTTGAGCTGAAACTAAACTCTCTCGCTAAGTTTCTTGTGGGATCCGCATTAATATAAAGTTTGTTTTACAGTTCCTTTTTAAGTTTAGCGAAGTTCTTTCAAACAGAATAATAGACAGCATTTAAGTTTTTTTGAGGAAGTTGGAAAAAGTAACGTTTAGTGAAGTGGCGGAAATAAGGAAATAACTTGGTAGAATTAAGTTTGATTTAGCAAAAACTAAAACAAAATGAACACTTGAATTGTTTCTTTCATTTCTTGTTAACACTGCTGGTGGGTGAATTCTAATAATAACTAGCTAATTTGCGAATATGAATATCTATTAAAAATACAATGAGCATTACAGTGTGAGTGGTTTGCTTTGAGCATATGTCTAGCGTAAGCATTGACGGCGTGTTGACGCCACATAGACGCTGTGTAAATGCATACGCTGCGCTAACACACACTTGCGTTCGCGCAACGTCTATGCTTTGAAAACTACGATCAACGAACTCTTAAGCTTTACGCTGTGTCAAGGCCATGTAAGGTACCTTTGCTTAGGTAAACCATTTATTTGTCTATCTATTAGAAACCACCTGAATCCAAAGATACTGAAAACTATATAATTATACACTCACCAGTAACAGTCTGTTTCTTTATATCAGCGAACTTCTCCCCAGGGCCCACTTCGTCAGGTATGGTCGCAGTACATGTCAGTTGAAGCCTGCCGTGCGCAGGCGCCTTAAGCTCTGCTATTGACACCCAAAGTGATATGGGTATCACTGGCGGAACTCGGGGCCTTTCTTGAATCTATTGAAAAAGGAATGTGATTGTCAATGAAAATAATGGTGAAGATTTAGAGAAAGTAGATAAACTTATTGGTATGTAATATAAACATTGTTGATGTTGGAATGTTTGATTTAAAATGCTTGAGACACGTACAAGGGAGGAGTCTTCGATTGGAATTTCAGCCAAAACATTTACAATAGCTGGGTTTGATAAATTTGCATTAGGTACATCATATTCAATGAATCCCGTGAAATCAACATCAGAATTCTTATCATCACATTCTAAGCAAACTCTTTAGGTAAAGCATACTAAAATAAAGCATGTAACTTTGAAAATATTTGTTAAGAAGGTTCTAAAACAATTAAATATTCCTCAAGTGCCTTAACTTGGGTGAAATTATTAACGTAATCCCAGCTCAGCTGCCAAACTTGGCTAATTTTCCGTTCTTACAAGCACGTCACGGATGTCAAAGAATAGAAAATTGGAAATGTATGGACTTGGTAAAAATTCGATTCGAACAAATGACAAAGTTGGGAATTTGAATTACGATAAAAGTATTAGAGAAACAGGAAAAGCGAACGAGTTTTTTGAGAAAATTAATTTTCTCAAAAGAAATGTTTGGTTTGACTTCGTTTCGGCAATTTTAAAATTCAATATTATGGAACATCAATGGAGCAAATAAAAATAATGGAAGAAAAATCACAACCGAACATAATGTATTTACGTGGAACAACTACTATTACTAAAACATAATAGATAACTAACCAATGAGCAGTAGTGGCCCAGTGGTAACGGCCGCGACTTACGAGTTGTAGGTCGTAGGTTCGAACTCAGACAGGCGCTTTACTTTGTGTAAACTATTTCATCACCACTACTCCCAAAACGGTGAAGGAAAACATCGTGAGGAAACCTGCATGTCCTAGAACCAAAAAAAAATCGAAGAAATGTGACATCTGCCAACCCGCACTGGGCCCGCGTGGATTACGGCCCACTCCCTCTCACCGAGAGGAAGCCTGTGTCCCAGCAGTGGGAACATTTTAGGCTGATTATGGTATGTAAATAACTTACTAATGTCACATATGTATATACAAATGACAAACCTATTTTTAATATATAAATCACTATACAAACCACAATTGAATTGAAACTGAGTGGCACAAAAATAAATGAGCACAAACTTGAACACATTTCTGATCACTAAAAATTGGAATATAATTTTTTTTTTTTAAACGTTGCTCTACACTAGGAATTTCTCCTGTACTGTGGGTGCGTTAACAAATATTTAAAGTCACATACACAAACAGCCAGACCCGGAAGAACTAGGTACTTGTAGGTCATACAAATATTTGTTCCGTGCGGGAATCGAACCTGCGACACGCAGAGCGGCAGTCAATCGCTTAACCACTGCGCCAACCATGCCGTTAATTTAACAGAACATAGTTAACATAATACAGTAAAGGGATTGCAAAATGTTACCACCACAAATAAATATTGTTACGTCAAAAGCGTTTGTGCATAAAACGTTTGTGGCCTGACCGTTTTCATTTCGATTGAAGATGGTTGTCAGTTTAAACAGAGAGGATGAAAAGAGTAATATTGAGATACAGAATCACTTGTATTTGAGCCCAATCGACTTCAGATTGAGATTGTCCTTTGTTATTTATTGTAAGACCCCCGCTTTGATTTGTTCTTTATCTGGTACATTCATTGCGATCTTTCAATTTGTTCTTTTCAATTGCGAGATTAAAAGATGTTCGTGCTATAAATAGTTACGAGAGAAGAGATCCGTTTTCTTTGTAAACAATCGGATAATCGTTGTCTTTAATCATTTGTGTTATTTCTTTCAAATTAAGAGCTTTTGATAACAAGACCCAATTAAAAATGTGATGGCCAAAATTCGCTACCACATTGCTTCATATTGCATAATTAGCCTATTAAAAAAAAAAAAAAAGTTCCCACTGCGAGGACACAAGCCTCCTCTCGGAGAGAGAGTGTGCCGTAATCCACCACGCGAGCCCAGTGCGGGTTGGTAGATATCACATGTCTTCGAATTTTTGTTTCTAGAACATGCCGGTTTCCTCATGATGTTTTCCATTTCACCGTTTTGAAAGCAGTGGTGATTAAATCATTTACACAAATTAAAGTAACCGTCTGGGTTTTGTACCTACGACCTACTTATATCACGTAAGTCGCAGCCGTCACCACTGTGCTAATACTGCTCTCCACTTGCTTGAAAGTTAATTAATGCAGGAGCGTTGGTATTCTTGTAAATGAATGTTAACGACGAATTGTTTGACGGGCCAACACGACGCTTGACCTTTACAATTTGCTGAGTACCAGCTTATCATAATCTTTTCCTTCGATATGAAAATTCAATTCTATTTTTATCCGACTTCTTTTGTTTTATTTTTTGCAGTGAAAAGTGAGGAATGGTTTTGCTATCTATTGATTGTACTGTAGAGATCTGCATGGTTTGCGGCATGCAAACTTTTTGATAATCTTAAGACGATGGCATAACGTTATAAGATAAACGCCAATGCCAATTGAGAAGGTAGAAAGCAGTAGGCGTCAGATTTGGCTGACAAGAGAAAGAAAAAGATGTAAAACACGTAGAACGGTTTCTAGGAATAATTAATGAACATATTCTATTAACCGTGGTTTAATTGATTCTCCCGGTTCCATAAGAGCTCGTAAAGATCTACATTACCTATATATTGACGTGGAGTTGCGGACACCAGCCCGTATTACCTATTACCTACTTATATATGTAGAAATTAGGGGAACATCATAGGTTAAACATGGTTCTGTTACATTCAAAGCAACATAATTACGTGCGATACTCAGAAAGTTTTGCGAAAATAAAAAAAAATATTCTATAGGTAAATATTTCCACTAGCCTCTATACAAAGTTTCATGCGTCTGAACCAGTTTTCGAAACACTTTTTCCAGTGCGCCGCAGACACCTCGTTTACAGCCTGCTCGAATGCTGACAGCGCATCTTCCGGCGGTGAAAATTGTATCCCTTTGAGCTGATTTTTTATTTTCGGGAATAAAAAGAAGTCACACAGTGCTAGGTCAGGGCTGTAAGAAGGGTGACCAAGAAGTTTGACCGGCGTGCTGTCCAGGAAGTCCCTCATTTTGAGGGCCTTCATCCATGAATGCCATTTGAAGTTTATCGTACGATTCGTCCGGTTTCAGGCGACACCAGAAATCGTAAAAATCATAGCGCTAAAATGTTCCCGGCGCAGATCCAATTTTTTAATGAAACACGATAATTTAAATTAGCTCGCAAACAATGTGGAGGGAAATTTTGAAATTGGAACGTACCTATTTTTACTTACAAATAATCATATTTTCAAAATAGATTATAAGTGGCCAGTCTCTCATACATAAAAACTTTTTTTCGCAATACTTTCTGAGTGGCCTGGTATATAAGCATAAAACCATAAATAAGTATCTGGGACAAACCTTAGCCATTTCCTCGCTCTGCTGATCCTTCAAAGTGCACTTATGATGCTTGGTTGTGTTCACAGGTGGCGCCACAGTGGTTTCGCTGACAAGCGCCCAGTATTTGGCCGTGTAGTTAAATTCCGGTGCGATGTAGCGATGCTGGTGCTTCCTACTGCGGTAACCACCTCCCCCCTTCGTGCGAGTGGAACTTGAAACGCGGTAGGAGAAGTATTTCACTGATTCTTCGTCGACCTAGACACAGAACGTAACCTTTGGTTTATTTAAGGTGACTTAGACTAAAGAGTAGGTAATTACCTGCATGTACACGGTAATAATTTGACTTTTATGGTGCCTTTATTTCGTAGCAGTAGGGCCGTTTTTAGGGTTCCGTACCAAAAGGATAAAAACGGGACCCTGGCAGTCCGGATTTACGTAGAAATCGTGTTATTTTTTTGTTACGATTGAAATAATTACTGTAATTTGTGTATTTTAAGAATGGAATGGCTCAGTAAGTGGCATTTTGTAGTTATATTTCATGCTCTTAATTCCCTTACACTATATCAACAAAAAAACAATAACCTCACTTACCTTTTCATTGTCTATGTACCACGTGAGCCGCGGCGCAGGCGCTGCGGGCGCGCTCGTGCAGTTGGCACGTAGCAACCCCCCCACCACCACGTCCGGCTTACCAAACGTTATGATTGGCGGGTGCTTTTGAGAATCTGCATGAAATATTACTCGTCAATAATATGGAAAAGAAGTAAGTTCTTATAAGTTCAGTGAAGGAAAACAACGTGGGAAACTTGCCGATCTATGAGTATTCTGTAATAATCTCACCGTGAAAACTTAGGTGAATTGAGCTTGCAGTGAGTATAATTAATAGTCAATCTGCATTGAGCCAGCGAGGTGAAAAATACTCATGCCTTTTTTGTGTGAAAAGACGATGATATTTGTGGTATTGTATGGAAAGAGTTCTCTATATAAATAAAAATTAAATGCTGTTCGTTGGTAAGCGCATCACTTGAGAACGGCCGGACCGATTTGGTTATTTTAATTCTAAAATGTTCCTAATAGAACGATTTGGTTTTTAGAGAAAGGAACATTTGAAAAGTGTCCTGGAAAATATTTAAATTCATATGGGATTTTTGTATGCGGTTAAGACCACAGCTCGCGACCAAACATTTGGACAGGTCAGCGTCTGTCCGGTGTGCTATATAGTATCTGCCTAATAATGATGGTTAAATTTTAATATTTAGTAAAGCTTAGGGGCAGACGTGTACTTAAGCGGAGACCGCGAATCGGTAAACGTAAGGTAGAACGCCTTGGTCAGCGGGATTGTCCGAAAGGGTTACCGCTGGCCCGGAACATAAAGGGCCAAGGAAGGAACACGTGTGGGTTTCAGTCAGTAAGAGTCTGACACTCCCTTCCGCTCCACCCAGAGCGGGAGGGGTCATTTGATGACTTCCCATCCTCAAAAAAAAAAGGTAGTACGCCCTCAGGCTATGTGGAGCGACGATCTTCACAGGATACCTGGTAACAGCTGGATGGGAGTTGCCGAAATTGAGCTGAATGGCGTTCCTCATGTCCAGCTGTGGACTGCTGTACGCTGATGATGAGTAAAAGGTTTTGAGTAATCTTTGTTTACAGATTTAAGCGCCTGAGGTTCGACTGAAAATAATTTCCCAAACGTTTGGTTGGGTCAGAAGGTCTATTCTCGTAATTCAAATGTCGGAGTCTCATCTCGGCGACAAACAAATGTCAAAAACTTGTCAAAATATAGAGAAATTAGAGGTATTTTTGACAGTTAGACTGAGATCAGACTGTGAACGTTCTCAAAATGACGAGAATTGTCCCTCTGTTTTTAGGTTGGTTCATGTTTAGCACTAAAAGTCACAAAATCACATACTAAGTTGAAAACTCAAATAGTAATTTTAGACATTGCCACGGGGACAAATTGCGAATTTTAGTGTTTACGACATACTTCCACAATAATATTTACATTAAAGTAAGTACAAGCACATAGCGGACAAGCCGATTCATTTAATTTAATTGCGGTTACGTTACCAAATTGTTTGCTCTCAGAGTCTACCACCATAGCTGAAATTATTTACTGTAATCATTTTAATGTGACATGACATTACAATTTAGTTAATTTACTTGTTTTATGTACAGTGATAGACACTCTCTACCATTCCCCTCTCGACAAGAGAGCTCCCTTTTAAATGGTATTTTAGACATCATTGAAAAAAACGAAAATGTGAAAACGAATAATTTTTTGCAAAGAATGTGGGTGACAAATCAAGGTGCGGTTTCTTTACGGTACGGCATATAAACCGCGCCGTAAAAAACGTGTCTGTTAACAAACTTCCATAGTAAACCATACAACAGTGACGACCGTACCTGCACACGGCGAATCAGCCGTAGTTTTTCACGACAAGAAAAACGTGTGTGTACAAAGGACTTTATTGGCATTAAATAATTGATTATGCAATCCTGTACATGTTATTGTAAAATATAAAGTAAAATCATACATCAATCACAGTTTTATGTGAATAATGGTTAGGAATGCAATAAATAATTACTTGTATCAAGAGCACGACAAAGTCAAAGCATTTATTTCAAACTAGCAGCGCCTTGCGGTTTCACCCGCATAAGTGTCGATCCCGTGGGAACATCGGGATAAAAACTATCTTATGTCCTTTCCCGGAATGCAATCTATCTCTCTGCCAAATTTTATCGAAATCCGTTCAGTGGTTTAGGCGTGAAAGGTAACATACAGACAGACAGAGTTACTTTAGAATTTATAATATTATAGTATGTGGATAGGCACTAAGGCACTTTTAAACGTCAAAAGTGCCTTTTGACTTATATTATAAAAGTCTGTAGACACAAGGGTATATTAAAATAGCAGAAAGTATTTAAATATTTAAAGAATAATGTCATAAAGAATTATCATTTAAAAATCACTGACAAAACAATACCACTTTTCGAAAAGAAATTTCGTTAATTTCTTATAGAAAAAGTGTTGTCACATTATTAGTAAAACATGAAACAACATAACTATTTCTCAAATAATTTGTAACAAAATATGGCTTACAATTTGTACATTTGAGCCACTACAACAAATCGAAACCAATTACTAATACGTCTAATAACAATATCCGCAGAAATAGCACGGTTATCGAGAGCCCAATATCTCACAAATAATAATAATAATAATGTTATTAATCGGAGTGCTTTCAGTCAAATAGAATAATATACCTATGAGTATCTAACTACTTTGACGTCATCAACCATTATATTATGAACATCAAATCTAATAATAGAGTTAACATTTCGGGGAGGCCTTTAGTGATAATGCCGATGGGTGGCGAAATGTGAACACAGACAAAAGAGAGGTTGTATCAAGTATGATTTAATGCGAGGAGGATATATTTAAGATGTAATAAAGAGAGAATTGTGCTCTTTTTTATATTATCGTTAGAGCTGTTCTGTAAAACTGTCTTCAAATCTCAGTAAAACACCCGCAAATATACACTAAAGTAAATCTGAGCACAAGACCGTTAATCATTAATTAACGAAGTTAACATTTCGAACAATTTTTAAGGTTACTTTAAAATTGTTAGGTAACGGACTCATTAACTTTCCATAAGTCAATTAACCGTTAATTAAGTACCTACAATTTGCTAAAAGACACCGCGCGGACCGCGGAGCATCGCGAAAAACACGTTCTGACAATCTCTAAATAAATTATTATTACAAACTCCAATGACTAACCCTTCTTTTATAAATTTTTCATGTCCTGCCTAAACTTCCATACCACATAGTAACATTTTTATACAAAATGTAATTTCATATAAAATTACATACCTATAAAATGCAATTTCTATCGACTAACGTTAAATCAACCGAAATGTAACGCTTTTACGTTGAACATAGTTAACTTTTTTAGTACCTAACGGTTTATGGATTAACTAAATTAAGTATTTGATTAACGGTAGTTACCCATTATGTACTTGAGTTATTGGCTTTTTTTCTTTTTCTCTAAAAAAAGAAGAATAATTGAACTGGCATTTAGCAAAGACAGCATTTTTGAGAAAAAATCTGTTGGCAAACCGACTGCCAAATGATCGTATTATGTTTCCGTTCGCTTTTTTAAAGGACGAAACCCTAATTACTACAGAATCGCTTCCCGCAAAGAGCTTCATTGATCATGAAGCCTGCCTATAACGTTGAGACACAGGCTTCCTCTCTGTGAGAGGGAATGGACCTTAATCCACCACACGGGCCCAGTGCGGGTTGGTAGATGTCATAAGTCTTAAAATGTTTGGTTCTAGAACATGCCGGTTTCCTCACAATGTTTTCCTTCACCATTTTTGAAAGCAGTGGTGATGAAATACATTACACATATTAAAGCGTCTGCCTGGGTTCGAACAACGCCGACAACGTTACGTGTATAGTCATAGTTTTAAGGTTTTTTAACATGTATTAGTTTATTATTGTATACGATTATTTTGTGTATTTTATCTATGGGCCTTAGTTGCCTGATAATAAAATTATTATTAATGTTATTACTAACTCGTAAGTCGGGGCCGTTATCACTTCGCCACCCCTGCTTTCCCAAAGGGCTTATGGTCAAATTATTAAACCGTTTCCTTGATACATGATGCAGCAATGTTCTACTCGCTACAAGGACCAGCATAATCTAAATATAACCATACATATAACCCTCCTAATAATATGTAGTACATAACATTGCAGAAAATAAATTGCCGTTATTAATGACATTTTCTTATCTCCTGCTTATTTTCTCATCAAATCCCCTACCATTATTCCCTGTCATTTTATCTACCGGCAAAGTCTAGGAGCTTCTTACAAAATAACTATTGTCATCTGAAGCGATTCAAGATTGAGCAATTTATATTCATGACTAGTATAGGAGCCATAATCAAAATGGAAGTGTCATTGTAAAATGTTGAGCTGTATTGCTAGATAATAAAAAGTTATATAGTCTATTAATGAGATATCTCTTAAGATTTCATAGAACGCTTTCTAGATGGTTTTATTTAAAACTGTTTGGTTCGTGATTTGTTTCACATCATGTAGCTACTACTGTTGTCATCATAATCATCAATTCATCCAAGTGACTTCCACTCCCCCTCCCTCAAGAGAGGCCTATGTGTCTTGTCATGTGTCACCGCCATTTCGACCGACTCTGTGCTTTACGCATGCAGCGGATTCCTGCGGCCTTCACAAGGTTATCGGTCTACCATATGGGAGGCCTTCTCACGCTACGTCTTTCAGTACGCGGTCGCCACTACAGAACCTTTCGGCCTCAACGGCCTCTGTCGTGAGTGTGGCCTGCCCACTGCCACTTAGGTTTACAATTATTCGGGCTATGTCGATTACCTTGGTTGTCCTGCGGATCTCTTCATTTATTATTCGGTCACGTAGGAAAACTCCAATACCCTTTGAGTGACTTTTAGCCTTCTAATAAGGCCCATTGTGAGAGATCACGATTCGGTGCAATAGGTCATCACTGGCAACACGCACTACTACTGTTACAGTGACCTGTTAAAACAGTTTTGTATATTCCCATTTCCGATAGTAATTGCGTTTAATGTTAGCAACTTTAGAGGCAGTTTAGAGTTCTGAAATTGGACTTGATAATTCATAAGGCCTACATCTGCGATCTCATGAATCTGCCTAACCTCTCAAAGATACTGGACTGATGTTATGAATCTATTTGAATAAGAATAATTTATTGCTCCATTTTTACAAAATAAATTTCAAACATAATAATATTGTACGCAAAATACGCGCATTGACGTCGAGTTACGCACACTAGCCCGTATTACCTACCCATTACCTATTATATGCTTACTGTAACTAGAATATTTAACATAGTTACTTGAACAGTGGTGAAACTTGGCAGCGCCTGTACCTTGGGGGTATATTTTGCGTAAGAATGTGTTAATTTATGTAATGCATTAATCTCAATTTGCAACAGCTACGGCAAATATTAATAAAGTATGTTGTATTGTTTTATTAAAATAAAGGTACCTATTTAATTTTATTTCGCTTTGAAAACATTGTTACTTTTCAGAACAGTGAAAATATTTATTTATACTTTACTAATGTAAATATGTACAACACATACAGTAAATTAACAATTACACATGTGGCCAAAAATAACATAGTTATTTACGAATAATTCATCACAATTTCAACAGTTCCCACGGGTATTCTCCAACAGTTCCGAACCGCATATTATTTACAGTTATAAATTAAACACATAATCCTGTCATTGCTGTCACGCAGTAGAGTAATGAAGCCATTTTAATATATATAAATAACTCTCCTAATACTTGATTTGAATCAATAAATATATTACTCTAATTGCCTCCATCAAAAAAATGGCAGAACTCGGTAGTTTTTTCTCTAACCTACAAACATAATAACAAAACACCACCGCCCACAATTTTCATTAGACAACATTACACAATTTCCCAACTCATTTTCACCGTGCGTAATGCTAAAACAATTGGGTATCTCGGCTAACGCTCGAACATAAAGGAGTTCCACCGTCCTCTGAAATGACTTATTCATTGTAATGTATGTATTCTGTATTCGGGGCACGTGTACGTACGATTAGTGTGGCCAGATGTGTCGGGGTTTGTGGGAAGTCCCAATTTTCTAGTTTAAGGAAAATGGCAGATTGCTTATACGAAACCATGGGGAGTATTAGACTCACGCTCCATGCAGTCACGACAGTTATAAAATGACCAGATTATTATTTACTAGACCAGATAATTTTGTACGAGTATAATGATGAGTCCTTGGGGCTCCACAGGCTGTCCAACCACTGGCGATTAACCAGCAGCTAGTAGAGCTAACGATTAAAAACCAGTTGGCGAGTAACGGGCAGCTAGTGCGCGACTTGCGTATATAACAAGCGAGCCTCGCTGAGTACTCCCTTTGATAGCTCTTGTCGCTGTGACAAGCAAATTTTCCCCAGCGGTGTGAACAGTCTACCATCAACTATTAATATACGTATCTCTTTTACTTACAAGGGACCCACAGCCTTTTGCACGTTTCTTGTGCGACAAAATCGTTGATAAGAAGTCGCTTCCTCGTCAGATGTGGGACTGATGACTACGGCACACTGTATCTAACCAACAGTAGTCGACAAGGAATAATGAAATAGAATTTTGCAATCAAAATTACATACATAGCTGTGTTATCTTTTTCAACCATTTAGCCATTTAATATTACGCCGGAAAAATCATGTACGTACGCTTTCTCAAAAGAAACCATTTTTAAGAGTTATGACGTCCTTCGTGACAGGCTTTACTAGACCGCAATTTCCTAAGCATTAAGATTGAAATACTTGTAAATATTCGTTACTTTTTATAGTATCAAAGTCTACTTACACACGACAGTCAGCTGTCGTGGATTGGAGGCAGCTGTGAAGATGGGCGTCTCTAACGACACCTCGCACCAGTAGAGCCCTGAAGCCGATGGGTCCAAGTTGTCAATTGTTATTGAATTCTCTGTTGATAGTGTCATCTGTAACAAGGACATTTGAATAAATAACACCGTCAGTATTGCCCGAAAGGATAGCCAGAGATAATACACATTTCGCCATTTGTCACTTGTAATAGTCATAAGACCAGCCTAATCAAACGGGCGCTTTAGACTCCAGGTTGTTACTAGGAAACAACTAATAGAAAAACCCACTACTTAATACTTTGCCACACCAGGAGATCGAACTCAGGTCACATTGCTAAGTAGTCACGCTAGCAAAAAATGTACCAACCAATTTATCAGCTCCTGAAAGTTAAAATTGTGTAGTTTGTTTTTTTTGCTAACAAATTACTAACATCTTTTTATTTTTGTGTACCTATACAACTAGCAACCCTACTAACGCCTTCTTTGTAACTATTTTATGGATTGCGTGCCTGAATTAAATATAAATTAAAATTAAATAAAAAATCGTTGTTTTTTCGACAGTCCTAGGGCTCAAAAAAATAAAATTAACAATTTATCATCTCATCTGTCCTTAAACTCACAAAAGAGATAAGAAATCTCAAACACATAATTTACCTGTCACCTGTACCAGAAACCTCATAAATCCAACACGACAACATTTCAGTCTGTCACAACAGGACATTAAATACGACAAACATTCCTATTACTATATTGTATAGGTTATGTTTATGCATCAAACGAATAAAAAGGATCCTCCAAAACCTTTTCCGTTCAAACTAGTGTCATTGTTATGGAAATTACAGCCCTAATCAAATGGGTGTGACGAACGAACGGGGTGTTTGTCTTGAGTATGTATGAATGTATATGTCGCAGGTTTTTCATAAAATTAGGTTTTTGATGAAAAACCTAGGTTTTTGATGGGCGGGGCGCGCGCGAACGCAGGAGAAACAAAAGCAGGAGAAGTCCCTAAGTCCCTGTCAACGGAAATGTATATCAGATTGATCATAAACCCAAACTAGTTCAGGTTTTTTATCAAAAATCTGGATTGTTACAGGTTTATGATGAAATTGAGTTTAAAATGTTTTCCGGTTGTTAATCTTCCGGTTTTTCATCAAAAACCTAGATTTTTGATCAAAAACCTAATTTTATGAAAAACCTGCGACATATACATAGATTTATTATGTGTTGTTTATTGTGGCTAAGTTACAGCCGCACGGGTCGATTGCTCAGGTTACGCGTCCGAGGATAGGTGACCATCTTTACATATCAAAACCCCTGCGTGCCTCGGAAAGCACTTTGAGCCGTTGGTCCCGGCTGTCATTCGTGGATCTTTAACAGTCGTTACGGGTAGTCAGAAGCCCGAAAGTCTGATAACCAGTCTTACCAAAGGGTAAATGAGTTGTAGAGGTCAGATAGGCAGTCGTTTAATGTCAAATACAGGTATGTAGCTGCATTCGGTGAGACTGGAAGCTGACCTCAACTTAGTTGAATGAATTATGTGTTGTTTATGTAGGTATCTTGGAGTTGAGTTCTGTATGCTTTTGCTTAGTGAACTTTTGATAGCAGTCTTATTAAAATACATTTTACGGGGGTTTCTGTTGAAAAAATGCCAAGTAATATTCTATCGATGTTTCGTAAAAGATTGAAAATTGAAGTTTCACGGTTTTGGTGCCTACTTCCTTCTGAATAATTAGGATGTTACTATCCTATTGAAGCCTATTTTTTTAATTAAAAATTGTAAGTTTTTGAAGTGAAAACTTCTTTAGCGGCGTTGTACACTTTTTTGTAATGGGTAAAAACTGTTAAACTCGCGTCAGGACACGTGACCTGATCGAAAATTCGTAGGACGGATGGCCGTAGCCGGTACTGCGCGTGTTTCGTTTATAAGACGATTCACAAAATACACACGTAATTGTTCAAGTTTTCACTTCTGTTGGCACTCCCGGAGTCCCACTGCTTTTTTTTTTAATTACGGCGCTCCCGCGCTGTGGTAGTGAAACGCGCCTGCATGACAATGTTCTTTTTTTGAAATTCATAAAGATACCACGAATTGAGTAGTGAGAATGTGGCTGTTTGATGAGTAAGGAAGGGATCGAAAAAGCAAAGGAGTTGCATAATGAAATTTGGTACAACATTATAACACTCGTTTGGGCAACCTATTATGGTTATTTAATGTTGGTGTTATGCTGTTTCAGAACCTTTTATAGAGGATTTATAGCATGGGTGTAAATAAAATACTTAATGATAACATAATAACATAGCATCACGCCAGTAATCCTTAAAGGGTTAAGAGGAGGAGTATACATTACAGTACATTTCGCTAGATATGGTTAACGCTACGTTTACTTTTGAATGCATTGTCTAAAACGACCTTAAATTTTTTTTGAAGTGAAAATTTCTTTGGGCGTGTTGGCCACTTTTTGAGATGGGAAAAAACCATTTAACTCGCGACACTGTTACCGTAACCGACACCTCTGTTTTAACTTTTGGCCATTATAAAGATATCAAAGTGTGTTACATTTTGTTTGTAAAGAATGACCTTCAAACATATTTATATGATTACAACGTTTTTTCAAGTTTTCTCTTCTGTCGGCACTCCTGGAGTGCCGTTTTTTTTTTTAATTTTTGCCCTAATGATAGTAATAGAGACTTCAAATAGGTACTCACATTAACCCTCCCTCCTGGGAAGGTATAGCTGGTAAAAGGCGGGACCCTCTCCCGCACATACTGGAGCAACTTCGTCCCGGTCCGTAAGAACTCGACCTTGTACAGCAACTGTGGTGGCACCTGATGCAGGCACCGGAGCGTGGCTGAGCCACCCCGGGCCACCCACGCGGGCGACACCAGCCGGACATCTACGTCCGTCGCCTGACCGCTTCCTAAGAGAGAAAATTTTAATTTGTAATTGAATTTTTAAATATGAATGAGGAGGCTGACCTAATTTGAGGTATGACGTGATAACTTAGCCTGATTGTCAGAAATGCTGTCAAAGTGTGTTGAACTATAAATTGTTGTATCTTCTCTGTATGAGAAGTCGTTTGTCTAATTACACGCTAACGTTTTTATTTATTTTTATTTGTGCTGACATATTCATCATCATCATCATTTCAGCCGAACGACGCCACAGCTGGACCTGCTCCAAGAACCGCCACTTCGGCCGGTTCTGTGCTTCCCGCATCCAGTGGATTCCTGCGGCCCTCATAAAGTCATCAGCTTACAATTTATTGTGTGGTTATTACTTAAACACTTGGCTATTACATTTTTATTATCTTTGAACGCGCTTTTGCCCGCGGTGGAGGTCGGAAATTATCCCACGAGAACGTTCACAGGGACAAAAAATATGCTATTTCCTTACCCAGGTCTCACGTCAAACTGAGTACTGAATGTCATCGTAATCCGTTTAGCCGTTGAGGCGTGAAAAGGTAACAGACAGACAAACATACTTTCGTACTACATCATCTGCCTAGCTTTTTCCCAACTCTGTTGGGGTCGGCTTCCAGTCTAACTGGATGCAGCTGAATACCAGTATTTTACATGGAGAGACTTCCTATCTGTCCTGTACAACCCAGTTACTGGGTAATGCCATACCCGTTGGTAAGACTGGTTGTCAGACTTTCGGGCTTCTGACTACCCGTAACGACTGTCAATGATCCACGAATGACAGCCGGGACCAACGGCTTAACGTGCTTTCCGAGGCACGGAGGGGTCTCGGTATGTATAGATGGTCACCCATCCACAGACCAACCGCGGCAAGCGTAGCTTAACCTGATCGATCGATCTGTGCGGCTGTTATTATTTACCCTCGGACCCCTCTCTCAGACTTTCGCATTTATAATATTAATATAATATTATGGAAGTATAGGTACTGGTATTCAGCTGCATCTGGTTAGACTGGAAGCCGACCCTAACATAGTTGGGCAAAGGCTAGGCAGATGGTGACGATATTAGTATGTAAGTGTGGATAGTTCTGCTTTTTTGACATCGTCGACTAGAGAAAGCTAAGAATATCAACAGGTCAGTAGCAACCAAGGCCCCTAATTACACACAAGGCGTAGTAAAAACAGGTGCCCACGAAATCACTGTAATAGTTATGGCCATCAAAAAGATTAGGAACTGCAGAAAGGTCTCTTTTTCGATAATTTCCATCATGACACTTTATTTGACTGACCAATTCTTTCCTTGCAATGGTAGGGCTAACGCCCGCCCGGTTTGCGACCACCTTCCTATCGGAGTCCGATGTCAAGCAGCCTGCTGTGTTTCGTCGATGCGTGGGACTTCCAGCGTCTTAGGCATCTTCTGGGCACGCTCGTTCCATCCTAGACCTCATCCATCGCTTTCCATCAGGCGTGATCGAGGCCCCATTCAACAATTTAAAAAAAAAACAGGTTTACACCCAGTCTTTTTAAGAATTTCTTCATTATTTACTTCTGGTGACTTTTATAGCCTTTCCGGGAATGAAAAGTTGCCGGTGGAAATTATATTTTAACGTTTTTCTTAGTAAAAAGGGTTTAAGGTGTCTTGCAAGTAACATGTCTTGAATATACACTATGGCCTCAGCACGATGAGCTTCAAAATCTATTCCAGATTATATACTGAGCAGGAAAAACTTTCTTTGTCGCCGGTATAAACAAATTCAGACGAGATTAGAAACAAATAAGGTCCTAAACGATTTGAAATTTACTGAGGGTCTAAATAGACATGATTCGAAAAAAAATAACACAAAGTTCTAACTGAGCGGCAATCTGATTCGTACCTGACCCTAACTTTCCGACTCAGAATAAATAAACTGACTAAAATATGTACAAAGTGAATGAATAAAAAGGCCTTTTGTTAGTTCTTTCGACACAAAGAGGAACATTTTAAGATAAAAAAAGAGAAATGTTCAAAACAATAAAGTCTTTGAAGGTGTAAGTGCACATTGTCGCCAGGTCAATTACGATTATAGTTCCCAAAGGTAACAACTATATATAATTGTTTGTAGCAAGACAACGCAGTTAGTTGTTTGCTTATTTAACTCAAGACCTTTTCGTTTTCCTTATTTCTTGTAGATTTAGGTGGAAATTCAATTCCCTTGGAATATACAAGGCTTGTGTACATAATAAGGTCCCGCCTCTCCTAATGTTATTAACATACGACTCAAACGTGTCTCGGGCTGTTTGCTCGGCAAACTAAAGAATAAGGGATTCTTTAACAAACTTCATGCTATACGGGATTTCCTTTGGAGAGGCGAAATTTGCGGAAAATGTTTATCTTTATTGTCTTTTCCGGTTTTATGATGAAGTCGTCTTGATAAGAAGCAAATTTTCTAAAAAATAAACCGTGAATATACGTTTGTGTATCTGAGCCTGACATTCATTGATTAATTACTCTATTTGTTTTGACATAAATAAAAAAACTGTTTTCTGTACCAATCAAATTCGTTTGAGTTGTTTTTACGAAAACAAGAGCGCAGGTGAGTCTCATAATGAAAACATTACTGCAGTTGTCATCACTCCAAAATTCACAAACGGTGTTTATTTTTCACAGCAACAAATTAGGTCTTTGTACCACAGCCATTTGGGTAAAATATAGCTCAGCGCTGTTGGTACAAGGTTCAGAATTGTTTGTCGAGATTAATATTCACGGATTCCCAGTATAATTTCCATGCAAATACACGAACATCCGTGATGTCACGACTTGTTGCGATACTGCAAATACAGCGATATACCGGGTTAGATAGCGGCAAATGTCTTGACGGTTGCAAAGACGTGTATACACTACACAGCCTCCCTGTAGCGGGTGACATCCGGGAACCTGCATCCGGTGTACGCATCACCGACACCGGACAACGAACGTGTCGTGCGAGGTTGCCAGATGGTGCAAATTTGATTAAGGGGCTACATTTTGAAAGTAGGACACCGGGTCGCCAGGGTCTGAACTATGGAATACCTCTATTGTCTTGATCAGACGTCTTTTGTTTGAACGTCAACCTCGTTATTTTGAGTGTGGGTTAATGATAATGATAAATTATTTTATTTTTGTAAGTAGGTTTGTGCAAACACTTTTACACGTCAATCATGTTTTTGGGAATGCAACTGAGGTATGCGTAAACGAAACCTTTTCAAAAATAATAACTGGAGAGAACATAAATTTAGCGTGATTAAATTGAACCCTTAGCAAAACAAGGAAGCATTTAAATTTTCATCTATATCAACAACGCATATTACGTTTCATTTCATTTTACTTTTTTTTTTACATTTTTCTCACATATAGAAGCAATAAGAATAAATGTACCCAGGAATTTGTAACAGTGTGATAAAAAAGTGTACTTGGAGGTTCTTGCCCGTTCTTCTCTATAGAGATCTACGTTTTGAAATTGGGCTCCAATTTTCTAACTAAAACTGACCGAATCTTTGAGAATTTAAAGTGCATGGTTTAATTGAAATAAATGCTTTAAGTATGAGTTGGAGTTTTCAAAACATGTGTTTGCATTTTCACATAACGACAAAATTAACAAGCCCAAACCAGACATAACAACGGAACATGATCAGAATACCTTTACTTCCCCTAATCTCAGACCTTGTGAAGCGCACTTCGTACTTAAAGCCCGTAAATTAAATATAAAAGAAGCATCCACTGGCCGTGCGAGAAACCCCGCTCGGCGGTCACACGTGCGTGAGGTTCGGGATAAGACCCACACTCCAGCTTAATGGATTTTTAAGTGTTTAAAGGATTTTAGTACGCCACATTCCGTTTTTACGTTATTCACCTGTAAGTGTTTATTCATGTTTGATGCGATGGTGTTCGTTAAGGAAGTTTGGGAAAATGGTGTGATAACTTTGTGGAGTGGAGAAATGTTTTAACTGAGGTTTTTAAGGTCGTAGGTACCTATATAATTATAATGTCAGTAGTCATTAAAAATTAATCTGCCTAGCCTTTTCCCAATTATGTTAGGATCTTCCAGTCTCCCCGAATATAACTGAGCACCAGTATCTCACATGGAGCGTCAGCCTATCTGACCTCCACAACCTAGTGGGTAATGCGATACCCTTAGTAAGACTGTCTGTCAGTAATCATTACTAACAAATAAATACAATTAATAATGTTACTGTGACTGCCTTAATAGCATATTACGAAATGAGGCCCAATCATTAAAAAAACTTTCTTTTCCATGATTCTAGGTCACAAGAAAGTAGAAATAAACTCAAAGCATTTATTACAATTAAACCATTTATAGGCACTTTTGAATTGTCAAAAAGTCGGTCAGTCAGAAAATCAACAAAAACAAAATAATCTGCCGTTTCATTTTCTCAGAATAGAAATCTTTTTTCAGAAGCCAGAACCTACTTAAAATTTATGAAGACCCTTTTTTGAGCTAGCTCATATATTTTTTTCGAATAAACCCTGAATGCGTAATCTCGGAAACCGTTGAAATTCACACAAATGGATTTCCACAGTGGACATCACAAAAAAGCGGCCCAATGTGTATTGGCATCGCGCACTGAGGTCCGTACTACTAAAACCATTAGTTATTTATTTCCTCATAACAACTACAAAAATTAAGAAAGAAAATACGTTTATTTTGTACTAGCTTTTTCCTGCGGCTTCGCCCGCGAGGTATGTCGATAAAAACTATCCTATGTCCTTCCCCGGGATGCAATCTATCTCTCTGCCAAATTTTATCGAAATCCGTTCAGTGGTTTAGGCGTGAAAAAGTAACAAGCATACAGACAGACAGAGTTACTTTCGAATTTATAATATAAAGCTCGTAAGGATATAAAGCTCGATTACCACTCACTGACATAATTGTTCTCCCAGATGGTGAAGGGGGAGGTGGGTATATTTTTACAGATTCGTATAGAAGTAACTCTCACGAGTATGGGAAAAATCCCAAACCTCCCCTTTTCCACCCCACTCTCCCCCCTCCCTATCGTATCTCGGAAATTAAGAAACTTGGGTTTTGTTTTTTTATGGATTCGTATAGAGGAGGCTCGGAAAAGTAAAATCCATTTTTCAAAGTTGCCCCCTTGCCCCCCTTCTCCCCCCCCTCTAGGTAGATCTCGGAAGTTAAGAGACTTGGAACATTTTTTTTTAGATTCATATCAAGGGGCCCAGAGTTGGTCAAAATCATTTTTCAAAACTCCCCCCTCTCCCCCCCTTCACCCCTCCCCCCATCGTATCTCGGAAATTAAGAAACCTGGGTTTTGTTGTTTTACGGATTCGTATAGAGGAGGCTCGGAAAAGTAAAATCCATTTTTAAAAGTTGCCCCCCTTGCCCCCCTTCTCCCCCCCCTCTAGGTAGATCTCGGAAGTTAAGAGACTTGGAACATTTTTTTTTTCAGATTCATATCAAGGGGCCCAGAGTTGGTCAAAATCATTTTTCAAAACTCCCCCCTCTCCCCCCCTTCACCCCTCCCTCCATCGTATCTCGGAAATTAAGAAACCTGGGTTTTGTTTTTTTTACGGATTCGTATAGAGGAGGCTCGGAAAAGTAAAATCCATTTTTCAAAGTTGCCCCCCCTGCCCCCCTTCTCCCCCCCTCTAGGTAGATCTCGGAAGTTAAGAGACTAGGAATTTTTTTTTTTCAGATTCATATCAAGGGGCCCAGAGTTGGTCAAAATCATTTTTCAAAACTTCCCCCTCTCCCCCCCTTCACCCCTCCCCCCATCGTAAGAAATACTCCTCAAAAACACGACCCCGCGAGCTGCTTGCAGCTCGCGCAACGCCCAAATACTTTTTACAAGGGTAAGAAATACTCCTCAAAAACACGACCCCGCGAGCTGCTTGCAGCTCGCGCAACGCCCAAATACTAGTTTATAATATAAGGATGGGTAGATTAAACGCCACAAAACATAAAAATCAAATAATAAGTAAATATAAATTAATTAATAAATATCTGATGTAGTGTATTGTAACGTGTGACCTTTTAGTCTGTGCTAAATAAATGTATCTTCTTTCTTTATTTCTTTATACTCCATTTATTGTGTATGTGTGTATTTATTTGTTGTACCTATGTATAAAGGTTCCTGCAAACAGGCGCGACGCGCAACGCGAATCGCGCGCGACACAAAGGCACCGCTCGTTGCGCGACTTGCGGTGCCTTTGTGTCGCGTGTCGTGTCGCGCCTGTTTGAAGGAGCCTTAATGCATACACTATTACACCACCTACACTTGTCCAAATCATAAAACACTAACATCATAGTTACAACCTCATTACCATGATCAAAGCAACAACCACCTGCTACAGTGTTAACAAGATTATTACATGCTCATACGTTGGCTACACGGTATAGTCTCCTGAGGATCGCAGGCTACGCACTCGACATGCTTCATGCATCAGGTACTCCCGGGAGAGAAATAAGCTTACCTGGCGTGGAGGGTCTGGAAGTAAGCGATGGGGGCTGAAACTTGAAAGTGTTAGCAACGTAGTTAAGTCTTGTTAAGTGATATTTTAAAGTTTATTTTAAGAAGCTATAAAAAAATGTTTATGATTCATGTGTTTTACCAAGAACTAGAAATAATTCCGCTTATTTTTTAAGAGTAATGTTATAATTATTTCAAAACTAAGAACTTTTACTGCCATAATCTATACCTATTAACTATGTGTACCTAACTATATTTTTCTACTGTTATGGTTTGCTCAATAAAGAAGTTTTGTTCTCTGTGCAATCACCAAACCAGTGAAATTGCACTTAAGGTCAAGTTTAAGTCCACATGAGTACCTAATTAATCTCTTCTTCACTAAAGTTATGCCACTGGCCAACGCGTGGTGCAAATTTTACCAGTCAGCAAAATTGATAGCAGATCTAACTGCACAGGGTGCTATGCAACCTACATCTTAATAAAACTAAATTTACAAAACAAACAACAACAAAAAACATGCTACTAAACAAAAGTTTAAGTTACCACTAAAAATTTTAACACGTTATCGGTTCAAAATCGCTTGTTTCATTGCCTCAATATAAGATTTCCCAGTAATAAACGGAATAGTTCCCAACTTAATAAAGTGGTGTGCTCATGAACAATAAATGCCAATAAGTTTTTATTCGAAGTTATACCCTTACCTTCCAAACTTCCAAGTTGAATTTGTAAAGTATGAAAGCAAATTCTTTCGCTTATTTTAAATTAAGCTTCGGCTAAACTGGAGCGTCAGTGACGTGGGAAACGTCAGCGAAGTCTATCCTTAGACGACTACGGCCCTCTTTCTTTGGTGAAGCTGTCATGCAGTGTCGGAAAAGTGCATGGATATATGACCTTACAATAATTGGCACATCATAATTTAGTAAACGAACTAACAGAATACGAAACATCATGCTGCGCTCCAAAACGGGGATCCTAAACTTAGGAAAAAAGGCTGCCAAGCCGAAATGGGATTGGGTAACAGTTATCCATGGTAGCTGCCTGAGGATGGACGGCGCCGCCGAGGCCGGCCCAAGAAGAGGTGGCGAGAAGTCCTAAACGCATACCGCAAGGGTTGGATCGAGGTGGCTCTAGAAAAGGATGTTTGGAAGAATTTGGGGGCGGCCTTTGCTCAGTAGTGGGATAGAGAATACTAATAAAAAAAATGTTTTAGTCATCTCCGTCACTCATACAGTTGTAGAAGGGTCCCTGCCATCTTATTTTTTCAGAACAATTTTTTACTACAGCAACGACTTCTTTGTTAATGTCATTTGATCTTGTAGTACTGTATCTGTGTGACAGTTTGTTTTTAAAGTTAGCTCGAAGTGTCATTTTTTGTGTGGAGTGGCAGTCGTTTTGGTCGCGTAAGTGATGCACAAGCTTTATAGTGGAAAGCGTGTTCTTACGATAAAACGACCTAGTTTTAACTAGCATTCGCGTAACATACAATGGGGCTAATAAGACTGAGGAGGCTAATTGGAAATATAATTTATTGCTCTTGTGTAGATAAAATTGTTTACGGGTCGTATTTTACATAACTTTGAACGAACAAGTAGATTAAATGCTAAGACGTTTTAATAAAATGGTTGAAGCTCTGTTGTGGCTTTATTGCTAATGCCTTATTATTATTTGTTTTACAAAATGAACCTTTGAGGCCTGATTTCTCCATCGCCAGATAACTTTTATTCGACGAATATAATTGACGTTTGACAGTTTTTGTTTAAAATAACTGTCAAAATTTCAAAATTATTCCTCGAATAAAGTTATCAGATGATTGAAAAATCAGCCCTTAATGTGTTTGTTTCTCGTACAGTGAAGTTTAGGTATGTCGGGAGCCCTGACAGTAGCTGTATTTATCATCATTTCCAATGCAACGTTTTAAAGATATACGAACATTTTATTCTTTCCTAGATTCTGAGCGCGACTTCGTTCGCGTGAAATTTCATATTTCCCGATCAACCCCGTCGCCGTCGCATCGCATCACCTGCCCGCGCTATTACTGTTTTTTTTTTTCAGGACGGGAAATCATCTAATGAATCCCGCTCTGGGTGGAGCGGAAGGGAGTGTCAGACTCTTACTAACTAAAACCCACCCGTGTTCCTTCCTTAGCCCTTTACGTTCCGGGGCAGCGGTAACCCTTTCGGACAATCCCGCTGACCCGCGCTATTTCTTCGTTTTTGTTTAGCATTCTTTCTGATTTTTCCATTTTGCTCGGTTCGTAAGGGTCTTAGCGCGATGTTAAAAAGGTCTTCCTCAAGAATTGGGCTATCAAATGCTAAAATATTTTTTTTAATCCAACTGTTAGTTCCGGAGATTAGCGCATTCAAACAAAGAAACAAACTTTTTAGCTTTAGTATTATAGCTATATTAATAATGTACCTAGACGTTAATGATGGGAACCTAACTGTGATTTTTCATCAATGTTATGGAAAAGTTTATTTTTCTATTCAACGTGACCTTTTACTTGATACCTATAATGAAATACCAGTCAAATCACTCAAGGTAAAGCCAATAGGTGTTAAAAGTTTTATGGAAAAGCGTGACTATCCTTAAAAAAGTTGTTGTTGACCAAGGAAGCTTAATATTCGTAGTTAGTTTTGTCGAAAGCTAAAATCTTGAAAACAAGATAATCTTGACTTAATTCTCCAGCCAAGTTTGTAAGTCTTGTTTAGATGAGACACACTTTTATAGATTTCAAAAATTGATTTTAAGTAGATTTTTAAATTTTCGCAACCGCCATCTTGAATTTTCATTTTGACCTCACTATCGGTTTTAGTACCCTCAAAACCATGAAAACGACACCCATGAAAAAAAAAATTTTGCAGCCGCTCTCAGATTTTTTTTTGACCTCACTATTGGTCTCAGCACCATCGAAAACCATGAAAATGAAGTCGCATTTTTGTTACGAGACGATTTCTACCATTTTACTCCTATCGCAAGCCGCGTTAAGGAATTTCCTTCCAAACAAACATAACATAACATGTCGCCTTTATAATAGAACCAAGGATAAATAATCTCATAGAATTGCTAAGTTAGTACGATTTATTCTGGTCTAATCGCCTGAACCCCCCTCCACCCCCCTCTCCTCGATCTCCTGCTAGCGTATACCCTGAGATTTGAATATCAACAACAACAACAAACAAATGAAGGCCCAGAAATGCTACTTAAGTAATAATAATAGAATTGTCGTTACTTCCCCGATAGTGATTGAAACCTGGCCACAGCTAATATCTTGACCGAAATTCAATTTGTTTGAAAGCAAATCCGTGTTGCCATTTAAATAATTCATTACCTACCTGCTTCCATTCTGTGTTTACTGGCAACAAATATTTTTGGAGAAGAATAATGAATATGGATAGGTAATCTGATAAAATTAATGGAATACATTGTTTGTGTAGCATTCTATTAGTAATGGGTCATGTATTATATACCCGTATATACCTTCGAATCTTATGTACAGACGCCAGCACATCAAGCCGAAAATGTCAAATTTTCCCAATCAACTTTGAACCTAATAATTTAGCGATAAAGTTGAAAATCTATGAAAGAAATTTGACAGATTTTAGTAACTTGATGTGCTTGCGTCTGCACCTACGAGTTAGCGAGGATATTTCATTTAGGTTCAAGTAGGTTTCTTTTCAGACCAGCCGGTTTTTTTTCTTTAGGTTTGGTTTCAGACAGGATGCGGGAGACGGAGGGTGTTATGGCGCAGCCTGGGAGAGGCTAAGTTGTGGTTTCTTGTATATTTACCTTTTTAAAAAGTGTGTCTATGTATTTGTTTTCTACTGAACGAATCAAAAACTTCTCTTCAAGGATCGAATCGACAACAAAGAGTGTAATTTGAATAAAAAAATGAACGAAGTTCTTGTACAATTTTCAAAAGCCGACTCAAGAGAATTATGAATACGCTGCTTATTAGTACGTCTGGTACACGGAGGAGGTTTTTCTCCTCCGTGCAGATCTGGCGTTAGTCAGTAAACTTTTCTACATTTTAAAAATATCAGTTTCAAAACTAGGGATATAGAACCGACGAAATTGTATGGTACTTTTCACGGTACGTCTGACATCTGACCTTTGTCAGCCAATTAATTTTAGATCCCAATATTCCAGTTGTTGTGACCCATCTTCATACAATCAACCTTTTCTCTCACAAAAACCAAACTCATATATAAAAGCACGATAGCTAATCAATTGTCTGGATTAGACAGGGACTCCCACAACCAAATCGTAGACATTAAGCCCTTTACTTGAATAATTGTAGGTATCGAGTTTGTAAATAGTTTATCCATCCGCTTAAATAGTGCAGCCCTTTGAAAACTACCCCAAGGTTTATGCGGTTAAACATGCTACTACCAACGTGCATTCACAAGAAATATTATCTACTCAAATTGATGCATCCAAGTAAACGGATAAGTATAACGTTTAATATTTCTATATCATTAAATTCCTGCACGCCGTTTAAATGCAGCGTCACTATTTGAACGGATAGACTAAACTAGTGAATCGAGGAGCTGGCAACGTAATATATTTTTTTCCGCCGAGCTCGATTTGGGTCGGGTGATATGGCTCGCGGTTTGGTTGTTCGCTGCAACTGACACGCAACTTACTGTATTGGAGATTTGGGAACCTTCTGCTAGATTTAGTGCGACGGTACATTAGGCGCAGACTAATGTGTGGTCAGATAAATCATTCTGGATTCGTGAAAGCCAGATTGTAGAATCTCTGCTGTAATTTTCCAAGTGAACTACTTACTTATAATGATTAGGTAGTTTTTTTGATTATGACGGCACGAAAGTTATATCTCACGACACGTTAATACGCAATATGAAACTAGATCAATTCAATCTATACTTACATGAAAATGAAAATAGCAACGTATTTAAAACTGTACATTGAATATTTTGGAAAAGAAGTTATTGCTACGAGGTGTGGAATGAGTCTGATGCCGAAAATATGGTTTTTAGATTTTTTTTTTCCTGTTCTCTGTTTGTCTGGATGTATGTTCCGGATTGGCACTAAAACGGCTGAATGGATTTGATGAAATTTGGCACACAGCAGATAGTTTATAGTCTGGATTAACACATAGGGTAATTTTAATTTCGCTACTAGGTATATTATCCAACATACACGTGGGTGAAGCCACGGGCTAAAGCTGGTATTAAATATGAAGTCAAAATAGCACATTGTATTATGTTCAAACTGAGCCTAAAAACAAAAAATAAAATGTGGCTTCCGAGTTTCCTTATTCCAAAATGTACAATTCATACAGCTACATGAAAACAGACAAAATTTCGATATCGAAAAGGAAACAATTCCTGGCCAGATAAGGCATAATGTGTAGCGAACCATGGTTCGAGGGTTAGTATCGGGAATTTATATGTATTCTGAGTCGTCATGGGAATTTCCTTTGCGTGAGCAAGAATTTTCAATATCTTTCCTTCTTATCAATTTGCGGAAAAGTTGCAGTGTCATTGTTTATTGAAAGAAGGATACGTTACATTTCAAAAAGTCACGTTACAAAAGAAGGTAAGTGTTTCCAAATAAAATCCCTTTCAAACTCTATTTCTGCTAAAGTCAAGGGCAGAAACATTTTCAATCCACTGCGTTTTGTCATAGGCATCGCTTAACCTCACTTTACGTGAGACCAAATTGGAATCCTAAAGCCCCTGAATATTTCACAAGGCCAGCCCCAAAGGTCATTCCAACCCGTGCGCAATCCACGCACAAAAATAAAAACAATTTACCGTCAATCTGATTTTGGGCCGCTTGAATCAAAATGTGAATCTGTGTCGCTCGGTAAATGGACGACACCAATTTAAGTGTAGGGACCGTCGATTACCGGGGGATGGGAATGACCTGCTGTGGCTTAATCGTTTTTGTCTTCACATTCCAATAGCGTCAATGGAACTTAATTTACTCGCAGGGATTGTACTAAGTTCCATTTTAGTACTGGGACAACCCTAATGCAAGTTCATAGCCAAACGCTTGAGATAAGTCCGCACTCGGGGGAAATTGTATCTAAGTCGTTGAACGTATCAAAATTGCTATGGTACGTCGGTGATATTGGAAAAATTGAGAAATAGGATTAATTCTATATTTTTGTGGCGTTTAACGTTGATTTTAAATTCGACAAGATGCTTGAATTGGCATAAGGCAATTTTATTTCAATTTGTACAAAATTTTGTCGTATATATAGATCATTGATATGAAATAATATTTTAGGTACTTACTTTATTTTTAACTAAGTTAGTTTTAAATTAACGTCAAAAGTACACGGTGTCTGCAGTTTGCGATGCAAATCAGTTGGATGATACGGTAGTTAATTTGAATTTATAATGAATCTAATGAATTCACTATCAACAGAACTCGGTTACTTAGGTATGCTAATAACTATATTGTATGAAGGTAGGACTCTCATAAGTTTTCTTGACTAAAGTCATCATCTGCCTAGCCTTTTCCCAACTATGTTGGGGTCGGCTTCCAGTCTAACCGGATGCAGCTGAAAACCAGTATTTTACATGGAGCGACTGCCTATCTGACCTCCACAACCCAGTTACTAGATAATACGATACCCCTTGGTAAGACTGGTTGTCAGATTTTCGGGCTTCTGACTAGACTTCTTTACTAAAGTATGTACTATTTTTAATTTTTAAGATTCAGATTCTATATCTCACATTTGATATGAAGGAAAAACGTTGAGAAGCTAAGAATTTGAATTTTAGTCGTGTTAAAATGTTTTATAAATCAATTCCACAACTTTGTGAGGGTTAATCTAGAATACAGTCTCCATACGTTGGCTCATCAAGTTTCCCTCACCTACTTTCATATAGGTATAATAATGATGTTGGTATTTATCACAAACTAAAGTCTTATAATTATTCCATTCTTTAAGACTTTGCATCTCGGATTTAATATGAGTGGAATACGTTGAGAAGCCAAGAAATTGAATATTACTCTGTGTCATAGTTTTTGTAACTTAATTCCACGATCTTTGTGAGGGTTAAGTCTCCATACATTAACTCATCAAGCATTCCTCATCTATACCGGCATAAAAAATGGAAGTTGTTTGGTATGTTACTTATTAGAAACTAACGCCGTTTGACCGAACACCATGAAAGTTGACATGTATACGTAGTTTTTCATTGTTATATACAGGCTTTTTTATTCCAACTTCCACGCGGGCGAAGCAGAAAACACTCTAAACTCTGATTTTTAATTTGCTAGACTACAATGACTGTTTTTCAGTCAACATGACATTATTTAGTATATATTAGCTGTCATTTTGGTCTAGCAAATAAAAAATCTGATAATAGGTTCTTTCACGTCTGCTAGGAATTACCAAATCACCACACTTTAGTTAACAAAATAATCGAAAACCAACTCACCTAGTTTTAAACAGCAAAACAGGAGTAGAATCGAAAGCCATGACGTCACCAAAGACCGCACCATCGCCCAAACGTTCCTTTTCACATCACTTAAACCATCACTCAAGTTCTATCTTATCACTTATTAGCACTATTTTATCACAATTTCATTTTTAAAAACATATTTAATGTACTTTCACGTTCACTAGTTTATTGTCATGGCGGGCGCTGAAAAGAAAAAAAGAAATATTTAAAGATAAAAGCAGTTTTGTAACTGACAGCCTGTGACAGACGAACCGACTTACCGGAACGCCATGTGAACGAAGTCTCGGACTGTCAGTTTAATATAATACGGAGAAGCTAACCAAGTAAAAATTACGGTATAAGGAAAAAAATAAATTCAAACGCTTATGTTATGTATTACGGTTGATAAATTATTTTTTCTGTAAATGTCGAGCCGTTTTCATTTAATGAACCATAAGTAAAATTCTTATACTTTTACGTATTATACTTTTTAATTTCTCACAAGTGCGGTGGTAAATTCTAATGGTTAATAAATAATTATGTTAAATAGTAAATTGTAAATTATTACACGTTCAAATACTTAGAAAATCTACATCTATACTAGTAATAAAGCCGAAGAGTTTGTTTGATTGTTTGAACGCGCTAATTTCTGGAACCACCATTTGAACCACTATTTGATGTGGTAGTGTAATTGCATTTAATAGCCTAATGCTTGAGGCAGGCTATCATCACCCTGCCGGGTCAGCAAGATTGTCCGAAAGGGTTACCGCTGGCTCGGAACATAAAGGGCTAAGGAAGGAACACGGGTGGGTTTTAGTCAGTAAGAGTCTGACACTCCCTTCCGCTCCACCCAGAGCGGGAGGGGTCATTTGATGATTTCCCATCCTGAAAAAAAAAGGCTAGCATCACGATAGGATCCTTAGGAGTCGAGCAAAAAGAAAAGAAGTCGGGAAGAACGCTAAGCGAGAACGAAGTAATAGCGCGGGTAGGCGATGCGATACGATCTAGGTAAGGGGAACAAGAAATTTCACACGGAGAAAGTCGCGGGCAGAAGCTAGTGTATTATCTGCTTTAATTAAATTTCAATATACAGACGCCAACACATCAAGCTACTACAATCTGTCAAATCAACTTTATCGCTAAATCGTAAGGTTCAAAGTTGATTGGGAAAATTTGACAGTTTCGCGTAGCTTGATGTGCTGGCGTCTGTACATAAAGACAGGATAGCTACGTTTACTTTGCCGTGAGCTCGGTGCAAAGAGAATACTAAGAAAACAGGTTATAATTATGTTCAACAACATTATCTTTTATCAATATTAAGTTGTCATTATAGCCATGAATTTTTTTTTATTGTTTATTTATCAAAAACAAAACAGTAACAAACCCTTGTTGAACAATTAAATATACCACACAAACCATCGCGGGTTTAATAATAGCGGTAAGCCCAGACTCGGCAAGTCGGCGCAATTGGGTACATAGATAATTTTTTTTTCTAGATCGCACTGCAATCTAGAAAGTATCTTTTTAATAGGTACCTTTAAACAGTTCTTTGCATTTATTACATTGCAGTACATAAGTAAATCATTCATATACGATGGCAGCATGAATTCTTATGTCCGCGCTCCATGATGGGACTCCCTTTTCCGCACTTAGACTCCCATTTGGTCCGTTGTGCGTGAGTCATCTACAAAACAGCTACTTTTCAGGAGAGCGCATAATAGGAAAAAATGCTCCCATTTTGTCAATTTTAAACCAAATTTATTGAAATTTTCATCATTGCTTCATTATTTAATAATATATCCACAATCCACATGTATATTTCATTTCTTCTAATTATGTTTAAATTACGAGATATTGTAGTTGTCTGCATCTACATTGCGCTTAAAAATATGACAACTGTGTTAACTACCACTTGGTCGTTTCTACGTGGGAATTCAAATAGATCTTCTCGGTTCATAATATCGCATTGTCGTCTCGTTTTGCCCAAATTCACCAATAATTTACGTCTTTCCATGTCTATTGTGTTGAACCCAAACTGTTTACTAATATGATAACACTTTTACACACACTTATCACTTAACAAACCAAAACAAACAAAATTCGTGCCGGCCGACGTAGAACATGTCATCTGACTGATAACGAAATATGACTGACCGCTGGTCCCCCGCGCATACCGCGTATAAACGGCCAGGCGGTAGTTATCCGCATCTACATCGTGCAATTTCACAAAACAGGCGTAGTTGTCTTCTTTTACGTGACAAAAGTACCAAAAATAAGGTGATATTTGTATTTTTGTTTTTGCTATGTTGTAGAACATGATATTTTAAGTTAGTTTTTACAAAAAACCAAAAATCTCAAAATTGCAGTTGTCTTTTTTTACTTTGCTCCCGTCGATATGTATCCAACAGAATCTAAAAACAATTATTACTTATACTGACAAAAAAAAAAAAAAAACAATATTCTTAAAATCTGCGATAGCCCAAACTGGAAAGGCCATTAAGATTGCACTAGTTAAAACACAGGATGCACAACTATTCCATCTCAAACTATACACCCTTATATTTTGATCGTTTTATCCCTTAAAAGGGGGAAATTGTACTCATCATTATGAACAACTTTTACTATGGGACCAACCCTGAAATCGTAAAAAAAATCTGTTGATCCTTAAATTATGTCGAGTTATGCTATCATAAATGGTTGGTACAACAGATTTTTTTCACGATTTGATGGTTGGTCCCGTACTAAAATTTGTTCATAATCATGAGTACAATGACCCCTTTTAAGGATTAAAACGATCAAAATGTAACGGTGTATATAGGTCTGGCAATCATGAGAATATATCACACCATAATCTGTCATCAAATAAGTCCTATTAAAAACTACATTATCAACCTAAAATCGTCGAACATCCCAGAATTAATATCAACAACATTAGGATTTACGTCAAACCAAACAAAACTATGTCCACACTATTATTTTGTCCTAAAACTTGATATTCATAAGTGTCGGCACGTCTTGATCGTGGGTCGATCATCCATCAAGTGGTGAAGCGCATACAACAGTGATAAATGACGCGAGTTGATCTAAACGCTGCCTTTGCATCTGGTTGCTGAAGATGTTGGATTTTGGTTGAGACTGACATTCGGGGCATTTTTAGGGTCTACATTCGGGACATTTTCAGGGTTTCCTAGCCGGATACATTTTTAACCAGTGCGTTGTGTAGTGATGCAGGATTTTGCGTGACGACAGTATGATGCGCAGTACGCATCTGGTGGCGTAGATGCCACTACATCTGTATCAGTAGGCCGACTGCCCCGTTGGTCTCGTGGTTGCAAGCGTGACTGCTGAGCGTGTGTCCTGGGTTCGATTCCCGGGTCGGAAAAATGTGTTAATGGGTTTTTCATTAGGAATTTCTTAGTAACAGTCCGGAAGTTGGTAGCTGGTGGTTTAATACCCCCGTGCCTCAAAAAGCACGGAAAGCCGTTGGTCCTGCGCCTGATCTCTCCACGGTCGTGTTGGATTGCTGTTCCATCGGACTATGTGAGTAAAGGAACAGAGAGTGTATCTGTCTTTACGCACACACTTGTGCACTATAATATCTCCTGCGTATCTGGCTAATCACCGTTGAGATTGGCCACCGTGACCGAAATTGATCGGGAGGCTGTTATTATCAGTAGGTATATCGAGCATTAAAAATAATTGCTTAAAACATTGGCACATTGCAATCCTGAACAAATGACTCTCCGAAGTAGCACAACCCTACCATTCAAACTCAAACTCAAAGCATTTATTTCAATTAAACCATTAACAGGCACTTTTGAATTGTCAAGATGGGACATTAACGTTTTCTATTCATAATGGGCTTCCACCAAATTGAGTCTAGAACTCTAAATTAAACAGTTTTGTAACCTGTATTTTTACTTTGTATACAGTATAATACTAAGCTATTAGCCCAGTAACTGGGTTTTGGAGGTCAGATAAGCAGTCGCACCATGTAAAATACTGGTATTCAGCTGCATCCGGTTAGAGTGGAAGCTGACCCCAACATAGTTGGGAAAAGGCTAGGCAGATGATGATGATGACTAAATTATGTCGTAGTGATTCTTGAAAAAACAGGGGGCTTGAGAAATTCTCCCCCGTCCTCCCAGAGAGATACATTTTTCCCCCCTTGAATGAAAACCTAGATCCGCGCTTGTATATTACCTATTGTGGTATAGTAATTTTATTCAAGGTGCATCGTCTTCACATATTATTATATAATTAATGTAAGCAAAATATTGTAAAACATTTTAATAGAGTAACGGTGGAGTTTCTTGCTCATTCTTCTCCATACGAAAACTACCTTTTGGAATGGGCGACTAGAATCAATTATGTTGTAATTTTTGACGTTCAAAAGTGCCTTTTAAGTGCCTATTTGAAATAAATGCTTTGACTTGACTTGGCTATACTTATGCATTATAAGAAAAACTTCGCAATATCCAACGTAAACAAAGTACGAGAGTACTTGGTACATAGTAGGTTAGTACCTTAAGCTCCGCCGCAGCTGTTACTTGTACTAATTAACTTTAGCTAAGCTACTCCTTGGGACTGCCGCGTAATTATTTCTTAAGATAGACTCTCTCATTCTTTAAACAAAAAGCAATAAGGGATGGTTAATTGAACGGCAAGTACCCCGTCTGTGCCAGACACGTTTTAAAGCGAACATTGGAGCCAGCAGAGTTAATAAGGCAGGAAGCTAAAGTGTTTGTCGAAGAGGTTTTCAATTAGGTAAGAATTTAAGAAATGTTTGCGCTCGATAAGTTGGGTTTCCTTTGGTTGTTTGACGAGTGATATTTTATTTATGAAGGAATTTAACTGAGCCAAAATTCAGGATTTTTTGTATGTAATTATTATTTTGTTTATTTATTCTGTTCTCTTATTTTTTTTTACATTTTTAAATATTTCTTCAAATATAAAAATTTGCGGTGTGAATTATACCGGCGGACTATGTATGTATGTATGTATAGTATTATATTTTTTTAATATTTTTAAATGTTTATTAAACTTACAAATTTTTATATTTGAAGAAATATTTAAAAACGTGTAAAAAAAAGCGGGATTGTCCGAAAGGGTTACCGCTGGCCCGGAACATAAAGGGCTAAGGAAGGAACACGGGTGGGTTTTAGTCAGTAAGAGTCTGACACTCCCTTCCGCTCCACCCAGAGCGGGAGGGGTCATTTGATAATTTCCCATCCTGAAAAAAAACCTACCGGTGGTTAGGGCTCCAGAGACAGGAACCTCCTTACAATGCGAGCCGTATCGAGGAGTACTGCCTTCTGAATCAGGCCCTTGATCCAACCGCCTAGTGATTATTATTAATATTATTATCTCCTCCGTTTCAGTAAGTACATATAGGTAAATTATATTTTTAAATATTAGAATATAAAAACATTTAAAAATAGTAGCTCATCGGTATCGGAAACAGGGTCCAAGCTACTAATATTATTATTTAATATTTTTCTTTCATAAAATTCGGGCACACCGTCCGCGCGGTTTTCATGCTTTCTCCTACGAAGTTTTTGAAATAATTTACTTCCTATCTTACCTATCTTACTTCCTACTATAATAGTATTATAAACGCAAAAGTTTGTGAGGATGGATGGATATTTGTTACTCTTTCACGCAAAAACTACTGAATGGATTTAGATGAAATTTAGCACACAGATAGTTTATAACCAGGATTAACACATAGAATACTTTTTATTCCGATATTCCCACGGGATCAAAACTTATGCCGATAAAACCACGGGGCGCTGCTAGATAAACATGATTGCATACAGCTCCATGATATCATTTACACGTTCCTACATAACTCTTCATATAACACACACACACACATTTTCAAACTGTGAAAAATGCAAGTTTTTCTCAGAGATCCCCAATAGCGACAAAGATAATGCGGGTTACGATAAGTTAACGAGGTAAAAAACTCGTGCACTCAAGGTAATAGCTTCTGACGACACTTCCCATTACTCAACGTTATGGCATAAAAGTACCATAAAACTGTGATTGAAAAATGTGGAAGTAAATGTAAAGATCACTTTATATAAGAGATACACATTTTTCAAACTGTTGTGTTTGGGAAGTGAAGATACTTTGTGTAAAAAGGGTTCTAAAAATAAAAACAAGGATGCGGTTTCAACCACATATGTCTCAATCCGGTGGGAACATAATGTCCTAATCCAAGTCATTGTATAACCCTTGTGCTAAATTTCATTCAAATCCGTTCACCGTTTTAGCGTGAAAACGTAACACACAAACATATAAAGAATCTAATCTTTTCTCTTTTTAATATTAGTTTAGATAAATAAGTTATAGGTATGGTAGATACGAGAATTATATAAGTAGAAGCAAGCGAAATTAAAAATCTTTTTGAAGCTACATTAAACTGTGTATCTGGATCATAAAATACCTACTCCGTTTCTATAACACTAAACAAATCTTTGTCAGTACTTTTAATGAGTTTTGTTAAACCAACATTAAATTAATGTTGCTACTATCTTGTCTATTTGAATTTGATTGCGAGAATTTCTCGAAAGCTCAGAACTCAATTAACGTTACCACGAGAGTTATGAAAAAAATGTTTAATGATTTTCTTACACAAACAAACTTTAGATCGAATGAAACTTGAAGCAAATGTGAAAATATCCGGAGATTTTCGAATGAATATCAAGTAGTTAAGACTAAATCATTTAATATTATTGTTCCTCGTATAGATATCAATCATCGAAAAGTGCTTTCGGTATTCATTTAAAATCAGTGTATGCCAAATTGGCCCTTAAATATATTGTAAGTTTTTTATGACTGTTAGAAAATACTAACATTTGAAATTGCTTTAGTGGACATAATACAGAGCTATAAATATATACATAGATTTGAAAATGCTGCCACCACAAATAAATGTTCTTAGAAAATGAATGTTCTTGATTAAACATTGCCCTTGGTTAAACAATTACAGTACCCGGCGATAAATATTGCACATCGACCTTTGGAAAGAGACAATCGGCTAATTTTGGCTTCGTAGAGCGTTATCTCTGTCGCACGAAATACAAACAGTCCGGTATCTATTAGGAGCTGTTGAAACAATTATGATTTGCTTCTTTTGATAATTATTTTTATTCTTTGTATAAAATCGATAGGATCGAATAGGTCGTAGTGCAATATTTATCTCCGGGTACTGTACTTACGATTTGTAGATCGTGAGTTCGAACCCAGACAGGTGCTTTACTTTGTCTAATTCATTTCATCACCACAGTTTTCCAAACGGTGAAGGAAAACATCGTGCGGAAACCGGTTCTTGAACCAAAAACTCGATGACATGTGACATCCGCACTGGGCCCGCATGGTATATTACAGCCCACTCCCTCTCGGAGAGAGGAGGCCTGTGTCCCAGCAGTGGGATCATTATAAGCTGATGAGATGCATTATACGCAAATCTACTTTCAAACAAACCATAATGTTGTACACGAGAGTGTGTATTTTCGTCCATATCTACCTGTAAAGGTGTATTTATGCCTCGTTTACAACGAACGATCCTGGGGGGATAGTGACTACGTGATTACGTACCTCAGGTACTATCTCAGTATCGATTTTTGTTTTACATAAGCTTTCAGGCGGAGTACTTAGTCTTATGACGCAGGTAAGAATCGTTTATGTAGAGGTAGACTGCGATAGGTTGGGGTTTTGTTTAATGTCTGAAATCGTCTGTTTTTTGTTTCTGATTGTTTGCACATAACATGCGTATTTTCACAATAATTAATTGTAGTAAAGTTTGTGTTAGTATAGGCTAGGTTCCTATTTATTTCGCGCATGGACTAAATCACCTAATGAAGGTGCAGCAGTGTTTTTGAGGTTTGCAGTCAGCAAAGTTTACTCACCTGAAGTAATATACACTGTGAAATACAATATATTAAAATGTAAGTATTTAAGTTTAAGAGAATCTATATACTAATAATAAAGCAGAAGAGTTTGTTTGAACACGCTAATCTCTAGAACTACTAGTCGGATTTTAGCGAAACCGAAGTATTAGCGCTGGCAGGCGATGCGATGTGACGCGGTGGGTCGGAGGAACAAGAAATTTCACGCGGACGACGTCGCTGGCAGAATCTAGTACTACATAATATTTTAACTTTTTATGTCTGGTAACCGCAATTCTAAGATTTCGCTCACCTAATACGTTACACATACATACAGCACTTCCTTTACAGATATCCCACGAACATTCAAACCCAGAAGTAATTAACGAATTCATGGCAAGATGGGACTCTTAACAGCTCCATAACATTACCTATAGTAATTTCATTTTAGAGTGATGACTAAATTGTGACCCCGGAGTATATTACACGGCGTATCGTACATCGGGATAAGCCCACACTTGACTTTGATGATGACACAGAATGTGATAAATTAAATTATTATTATCTTTGAAGTGGCTCTTTTATGAGTTCAGTGAATGTGTAAGAGGTTTTATGTTAATTAGTTTCTGTTATTGTTTTAAAATGAGTGGTGTCGGTCATTTTAGTGAATGGTAGGTAATGGATATTTTCGTCGCATAAACAAAGGTTTTTTTTTTGTTAGCTTATATATTGTATCCCACTGCTGGGCAAACGCCTCCACTTTTTCCTTCCAAACCTGTTCCTGTATTGTGTAGGTAAACTCAGGCCTTTTTGTTCCTGTAAACGTTTTCACATCGTCACACCACCTTCGCCGTGGCCTACCTCGACTACGATGTCGTCCCTCAGGCTTCGAGTGAGTGACGATCTTTTCCCATCTCTCCGGGTAAACACTCGGAGGTTATTCCAATTTTAAACATGATCTAAACAAAATACTGGCTGTTATTTTATTTTCCATCTGCCCCTTTTTTGCAATTTTTCTACCGGGATGGCCATGTTCACCCATTAAAATTAACGAACTTGCTATGAACAATTTAAACATAACAACATCAAGATTCTTTGATCTGATCTTTTGATACATGTCTCTTTTATTCATCAGCAATAAATTAACAATGAAAAATGTAACGAAAAACAAAAATTATCTTGTCATTCCCAAACCTTAGATCCGTTTTTATATATCTGATTTATTATTTCTAGCGTGCAGAGTTATTTCGGGCCACCGTGTTTCCATTCCACAGGCCTTCCTTGATGAGTTGTCGAAAGAGGCCAAACAAAGGAGTTTGGTTTTATTCTGGAAAAACAAAATCAACAGGCAAAATGCTTTCAAAGACAAACAATACAGCCAATTGGTCTGTATTGTGTTTGTCTTTGTAAATCTATAATATTTATTATAGGTACATACCTAACGATGTATAGAGATAAAGGCAAACAATTATAACAGTGTACATTATGAGCTTTTAGGAGACGTACATGAGTGTTGTAATGGAATAAAAAAGCCTTCAGGTGAAAGCTGTCCATTTATTACCTCCGCAAACTTCGTACCGCCGAGAATTTTTCCCATGTTTTAATAGTTATTCTGCTATTCGAGGTTGAGGCAAATCCAACAAATCAAACATCATAAAAATCAGTCTAACCGTTCTTGAGTTATAAATGGTGTAACTAACCCGACTTTGTTTTATTTGTATAGATGTGTTCCATTAGTCATTTTTGTCATAAATGATCTGATGATATCACACAAAAATATTGTTCGATAAATTCTCGAGTCTAGCTGTGTTGTTTCGTAATTCCGTTCGTAAATCCCTAATGGCTGGCCGGAATTTAGAATTGTGCCCAATACCGAGCAACAGGCTTGCCCCATTACGTTGAACAAAACACCATCAATGATAAACTGTGACTGTTGCTAGGTACCTAAATTTCCATCTATCCTTATAAGAATATAATAGGTGTCATGGAGAGTCCTCACGCTCAAACGGCTGGACCAATTTTGATAAAATTTTGTATGGAGGTAACTGACACCCTGGATTAACATATAGGCTACTTTTTATCTTGAACCAAGACAGGTTTTTTTCTGCTGAAAAACGAAAACCAAATTCGGTCGGACTTTAGTGTAACGTGACCATGTTATGAGGTATGTATATTATTCTACTTACGAAAAATCTCAAGTTCATTTATTCACTGACAGACATCGCACAGTCTAAACCGCTGGGTCTAGTCTAGAAACATGAAATTTTACACGAGTTCCTTATACAACGAAAGTGAACACCAGGGAAGGATTTTTGGAAATTCATCCCCTGAAGGAACCGAAAGAGGGAATAAAAGTTTATATGGAAATTCATCAGTTTTACTGGTGGGAAATTCCATAGGGCGCACGTCTTGTTGTTATATAAAAATACGCAAGGAACGCATATTTTTTACATTTCTTTGTATGTACTTCCTCAACGGCAATCTCGGATTTATTTCCATCAATCTTTTTTACGTCAGTGATCTATTGATGAATGACTTACTCACAGGTGCTGTGTTCGAGTGCCGTGTTTTACTAGAGGATATTAATTATAGATACCTACACAAATTTCAACATAATTATTATGTCGAGAAAAAATAATAGTAAAACTGTTGGTTGAATTACAAGGTTGAATTTACTGAAACGTGGAAAGCAACAGGTTTTAGTTATTTTTAGTAGTCGGCTAACCTTGACAAAGCTTGAATAGATTAGAAACCCTGTAGATCTATGTCTAACACTTGGACACTTGCACGCTTTATTAAATATATGCTTTTTTATCGTTATAGCATAAGGTTCAAATTTGATCGGGAAAATTTGACAGTTTCGGTTAGCTTTATGTTCTGGCGTCTGTTACAACTATGTATCCGGGAGCGGCACGTGTACCCGCTTAACAAGACATTTGTCCTTGAACTTTGAACGCTTTTACTCACTAAAAGGGGTTGTACACAGGTAAATCTTCCCACACGTCTTGCTTATTTAATCCTTAGTATCCTCTTACGTCACCCACACTCAATCACAGGACGTTCTACTTTTAGCCCAGACAAATTATCGTTAGAAACTTTGTAGGGTGAGGAAACTATACTTAGGTGGTTTTTATTTGTATATTTTGTCTACCCTAGGAATAACTTTTTGAGTGTTTTCATGCTACGTGTAATGTTAAAGTGATGTCATCATCACACTAATATTATAAAGGCTAAGTGGCTAAAGTTTGTGAGAGTGTATGTGTGTGTTTATGTTTGTTACTTCTTCACGCTGCGTGTAATGTTGAAGTGATGTCATCATCACACTAATATTATAAAGGCTAAAGTTTGTGAGAGTGTGTGTGTGTGTTTATATGTTTGTTACTTCTTCACGCTGCGTGTAATGTTGAAGTGATGTCATCATCACACTAATATTATAAAGGCTAAGTTTGTGAGAGTGTGTGTGTGTGTTTATTATATGTTTGTTACTTCTTCACGCTTTGG
This sequence comes from Luperina testacea, assembly GCA_927399505.1. Classification (NCBI taxonomy): domain Eukaryota; kingdom Metazoa; phylum Arthropoda; class Insecta; order Lepidoptera; family Noctuidae; genus Luperina; species Luperina testacea. The sequence goes on from OV656764.1 coordinate 16,498,908, forward strand.
ACCAATTTTGATAAAATTTTGCTTGAAGGTAGCTAACACCCTGGATTAACATATTATATAGGCTACTTTTTATCCCGACATTCCCACGGGATAGACACTTATGCGGGTGAAACCGCGGGGCACAGGTAGTTACTTAATAATTTTGAAAAATATCATCTTTCGATGTTGGTTATGGCAGAACTGTAGGTATCTATCTTTTGTTGTGTCATTTCCATCTATCTACCTAGCCTTTTCCCAACTACCGGTACCAATGGCTTAAAGTGCTTTCCAAAGCACGGAGGGGGATATGTAATGGATGGCCACCCATCCATGAACAGATCTCGGCAAGCTTAGCTTAACCTTAAACCGACCTGTGCGGCTGTAATTATGGAGCCACGAGCCCCTCGAGACTAGTGTAGGTATTATGTAATATGATAGTAGTTTCATACGCTAAGCCGCTCGTCAGTGACAAAACCTATATGAGCTGGCCTGTTCGCATAATTTGCCTATGTTTCAACTGGGACACAGGCCTCCTCGCTGTGAGAAGGAGTGGGTCATAATCCACCACGCGGGCCCAGTGTCCGTTGGTGGATATCACATGTCTTCGAATTTTTGGTTCTAAGACTTGCCTGTTTCCTCACGATGTTTTCCTTCACCGTTTTGAGAGCAGTGGTGATGAAATTATTTACTCAAAGTATAGTGCCTGCGTGGGTCGTTACCACTGAGCCACCACTGCTCTCACCACTTCCACTGCTCTCATCTTATTCTATTGAAACTCCGTACTACACTAGATCAGCTCAAGGTCAAAGTGTACAGACGGAAGTACATCAATCTACCCGAAACTATCAAATTTTCCCAATCAACTTTGAACCTTAAGCTATGGCGATAAAGTTGAAAATCTATTAAAGAAATTTGACAGATTGTAGTAGCTTGATGTGCTGGCATCTGTACAAAGCCATATAATTTATTTATAATTTATTTCAGCCAAATGAAAAAAAAAAGCAAATGCCGCGGGTGGTCGTTTCTCCATAGAAACGCTCTCGTCTGTTTTCTTTCTGGTTAATGACCATAAAGCAATGATTCTTTACAGAATATTAAATATTAACTACTTGTATGGCCCTATATTTTCCTTTTTGATGATACATTATTTTTATAAGCACTAGAACCCTCATAAAATGCTCAAAATTGCTGCTGTCAACAGAGGCCTAGTACACAAATTTGACAACTAATAATGAAAAAGAAAAAGGTAGGGACACAGTATAATTTATATCCTTCTTATTCAGTTTAAGAAATATTTTTTAAATTGGTGCAATATGGATGAGGAAATAGGCGAGAGCCAAACCTCGAATTATGACTTAATTAGGCTTCTTCAAAGGCCTCTCCGACCGCATTTCCTCATAAAAGGCAATTTCCTCATAAAAGGCACTTATTATCATCAAAATGTACAAGAAATAATTTTGTGCTTAAGTAAAAAGTGACGCAATCTGCCTAGCCCATAATTTCTCCAATCAGTGGGAAAGCTTACAGGTAGAATTTTCACGTGTAAAAGCTGGAAAAAATTCAATTTAGGCCATAGGAAAATTTTAGGGATCAAGGGAGGATCAAAAGAAGGAAAATAAAATTGATTTTAGTTGGCCCTTCCAAATGGTAGTTTTGGATGGAGAAGAATGGGGCAGAAACTCCAAAGTTACTCTTTTTTTTACAATATTTTTTATAAATTAATAATAAATTATTATATGTGAAGGCGCTGTATCTAGAATAAAATTACTATAAACAAAAGGCACAAAAATGTATTCACCGTTGGAGAATAAAACATCTAAATTATTCACAAGCACTTTACAATTTCCATTTGAATGAATAGTTCACAATTATTCCAGCCAGCAAAATAACGAGGCGCGTAATACCCTCCTTTTGAGAATCATTCCTCATTTAAACCCTGATTACGCTGCAACGCAAAACAAAAATGGAGCCCCGGGATTATTTTCGCTCATTGCTTTCTTGTTCCTTTGCTTTAAGATGTGGCCATTAGAACAGCGAAAACTATAGAATAGATTACGTTTAGAAACTTTTTAATTTACACAAAAACTAAGAAGCTTGCCCAAACCTTTGCTAGTTATATTTATTGTTAAAAGCATGTTTCTTCCAAATGGAACAGCATAGCTATTCACAATCATCCGACACGCTATCGTATCGAAAATGACACATTTCGATAACCTGATTTGCCTTGCTTCCGACATCAAACATTTTTTTTTGTGTTTATGTTCTTATTGCGTCATGTTTACCGCAAATAAACGTACCTATTCTTTTTCTTTCTTCTTTAACAGCTGTCGGAAGAATAATGGTCGTCTATTTCATATAAACTGACAAAATTATCGGGTTTTGGACTTGTGAACAGCGTTTGGAGGACTCCTACGATAACATTGATTGATGCTCGATACGATACGGAAGCGTCTCGAGTGGTTGTGGATAGCTATGCTGGGCCGGACACGTGCTGCATGTCGAACGAGTCATGGGCCAAATCTGCCACCATGTGGGCCTCAGAAAATGTCCGGCGACATCGGGGCAGACCGAGGAGAAGCTTGTGGGACGAGCTTGACGCCTCAGACAGGATTGGTCCACAGTATAGTTTGTTCGGAACTAGTAGGCCGTGCCCTAGGTGGGGACGGGGGGTGAGGGCGGCGGGGTTGCCTAGTGTTCGCAACGCACATACTGAGTAATGACAAAGCACCCCCCCCTCCGTCCCACCGCTCACATACCTAAGGCGCGGCCAACTAGTTCCGCGCGGTCTATAGCTCAAGACAGGGAGGAGTGGAAAGGAGAAAAGGAGGTCTTTGCCCTGCATGGGGACAAAATACGCTAAAAATAAATAAATATTTCTTGTAGCTTCTAAGATCGCCACTTTTTTTATAATCGCGGTTTTCATAGCCTAAACTTAAGACAAATATAAAACATTTTCATAAAAGTAAGTACAAGTTGCCGTCCGTATTTTCATCACGACTTGGACAAAAGATAACATTTTAGCGTTTTACATTTCGTTTAAAATGTTATTTCTAGGCATTTGCTTCCTTCATCAGATTTTTTTATTTACAAAGAAACCAACTTGGACCATTTTTATTTTTAGTAGATCATCCTGAAAGTGCATATAATAATAGCAACATTATTTTGTCCAGTGAAACAATGTATGATTAACAGATAAGCGTAGGTATCTACAGTAATTTCGTCTATCAGATACATACAATCATCATAACATTGCTGTAATTAAAGGACATTGTTGGATACGCCATTAACTTATCTACGACACTTTGTAGTCTGTACCCACGGTTGTATCGCAAAATATTCGGACAGTGTCATGCTAAACTAAATGAGTTTTTAATTTCGCTACCCACGCTTTGTGTGATAGTGGAAAATATTCTGGAAAAATATTTCATGTTGCTACGTGTTTCGACTTTTAATACGGTTTTGTTTTTGTTTGTTACTATAAAAATGCATTGTGCAAATAGACTGGTTTGTTACTTTGTTTTTGTTTCGAAATAGAACAAACAGATTACTCGTTTATGTTTAATTGAAAAGGTAAACCAGATTTTATGTTTATTTTATCGACAAACGTTTTATTGAAACACGCTTCTGTAACTTAGCTCATCTGTCACTAAAGAGACACAATTACCTTTTCTATTGTTAACGAACTTAATAAGCTTGCCTCTCAGATGAGGAGATTAGAACCAACAATAGTTCCTGTACCATTACGACCAGCTACTGAGGTAGACCGTTTCAAAAAAAGATTTTTGTAAGCAAAAAAAAAACATTACTATAGGCCGACCGCTTCACTGAGATGCGTCCTGAGGTAGCATTGCGGTGCGGGAGGGGTGTGTTGACGTGATGCGAGAACTCAGTCATTCATTAAATTGTGACAACTATCACCCCTCCCGCACCGCGCAGCTACCTCAGGCAACGTTAAGCGTCAGTTAAGCGGTCGGCCTATAGCATTTTTATATAATCATAAAATTAATCAATAACTCCCGAACCTATGGACCACTGATAGAGCCGTCGAAACTACGAAATCAAACATTATTCTTCTGCTCCAACAACGATCCTAAAATACCCGTCTCTAAGGGCCAATTTCAAGTAGATACTGTCTGTGCGGGGACAAAGTTTCAGCACATGAGACACGTCTTGCTAACGAGCGAATGGCGAACGAAAGGAAACAGGACGGAAGAAGAGCTTATTTCCACCCGCAACACTTCTTTGGCAATTTGTTGCTGATTCTTTTCACCTATTTTTCTTTCTTTATGTTTATTTTAAGGAAACAGTAAGAATTTAACTGTCATTACTGCTTAGCCTTTTCCCAACTATATTGGAGTCGGCTTCCAGTCTAACCGGATGCGGCTGAATACCAGTATTTTACATGGAGCGACTGCCTGTCTGACCTTCACAAGCCAGTCATTGGGTAATACGATACCCCTTGGAAAGACTGGTTGTCAGACTTTCGGGCTTCCTATTATTCGTAACGACTATCAAAGATCCACAATGACAACCGGGACCAACGGCTCAACGTGCTTTCCGAGGCACGGAGGGGTCTCGGCATGTAGAGATGGTCACCCATCTATAGACCAACCGCGGCAAGCGTAGCTTAACCTGATCGATCGACCTGTGCGGCTGTTATTATTTAGCCATGGAAATTAATAATTTATAAGTATTTTATTGAGTACGTCACGCCACACCTATGCGTTACAACTGCAAAGCTCAGGTAGTTCTACACACCTGCGTTTTGCCCGAAAGGTATTAAATCCTATATGATAAGGGTGAGAGAATTTTCATTTATCATAACGTAACTGCAATCCCATATTGGGAATTTTATGACAAATGTCCTCCAAATAAACTGCCTGTACGGTTCCGATATATTTTTTATGAAAAGACTGATGAGGTAGGTAATCAGTCAAATGGAAGCCCATTAATGTTTTAATGATAAATTCTTGATTTATTCATTCAATACTAGCTATCTGCCCCTGCCTCGCAGATTTTTACGACTTGAGAAAACATCGAGACTTCTCTATTATAATTATGAAAATTTAATACTAAACTAAAAGACAACGATCAGGACCAATAAGGTCTCAATATAAGAATCAACTTTATACAGGTGGTTACCAAACGGCTTTACTTAAAAACAACATCTTAACTATGGGTTACATTACATTACATTGCGTTTTGCCGTTACATTTAAAAGAATTACCCATCAAAGTTTAAAAAAAAAAGTTAACAAAACGGCTACTGGACAAGTGTTATTATACAATTAAAGATTTTGTCACTGACAAAACATTTTAGTGTAATTTCTATGTTCCAATTCTAATGTTATTTTATTTTTTTGTGCAATTCTATTGACTATTGTAATTGAATTTTCTGACATCTTAAAATTAATTTGTTGACATTTTGTAGTTTAATTAATTTACATATTTGTATAATTATTTAATTTTATTTTTTGTGCAACTCTATTGACATTTGTAATTGAATTTTCTGACGTCTTAAAATTAATTTGTTGACATTTTGTAGTTTAATTAATTGAGATTGAGATTTCGTTTTTATTTTTGTTTTTTTATTTTATTTTTAATTTAATTTATTGACATTTTAACTTCATTTTATGCTTTTTTTTTAGTTCAATTTATTGACATTAATTCATTAATAATATTTGGAATTCAGGATGTATTAATATGAGTTGTTTTAATAATGTGAGTAGGTTAATGCTATTTAGTGAATGGAATGCTTTTTTGTTTTATGTTTATTTTATTTTTTTTTGTTTACTGAATGTTTTAGATGTTAAATAATTTTGCATGCCGTACGGTAAAATGTATCGGGACTCTCATGAAAATTACCATCATATCTGTATACCTACATTATGGGCAAATAAATGATTTCTATTGTATTTCTAAACTATTATTAAGAGAAATGTTTTGATTTTTGTATGTTTGTTTGTTACGCTTTCACGTTAAAAAGGCTGAACGGATTTGGATGAAATTTTACACACGAATAGACCATGCCCTGGATTAGGACATACTCGAAATCTGTTGAGTAGTTTAATAGCACAACGCGGTCACACAGACGAAAAGCAACTTTAATTAATAACATGTATAGATACGGTTATAGAAGTACAAAATTTTAATACAACAGGGGGCCTAAAAAAGCCACTTTGGCAGAATCATACTTTTATGATTCTGCCAAAGTGGCTTTTTTGGTGGCCATAGTATGATTTATAATGTTATCCTTTGATAACATTATAAATCATACTATGGCGAAGACAGTCCGTGTTTTTCTTTTTTTCGCTGCACTACGTAGGTATAATCAAAGAGATTGGAATTGGATTTGGATTGGATTGATTGGTATTTTATTTTAGCACAGACAACAAAAAATAACTGAAAAATCCATCACCAATGGGATTTGATACGATTAACTTAACAGTTAACTGTCCATTATGATTCATAATGTTATCCTTTTATGATTTTACCAAAGTGGCCTTTCAGGCCCCCAGAACATTTCCGTAACAAATTAGACACTTCAAAACAATTTAAAGTCTGGCTATGGTTTATACAAGATCAAAGATCACTTTTCAACGCTGTAGACAGCCTGCGGTTAAAGTTCAAAGATAATCTTAAAGATAATCTTCTGTAGTCTCAGATAAGATAATTGATCACTGACCACAAAACACGCGACTTACTCGTAGTTCGAAAATTAAGCTGTCTATTGACTATGTTCGCACACCAACTGCGGTGTCAGCTTTGTGTTTGAATAAAAACGGCCACCACGACAAATGTGATCCGCGGAGCACATCCATATGTAAGAAAACTACTTGGGTATATAATCAATAATATTCTTTATTTATTCAAATCGAACAATTTTTACAACTGCCTACAATGACCCAGATACATTATCCGACCCGTTGCTCGCTCCAAAACTAAGTGAACGATGTGATTGGCGGATCGCGCCATCCTTGTCCAGTTTTCAACCATCACCGCTAGGTGTGTTCAATCGATATGTCAGTTTAGTCGATTAAAAAAATAAATGAACGTAACACATACAAAAACCCACGCCATTTTGCCGCAGGCTTATGCAGAAACTACCGAACGACAACTGCTCAGCTGTGATCCTCCTTTGTTTTGTTTGCGTTCATACATCTTAAGGCGAACTCTCGTAATTTAAAACGTTCAAAAGCTAGTCGCAATCTCATCACAGCGACAATCAATGTCAAATAGTTGTCAAAAATGTAGTGAAATTAGAGGTATTTTTGAGAGATTGGAACTGAGATCAGACTGTGAATTACGAGAATCGCTCCTCTGGCCATACACGTTTGTGCGCAAACATAGTGGATACCTACCATACCTTCCGTATGATTACGTGTGTTTGAAGCCTTCGCATGCAATTAGTAGTTATTATTTTATTACGTGCACATAGTTTTACTTTTACCCTTACATTATTTTTACGCTTGCATGCGTACGCCACGTAAAACAACGCATATTCATGACTCTAACACAAACAGGTTATTTACATAAAGTACTAAATACTATTAGCAACATACATATGCGTACATTTGTATGTAAATTACAGTGAAATGTGTAAAACCGCAACTTTGTTGACGCAAAATTCATGTTATTAAAGGATTATTGTTATAAAATTGTTGTTAGTTGTTTTGTTGGGTGTTAATTGTTTTTATGTTGTTGTTGTACCATATTTAGATTTTAAATAAATGTGAAGTTTGTGACAAAATAATGTTGGAATTTTTGATTAGAAAGAAAAGAAGAAATAAAGAAAATACATTTATTTTGCTAAAAGACACACAATACACCAGATACATACATCATCATCTCATCATCATCTGCCTGGCCTTTTTCCAAACATGTCAGGGCCGGCTTTAAGTCTAACCGGATGCAGCTGAATAAACAGTATTTCACATGGAGGGACTGCCTATCTGACCTCCACAACCCAGTTACTGGGTAATACGATACCCCTTGGTAAGACTGGTTGTCAGATACATACATCAGAGAAAAACAAATGAAATATTAAAAAAAAAGTGTAAAGTCCCATGTAAGAAATTATCAGGAAAGTGTATCTCACGACTGCGCCAAAATGGCCTGGTAACGAAAAAGAAGATTAAAGTAACGAAGTACTGTAACTTCTATGTACGGTCGCCAGCACATCAAGCTACCCGAAACTGACCAATTTTCCCCGTCAACTTTGAACCTTATGATTTAGCAATAAACTTGAAAATCTATTAAAGAAATTTGACAGATTGTAGTAGCTTAATGTGCTGTCGTCTGTACCTAAGTGATTACTCGGAACCGAATAATACAGAAAGGAAACGCCTTTCTGTATCATTCGATTTTGTGTATAATAATATTAACTCAGAAAAATCGAAGTTTGATTTCAGAATAACTTAAAAATATCAGTAGATAACATGCAGCTTCTGAAAGAAAATTAATAAAAGAAAAATATAAAGGCAAGGTCAACCCCATAATAGACCCTCCCGAGCCTTTAAACCTACTTTCATCCTTATCTGTGGCATAGTAAAATATTCATGAGAGGGTACTTATACATTCAGGGAAAAATTCCAGTATTCATAGCTGCTGGCTTTTAATGAGGTGCTAATAATGATACGAGTATTTACTGGAAGAGCTTTTGTGTTTATTTCAGTAGCCAAGTAGTTTCTGCGAAACCCCGGTTCTATTATAATGATCTTTATAGTTTATTTTTAAGTACACTTTTGTTGAATTTACTTTTAATAAATTGTTTGGACGGTCGGAGTGTCGGTTGTTGTGTTTATATCTAGACATCTATGTATATCTATACAAATAAATAAAATCGAGGTGTCTGTTTGATCGTTTGCTTGCGGCAGAGGTGTTCAGCCGAATTCCACTTAAGCGTGGCAGCTTTCTTTCATTCTTTCTTTTCTTTCTTTCTTTCTTTCTTTCCAATGGGTCCCGCTTAATGACAAACAACATCGCGGTAGGCCCAGACGGAGATGGTGGGATGACCTGGAATCCTTTCATAAAGATTGGTCCTTGACAGCTCTGGACAGAGAGAGCTGGAAAGAGCGTAGGGAGGCCTTTGCCCAGCTGTGGGACAATAAGGGCTATTAAAAAAGAGTCTGTTTGTGTCCCAGCAGAGGGAACGTTATAGGCTGATTATGTATGTTTGTAATGTCAAAATACCAGCTTTTTACTATATGCATATGAAATTATAGACGGAACTTATGTTTTTTTTGAAGTGAAAACTTCTTTAGCGGCGTTGTACACTTTTTTTTGTAATGGGTAAAAAATGTTAAACTCGCGTCAGGACACGTGACCTGATCGAAAATTCGTAAGACGGATGGCCGTACTGCGCGTGTTTTGTTTATAAGACGATTCACAAAATACACGTAATTGTTCAAGTTTTCACTTCTGTCGGCACTCCCGGCGTGCTTTTAGTGCTTTTAGTTTTTGTTTGTCTGTCTCTCTGTCTGTCTGTCTGTTTGATAATCTCCAAAACGGCTGGAACGATTTTAATGAAATTTAGTATGGGGATACTTTGAACCCCGGAAAAGGACATGAGCTACTTATTAACGACATACCACGCGCTAGTAAGGAAGTTAGTCCCAAATCAAGGCAAAAACACAATATAACATTCTTAGGTAGGTATATTTAAATCAATAAATATTGAGCTCGTTTTGATAGCCTTATATTGATCGCTCTCGCCATTTATTTATTTTTAACCGGCTTCAAAAAGGAGGAGGTTGTCAATTCGACTGCTTGCTTTTTTTTGTATGTTTGTTACGCGATATTTCCGGCAATTGTAAATCGATTTTAAAAATTATTTTTTTAATGGATGCCTCAGGGGTGGTCCCGTATAAATACTAACTTTCCTTGGGTAGTTTTTGAGTTAGCTTTAATAATACGTATTTTTGCCACAGTTTATATTGATGATGTTATAATGACTTCCTGTCACTGCTATTTACATAGCAAGTAATGTTATACGAATTTTTCTGGGTTAAGTATCTACAACTTAATGTAAAAGTTTTTTGTAAAAAAGTTTTTAAATACTTTATTAAATATTTAATACAATTTACTTACGTTTCATTTATTTAATGCATGCACAATTCAAATTAATTAATTTTTCTTTATATAATTTAATATTTATGTAAAATTTGCACGCCGAAATAAATGGCAGATTAAGAGATCAATATATCTTTAAGAACCATCTGTACTTTATTTACGCAAATAAATGATTTTGATTTTTGATTATTTTTAACCCCAGACGCAAAAACGACGGGGTGTTATAAGTTTCACGTGTCTATGTGTGTGTTTGTGTGTGTGTGTGTCTGTCTGTGGCATCTTAGCTCCCAAACGGACGAACCGATTTTGTTTTTTTTTTTTTGAAAGGTGAATTAGTCGGAAGTGTTCTTAGCTATGTTTGATGCGATTTTCAGGACCGTTCTGTGTGGAACACCTTCTATTCTAAGAGGTCCCCCGACTGCCAGAAGAGTTTATCTGTTTTAGTCTCGTTACATAAATTCTTTAAGTCGGGGGTTTTTAAATTATTTTATCCTTTTCTAGATTTTTAATTTAATTTTTATGACGATCACCACATAAAACAAAAATGTCAAATAATCATTATTCTCCTGCACTTAACCTAAATTATTTGAGCTCGGCGCATTATGTCCCTTTTCTTCCATACTTCTATTATAATAAAAGGACAAACATATTTAAAACATTATTCATCATTTATATTCTTTTGCTACTAACAATAGACCTGTGTCAAAACATTTTCATATCAGTACCTACTTTACCTTTTAAATCCTATACCCAAACATATCCACCTCAAAAACTGTTAGTTTTCGCCGTACATTACTCGTTCCCTGAATTTTCCTACATACAGCCTGAATGTTCAGGAGTTTTCACGAAAATTCTTTTTTTTTCTGTGTAAAACGAAAAAGTGAGGGCATTGAGACTAGATGACGCTACCATACATCGTGCACCGCAGAAAAATGTGAAGCTATCTAGATTCATCGCAGGCAGCTACATTACGAGCGTAAAGACCGAGCTACTCGTAGCTCATTTCTCGCTTAGTTGCCCTCGCTTTCGTTAAATTCTGGTTGGTGGGAAACGGAGCGGAGAAAGGCTTATTTCAGGTGATTATTTTTGTCTCTTGTCCTTAGACTCTAAATATTAATGAGAGTTTTCGTGTGATCCCAATTCTTTTTGTAAAAAAATTGTGTTTTTAATAACCTATTTACAAATAAATAACACGATATATTATTTATGCTAAAACAAGTAGGTACCTATAGATATAAAACACTCCGATTTGAAAATAAATAATATTAAAATTACTTTATTTTGCGAAGTACATTAACTTACTATGTGTTTTAATACATTACGAACGAATTATTTCCCAAATCTATGTTCTAGTGGGATACGGTGCCATTCTCCTTTAGTCAGTCAGCTTCGTTCATTCCTCGCACATCTCCGCTCAGTGTTACCAAAGGCTCACTCATTTATCCAGCCTCTGGATATTAAACATGGTTAGGTGGACGTTTGCGAAAGTACACTCCCAGCAGGATGATGCTAAACTTTCTCATTTGTATACTTTTTTCCTCTTTAGTTTTGGAAGTTTTGAGCGCGTTTTGTGTTCGGACTTTTATAGTGTTGCTACAATTGAATAGTTGGACTTGACAGAGTGACATAACTAAATATATTTAGGAACATTTTGCTTTAATTAATTTGTTTATACTACTTTTGTAAATTACTTTTTTGTTTAATACTTATGGACAGTTAGGTTTTTAGGAATTATTGCTATTATTCTTAGCAATAAATAAGTCTGCAAATCTGAAATCGCCAACCCGTCTTAAACAACGTGGTGATCAATGATTGTGCCTTCTCTGTATGAGGAGAGACACTTTCATTGATCACCAGAGATTTGTACTAAAGACTTATTTATTGCTAAGAATGATATACAATAATTGGCTGGTATTATTATGATTTATTTATTTAAGTTGGCAATCGTAGATCGTGGGTTAAGCATAAAAAACTATATTAAAGTTAGAATTTTTGATCTAACTAATATCTAAATTACAATCAAACAACAACTGGATTATCTAATTACCATTTACTTTTGACGGCACTAAATTCAAAAAGAGAAACAACGTTCCGGAAAATGACTCTGTGCGCCATTATGAAAAATTATACTTCACCGTTACATCCTCGAGATTTATATTCACCAGGTAGTACATTTCTCAATGTACTGGGCACCGAGCACAAATTCAGAGCTAAAAAAAAAACATGAACAACCTACTACTAGCACCACCTTCGGCGCACCCGTGCAACACTCGCACCCAACTGTCATTCATTTTTCTTGTGCGGGCATCGCAGCGTCTATTTTTTTTAATAGTGGTTTTAATCGTAATTTAGAGATTTTGATTCGATTTCAACTGATACAAAAGTGTTTATAATTAATATGGGGAAAAGAAAACATCGTAAGAACTCCGATGAACATAATATTCGGAAGAAAATTCGCCGGTTGGAGAAACGCCTGCGCAGACGTTATTATAGTGATTCAAATTCCGAAGGTCAGTTGTTTTTCTTGTTTTCATTTTGCGTCGTATCGTAATTACATAATTACACTGATAAGAATAAACTAAGTACCTAATTGTACCTAGTGATAATACGTTAATAGAATTGTTAGTTTTTTTTTTCTTGAATACCCTCTTTCGTCGTGATTATTGGCGAATATCTAAAATGTTTACATTCGTATTCAAAAGATATTTCTTATGTTTTGTCAGTGTTTACGTTCGGTTACATGATAATTAGATATTTATATCTCAAGAATTAGCGTGCTTTAGTACTATGACGAGATCATAGTCGCACCCTTTCGAGTACTTATTCAAATAACCATACCTAATCAAAGTTTATGCGTACTATAACGAGATTATAGTCGAAACTTTTTCATGTACCCATTAGTACTGTAACGAGATTGCAGTCACATAAAAACGGCCTGTGGCCAAGTGTCATAACCTGATTATGACCATTGTTTTATCTCATACTCCTACAGAGTTCGCCGAAGATCGTTCAGACAGGCCATACCCTAGGTCAGATGAAAGTAGCTCTGAGGCTGATGGGTCTGATACTGCTAATAATACATACGAAGTAAGGTCAACGGTGGCAGTCCCAGAAGTTTTCGACCTTGGAAAACCTTCGGAGCAGAATGATATAATACATTCCCCTGTTGCTGGGCCGCAACCCTCAGGTGTAAATATACAGTCGGACTTAGTACCTACAGCAGCGTCAACCGATCAACCGGAGACGTTGCCTGCCGATATATTGGAAGTGTTAGGCCAAGCTAAAGGGAAACTCGAAGTATTTGGACCAAAAATTCAAGAAGAAGTCTCTGAACGTTGGGGGCGTATCATGACTGAAGGTCTGAACAAAGACCAGAAACGGGACTTGTTGGATAAGTTGCTAGTGCCTGAAAACTTTACCCTAGTGAAGGCACCCAAATTAAATCCGGAAATAGGAGCGGTCTTAACAGAATCGGCTCGAAACAGAGACAAACGTCTAGAGAGATCCCAACACCACTTAGGGTTAGGTATAGCAGGTTTGACGAACGTCATTTCAACACTTATCGGCGGAGATATTGGTAAGCTAGATATGATCAAAAAGCTTTCCGAAGTGAATCAAGTACTGCTTGATCTACACTTTGAAAATACCGTTAATAGACAAAGATTAGTCACCCCTATTTTAGATAAAAAGTTTCTGAATATAATTCAAGATGCGAAAAGGGACTCGCTTCTGTTCGGGGAAACCCTGGGCGAGAAGATTAAAGCTTCTAAAACTGCCGAAAAATCTGGCCTGCAGATTAAAAAACCCGAAGCCAAAGAACCTTCTTCCTCGAAGAAGTATACTCAGCCACAGGGAAACTGGAGAAGCCACCCTCGCCGGGCCCAGCGAGGCGGCAGGGCGGAAAGGGCCAGGAATCGTCCCTTCCTCCAGACCTCGAGAAGGATGGGTCCAACGACCGATCAAACGTCATCGAAATCTTTCCCCAAAACGTCGGCGAAGACACAGTAGAGGTAATTAAACATGCTGGTAGATTGACTCATTTTATTCACGCATGGAAGGAGATTACTAATGATCCAATTGTGTTACAGACCGTTAAGGGTTATAAAATTCCTTTGAGCTCACCGGTTTATCAGGAGACTGAACCTATCAATGCTAAGTTCTCCGCGCAGGAGACACATAATTTCTCCCACGAAATATCAAAATTACTGGAAATTGGCGCCATCCTCCGTTGCACTGACATTCCAGATCAGTTCGTGTCTAAAATTTTCTTAAGACCCAAAAGCGATGGCAGTTTTCGATTTATTCTAAATTTAAAAAAATTGAATAGGTTCATTGATGCGCAACACTTTAAAATGGAGGACAGCCGCACGGCCATAAAACTAATGTCACAATCGTGTTTCATGGCCTCGATCGACCTCAAAGAGGCGTACTTTTTAATATCAATACATCCAGCTTATCGTAAACTACTTAGATTTAAATTTCAAGGCCTAACGTATGAGTTTCAATGTCTCCCATTCGGCTTGTGTTCGGCTCCATACATATTTACCAAACTCTTAAAACCGGTAGTGTCTCTTCTCAGAAGCAAAGGACTATTTTTGGTCAATTACCTCGACGACATACTTTGTCTAGGGTATACATACGAGGACTGCAATAAATGTGTCCTCGAATGTAAAAATTTATTGAGAAAACTAGGGTTCGTCCTGAATTACGCAAAGTGCCAACTAGTGCCTAGTCAAAATCGTACTTTTTTAGGTTTCGAACTAGACTCAACTAGCATGACCTTAGGATTACCTTCGAAGAAACGTTCGAACGTTCTAGACATGGTAAAAATAATTTCTAGAAAGAGAATGCTACCTATAAGAGAGTTCGCAAAATTTCTAGGCGTGTTGACGTCGGTTTGCCCGGCAGTCCCTTACGGTTGGGTATACACAAAGAAATTTGAAACATCAAAATATATTGCCTTGCGTCAATCGGGAGACGATTATGACGCCAATATGTGCTTAAACGAATCACTAAAAGATGAGTTTGCTTGGTGGGAAAATCACATCATGACCGCAAAAAATCCAATTAAACGCGGTTCGTACGCGTTAGAGATCTATAGCGATTCATCCTTATCCGGCTGGGGAATTATGTGCAACGGAGAACGTACCAACGGGTTTTGGGACGTACCTGATACAAAACGCCACATCAACTATCTGGAACTAAAAGCAGCCTATATAGGATTAAAGTGTTTTGCTAAAGACCTCAGCAATGTCGAAATATTAATGAGGATCGATAATACAGTTGCAATATCTTATATTAATAGAATGGGTGGCGTTCAGCATAGCTATCTAAATGACATCACGCGCAATATATGGCAGTGGTGCGAGGAACGTCAGCTCTTTGTGTTTGCATCCTATATTAAATCTAAGGACAACATCGAAGCCGACGAAGAATCACGACGCACCAACGTTGACACGGAATGGAATCTCGCATCAAAAGCATTCGAAAATATTGTTCATACATTCGTACAACCAGAGATCGATCTCTTCGCGACCTGTATCAATACTAAGTGCGATAAATACATATCCTGGAAGCGAGATCCATCCGCTTTCAACATTGATGCTTTTACAGTTGACTGGGGTCCGTATTACTTTTACGCTTTTCCGCCATTTTCTCTGATCTTAAAATGCTTGCGGAAAATTATCAACGAGCAAGCTGAGGGAATCATGTTAGTTCCTTACTGGCCCAGTCAACCTTGGTACCCTCTCTTCATGTCTCTGACATGTGGACAACCGCTATATCTTCGACCTTATCGACAGTTGTTATCGTCTCCTTCCAGGAAACCTCATCCTCTCTGGAGAACCCTTACCCTGGTGTCGTGTCAGTTATCCGGACGGCGTTTTCACGCCAATCAATCAAATCAGATACAATAGACATCATGATATCTTCACTGTCGCGCAACTCCTTAAAGCAGTACGATGTGGCTCTCAGGAAACTATGGTCTTTTTGTCGTGATAAAAACATTTTGTTTTATGATTGTAATATTAATATGATACTGGAATTCTTGACAAGTCAATATAGCGAAGGCGCCAGCTATTCCAGTCTCAATACTTCCCGTTCAGCTTTTTCTCTAATATTTGGCAAATCAATCGGTGAAAATAATTACGTAGCAAGGTTCCTTAAAGGCGTTTTCAGGTCTAGACCAAGTTTTCCCAAGTATCAAACGACTTGGGACCCAAACTTGGTTCTAGATTTCGTTGCCAAATGGTACCCTAATGATAGTTTATCATTACGTCAAATTGCCAAAAAGACGATGACTCTGATCGCATTGTCTACGGGACAACGAGTCCAGACGTTATCTCTTATCAGGTTGCCAAATATTAGGGTAAAGAAGGATAACATAGAAATTATAATTAACGATGTTATTAAAACTTCGGCACCGTGTCGACCAATGCCGCGGCTCATTATTCCCTTTTTTCCTCAAAGGGAACAAATATGCCCTGCGAAAGCACTTTCTTCATACTTGGCCATTACAGAACCATTTAGGTCTGCTCCAGATACAAATTTTTTGTTTTTAACTAGTAAGAAACCAATCCACAATGCTAGCGCTTCAACAATGAGTCGGTGGATTAAAGAGGTTATGCATGACAGTGGGGTGGATACGCAAATTTTTTCCGCACATAGTATGCGACATGCGTCCACGTCCGCAGCCAATCGCAAAGGAGTTTCGATTGAGCTTATTAAGAGAACCGCCGGTTGGACGGGTAATTCCCTGGTATTCGCAAAATTTTATAATCGTCCTATTAACCCGAACGGTGATGAGAGTGCATTCGCAGAAGCCATCCTTGAACAATAATGTCTAATTTATAATAAATATTCAATTTGTTATATAACTACGTAATTGTATTCCGTTTGATTATAAGTATAATGTCCTTTATACTCATATAAGCGTGCATTATTTCCCGACTAATATACCTGGTAATTTCGCAAAGAGCGCTAAACATCTACCTGGTGAATATAAATCTCGAGGATGTAACGGTGAAGTATAATTAATGGTTAAACAAACTTACCTTGTGACGTTTGACCATAATTATATGAAGCGTTACATCCGAAGAGATTTACAACCCTCCCAATCCCAATAATATTTTATCACTGAAAAATCACCCCAATTTTATTTGCGAAATTGCTCTGAATTAAATGACAGTTGGGTGCGAGTGTTGCACGGGTGCGCCGAAGGTGGTGCTAGTAGTAGGTTGTTCATGTTTTTTTTTTAGCTCTGAATTTGTGCTCGGTGCCCAGTACATTGAGAAATGTACTACCTGGTGAATATAAATCTCTTCGGATGTAACGCTTCATATAATTATGGTCAAACGTCACAAGGTAAGTTTGTTTAACCATTAATAATTCAGTATCCGTCAGATGCATAAAACATAACTTATTTGCTCGAGATTATTCCAGCAACATTTTATTTTGACATTTCCACTTTTATTTGTATTAAGTATTCAATATTGTCTCTCCAAAGAATTCTTTCATATTTGTATGCGCCACCTGAGATTATGTTCCCGCTTTGTCAAATTATCTCGGTTTAAAAGAGGTTTTATTTATTCACGAGATATTTTAACATACCCTGACCTCTGGGAAAAGGACGCATTTGCGGTTTTTATATTTAGGGGACCTTTGAAATTACAGTTTTTTTTTTCTTTTGTCCTTTATTACGCCGAAATTGTCATCAACGACCACTCAGAAGGGAGCGTTTTCATTAAAGTATTCATTAATTCCGAGGGTTATATTATTCGTATTGTTATATAATTTACTTCTGACATACAGTCACTTCATTCAAGATAAGGTTATATCAAACAACAATTTCTAAAATAAAAGTTGTAAAGACTGGTATCTTGTATGTGTTTCTGGAATCACTGGTTACTGGTATCCAACTGCATCCGGTTAGACTGGAACCCGACTCCAATATAGTTGGGAAAAGGCCAGGCAGAATGATGAGGTTCTAAAATTACAAAACTAGCTAATCACTGCCATCAATGATTTTTCCAAATCATAACTTCAAAATTCGTTAATAACACCCTAAAGCGCTTGATAAGCAAAACATCCAAAGTTAAATAACAGAATAAGACCTCAAACAAATACAAAATCCCGTCGTATCAAAACGATATAGTAACGGGACAATTTGTAACAATAGACGAACCCATTCTCGAGATTATGGGATTAAAACAATGCAAGTGTGTGGCACAAAAAGAGTGGATAAGTGCAGAAGGTCCACTTCACACAGATAGCAAAATCAGCCTATAATGCTTCTTCTGCTAGGACACAGGTTTCCTCTCTGTGAGAGGGAGTGGGCCGTAATCCACCACGCGGGCCCAGTGCGGGTTGATAGATGTCGCATATCTTCGAACTTCTGGTCCTAGACCATGCCGGTTTCCGCACGATTTTTTCCTTCACCGTTTTGAGAGCAGTGGTGATGAAATAATTTACACAAAGTAAAGCGCCTGTCAGGGTTCGAACCTACTACCTAAAATTCGTAAGTCACGGCCGTTTCCACTAGCCATCACTTCACACACATCGAAGTGAAAAAAACATTAAATTATATTGTCACTATCTAACAGAAGCGGGATCCATCTACAGAATTATGAGGTACAGAATTACAAGGTGGAAAGTTTTTCATCCTCCATAGAAAAAGGGAGTATCCTCTGACCAGAACGATGTTGTCTCTGGTAGGCTACTGCCGGCCAATGTTGGATGAATTCCTTGAACTGTTGCGTGAAGTCAGTTTGATGAGTAGTTTCGTTCGTTTTGAGAAAAAAACTGATGACATTAAATGTCGAAAGCATGAAAGCTCTTGACATTGAATACTTTTAAGCGTTAGAAGTATTCAATGTCATAGAACTTTTCAGTGCATATATTATGTGATTTACTGGCATGAAGCAGCAGCAGCGAGCAGTGGTGGCCAAGTGGTAACGGCCGCGACTTACGAGTTGTAGGTCGTAGGTTCGAACCCAGACAGGCGCTTTACTTTGTGTAAATTATTTCATCACCACTGCTCACAAAACGGTGAAGGAAAACATCGTGAGGAAACCGGCATGTCCTAGAACCAAAAAATTCGAAGACATGTGACATCTACCAACCCGCACTGGGCCCGCGTGGTGGATTACGGCTCACTCCCTCTCACTGAGAGGAGGCCTGTGTCCCAGCAGTGGGAACATTATAGGCTGATGATGATGATGATGATGACTGGCATGAAAGACAACGATGGTATTCGTTCTGATTCGTTTAGCCTCAAAACTCAAAAAAATGTAATGTAACATTTTTTTTTTTGAGTTTTTTCTGATAATATTGTTATGATTTGTGACATTGCTAGAGAAGATTAGCCACACATTTGACCAGAATTTACGGTTTTGTAGATATTACTGGCTACCCGCCATTGCTTCCTACGGTTTTTACGACTTGAAAAAACATCAAGATATTTTATATTATAATAATTATGTAAGTATTAATATATTTTACGCATAAACCTTGCGGAATAAATCTCCACAGATGGTGAACCGCATCAAAATTCGTTGCATAGTTTAAAAGAACAACGCGGTCACACATGCAGACACGATAAGGGACTTTCATATATAATATGTATTAGTATAATTATATTTATTTAAACTTTGAGTATTTTTTTGTTATAAAATATATACCTACTACTTATTAGATTCAGTTTTGAAAAATCATTCAAGTGTGACTTCAAAAGGGCATCTACTATTTTCTACCTCATGTACGAGGAGTGAATGGTTCCACACGCTCGTTATTACAGCTGAAACTGATATAATTTAATACGTCGCTAGCGAAAGGGTCCTTTGTTATGGCGTTAAAGGTTCTTTAGTTTCATGGGAGTTTTATGGGAATAGAAGTGGAAACTTATGACAAGCGGCTTGACATATTTTACTTTTTTGCTGATGTAAGTTTGTGCATTGTTAAGTTATTAAAGCGTGCGGAGCGCGTGTATGAGTGTGTTATCGGTGAAGAGAGACATAGCGAGGAACCTGGACTTATCTAAACTAATAATCTAAAGAGATTTGATTTTTTATTATATTTGTTTGTTACGCTTTCACCCTATAACGGCTGAACGTATTTTGATGAAATTTGGCTCATGGGTAGATCATGGCCTAGATTAGGACAGAAAATACTTTTTGGTCCCAATATTCTCACGGCATCGAGAATTATTTGAGTAAAACCGCGGCTAATAGCTAAAAAAGTCTGAAATCGCATCGCGAATTGAAATAAATTATCTTGAGTAAGCCTGGTGATCAATGCGTCCCTTCTCCGTACGAGAAGAGGTCTTTGCGAGGCAGTGGACATTGTAGTAGACAGGTATTATTATTATTTATTATTTTGTATCATTATTTAAACCAAAGACACGTTCTTGTGCATTGCAGCTTTGTCTTCGAAAAAGTAAAGTAAGATTACTTTGAGGGCTTTTGTGTAATTGACTGTCAATCAAGCATGCGGTTGACCTGATGGTAAGTGGTCATGGTCGCTTATCTGCATCATCATTAGTATGCCAACTGAGTTGATATTCCTAAGTGCTTGGCCAGACTGGCAGCGCGGGGCGGACAGAGACGCGAGTGCGGGAACGCGCGTGATCTGCCTGTCCGCAGTCGAGCGCGGCTTCGTTCAGTGTTGTCTTGTCCAGTTTTTGTTAAAATATAATATGGATGAAGAAGACTTATTTTTACTAGAAAAAAGCTCGATCTAGTTTGAGAACCCTGGTACCCGCGCAGGCCGCCCGCGCACTCACTGCGGCCACTTGTATAAACGAACTATGGCGTGAGTTGTCCGCGCGCTCTCCGCGCCATGCAGCCCGCACCTCTCACCGTGCCCGCGTGCCCACTGTGGACCGTCAAACGAAGTTCTTATGTTTGAGTACGCCGCGCCGCGCCCGCCCCGCGCCTGCGTTTGCAGTCTGGCCACGCACTAAGACAAACCTGTTTTATTATTCTTTGTTCTGGAGCTCCAGTTCCAGAATAAACATGTAAAACTTTTCATATCTGAAAAGTTTGAGCTGTAACAGGGTTAACATTATAACAAGACAAACCTATTTTACTATAATTTAATCTGGAACTAGAGTTTTACTATTAACACTGTATGTAGAATAAAATGATGTATTCACCCTTGTTATCTACTAAATAATCCAACGCCAAATCCCATTAAATCCTACATAATTTTCTCCCCCTTTACACACAAAACCATCGTCTTCATCAAATATATGTACTTAGAGGTTGTCTTGAAAACCCACAGCCCTTTGTTAAGATTAATGCACGATGCCACTAATAGTAGACGACACCTAAATAGAACCGTGCTAATGGATTTTCAACACTCTGCCCAGCGCCGAGAGTTACAAATAAAATCAACAGCGCCTTTTTACTTAGTTGTATCCTAGTTTTAGTGAAAACGGGTATTAGTCTCTCGTAATCTTAGGATATTGCCGTTGGAGTTCTTCTAACCGCTGGATAAGCGCCGTAAGCCTCATTGGGTAAACCTTCAGGCCTTGATAGATAAACTAAGGAGTAATCAGGACTGTTATGTAGGAAGCTATTATGTAAAAGGTTCTACTAGAAGAGAGCCTTATGTGTTTAACTATTCCAGCCCAGCGACTTAAAATCAATTGTGTCTCATTAGCAGTGATTAAAATGCTAATGTAGTATGTAAATGACAGGTTTGTGGTTTCATTAGTGAGATGTCTATGTATGGACAGATGTAAATGGTATTAAGTATTTACAGGAACTTTATTAAAGAATATTTTGGTGAACTATATATTATATACATACTAGAAAAATAGATACTTAAGTAATACAATAATAGATATACAGAAAATGTTATAATATTTTGTTTTTTATAATTTAGCCAATAAAATAGGAAACCGTTATTAAACATAGCAGATAGTTATACCCATGCATAAGTTTATAAAAAAAATATATACCTTACGTATGAGTCATCTCGCTGTTATTTTAAGTTTTTAAGAGATAGTCTTTTTTTATTTTATTTATTTTTGTGTACAGCACCCTATTTCATAACACGTACAATGCGTGCCACGAAAGATGAGACTTGACACACCACGTGGTTTGACTTGCGCAGAACACGATTTTAGGTATCTTTAGCGGTATGAGGTCTGAGTGCGGGACGGGACCGGACGTCATAGGGGCAGCGGAAAGAGCGGGGGAGGCGGGGTCAAGTCTCATCTTTCATGGCACGCATTGTACACTATCAATCTCAATCTGAATAATTCTGAAGTATACTGCTAATCCATTGCATCATATGTTCGGAAAATGTGTCTGCTCAACAACGTTAATAACGCAATGAATGTTGTTGAACTGCAAAACGAAAGTCATTGCTACTATTAGGGTGTTACACAATTACCCCGCAGATAGATGGTACAGACGCCAGCACATCAAGCTACCCGAAACTGTCAAATTTTCCCAATCAACTTTGAGCCTTATGCTTTAGCGATAAAGTTGAAAATCTATTAAAGAAATTTGACAGATTGTAGTAGCTTGATGTGCAGCTGGCGTCTGTACAATTTGTGGACAAAGGTTAGGGCTCGGAGAAAAAGTGTACGTCTGATGAACTTGTTCAAACAAAGTCTTATTTTTATTACCAAGTTACAGTACCCGGCGATAAATATTGCACATCGACCTTTGGAAAGAGACAATCGGCTAATTTCGGTTCCGTAGAGCGTTATCTCTGTCGCACGAAATACAAACAGTCCGGTATCTATTAGGAGCTGTTAAAACAATTATGATTTGCTTCTTTCGATAATTATTTTTATTCTTTGTATAAAATGGTTTTGTGTAAAAAGGTCGATGTGCAATATTTATCGCCGGGTACTGTACACGACTGTTTCAGATTAAAAAATAGGATGCCAAATACAACACACATGAAAAACAATGCCCTTATACACCATCACCATAATTCATTCTAATGTCTACTTTGCTTTGGGGTTTGTGGTTAAGAAATAACAGCCGCACAGTTCGATCGATCAGATTATTGCCACGGTTGGTCCGTGTATGGGTGAACATCTTTACATACCAAGACCCCTCCGTGTCTCGGAAAGCACGTTAAGCCGTTGGCCCCGACTGTCATTCGTAGATCTTTGACAGTTGTTACTGGTCGTCAAAAGCCCGAAAGTCTGACAACCAGTCTTACCAAGGGGTATCGTATTACCCAATAAGTGGGTTGTGGAGGTCAGATAGGCAGTTGCTCCATGTAAAATACTGGTATTCAGCTGCATCCGGTAAGACTGGAAGCCGACCCCAACATAGTTGGGAAATGGCTAGGCAGATGATGATCTTCTTTGCAAAATATTAACTGAAATAATTGTAAATTATTCAGAAAATACAAGACGTTATGGTCTGATGCTAAACTAATAACTGGGACACCCTTTGTGGGAAAGTTTTGCGAAATAAACAATAAAAACTTTAATAAAACATCTAAGAAAACTTGAAGTAATTCAAAGAAGCTTTAAATTAATCTCTTTTCTTTCATAGTTTTTCAAACACTAAGATGTTAAAACAAAAATATAATGATATATTTTTTAGAAAGTATTTGTGTCTTTTTTATTTTAGGCGAAGTAATATAGTGTTCGGTATAATAAACGGTGCTCAACTGTATAGTATTTTATCCTTACATGCCTAAAAATATTGATAGTATAGTGAATGATGGGCATGAGTTCCTCAAATATTTAAAATGTATCATGGATGCTACGCTTTCGTAGCACAGTACGAGCTACGGCGTAGTACAATGCGAGCTACGCCGTAGCTAAACGCGTAACGAAGAATGAATTGAATTTGGCATGCCGCAGCAAGCACTCTTTCGTCTTAATTGAAAAGCTGTACTCAACCGTAACAATTATACTATCAAAATTAATGAATCCCAATAAATTTTAACACTAAGAAAGGTATAAATATTTGTCCCTAAATAACACGCTTTGTTTACAAAGAGGCCAATTCTAAACGGAAAAAGACACCGCGGGTAAAAGTTTACCGGCTGTAAAATTATAATCATGCGAAAGTATCGAAACAAACAACCCAAAAGTAACTTAAACTCTCAATTACTTACTTCCTGTAGAAAGATAAATAAACAATATTATATTATCATTTACTTTCAGGCTGAAAAGAAATTAAACAACATTTATTTGAAATAAAGGATGCCAATATCGTAATCATCTCAATTCCTTAAAAAAAAGGTTAAAACAAAGGCTCTGGTGAAATCTTCTCAAAGAAAATCGGGAAAACAATCTGATTAAAGAAGAACGGTAGCCATCAGAGCGGAAATATAAAGTCAAATTATACAACACTGATCCAATTTAAAAGCTTAACGATTAACATTTTTTATTTCAGTAATTCAAGTTAATTGCAATCGGAATTAAAGTAACATCGATACGGGATAACGGCATCGATTATTATCGATACGTAAAATAAAAGATGCATCTACGAAAATGGAGATGAAAAACTGAAACCTTTTAGTCTAAAGCAAACGCTATCAACCGGTCGGAGCACTCGTCATCCGATTTTGCATCGGAGATTGGGTGCGAAAAAATTCATGTCATAGAGAGCACTAAAGCCGAATCAAAAGGCGTTGGAAGTGAACAAACTGTGTGAGCGCTTAACACGCGTTTGTGTCGGACTGGAGTGCAGTCGGTCGGGTGTAGTGGCCCACACAAAGGTCTTGTCGGCTGCGCGTCCGTGACGGTACGATGACGCGCGTTTTTCGCCTATTACGTGCCTAAAACGAACTTCCACGACTACGCCTCGCTGGCAGGCGCTGAATTTATTTTTACCTAGGGCTGCCACCCGTAAAATTACGCCTGGACACAGCGGACCGTGGCGGTGGACTCAATTTTCTCTTTGATATCACCTAAGATGTTTACATAGCTGTGTGTGACTTTTAATTTAGCGAGGTGCAGTGATGGTAGCCCAGAGGTATAACAAAGAGGTAGCCCGGCGATAAATATTGCACATCGACCTTTGAAAAGAGACAATCGGCTAATTTCGGCTTCGTAGAGCGTTATCTCTGTCGCACGAAATACAAACAGTCCGGTATCTATTAGGAGCTGTTAAAACAATTATGATTTCTTCTTTTGATAATTATTTTTATTCTTTGTATAAAATACAAAAAAAGGTAAAGGTCGATGTGCAATATTTATCGCCGAGTTCTGTAACTGCTTTGACTTACGAGTTCTAGGTCGAAGGTTCGAGCCCAGACAGGCGATTTACCTTGTGTAAATTATTTCGTCACCACTGTTCTCGAAAGTATGAAGAAAAACATCGCGATACAAAAACACACAACGAAAAATTCGAAGACATGTGACGTCTACCAACCCGCGTCTACCAACTGAGTCCGTGTGATGGATTACAGCCCACCCCTTCTCACCGAGAGGAGGCCTGTGTCCCAGCAACGGAAACATTATAGACTGATTATGTATGTATGTAGGTATATACTTTCTGAGCTCATCTTGGACATTACGTGACTTATGGTGAAAAAATACATCATGAGGACACAGTGTCTTATTTTACTTGTCTAAAAGCTCCTTCAAACAGGCGCGACATGCGATAAAATCGCGCGCGACACAATGGCACCACAAGTCGCGCAATGAGCGGTGCCTTTGTGTCGCGCGCGATTATATCGTGTGTCGCGCCTGTTTGTAGGAGCCTTAACTCGGTGAATATTCGGACTTGCTGGAAAGTTGATTTGGAGAAAATAAAATTTACTTGAAGCCACTTCGTGCCACAAATGTACATTTCTTCTCTGTAAGAGAAGATACTCTTACATTGCTATGAAACAATGACAAGCTACTCTTAATATAATCTTTCTAACGAGGACGAACTTCAAAGACGACGTGCAACATGGGAGAAAATTCAAGGAAATGGATGTAAATGCCACCCTTGTTATTACGCCTGCTCGACGTAAACCACCTACGGCTGGTTTTTAAATGGTTATTGTGGAGGGAAATTCTTGAGACGCTTGTTATTTAGAATCAAGTGTGTCTTGAACGGGGGTTAGAAAGATGATTGGATGGTTTAAGTTGAAAATGTCGAGGAATTTAAATTTAATCAGGAATTTAAACGTTTTAAACTAATAATACAATGGCACGAAGATTAAATCCGTAAATATTTTTGAAATTAAATTTTCTATAAATGAGTATTGAAACAAAGTCGCTTTTCGTATCTGTGTGACCGCACTGATCTTCAAAACTACGCAACAGATTTTGATGCAGTTTCCACCAATATCTAGAAAATGTATTCCGAAAGGTTTATCTGCATATTATGCATATTAAACTACATAGAGGGTTACTTTTCATTCGACGTATGTATATCCGTCCGGAGCTGATAGGGGGGCCAAAATGGAACAAATTGATCCCCCCATATTATTATGTATGGCCGAAATTCAATAGTTTTCGAGATATTTGAAACATTTTTGAAGCGTAAAAAGAAAATATTGATATCATTCTTAAATCGCTCATATAATTTTAAGTATGTATTTTGTTGAATTAAGTACTTTTAATTATGTTCATACCTTAATTCAAGTGCCAGTTACAATATCATTTTTAATGGTACCCATTCAATGTGTAGCTTTTTTTATTTGGAATTATATCGAAAAACCCTTAAAATTCAAATATATCGAAAATCATTGAATTTCATACATACGGTGGGTCAATTTACTGTGCCCCCCCCCCCCCTCCCCCATCAGCTCCAGACGGATATACGTCGAATTACAAGGAACCCTGTATAATAAAGAATTCTCGATGGTTTATCAAGTCGTAAAAACGTTCGAAGCAGGGGTGGGCCGCTAGTAAAGAGATAAGTAGTTTTTGCCGATCTGGTGCCGATGCGCGGGAAGAAATTGACGTAACATTTACGAGCACATTAGAAACATGTTTGCACAGTAATAGTGCGTCATAGTAGTAGAGCACGAGTTGTATTTAGGTCACTTGTGATATTGATTACAACAGGAAAAATAAGGTTAACTTCCAGTACGTCCATGTCTTCATATTTAATCTATTTATTTATAAAATTCGTGTAGGTATGGAAGACAAGGACATGTCATGTGAGCGCCACCCGCCTGCGGGGGCGCGCGTCGCCCCACGCAAACGCTACTGGAGCCATCCTCTAGTACTAACCTCAACAAGTTTGCCCCCTTGTCACGCGCCATAAGATTGTTAAATATTATTTCAAATGAGGTATTTCACTGCAGCCTGATGAAGTTCACCGGAGTAGCATTGATGTGCATTGAAAATGTTGAGAAGTGATTTTAATTGTATTTTAAATAGTATTTTAATGGTATTTGTAATTGTATTTCATTTGTATTTTTGATTGTATTTTAATTATATTAAAGATTGTATTTTTAATTGTGTTTTAGATTTTATTTTATTGCATTTTAATTGTATTTTTGGGTAGTCAATGTAAGTTAGATGTATGCGTATCTTTGTGGTAGTAAGATTGCATTAGCGTTATAGCTGTTAAGGTATTATTTACGTAATTTTGAATAAATAAATAAATAAAATAAATCTTGCGCCGACCCCAAATAAATTGGGATAAGGGCAGGAGATTGGTGATGATGTAACTTATTTTCGTGCCATAGTTGCTTTTAGTATTATTTTCGTGTTTAGTATTATGTTCGTGTCATAGTTGCATTTAGTATTATTTTCGTGTCATAGTTGCCTTTAGTATTATTTTCGTGTCATAGTTGCCTATAGTATTATATTCGTGTCATAGTTGCCTTTAGTATTATTTTCGTGTCATAGTTGCTTTTAGTATTATGTTCGTGTCATAGTTGCCTTTAGTATTATGTTCGTGTCATAGTTGCCTTTAGTATTATGTTCGTGTCATAGTTGCCTTTAGTATTATTGTTTCCTAGGGCCCTAGCTTCCTAGCTGTTTGATGGTGGAATATAAATCATCAAAGTCATTTAAAAAAAATTAAAATTAAAATCGTCATTTATTTAGAACAATTTCTCACATATAGAAGTAACAAGAATAATGTACCCAGGATTTTGTAATTTCTTGATGTAAATGAGTTTCCTTGGAGTTTCTTGCCCGTTATTCTCCATAGAGATCTACGTTTTGGAATGGGCAACTAGCTTTAACTTTCTGACTAACTGACTGACTATTTAATTTTGACAATTCAAAAGCGCCTGTGTATGGTTTCATTGAAATAAATGCTTTGAGTTTGAGTTTGTCAAAGAGGACATAGACACGACCCCACTATCTTCTAAAGAAGAGTATTAAAGTCCAGTCACAGTTATTTTTCCTCTGAGTTTGCATCACTGCCAAAATCATAGTGATCTTTATTACCATTGCAATAAAGGTTGCTGTTGGATAGCTGTCATTGACAAGTTTTTCAAATTAACAGAGATCTTTATAATCGTTACGATAAGGTTGCTATTCCGTTGCTGCTGTCAGAAGTATAATAATTGTGAAAGGACTGCAAGGATTTTTTGGCATCTGAATGACATTGATTGTTGGTAAACAGTTGTGAAATTGTCACAGAAATTGTATTTAAAAAAAAACTAGACGGTAACGTTAGTTCCGACTTTAGCCACGCGCCAAAAGAACTTTGTGCCGTTTGTAGAAAAAGAGCCTTCACATGTGACGAGGCTAAGTGTTTGTCCATCACAATCGTGCGATAAGAGAAAGATCGTTAAATAACATTAAAAAACGAATTTCCAACTATTCTTAAAGAAAACCAATGAAACATCTATTTACACTCATAAATCAACATGCTACATCTAGCTCTACGAACAAACCAGAAAATACAGCGCTCCTGTAATTAGATGTGTCACAGTGTAATAATTATGAGCTCTACCCCACCTGCGCTACGATCGGCACGACTCTACCACAGAATAAATACGTACAGAAGGTCAGCTCGATCATTTAGTTTCATAATGTTTGCATTCCTACCTGTCCGCCATTTTGTATTGCCACATTGTATTCCAGGCTCCATACAAAAATCTTCAATTCCCGTTCAAAAATGTTAATGGAATTATAATCAGCTTATAAAGATCCCACTGCTGGGACACAGGCATCCTCTCGGTGAGAGGGACTGGGACGTAACCCTCCACGCGGACCCAGTGTGGGTTGGTAGATGTCACATGTCTTCGAATTTTTGGTTCTAGGACATGCCAGTTTCCTCACGATGTTTTCCTACACCGCTTTGAGAGCAGTAGTGATGAAATAATTTACACAAAGTATAGCGCCTTTCTAGGTAAGAACCTACGACCTACGTACTCATACGTCGCGACAGTTACCACTGGGCCACCACTGCTCTCTTAACAGGAATAATTAGTTTTAATAAAATTATGCTAAGCCGGCTATTAAGACATTCACTGATTATAATTTTCTTCATCCAATTAGAAACGTTATCACATTAATACCGCTACATACCTACTTCGTAATTCACACCCACAGTCTGCTATTACAAAATGCCACGTGATGTGGATCACGATGGCTTGTTGTAGGCTATGAATTAGTGTGGGATAAGTAGACAAATCAATAGATGGTTTGGTCAGTACATAGAGCAAAGAAATATTAAAGTTTGGGTTGATAATGCGGTGTATTCCTTCTTTCAAATTAAAAAAGACTATTAAATAGGTACTATTCATGTTATATATTATCGAAATGAAAAGTAGAGTGTTTAACACAAGTGAAAGTCATCAATTCCTATTTGGAATTGATTCATTTCGACCTTGTATAACAATATACTATTTTTTACTACGCACTTGCCGACTCGACTATCAGATAGGTTGCGTGGTTATCGACTTACGTTTAAAACATATAAAATTAAAATTCTACAAATACGACTTCTAAAATACGAAAATATTTTTTCATATTGCTTGATCAGTTGATTTAGTTCTAACTCACCATCAGGTGAGTTAGAACTAAATCAACTGATCAAGCAATATGAAAAAATATTTCAGAAGTAAAAATTACCATGATTTTGGAACAAGCAAGTGGGATGGGTAGTTACCCAACCCTTTTGCTAAGAAAAATAAACTACATTTGTGCTAAATGTGAAAATTATTACGATAAGCGTACGAGACGATTGATTACACCAACATTAATTAATGAATTAACTGAGGGAATGATCGACCGTATCAAGAGTTAAAACCACCTAAGGCAACATTACCTGTCGATGTATCCATAATTAAGCAAGAAAGAAAGAAAATACAATATACACAAAAACAACAAAAAAACTTAAAATAGTATTATAGTTGTTGCGGCCGATCGGCAGCCTCGGTCGGCAAATGTCGTGAGTCTAAGTTTGCTTACCTTACACTGGCTATGAGAGTAG
Organism: Luperina testacea; assembly: GCA_927399505.1. Taxonomy (NCBI): domain Eukaryota; kingdom Metazoa; phylum Arthropoda; class Insecta; order Lepidoptera; family Noctuidae; genus Luperina; species Luperina testacea. Next base: position 16,529,281 of record OV656764.1, read on the forward strand.
GGGATAGTGATGATATGATTAGAAAGAGGGTGACTATCGAGATGGGCGCTAATAAAGAAATATGGAAGAAAAATACATGTTGCGTGGACCCCAAATAAATTGGATAAGGGTAAGAGAATACTGATGACACTAAGTATGTACTGTGGGGTGATCTCGGGACATTGGTTGACTGATGCCGCGGAGTATGGCTTTGATTGTAGAAGTTATGTCTATGTGGGTAGCTACTCTGTGTCTACATATGGAGTGTCGTGCCCTACAAAGCCTTTCCTTAAAAAATTTGCTGTGCCCGACAGAGTCCATAATTGTTTCTACTATTTTTTTATTTACCACCTGTAATTACATTATGGATTGCAATAAACGATTTGAGATTTGATTTTGAAAAAGCTAAAGAGTCTTAGTTTTAACTTAGATTTTATTTGATTTGAATAATGTTTAGCTAAGCAAAGATTCCACGAGACCCTACAGCCAACAACTTGCTTTGCAGTTTGGCAGATGTTATATTTAAGTTTTACTTAAATATAACTTAAAGTGTCTACAAATGCGCACTGATACGTGCACAACGACAAAGCGACGCAAGTGCTACATAAACTTAGAAAATTGCCTCTGTGGGAGGTTACTCCATGGCGCGAAGTTCGTGCTAACTCCGAAACACGAAGTTTCCTGAAGCGCATAGCCTCTCTGGTATACCTGCACGCGTCTATGATTGCATGCCACTGTTTTCGATTGTTGTATGGAGCTGACCTTCTGTACCTATTTATTTTGTGACTATATCTAACTCTTATTTGTGTAGCTAAATACTTTAGGGCTGCGTTTCCACCAGAAATGAGTGAGGATGCGTAGCGAGGGATGTGCGTAAAACTAACCAAAAACAACACTGGCGTAGCGCAAGCTATGAAAATGCAGCGATGTTATTCGTTAGTTTCACACACAACGCTCGCTTACACATCCTCACACACACACACACCCCCCCACACACACCCACACACACACACATCCTCGCTCATTTCTGGTAGAAATGCGGACCTAAGGTGTGAGTAATGTGTGTGTTGACTTTACGTGAATGAGTTCAAATGGAACTGATGTAATAATTGGGTGTGGTGAATTTGAAGTTTTTAAAGATAAAGATAATTGAAGTCTAGTAATAACTAAAATGAAGTATGATCAATGGGATTCACAAAAAAAAAGATTTCATGAAAAAAAAAAAAACTGTGTACAGCAAGACATTTCCGAAGCTAAAAGATTGACCGAAGTAGCAAGTACAGACGCCAGCACATCAAGCTACTACAATCTGACAAATTTCTTTAATAGATTTTCAACTTTATCGCTAAAGAATAAGGTTCATAGTTGATTGGGAAAATTTTACAGTTTCGGGTAGCTTGATGTGCTGGCGTCTGTACATGAATGCCCATTCCCGTAATTAAAAACGTTCAAATTCTAGTCTCAATCTCATCTCAGCAACAATCAATGTCAAAAAAGTCGGTTTATTGACGATAGTTGAACGTGACAACGTCATAAGAAAATACTGATGGAATAGTTGCATTGCATTTGTTAATATTCGCTTGCACTTCAAGCCGCCATGGAACGCTACAGAGCGAGGCCGCGAGGTAACGCTACATGAGTCATGTTTTTTCGTGAGTGCAACCAGCTTCATCGATTTATTAGACGTTGTCACGTCAAAAATTGTCAAAAATGTAGGCAAATTAGAGGTATTTTTGTAAGATTGAGAATGACACTAGACTGTGAACTTTCTTAAAATGAAGGGAATTGCCCCTCAGATCGTCTATGAAATTAAACTATTAAACTCTAAATTAATTTACTCTTTAAAGTATGTCTCCATAAAAGACCGCTAAAACAATAGATAATTTCACCAAAATGGCCAGGCTTAGCAAACATACCGCAAAATCGAAAACAGCGGTCAAAGCTTCAACGATTAATACCCCAATCAATCAACTTAATATTAAAGCGGTTTGTACACTGAACTTTGGTAAACAAAACTATACGTTTTAGTGACAAAGTAAGCCTACAGTTGCCTAAATAAACAAAGCACTAAAATTGTTTGTTAGTCATTGAAAAGCTAGTGTAAATACTACCTAATAGGGTAGTTGTGAAGAAAAACTATGTTTTTGTTTAGTTAGTAGCTTATTTCAAGTTATGAAGAAACTACGGTAGATTTATTGTGCATGCGTAGGCGTCGTTGTAGGTTTTAATGGTATAGCATAATCATGACCAGCCTTAAATAATCTCACTGCTGGGACACAGGCCTCCTCTCTTCAAGAGGACGTGGGCATAATAATAATAATATAATATTATTAATATATGTTCATAATCTACCACGCGGGCCCAGTGCGGGTTGGTAGATAAAACAATGGTATATGAAACATTATTTTATTTAATAAACGAGAACTTATTAAGTTTTATAAAAATATAACCGTAGGCTTTTATTTTGATGCTAATTGATAGAAAATTTTCATAAATAGAGAAAAGCCGAAAATTCTTATTAATATTAATATTTCAAGTAGGTAATCAGAAAATCGAATGTTTCGAAAAGAAATAACCACGTAGAAAATTGAAGAAAAAAATATCTATACACCTAAAACATAATACATATTATATAAGATAAAAAAAATCAAAAAATTGTTGGTGTGCAAAAATAACTACTACTTAATCTTAACTACTATTACAAAAAACTATTAAATCCTTCATAAAGAATTTTGCATAAAGTATCTAGTGACAAAAACGCATTCACCTATAAAAAGGTCCATCTATCGCGATAAAAGCTTGAAGTCAGTTCGGTAATAAAATGAAGACTAAAATATTCTGAACCTGCATGCTTGCATGAAAAAGGTATAAAACTAGACATTATGTGCAGGACAGTCACTGGCACTCATTTGCCCGGTGAAATAAAAAGATAGTAAGGTACTTGTACGGAATATATTAGTCTGTATAGTACTACAGCGTGTAAAGTTCACTCATCTTCCATAGAAAAGGGAGGATCCTCCGACCAGACGGGTGTTGTGTCTGGCGGGCAACCGCCCGATGGTTCATATCGGGCCGTTGTATCTACGCTAGTTGCGCAGATAACTCTGCTTGCGAGATGCAGGATTTTGCGTAACGTCTTTAGAAATAAGCATCCTCGTATTTTTCTGTTCCTTTCTTCTTGTCTGTTTATATGTATGTACATAAATCTATACATACTAATATTATAAATGCGAAAGTGTGTCTGTCTGTTACCTCTTCACGCTTAAACCGCTGAACCGATTTACATGAAATTTGGTATAGTGATAGTTTGAGTCCCGATAATAACACGAGATCGACGCGGATGAAACCGCGGGGCGCTGCTAGTGATGAGATAATTTGCTTAAAAAATCCTTTTCTTGCTGAAATAATTGATAGATAGATAAACCATTTATTTGGCACACACGAAAAAACAGCACAACACACAAAAGTACAATAATAGACGATAAACAAATTACCCACATGATTATAATATAAATTAAAAACAAGGTGCCGATATAAAAACAAAATGAAAAACACACATATCGAAATGAAAATGACACTGTCGAATACTTAAAATAAAATTAAAAACGAAACCTACACAGTGGGGTGTGCGTCTCAAGGTTGCACCAAATGGGAGTCCAGCTCAACATGTGTCAGGTACCTGACGCTGATATTCTGCTGGATCCCTGCAGTGACACACGGACGTTGAGAAGACGAGATAAATTGCTTACCTCAACATCTTTAACTTCCGCTTAATACCGTCATTGAAGTTCTAAATTACAAATCATGAATTCCAATATCGCTAAAATATGCTAAAAGCAAGCAAACCCATTCTTCAAACCCAGCTTTTCTTCCTTAATTTCTAAAAAGAATATCCGTTTCCTGATTTTTATATCGCGCGCGTGAAAATTTTACTGCTTCAACAGCAATATGAACGAGAATTATGGTCGTAAACAGTTTTAAATCATGTGAACATAAATTTAAAAAAAGAAACATGTGTTATACGTAAGAACATACGTTTTTTCATTTAATCGTATAAGAATATAAACGTTTTATAGCCTGAGGACCTTAAAATTTCGCAGTATCTAACCAGACACTATACAATAGAAAATTTAAGAAATTGAGCATTTTATGTACAAAATGATCTATGCCAAATAAGTAACCCAGAGCTCAAAGGAAGATATACGGTTCAAATATCATTTATTTCTCAAAGATTTACATAATCACTTAATGAGAAACAAAGTTTTAACATGCAGGTAATTGTTAAAATAGTCCAGAGCGCACGTCGTGCAGTTAAGAAGTACATAATTAGTTACTTTAATAAATTTAGTGAGTGGGTACATCATAATAAGTTACTCGAACGCGCGCGTCGTTGTAAACATCGAGCGCGCTATTTGTTATCAGCACTGTTGTTAAGCACCGTGCACACTATACAATACCAGACAATATTTAATTCTATTTATTTATGTTGAAGCTGTCGAAGATGTGTTTGATGATATCGATTCATTAAATGATGAATGTCCAGTTTCTGAAGTCTTCAGATAACCACTTTTTTTTTTGAGGATGGGAAATCATCAAATCGGTCTGGGTAGAGCGGAAGGGAGTGTCAGACTCTTACTGACTAAAACCCACTCGTGTTTCTTCCTTAGCCCTTTATGTTTCGGGCCAGCGGTAACCCTTTCGGACAATCCCGCTGACCCGGCAGTCTTCGCCCCTTCATGCCTAACGGGCCCCGTCACGCCTAACGGGCCCCTTCATGCCTAATGGGTCCCTTCATCAGATAACCTCTTACGAACTATGGATTAGGCAAAGTTCTTACTTAAGATTCAGAAACGCAAAGTGTCATTATATCAAACCAATATCATTACCTACCTACCAAATAAATAAAAACCAGTTAAAAATACCAAAAAACCCAGTGAACTGCTAAGTATTATCCATATTATTTGACATAAGCACTGGACCAGTAACCATATCATGTCGATCGCATATCATCATTAACGTCGAACTTTGAACGCTATAATGAAGTACCGTTCACGTCCAGCAGTAGACGTTCTGAGCTAATGTGATGATAAATTAATCAACCAAATGAAACTGCTACGTAATACAACCCTCTTATCGATTAATTCGACACTCCAGGTAATCTGTCTAAGGGAATACGAATCTTAAATCAGGAGTGTCATAATGTCAGATGTCGGTGGCCTAATTTAAGGAGGCGAAGGTATGATATAATACGATTAAAGATTTCCATTAACAGAACAGGTATTCTTAAGAAAAAAATACGGAAGGCATTTTAAAAATAGCTCTTGAGATTAACGTAATCACGACATGCAAGAATGTAGGAAGGCGTCTGTGCGACTTGCTAGACAAATTAAATCAATTTCCACTGCGTTTAAGGATACCCAAGAAACCAGGAAATACATAGTTGAGTGACAAACATATTTGACATAAGGATATACCAGTAACCGCTGTCTCATATCGATCGCATATCATCATTAACGACGAACATTGAACGTTAAAATGTTACTATTTACTACCAGCAGTTGACGTTCTGAGCTAATGAAAGTGCTGCGTAATACAACACTTTAATCGATTTAATAAACAATAAAAAAAGCTGTCAATATCTTTGGTTTCCTAAGAAAGCGATGAAGGGTCGTCAATATCGATTTTCCAACTACAGAGCGTTTTTTGTCACCTTAATGTCAAATACTGGTGAGTACAGATTTTCATGACATTCTAATGTATTATGACAGAACCGCTTTCCTAGAAAATCCAAGCCTAAGAAAATCCGACGCTTAAATAATGAGTGTCGTAATGTCAGCTGTCAGTGGCCTAATTCAAGGCGGTGAAAAAGATTAAAGATTTCCAGTAACTCAAAAGGTTTTCTGAAGAAAAAGTATCTTGTAATATTTTAAGAAAGACATTTTTAGAATCGCTAACAAGCTCTCAAAACTTAAGTAATCAGTTATATTTTACAGCGGGAGGGCAGCAAGACGTCTTATGCGATTTTTTAAGAGCGAAGTTTGGCATAGGCCTATGAATTACAGTGGACGTCTGAATGATGATAATGTTGATGGATATATGGCAGTAATTACCGCGACTCCAAGAAAATCCTGAGCCCCTTTTTGAAGGTTTCCTCTCCCAGCGTATAGTAAAATAAAAATCTTTCTAATAATAATCCCATCATACTCCCGTAGGTACTCCTACTATGAAAACTGCTCTAGCAAGTTAAAGTAAGGAAATCCATTTTCGAAAGATACCTTCCAATATAAATAATTATATATCGTTTACATAGTATTATGAACGGTAGTTAGTAGAACCGGGAACTCGGACGTGCTAGATAAAAAGTTTTCGACTGAAATTTATATTAAAATTTTCCGCTTCTCTTTGAGATTCATAAATAAAAAGCTGCTATCATTTCAATGTGATTTTAATCAAATCCTTTTAGAGTTTTTGTAGCACTGAGTGGTTTTGAGCTATTTGTGACTAGGTTTAATTAATTAGAATTCTTACTATCCTTCTGTGAAAGCATGTGTGATTAAAACGTGAAATCGTGTTTATAAACTCGACAAGATTTTATTTTAATACAGAATTAAAAGTATTCTATTTTTGTAAACCTGCATTACAAGCTGATTAATTTATTTAGTCCACTATTCAATGATTGGAGAAGTGCAGTTGCAAAATGTAAATTATCCAAAACTTAGATTATAATGTAAGTGAAATGATGATACACGCTACGATCCTTGTTAAATAAATATTCTAAAATGACCGCAGAACTAATTGCAAAACAAAACTTAATGCAAAGTAGTGTAGATTGTAAGTACTATTGCTCCAAGTAGAAATATTATACTTATACGTTGATAGTAAAATTACAAAATATCTTCAGGGAAAAATATAGAAGTACCGCCGCATCTTATGATAGATGAATTCCCCGAAAGATTCTGTGCAACATCGTAAAATAAAATCTAGGTCAAAGGAAATTCTGCCTTAACCCTGTTACGTATATCAATACAGGTGATATAGTTTATAGATAGGCAGGTACTTTAGTACCTCCTGCGCAGGTCATGCGCAATGGGTAGGTGCGCGAAAATCACCCTTAATGACATTAAACTTTTCACTTAACTTTTAATGAGAATCCTGTCAAACGTCAACGTTAAATTCAAAATGGAAACGTATCGCGAGACTACGCAATTCGAATGAAATGTACCAAACAAAATGATGACGGAAATAGATACGTCATTACAAGATGAATAGAAAAAAACTTAAATAAGCATAATTCACTAGAAAACTATCCACTTACGTAATGGTCAACAAAACACGCGAGCGATGAAGCTCTGAAGTATTAAGAAACAAAAAATAAATAAAAACAAAAGTTGTTTATTTATTCGTATCGCCTATTTCCTACCACTCAACTCGTCGGGCGCGGCTGTTGGGTCGAAAAAACACTGTCATTTATCATGTGGCTGGCGATTAGGGCACCTGTAGCGTGTTGCCTGTTTTTTGCAACATGCCGCGTGTTTGGGAGCCGCGGTACGGAGAGCGCGCGGAGCTGCCAGCGCGACTAGGGGCACACTGAACGTCTCCCCGCCCTCTGCCATCGACCGTCGCGCCTCGGCCCCGCTCCGACTCACAAAAAGCCTTGTTATTCGCGGGACAATTAATAGGATTGAGCCTTTTCCGTGAATTGCCTCTCGACGGTCAAGTTTGCCTTTGCAAGTTTTTTTACGCTCAATTCTGAATAGTTTGATTGTGATTTTTATTAGATTATTTTCGGAGGCGTTATTGTGAAAATGTTTTCCTAACAAAAACAAGGAAAATACATAACAATAAAAAAGATCGAAAAACTTTTACGCTAACGGAATAATATCGGACCCGAAAACATTTTAAACTTTCAGCTTCCAACACTTAAAATAGAAAACTTAACACAATGCTCTCGGGGTATAAAGTATACCTCCAAAATGGGAAGCTTGTATCCATAAAATACAGCTTTGTTTCGTTATAAATGATTTCCAAAGTAAGCGCAGACTTCGGAATATAAATTATAGGGGCAGCTTGCCAACACCTAGGTGTGGGTAAAATGTGAAATTAATTTTCGCACTAGCATACCTGTTGCGATTATTCTAGCGTTTGTAGGAAATAAGGGGTATGTCGAATTGTTTAATTGAAGTGCAACGAAATGCGAAGTTTGTTCGTGTAACAGCGAATGTAATGGATAGTTAAGTGTATAATGCGTTTTAATAGTGTATGTTGTGCAAGTATTTTCATGTAAATTTTGGACGGAACCCTGACTGTGTTGTCCTTAGTATGTAGTATCCTATTTGTGTTGTAAGTGAGTAGAGGTCTGTGTCAAGGGGATGAAGACTATTATCGATCGGTGTTTTAATAGACTGCTTGCTTACCGTCGCTATATCTCTCAAGATTCTTCGTTGCATGAATCCATGGGAGGAGATACATAGCCGGTGACCACTCGATGAATATTTTGATAACTTGGATTTTTATCATTGATAAAACTATTTTGTACAAAGGTTACAGAAAAAAAATACAACGTTATGTGTTAAAAAATTGATAAAACATTTAGTGTATGTACAATAATTGTTTAGCTTTTAATATATGATCATTCAATAATAACACAGTCAATTATAACTAATACGAGCTTTCATCGAAGTAGTTACAATTACAGCCGAAGTTAAGAGGGTGCATTCTGAAAGTTTGTGTCGCAATTAACTGTCTTAATTGATCAATATAACTAAACTAACTAAATGTTATTTTGATATGAAGTTTCGCTCTGCGGTGCACTGAAATATTTATAATGAATTGCAATAATGAATATAGAGTTATGAGGAACTGTGTGTAAAGTACACTCAGCCTCCATAGAAAAAGGAGGATCCTCCGACCAGACGGGTGTTGTGTCTGGTGGGCAACTGCCCGATGATTCATATCGGGCCATTGTATCTACGCTAGTTGCGCGGTAAACTCTGGTTGCGAGATGCAGGATTTGCGTGACGTCAGTATGACGCGTTGTTCGCATGTGGCGTTGTAAATACCGCTACAGTAACACTAAACTAATCAGTACGAACCTATAATAATGTTTAGTTATAAATAAAAGCTTTGTCTTCACACTTGTCCTGTGCAGGCTCCTTCCATGAAAAGAAACAATTATTTATATCTACATCCACATTGCATTCAATTCACCGAAATTAGCCCGAAACTCAGTAACTACTTACACTACCCACTGCCAGTTCTCGTCGAAATGGCAACTACCCTCGCAAAAACATCGCTCGTGTCGACAGATTGACAAAACAGTCGAAATCAATTTCTGTTATTGCTGAAATTGCTTCAGGGTGAAGTACTACCAATTCTGGCAGGACAAGATTGATGATCAAAACAAAGAGGTGTACTTTATCACGAAGGTTTAGTTAACCTTTCGAGTTAGAGATAAGACCCTTTTTTGTTTTCCAAATCACTTGGAATTTGGTAAAGCTGTTCCAAATTAAAATACGATAAACTATCGTAGTTGTATTTTGTTGAGTTGGACATCTAATTCCCGTAATGTGTTTTTTATTAAACACTATCTGGCCCGACAGACGTTGTTTTGTACGAATTTTAATACATAGAAAAAAATACTTTCAGTTTTTCCCGAATTTTCCAATTTTTCCGACAATATTTTTCCATTTTTTTCCCTAAATATCTCATCGACTATTACGAATATTTTAAAACAAAAATTAACAAATTATGTCCAGCTGCTCTCAAGTAATGCGCGAACAACGAACAGCATTTCATTTTATTTATAAATAGACAAATTTTTTGAGTTGTGTTGTTTTGTGTAGAAACAAAAGCATTAGCATTTCACTATTTTCCGGGTTTTTCCATTAGACATTTCTCAGTGATAGCCCGGGTTCTGAATTTGTGCCCGGTTAATGGCCGTAGCCCAATTTCATGGGGCTTAGATATAACTGGGAAAGTGTGCCAACGGGTGTACTATAAAACACTTGTACCTACCCATTTAACAAATACAACAGTAATGTTACGTAGTGTTGTTTTAAACAATTTATTTTTAACACATTTTCCTAGTCTGTGATAAACAATTCTCAGTGCCGCAGTTTTCACCGCGAAAACTAATAATAAAGCAGATGAAGAACTATTCGAGCGCGCTAATGAACGAACTATGATCGTTGAAAGTTTAAGATAGCAAAGAGCGTCCAGGCAGAAACACGCCTGGATAAACAGATATGAACACTTTTGAGTTCAGCCAATAGAATTAATATTCAAAACTCATTGGAAGATAGGGAGTAGAAGGTCATTAGGTAGACAGACTATGTAGTAAAAGTGGCCAAGAGTGGTGCGCAAGAAAATGGTCACCACGAGTGGCGATAGTACAGACACCAGCACAACAAGTTACTGCAATCTGTCAAATTTCGTTAATAGATTTTCAACTTTATCATTAAAGCATAAGGTACAAAGTTGATTGGGAAAATTTGACAGTTTCGGGTAGCTTGATGTGCTGGCGTCTGTATATCCAGTGGACATACCCACTGCGAGGACACAGGCCTCCTCTTTTTGAGAGGGTGTGGGCTTCAATCTACCACACGGGCCCAGTGAAGGTATCCGGTATCTTATATATCTTCGGATTTTCGGTTCTAGGACATGTCGGTTTCCGCACAATGTTTTCCTTCTTCCTTTACCGTTTTGAGAGCAGCGGTGATAAAATGATGTCTGGGTTTCGAACCCACGACCTACATCCCGTGAGTCGGGGTTAGCCGTTACTTTTGGGCCATCACTGCTCTCTCCTGGGCAAACAGCACTAATTGCATAACATTATTTTCAATCACAATTCGGAAGATTTTGCAGGAAATTAGTGATCTATTGAGTAATTTAATGTTCGAAAAATTCGTCTTCTCCACTACATAAATAACACAATGACTGTGATTAAACTGTCAACCTAAAAGGCATTACCATTGTAAGTGTGTTACGCAATGATTCATCATCGTCATCATCATATCAGCTGAAAAACGTCCACTGCTGGTCCAAGCATCGCCACTTCGACCAGTTTTGTGCTTATTGCATCCAGAGGATATCTGCGTCCTGGACCAGGTCATCGGTCCATCATGTAGAAGGCCTTCCAATGCTACTCTTCCAGGGGACCTAAAAAGGCCACTTTGGCGAATCATAAAAGGATAACGTTATGAATCAAAATATGCCGAAGACAGTCCGTGTTTTTCTTTTTTTCGCTGCACTACGTAGGTATAATCAAAGAGATAGGGATTGGATTTGGATTGGACTGATTAGTATTTTCGCACAGACAAAAAAAATAACTGAAAAATCCTTCATCAATGGGATTTGATTCGATTAACTTAACAGTTAACTGTCCATTACGATTCATAATGTTATCCTCTTGTGATTCGCCAAAGTGGCCTTTTTAGGCCCCCAGTACGCGGTCGCCACTCCAGAACCTTTCGGTACCATCGGCCATCCGTCCTCCCTTACCACTATTGCTGACTGGCTTATATGTTTTCTTACTACGGCATATTCTTGTATAGCAAAATCAGCCTATAATAAATGTCCCCACTGCGGGGACACAGGCCTCCTCTCTGTGAGAGGGAGTGGGCCGTAATCCACCACGCGGGCCCAGTGCAGGTTGGTACTGGTAGATATCACATGTCTTCGAATTTTTTGTTCTAGAACATACCAGTTTCCTCATAATGTTTTCCTTTACCGTTTTGAGAGCAGTGGTGATTAATTAATTTACATAAAGTAAAACGCCTGTCAGGGTTCGCACTTTCAACGTAGGTAAGTCGCGGCCGTTTCCATTGCAGTAGCCCAACACAGATGACTTTTTATTTTTTTATTGAAGCATGAAACCATGGCAATATGATTTTTAATGCTAATTAAAGTTAACACTTTGCGGGACACTTAACGCCCCTCGACGTAATAACAATAAAACTTCTATTGTGTCTCGTTCAGTGTCCTTCAATAGGTTAAAGACTCCGTAAAAGTATTATTCACATTTTCTTTTCAATTAACTCAGAAATGTACATAGAATTATACTCAAATAACTGACCCATGACCTGGTGAAGGCCGAAGGAATCCGCTGCGAGAAACGCAAAACCGGTCGAAGTAGCGGTGCTTGGGGGAGGCCAATTTCCAGTAGTGGACGTCTTTCGACTGAAATGATGATGTTGATGATACTTAAACAGAAAGTAGATATAACTAAAATTACTAAGCGAACACAGCAGTACGCGTTGCCATCATACCCGCCATCTGAGCGTGGCAATTACGGCTATTGCCCTAATTGACTTGCGTTCAGTAGCGACACAGAATAGAAAAATTCAGAAGGCCTGTTCCATAAAACGAGATCTCAAATGAAGTCAGTCATGAGTGCACTTGCTCTCTCTATACGTAAAGGTGGGTTAAGAGCAAATGAACAAACCAAAACCAGAATTAGTGCATTATTTTCTTAATACTCCTGATGTTCTAGTATGAAGTAGCTGTACCCGTGACGTTCGTAAAACAGTAATGTGTACATAAATCACACTAATATTACAAAGGCGAAAGTTTGTGAGTGTGTGTGTGTGTGTGTGTATGTGCGTGTGTGTGTTTATATGTTTATTACTTCTTCACGCTCAAACAGCTGAACCAAATTTGATAAAATTTGGTATGGAGGTAGCTGACACCCTGGATTGACATATAGGCTACTTTTTATACCGATATTCCCATGGGATCAAAACTTATGCGGGTGAAACCGCGGGGCGCAGCTAGTATAAAAAAAAAAACAATTAATTCCGCCTATTGAAATGTCCGTATTTTGTCAGTATATTTCATGGGTTGTCATTTTTTTGCGCGGAACCCCTATTCTTTTTCTAAACTAAAAGTAACCTTAGTTAATCCTTTTAAAATCAGCTGCTAGTGAAAACCATCAAAATCGGTCCCGCTGTTTCAGAGATTAGCCGGAACTTTCATATGTATTTAATAAAAAGCTGTTATTTTGACGTGACAAACAGACACTTCAATTTTATTTATCTCTATGTACAGATGAAAGAATGTTCATTCCTTGTTTAGACAAAGAGAATTTGACAGAGTGAAGATACAATGTGCATTCGCTCGTCGTTTGATCTAACCCACCTTCAAATGAATACCAATCGCAAACATTTTTTGCCTCGTTGTATAGAGGTGACCTTTTGTATATATCTATTTTGTGGTAGCAGGCTCTCTGTAGCAGTATGGTGTGAAGTAGGTATATGAAGGTATTAATGTGATGACGATTCTGATTGGTTAAGGAAAATCACAATCAGCGCGAGTCTTAATAGGTTATTTTGAATGTACGACTGAGAGGTTAACATACATTTATCGAACAATTTCGATTTAATACGTTTCTTATGAAAATTAAAGAACGAGCACTTCCATTGGAGACATCTATAATGTGAATTTTAATTAATTTCCAAAAATAGAGCTCTTCTTACGCAAATATTTGAAAAGTTAATATTGCAAGTAGTTAACATTCATGCAAAAGACGAATTTATTAAATATTCTTTATACGGAGGATTAAAAAGCTCAGTTTAATTTTGAGTATTATTTTCAAGATATTATTTAAATGAATAGTCCCCTACAAGTAGTTGGTCTGCAATTGCATGTAAATACGTAGCTCCGTAGCTCTCTCGTAGCACTTAATGACCATCTCGTAGCGAGTCGTAGCAGTTTCGTAGCAGTCTCGTCGCTTTATTTACAGAAAGTTGCATGTTTTCGGTTACCACACAAATTAAACTAATCTTGCTAATGTTTACACTAAATAAATGAGTTCTAACTAGGCTCACTTAGTTTAAACGTTGAAACTACTATGTAAACTAAGTTTGTAGTTTTTTCTAAAGTCAGCAGATATGTATTAATGATTGTTTTAATAGGTTGTTCGTGACGAAATCTTTTACGTGGTCCTATTTATACAGGCGAACTATTAATTAATGCAGTGGAAGCAGTATTCTAAAGCTGGTTTTGTTACCTTCACAATAATTGTAATTGTTTTCAGGGCGAGGAGTGAGAGAAAGATTTTTTTTTTTATTTATTAATAAATTGTATTAAAAGATCACATTTTAAAATCCGATTTCATTAAACATGACCAACCGCGGACAGAACGAATAAATAATATAAACCTTACAAAATTGATAATAACGCAACGAAAACCACAGAATTGCTTAAACAGTTTAATTTCAAACCACACGAAATTGCTTGTGCATTACATCGGATGTTTATATATATATTTTGCATGAATATTATTGCATTCAATTCGGAAGTCAGACGGCTATCGCTCTATACAAAATACTGATATTCAACCGCATCTGGTCGGGTGGGCGCTGACTCCAATATACTTTGTAATAGATCTGAAATAGAAATGTTGAAATTATTGAATTCTTTCCTTGCAATTTTATTGGTTTTATGACTAACGGTCCTAAAACATAAATGTTACTCAAATTCGAGTTATCTTAAAATGTCTTTCTGTTGCTACAGTACAAATAAAATATATAGAAAGAAAAAAGAAAGAAAGAAAACATGTATATTTAGCACAAAGCCACAAGTGCACACAACAAACAATAAAATTGTAAAAGAAACTAAAAAAATAATACAACAACAACAACAACTACAACAACAACAACTATATAGGTCATAATCATCATCATCATCTGCCTAACCTTTTCCCAACTATGTTGGGGTCCGCTTCCAGTCTAACCGAATGAAGCTGAATACCAGTATTTTACATGGACCGACTGCCTATCTGACCTCCACAACCCAGTTACTGGGTAATACGACCCCTTGGTAAGACTGGTTGTCAGACTTTCGGGCTTCTACCCGTAACGACATCAAAGATCTACGAATGACAGCCGGAACCAACGGCTTAACATGCTTTCCGAGGCACGGACGGATCTCGATGTGTAAAGATGGTCACCCATCCACTGACTAACCGCGGCGAGCGTAGCTTAACCTGATCGATCGACCCCTGCGGCTGTTATTACTTAGCCCCAACCCCCTATTAAAAAATTAAATATTAAAATACATTCCGTCTGGAAAACAAAAAGGTGTGTTGTGTAATAATTGGAATAAAAGCTACACACGAGAATATTTACCGTATTAATAGGTACCATTGAGATAGCAAAAGTTCCGAATATAAATTTCGCGAATTTAGTAGGATGCGTCTGATATGAATTTCGATATATTTTATACGATTTATTATTTTTTATCAAGATCTCTGTTTTTTTCACTTCACTTCTAATGTGTGGTGTAATATGACGTAGAAATATATAACGTAGAAAGAAATTGATCTGTCAATAAGACAGGTCAATTACTTTCTACGTTTCTGCCATTGCCTTTACGTTAAAATTACTGATACAGCATGATCCATTAAAATTAAGCTGTGTTTTAAATTTCTGTTGTAAGAGCTTCGAATTATTGATTCGAAACTAGCCCAATCCTAAGTTAGCAATGATAAATACATTAACTTCCAGTCAAAAATAAGCCTAAATAGTGTCAAAAATTAAAATATCAGACATATAATCGGAAAATTGCACCCTACTGCTAGCTTTATCCGCATAAGTCTGGATCCCGTGAGAATATCGGTATAAAAAGTATTTTATGTCTTAATCAAGGTCAACCCATGAGTCAAATTTCATCCAAATACGTGCAGCCGTTTTAGGTTGAAAGCGTAACAAACAAACATACAAAAAAATAAATATTTTCTCTTTATTACGATAATTAGTTTTTTAGATGATGAAAATCTAAGACAGGGAGGTTTAACCTTAATAAATTTTATGGCTTCACCGAAACCAAATACTATCACTTCGTGTGGGAGTCCGACTCGCACTTGGCTAGTTTTTTTTACTTATTAGCGGGTAATTAGTGTATATCAAAAAAACAGAAAACACTAGCGGAATTAACTAGCGATAACCACTAGCGATTAGTAAGAAGAGTGGGGCGCGTCTTCGTGGACTATATATATACTGCATTTACGTTTATACCCTTCGAGTAGGCCCTCGAGCATTCCTACGGAAAGTAGGTTGCCTGGAAAATATTAACTTCCAATTAAATAATTGGCAAAATCCATCATCTTATAACACTTAAGTCGAGTATCATAGTATAAGATCCTGACGTAATCAACTTTAACTCATCTGCTTACCAAAGGAAAAGTATTTTTTTATTATCAACCGTAATTTGAACGAAGATGCCATAAATGGGTTGCCTTATAAAACCAGGGCAATGCTCCCTTTCATTAAAATTATGATTCCAATAACCGAGTTGCAGTAAGGTCGAGACACAGATAAGTATAGCAACCAAAATGTATCTTGTTTCATTTTCTTCTTATCTATTCTCTATTATATTTAAACAATTTTCATAGAATAGAATATAATAGAATACTCTTTATTATGTACACCATATAGGTACACAAATTAAAAAAACAACATCATTTTACAACACATAAATTAATTGAGGATCATGGCCTAGTTTCGGTGTATTCTCTTTGGAAGGGTTGACTTTTAAAAGTGTCTATTTTTGTTTTACTTAAAATAAACCGACTGACTTGGACATAAGGTAACCCATTCGCGGTTTGCGCATTTATGATTGATAAAATTCTTAATTGTTGACTTTCAAAGGTTTTTGGTCTACTTAATTTGAACCGATTGACTAAAGTCATAATTGGTCAAATGGGTTACCTTATGTTTAGACATAAAATAATTCTTATTTGGTAAAACGATGAGTGAAAGGAATGTAAGACGGGATCTTAGACTATCATAAAACTGCTCGAATCGTAAACCCGGTTGCTATGATATCGAAAATTCAATTTAAACAAAGCCCAGACAGGTGCTGCCTGATTGATCGGCCGACCCGACGATAAGACGACTAAGGGCTAATGAGCTTATAACTGCTTTGATAGATATAAGAGATTTTATCTGTCTGTTCTATCTGAATTTTTTAAACGTATTAAGTTTATTTGTACAGGGTACTTGTAATTCGACTTTATTCTACGTATATCTGTCAGGAGCTGATAGGGGAGCCAAAATGCAACAAATTGAATCCCCCATATGTATGGCCGAAATTCAATAGTTGTCGAGATGTTTGAATTTTAAGGTTTTCGATATGTTTTAAAAAAAAAACTATATATTGAATGGGAACCATCAAAAAATTATATTGTAACTGGTACCAAGCTATGAATATAACTAAAAGTAATTAATTCAACAAAATAATTAAAATGATGAGCGATTTAAGAATAATATCTTACCAATATTTTCATTTTACGCTTCAAAAATATTTCAAATAAATAGTAGAAGTAGTAGTTCGTAATTCAATAGTTTTCGAGATATTTGATTTAGGGCTGATTTTTCAATCATCTGATAACTTTATTCGAGTAATAATTTTGAAACTTTGACAGTTATTTCATACAAAAATTGTCAAACATCAATTTTATTCCTTGAATAAAAGTTATTTGGCGATGGAAAAATCAGCCTTTCATCGTCAAAAAATATTCTGTGTGAACAGAAAATTGGTGCTTTAAAATATTATCTGCAGCCAATCTTGCGGCCATAAAGTCAAATTATTAATATTAATACCTAAGGTATACATACAGCCAAGAAAAATTAAATAAGCCAAAAATGGCGGCATCTATGTACATTGCTACATGCAAACATTGCGAACTACGCATCATACTGACGATAACGATATGGTCCGTCAGCCGGGCACAACGTTGGCACTCAATGACTTGACACGTTCGGTTATCTCTTCTAATTGAATAGATTTGGGTTAATAACAACGCTGAACATCGTCGCAGTCTTTACTAGACTTGATCTACAATCGCTCATAATAACAAACAATGTCGATGCGTATTTTCATCAGTATGACTGTCTTAAACGTGAATGTTTTATTTACAGTTCGTGCGTGACGCGCTCGCGCCTCAGGCTATATAAGGACTTACTAGTCTAGGGATAAAAAGAAAAAAAAACAACATTGAGATTCTGACTGAGTTTCTGTTTTGCTATTTTATTTTAAAACCCCACAAAATATTAATGTTTTGACAACTAAAATACTAGCTTTGACTTTATATAAAATGATCAATAGAATTAGCATTTAAAATATTATTAAAATCTCGATTATGGTAGCAAATGTTTGCTTGGTTAATCCCATTAGTGGGATGATACTGACAGCTCACTCCACGCAAGTTTTCACGGTGAGATTTTTACAGAATCGACATGCTGTTCCTCAAACCTCTATAATATATCCTCCGTCAAAACTACTGCAACCATATTATATTTTCTTTGGAATATTATAACATAATAAACAGTTACGCGACCGCGTACCGGAAGACGTAGCGTTGAAAGGCCTCCAACAAGGTGGTCCGATGACCTTGTGAAGGACGTAGGAACCCGTTGGATGCGAGAAGCACAGAACCGGTCAAAGTGGAGGTGCTTGGGGGAGGCCTATGTCCAACAGTGGACGTCTTTCGGCTGAAATGATAATGAATAAAGAGTTTCCTTGGTGCAAACAAAATTTTATTTCAAGCGGACAGAACCACGGGTGATGGTGAATTTATTAATAAGAAGAGATTGCGTTCGTGTCGCTACTGACTTAAGATTTGGCCTGATTCAGACGAAATTGTAGAATGAAAATGTATCGGTATTATTGAGATGTCGCTGCGCTTAAAAAAAAAGAAGAAAAAAAATACATAATACTGGGTCAAACTAAATTATTATTTTATTATGATTTGTTATCGACACTAGTCTTGCCTATGAATTTTTGCTAGATCATTTAATTTGATACTATAATAAAACTTTCTGAAAGCGTTTGTGTATGGTGAGGTGTATTTTTAAAAATTACCTATATGGGTTGATAGCAAAACTTAATTTAAATTTAGATTGCTATCTGCTCGCTAAGAATAACTTAAAACATTATTTTTACTACACTCGTAAACAAAACAAATCGTAATATAATACAAAGTGACACATACTTTTTATTACTTTAATTTAAGGAACATTTAATTGTCTATTAAATTTATTTCATTAAGCTAGCATTCTTAGTTTCCGAGACTTTTAGGTATGTGACCCTAATTCATTGCTCTCGAGTGTATATATCAATAAAACTATTCTACATAATTGGCCTGTAGCAAGTTAAAACGTTTTCAATGTCGCGTTTCCGTTACGCAAGTTACATTGTTCTTGAAACCCATCCCTCGTCTATCGTATAGCTACCTGATGCATGGAATGTGTGAAGTTTGAAACATAATTAATTAATTTAGACTCTAAGGCCGCGTCCTAATCAAAAGCGAACATCGCGCGTCGTGCGAATACGCGATAGTCGCGTTCTTAACTCAATTTTTGTTCAACGAATCGTGTAATAAACGCGTGGTCCCGGCGACTGAGTGCATATTCCTTCCTGAACAAAAATTAACACATGAACGCGACGTGTGCGTATTCGCCAAACAATCAGTTTTGGTTAGGACAAGGGGGAAAAATGTGTTGCCAAAATAGTGACAATAGCAAACAAATGTAACACTGATTCGAAATAATATAACAGATTTTCTCCAGTTAAAAACTCGCAAAATATTTTAAGAACAACGAATATAAATATTGTTTTCGGCTGATGACAGGCCATTATTTATAACTCCGCTGTAAAAATGGCCTGAATGGCCAACATAGGTCTAGGCAAAAAATACAGTAGATAACTATGTATAATCTTACTGAGTCAGTGGGATTAATTACGCAGAAAGAGAATCTTTTGTGGTAAATCAAATCGTTTGTTCGGAGTTCTAGTTAGTTTTGGTTCTAAGGCTATGTCTAGTTTTATATTGTAGCCTTAAATACTTAAATACGTTTAAGTATGTTCTCGTGATTATTGTGGTACCCTGCAACCGTTAATTGGATTAGCCAGAATGAATAGTAAAAGGAGGGTTATTTAAAAAAAACTTTATTACAACAAAAAAAAACAACCGACTTCAAAATAAAAAAACACTACAAAGTGAAAAATAACTTTAATTTCAAAAGTCGGTGTTGTTGGTTCCGCATTTTCGTTTATTGACACCGACTTCCAAAATTAATTATTCACTGTCCACCAGGTCATTCATGTCCACGGCATCCTTAGGGGCTTCTGTCAGGAACTGTCCAGGTAAGCGGAGTGGCTCGCCGTAGACGAGTTCTGCGGTTGTTGCGCCTATGTCCTCCTTCCTTGCGCTGCGGATGCCTAGTAATATCCATGGAAGGGCTTCCGTCCAGCTGGAATTCGCGTAGCACATGATCGCGCCCTTAAGCTGTCGGTGCAGTCTTTCCACAAGGCCGTTGGCTGCTGGGTGGTAAGAGGTGGTGAGGTGATGATTGGCGCCTATAAGGGTGGCTAGGCTCCTGAAGGTGCGGCATTCAAATTGCCTCCCTCGGTCCGTGGTGATATGCTCTGGACATCCAAACCGGGCGATCCACCCTGTGGTGAGAGCGGCGGCGCAGGTCTCAGCGGTGATGTCCTGCAGTGGGTACGCTTCAGGCCAACGTGTTGCGCGGTCGACAACCGTAAGGCAGTACCTGTAGTTAGAGGACAATGGTAAGGGACCAATTATATCCAAGTGGATGTGGCGAAACCGTGCCGATGGTGTTTCGAATGTCTGTAATGGGGCTGTGGTATGGCGTGTCACCTTGCTCTTTTGACACGCTTCACATTCTTTTGCCATTTGTCTGCAGTCTTTTCTGACACCTGGCCAAACAAACCTTTCTGTGACTAACCGAACGCTTGCTTTTCGTCCAGGATGGCTGAGATTATGAAGGGAAGTAAATACCTGCTTGCGGAACGATCTTGTAATGTATGGACGTGGAGTTCCCGTTACGTCGCAGTAAATCTCGACATTAGCTCCGGGTAGTTTTACCTTCCTCAGCTTCAAAGATGAGCCATCTCTCAGCAGGTTCTGCAGTTCGGTGTCAGTTTGCTGTTCCTTGGCCAGGGACTGGTAATCTATGGGCAGATGAAGTTCGTTAATGCGCGAAAGGGTGTCTGCGACAACGTTGTCCTTACCCGCTATGTACCTTATATCCGTCGTGAATTGGCCTATATAATCCAGATACCTGAATTGGCGGGGTGTGCAGTTCGAGCGTGGATGTGCGAACGCATACGTCAACGGCTTATGGTCGGTTGTGACGTGGAATACGCGAGCTTCAACCATGAACCTGAAGTAACGTATCGCCTCGTATATTGCCAGCAGTTCTCGGTCGTACGGGCTGTACTTCTTCTGCGAAGGGCTGAGTTTCCGCGAAAAGAATGCTAGCGGCTGCCATTCTGATTTGCTCCGTTGCTGCAGTACGGCTCCGATTGCTGTATCCGAAGCGTCCGTCAGAATGTTGAGCTCTGCGCAAGGAACCGGATGCACCAAGAGTGTGGCTTCTGAGAGGCTCTGTTTGCAGCTGTTAAAAGCCTGTAGCAGCTCTGGAGTCATGGTGATTGGGTGTGTTCCTTTGACCCTAGGACCTGAAAGCAGATTATTGAGAGGTGCCTGTTTAGAAGCTGCTTCTGGGACAAATCGGCGGTAAAAATTCAGCATTCCCAGGAATCGTCGTAGTTCCTTGACCGTCTTTGGCACTGGAAAGTCTTGAATGGCCTGGATTTTGCTGTCTAGAGGTTGGGTACCTGACGCAGAGACTTTGTATCCCAGGAACTTCACCTCTGTTTGGCCGAAAATACACTTGCTGGTATTTAATAGAACGCCGTATTTGACCAGTCGGTCGAACAATTGTCTGAGGTGCTGTTCGTGCTGCTGGCTGTCCTTGCTGAAGACCAGTATGTCATCGAGATACCCGTAGCAGAAGGGTAGGTCCCGAAGAACTTCATCCATGAACCTTTGGAAAGTCTGTGCGGCGTTCCTTAGTCCAAAGGTCATGTAGGGGAACTCGAATAGGCCAAATGGTGTTGTTATCGCCGTCTTGGGAATATCCTCTTTGAAGACCGGAATTTGGTTATAGGCCTTCACTAAGTCTATGGTGGAGAAGATAGTACTGCCAGCCAACTCGTGAGTGAAGTCCTGCAGGTGCCTGATAGGGTAGACATCTGGAATGGTACGTGCATTCAACGCGCGGTAGTCTCCGCATGGACGCCAGCCATCGTTCTTCTTGGGCGCTAAATGCAACGGCGAGGACCAGGCGCTTTCCGACGGACGCGCCGTTCCATTTTGCAGCATATCTTCAAACTCCTGCTTCGCTATCTTGAGGCGTTGTGGGTCCAAACGACGAGGACGGCCAGAGACCGGTGGTCCAGGCGTAGTGCGTATATGGTGCAGTGTGTTGTGCTTGGGTACGCCTGGCTTGCCTGCGGGACGAGTGAGGTCTGGATACTCCTTCAAGATACGATGGTAGTTGCTGTCCTCGGTTATGGTGCGAACGGATGTTATGGCTTCGGCTGATTTGTACTGAAGTACCTGGGTTTCTAGCGACGTCAGGTTGTCTATGAGACGCTGGTTACGGCAGTCGACAATCAGATTGTAGTAAGCTAGAAAGTCGACCCCGATTATGGGTTTGGTGACGTCAGCGATTATGAACCTCCAAGTGAATGCGCGGCGAAGTCCAAAGTCCAGTGTGAGGGGAAGAAAACCATATGTGCTGATGACTGATCCGTTTGCCGCAAATAACTCGTACTTTGTCTTCATACGTGGCTCTCGAACAGTGGACCGCGGGAAGACACACAGGTCTGAACCCGTATCTATTAGATATTGTATCTTCGTAGTGCGGTCCGTAATGAACAGGCGGCTCGATATTGCGTGGCAGTCGTAATCCGCCTTTACTGGCTGCCTTTGTGGTTTCCCGGCTTTTCTTTATAGGCGCACGGTTGTGTGCATCTCCGGGCATTGTCACCGAATCGGTTATGGTAGTAGCAGTACCGGTTGTCTCTGGAACGGGATTGCGATCGGTAGCGATTCTGTCTGTACCTGCCTCTAGACCGGGAACGTGATGATCTATGACGTAACTGTGCGCTCATAACCTCCAGCTTCCTTGATAGCTCGGCCACAGTCTGGGTCAATGCTTCAATCGTGCTGCCTTGCGGGTCCGTTGCTGGTTGCGAGCTAGTTACTTGCCCAGGCACTGGGATGCCAGTGGCGGCAACTTGCCTGGTTACTGGAACGATGTCGTTGACCGTATCCACTAATTCTGCTACCTCTTCTAAGCTGGAACTAGCTTGCATTGCGACTATAGTTTGCAGATTCGCGGGTAGCCTGCTGGACCAGATAGACCTGATGAAATCGGTCGGGACAGTGGGGCCAGCTAGCTGTTGCAGGTGGCGGAGAAATTGTGTGGGCTTCCTGTCTCCCAACTCCTCATGCATAAGCAGTTGTTTAATCTTGCGCTCCTGTGAGGCGGACAACCGCTTGATTAGCTCTGCCTTCAGCTTTTCGTACTTGCCGGTGGCGGGGGGGTTAACTATGAGGTCACGTACTTCTGCTGAGTGTTGGGGCTCCAGCTGCGCCAGGACATAATAGAACTTTGTGCTGTCCGTGGTGATGTTTGAGAAAACGAACTGACCCTCTAGCTGCGCGAACCATAATAGTGGATCTTCGGCGTTGAACGGTGGAATTCTAACCCCCACTCGGTACGTCATGAAGAAATCCTTCTCTTCTTCCTGTTTGTCCGTCATGCTCGGCGTTCACCAGGCTTCGGGCTTCAAGGTTTCTTATCCGGAACGCTTGTCGGTGGTCACCAGTGAAGTGGCTTATGTACACTTCTTGTTATGGGTAGTTCCAGCAATTAAACACGGTTGAGGTAAGTAAAAGGAATGCCCCTGAACTTTAATTAGCACGGTATTTATACAAGAACATATTTAATAATAATTATAGATCACGCCACTTTTGCATAAACGGTTCGGACTTGACCGTTGTCTAATGAGCTCCTAACGAGGGGGCGTCAACCTAATACAATAGGTTGGCGGCGGCCATGTTGCGCACGCGCTGCTTGGACAAAGGATGACGTCCCGGAGGTGTGGTCTATTTGCTTTACTCCGCCTAATCACCTCATATGACGTAGTGGTGGCGTGATGTACTACCGTGGTCTCACCGCTCATAGGCGGTAGCGGTTTTGGTCGCTACATAGTGTTTATTTTTTGAAAGTCGGTCGTTTTTTTATTTTTATAAATAATTTTATTTTTGTAAGTAGGTTTGCACAAACACTTTTACACGTCAATCATATATTTTTTAAATTAGATGATGTCGGCGTTTCCTATCTGACTACTCTGAGAAGAAAGGCCGAAACAAACTCAGAGGTCACAGTCTCTTTTAAAGTCTAGACATAATCTTGGTCAGGTTTTTATTATATAAGCCTGTGTTGTCCCACTGCAGGGCGAAGGCCACCCTTCCCTCTTTCTACTTTTCCCGGTGTACTGCGATTGTGGGCTAATCCTTTAAGAAGGAGTGCAGCTCATCCCGCCATCTTTTTCTGGGCCTGTCGTGCAGTCGTTCCCTGCCATTGGGGATCCACTTTTTTTTTTTTTTGAGGATGGGAAATCATCAAATGACTCGTCCCGCTCTGGGTGGAGCAGAAGGGAGTGTCAGACTCTTACTGACTAAAACCCACCCGTGTTCCTTCCTTAGCCCTTTATGTTCCGGGCCAGCGGTAACCCTTTCGGACAATCCCGCTGACCCGGCAGGCTTCGGCCCTTACGGGCCCCTTCTTTAATGCTGACATCTCTTTGAGGCGCGCGTTGGGGATCCACTGAATGGTGGTTTTTGCATATTGCTGCTCTGACATGCGAAAGATATGGCCAGCCCAGTTCCACTTTAGTCCAGCATCTGTGCGGCCAGCGTCCGCTATTTATGTTTTGGAACGAAGTATAGAGTTCTTAATGCGGTCTGTGAGTTTGACACCTAGTATACTGCGTTCCATAGCCCGTTGACAGAAACCAAGTGCGGACTTTTGATGGTTTGTAAGAGAACATGTTTGCGCTCCGTAGGTGCTCTGTAGATGAGGGTGGGAAGAATGCACATGTCCATGAGCTTTCGTTTTAGTGAAAGCGGGAAAGGTCCTTTCATGACATGGTTAATCGACCAAAAAGTTTTTACTTTTCACTTTTTAGATTCTGACTTGGTGAAAATGGGACCACCTCGAGAGTATACCCATCCAAAACAAAAAAAATACGTCCACAATTGACGGATAAATCGATGAATATACATACAAAAAAAAACATACATAAAGTCGAACATTATTTCCTTTTTGGAAGTCGGTGAAAAATTATGAAGTTCATTGATAGACATATTTTCAGGCAGAAACAGATTATTTAAACACAAAAAGTCAACAGCGTAGCATTTAAAATATGAAGAAAGGATCTGATGACAAGATTTGAATCAGACTTCGGCGGCCCAAAGGAGCAATAAATAAAAGACTTTAGTCTTTATTCCTGCTAAACCTAATTAACCTAATACTAGCCACAAGCATAAAGAAAACCAACTTTTACCAACTTCTACACAAAAAGTGTCACTTTATTAAATTCTTGCGTTTAATTTCTCCCAGTTGCGCCGTTATTCTTCGAATAACGTGGCAGGGATCTTACCTGTCACCTTAATTTATTAGTCAAGAAAGGTCTAGGACTTATACAGTGTCTACTTAGGTCTTATAAATGTGTTTCAGTCGCCGAAAGAGAAATTAACTAGAGAGAGATTAACTGTTTGTTTACTATTAGTTAAATAAAATTTTATTTGAAAGCATCCATCGGTTTTTTACTAAACTTCAACTATATCCGACGACTCAAGTTACTTACTTTTCTTTGGTGACCGTACCATGATTTTCTGGTTCTAGATTTTAAGTTTATTGTCTTTGTATGATGAATGTTATACATGATTTTATTTCTGTATGTAAGTTTGTACAAACACTTTTACACTTCAATCATATTTTAAAAATTGGATGAGGTTGGCGTTTCCTATTTGACTACTCTGAGAAGAAAGGCCGAAACAAACTCAGAGATCACAGTCTCTTTTAAAGTCCAGACATAATCTTCACGTGAAGACCACGTAGACGTGTAGTCTGAAATGATCTTTTGAGGAAAGGGGAAAGACCTTAGGAAAAACCCACACAGATAGAGCTGTCCAGACGGCGCACGCATTTGTCAGTAATGATAAAAATGTAGTAAGTGATATAGTAATATATGACAATAATAATATATGGAATATAAATCAAAAGCTGTGCCCTAGCAGGGTACATGTATGAAACCTATATACTTGTAACAACTTGTAAACTACATGAATGCAATAAATGATGATAATGACAATGATAATGATAAAGTAGTCCGACAAGCAAAAATCTCAAATCTATAAACAAAATAAAAGTCTAACAGGAGATGTGACGATAATAATACATTATATTTGTAGCTTTTACAATTACTAACTATTTACATTTGGTGCTAAATTGAATGACTAAAAAACTATACAAATAAATACAAAAACAAAAGGATACTTAGGCAGCGAAGTACTCGTCAACATCGCTGTCATCCGTTAATGTGCCCAGAAGACTGGCAGTAAAAAAAAAATTGCTAAAAGAACTTTTCCAAATACTCCTCTTTGAAAGCTCCAAAGACTAGCAACATCGCCAAGTTGAATGTCAATACGTGAAACAATGGACAATTTCTAAGAAATTTCCTTGAAAAGGAAAGACAAACTGGGACCCCTAGGACCGCTCCGTCTCAGAATAAGATTCAAATTAAAAGTAATCCAAAAGACCCTCACATTATAAGTATTAGTAGTTAAGTGTAACTTTAAATGTAAGTAGGTACAATTAAGAGCATAAATACCGTACAGTTACGCGTTTATCTCGTTAAATAAAAATAACAACTTTAAGAAAACACTATCATATATCAAAACAATATCATAATAGTATGGGCCTGAAAACAGTAGAGAAAGACATCGTGAGGAAACAGGCGTGTGCTAGAACTAAAAATTCGAATACATGTGACATCTAACAACCAGCACTGAACCCGCGTGGTAGATTACGGCCCACTCCCTATCACCGAGAGGAGGCCTGTGTTCCAGCAGTGGGAACAGTGTACCTAAGCTGATGATGTGTGTGTGTGTATGGTTTCGATGATACTATGTTCGTAATACCGTAAAATTCTTAACATTAAATATGTAAACTTCAATTTACACACAGACCAAAACTCAGTACTCCACATAACATCAGATTCCCAAAAGCCCAGTTATGATTTATAACATCAGACTGGCTACCGCGCCTATTTTACAAGTCAACTTATGCAAAGTATTTCGCCGAGTTATTGTTTTATCTCTCTGTCTTTTGTTATCTTAAGCGTCAATATCTTTGCCCAAAACTTTGTTTTACGCCTTTCATGACTTCACGACCACACTTTAAGATGGGTTTCATTGAATTATGTATGTTGGTATACTGATATAAACAGAGATAATACATCTCTGTTTATACAGATTTTGTTGAGATAGTTGCGTCATTGAAGTTCGAAGTGTGTTTATGCATAGTGGTTCATTTCGTTTCTAGTTAAGGTTTTGTAAAAGTAGGTTGTGGTTAAGATTTCATCACTTCAGCCAAATGACGTGCAATGCTGGATATCGTGTTTCGCAATTACGTAACACACTATAACAACAATATGAATCATTTTAAAGGATATTGCAAATCCATTGCTACATATGCTCGAAAATTTGAAATTTGAAACAATGCAATATCATTCATTTATCTCATCATCATTATTTCAATTAAACCATTTACAGACACTTTTGAATTGTCAAGGAGTCGGTTAGTCAGAAATATGAAGCTAGGTGCCCATTCTAAAACGTACTAGATACCTATGGAGTAGGACGCGCTTAAAACTCAAACTTAAACCTAACCAATACCAACGCTAACTTAGTTCCAGCTATAAAACTGAAGCGATGTTATTGGCTGGTTTCACACACATCCCTCGCTACGTATCCTCGCTCATCTCTGGTGGAAACGCAACCTTATTGTGGAAAATAGCACCTAGATCTTGATTAAAAATGTACCTATGTGAAGAATCATATTTAAAGTTCAAAGAAATTCACTGCTATTATGGATGATCACGAATCTACTCTAAATCACGAGCAATGGTGGCCCAGCGGTAACCGAGATACAGGTCGTGGGTTTGAACCCAGGCAGGTTCTTCAATTTGTTTAAATAATTTCATCACCACTGCTCTCAAATCGGTCAAGGAAAACATCGTGAGGAAACATACAACAGGCATGTCCTGGAATCAAATATAGAAGATATGTGAAATCTACCAGCCCACACTGGGCCCGCGTGGTGGATTACGGCCCACTCCCTCTCACAGAGAGGAGGACTGTGTCCCAGCAGTGGGAACAATATAGACTGAATATGCTATTATGCGTTAAATATTATGGAGGTAGTTCCGCTAATCAGAATTCATCACCAACCTACACCAATGAAAGAAATGTCGCCTTTGACCTTTGAAGAAAGCCGTTAAAGAAAACAGAAAGTTTTAAGAAGGCGCAAGTGTTCGATTTATGCAACCATGTATCCGATTACTCACGCTACCTGCAAAGGTTTTTTTTTAACCCCAAGCCTTACCTAAAACCGCGTAATCCTTAAAAGCCTTTCCTTACTTTGTAACTGTATACAGTATGTTTAAACGGTGTTAACTGTATACAGTTTGTTTTCTAATGTTTCTTTTTCTAACTTGTGCCCTCGCCCTTGTGCTTCTTTTTCTTGTTGTGATCTCGCTGGTCAACTAGTTGCAAGTTTGGGGTTTTAGGTTATGTCCTTGGGTCCGCCAAAATAGTACTGGTATTTTTCATTTAAAAAAATCTCAGCAACAACCTGGAATCTGGATTTGTGAACGATCGATGTGTTTTTTTTATTTATGGCATCTCGCAGATCAACCTAGAAGGTTGTCGGCTACTTAACCGGGTTTTCCTGTGGGTGCCTCAATAAATTAAGGCTCCAACTCCATGACCGGACTTTTTTTTACGTTCGCTCTAAATGTAGGTAGATTTACAATGAATCTCACTCAGTACACAAAGTTCATTTGCATTTTAGTCAAATTATAGATCAGTCAAGGTAAAAATTTAATTCTATCAATGTTGAACATTGTTACAATCTTAAAAAATAGTTTAATTATGTGTTATAAAGTGCGTTTGTGTCTAATCATCGCGCTGAACAGTACAATATTTAATTAACGTAAGTAATATGATATCTCCTATTCATAATAAGAAGTTCTTTTACATTACATAATTTATGTATACGTAAATGTTTAATAAAGGCGTCATAGTCTGCACAAAACACCCAATCATAAGGTTGAATTCATCTGAATAAAATCTGAATGTCATTTGTTTGTTTTGTTTATGTTAAAATAAAGAAATTTCAAATCAATCAATCAATAAATTAAGGCAAGCAGGCTCCATCCAGGGCTTAAAAAACTTAGTGAATACACGCTAAGAGTACTCCCTGTGGGGTACGCACATCGGCTTAGGGCGTCGCTGGGGAATGGCAGCAAGAGACAGGCTGAATCAGATTAAATAGTCGATGTCAATAGGCCTTACTTTGCGTCTTATTTTTGCAGTATAAACACAAGACAGTAACACTTTGTTTTTTTTTATTTATATAGAGGCTGTCCGGTAATTAATGGATAACCTCTTAATGCGGGGGGGGGGGGGGGGGGGGGGAGCGGTAACCCTTTCGGCTGCCCCGGAACATAAAGGGGTAAAAAGGAACACGGGTGGGTTTTAGTCAGTAAGAGTCTGACACTCCCTTCCGCTCCACCCAGAGCGGGAGGGGTCATTTGATGATTTCCCATCCTGAAAAAAAAGGGGTCACTGTACATAAGTACAGTGACCCCTTTTTTATGATGAACAACTTTTATTACAACTTTTATTATTATGAACAACTTTTATTACAGGACCAAACATGAAATCGCGAAAAAAAATCAGTTGTTCCCTAAACTGAAAAAAATATTTTCTTACTACACCACATTAAAGCGATTTCATTAAGACTTACTGACTTTATACATACAGTAAGAAGAAATGTTTGTAAAACACTAAAAGACAAAACAGTAACTGTTAATGATTGAACATAATATTATTTACTGAAAAAAACAAAAAGTAAAGAAAACCACCATTACTGCAACGTAATTAAATTTCAATGGTTTGAACGATATCACCAAATTAACAAAACAGTTAATTTTGTGACCTTTTAGCTACTTAAAACGTTAAAGATTACTGTCATGACGGTAACATTTTGCCTCAAGCTTTAAGAGCCCCTATCAATTTCGGCGCACTATTAGATTAGGTAATTATAGGAGCGCAGTGTATCTGTGTGCGTTCGAACTATAAACTGATAATCGTAGTGTGCGTTGAAGCGGGAACAAATAATCTTGGTCCGTAACCGCTATTATTAGCACTCCATAGTTTTACTTACTAGATTGCGTAATACTGGATGGATTTTATGGTGATTATGACATGTTATGTTCAGGTACCCTATAAAAATATCGTAACCTATTACGGCATTCACTATAGTACTCGTAAAACCAAATTATAAAGTGTGACCAGCGTATTATAAGGTACGTCTGAAACGAATTACACGTGTTATTGTTTACGTAATACAGAACGACGGGGAGGTCTGTAGTATTCCCTCGCCATAAGACCGCAGACCATGAGAGTATAGTATAGCAAGTCATTTTGTCCTATTTTATAAAGCTAATCACTTTATTTGTATAGAACAAGGAGAAAACGAGCGGGGCATGGAGGAAAATTACTTTAATATTGAAGATAGCTTTATTCAAACGAAACATTATTTTGTTTATCCAAAAGTACAATACAAAACATTAATATGTATGAATAACATTAACAAATCACAAAGTGTCACACTATTGACATAAAAAAATAAATATTCATACAGTCTCAAAACTGGTTAGGCGAAGTACAAAATCACTCGCGATTCAAGAATTACGACGGGAGCGGCGAACGTCACAGGCGACACAGGTCCGTCGTCTAGAAGCCTTTGGGCGCGACTGAATGCATCGAGCGAGCGCATCGGTTTATAAGGCATTATTTAGATATTTTACTACAATTAAATTAGTAGTCAAAATAAAAATATAAAAATTGAGTTTGGTAGATAAACATCTCAAATTTTAAAATATTTAACACTTTTTGTTATTTTCAATAAATTCTTACGCGTAGACGACGATTTTGCACATGACTTTATTGGGATTTTTCAGCGTAGTTAACATTTTTTTACAGGTACTAATACATTAAACTTAAAAAAAATAAATCGTAGACTTACTAATATATTATATGCCCAGTATTTAGGATTTTTTTTCAGATCGTTATTTGCTACCAGTAAGCTAAAAAAGCAATCGAAAAACTTGGTGTTTCGTGATTACGTAAAAACGTGTGTTTGTTTTTTATTTTTTGGAATTTATATTAAGTAGTTATCAAAAATTAAATTCGTAGACTTACTAGATAGATAAGTGATAAATACTTGTGTATTTTTTAAAAAACTAGATCACTTAAGGATATTGAGAAATTTGCGCTGAAAAAAACTGATTTTTCTGTTTTTAGTCCGCGAAATTGTTAGGGGCTCTTAACTGTTCGGAACAGTAAAAATAATACTGTTTTGAATGTTAGGCTCATAAGGAACTGTTTCAAGCAGTTCAGATCAATGTTTTTTTTTCATTTTTATTTACTGCTTATTTCTTTCAGTGTACAATGTACATTTATGTTCGCATAACTCGTCAAAATGTAGGAAACTGCTGATTTTTTCAGGTTTGGTTCCATAGTAATAGTTGTTCATAATGATAGTACAATGACCTCTGAAGAGGTTATCTATTAATTTTCGGAGACCCTGTATATTCTTTAAAAAAAATATTCTACATATTTTCTACGAATATTTAGATGTCTAATAAAGACGTAAACAGCAAAGCATTTCGCACACCACACTGCGAAGTGTCTCAAAGTCAAGGTATTCAACTTCCGACTATAATATTATATAATATTAAGTACCTACGTACCTACTTCTGACAAAATCTCCGACGTCGTATAAAGACGAACTTCGCTTAGTTTACGTAAACATTTCGAACTTCCATATTAATAGGTGAGTTTCGTGAAATATTGGTGTAGGCGTACTTAAAATTGATTTATTGTAAAACTTTGGGCCATGTACCGTTTGAAAATGAATTTTACAACAACTTCTGGTATTACAATAGACTGGGTATGTACTTCAAACTGTGCCCTGTCCTATTAAGTTCTGATATCGCTAAAAGAATGGCAGCGGTTCTTAAAATTCTACATTGTTTTTGTTTTTTTTTTTATTGCTCGCCCTTGACCTCAATCACCCGTGATTTAAAGCTATGGATGAGGTCTATGATGGAACGAGCGTGCCCAGAAGATGCCTATTCACTCTTGCTTTGAAGATAGACGAGTTAAATGTTGAAGGGAACACAGACGCTGTATTTATTAAAATACCTTGGCTAATAGTATCCTCATTATTGTGCATACTGAAATGTCACTGATAGTGTTAAAGTGAAGTGGGTAGACAGTAGGGCACGCCACGATAGTGGTGAAATACCCCTCTATGAGGGGAAATGATAATAGCTGCACGGGTCAATTAAAAGTTAAGTTACGCTTGTCCCGGTCGTTACATGGATGGTTTCGGGACCATTCATCACATATTGAAATTCCTCCGTGCCTCGGAAAGCAAGTAATTCGTAGATCGTGTGTAGTTGCCAGCTAGTCTTACCAAGCGGTATCGTGTTTCCCAGTAACTGGGTTATGGACGTCAGATAAGCAGTCGCTCCATGTGACATACTATTCAGCTGCATCCGGTTAAAGCCAACGACAAGGTTAGGCAGATTGATTTTAGTGATATTCCCTATAATTAAGGGGAATGATTCAATGTAACATAGTACCATAATCTTGTTAACAGTTGTATCGATAGTCCAAACACAATACTCGAAAGAATGATAACGCTGTAGCAACATCTGTTGGCTTCCGCTACGAATCGCTACGATTTTGCTACGCGCCGCGTAACCGATAGCTTGTTACGTAGCACATTTGCTACGTGGCTTTTATTGCAAACATTTTAGTAGCAAAACACACTGATTAGCCGTTTCTATTAGGATGTTGTTTTTTATTTTATTTCATGTAATGTTATTTTCAAAAGATCAAAGCCTTATATCTACATTCCTTTTAATTTACATTACGAAGTTTTAATTAAAACTAAATAATTAGTTATAATATTTACTTAGTAAATATACGTACACATAGTTGGGAAAAGGCTAGGCAGATGATGATTTGCTTAGTAAATATCATTCCAGAAATCCATTCATACTATGTGTGATTGAATTAATAATAGCGATCCAGTTACACGCTAAAATACGAGGAAAAAGTACAGGAAATGAAAACGCGTTTCTTAGGCTTTTACTGATACAGTTCAATCATAGTTAATTAATTATAATATCCTACCCATATATGAGAAGAATTTCTAAAGAAGATTTTAAATGAAACGTATGGTTATTTGAATTCAAGCCACGATTTCAACTTCATTTCTAGTTTGCTGAGTTAACATTGCGGTGAATGAAGTTTTGGAAATCCTTCAAGATATCAGACATTGATTAAGCTTTATTAAGCCAGTGGAGGGATATACTGAACCCCAACTTTAAGAACTGTATAATTTATGTTGGATAGAGTTGGGTGTATTTCTCGTGCGAGTATTTTTATTACCATGTTTCCAAAACGGGATTATTAAAAAGTTTATAAGCAATAATAAAGAATGATAAAAAAACATAACTGTCTCACTTTAGTGGAATAGTTTTGTTCAAAGGCATAGACATCTTTCAGTAATTAAAAGGTTAAAACGTAGGAGTAAAATTTAAAAAAACCGGCCAAGAGCGTGTCGGGCCACGCTCAGCGTAGGGTTCCGTAGTTTCCCGTCCGTCACAATAAGTGTTCCCACTTATGAGTTTGAAAGTGGGTATCCATTATGTTCGCGTAATAATCGTAGTCGATCATAGATCTTAAAATATGCTTGCATATACGATTATACTACAAACTTAGTCCAGAAATTATTTTGTACAACTTTTTGTCTTTTTTGTGCAAAAACTGTTGTTACCATCAAGTTCAAAATAATTTTCCTAGAAAGTCCTTATAAAGTTCTACTTTTCAGATTTTTTTCATATACTTACGGTTCAAAAGTTAGAGGGGGGGGGACACATTGTTTTTTACTTTTGGAGCGATTATTTCCGAAATTATTGACATTATCAAAAAATGATTTTAGTAAACCCCTATTCATTCATTTAAATACCTTTCCAACAATATATCACACGTTAGGGTTGAAATAAAAAAAAATCACTTCCCACTTTACATATAGGGGGGCTACCCTAATAAAACATTTTTTTCCAATTTTTATTTTACCACTTTGTCGGCTTGATTAATATACATATTGGTACCAAATTTCAGCTTTCTTGTGCTAACGGTCACAGAGATTAAGCGAGGACGGACAGACGGACAGACAGACATGGCGAAACTATAAGGGTTCCTAGTTGACTGCGGAACCCTAAAAAGGAGTAAGTAGATGAGAAGAAGCAGTGAGTTTACATATGTAACTATGTGTCGCAGATGGATTGCTTAATTAGCTGTTTTACATGACCGCTAGCTGTTTTACACATTTCCGTTATTGAAAACAGCTGAACAACGTCAGCTGTCAGCGGGATTGCCATTGCCCTACGTTTAACAAAACTGCTACACGCTTAGATGTAATATAGAATGGCTTATCAGTAGTCACAATAAGTGCTCGGTGTGGCTAATCTAATGCCGAATTGGTCGCAGTAACTAAGCTAGCACCCGTACCAATTGGTTTAGGCGAGTTTAGAATTGGTCCAACCGTGTGCCAGCCGAGCCAGCGAAGCAAGAGGTGCCGCGGTAGCGACCAGCGATTGCTAATTAATTTGGTCGCAGTTACTTGGCTATTTAGTATTTTACATAAAACTGATATGTCTATGCATGGCATGCCTCCGATTGGAGGCGCGCAGTGGCTGAGCGGGCGCGCGGGCTGCGGCATCGGCATCGGGCGACGGCGGCGGCTGAGGGGCTCACCAACAACAACAACAACAACAGATAACTTGTTATTAAAAAATTCTTAAAGTCACTGCTTTCACTTGGATTAGTCATTTTCACTCGTATTACTCGTTTTATTTATTTACAAATTTTGCATGACCTCAGTTCAGTAATTATGAAAAACTGCTAAACGTCATTTAGATGTTTTACTTTTTTTATTTTTTTATTGTTTATTAATTAAGGAATTAAACAAAATACAAACAATAAACATCACAAAAACCTCAATAGGTTTGTCCGGATGTTGAAACACTTAAAGGAGCTGTTTTGTAAAACAGCTGATTCGACAATACATCTGCGACAAATGTATGATTAAAATCTCTGGAGAAACCAAAAACAGCCCTGCTTTTGGTTTCTCCAGAGATTTTAATCATACATCTTTTGGTTTCTCTAAGGTTCCACACAAACCGTACAAGAAAATACGAAATCAAATAGACCTGAACACCGAAAACAAATGAATCAGTCCTTGCACCGTAACAAAAACGACCCATCGTCATTAATACTTGATTGTCTCCAGCAGATTTATTCGTGCATCGAGAGAATTGTTCCCGCAAAGAAAGAGCGGTCGTGTGGGCTGTTTTAATTGACGTACAGTGTACACAGTGGACCGATAACTGCACGAGATTAACCTATTGATTTCCTTTTACAGGCGGTGCAAAAATATGGGGATAGTTACGAGTTGACAATGCGATCTCTGAAAGAGACTTGCAGTTTAGCTTGAGGATTCATATCGAGCTGCGAATGTGGAAAATCGAAAATTGTCACTAGAACTTTGTATTTGACACCAACTTTTCTTGCTTCACAACTTTTCTTTCTTCACAATATTGCCGACTATCATGGAAATAATTTATTCCAAAACAGTAACTTTCACGCAGACGAAGTTGCGGGCAGAAGGTAATTGGTTGTAATTTGACATTTTTAACCAACTTCAAAAAAAGGAGGTAGTTCTCAATTCAGTTGAATTTCTTTTTTTTAAGCCAATCAATTAGTCTGCAGAGAGAACTTTAACGTTCATCAAGTAGCTGTAAAATAGTTCAGGGTCTTAGCGCCACACTAATACTTATATGTCTCGTCAATATCACATATTTAGGTTACGTCCTCCGCTACTCAACCCAAATGCAAATCACTATTGGCTTGCACCACTATTATTAACATCCACCAAATGAACAAACATATCGTCTGTATTGCCAAGGGTTAAGTAGAGGTGCACGTATAGTACGCTTCCATTACGTCAGTTGTGTTTAAGAGCGTTTACGCCGTACCGCATTTCATACAAACTTTCTAGCCCTTGTTCTTCGAAATAAATGAACCGATTTTAATGAAACTTCATACGCATAAGCAGGATACAAAGGTCTGAAAACATTTTCGAAATGTCTTATTTAAAAAAAGATAATTGGAAATCTCTGTTTCTATGGAAAATTTAAAATCGGTCTAATTTGGCTGTAACACTATTTTTCGAAAATGCTCAAGAAGTTTTTGCCCGACCCGATAATCGGACCCAGAACTTCATGATCAGCAGTAGCGCTTGCAACCACAAGAACATCAAGGCAGTCCACCAAATAAAGTTTATATAATTTTATTTTGGTAACTTTACTAATACCTACCTAAAGTTTTTATTTATAAGACTGTGTTCATTCTATACTCTATATCAAAGCTTTTCATTACATTACTTCTATTCCCTATCTCATTAGAAATTCTATTCATAACTTAGAAAAAAGGTCAAATTCCTTCATCAAATGTTTTAAGTCCCATTCATA
Source organism: Luperina testacea (assembly GCA_927399505.1). Lineage (NCBI taxonomy): Eukaryota > Metazoa > Arthropoda > Insecta > Lepidoptera > Noctuidae > Luperina > Luperina testacea. The sequence continues at coordinate 16,566,106 of OV656764.1, forward strand.
GGAAGGAAAATTTAATTTAAGCCCGAACCAGCCGCCGACAAAAGAGTTAAATAGATCGCGCCTCTTTAGATCGGCGGCTTTCTATAAATTAATCCTATTATAACTATTTTTATAGCTCTAATCTCGGGAATTTTAATGGAACTCATAATTTATCGTGATTATGATAATAAGTTTTCATCTTAAATATGCTAGGGTTTATTGCGTTCACACAAGCAACAATAATGATTTACTGCGGCCTATTTCAGAAGTTCTACACTAGTTTCGCACTCAAATGGAGCCCATTCATGAGTAATTCATGTAGGAAAGACGTACCCAAAAAACCGGCATAAATGTGTATGCGTCGCATTCTATAGAAACAGCCTGTATTGTCTCTCTGTAGGGCAAAGGCATCCCTTTAATTTTCCACTGAGGTACCTCGATCCAGAGCCATTATATTAAATACAAGTAAATTAAATAATATTTATCTAATATGCTTTAGCCTCGTCCGAAGAGATTAGCATTGGACACTTGTAATAACACATACAGGGTGTCCAGTAAATAACACGACATACTGCAGGGGGTGATACCTAGGGTCAATACCTACCAAAACAACACAATATATGTTCAGCAAAATCTTACAGTTTCACGAAATTTTCCGAAATATCGAAGAATCTCTACCTTGAAACAGATTTTTAAGCATCTCGTAATGAAAAATTCCTTTTCTAGTATTTTTTTTACATCAAATTATTCGTGAATAGTTACTTTTTATAGATAAGTCTTTTTTCTATCAAAAATAAATATAGTATAATGTCGCCTCTAATGGACTTTAGTATAAACCTCTTTAGGATTTTTTAAAACGGATGCCTTATTCTCGCTGTCAGTTTGCCGTCAATGCTTCATTCACATTTTAGTTTTCCGCCATTATTGCGCACAAAATATAATTATGTTATTTATTCACGATTTACGTTGTTTTCTTGTTATAAAACTGTAAAATAATGTTATGCTGAAAAGGATGCAATCGCATAGTATGATGAAGTTACCTTCATCGACCGCATCAGGAAGGAAGTATAAGAAAGTTGGAAAGGAACTTGACGAGGAGTCACATGTCATCGTTTTTTGGTCCGATGTATCTGATATAATATTTGTTTATAATTATGACAGAACTTCACTTACAGTTAAGTTCGTTTAATCACTAATTATCACACTAATATAAAGGCGAAGTTTGTGAGTATGTGTGTGTGTAATAGGTGTCATGGAGAGTCCTCACGCTGAAACGGCTGGACCAATTTTGATAAAATTTTGTATAGAGGTAGCTGACACCCTGGATTAACATATAGGCTACTTTTTATCCCGATATTCCCACGGGATCGACACTTATGCGGGTGAAACCGTGGGGCGCATGCGGGTGAAACCGCGGAGCGCAACTAGTACATAATAAATGATAAATGATTTTATTTTTGTAAGTAGGTTTACAAAAAACACTTTTACACGTCAATCATATTTTTTAAACTAGATGAATAAAGAAAGAAAAAAAACATAAAAAATAAAGTTTGTTTGGTCTTTTCGTCCGAGATCCACAACTCATCAAACATCAGGTTACTTACTAGCTGCGCCCCGCGGTTTCACCCGCGTATAAGTAACATTCCCTCAATCCACTTCCACGAACCTCTCATTTTTATAGCAGACATTACAGTACATCATTTGCACGAAAACCACTCCAAAAATGTTCTATTTTGCTCAGTGCCCATATAAAATCGTTTGATTTAAGTAGTCAGTATCCATTAGAATTTTACGGTTTAGCTTCGATGGATTTACGAGGCTTTGGAAGTAGACTTACCAAGGAATTCAATTAAAAAATCTATAATCGGATATGAAGTTACAATATTGGTGGACCGAATATTATCTCTAAAATTGATGCGATGGGTTATTATTAAAGTGATAATTTTAACCATTTATCCGCTAATATTATTAAGAAGTTTTTTTATTATTGAAATTACTTTGAACAGAACTTGAACGTCTCAAACGTAGAACAAAAACAGAGTAAGGTCCTTTGTGGACGGCACGGTTTCTTTACGTTACGGCGTATAAACCGCGCCGTAGGAAAAACATGTCTCTCGACAAGCTTTCATAGTGATTTGAGTTCCATAGTATGCAAATTGGTTTAGACCTCTACCCAACCATATCTAGTAAGTGCAACAGTAACCTTTTCGACGATCGACATTTACGACTTGCGCCGGATGAAAAACACCTGGCACGCTCTACTATTTTTCATTCTAAAATATTAGGAAAATACGCATATTTTTGTAGAAAAATAGTCTGGTATAATAATTCAACGAGTATTTTTGACTTATCGATTGGAGCCGAGACTAAAGTTACACTTTCTATGCTAAGGAAGGTTTTTTATTTTATTTATTTCGGAAAATAAACAGTTTTACATTAAAGTATTTTACAATATTTTAGCTACAGAGTGGGTAAAACCCTCGACTTTATCCATATTATAAACACAAGTTATAAAACTAATGCGATGTGCGCTTACAATTTGATAGTTAATGTGTAAATGATAAAACTAAACACTAAAAAGGCATGCAAAATATAAAAGAAAAACAAGAAATTTTAAAGATAGTCTAAGAAGAGTTAAGAATATTAAGAAACAATATCCAAAAGAAAAATATTTTTATTTTTTTCTTTGCGGCCTGTATTCTGTAACATACCTGGATCTGTCATTTTTTGGTTTTTGTGTGTGATTTAGGTAGTTTAGGTGGAGGAGCTTGGGGGAGGCATATGTCCAGCAGTGGACGTCTTTCGGCTGAAATGATGATGATGATTTAGGTGTCTCATTGATAAATGGTCCTATGATACCAAATAAGTATCAGTACAAGATATCTATTGTTGACCTTCCAATGACTAGGTACTACCAATTTCAAGGAAGAGTCCCACTTTGTTGTGACTTTTAAATATAGCACACCTAACATATAACATCACGCCTGTTTACTCTGATGGGTTAGGCAGAGCAGTACCTATAGTAAAAAAAAGAAAGAGAGAAAGAAAATCACACACACACACGCACACACACACATACACACACACACATACACACATAATTCACCAGTTATGTTTATATCCTACGTAATAGGGGGCGAACTTATTGTCATGCAAGGGGCACGAATCCAAGCTGATACCTACTAAGAAATTCCTGACAGAAAAACCCAATTAGCTAAATATCAATTTATAATCAAGTTTCTACCCCACTTATTGTCCCCATAACAATTCACTATCTACACAACTATTTCAACGATAACAGGCACAAGACGACAAAGCATGAGAGGCATATTATTCTGCGTCAAACGATCGCAGTGAACCCCATTCAATAAACGGTACGCAATCAATCTCAATCAAGTACAGGCAAAGAAATATCTTTACAAATACGAACGACAATGGTTGGCCTTTTCAGGAAACGTGAGCACCTCGCACGATTATTCTGTTATGGAGCACTTTTGTCATATAAGTGGTCATTGAGTTTGTGGCATAATTAGACTATAACGCTTCCACTGTTGGGATACAGACCTCCTCTCTGTTAGGGGGACCGGGCCCTTATCCACCACGCGGGCCCAGTGCGGGTTGGTAGATTTCACATGTCTTAGATTTTTTTTTATTCTAGTACATGCCGGTTTCGTCACGATGTTTTCCTTCAACGTTTTGAGAGCAGTGGTGATGAAATAATTTACAGAAAGTAAAGCGTCTGTCTGGGTTCGAACCTACGACCTTACAACTCAGAAGTCGTGACCATTACCACTGGGCCACCACTGCTCTCTTAACAGAAATAATTAGTTTGAATTATGCTAAACCAACTATTAAGACATTCACTGATTATAATTTTCTTCATCCAATTAGAAGCGTTATCACATTAATACCGATACATACCTACTTCATAATTCACACCCAGAGTCTGCTATTACAAAATGCCACGCGATGTGGATCATGATGGCTTGTTGCAGGCTATGAATTAGTGTGGGATAAATAGACAAATCAATAGATCTCGAATTCGGGGCCGATTCCACTGGGCCACCACTGCTGTCTTTGAGTTTGTGGATAGAAATATTATTATGCGCCTGCCACACACTCGACGAGTGGCATGGGAAGTAACGAGGAAAGGAGGCAGAGACATAGTGTGGCAACATTACTCGTCATGCCACACGTCATGCTCCTCGTCCTACCCACTGCTCCCTATTTTGTCGGTTTTTGCGCGCGAGTCAAAGGACCGGCAACACGAGTGCGAGTGGCCGGCCACATAATCGCGCGGTCGCAGTCTGCATGGAGCGCTCGCGCAAGACGCACGCGTATGCAAAATTGGAAATTATGTCGTCGCCAAGCGTGGAATGGTCAAATGAAAAGGTGTCCGCCACCACCATCCACCACCACCACCATCCACCACCATCTCCGTTGGCGAGGACGACGACGACGATGTATATTTCTTTTTACTACATTAATATAATTAGCTATACTAAAAATGCATAGCGCGCACGCTGCCACCGTTTCAACGTCCATTGTCTCACCAAGGCAAATGACAAGTGAGGAGCGTCGCGATTAATTGCGCGAGTAGAGCATTGTGTGGGCAGAGAGGGCAACATCGCGGCAAATCACGGCAGCGCGAGGAGCATAGCGATGAGCAGCGCAAGGAGCTTAGTCTGGCAGGCGCATTAGGAAAAAAGCCGCTTGCGTTTTTAGGGCATTCCGAACGCATTAAAGTAGGTTTAAGAAAATAAATGAAACCATAACATCAGGCATGTGCAGAGGGCAGAGGTGTAAAGTGGAATAAAGGTTTAGGCTGGTTTTCTACTAGAGATGAGCGAGGATGCGTAGCGAGGGATGTGTGTGAAACCAACCAATAACATCGCTTCATTTTCATACGTCGTCGTCGTCATTAAGTTAGCGTCGGTATTGGTTAGTTTTACACACATCCCTCGCTGTTTGTCGCGTGTTTGACACGACGAAAACAAAACACAATCCTTTCCCGCCAGCAGAAACTTTTCGTACTCTCCATGTAGTCAGATCCTGTTAGTTTAATTAAATAATAAATATAAAGACAAAATACGATCTCTAGAATAGTTTAAATAACCAATTTAAGTTTAAATCCAAACGCTTAAAACCAATACTTACACTTAACTCGAGACGAAGTTGTTTGTATTTAGATTAACGTCTGGAAACGAAGTTTAGTTTTAATAAAGACTTGCCGTATAATCTAAGTGTTAATGCTCAATTTAAAGTCAACGAGTTTTCATAGCTTAATTACTTAACTCCCTGCTTCGTTTACAACCGACTTCAAAAAAATGAGGTTATCAATTCGGTTGTTTTTTTTATGTTTGTTACCTCAGAACTCCGTTATTTATAATCCGATTTGCAATATTCTTTTTTTTTTAAAGGATATAAGTACTTTCAGATTGGTCTCATAGAATTTATATCTAAATCGGTTCAGAATTTTGGTTTTTAAACCAAAATTACTAGTAAAAATTCAAGTAAACGAATTTGCGCCGTTTGCTTTCCTATGACTTTTTAGTGGTGGCTTAGTGGAATTGTCATGGGATGCATTGTGACTATAAATGCCGTATCTTTACATAAATAACCGACTTCAAAAAGGAGAATATTCTAAATTCGACTATTTTTTTTAATGTATGTTACGCGATATCTCAGGCAATTGTGAATCGATTTCAAAAATTATTTTTTAAAGGATAGGGTATGCCGCAGGGGTGGTCCCGTATAAATTTTATCACCTTTGCTTGGGTAGTTTTTGAGTCAGCTTCAATAACACGTATTCTTGCCATGTTATAAATAATAATTTCCTGTCACTGATATTTACGTACCAAGTAGTGTTATACGAATTCGCATGGTGTAAGTACAACTTAAAAGTGAAAAATTAAACTTTTACAAAAATGATGAATTGGCCCGATAAAGCAACACAGAAAACTGTGGAACGTTTTGCCAGCAGTGGGAAAGTTATGCAGGATTTGTTTATATGTATCTTAATTTAAAAGAGTGTCCTTCCAGTTTAGTATATAGTTTAGTATTGGAATGGGAAACTAGCTTCAACTTTCTGACTGACTGACCAATTCTTTGACAATACAAAAGTGCCTGTAAATGGTTCAATTGAAATAAATGCTTTAAGTTTGAGTTTGTTACAAAGAAAAATCAAAGGCAAAGATATATAGTCGTAGGATATGGTCCAAGGTTGGTAGGTAAGGTATGTTCACTTGTTCAGGTCACATTCACAGCATAAAGAACCATATCAATATTCACAAATTAAGTACATTACAGAAATATCACAAGTATCAAATATCAAAAGTACATAAATTCTAATTTATACAACCTAAAGGCACTCTAATAAACAATTTATAAAATATAGTCTTTATACCCTATGTAAAGGAGGACAAAAAAAGGAACAGTGGTGGCTCAGTGGTAACGGCCGCTACTTACGAGTTGTAGGTTGTAGGTTCAAACGAAGACAGGCACTTTGTTTTGTGTATATTATTTCATCAACATTGCTCTAAAAACAGTGAACGAAAACATCGTAGGGATACCGGCATATCCTACAACCAAAAATCCGAAGACATGTGAGGTGTACTAACCCATACTGTCCCACTCGCTCTCACAGAGAGGAGGCCTATCTCCCAGTAGTGGGACGTTACCTATATGCTTATTATGTTATACCCAACACAACACATAGTTAAATACAACACATAGTTGTATTTATGTAACAAAAAGTAATTAACAACAAACAAACGTGGTCCTTTGATCCACAACGAACTTAAAAAACTTAGATACACGAATTAGTCAATGACGTTCGCTGGTTTGAACCCTTGACATTTAAGCTTGAATGTGGGTGGAACAGAAAATATGCACAGGTTAAATGTTGTCTTAACGCAATGTTACGATACACAGTATGAACCGTAATTAAGGTTAGCAATTACCAGAGGGTATCGTCCCACGCAAATTGAAAATGAATTCATGGAAAAGTTGTTTTTGTAACTACCTACGACTGACTTGTTATAATATAAATTTGAATAATTATATTTCTCAGAAGACATAGCCATGTTAATTTGTTAAATTTGTTTATTTGAAATAGGTACAGGTGATTAAATTCCGAACAAATATAGCTTTTGGGTTGAATGGGCATAAGTCTTAAGTCATTTATTTCATAACAAAATACATTGTGTTGAAAATATTAAGCCATGATACTTAAATAAAATAAGAATAAAAAAAATAGGTACAGACGCTAACACATCAAGCTACCCGAAATGGTCAAATTTTCCAAATCAACTTTGAATCTTATGCTTCAGCGATAAAGTTGATAATCTATTCAAGAAAGTTGACAGATTGTAAAAGATTGATGTGCAGCTGGCGTCGGTACATTCATAATTAAAATAATGATGTCTAAAGTTTAGGATATTAATGGTAATCAGTACCTACATTCATTTTAATTCATAAATGGATCTTTTTAAGGATTCAAGCCATATACACAATTTTTTTTCATAATTTCACGATTAACCTCAAAATAACCTTACACTATAAACTCCAGCTACTTTGGCTATTCTACCTATATAACTAGATATAACAGAAAACAAGTTAAGTGCACCATCTGTCATAACATAATAACATTGTTACGAGTATCTTTATGGACTAATACTTGCTTCTTATGAAAAGACCGAGACAGTCCCCGACGTTTTAGGGCCCTGTTGAGTGTTATAGACTCTAATCAAAACGTTTAGAGCATCCGGTTCGAAGGACCAAAAGATGGCGGGCGTCAGTTGTTTAAAAATACTTATTATACTTTGAATGTCATTGGCGAAGGTGAAGGGCAGACATGGGTACATTATCTACAGTACCTACAGTAGTAGTATTATTACCTACAGTAAGAAAATAAAATCATCTAAAATAAAAATAAAACAATGTAAATATAATATTTGTATTAAAAAAACATATAACAATCATTATAAGTGCTTGTATACAAATATTATTTATTCAAGAAGATTTATTTGAATTTCCTTTTAACCTCCATTTGATCGGAAATTTTTCTTCCGTTTTTCCTATAAATATCAATGTGTTTCACGTAGAAAGTCTCAGAGCCGGTCTATAATGGCCTAACGTCTTCAAGCCGGCAATCGATTTGATGTGCGGTGTGCACACTTCTAGCACAACCCTATTTAGGTCAGTTCAAAATGTAGAGTGAGCTTAGAATGTAGGTTAGTACATATAGCACCTCCCACTGTTTTGGGAGAAGTGCCTAAGGCCCTTAGTAAACATACGTTTTTCTTGCCGTGAAAAACTACGGTATATTCGCTTTGTGTAGGCACGGTGGTCGGGTTGCATGGATCTTTAACCATATCATCATCTGCCAAGCCTTTTCCCAACTATTTTTGGGGTCGGCTTCTAGTCTAACCGGATGTTGCTGAATATCAGTATTTTACGTAGAGCGACTGCCTATAGGACCTTTGTCTGGGGGGCAATTCTCATAATTTTAAGAACGTTTTTTTGACATTGATTGTCGCTGAGAAGTGATTCTGAATGATTTAGATTTTGAACGTTTTTAGATAAGTATGGGAATTGACCTTCCGATTTTTAATAATAGTCAAAAATTAATCATGCCAACTTGCCGTTTAGCTCATGAATCGGAACTCTGTGTGAGGACAGACCCGAAACATTCAAGTGAGTACTAGCGAGATTCGCTCGCGCTACTCATAACAACCAGCTCAGGAGATGCGCAAACTGAGAATAATAGTAGCGTGACTTCCTTGTCATCAGAACAACCATTGCGGGTAGTCGCGTTCCGCATTTGATCTGATCTAGCCTGTCCCTTGCTGCCCTCCTCCAGACCCCCAGCGTCGTCCTAAGCCGAGATCCGTACGTCACAGGGGGTGCCCTTGGCGTGTAGTCGCTTAGTTAATAAGTTTTATGGAGGCCTTAAATTATTAAGGCACCCACAGGATAATCTGGTTAAGCAGCCGACAACCCCCTAAGTTGACCAGCGAGATGCCATTCACAAAAACAAAATCGCTTCCCGCGTGATTTTCGCCTTAGTGGGGCCAGAGCTTAAAACCATCAACAATCATAATCATGAACAAAACTTTGAAAGCATATATTATAACAGATATAACTCGAGTAAAACCAACATCAAAAAGCAAACAATTTATTAATAAAAAAGGCTCCCCATATGTGGGTGTATTTGATGTTCTTTGGTTTCATCTGATACGGTCCGATAAAAATAATGGCTTGTAATGTTGAAAGACGGCCTCACTTTATGGAAGCAGATCATGTATTTTTTATCAATTTCTTTTTGATTACACTCTGTACTGAAAATGATTCATGTGTGGTGAATGGGAGAGAGTGGGCAGCAATCCGCCATATCGGGCCCAGTGTATTTCTTTCTATATTATAATATTGGTACTAACGCTGAATCTTTAACATTAGGTATACTTTGTTATAGTTTTTATAAAGAGTTTTAGTCAAACTGATCTTCAACTTTTTTTATAATCATAAAAAAACAACTCAACTGAAGTGAGAACTCAACTGAGAATTTTTGTAGCTATTGTTATTTTGTTTAAGATAAGATCTTAAACAAAAATAACAATAGGTACAAAAATTCAGACACAAAATTCGTTTCTAAAAATTTAAACTAAAATTCACATTTATAAGATTTTAATAAGCAAACAGTGTTCCAAAGTTAAGATTGAAAAGGTAAACGGAATGTCTACTATTATTTTCATAAAACATGGCTGGTTATAAAAAATAAGGCGTCTGGGTTATAATAAAGCCTTTACGTATGTTGGTAGGTATCTACCCCGAGGCGAATCTATTCGTGAAAAGGGTTCGCGAGCCTTCGTCAATACTAAGGTGCGTCGTGCTGCCTCGATTTAAATAGAAAAAAATTAGAGCAAATAAAAGATTTTATTTTTTATATTAAATAGGAGGTTTATTTTATTTTTTAATATAACTTCTGATTGTTTTGTGAAGTCTCCATTTGAATAAAACAAAGAGATAAATGCAAACCAAAATAAGATGTTTTGAAAACTTTACATATTTATTTTTATACGAATGTGTTTGGCATTCGATATTGTTGAGGCTATGCATTCATTTTGCTCCACCACGACCTATCGTCGCGTTCAGATATTGAAAATATTCAGAAATAGAAGCCTTAGTTTCAAATATTGGGTGGTTCAGTACCTACTGAATTTCCTCCGCAAGTTATTACTTAAAATATTACTTGAGTACCTACTACTTATATGTTTTATCAAAATATTTCAAACTAATTACAAAATAGAGCTTAGTTATTATACACCGACAACTGGCAAGTAATAAAACCGTATCCATCCATATTTGTAACAATAAAATATGCCTCTACATATTTCACACAAAAAGGCTTCAATTTATTAACTCATCCCATATAACAATATTTTTTCAAGCATGGTAACCCAGCGGTGCACCCCACACACACTCATCACAGTATACACAGATACAGAAGTTCAGCTTCATACAAAGACCGAAAACATTCTTCTTGCTTTTGATAGCCTAATTAATAGCGCAAGCGGACGATGGGATGCGACCCGTTGGGAAGCCGTTAAACGCGGACGGAGTCGCAGGCAGAACAAGTTTTTAGAGGATCGATTAAACGTTTCCCGATCACAACCTATCTCAAACGAATGCAGGGCGCGAGTGCGCTTCCACACGCTATAGGCACAGTCAACTACACATCAATGGTTAGGTACTACGAATCGCCATTACTGCTACGACATAAAGACGCTGTCAGTAACAATATAGAAATTATCTTACTTGTTTAAAAGTTTAGTGTTTAAGTAAATTATAACTTAGTAAATTAACTAACTATATCACAATTCTTTAAACTCAAGTAATTATTATGTTATTGGAAGAACTCATGCCGTCTGAAATACAGGTTTATTCTAGTACAGGCAATATTCATACTTTGTAATACCTATATTATTTCTAAGATTTATGCTTTGTATTTTACCAATTTTTATTTTTTAATAAATATTTATAATTTGTTACCAATGCTGTATGTTCAATGTACGTGAAGCGTGTCTTAGGGTTACGGCATTTTCGCTCAATATATGAAGCTGACCTTCTGTTAGTACTTATCTATTTGTGCTTTCACACGCGGAACATAAGTAGGTACCCGCATTGCGTGAGCAATCTATTGACTGTGTAATTTATATCTTCAGGGGAATTTTCATGCTGAGACTTTATTAAGACAATGATGAAATTCTTGGGAGCTCTACGAGGTAGTTCATAAAATAAACTGGATGTGATCCAAACAAAATTGCACAACACAAGGTTCTATTGATATATTCTGTAAAAATCGCACCGTGAAAATTCAGGTGAAGTACCTACTTGTTTTAGGTAGGTATACCTGCTACAATATGTAAGGAAGAGCGAATCTAGCAAGTGGAGAACTCTTTATATACACACTAAGACATAAGTGCCGCGGCAACTACAGCTGGAAGAACCATTAGTAGGTAGGTATTATTTTCGTCCGTCCAATTATTCTTATTCTTCAATTAAGAGCATTATTAGGTACCTACTATAATTTTATTTTTCATTTCTCGGTGCCTAAAGAATCGACAAAATTACATCCAAGAACGTATCTCAGACTTATTCTGAATAATAAACTGTAACCTGACCCCGCGTCCTAATAGAAAGCGATTGTCACGCAAATACACGATCGTCGCGTTCATATACCTGTCACTTTGTTCGGAAAACCAGAAGGCGCCCTCTGTCGGCGCGACCACGCGTTCCGGTTCACCGAACAAAAAGTGACATTTATGAACGCGACAATCATGCATTTGCGCGACGATCGCTTTCTATTAGGACCCGGACTTATGATTACTCAAAAGCTTATCAGTTTTCCGCCACCATTTTTAAAGTTAGGCCAAAGCACAATCTTTTCTTATCACCCTTTACACAAGAAGGAACTAGTGCCCCCGTCTTGAACTAATCGAAAGTTGCTTCGAATATCTTTTAGGTCCTACAATCTAGATAAAGAAACACGAAGACTTATGCCCGTTTTCACTAACACTAGGCAACACTTAAATAAAATCGCGCTGTTGAATTGTCAACGCTCGGCTCAAAGTCGAAAGTTGAAAATACAAACGTGGTATTTTATTTCGGTGCCACCTAGTGTTACTAGAAAACGGGTACAAGACTTATAGTTCTTTGCGAAGCCACATTTATGTATTAAGGCCTGTTTAAATACTGAGATAAGGCATATCTGAAAGGCATTTGCCTACTTTGGAAGCGAGATTTGCTTGTATAGATTATCGTGAATAAGTAGAACGCCATAGAAATTCATTACTGGAGGGACATATTTTATGTTCTGACTTTAAAGTTATATTATTTTGTGCGTGTTGTCTTATTTGAAGAAATGTAGTGCTATTCTGTAAAAATCTCACCGTGAAAACTTTGGTGAAGTGAGCTCAAAGTGACCTGCCAATAGTGTCAATCCCTAGCGTCAGGTGGAATGACAGCACACTTTAAGCTCACTTCACCTAAGTTATCACGGTGATCTTTTTACAGAATAGCACCGCTGTAGTGCTATTCTGTAAACATCTAACCGATTCACGGTTAGATTTTACTTTACGTTACTTAGGTGAAGTAAGCTTAAAGTGAGCTGTGAATAGTGTCAATCCCTAGCATCATCATCATCTGCCTAGCCTTTTCCCAACTATGTTGGGTGCTTGGGGCTGTTAATCCTTCATTTGTTTCTGGCGCAAAAAGAACAGTAACTCCGTCGTGGTTGTCTAAAAACGCTAAAGGATTGTGTAAATAGGCAAGATTATACCTAGCGTGTATTGAAGGGTAGGTACAGACCATCAAACCGAACAACTTTCTCTATGGGACCAACATCGAAATCGCGAAAAGATTATCAACTGTCCTATACAAAACTTCAATAGGCACCTATTCAACACAAATGTGCAAATACACAGCTGAGTAAGAAGCCTACTGTGAAGATTTTTTGTCAAGAATGGTGGCGAAAATTTTAATCAATATCCTCTGCTTGTCTCAATCCACTACTGGACAAAGACAAACTCTACGAGTACCTATAGACATTTATTTACATCTAGGTAGGTACAACATATTATTATTTCTTCATCGACTAAGGACAGATCACCAGAAGCTAGGTATGGTTTACAGCAAGAATCCTGTTCAATAATGAAATGAAATTGTTTATTTTAATTGTTTTGTTTATTTTGGGATAACGGAATCACTTTATAAAAACAAAAATAAAATAAGCTAGAAGAGATCGACGTTTCTTATCTGCCTACTCGATATCAATCTCAGTTTTAGCCGATAAGTACTTTAGTGCAGATATTATTAACAGAGTTTCTACACAAACCGCCAAAATATTCCAAACCATGCAACAATAATGTACTGAGTTTATTATAATACTGCACAGATATTGCTAGTAATGTTCCAAGTTCCAAGACTGCCTTCAAGTCAATATATTGTAGAATATGTTCCGATAACAGTCCAAATAATGCTTTGAAAGCGAAGGAGGATATTCAGGCAAAATGGTTTTAATATTATAAATGTGAAAGTTTGTATGTTTGTTACTCAATCACGCAAAAACGGCTAAAGAGATTTGGATGAATTGGTTATTGTATAAGTTAGGTTTTATACCCACGTGTAATATATTCGTATACCGCTTTTAGCGGATTATAAATATCTATAGGTAATACTAATAAAGCTGTATGGATTGTTTGTATGAACGCGCTAATCTCTGAAACTATCAATCGGTCTTGAAAAAAAATTTATTGCACTGAACATACCATATGTGACGAATAAATGACTTTGTCTTTGTCTATAAATACATAGGTAGTAGATTCACATATTGAAAGGTATTTTTATGATACAGGTTCTATTTCGTAATGAGCGATAGGCTATATTGATGGACAGTATTTTTATTACGATGGTCCGATTTTATAGAGGGTCTTATACGATAGGCTTTTCAGTACAAATATCTTTGAATCTTTTCATACAAGTAGATAGGTACCTACGTAGTTCGATGTCTATAGATACCTACCATCCTTATCCCAATAGTCTTCGTTATAGGTTCCATAACGATATCTTAAAGATAGATAACGAACAAATAATTTTTCGAGATATCGCCAAGCGGTTGGTCGACTCTTCACGTGGCCAAAGAATCAGCATTGCTATACAAAGTGGCAATAATCACATTAGATCAATCAGAATCAGATTACTACTTGGTACCTACTTTTTTTCACTGCTAAGTAACGGGTTCTCCGTAGTCTTTCGTTTTCCCTAATTCTTTATCTGTTTCTAAGTTGCCCTTTCTGGCCACCATACTAAAACCTTTTATTCTTTTGTTCATTCCGCTTCCAAAGACTGGCTTTATTTAGGTACCTATTTCAGAGACAAGCATGATAAGAAACTATTATAACTCTTAAGCACTTAATAATTGGAAATAATTACAGAACAAAAACTCAGCAAAATATTCAGTTCGAAACAAGCAAGGTCATTCTCCATAATCTGGCACACCTGCTTTGTTGAAGCATGTTTATCAATATGCATGGGTCCCACCCAGTTGAGGGTTATCACAATTGTGCGACGTATAGAAGTTCCCTGCTTAGGTATACCTAACTGCAAAATATTTATAGGAAATCTTTTGATGACGCAGCGAACGAACATGGCGAAATCTTTGAAAGTCCATGGCCAAACCATTAAAGTTTATTATTGAATTAAAAAGTTTGAGAGTTTTTGTTGAAGCTTTTGGTTAGCTTACCATTATCGCAATCTTTAATCGACTTTTAAAGAAACAGGGTGTAGGAAGATACCTATAATAAGAAAGAAAGAAAGTAGGGGAGCGGGCCCCATTATGGGATAGTTTTTTTTGAACATTAATAAAAAAAAAACTTGTAATGTAGTTCAGCTCAAAACCAGACAATTAATTCAAAATTTAATGTTTTACATTGCCATGCAATTGTATTCTTCTAATTTTCATACATTTGAAACTACAAACAAAAAATTAAAAAATCATATATATTGACAAATAATAAACTGTTTCCTAATATGGGATACCGTATACTCCCAAAATGGGATATCCCATATTAGGAAACACCTAGCGTCTGACACCTATAATGGGATATCCCATATTGGGGTTGTATTTTTTATTATTATAGCTTAGATAATAAATTGTCTAAGTATCTATTTATCTATCTATCAAATAATTATATCTATTTTTGTGGGTTGTAATTAGGCTGTAAATAAAAAAAAAACATATATTATATTATATTTATATTAATTACGAACACAATCAGTCTTGTAGTATTGTACCTAATCATAATATAATCTTCTACCTAATCTCGGCAAAGATCACAATTGAAGTTATTGATATGCGGTTCTACACCAGCACACAACTCGTGACACCACCGAAAACATTTTGTGCACTGTATCCACTTTTCTCCAGCAATGTCATTTGAATATTCAGTTAGGCAATATATGCATTCAACGTCTTCATTACATTCGCTTTCATCTGAGCTCATCAGTGATGGCTCTTCATCGGCACTCTCACTAGATGAGCTACTTTGTAAAATCTTCTTCTTTACTGATATCTTCTTTTTTTCATTTTTTTTTGGAATCTTCTTGTTTTTCTTTATGGTTTTAGTTTTTTGAGCAGTCTTAGATTTCTTTTTAGCAAACGTCGCCTTTTTCGTATTACTTTTAGATGTTCCTGGTTTTTCTTGCTTCTTATTCAGTTGTTCCTGTAATTCATTTTTGTATGGTGAACTGGTGACTAATAAAGGCTTTCCTCCTCGGAGCTGTGATACTTGATCAGGTTTCTTGGTTTTTCGCTGGATTGTGGAAAAAGGACTGATTTCAGCCGGTTTTATGGAAAATTTTCGTCTGGCTTGAGCCCTTAAACAGCGCGAGATTTGAGAATGAACTAATTCGTCATTTGTTGTCGACGGTGCCGTAGCTGATTCATTATGGGTTAGGACTGGAAGCGGAGCCGGTAATTCGTCATTTGATGTCGATGGCACCGTAGCTGATTCATGGGTTAGGACTGGAAGCGGAGCCGGTTCAGCACCCGGACCTGATGAGATTATACTTTGGACTGCAGTCATGGCGAGCGATGCTAGAGTCGATACACCTGAAGGAGTCGAAACTGGTAGCGAAGGCGTATCAGCACCGGAATTTGACGAAGGCATGTTTAAAGCAAATGCTAATGGAGAGTGCGCAGGTACGGCACTAGTAGTCGCTAGGGGCTTTGCTGGTTCAGTAGACGATGCGATTGGAGATGGGACTGGAGCTAGAGATGATTCATAATTCATACCAGTGTCTTCAGCGTCATCGTACTGTACAGCCATATACGATCCAATTGGAGATAGGATTGGAGTTGAGTCCACATCCATATTCGTGTCATCATTGTCGTCGTCCTGTACAGCGAAATCAAATGGTAATGGTAAGTGCACTGATACGGCACTAGTAGTTGCCAGGATTGTCGGTGAGCCCATATGCGACGTAACTGGAGATAGGACTGGAGCTGATTCCACATCAATGTTAGTGTCATCATCGTTGCCGTCCTGTACAGCGAAGTCGTGGTCTCTGAAATGATTGCGGTCGAATGGGTATATTCCGCTTTTACGGAATCCATTGACGGCGACTTCCAGTGTAGCAGCCCTCATGTATGCCTTTCCAACTAATTCTGCAACTTGGAATGCAGTCACGACGCGGCCAGGGTGATTTTTTAGCCATGAGTCGATTTCTTTGGCATAGTACGTCTTGAATGGGTTCATAAATGATACATCCAAGGGCTGCATTCGGTGAGACGAATGTGGGGGGAGGCATATCAAAATGACACCATTTTCCCGACATTTGTCAATGACATCAATATTTTTTGTATGAGAGTAGTGGCCATCTAGGATCAGTATAACTGGACACTCTTTAGATGGGTGGACAGTGTTGATGAAGTGAACAATCCATTGTGTAAAGATATGGACTTGTATCCAGCCAGATTTGTGACACGCAAACTGAGAGCCAGGTGGAGCACCATTTTTTAACTCTTCCTTCATGTTAACTCTGGGGAAAATGAATAAGGGTGGAACGAAGACCCCCGACGCGCTCATACACGTGACTAGAGTTATGAGAGCTCCCCGCTCCGCCGACGAAATTCCACCAACCTGTTTCTGTCCTTTCAGGCATAAGACCTTTTCCATTTTATGTTGAACTACAGTCACGCCAGTCTCATCAACGTTGTAGATTTTTGTTGGATCGAAATTAATTTTTGGCAACTCTTTCTCCAAAATATCATTAAATTCGTCTACCTTCTCTTTTGAAAACCCCTTGGCTCTATTAGCAGATGTAGCTTGAGGTGTCCTAAAAGACAATCGAGGATTTCTTTTTAGAAAGTTTCTCATCCACTTTCGGCCTGCAGTATTCTTGCTTCTATTAAACTGGTGTGGCAGTCCATTCTTGATAGCCAGTTGGAACGCTAAAGCGCGGATGTCAGAGGCTCTCAGTCCGTAGAACTTTGACACCATTGTAATGCAGTACTCTGCAAGCTCACGTTCCATTTCCTCTGAAAAAGTTGGCTTTCGGCCCATTTTCAGAGAGGTTAGCTCTGTTATAGGATTTAAACTTTTACAATAACGCTCCAAAGTTGACTTTGGGACGTTAAAAAATTGAGAGGCCTTTAAGTAGCCCATTTCTTTATTTTTAACAGCATTGTACGCCTTCAGCATCTTTTCAGAATCCCATTTCTTTCGCTTTTTTTTCTCATTGGTACTCATCTAAAACAATTTTTTAAATATTAGCATATTTGGATCTTAATTTATTTTGGGTAGAACTTGATCGGTTAGCAAGTATAGTAAATACCTCTATGTATCTCTAATGATCATTATCATCATCAGCCTATAATGTTCCTACAGCAAGGACACGGCCTCCTCTCAATGAGAGGGGGGGAAAAAAATAAAGACAAAAAAAAAATTCAAAAAATTCGAAGACATGTGACATCTACCAATCCGCACTGGGCACGCGTGGTGGATTATAGCCCACTCCCTCCCTCTCTCTATTGATAATGAACTATAAATCCATGATATTTTATTAAATACATGTACCTAGTATTTTATCCCATATTAGGATACATGTCCCCAATATTAGATATCTCATATTAGGCACACCCAGGTATCCCATATTAGGACAACTACGTATTTTGCTAACACGTGGTTTTAAAACAAAATCTAATTGAATTTTAGCAAGAATCAACACATGAACCTCAACACAAACGTTTTTAGACACTGCAGTACCACATACAATAACAAAAAAGCAAACTTACCTTAAGAAAAGTAAACTTCTAACTTCACTATTAAAAAAACTCGTAATCGGAATATTTTCGCGAACCAACCTCCCGTCTAACCGAATGGCGACTGAGGCGTGAGCGTTTCAATATGGCCGCTGGACAACAAATGGAAGGAGTTCACTGTCCGTAATAGAGATGGCGGTGCTTGTAAACCGGAGTAACCTGCTATCTCATATTGGGAACCCATCCCATAATGGGGCCCGCTCCCCTAATAACCTAGATAGGTTATTACTTTCTTTGTGTCTTTAACATTTCAGTGACGTGATTCGACGGAATGTGACGGCCATCGCAGAAGTCTAGGATAGTCCAGGAAGCCAAAAATCAGGAAATAATTCAGTACCTATCTTATAATAATATTAAATTAGGTAGGTACCTCTATCTATAGAGGTACCTAAATTCCTAAACACAAACAGACTTAGGTACTTATCATCTTACTTGCCGAACTTATCCTCTTCAGCTTCAAAACAAAAATCTATAACCAAAAGACACACTCCACCAGTTTGACAGTGGACGTCTGTTTCATCCGCTGTAAGTAATTACATAGATTTAAATCTGGCCGGCGGCGTATTCCGGTGCGGTTCAATTTCCTCAGGAGACAATCGGGAGCGTAACGGCTAAAGTTTCGCTCGGCTGGACGGAGAGGCTATAATAAGCGCTATGATGTTACGCAATTATTGGCCTTTGTTGCGCTGGGTGCTTTGTTTTTTGAGATTAATGTGGTTCAATGATTCAATGGTCTCTCTATCTTGTTGTGGGTAAATAAGTAGGTACTTGTAGGTATTTTAAAGTCGCCGGTCACATTGCCTGTTCAGTGCGTGTATTTTGTAACTGAGTAGGTATTTCTTGACAGAACAGTATTTTAATTTTCTAGAGCTACAATGAACCCATTTCAGATTCAGCAGCCTAGTTTGCGAAGTTTCTATTTTCAATATCGAATTTTACATGATGTCTTTCTGATGCTTTTCAATTTCCTCAGGAGGCAATCGGGAGCGTAACAGCTAAAGTTTCGCTCCGCTGGACGGAGCGGCTATAATAACTTAATAAGCGCTATAATGTTAGCCAATTAATGGCCATTGTTGTGCTGAGCGCTTTGTTTTTTGAGATTAATTTTGTTCAATTATGCAATGATAGTTTTTTTTTTTGGTATCTATCTTGTTGCATCAGCTATTATCCTAGAATGTGGATATTTTGTGTTACTAAAATATTGCCTAAAAATTACAAAAAAAAACAGTAAAAACAGCGTCTTGTATTTGTTTGGAGCTAGAATGAAACAATTTCAGAATCAGCAGCTTAGTTTTTGAACAGTGTTTTATCAAAACATTAAAGTAGGTATATATTTTTGCCATGAAAAAAATATACATTAGCTAGCTTTAGCTAGCCCGGCAATAGTTGAGGTGAGTGCTTGTTGGGAGCTGACGTGAGACATTTTATCAAGGGGCACGGGAGTACCCCGGCAAAGACGAGCCAAGCGAAGCGCAAGGGCACCTACCTTTTCTAACTTTTCTCGAAGCCCTTCGTCGTTTTTTTGAATCCTCATAACTTGGGTTTTGATTATACCAGATAAACATAATTCTAGGGATATGATGTTAACAGTGAACTTATTAAACATATAAAGTTTCAACTGTATGCAGTTGAAACTTTATATGTTTAATAAGTTCCATCGAGTTGGTAGTTAACAAGAGCTATGGCTCTTGTACTTTAGATTTTATTGATATCTAAAAAACCCCGATTTCGTCACTGACTGATGATCATCAAAACTCTTAGGGTACTTACTGAAGTCCTAGAAAACTGAAAGTTTGTAGGTATATCAGTTTAAAACTTGGAACTTTTACTCCACCCACAACCACTTAATTAAACTAGGGGATGGAAGTTTGTATGAGACTACCACAAATTTTGATGCTAGAGGTCTGAAAATTTATATAGGGACTCCTTGTTATAAATAATAAAATACATATTTCCAGGACCTTTAAGTAAATCACCCCCATAAAAAAAAATAAAAATACATTATTTTCTTAAGCAACTTACAAAAAGATTTGAAATCCCACCAAAACCATTTTCATGTAAAATGTTGCCAAGACGAGACCACATATGGCTCGCACCGTCAAAAAGTTATCAGATCTCATGTAGAGTCAAGCTTCTAACTCTACAAGCCCTAACTTCACAATCTCTACACCTTAGTCAAAATATTTGGCTTGGCCGTTTCGCTACCATCGAAAGGGTAAGGTATTATTATTATTACCTTAAGGTATTTTTATTAGTATTATTACCTTCAGGCGTAAGGTGAAAAATTTATCCACTGTTCATTACTTTTTATAGTTCTTGTAGTAACGAAACGGCCAAGCCTCATATTTTGACTAAGGTGTAGGTAGGTAGAATTTGTGAAGTTAAGGGCTTGTAGAGTTAGGGCGTGTAGAGTTAGAAGCTTGGCTCTACATGAGATCTAAGTGAAAACGAAGTAATAGCGTGGGCAGGAAATGCTGATTGGTTGCTTCGTCCGCGAAAGTTCACGCAGACGTAGTCGCGGGCAGAAGGTAGTGGATGATGTGCCATAACGCCACCCACGCCACAGATAAGGCGGTATTTCCAACGAAATGGTAATGTATGAGGGTAAACAGGAAAACATCATTAAACATGTAAATACTCGATGGAACATGTCGAAAGCTTTCTCAGCCGTGATGATTGCTTTGACGTAATACAAATATGGGAATGACGTCACTAGGCAAGTTGAAAAGAAAAAAATTAAGATGTTTGTTGTTTTGAATGATGTGCGTTTTGATTCTCTGAAGATGTCTCTGTGATTATATAAGTTAGCTATATGCTACTTATCAGCCTATTATCACACTAATATTATAAAAACGAAAGTTTGTGAGTGTGTGTGTGTGTGTGTTTGTCTGTTAGTTCTTCACGCTCAAACGGCTGGACCAATTTTGATAAAATTTTGTATGGAGGTAGCTGACACCTTGGATTAACATATAGACTACACCTTATCTCGATATTCCCACGTGATCGACACTTATGCGGGTGAAACCGCGGGGCGCAGCTAGTATAACATAAATATAATAATTATGACATAACGCACAATGTGGACCATTGTGCGTTATATCATATTTATATTTAGGATGGATTTGAAGGACTTAGTGCAGAAACAAAACCTTCTAACATAGAACATAACGACTTAACATTCACTGGCGAAGATATAGACCCCTTTACTTTTCTTTTATAATAGTACAGACGCCAGCATATCAAGCTACCCGAAACTGTCAAATTTTCCCAATCAACTTTGAAACTGCTTTAGCGATAATGTTGAAAATCTATTAAATAAATTTTAGAGATTGTACCTACTAACTTGATGTGCTGGCGTCTGTACATTAGGATACGTGTGACTTAAGTAGTCCATTATTGCGCGGCGTGAAATTAGATTTATTAGCGGGGGCAGTACGAAGTACGCCGGGTCAGCTAGTTAGCTGACCCGGCGTACTTCGTACTGCCCCCGCTTTTTAAATCTCTTTTATTTATATAAATAATAATATATAGCCTATGCCACTCACAAATAATGTGGCTTTCTATTGGTAAAAGAATTTTCAGAATCGGTTCAGTAGATCCAG
Source organism: Luperina testacea (assembly GCA_927399505.1). Lineage (NCBI taxonomy): Eukaryota > Metazoa > Arthropoda > Insecta > Lepidoptera > Noctuidae > Luperina > Luperina testacea. The sequence continues at coordinate 16,588,069 of OV656764.1, forward strand.
AGATTACCCCTATATTATAATATTAGTATATATTATATTTTATATTGAAACTTTACGAGACATTATTTCATCTCCACCACGTAAATCTTGTTCTTCACAAACTTGGTGCGCAGATGAAAGGAGGAGCTGATGCAACATTGCGTTCAGTTGCCTGCAACAAAACACCAATATACCTACCAACACAGCAAGATTGTTCAAGGAAAGAATCGCACCAAGAAAACGGTTACTTTCTATCGAATAGATATTATTTTAGATGTATTCTCCGCAAGCGATATCGTTAACGGTACCAAAGAGGTTATGTGTAAGCTCGAAAACTTTTAGCCAATATAACGTTAAGATTCGGAACACGACCTGCTTGACATAAAAACGCTTTAGCCATACCTAATGCTTCCAAATGTGCTTATTTGTGCCTCAAGTAAAGTTATAAATAATATTATGTTCATATGAATACGGAGTATTATGTTTGTCGTTGCCTCAGTGATAAAACGCTTGCAAATGTATGAATTTTTTCCTTGTCTATTTTGTTTGAAAGGTTTTTATTTGTTTTGTTTGAGGAGTTGGGGAGATACATGTTTTGTTATTTCGTTTAGCTCAGGTTTTTAAGTAGCTAGGCCTGCCTTTTTTTTGGTTCCGGGTTGTCAAATTCTCATGGATGTCCAATGCCCTGGGGCGGGTAGAGAGGTCTGTCACTCTTACTGACTAAAAACGGAGCAGAGAAACGGAGAAATATTACCCAATAGGATTGCACGAAATCTCCGTTCCTCTCCTGTCGAATTTTCCTATTGGTTAATATTTCTCCGCTCCGCAAGTCCGCAGCCTCTCCCCGTTCCGGTAGACAAGCAGCCTTGCGCCCGCACTCTTGCGCCTCGCGAGCCGTCCACTTTTTTAAAGCATAAATTCTATATTAAATAATAAGTATCACACTATTTCCATGTGCATTTCCTTTTATAAAACGTAATGCACATGGACGCACATACAATAGTTAAAGTTTTCTTTGTTTGATGTAGGTACAGACGCCAGCACATCAAGCTACTACAATCTGTCAAATTTCTTTAATAGATTTTCAACTTTCTCCTTAAAGGATAAGGTTCAAAGTTGATTGGGAAAATTTGACAGTTTCGGGTAGCTTGATGTGCTGGTGTCTGAACCCCGACTACAGTTTGTACAAACTCATTTACACGCCAATAATATTTTTAAAACTAGATGAGGTCAGTATTGTAAGTGTTCGATGAGCTTTACCTACTAAATATTCTTATGCTGACATCAAGCTAATAGCCTCATTTAATTTAATTAAACCATTACAAAATCTACGTATCTATTGAAATAGAATTCCATTACCTATCTACTTCCTAGGCACTACTTTCCAAACCTCTTTAGAGCCGTCCAAAATGGATTTGTTATCCATTTTCAATGCCGTAATAGCCAACAGGGTGCTTGCCTTCGAACCGGACGCTATTTCGTTTCACTGCTGGATATAATACACTTTATAGGTACAGCCAAAGTTCATAGTTGCAAGTACTTACTAGCTTGTACTAGGACATTTGACTAGAATTTAAAAGGGAATTTCTAAAACTGAATAAAATAAACAGATAGGGTATCCTACAAAATGTCCCTATTCTTTATTAAATACATACATACATGCAGAACAGTGGTGGCCCAGTGGTCACGGCCGCGACTTACCGAGTTGTAGGTCATAGGTTCGAACCGAGACAGGCTTTTTACCTATTTGTGTAAATTATATCATCACCACTGCTCTCAAAACGGTGAAGGAAAACATCGTGAGGAAACTGGCATGTCCTAGATACAAAAATTCGAAGACATGTAAAATTTACCAACCCGCACTGGGCTCGCGTGGTAGATTACGGCCCACGAGAGGAGGCCTAGCCTGTGTCCCAGCAGTGGGAACATGCTGAGTATGTATACATGCATAAACTCACGCGTTCTTCCCATAGGGTAGGCAGAAACAACAGAAAGTCATCTGCTACGATCCTTCCATACATACTTACTCCTTTGTGAACACAAACACGATAAAATAAACCGAACGAAAAAACATAATTAATTAGAAGAATATATAGGGTCTTCCAATAGGCACGTCCGAACTTTGACAGTTAGTAGCGGCCATCTTGTTGAAGCTACATCTGTCAAATTGGTTGTCATTTATTCATTCTGTTTTGCCAAATCATCATGGATAGCTATAGCATTCAACAACACCTGCAAATGATAAAATTGTTTTATCAAAATGAGTGTTCTGTTCGGGCAACGCACCGCGCGCTTCGCCCATTTTACGGTCGCCATAATCGTCCAACCGAGAGGACTATTCGTCGTGTGGTGGATAAATTTGAGTCCACTGGTTTGGTAAATGATCGTCCAACACCCGTACGTCAACGAAACGCAAGGTCTGCCGCTGTCCGTGAGAGTGTGCAGGAGAATCCGAGGCAGCCGATTTCGCGTCGCTCACAAGAACTCGGCCTTTCACAGACCACAACTTGGCGAATTTTGCGTCGTGACTTGGGCCTGCACCCGTATAAAATTCAACTCACCCAGGAATTGAAGGTAAACGACCATAGACAACGACGTGTGTTCGCTGAATGGGCACTGGAGCAGTTAGCAACTGACCGTAATTTTCTTCAGCGATGAGGCCCATTTCTGGATGAATGGGTACGTAAACAAACAAAATTGTCGAATTTGGGACGATACCAATCCACATGAGATCCAAGAGCGTCCAATGCATCCCGAGAAAGTTACAGTTTGGTGTGGGTTTTGGGCTGGCGGCGTCATCGGGCCATATTTCTTTGAGAACAACGTTGGCCAGGCCATCACTGTCAACGGCGAGCGCTATAGGTCGATGATTACCAACTTTTTTTGGCATGAACTGGATCATCTGAACACCAACGATTATATGTGGTTTCAACAAGACGGCGCTACGTGCCACACAGCTCATGCCACATTGAATATTCTGCATGAGAGATTTGAGGGCATGGTCATCTCACGTGGAGCTGATGTGAAATGGCCACCGAGATCTTGTGACTTAACCCCGCTAGACTTTTTCTTGTGGGGTTTTCTTAAGTCGCAGGTCTATGCGAATAAACCACAAACCACAGCGGCCCTCAAAGCCAACATAACCTATGCCATAGGTCGAATTCAGCCTGATTTATGCGCAAAAGTCATGGAAAATTGGATATCTCGCATGCGCTCCACCCAGATAAGCCGTGGCGGACACTTGAATGATGTCATATTCCACACATAATGGCATCACTACATCTTTCAAATAAATAAATAATATCGATAATATCTCACACACACTTTGTTTTATTTAAATTTAAAGATAGGACACGCTTAATGAAAGACCCTTTACTTCCAACATCAACCTAATTGGTCCAGTGGCCGCAACTGAGCGTGGGTGTCCTGAGTTCGACCTTCGAATCTAGCGTTGGGTGTTGGGTAGGTAAACGATTGTGAATAGACTCGCTCACTATTTCACGGGATTTAAACATAATTGGAAGAAGTGTGGGTGTAATACGACTACCTACACCTCTGTCAGCTTCATAGAATCTAAGTGAAATGTTGTCAGGTATTTTTATCACTCGAGCCTTTTTACAAAACAAATCGGCGTAGCGTGGACCGTGCGTGGGCGTGGGCGTGGTGTGTCGAAGTGAGTGCAACTTCAAATTACCTATTGCTCTAAAATAATGGCATGCCTCACTGCTTTTGCATTTAAACGGCAATCAACCTGGCCTTTGTCTCTAACTTTGAGTCGATGTTTTAGGAGATGTCTAAAGGACTGCTACGGAAGTCAGAGCCAGAATACCAGCGCTACGACATTTATTTTTTAAATCGCAAGTCGCAGCACTATGCTGAGATAGGAGGCTTTTGGCGTAGTATCGGACCGTTTCATTTTTGTTACTTTTTCTCAAATATAATTTTGGTTTTTATTTTTGACCGTTTCATTTTAGTTTGTGATCTTTCTGTACGAGTTGCAATAATAAATAAATAAATACTTTTTCTTTCTTTCTTCGCCTAATATTTTAAGACAGTGCACACACCAGTGACAAAACAGTCTTGTCTGTTTTAAACAGAATAGGTTGGTCCATTAAAATAAAAACTATTTTGTGCGCGCTATCACTTTTGTCTCAGGTCTGCTGTCTGCGCACAACCTATTAACTCTTACCAGGGCCATTTTAGAACGCGAAATTTTATAGCGCGCACTGGAATTGTAATGCACTGCTTAACGCCGAGAGCTGAAAATTCTATATCCAAAAGAGGGCTCGAAAAAGTCGCCTGTGCGTACGAGGGCTTAAACTTTCGAACCGAATCATAAACAGAATTGCTACCTACTCAATTCTGTCTCAAAGAAAGATTACGTATTCATGATCATTCTGAAAATACAACCAATGACAAAAATCTCTTGTATAAAAATACGGTATCTCAATGCTATAGGTACCTACCTACGTTTTAGAACTGACGTGTAGGCATATAAGGCTGCCTATCCACCACATCTTAAAGTGAAAGGAAGTCAAGTGGTGAAGCGAAGCTACGAACATACGTACCTACCTGTGTTTATTTTTACTAAAGGTACGGTTTCTGAGAAGGGTCGGGAATTGACGTCACTCAAACGTTATTTATGAAAGCAAGTTGGTGTGTTTTGACACCTAGTGACCGTTTTTGACACCGTAAACTGAAACTCCGCAGCCATGATTTTCATGACAGCTGTCACTGCGGCCGTTATGCGACGGACACCGCTCTTTTACGAAACCGTAGCTTTAGTGATGTAGCGGAGCTGATAAGTTATGCTATGATGATGTGGTTTGCGCGTACGTGTAAAAAACTTAACTTTGTTGAACCATTTTCCACCAGAGCTTAGGCAAACTAAAGCAACTAGGTAGAGGTATGAGGAACAGGATGTAAAGTTAATTCAACTTTCATAGAAGACGAAGGATGCTCCGACAAGACGGGTGTTGGTGTGTCTGGTAGGCAACTGCCCGACGATTGTATTCGGGTCGTTGTACCTATATTATATACCTATGCTAGTCGCTCGGTAAACTATGCTTCCGCGATGTAGGATTTTGCGTGACGTCAGTGTGATGTATAGTTCGCATGTGGCGCTGTTAATGCTGCCACACTATAAAAATCAAACGATTTTATTGGCTATCGCTACGCTGCTTAGCATTGGTGAAAAGGCAGGCTAAAGTTCGTATTCGCTGGCAATTTATTCGGTTCGCGCCATGCGTAGGTATGCATCGATAATAATGGGTGTTCACTTCCCGTTGCTGAGAATATAATGGAGATAATAAGCGGCGTGTGCACATTGGTAAATTCATTATTATAGCAGTTGAATAAACAAGCTGAGTGGTAATTTTATAATGGAGAGCATTTTAATTAAATTAAAGCTAAAATGGTTGAATAGATCTCGACGGTGGTGGTATGGTTTGCACAACTAAGAAGTCTTGATAATAGATAACTAGGTATTACATCGGTCTTTGTAGATGATTTCGAAAATGATTGGGCATAATTTTACATAGGTATTGGTGGTATTCTAGTGATACCTAGGTGGTAGGCATGTAGGTATGTATTTATTTCTTACTATATCATGATTAGATAACATTTATTATCCACAATCACACTGGGTAAGTATTAAGGATTATCAAGAGGCGTCACATGTAACAATACCTACTTATTTAGGTACCTAGGCTACCTACCTATGTTAAACATTCGATGCATTTAATCTTTAGGTACCTACCTACAAAGAAACTAGTGAAAACTAAATTAGACTAGCAGCGCCCCGCAGTTTTACCCGCTTATTTGTCGATCCCGTGGGAATATCGAGATAAAAAGTATCAAGTGTTAATCCTGGTTATAAACTATCTGTGTGCCAAATTTCATTCAAATCCGTTTCTTAGTTTTTGCGTGAATGAGTGCAGTGCGTGCCACGTAAGAAGAGACTTGACCCCGCCTCCCCCGCCTCTTTCCGCCGCCCCGATGACGCCCGGTCCCGTCCCGCACTCAGACCTCATACCGCTAAAGATACCTAAAATCGTGTACTGCGCATGTCAAACCACGTGGTGTGTCAAGTCTCTTCTTACGTGGCACGCACTGTACCAAAGTTGCATACATCCTCACAAACTTTCGCGTTTTTATTATTCATATCAGGAAAGGAAGTAGGATTTATTTAAGCCTACACATCAGTGGCGAAGGTTCTATACAACTCTATTCCTACCGGCTTCCCTTTAAAAAATGGCACAGCCAGTATTTTATAGACAAATAATATCATATTAAAGATATTCTACTCCGGCTTTCCTCTTACAAAAATTGACCCTTCGCTACTGCTACACATGTTACCCTCACCTCAAACATCTTTTAAAACTCAAACTCGAAAGCATTTATTTCAATTAAACCATTTAATTGAAATTTCAGAATTCAGAATTCGGAATTCCAGAGGGTGACACTTAGTATGTTGTCCACTGTATAGCTGCGTTCCTTCCCAGACCCGTTACTTGGGACTGGACTTTTAGCAATTTATGACTACTTTTGTTAGCTTGGGTCTTACCTGTTAAAACAAAGTATGTGTTAATGAATAAATAAATTTACAGGCACTTTTGAATTGTCAAAAAGTCGGTCAGAAAATATGAAGCTAGTTGCCCATTCCAAAGCGTAGGTACCTATGGAGAAGAACGGGCAAGAAACTCCATGGACAGTCTTTTAAATTATATTTTTACAAAAATATTAGTTACATCATTAATGTTGAATTTATAATTATGTGTGAGAACGATGTAAAAAAGACGTACGCGTTAAAAGCGTCATCTTTAGTCCCTCTCTTGTACAATCTATCTGTTTTAAAATGCTTTACTATTCATTCAACTTTTATGCACAAGCTAGACTTAATTCCATTCAGCGTTCTCATTCTATCTACGTAAGACCGTAGGTGTTTATTTAATTAGTGATTTAATGGAATGACGTAGGTATTTTCGCTTTAACATTTAAAACTTGCAGAAAATAAATTGTGCTCATGATAACGTGGGACGTGTAGGTAGTTAATGTGGGCGGTTGAACTGATACGATATTTATATCTCTCAGCATAACCACAACTTACCTACTGCGTCATTAAAAACTGAAGGCGTGCATAATACAGAGTGAAAAAACCTAGGTACAGACAGATAAGTATTTATACCAGGTAGCTGCATTTATTGTCAGAATAAAAATATTTTTATGGTAGGTACCGATATATAAGTAAGGTGGTTAACTTTTGCAGGAAAATAAGTAGGCACCTACTTACACTACATTTGTGAATTCTAATACTAACCCTTTTCTAGCGTTATTAATCCCAGCTTTTGGAAGGGTCCGTTTACCATCTAAACCTTGTCCCTTTTCAATATTACTATAGGTACGTAAGCCATTAAAAGAAAGACAAAATTATCCCTAAACTGAAATTAAAGTTAGCAAATAGCTGATGTTAAAATACATTGAATTACCTTCTCGTTATTTATTAACCTCTTATACGTTTGCTCGCCTATATGTCGAAACACCCCACGCGTCACAGTAGTTGAATGGGCGCTGTGAAGTCATGGTTTTAACAATGACAATGACAACAGAACAATGACACTGTTGTGTACACTTGACGCTTGAGGGGTTAAGAGAGATACCTATGACATGTCATCGATTTTCTAGATCTAGGAACTAGATAGACACCATCAATATCACCACTCTCAAAAAAATCAAAAACGTAAATTTTCACCACTGTAGGTATAAGTCGCCCTTAAACCTACTCGACCAAAGCTAATCTTACCTACTAAAAAGCTCGACAGCGCAAACAAAGGATTCTCTTATTGCTCATCTAATCTAACTAAAAACACCGTTTCATGTAATAACGGTTGGTGATAACGGTTATACGGTTTAACGGTAGGAAGCTACTTGCAACTGGTAAAGTTTAGTAATGAAATCCTAACGCCAACGCTCGGTTGGATAGAAACTGATTTAAATCATTACAGGTTTGTTTAGGTTGTTATGGAAATATAGAGGCTTAATTGAATGTAGGTACAGACGCCAGCACATCAACCTACCCGAAACTGTCAAATATGCCCAATCAACTTTGAACCTTATGCTCTAGCGATAAAGTTCAAAATCTATAAGAGAAGTTTGACAGATTGTAGTAGCTTGATGTGCTGGCGTCTGTACATATAGAAGCGCCTACGGACTTATTTAATGGAATGGGTGCTCTAGATCCTAAAGATCAATGTTTGTCCAAGGGCTGATTGTTCCAACGCCAGATAATTTTATCCGAAGAATAACGATGAATTCAAGCTACTACAATCTGTCAAATTTATTTAAGGGGCTTACAGGACCTAAACGCAAAAAAAAACGCAAGTTTTAGAAACAATAAAAGTATATGATCGACTACAGTAAACAAAATCAGAAAAATATATGATATTTTTCAGGATATATGCTAGATAGATAGTGTGTTGAAAACATAATACAACTAACTTGATACGATATTCGTAATAAAAAAATCATGAAGATACCTCTAAAAACTTTGTTTTTACAATAAAAACCATACTAATATACATACAACCATTTGATTTTTTGTCAGATTATTCTACTAGCAACATACTAAAACACTACTGTTTTAATTCTTTAGTCCAAACAATCGATTTTTTTGTAATTAAATAATTGCTTCATATTTTGCAATAAAAATTACCAGTGTTGTATCATTGCGTTTGTCTTTCTTTTCTATGCAGTCCGACAGTGACCGCGCTTGAGGTCATGTATCTTAATAGATATTCAACTTTATCGCTACAGCATAAGGTTCAAGGTTGATTGGGAAAATTTGACAGTTTCGGGTAGCTTGGTGTGCTGGCAGGTACAGATGTACCTAGAACAAATAATATTCGGCTAGGTATAACATTATTCTTCGGTCTTTTGTGTAGGTAACTACTTGCCCACGCGAAAGCAAAACCTAGCTATGATTTTCCAGAAGACGCCAACGCTACAAGCAAAAGGATCTCTTAATAAACCTTTGTACAATTAGGGATTTGGAAGTAAGTAATTAAAACAGGCTTTCGCCCCTAGAGGCGTAAGTACCTACATATTAATTTTCAAATAACATCTATTCCCAGCTACCCACACATTCATCTCAATTAGGTACTTGGAACTACTGAATTAAATATTATGAACTGATTTTCGAATTAAACAATACACAGCTACACACCAACATAACTAGAACCGTCATTAAAACACCCATAACCATAATCTACGCTCTTCATACACACAAAAATGATATCTTTGTACGCAATATTAGGGATGCCACAACGTCGTTTCGAAGCTGACCTTCGTATCGCAAAAGCTGAAAGCTTTATTCCCCACTAGGGGTTAGCTACCTTATTCTATTGAATTGTTATGCCCTGCAAGATGGCCCTGTTTAGTATCCGCGCCCGATATTGTATGGACCATAACACTTGGCTTTCAAACTTTCCGCTGACTTGATATTTTGCCAAGAACTTTTAATATTTTGACTCGGCGGGTTGTATAATAATATGTGGGTATCTTCATACTTATGTGGCTGTAGATAAGACGAAGGTTTTTATTAGATTTGTGTAGGTAGGTCAGCAGTAGGTTTTATAAAATGTGATGGTTACGTTCAAATCAATTGCTTCGAGAGTTGTAGGGACTTGTAGGTCGTCGGTTCTAACCCCGACAGACGCTGTATTTTGTGTTAATAATTTCGACACCACTGCTCTCAAAACGGTGAAGGAAAACATCGTGACGAAACCGCCACATCCTAGAATCAAAAATTCGAAGACATGTGACATCTACCAACCCGCACTGAGTCAGCGTGGTGGATTATGGCCCACTCCCTCTCGAAGAGAGGAGGCTTGTGCCGCAGCAGTGGGAACATTATAAACTGATGATGCTTATGCAATTGGTTCACTTGCTGGTTTTATTGTTCTGATGGATCATGTCAGTGTCCAATGATTACGAAATCACTTATCTACCTAAATCTGAATTTTAAGCCAAATACAGCTACGTTAATTACAAAATTCTGATTAATACAGCAGCACGAATATCGTCAAGAGATTCCGAGTGCTACGGACACAGTTCGTAGTTAATGGAACGCCCCGGGCACCCGTGTACCCACATAACTGTTTAATTGAATGTCTATCTAATCTTCGCCTAAAATGTAGGTACCTACATAAGTAAATAAATTGAAACCCGAATAGGATACACTCGAGAGCAATGAATTAGGGTCACATAGAGATACATGAAAGTCTCGAAAACTATGAATGCTAGCTTAATTTAAAAAAAATGTGTTTAATAAACAATTAAATGTTCCTTAAATGAAAGTAATAAAATTTCTTAGTTAGGTACTGTAAAGTTATGCTATCAAAAATGACAAAATTAAAAAAACTGGCCAAGTGCGAGTCGGATTCGCACACGAAGGGTTCCGTACCACAAGGCAAAAACGCCGAAAAAAGCATGTTTGTTGCCCCCTTAAATATTTATTTTACTGTCTAGCTCTCACGGTTCATGAGATACAGCCTGGTGACAGACAGACAGACGGACAGTGGAGTCTTTGTAATAGGGTTCCGTTTTAACCCTAAAAATGGGACTTTTGTAAATGGAACCACGAATTTTTTTGCGTTTGTTTTTGCTTTTGTTTCTATTTTGTCATATAAAAGTTACGAGGAAACCGACTCTTACCTCCGCAGACCAGGAACAGGCAGGGCCAGGTGTACCTACCACAGTTCGAGAAGATCGATTTGGTCAACACAATGCTTCCAAACCGCTTTCTCACATGAACTGCACTTACATATCAGCCGGTCGATTCTGTATAAATCTCACCGTGAAAACTTAGGTGAAGTGAGTTTGTTTTTGCTAGGAATTGACACTATTGTCAGCTCACTCCACCCTCACTTCACCTAAGTTTTCAAGGTGAGATTTTTACAGAATAGCACCGCTGTTCCGACGCCTCGGAGGAAATAACCCAAGTGCATGAACTGTAAGACGACGACTTGCTGACGCAAATTTAAAAACATTGAAACCTGCAAACGGCCCTAAATTGGAGCGTGGGCATCGTATTTCGAGATTAACATATGCCCGGAACCACTTAAATTGGAGTATTGAAGTAGTCAAGAGTTGTTTTCAGATGAATCAAGATTCATGCTCTATAAGAACAACGGAAGAACAAGAGTGTTTAGAAGACCAGGGAAACGAAGCAAGCATGCATCGAATAGAAAGTGGCCTATGGAGGTAGATCCGTACTTGTATGGGCCGGAATTTCTGCAAGAGAGTCGCACAGAGCTGGTGGTTATAGAAAACGGCACTATAACTAGCGCAAGATACGTGGAAGAAATCTTAAACGAATACGTTGGTCCATTTATGGTCAGTTTGGGAGAGGATGCTATCTTTATGCATGATAATGCCCGGCCTCATACCAGTCAAATTGTGAATGACTACCTTCATTCAAGAGGTAAACATTAACTGTATAGAGTGGCCAGCATGCAGCCCGGACTTCAACCTAATCGAGCATGCTTTTTTTTTTTAAAAAAAAAAACGTTGCCCCACACTAGGAATTACTCCTGTATCGTGGGTGCGTTTACAAACATTTAAATTCACATACACAAACAGTCAGACCCGGAACAACTACCTGTAAGCAATACAAATATTTGTTCCGTGCGGGAATCGAACCCGCGACACGCAACGCAGCAGTCGATCGCTCAGCCACTGCGTCAACCGTGTCGTCATGCTTGTTTATGTATTTTTTTTAATGAATATAATAAAAGTGACACATACATTTTATTACTTTCATTTCAGGAACATTTGATTGTCTATTAAAAACAATTAATTTCATTAAGCTAGCATTTTTAGTTTCCGAGATTTTCAGGTATCTTTATGTGACCCTAATTCATTGCTCTCGAGTGTATGTAATAATTCTAGGATTCATTATTCTGTGAAGGTATGTTGTAGGTACTTGTTGTTGTTGTACCCACACCTACGCAACGATTTGTTGGAGAATTGGGTACTTATCTATTTATTATATTATATTGTTATTGACCTTTGACCTTGGACTGCGTCAGCGAATGCTATCCGCGTTGCTGAATTTTGTGCCAAACGAATTGAAAAAAAAAAACGGTAGGTATTTATTGTTTCGTGTTATTTTTGCCATCGAAACGCTAAGAAGAAATTATATTATATCTGAATTCTGGAAATGATAAAATAATTTCTTCGAATCAAAATATGTAGGTATCTACATATTAGGGTTGTCTCTATACTATTTTTATGTCACGAAGCGACGCGTGCTTTACTTGCGGCTATGACGTGCACAAACACGCTGTGAATGTGTGTGTTAGCGCTTGGTACCGTCCGAGACAATGGCGAAGTTTGGAAGTGTGTATATGTATGTGTTGTGTGCTACCACTACTCATCTTTACGCACACATTTACAGCGTTTGTACTCTTGGTTACCATAAGTCAAGCACACGTCGCTTCGTAACATGAAAGTACTGTAGTACTTTCTCATAAGTAACAATTGGCGGAAACAGAAGGACGTATTAAATCCGTTTAGGGTATAGCGGTAAGAGGAATAGGGTGTAAAGTTCACTCATTTTCCATAGAAAAGGGAAGCTCCTCCGACCAAACGTGTGTTGTGTCTGGTGGGCTACTGCCCGACGATTTACCAGCGCTAGTCACGCGGTGAACTCTGCTTGTGCGATGCAGGATTTTGCGTGACGTCAGTATGATTCGTAGTTCGCATGTGGCGATGTAGATGCCGCCACAAGGTGTAGGTAGGTTTTGTGTTGCAAGCGGGCCTTAGTCTACACGATTTGTCTGTCAGTCCATTCATCTGCCGACCTGCACTTGGGCTTTATATAAAACGTTACCTTACAAAAAAATGTGTCGTCGAATGGTACCTGAATAACAAAGACACCTAACCTATTTCTCTGTCAGTTACTTTGAAAAATACCTTATATAAAATATAAAATACTCTTACTTCTTAGGACCCCTCCACATTATAGATTCACGCCAGCGACAACGCCGCGCGCCGCCGTGCGTGATGTAATTTGTTAACAAATTGATAGGCACCAATATACGACATTATATACATTCCCACGTACTTATCTAGTAAATAACATTTAAGATGCTTGTAAGTGGTACAAAACACAGTGTGATTTGTCTAATATAATAAATTTCCCAGAAAAAGAACACTTTCCATTTCTTTTGTTTTGCGCAATAACAACTCTCCAAAAATTCTGTTTCGAATGATTTACATAAACCCTATGTAGGTACAATTTGTATCATCTAGCTAACATCGGAAATCAAAACATTTGAATCTTAAGCTTTGCAATCTTAAAAAGAAAAAAAAAACGGCCAATCGCGAGTCTGACTCGTCACACCAAATGTCACGAACACCCTCTTATTTTTTTTTACCATATTTTATTTTCATTATTTGTTGTTATAGCGGCGAAAGTAGAAACCACTCTGTAAAAAAAATAAGTTTCTACCTATTACGGTGCAAGAGATAGAGCCCCCTGACGGAACGACGCACATAAGGGTTTTTTGCTGATCTAGTCGGCCAAAAATCAATTTATAAGAAGTTGTCGCAGATAAAAAAAAACTGGTTCTTATAGTTCTCGAATGACTAGAGAACAATAGCCAACCCGTCCCGGTCTCTTATCGGATGCCCCTGGGCTCTTGTTTTGTCGCAAATTAATCATCGCTTCAACTGCACGTATCTTATGCGTTTCCTAAGTGTGATAGTATCTGACAAAAAGTTAAATATTTTCCTGACTACTAATTTCTTTCGAAATATTATTATGGATATGATATGAATCAAGAAGGTAAGAATGCATATTGTTAAAATATGATATTGTATTTTTATCAAAAGGATGTTGCTATTTGACGTTCGAAAATATAATTTAAAATTCTCAAAATTTCTAACCCAATTTTAAGTTTAAAAAGGTTTTTGTTGTATTTCCGGTTTCTTCCCGGTTATAATGTTAATTGATAACGACAGGTTATAGTTTATATAAAATTATTATGGCCTAAGTAGCCGTTCATACCCGCACCCTTTTTTACCAGAGGTGACAGACCAAAAAAAAAAAAAAAACTTTATTTGGAATTTACACTATATTACCTTCGTAATTATTTGGTTTCAGGGTCACCTGTTCACTCAGGTGTTAGCGTAGATCACTTTTTAATAAAATGAAAGAGCAAAATTTGCCTAATTTTGAAGAAAAATTAAATTACTTGGAAAATTGGATTTTATCCAGCAAAAAATATTCCGAAGATGAATTAAAAGCGTTGAAGCACAAGTTTTCGCATATTAAGTCGGAATTTAAACAAAGGTGGAAAAAAGCTGATAAAACGGAAGCCAGATTTCTTCGTAATAATGACGAATGGCGAAAAAAACTTTCGAAATACCGAGAGCGCAGCCTAAAAGTGCAGGTCGACCATCAAAACCATTTAATGAGCTAAGCGAAAGAAGTAAAAGGAAAACTGAAACCTTACGTATTACAGCGGATAATGATGTGTTGATACATGCTAAATGCTGCCACACAGACCGCGTCAACAATGAGGTGCTACATTTGTGGAGCATCATCGAAAGAATTCAACAATTTAACTATCAAAAAAGTTCAGACTATCAGAAAATTCAGATTTTGATTTGGAGGAGGGTTCTGGAGGCACTGAAAGTGATAAGGATGATGAAGAACCATGGAGCTCATCATCATTATAATTACATCAATTTTATAACATTTTGTTTAAGAAAATAATAAACATGGAAGTTATAAATTACTAAAATATATTTTTATTATATTTTTCCCAATATTTTTAGTAATTATTCATTAAAAAAGAAAATTATAGCTTATAGTTAACCAGGGCAACTTCCTGGAGTAAAAAAACTAAATAAATAATTTTGACCGGCTAGATCAGCAAAAAACCCCTATGTGCGACGGACGGACAGCGGAGCATTAGCCCAGGTACGCACGAGCGCGTTTTTCCCGCGGCGATTTTTTTTCAGCACTGTATTTTGAACAAACTTCTTTGCGCCGAGATTTGATAATCCCAGTGCTTTTTTTAACGCGTTGGGATGTGCTCTGTTAGATTCCCAATGCTCTGCTCAACCCCGAGAGTTGAAATTCCACTGCGCGATATTTTTACGTCCGTGCGAACGTAGGCTTAATAATAGGGTCCTGGTGGCACTCTTTGGGTACGGAACCCTAAAACCTAATGAAAAGTTGACCCTCATGCCTCTTTCAGTTTTAGGACTTAGAAGACAAGCAAAGTTTAGGTGACTCAACGATCTTTTTTTTTTTAAAGATAAGTAGGTACCTATTTGAACTGTAAATCCTTTATGTATTGTTTCACTCGTGTAAAGTAGGTACATTTTCAACCAGACTGTTCAACACAAACAGTACATGCATGAAAACGACACCACGAAAAATAGCGTGAAAACATTGTGAGCTTCATAAAATGTTTACACACAGTACAAATTGCCTGTAGTATCTACTGGCGGCGTGCCACCGAGTACGCGACAACGGGAGCTTTCGGCACTTAGCGGGAACAAAACACAGTGTCAACCACGACGCTGCGACGTGAACCGCTTGTGTGAACGGGCTCTTATGTCGACTGTCAATTGAAAACGGTTCATTGAATCAAACTATAAGAGCGCTATCAGAGCTAATTAAATTGTTGGTGTTTGCGTATCTCGTAATTAGACGGCAAACAGTACTTTTCGAATTGTTTATGTAACACGGTCGGTAAAGTTGTGCATTCAGTGCTTGAGTGAAAGAATTGATTGGCACCCTAATTGTGTAATACACTTACCATCACAATCCGATGTTTTTGAAGGAAATTCCTAATCCATTGCTTCATAAGTTTGAATAATTCGTCTGCTCAGCAATGTAAATAACGCAATTAAGACGGCCGAACTGTCAAAATTAAAGGAATTGCGATGAATTTCATTTTATATGTGTTACGCAATTATCCCGCAGTTTTAACATAAGAATATTACTAAGCCCTTTGTGTTCTTAATCAGAAGACAGTTGAGACTTTACAACTCGACTAAGACTTCCTGCTTAATACCTTAAGATTACAGCTAAGTATAGCATATTAACACAAATTGCCAAGTTCAGATAGCAAATGACAGCCATAAACAGTCATGACGTGGTCGCAGCACCGTCGAAGTGTCACGACTATGAGCCACTAATTCATTATGCTAACGAGACGCGTTGCCTCCGACGGTGATGGATTAGCCTTTCTCCCCTTCGCATAAACGCGACGACGAGAGGAAATGCGTAAAAAATGGACCAATAACAGTGTATGCAAAAGTTGGGCGCTCCCTCGACGTAAAATATTAGGTTATTGAAATTTTCCGGACCCCTAGAGCGAAGTAGACAAGACTGCTAACACGGCTCCTTCTAACGTAGTGAAAATAGCGTTTCGCTGTAACTTTGCGACGTTTTCTAGGAAAATAGAAGTGCTGAATTAAAAATGAACCATTCTTGCTTCTTGGTTGAAGCGATTCCGCTGTTTTGCATTGGGAAGGGCATTTGAAGGTTGTGATTTTATAAATTCGTACGTGTGCTAATGTAAAGATTTCATTAGTTATTAATGAGATTATTAAGCCCCGACTGTAGTTTGGAGGGGCTTCCGATACCGGTAGGCTACTATTTTTATAAATTTTTAAATGTTTTTGTTGATGGAGCGTAGCATTTTAAAAATTAAACTAACTGACCAAATTCGAAACACCGCAAGATAAGATAGGTAATCCAAGATAGGTATTGGCGATAAGTCTGATAGGCTAAAGTGAGACTGGGCAGGTCACACCAATAGGATGCATCAGACAAATGGGTTAAAGTCGTCACACATTGGGTGCCTAAAGACGGGCGACGTCACCGAAGTAGGCCTAAAAAACCAAACAGTAGGAACCTACATCAAAATAATACACCTTCATTTCAACCTCTTTTACAATTTTAATTACATTGTTTTTTCATTAAATTACAAAATCATTTTAATCCATGACATTGACTAACTTCACAAACTTACCTATTGATTGTTCCTCACACTATTTTCATATCCATAATATCTCACTTTTCTCCGACATTTTCGTCTTTATGACGTAGTTCCAAGTGCGCCAACATTAGTTTATTCGAATGGAAAGTCTTCGTGCAGTTTGTGACGCTACACTTGTGCCGCCGAACACCAGTGTGGACTGCAGAATGCCTTTTTAACGACGTCAAGGTCGAGAACGTTTTCGTACAGATCGAACATTGTGGAAAAACCCCAAAGTGCTTCAGCTGGTGATGCGTCAGATTAGATTTATATTTGTAACTGTGAAAGAAAAAAAAAACATGTTCTCGCTTTAGTTATTGAGACAGGCGCGAACAAGCAGACGGCTAAAGGTCTTCACACTTAGGTATAAGTGTGACAACCTTTGGCCTTCAGCTTAGCACCGGATCAGCATCACCTCACTCTATGGGCTCCCCTGCTCACGTAGCATGACCAATTCTATCTCTATTCTGATGTATATCATAATGTGGGTATATGAATAAATATCCAGTCTTGGTCTAACTGTCGTATTATTTACATCATGGTGACAGCGGTGCAGTAAAATAACGTGTAAAACAGGATTTTCTGCTAATTGTTGGTGATTTAATAGCATCGCAGTGTTAGTATCGGTAAACAATTAATAACTAACTATGGAACACGCGCGGCCACCGGCTGAGTTACGTTTGGAGGGCGGCCCAGCCGCACGTGCGCAAGCGTGGCGTAAATGGTACCAGCAGTTCTCGGTGTTTCTCAAGGCATCGGCAGTTTACAAGGAACCAAAGGATGTGCAAGCGTGTTTATTGGTGAATCTCATCGGGTCTGATGGTTATGACATACAATCGACATTCAAGTTTGAGAAAGATGAAAACCGTGAAGATCTTGACACGTTGGTGAAAAAATTTAACGAGCACTTTGGTACAAAACAAAATACGACTATGTGCCGTTTTAGGTTTTTTACTAGACAGCAAGAAACGGGGGAGTCGATTGATGAGTATGTGACTGCATTAAAAATACTTAGTCAACAGTGTGAGTTCGAGCACCTAGAGGAGGGTCTCATACGCGACAGAATAGTATGTGGAGTTACAGATGGAAAAGTTCGTGACAGATTATTACGAGCCGATAATCTTACTTTGTCATCGGCTGTGAAAATATGTCAGGCCAGTGAGATGTCGAGTGAGGAGAAACAACAAATCGAGGAGACCAGGACGAGCAATACAAAGGTGGAGGGCTCATCCAGCACGGTGGATGCGGTGTACGCACGCGGGGCAGCGCGTCCTAGCGGGCGCAGGCGGTCGGCGCCGGCGCCGGGCGGACGGCGCGGCGGCGGCGGCGGCGGTGCTGGCGCAGCGAGCGCGCGGGCACCAGCGGACGCGCCGGGACGGGATCGTATATGTAATGCGTGTGGTTTTGCGTGTGATCGTGATGATAAGTGTTCAGCTAAACGAGCCCGGTGTTATCAGTGCGGAGTCTATGGTCATTTTAAAAGAATGTGTGCACGTAATGCTAAAAATAAAGTTTATCAAATCGAGGAAGATGAGTGCGACGGTAGCGAAAGTGAGAAGGATTTATACTTTGTGTCATCGATTGATTCGATCTCTGGCAGTAAGGACTCTAAGAAATGGTATGAAACTTTAAAATTATGCTTTAATGGCAATTATGAGAATTTCAAATTGGATACTGGTTCAGATTTAAATGTCATGTCTATTTACACGTTTGAAAGTTTAGGATTGAAAAGGTCAATATTAATATTAGATAATACAAAGGCACAATCTTTCTGTGGAAACTATATTCCTATTCTTGGTTCATGTATATTAAAATGGGAATATAAAAAACAAATGTATTGTTTACGTTTTATAATTACAAAAAATAATTGTCAAAGTGTGTTAGGAAAAGATACATGCGAGGAACTAGGGATAATTAAACGTGTGTTTTCTATAAAAATAGAACAATATGAAGATTTGTTTCATGGTTTAGGTAAACTGCCAGGTAGATATGACATTGTCATAGAGGAAGGAGCTCAGCCGTCTGTCTGTCCGGTAAGAAAAATACCTATTGGTATTCGTGATAGGTTGTCAAAAGAATTAAATAGAATGGAGTCGTTAGGTGTCATCCGTAAGGTGCATCACCCCACTCCGTGGGTAAATGCAATTGTTGTGGCTGCGAAGAAAGATGGTAGCATGCGTGTCTGTCTGGATCCACGACCATTGAATCGCGTTGTTCGTCGTGCACATTATCCGTTGCCCACAGTTACAGAAATTGCAACAAAGCTAAAAGGGGCATGCATTTTTAGTAAATTGGATGCTCGTTCAGGTTTTTGGATGGTCGAAATAACAGATAAGAGTTCGGATTTGTGTACGTTTGGAACACCATTCGGCAGGTACCAGTTTTTGCGTTTACCTTACGGAATAAACTGTGCGCCAGAGGTGTTCCATTCGAAAGTGCGGCAACTTCTGGAGGATATTGAGGGGGTTGATTCATTCGTGGATGATATTATAGTTTGGGGTTCGAGTCAGGAAGAACACGATACGCGTTTAAGGATGTTACTAGACAGGGCGCGTCAATGTGGTATTAAATTTAATAAAGAAAAGTGTGAATTTCGGGTATCACGGGTCACTTACCTTGGGCATACGTTCAGTTGCGACGGTATGCAGATTAACAGTAACAGAATAAGAGCTATAAGTGACATGCCCAGCCCAAGTGATAGACATTCATTGGAGCGGTTTTTGGGCATGGTCAACTATTTAGGCAAGTTTATTCCTAATTATGCCGATATAGCGGCACCACTGCGTAGTTTGCTAAAAAAGGACGTGTTGTGGTGCTGGGAAGACGTGCACGAGACAGCCGTACTTCACTTAAAGAAACTTATTTGCACGGCGCCGGTGTTAGCGCTGTACACGCCGCGGGAGCCGGTGTTGTTGTCCGTGGACGCGAGTGCAGCGGCGCTCGGTGCGGTGCTGCTGCAGGCCGGTCGACCGGTTGAGTTTGCGTCCACTACGCTTACGGACACACAAAGGCGTTACGCGCAAATAGAAAAGGAATTGCTTGCAATTGTGTTTGCTTTAGAACGCTTTCACCAATATGTGTTTGGCAAGCGAGATGTTGTGGTGGAGACGGACCACAAACCACTGGAAGCCTTGTTTAAGAAGAGCCTGGATTCAGTTCCGGCTCGTCTGCAGCGAATGATGCTCAGAATACAAGGTTACGACTTCGTAGTTGTCTATAAACCAGGTAAATATATGTTTGTGGCTGATACGTTGTCCCGGGCGGCTATTCCGGAATTAATGTCAAATAAAGTGTCGGAGGAACTGGACGAACAATCCTGTTTTTTATTGGAAAATGTTAGATTCAGTAACAGTAAAT
This sequence comes from Luperina testacea, assembly GCA_927399505.1. NCBI lineage: Eukaryota > Metazoa > Arthropoda > Insecta > Lepidoptera > Noctuidae > Luperina > Luperina testacea. Next base: position 16,608,465 of record OV656764.1, read on the forward strand.
TACGTTTAGTCAAGGAAACTATGGAGAAAGATGAAGAATCAGGTATTTTAAAAAAGTATATAATGAATGGTTGGCCTGACTGTAAACATAACGTTCATGAAAAATTACGTGAATTATGGTCTTACAGAGAAAGTTTTGAATGTGTCGACGGCATAATATTCAAAGATAATCTTGTTTTTATTCCTCGTGGTTTGCGTGCGGAAATGATAAGACGTGTGCATGATGGTCACATGGGCATTGACAGGTGTAAACGGCATGCGCGGGAGGTGATGTTTTGGCCGCGAATGTCGCATGAAATCGAGCAGGCCGTGCGACGGTGTGCTACCTGCCGCGAGAAGGCACAGCGCCCACAACGGGAACCGTTACTTCCGCACAATATTCCGGAGGGGCCGTGGATTAAGTTGGGTTCAGACATTTTCCAATATAGGAAAAATTACTTCCTTATATTGGTTGATTATTTTTCAAACTTTGTAGAAGTAAGTCCTTTGAAGAGTATAGGCAGTCGAGCTGTTATAACTGCATTAAAAGATCAGTTTGCAAGGCACGGTATTCCTTCAGAATTAGTTACTGACAATGGCCCAGCCTATGCTTCAAAGGAATTTTCAACGTTTTCTAAGGAATGGGGTTTTGACCATGTAACGACTTCACCCAACTATCCACAGTCCAACGGCCGAAGTGAAAGAAGTGTACAAACGATTAAGAATATTTTGATGAAGTCAGTCGAGTCAGGTACAGATTTTTACTTAGGTCTCTTAAATTATCGTGCGACGCCGCGAGATGGGATCAGTTCGCCGGCGGAACTCTTAATGGGACGTAGGGTTGCTACTAGATTGCCTGCACATGATACAAAGTTGCGACCTTATCATGACGCTAGTGCTGATTATGCAAGAATGTGCCGCAATCAAATAGAAAATAAAAAACGTTATGATTATCATGCGCGAACCTTACCTGAACTCAGACCAGGTGATCGAGCTATTATGATAGATGACACAAAACGTAGGTATGTTGAGGTGCAGTCTCAGTCGAAGCAGCCTCGTTCATATTTCGTGACTGATACTGCAGGAAGGCGCTACAGGCGTAATAGAAGACATTTAGTGAAAGTAGATTCTATTACGCCAGATCGAACCGAGTTGTCCGACACTGCTAATGCTACAGAGGTATCTTTGTCTGCCTCACGTGGGGATCCACAAATAGGTAAAAAATCGCTGGTCTCGGAGGAGGACAGTGAGTGGTGTGATGCGTCTGGTGAGGAAAATTCGTTGATGTATGGAAATCTGAGTGATGATACTTTTGCTACCATATATTCTGAGGACACTGTATATTCGGAAGATACTGTAAAAGCAACTCGTTCAGTTGAGTCTAGATCAGCAGCTTTACAGGCTTGTGATAAATTAAAAAAGATCTTTGAATGAGCACGTCTTTATATTTGCTAGTAAACACAAGAATTAGTTTATGCATAGATACATATAGGTGTGCCTAAATGTAATTATGAGCATGTTTGTTTATATATTTTGTTGATTATGATACAGGGCTAAGATTAGGTGAATAAGATGATAGATAGTAAATATTTTGCTTACCGTAAAGGATGGTAATGTATTTATAATATTAAGATTTGTTCCTAATATAACAATTCACTTACTTTTCCAATTTCAAATTCACTAACTGTTAATAAATTATGCTGCTAATAATACTGCTAATTATGCGGGTCATAATTAATAAGTTAGATTATAGTCATGCACCTATCAATTACAATATACAATTAATAAATGGTATTCATAAAAATAAAAATAAAAAATGTTCTGTTTTGGGTTTTGTTAAAGGGAGAGGGAAGTATATAAAGGAAGTCTTAAATTATTATTTGTTATTAATGTATGAATTGTTGTTTAGTTTGATTATTTTATGTTAAATAATAAGTTACCTAAATTTATAATAACAATTAAAAATTCATGTCTTTAAAGGGTAACATGATGTATATCATAATGTGGGTATATGAATAAATATCCAGTCTTGGTCTAACTGTCGTATTATTTACATCATATTCTACCAAAAATAGACCAAAGTTCTTTCCACCCAACTCGACATCTCTTCTGCCCGAGCATTGGGTGACCCGTAGACTCGCGTTTCTATGAAGATAAATACATCTTTCCATAGCAACGGGGAGCATATATTATATTCTTGTCTAAATCCAACGTGATGTAGACTATTTGACACTTGTTGAGAAGAAAAATATCTGTACCCCTAAGTGTCAAAAGTAGAGAAAAATTGGTCTCCAAGCTTGACATTCTTCTCTTCCTCACCATGCTTAAGACAATATGAATCTTTCTACAATCTGTTCAATCTGTTTTGTCTATTCTTCCGTCGACTAAACCCGTGTCTATTGTGGTCATGTTGATGTAGCAGCGTCGTTATCTCGGGGGTACTGTGCAGATCAGTTGGGTTACAACCAGCCGACGAGGATAGGTGATGCCGATTCGGCGCCAAGCTGATTTATTATTTATTTATTACTTATTTATTTTTATTTTTTCTGTGTGCGATGACCTTAACGTGAAAAGCGGGGCCACGGTTTCGTCATCAAATTTAGTATAGTCGTTGTAAATAACAAGTGCAGGTAATATGAGTTCTATGTCATTGACATAAGGTTAAAATTCCAATGATTGACGCACGCGAGCTCGTAAAATAAATCAACGACTTACCTGCTTTTAAGTAAATAATAAAATCACATACCCGGGGACGTTCAAATTGGAAATCGAACGCTATTTGGCTTTAATTAAAAGCCAAAAGGCGTTAATCCCAAGGTAGGTACGGTCAACCGTACGTCAGTGCTTATACACTTGAACTACGAAAGTCTAATGGTACATAATAAAGGGCTTTGAAGATCCGTGGCATACCTACGTGGCGGACATGCATGAGACGGGGGTTTGGTCCTATAATATTTTCCGTTTGCATTGATGTTAGCTGTCGATTTATATAGCTATCACGCGTGACGGTAGGTATGCCAGGCTCCATATAAAATCTTCAATCCCCTTTGTCAATGTCAAATTATTAATATGGACGTACCGTTGATTGTACAGACGCCAGCACATCAAGCTACCCGAAACTGTAAAATTTTCCCAATTAACTTTTAACCTTACGCTTTAGCGATGAAGTTGAAAATCTATTAAAGAAATTTGATAGATTGTAGTAGCTTGATGTGCTGGCGTCTGTACCAGAACGTAAATATGGCACATCTAGCATTAGAGACTGTCACACTGGTATGAGTGACAGAGACCATAATCTACAAAGCGAAACTTTTTCTGAAACTCGATGAGCCGCAGGCCTGGTAGCTCGAGCGAATTTTTATCGTGCACTGGAATTTCGGCTCTCGATGTTGAGCCGAGCATTAAGAATCTTAACAGAATGCATTCCAGCGCATTAAAAATACACCGTGTTCTTCACGTTATGCATAAACTTTGTCAAACTCTTCTATAGCTTTTTAAATTTAAAAAGGAAGTAGTACTTAAAAAGGCTTCGTTAAAAATATATTTGTAATTTCATTTAATTAAATTTAATTGAGCCATGCAGTAAGAAAGGGTCTTAACATAGGTTTGACAAGTTTCAGCCCGACAAATCTTATGAATGAAAAAACGTCGTTGCAAATTCGGATAAAGAGGCATACATATCGGGTGATTTACGTCAAGGTATTTAGTTTTTAAGAAAATTAACAAAAACTAAAAAAAAAAGCATTCATCAATGTGTCCATAATGAAAAATGCTTATTTCCATGGTCTGAGCATCTGGTCGAAGTTTATGTATATCGTCCGGAACACGGTGTATACACTGATGCAATTTAAACTCTGGGCTCTAAGCAGTGCGTAAATCCAGTGCGTTAAAAAATCGCTAATCGCGCGTTAATGATACTTTATTCTTATCTAAACTAATAATAAAGCCGAAGAGTTTGTTTGAACACGCTCTCTGGAACTACCAGTCGGATTTAAAAAAATATTTTTGCATTTTTTTGCACACATCACGCTAAGACCCTTAGGAACCGAGTAAAAAGAGAAAGTCAGAAAGAACGCTCAGCGATCGAAAGGCGATGCCATGTATCGGGGGTACAAGCAATTTCACGGGGACGAAGTTGCGGGGAGAAGCTAGTTAGTAATAAGAATACTGTATTCTTTTTTTTAGGTTGGGAATTCATGACTGCGTTTCCGCCAGAGATGAGCTAGGATGCGTAGCGAGGGATGTGTGTGAAACCAGCCAATAACATCGCTTCACTTTTATAGCTTGAACTAAGTTAGCGTTGGTATTGGTTAGTTTTACACGCGTTCATCGCTACACATCCTAGCTCATCTCTGGTGGAAAACCAGCCTTAACGCGGGGATTTTTTCAGCATAATAAGCTATTACAGTACCCGGCGATAAATATTGCACATCGACCTTTGGAAAGAGACAATCGGCTAATTTCGGCTTCGTAGAGCGTTATCTCTGTCGCACGAAATACAAACAGTCCGGTATCTATTAGGAGCTGTTAAAACAATTATGATTTGCTTCTTTTGATAATTATTTTTATTCTTTGTATAAAATGGTTTTGTGTAAAAAGGTCGATGTGCAATATTTATCGCTGGGTACTGTACAGACGCCAGTACATCAAGTTACTACAATCTGTCAAATTTTATTTAATAGATTTACAACTTTATCATGAAAGCATAAGGTTCAAAGTTGATTGGGGAAATCTGACAGTTTCGGGTAGGTTGATGTGCTGGCTTCTGTACATTGAGCTTGTTATTAACGTACCTGCAGCGGCAAATGTTACACTTATAAGGCCGTGCATCGTTATGCATCACCATATGCAGCTTCAACGTATTTGGCGTGATAAATGCCTTATCGCACACCTCACATTTTAAGGTTTTCTCCCTGGTAATCATATTTTTCTGATGCTTGTTTAGAGAAAACTGGCTCTTAAATGTTCGGTTGCAATGAGAACATTGTAATCGCGCTGATTCACAGTGAACTGTTTCTTTATGTAACTAGAAATTAGATGGAAAAAAGAAAGTTAAAAACTTATACTCAACTATGACAAAAAACGTCAACAAAAGAGATTTTTATACATTTTTAGTTGACTTTTTAGGCGTAGTTGACAAGATATCGTAACTAAATAACGTCGGATTTTGTATAACCGGAAAAACACTGATTATGAAATATGTAGGTGTGTTTATTATCTATTTAACTATTTATACATATACCTAGTAAAATAGTAACTAAGTATGTATGTTCCGGATTGGCGCAAAACGGCTAAAAGGATTTGAATGAAATTTGGCACACAGATAGTTTATAACCTGGATTAACACATAGGGTACTTTTAATCCCAGTAATAAGATCTCGTGGGATATTTCCAAAATCCAAGCGGGCAATGCCGCGTACAAAAGTTATTTTTTTTATTTTTGAATAAAAATATCTATTTACCTACCTTCAAATAATTTTGGCGAGTGAAAGTTTTTCCGCAAATATCACATACGCTCTTATTTAGCTGCATATGATTGATAATGTGTTCCCTAATAGAGTGTTTAAAATGAAACCTGAAAAAGATATTAATAGTATGAAAATAATATTTACATAATTTAAAAGCTAAGAGTCTAAAAATAATAATTATTATATTTACAGACACCAAGCTACCCGAATCTGTCAAATTATCCCAATCAACTTTGAACCATAAGCTTTAGCGATAAAGTTGAAAATCTATTAAAGAAATTTGACAGATTGTAGTACAGTATCCGGCGATAAATATTGCACATCGGACCTTTGGAAAGAGACAATCGGCTAATTTCGGCTTCGTAGAGCGTTATCTCTGTCGCACGAAATACAAACAGTCCGGTATCTATTAGGAGCTGTTAAAACAATTATGATTTGCTTCTTTTGATAATTATTTTTATTCTTTGTATAAAATGGTTTTGTGTAAAAAGGTCGATGTGCAATATTTATCGCCGGGTACACTGTAGCTTGATGTGCTGGCGTCTGTACGTATACAAGTACACAGTGTGGCTATTAGGTTATCAACTTAAATTCGATTGGAGTCTGGATTTGTGCCAATTGATGGCAATAGCCTCGCTTCCTATTACATGGGACTACAAAACTGGCAAAATAGGGGTGTACTATAGGTACAGGGCCGGATTAACCATCTCGGGGCCCCTAGGCACAGCTCGTTTCAGGCCCCCCCTTTTTCATACCACAACAATGCAATTTGGCTTTTACCTTATAATGTGAAAAAAGTTTCACTTTTACCGTGGTTTCATAAAACCACACAATCCCCTTATTTTTTTTATTTTTTAATCGGGAGTGCTGGGCCCCTGGTCATAGTAGGCCCCTAGGCACTGGCCTAAAGTGCCTTATGGATAATACGGCACTGTATAGGTACACCTCTACCGAACACGTCTGGAAAAACAGGTGTAGCATTCTGTTATAGTATACATACATTGTGACAGGGACATTTAAGCGCAAACATTTTGAGTTTGAGTTTGAATTCAGCACATGATTCTAAACCGCCTAGCGTAGAAATTTTACGTCGGTTATCAAAAAAAATCTGCTCTTTCATAGAAAAGTGCAATACATACGCGGTTAAAATGTATCAAAGTCAAAGCATTTATTTCAAATAGGCACATAAAAGGCACTTTTGAACGTCAGCAATTACAACAAATAGAAATGATTCTAGTCGCCCATTCCAAAAGGTAGTTTTCTAATGGAGAAGAATGGGCAAGAAACTCCACCGTTACCTACTCTTTTATAATGTTTTACAATATTTTACATATATTAATTATATAATAATAATATGTGAAGACGATGCACTTAAAATAAACTTACTATACCACAATAAGTAAAAGAATTAAAAATGAAACCATGACATATAAATTAATTATCTGATAGATACATGGTGCTCACATATTTACAAACATGGAAAAGTAAACGATTTTGAACGACGACGAGTATGGAACAGCAACTGTTTTTTTTTTAATTACCGAAGAAAAAATTCAGGTGGTTTCAGAATCATGTACTCAATCCATCAATGGTAGTATGTAGAATACACGTCACTCACCTTTTTCCACAAATATCACACATATGCTTACCAGCACAATGGGTCATCTCATGTTTCTTCCAAAGACGCAGCTTGTTGTATTCCTTATGGCACCTCGAGCAATACCCTCCAGACTTCTTCAAATGTTCTCGTCGATAGTGAAAATGCAATGCCATCAATGATTGTTTATTCTTTTCGCAGATGTGGCATAAGAAACGTATCATATCATTGCGCGGAAAGTGCGAATACCTGAAAATATTTTAGATAATACAAGCTGTTTTGTCTGTTCATAATGTATAGTCGCCCTCGTAATTGCTTTACCAACCTAAGATATGGTGTCACTTGCACGTCATAAAACAATAACGTCTGTCTGACAGTAAAATTTCCGCCATCTCTCCTCGGACGACCGACACGTCGTCTTTCAATCCTTGGACGCTGCTCGGTCGTTGCCCGCGCTGGTGGAGTAAGGCGGGGTAATTGCATAACACACTACAGTAGCAAAGACTTTCAGTTTGACAGTTCAACAACATTAATTGCGTTATTTACGTTGTTGAGCAGACATTTTTTTCGAACATATGAAGCAATGGATTAACAATATCCAGAATATCCTTCAAATTCATTCAGATTGTGATTGAAAATGTGTTACGCAATTAGGGGGCTGCAAACACTAGAGTCAAGAGAAATATTTCAAATAAAAAATTTAAAAAAATCACAGTGCTTTGCCAGGTGTTCTGCCCGACTCCAATTAAGTTCCATAATTCGTATTCCGATACAGAAAATCGTACAGCTCTATTCAAACTTTATGGCGGCTCGCAACATGAGGCGAGTCGCTGCGCATTAACAAATTTATATGTCAGCGAGAGCGAGGGGAACACTTCAGAGCCACCGTAAATTTTGACGTGGCGATTGGCACAAAAAAGAGAGCCCTATGCTCAGCAATGGGTGAAGTCGAGCTGTGGATAGTGATGATGATGAAGATTTTAACAATTTTATTTTACTGGGAATTTTTGTCGAAATTGATAAAGCAATTACAAGGTCGGCTATACATAGACTTGAAAAAAATGGCTTACCTATGTACAATAGTAGCAGCCAGGTCGATGCCTACGAAATCACACAATTTGCACGCTAAATCATTATTTGACCAATGATCATTCAAATGTATGCAAACATCTTTAGTAGTGGCGAAACTGATATCACAGAGACCTACAACATAAAGAAATCATTTAGTGAACCCTGTTCGTAAGAAATTCTAATCTTACAGAGATTTTTCTAGTAATAAAATAGCTAAACAATGAAATATCATAGAAAAAAAAACATTCTGTTTCATAAACTATGGATCTATTATATTTTTTTTAATTTTCACCAGCCACCCGAGATAACGCAACGCTTCTGACGATAGCACATACATTGCTATCGGTTAAGCCGTTTAGAAGTTATGGTGGAATAATGAAACTCACAAACATACATGAGAATTTCAAGTGTACCTATTACGGTTCAAAAGATATGGACAAACGGACAGTGGAACCTTAGTAATAAGGTCCTGTTAGCACCCTAAGGCTACGGAACCCTAAAAACAATCGTTATCATAAAGCAGGGGTGGCGAACCTTTATGGATCAACGTGCCATTTTTTGTAAAGAAATGTTTGATGAGGTCATAGATGTGCCATTTTTTTTGTGATTACAGGGAAAATTATAAAACAATACTATCGATTCCGCGCTTCCCGCCTGCTGCTCCTTAAACCGCGCCTACTCACTCCGTAAAGTAGGCTCAAACGCGTTCGTTTGTTAAATTTCAGTGTATTACGTAGGTACTTTTTCGATCGAAGGCGTGCGCAAAATAATTTGTCGCGTGCCATCAATGGCACGCGTGCCACTGGTTCGCCATCCCTGTCATAAAGCAATGAGATTCATTTTGTAAGATGGGGCAAGAAGTCACCGAATACCTTAATATAATAAGTTATTACCACATGACGATGCAGAGACATTTTGATCTAGGTTTCCAATTATTTCAATTTGTGATTCGTGTTTTACGTTACCAATATTTTGATCATCATGTTTTCTACCTGGAAGAAATAGAGGAATATTTCATATAGACGTCAGCGTTACTTCACAGAACAGTTCCTTCACAGTTATACCTCTGATTTTGCATCACTGTCCAATCACTTTATTCTCATTCTAATAAGGTTGCCGGATGAGTTGCAGCCACTGACAAGTCTGTCAAAATCATTGTGATCTTTATTCTTGTCTCGTTATAATAAGATCGCTGTTAGTTTGCTGCTGTCAGTGGCTAAATTACTGTGAATGGATTGCACGTTCAACCACACATCACTAGTAACAAATTTTACATTGACACCGCCTTTATATCGTAGCAGTAAAGGCGTTTTTCGTAGTACTAGTGTTACAAGTGAAGTGATCTGACCAAGATTAAGTCTGGACTTTAAAAAAACTATGACCTCTGAGCGTGTTTCGGTCTTTCTTATAAGAGCAGAGAGAGATAGGAAACACCAAACTGATCTGGATTTAGAGCATAATTTATTTTTGACAAGTACATATTTGAAAAATAGAATTGAATAGATTACCTACTCTTTATTATGTACACCACATAAATTACAGCAAACATACTGACAGATATAAAATCATTTGCCACTGATGTGGGGTTGCCAATGAAGCCTACCCAAAGGGTGCACAATATGTTCTTAGGGAACCCTAAACATGAGTTAAAATCTTACCCAAGTCATAAGCATAATCTTGACCGAAATTCCGCTTTATTCCTCTGGTTCGACATACCTTTATGTGTTTAACGTAACATACTTTTCTTGCTGAAACATGGACTTGTGTTATTATTTTAGCATTTCTGTAGTCATCATCATCATCATCATCATTTCAGCCGAAAGACGTCCACTGCTGGACATAGTCCTCCCCCAATCACCTCCACTTCGATTGGTTCTGTGCTCCGTGCATTTCTGTAGTAATGAAAATTATAGCCACTGCAAAAAATACACTCATAACTTAACATTACGCCTGTAACCCCCACAGGGTTATGCAGAGGGGTCTTCACACCCTTATTTTGCCAGTTATGATTATGTTACTTAACCTTTTGACCGCCAAACGTCAAAAAATCAAAAAAGTGCCCTCGGCGTCAAAGTCTGTCATGTAGGTAGTCGAACCGTGGCGTGCTGGGTACATTTTGGTTTGCCATCTATACGTGACTGTGGCGGTCAAAAAGTTAATAGTAAACGAGGTTATTGCTATGAACTGTACTGGCTGCTACTGTGAAATTCATGATGGAAAAATCCACTAACACTCAACCTTGTAATTGATCTTAGGACCTCATGCTTTACATAGGAAAGCAAATTGGATTTTTATAGCTGGAATTTCTCAGAAGCAGCCCGGTGCCTGGATGCCTAGTTGATGGCTTTACGCTTAAACCTAACTGCCGAAATGTGGGCGTGTTATAGGTACACCTCTGCACAACCCTTTACGATACAAGGGGTGATGTCTTATTATGTGTAAGTATTCCATACTGCCTCTGCTGCACATAATATTGTGTCACAATGTTCAAAATGGATACAATAAACTCATCAAAACAAATCATATGAGCTCAAACTCGAGGGGTTTACTAGTAGCCACTGAAGAATTCCACTATCCACCAGCCAGTAGGTGGATCATCACCATCACCAGATCAGCTCAAAGATACCAAATTACAGTTTTGTGATCCGAACTACCTACATAAAACATACACAGTCATTACAAAACGAAATCTAACAGCCTAAGCCTTTGGGCGTATTTGCATTTCGAACTTTATTTCGATTTAGGCAAAGTTCTTATTACTAAAATGACAAATTAAAAAACAAAACACAAGAAGATGGCAGTATCATCACAATGCTAATATTTTCTCTATTTATGTACATTTATTTGTGCTTAATATATTTATATGTAAGTAATTAGTTACTAAACTTATACATAATATTATATTTTTATCGTTTTAATAGGTTTAATTTTCATGATTGCACCTAATACTGTTTGTCTCTGCATCACCCAAAGGTTGACTGGTAGAAAATGCCTATGCCATCGCCTATGTGTCGCCTTTGTAAATTTATGTTTGAAGTATGAAATAAATAATAAATGAACTTAGGACAGACTAAGCTGTCATTTTTGTATAAAGAACTGCATTTCTATAACAGTTAGGTTCTTAATTAAATAACTGGCTTGGCGGTTTAAACTTGATCTAAAGTAAAAACTTGTTTTGTAATAAGGGGACAAAGTTTAATTTTGATACGACATTTAGAAGTAGGTTAAAATTGACTTCTAAGACATTATTACATTCTTTGTTACTTTGTTAGTTACAAGCTGGCTGGAGCTAATAAAAGCGTGTTAAAAATCAATAAAATAAAAAAGCTCACCATAATTAAATTTACACTTTGCGCAAGTGTAATTGTCTTTTTCCTTACCTTTGTCATTACTGTTACTACTTTTGCAATTAATCTGTTTTGACTTAGCTTTTGTTCTAAGACAATCCTTCTTTTTCTTAATTTCATCATCCCTTGATTTGGTATCATCTTCTTGAAACTCAATTTTAATTTCAGTAGGTGACAAATTAACCATTTCACTGTCATCAAGGTTAGAATAACGGATATCATTGTCATCATAGTTAGAATAATGAGTATCATTGTCAAAATATGGATTCAGTGGTTCATCTTTAATTTGTGTTTTTATTGTAACAGGATCATTGGCATTTTCATTGGTATTTTCTCTGTTTTGATGTTTAACTACATAACATTTCTAAAACATAAACATAAAGTTAACAATTTGCTGGAAACTAAATGGCCCCAGATGTAATAACAAACAACAAGTTCCATTGTGTCTCGTTCAGTGTCCTCCAATCAATAAAATTAAAGACGAGAAGCAAGCTGTGCTAGGGCAGCAGCGGGCAAGGTTGTAAGTAGTTGCAGTTACTTGGCTATTTTGTATTAGCGCAAGGTGCAATCCAGTATGTCCAGTACGTACAATACGGGCATTGACGTGGAGATACGGACACCAGCCCGTTTTACATATTATGGTGCAACCTGTCGCATGTAAGTTTGATACCAGTTCACAATTTGTTGGTTTGCCATGGACAGATTATAAACGATCGAAATATAATGCGTTAAATTATAAGTGGTGTTTTGCAGTTTAATTTTTCAATAGTTTATAATCTCAGGAGATAGATTATAAACTAACGATGTTCATAATTATACGGTGACATTTCCTAAGTACGTAAGTATTCATTTCTGGTACAGACTTGCCTTCACATGTAATTTGTTGTTTATACTGTTCACATGTACTACCACAGTCATAATATTGATGTTTTTCTTTTCTCCGGGAACATCATCTATACTTAAATGAAATTTTGCTATCCAAACTGAGGTGATGAGGACAATAGTTTATGAGATCCATGAAATCCATAGACAAATAAATGTGTACTCAGCCAGTGCAAAAATATGTTTCACTATAAATTTATGTTGACTTACCACATCAGAAATCACAGATTTCCAAAGACTATGGGATTTATGACATTTCTCCTTGAACTCAACATAACTTTGGACCTTTTCGGCACATATTTTGCACAGCAAACGTGGTTCGTCTTGGCTAGTTAACTAAAATTAATTGATTCGTTAGAAATAACTAACTGCTTCAGACTTATAAATTAATTATTAAAACTATCATATTGACAAAAATATAAAAATAACCTACTATGACTGGGAATTTAATAGGTATTAATAAAAAAAACTTACAGTCAATCCAAAACAAAACTCGAAAAGTTTCAACCATCCATTCTGCTCTTCTATTAACACCATATCAACTCTATTTGCGGTAAGACATATTCGACACATTCGTATTTTAATTGTGCTATCCCTTTTACTAAATAGAGACATCTTTTCAATATAAAAATTCGAAATTAAAATAATTTGATTCAAATATCCTTACTTCTGAGTTCTGACAAGACATTGACAACAACAAACAAAGCTGAATGAAGTTAGATTGACAGACCTAAGTTAAACCAATCGGAGTTCACCAGAGATTTACATTAAGCTTGGTGATTGGCTCAAATAACGTGCGTGCTGTCAAGCATCGCGTTTCAGGTCCTTTGCAATGTTGCAAATCATAGCATTAATTTGCATAGTTTTTTTTTTCTATTGTACTATTTTTAGAAGTCTCGAGGTGTATGGTTAAAGCATTCGTTCATTTGTTATTTTAAATCAAACGACTCGCGTAATATTAGTAAAGCACACCTTCCAATGCCTAAGGAAAAGGATCATAAACTTATTGTTTAAATCCTTAGAGTGTTTGTCCACCGCACGTCCATCACCCGGGCGCCGTCATCCCGGTCACCGAAGTTTCGAGTAGGTAGCTCAGTGCAACCACTAGAATTCGGCCCAAAATTGTGATGGCGATGGGCCGATGTGCCGGACGTTTGATTTTGCTCTCCACACGGTGAATAAAAACATCTTCAGGAAACCGGAATGTCCTAGAACCAAAAATTCGAACACATGTGACATTTACCAACCCGCACTAAGCCCGCGTGGTAGATTAAGGGCCACTTCCTCTCACAGAGACGAGGCCTGTGTCCCAGCAGCGGAAACGTTACAACATTAGGCTGATTATGCATGATGTGCCGGCAATACAAACACGTTTGATCTTATCCACACACTGCTGTCGCCGTCGCTTAATATAAGTACATAGGTACGGACGCCAGCACATCAAGCTACCCGAAACTGTCAAATTTTCGCAATCGACTTTGAACCTTATGCTTTAGTGATAAAGTTGAAAATCTATTAAAGAAATCTGACAGATTGTAGTGACACACGTTCACCGTTACCGAGACGTCACGCTCGATTCGAATAAACTCGTTACACAGTACATTACAGTTGTACGCTTTGTACAGTTTCTATATTTATGTCTGTAATTTATATGGTGTAGATACATAATAAAGAGTATTCTATTCTATTCTACTCTCGGTGACGTCCCGGTGACGGCTGCGGTGGACAAACGCCCTTCCCCTTAGAACGGCCTTTATAAATTTAGAACGGCCTAGATATTTTTGATCACAACGAAGATCCGTCAAATTTTTTTTAATAGCTTTTCAACTTTAACGCTACATCATAAGGTTCAAGGTTGATTGGCAAAAACTGACGGTTTCGGGTAGCTTGTTGTGCTGGCGTCTATACCTTATACCTATCACATTCTTTTGAATTTGACTGAGTAGGTACCTAGGCAGATATTTATAACGCAAGACATGTCCAATAAGTAGGTAGGTAGGTACTATTGCATTCTAAGAGTGGACACATTTTTGAAACCGATGAAGCATCCTATATTTTGGCGTCGCATGCCTCGTGGAATACCTACCTACCTAGTTTTGGTGTTCCATCGATGTCACATAATTATTTGTCTAACCTATCTACTGCCTCTCGTAGGTGGGTACAGTCACAAGCATTAAACTTCAGTGATTCGCCCTTCGAGATTACACCTGTTAACTTGTAGTAGCACTGGATATGTGCTGCCATCTACACAATTTTAGAGCAACAAAAAAAAAACAAACTGTTATGCGCCCTAATGTTGGTACTCATACACGTTTTGTGTGGTTGCCATCTCGCACGCATTTTTCCTAAAGTAAATTAATTTAACCGTTTTTCAGTAGTTTTCAGTAGTCTAGGTTTCTAAAGTGATATTTTCAGAGATGGGTAAACGAAAACGCTACGATGAGGAAGACTATTTAGCTCGGAAAATCAGAAAACTAGAAAAAAAGATGTCTCGTGTTCGTCGTAGGCAACGAAAATACCACAGTTCCTGTACTAGTTCGGATTTCGAACAGAACCCAAATTGTGATAGTGACCATTACCCAGCAGAACCAATGCAGGAGGCTCCACAAAATGAAGGTCAGTAAGATTTTTAAATTTCGAGTTTATACTACCGGCAAGTGACATGGCGCCCGGCGGCGGCGGATCGCGTGACCTTGACCTACTTATAAAGAACGTTTTGTTTGTTTAATTGTTACCTAGTGCGTATGAGTTTAGTCTGTAAGGCTAATACCGACCTATAATGTACTCTAGTTCAATCTGTAAGGTTGATCACTGTATACATTAGGTAGCACTATAATTCTAGAATATGATTCGAGAGATCATGTCATGAATTTTTTATTTACAAGTTGTGGGTAAAACTACAAATCAACTATGTTGAGTGAGCTTGCATCGTGATTTCAATAATTATTCTAGAGTACAAACCGCGAGTTTGTATCAAGAATACGATTCTAGAACATAGTCTGGAAGATTATGTCATGAATTTAAAATGTAAAGATGGAAGTTAAATTCTAGAGTACAAACCGTGAGTTTGTATCACGAATTTATTCAAAAACTGTCGGTCTATTGTTTTTCAGGAGCTCCATTTGAATATAATGTTCACTCTGATTCAACTTCACATTCAAAGCCCCACGATGAACCGATGCCTGCTCCGACAGCTACTTTAGCCTCCGTGTCCGAACAGGCTTGTGCCGATGTACCCGAGGCTACCTCCGCACCCATTTCTGCGAATGAACCGCCTCCAGATCATGCACCTACAGAAAGTGTGCCAGACTTAGAGCCTGATATTTTGTGTTTACTTGGAGAAGAGCCGGTACAAGAAGAGAAGTTTGGTGAGAATATCCATAAAGACATAGCTAACAGGTGGGCTGATATTCTAGTTAATGGCTTAAAGGATGAAACAAAAAAGGAAATATTGAACAAATATAGTGTACCTTACAATTTAAAATTAGTTCAGGCTCCTAAACTTAATCCAGAAATCAGAGCAGCGGTCAATGAGGGCGCTTTAAGAAGAGATAACATTTTGACTGATAAACAAATGGTATTATCGTCCATTATAACCTGTGTAGCCAACACAATCACTGCTATATTACAAAATAACTCTTGCCATGAAGAAATTAAGTGTTGGACACTAAAATTACTCAGCGATGCCGGCAGACTGTTATGCCACACGCACTACAGTGAGACTCAAACAAGAAAAAATTTTTTGTTGTCCTGCCTCAACAAAGAGGTAAAGGACAACGTAAAAGACCTCAAACGTGATCACCTATTATTTGGTAATGATCTCCAAGATCATTTAAGATCCATGAAAGCAATCATAAAAGCAGGCACTGAGTTAAAACCTGCAGCTCCCAAACCAAAATTGCCACCCAAGAATATTCAACCAAAGGAACATTCGTCGAGGGCTTTAAACTGGAGGGGCCCGCCACCGCCGCAGTCGCAGCCTCGTCGCATGCCGCCGAGACAGAACCCGACGGCTGGTGGGCGCAAGCAGCAACCAACACGCCGTGCAATGGATCGCCGTGCTCCACGGCAATACAACCAGCCTCCACGTCGCTAGCCGAAGTGGACAACACCAACACACAGGCGGGTAAATTAAAAATTTACTACCATAATTGGTCACAGATCACAAATGATCCTGTGGTGTTAAGTTGGGTTAACGGTTTGAAAATTCCTATTTCAAACGATATAACCCAGCCTACATGTTATCCACATAACAGTCCTAAGTCCAATGTGGATGCACTACTGATTACTAAAGAAATTAATAATCTTCTTAATATTGGTGCCATAAGTGTGTGTGAACCATGTGATGGTCAATATTTATCAAATATCTTTCTTGTTAAGAAAAGCAATGGGACAAATAGATTTATTCTAAATTTAAAATCCCTTAATAGATTCATCATTGCGCCTCATTTCAAACTTGAGGATTACAGAACTGCTATGAGACTCATGTCGAAACATAGTTACATGTGTACTATTGATCTTAAAGATGCATATTTCGCTATCAATATTCACAGCGACTCTAGAAAGTTTCTGCGATTCTTTTGGTTGGGAAAGCTATATGAATTTCAAGTTTTGCCATTTGGTCTTAACATAGCACCTTATGTGTTTACTAAAATGATGCGGCCAGTAATGCAATTCCTTCGAAATCAAGGCTTACTGTCTGTTATTTATTTAGATGACCTATTATTATTTGGAAATACTTATATGGACTGTAAACATAATTTTGAAATTACACAAAAAATTCTTCAATCGTTAGGTTTTACAGTAAACCTAAAAAAGAGTGTAAGTGTACCTAGCCGAACTGCAACATATTTAGGATTCGTATTCAACTCTGAGAATCTTACAATTAGCATTCCAGTAGAAAAGAAAAGTAAGATCAAAAATGAACTTTTACACTTCTCTAATTTAAAAAGATGTAAGTTGCGTAATTTTGCTCATTTAATAGGGTTGCTGATATCAATTTGTCCAGCAATGCAGTACGGCTGGTTATACACAAAAAATTTCGAAAGAACTAAGTACCTCAGTTTAAAACAAAAAGATGATTACAATCAATATATTGATTTACCTGTTTCTTTACGCGAAGACTTTGACTGGTGGCTGACTTTGAATATTGACAACTGCGCAAGCCCTATTCGTTTCAATGATTATAAGCTGGAAATATATTCAGACGCGTCTAGAACTGGTTGGGGTGCCAGCTGCTCAGGCCAGACGGCTAGCGGACAATGGTCTAGCAAGGAATTAACTCAGCACATAAATTATTTAGAACTCATGGCAGCGTTCTTTGGGTTGAAGATCTTCGCCAATGATTATCGTAACTGCGAAATACTTTTACGAATTGACAATTCCACTGCAATTTCTTATATCAATAGGATGGGCGGCATACAATTTCCCCATCTTAGTTCTGTAAGTCGCGACATTTGGCAGTGGTGCGAAGAGCGACATTTGTTTGTCTTCGCTTCCTATATTAGTTCTAAGGATAACCACATTGCAGACGCGGAATCACGCCGCTTACATGCTGATGTTGAATGGGAGCTCGCTGATGATGCTTTTCAAGTAATATGTAATAAGTTTAATCGACCTGAAATCGATTTATTCGCGAGTCGTTTAAATAAGAAATGTCCCAAATTTGTTTCTTGGCATAAAGATCCTGAAGCATTTAGGGTAGATGCTTTTACATTGAAATGGTCCACCTATTTTTTTTATGCATTTCCTCCATTTTGCTTAATTTTGAAAGTTTTGCAGAAAATTGTTCACGATAGGGCGGAAGGTATTGTTGTGGTTCCTCTCTGGCCAACACAGCCTTGGTATCCATTTTTTAAGAAGTTGCTTATTACTGGTCCAATTGAATTTACACCCAGTAATACATTATTATCATCCCCTTACAGTGTGGAACACAAGTTGCAAGAGAGCCTTATCCTGGTTGCCGGAGTATTGTCAGGCAGGCATTTCTGATGCAGGGCTCACCTCCAGATGCTGCGGATGTGATGCTGGCGTCTTTAGCTGTTAGTACTTTAAAACAATATAACACTTGTTTTAAAAAATGGTTCACCTTTTGCCAAGATAGAAACCTAAATTTATTTCAAGCATCAGTTGCTAATGTGTTAGATTTCTTAGTTACACTTTTTAACCAAGGTCAAAAGTATGGCTCAATTAATTGTACTAAAGCAGCACTGTCGCTTCTTCTTAACTCAGCAACCATGAATGATCCACGGGTCACGAGGTTTATGAAGGGGGTCTTCAAGTTGCGAACCCCACTCCCAAGATATAATTTTACTTGGGACCCATCTATTGTTTTAGATTACTTAAGTAATTGGTATCCCAATGAAAGTCTTTCCTTTGAAAAACTATCGAAAAAATTGACTACACTTTTGGCTTTAGTAACTGCACATCGAGTGCAAACACTGGCGCTTATTAAAGTGTCTAATATAAAAAAAATATAATAACGAAAGGTTCGTAATAAACATCACGGATTTAATCAAAACCTCGGCTGTGAATCGTACCCCACCAATTTTGATTCTTCCTTTTTTCAACGAAAGACCTTCCATTTGTCCTGCTAGAACTTTAGAACAATATTTAACTGCATCGGCCAACAAGAGAAACCCTGAATGTAACTCTTTATTAATTAGCTTTAAGAAACCTTTCAATAATGTAAGCTCACAATCTTTAAGCCGTTGGATCAAGGCCATCCTGAATGAAAGCGGTATAGACACATCTGTGTTTAGCGCTCACAGCACAAGGCATGCAGCTACGTCTGCTGCCAAAAGATTCGGGGTTAGTGTAGATAATATTAAAAGAACTGCGGGTTGGACCGGCAGATCAGAAACTTTCGCAAAATTTTATAACAGAGAAGTAGTGACAGACACCTCAGATGTCTTTGCCCGTTCTCTTTGTAGGATGGCCTCAATCAACGAAGGATAGTGATTATTTTGTCTTTGTTTTCCTTTATTAGTTTGATCACAAGCTTTGTGTTCTTGATTATACTTGTAAGGTATTGCATACATTTGAGTTTATTTTTTTTTCCCTAAGTCAGTTTCCTTTTTACTATTTCGTGAGACTCTAAACATCTACAAGTTAACAGGTGTAATCTCGAAGGGCGAATCACTGAAGTTTAATAGAAAATCAAACGAACTTACCTGTAAGTGACGTTCGATGACTATTAAACGATGTGATTCGCCCGAGAGATTACACCCCCTCCCTGACCCTGATCAAGATTCTTCTAGATCCTTCCCCTGACTTGCACGAAATAGTGACTAACGATGGCCAAAGGGGAAACGTGTATGAGTACCAACATTAGGGCGCATAACAGTTTGTTTTTTTTTTGTTGCTCTAAAATTGTGTAGATGGCAGCACATATCCAGTGCTACTACAAGTTAACAGGTGTAATCTCTCGGGCGAATCACATCGTTTAATAGTCATCGAACGTCACTTACAGGTAAGTTCGTTTGATTTTCTATAAGTGTATACACTTGGCTTTATTCAAAGACAATTTTCTCTTTTAGTTTTGAATGAAATTTTATGTTATTACGAACAAAGTATTTTCGAACCCATAGGTTTGTGTAAAGTGTCGTATTGCAACGTTGCATTCGTTATTTGACGAAAACATCGCAATTAAAAGTTGCCAAGTGTTGACATATTAGTGCTCGTGACTGTACATGTTTTCTACTAATGATCACATAGGTATACCTATTTGCTGTCATCTTGACGACATAATATTACTTAGGTAGGTACCTAATTAATTAATCATAAAGTCAGATAATTGACGAGCTAGATATCCGTAATCCGTACCTAGTAGGTACTAATGTTTATGCTCATGAGTGTACGGTCTACAACATACCAAGATAGGTAGGTAGGTACTACACGATTCCTGTTGCAATAATTTAAGCAACTCAAACTCTGAGTCTTTGTTTGTGGGTACCTTATTATTAAGGCTACGCCGACCGCCTAGTGGCGCCCTCATCGTTTGTTTGGTTATTTCTTTTATTTCGGAATGAAAATGCAGAAAATAAGCACGTTAAGTTGTGCTCCACGAGATTATACGTTATTATTATTATAAACGGTAGTTTTACATTGTTTAGTTTTATTATAATCACTAAAACGGAAAATAGTGACCACTACGCGGTCGGCGTTTGGTCGGCGCCCTCTTAAATCATAACATTGTACTGTTGTTACCTAAGAATTTAGATAATATCTAGCCTTTAAACACATAGCCTAATTAGAATACACTTCATTGTCTATCGCTCCCTTTGTGAACTAGCGGTCCATTAGTACCTACTTTAGTAATCCATCAGATGCCCTAAAATCCTTTGCGTAACTATAGGTATCTACCTACATACCTTGGTATCAAGTGTACCTAAAAGCGCCCTAATATTTCAGAATCAGTATCAAATCACCCAATTTTATGATCTACCGATTCTGCGAATTAATCAAGAAGCATGAGGCGAAAGTGAGATAAAATTGCTCAATTTATCAAACTAGTCAGTTTTTTTGCGTTCAATGGAGGGAAACATTAGATCACTATAAGCGTTCACATTATTCTAAAGGGCAAAACCTACGTAACCCCTTTCTTTCCGAGTCGTTGAGTGAAAGCACTTAGGTTTCTTTTTAATTTTGTAAAGAAGGTTTTAGCCTAAATTGTTGTTTTTATTTAGGTTTTAATTTGAAGTAATGCGGGGCTTGTATTTGCTGTCAGATCCTTGGCTAAATAAGTAGGTACCTACAGGCTTTTCGGGATAACCTAAATTGCTTTGCCGCGGCTTTATTAAAATACACTTGCTTTCTAAATAAAATAGGCCTTCTAATTTCTTATCCTATATACAAATACTCATTAACTCGTATTTACATTTCACTTCTTAATCTAATTAGCACTTAGAGGAGAAGAGCTCAGGTGACGGCCTCCAAGCTTTGCTTATTTTATTAAATTAGTTTTACTTAATTGATTAGAAAGATAGGTATTATAAAGAGTAGGTAAATATAGCCTATTTGGGGCTTACGTAAAACCTCCGCGAGTCCGTTATAAACTAATGGCACAAATGCGAGACAACTATTAATTTGGGTTAAGATTATCTACAATATAAAAAACAAATACCTAGAGGTCTGTCTATAGTCCGCGCGGAACTAGTTAGAAATAGAAACAGAAATAGAAGATATTTCTTGTCCAGGTACCTAATACAGTAAGCAGGTGGTTAACAGTAAGTTTAGACGACACGAGTAACTTAAAATATTACCTACAGCTAGGTTACAATATAGTATTAACTAGTGAGCCCCAAACTAGACAGTTAGTCTGTATCTTGGGGCTCGAAGTACGAATTCCAGAGTGGAGACTAGAGAGGTGATTTCAAGTATGGTATGGTACGTGTGCATGTGTGATATTGTGTGGTGTGTGTGTATATTATGTGTGATGTGTAAGTGGTGTGTGTGTGTGTGTGTGTGTGTGTGTGTGTGTGTGTAAGTGTGCGTGTTTGTTCCATTGTGCTTTGTTTAATTTGGTTTCAGGTGAGGGTCTTTATATTAATTGTTGTAGTTGGCCGCGCCTTGGCTGGGGACAGGGGTGAGGGCGGCGGGGTTGCCTTTTGTTCGTAACCACTGACCTGTATTAAACAGTACTTGTTTAATAGAGGTCACTGTTCGCAACGCACGTACTGAGTAAATGATAAAAGCTCCACCGCCCCTCCCGTCCCACCGCTCATATACCTAAGGCACGGCCAACTTGTTCCGCGCGGACTATATTTAACAAGCAGGAAGACAGAAGATATAAAATATAAAAACGTAAATCCATTCTAGGAGAAAGTAATTATCAAACTTAGGTCTACGACAAGATGTTGTTTGATTTATTCATCCCGGTACGGAGAGCTCTCACAATACTGTGTTGTAGGAATTAGGTACCCACTAGCCAATAACGTACCACCAACTATCTGCGGACATGCGTTTAAAAAAACAAAATAAATATACACAAAATCATGTAAACGCTAAAGGCGCGACACGCGATATAATCGCGCGCGACACAAAGGCACCGCTCGTTGCGCGACTTGCGGTGCCTTTGTGTCGCGTGTCGTGTCGCGCCTGTTTGAAGGAGCCTTAACGAACTTAAATAAAATGATAACACAGCAAATTGTATCAAAATTAACGAGCAACCCCGCTCACCAAATAAAAGACGAACGATAATTTATATCGGCAAACTGCTAGCTCCGTGGGCGATGATAATCTTCAAATTCAAAGGGAAAGGTGAATATTCAGTGCACGTAGTAGGTACCCTCGTGCGTCTGCCCGTAGCGTACGTGCTTCTAGTTACCATAACTATTCCTACATTATAAGCAGATACTTCAGATATAAGAGTAATCGAAGAGACGCGAGTTTTCTTTAAATGTATTGACTTGTGCCTACGGTGGAAAAATTTGGTTAGTCTTTTGAGAGTATTTTTAACGGCATTGTGACTTTACCCTTTTACTTAACGTAACGTAATAGTTGACTTACGAGTTAACTTACGAGTTGTAGGTCGTGGGTTCGGACCCATACAGGCGTTTTACTTTGTGTTAATTTATTTCATCACCACTGCCCTCAAAAACGGTGAAGGAAAACATCGTGAGGAAACCGGCATGTCCTAGAACCAAAAATTCGAAGACATGTGATATCTACCAACCCGTACTAGGCCCGCGTGGTGGATTACGGCCCATTCCCTCTCCCAGAGAGGAGGCCTGTTTCCCAGTAGTGGGAACAGTATAGGCTGTTTATGTATGTACGATAGTTTAAAAAAAAATTAAAGTACAATATTAGAAGACATCAATATATAGATATAGATTCAACTAAATAATATATAATACTTATATTAATATTACATAAACTTAATTATTTAATATTAATACTTATACCTAATACAAATATTATTATGTAAAATTGAAGTGTCAGTTTGTAAATGTCAAAATAACAGCTTTAAATAATTAAAGAACTCTCTAATTCAAAAAGCCTACTATAATATTTGCGAGTTTTTAACAGACAAAGTATTGATATAGTTTTATTTACATTCTGTTTTAACATTTGTTTTTCTTATTCATTATTGATGTTATATTGTATAATATTCAAGTAAATTCATTGACTTGTGTGAAATAATAATTATGTAGATTTTTATTCCTAATTACTTTGACTTTTTGACTGGCTAATTTTATTTTATATTATACATTTCGATGACGAGTTGACACTATTCTATAGAAAAATAAACAATCAAATACCAATCAATCACCTACCAATATACCTAATATTTATTATAATTTGATTGTTTTTTTTTCTCATTTGATAACTTAATTGCTTTGAATAATGGACAAACCTACTAATAAAAATGACATACATGTTTATAGTTGTATGCCGTTAAGGCAAAACATGACTGTGCTATAATTTTTGACGTTCAAAAGGGCCTTTAATGTACCTATTTGAAATAAATGATTTAACTTTGACTTTGAATTACATCTTGCATGCCATGTGTGTGTATACCTACTTATGTTTTGGACAAATAAATGATCTATCTATCTATCTACAATTTTTTCAGATCTAACTCCGTAACAACCCAAGTTATAAGTGGTCCGGTAACGTAAATTGAAAAAAACCGGCCAAGTGCGAGTCGGACTCGCGCACCGAGGGTTCCGTACAAACCTGCAAGGTTTACAAAGTTCGTTCATTACGACAATCGAGTCATAACTATGTGAAAATTTCAAGTACAGACGCCAGCACATCAACATACTACAATATGCCAAATTTCTTTAATAGATTTTCAACTTTATCGCCAACGCATAAGGTTCAAAGTTGATTGGGAATTTAAGGTTTTCGGAATTTTTCCTTTATGTGTGCTATAAAACGTTGCTTCATGCCAAATTTCAAGATTCTAGGTCGACTGGAAGTACCCTTTAGGTTTTGATTCCCTTGCGAGTACTTGCGAGTTTCAAAATATGCAGCTTAAATTGCTGTTTCTTTTGATTGCGTTGACATAGAAGTTTGATTTTGTTACAGCTTAAAGGTATTATAGACCTGAGTATTTGGTATGAATTTCAATTTAATACCTCTACGCGTTTATGAGGAAATGGGTAGTAAATTTAAAATTATTAAAAAAAAATATATTATGTGATGTAACTAAAAATTTATGGTTTTCGTAATTTTTCCTTTATCTATGCTATAAGACGTTGCTTCGTACCAAATTTCAAGATTCTGAGTTCACGGGAAGCACCCTGTAGGTTTTGATTCCCTTGCAAGTGTCGAAAATTTGCGGCATAAACGGCTGTATCTTTTGATTGCGTTGGCTTAGAAGTTTGATTTTTTCACAGCTTCAAGGGACAGTAGACCTGAGTAATTGATATAAATTTCAGCTTCATACCTCCACGCGTTCCTGAGAAAAAGGGTCTTGACAGACGGACGGACAGACGGACAACAAAGTGATCCTATAAGGGTTCCGTTTTTTCCTTTTGAGGTACGGAACCCTAAAAAGTGGCCTGCCCACTTACGAACTGAAAGAAATACATTTCAGGGGTGAAAGGAATGAAAGAAAAATATGGGGATTTTTCCGGTTGCTCATCTTTGTGAGAAAATTGTGAGAGTCAACTAAAGAAAATAGGTCAGTGTACTCATGCCGACGGGCATGAAATCTGTCACCGTATTACTTACTATATTACGCAGCTATAGTACAGAAGTGGTCGAAGTGGCGGTGCTTGGTCCCGCCTATGTCCAGCAGTGGATGTCTTTCGGCTGAAATAATGATGATGATAATTATAATATTTAAGAGTACCTACGTAGATATTATAGCCTATTTTGTGCTTACGTGTAGCCTCTGCGAGTCTGTTAAAAGTTATTGGCAAGAAATACGGGATAACCATTAATTTAATTTAAGATTATAGTCTTATAATCTTAAATTAAATTAATGGTTGTCCCGTATTTCTTGCGTAATCTAACGCCTACCCTCTGGTAGGCGTTAGATTTGGCTGGCAAGCCAAAGGAAGAAGATATATTTGTTTTTATTAATATATTACTTTTTAAAAGTAAATAGTATTTTATTCATTAATCTCGGTACAGTTAGCTAAATACTGTAGCAACGGGGGGAAAGAAAATTACTGTACATAATGTACAGACGCCAGCTGCACATCAAGCTACCCGAAACTGTCAAATTCTCCCAATCAACTTTGAACCTTACGCTTTAGCGATAAAGTTGAAAATCTATTAAAGAAATCTGACAGATTGTAGTAGCTCACACGTTCTTCCCCCATGGGGGTACACTGAAAATACAGAATGTCACCTGCTACGATCCTTATATACTCCTTTTGCTGACTGTAACTAAATGAAAAGAGTAAAATATTATGTTCTAAATATTATCCCCAAGAAAAAATACCTACTGAGAACATGTTTTTTTAAAAATAATTTTCTTATATTAAACTTACTTTTACTCAATTTCTAAATCCCCGTTGCATAGAGATGATAGAGAATCTTCTGGCTATAGACAAAAAAATTCTTAGCACCTACACAAAGTGCTCCCGATTCTCGTTAGCCCAAAAATAATTCAGCTACAAAAGCAACATAAACATTTAATTTCGTCACCGCTGTCTATATTATGCATATAATCAAAATATTGTGAATTCCGTAATGGAACGCAAAACGAAACCCGAGACTTCCCGTACTTTAGTGGGCCCCGGGCACTCATTAACGAGTTTTTGGAAGCCGCTCGTAATGGAATAAGTGTAGATGCATTAAAAATAACTTTACACAAAAGCATGGGGAGTTCTCCATAAATCTCATATGTAATGTTTTTAAATTGGAGCAGGTAGGCTCTGATGTCAACGTCTGTCGGCATCAAAGTCTTCCGGAAGGCATAAATTCGGATATATATAAATAAAATTATGAGGGTACTGCAATATCTCGTAAAGTTGCAGTCGGTTTAATGTCGTGTTTTGCTGAGTAGATAAAAAACTACGTAATTTTTGGGTGCCTGTTTTCTTGGTAACGAAAAGCTTGATTGAAATGTGCATTTTATGAGTGTTTTATGTTTCGTTTTGAAACGTTCATGTTGGTACTGTTAGAGTTCGGATGCTTGGTGTATTTTTGTTAGATGGAAATATTTTTCTGAAGCTTTAAACTCGTGCTCGTGTTTTTATTTGTGCTTTATTTCTTTCAATTCTTTATTCGTCACATTTATTTTTTATTAAAAAAATAACGGTACGGTACGGTATAAAACCAATTACAAAAAAGAAAATTACACTAAAATTGTAAAAACATTCGAGTTCAGGTAAAAAAGTTAACTACACTTTCTTAATCCCTCTCACAGCACTTCTGACATGCCGACAAAATCTTCGTCCGCAAACAGATCGTTTGTTGGAATATAGTCCAAGAGACCATTAAGTGCGGCCAGAGTACGTGGTAAACAGTCTGTCCTAGGCTTCCTGCCGCGGATGTAATTGACATTTATTGCAAGAGAGCTGCCTCAAGTGACATTTTAAATCCTATAATAATATAATTATAATAATATTATAAATGTGAACGTTTGTGAAGATGTTTGGATGTTTGTTACTCAATCACGTGTAAACCGTTGAACAGATTTGGATGAAAATTGGCACATAGATAGACCATTTCCTAGATTAACACTTACGATACTTTTTATTCCGATATTCCCACGGGATCCAAACTTACGCGGGTGAAAACGCGGGGCGCTGCTAGTATTTCCATAAATGAATGAATGTTTGGGCTTATGTAGTAGGTGTGGTGTACTCTTAATAAAATTTATGTTTTTTCTCATAATTTTAATCTTCGCAGTAACTTTACTTTTGAAAGCTTGAGTCGAAAGGAAGTTTATTTCCGAGTTTGTCATTGGACACGTTGATAAGATCGATTGTTGTGGGTCACTGTTTGTTGCGGTTAATCGACAAGTTGGCAAGCTATCAAGTAGTTACCTACTACCTCTTGTGTAATTTGACCTTCCCTTTTGCTGATTGTCTTCCTATTACACAATTAAATAAAGTCCTCCAGACCGTATTTCGGTCACGGCGGCCAATCTCAACAGAGACTGGCCTTCGGCGCGGGAGATATTATAATGCACTAGTGTGCGTGCAGACACAGGTGCACCCCTCCTTCCTCACTCTCATAGTCCGATGGGACGGTAATCTGACACGACCGGAGAGAGATCAGGCGTAGGACAAACGGCTTCGACTTTTTGGCGGCACCGGCTTTTCTCAGTAACAGCCCAGAGTTTGGAAGTCGACGTTGTGATACCCCCATGGTAATCCGAGGCTTACCCAATTACGGTAGTGAGGTGAAGGTATTGATTCGAATTTCAAATTGTTTAGTTACTATAGCTAAGATTTCCTAGAAGAGCCTTTCCGTCATGTTATAACGACCGTAATGAAAATCTGTGATTTTCACCAGTATTCGACATTCTTCTTCTTCTTAGTGTGTCGATGACAAAAAAAAATAAACTTAGTTTTTTTTTTATTTGTTTGGCCCAAAATTCAGCAACGCGGATACCATTCGCTGACGCGGCCAGTGTGCAGGTGACAGGGCATGCGGTGCAAGATGGAAGGCATACACACCGGAGGTCTGAGCCTTCCGTGAACCCCCACTTGCAAGGATAGAAAGGCAAGGCAGAAGGTAATGTAGTAAAATTAAATAGATTTCGTACCCACTTGGGGACGAAGTCTATTTAATTTTACTAATCATAATCTATGATTTGTTAAACATAGTCCACGATACCAGTCTGTAAAATTATTCAACAGGTTGCCTTTAGACATAAAAAGTACTGTCTACAGTAGCGCTATCAAAATAAAACGAGAAAAAAATCCTATTGAATAAGTGTCTATATGCTGTAGAAGAACTGTAATTTTCACTTACTCAGTTGGGCACCGTGCCTAAGCTCACAATCAAACAAACCAATCTGCCTAGCCTGTTCCCAAATATATGTTGGGGTCGGCTTCCAGTCTAACCAGATGCAGCTGAATACCAGCATCTTACGTGAAGTGTCTGCCTGTCTGACCTCCACAACCCAGTTACAGGGTAACATGGTTTCCTTTGCTAAGCCTGACTGACAGACTTTTGGGATTCTTCCTGACTACCCATAACGACTGTCAAAGTACGAATGACATCCGGGACTAACTGCTTGGGTATCTTTACATACCAAGAGCTCTCCGTGCCTAGGAAAGCACGTTAAGACGTTGGTCCCGGCTGTCATTCATGGATCTTTGACAGTTGTTACGGGTCGTCAGTAACCCGAAAGTCTGACAACCAGTCTTACCAAGGGTATCGTATTACCCAATAACTGTGTTGTGGAGATCAGATAGGCAGTCGCTCCATGTAAAATACTGGTATTTACCTGTATCCGGTTAGACTGGAAGCCGACCTCAACACAGTTGGGAAAATGCCAGGCAGATGATGATCTGGGACCAACTTCTTATCGTGCTCTCCGAAGCGCGGAGTGGTCTCGATGTGTAATGGACGTAGGTTTTTACCTTCGATTGACCCGTACAACTACTATCATTTAACCACGAACCCCTCATAATGAAAAGTACTATATACTACGAATTTTTCATCCTGATTTGGCAACCGAAGTCCCAACGTGTCATCGTGACCAATCTTTTAATCCCACTTGTTGCTCCAACTTAGCGAATAAGTGGAACCAATGTTTGCAACAGATAGTGAGATAAGCGAATAAAGCAAACTGGGTAGTATTATCTTGGTCAATAAAATAATGTAAATATGATAGAGCAGTGGTGGTCCAGTGGTGACGGCCGCGTCTTGCGATTTGTAGTTCCTAGGTTCGAAAAAAAAAACCGCCTGTCTGGGGACAGGCGCTTTTTTTTTTGTGGTTGGGCAATCATCAAATGACCCCTCCTGCTCTGGGTGGAGCGGAAGGGAGTGTCAGACTCTTACTGACTAAAACCCACCCGTGTTCCTTCCTTAGCCCTTTATATTCCGAGCCAGCGGTAACCCTTTCGGACAATCCCGTTGAAAACAGGCGCTTTACTTTGTGAAAAATTTAATCTAATTATTACATTGATCATTAGGTTTCATAACATATATTATATTCAAACAATATAATTCATCAAAATAAAAACAACGTAGCTTTTATAAATATTGATGCAAAGTACCTTCTAAAATCTTCCCCTAACGGCACGTGACTTACCTCAGGCGCCAGCCGCCATTAGAAGGCATCGAAAAATTAAATACATTTTTCTTGATACTTACGCATGAAATGATACTTTTTTATCTTTCACAGTTGCAGTATAATTTTACATTTCCTAAAAACACAGGACGGCATTTTTTTTAATATTTGAGGAAGTTATTCAAACAAATTTGTTATTTTATTGTCAGTTACAGCCGCGGCATTGGTTGGTACGCGACTAAATTGTGGTGCGGTAATTACCTTGCATTCATCTTGCCACTACAGAGCGCGGGCAACGTATCTATAATTTATATATCATTGATAACTATTTACACCAAATTTTATCAAAATCGGTTCAGTGGTTTAGCTGTGAAACCGTTACATACAAACATCAAACATGGATAGTAAAATAAAAACTCCTTTCGCATTTACCTACATCTATGGATATTGATGTCGAGAGCTCGAACCGACCGACGATGTACTAAATGGAATGGCTTTGTCAGCTACAGTATTCGCTATTCGAAGGCGAAGCGACAGCTTGGTCGTGCCGATCATTTATTTTGTGTAGGTACCTACCTACCCATCTACTATATATAGGTATGTTGCATTTATGACAGTATCTCGGCCGGGTGTGTTTTAACCATCTATCAAAATGTACTTCGATAGGTATCGCTGAAAATTGATGGTTCAGATTAAGCTTTTGTTGTGATATTGTTCTGGATAGAGATATCATAGGTTGAGTGTTTGTTAGTGATATATATTGTCCCCCCCCCCTATTCATAAACATTGCTTAATGTTAGTTAGTGATAAGCGTCAGTTTAACCATACATTTTCGATGACTGACAGCTACCTAACTATAACGGTACCCATGCCTTGACAGCCGTCAAATCTCCGATTAAGCAAAATTCAGGTTGCACCATTTTAACGATTGTTAAAATGGCGTCACAAATAACAATAACATTAACCGCTCAGCTTCGCGCGGTTTTGCACCAAGTAACTATAACGATAACCAATGCCAAAAAAACATATAATACATTGTTATTATAGGTAACAAAGTCACAAATCTGAACGAAAACAAAATGGGTTTTTAAAACGCATGCACACAGCTTGAGTTAAACATGAGCTCCAAGCGGTAAACGTATGGCGCGGAACCCGTCTTTTAATAATAAATTATTCTAAACGTGAAAATAACCACTGTTTAAAGAAGAAGAGAAGTCCTATTCAGGACAATTAGCAGTGTGGAACTCAGCAAATATAGCTTCTGTCGGCCCGCGTGTATGTCGGTAATTATCCCACGGGCACGTGCTACCGGGACAAAAAGTAGCCTATATGTCGTTTCCCAAGATGCCATTCATCTTCTTGCCAAATTTATCGAAATCCATTCAGTGGTTCAGGTGTGAAAAAGTAACATACGGACTGAGTTACTTCGAATTTATAATATTGTTATAGATAGTATGGATTGCTGCGATATAGGGTGTCACTTTCTAAATATCTACCTAACGGATAGGTACTTTAGATTTAGATGACAGATTTAGATCATGTTTTACTCATTTATTATTAATAGCATTTCCCACTGCTGGGACACAGGCCTCCTCTCTTCAAGAGGGAGTGGGCTGTAATCTACCACGCGGCCCCAGTACGGGTTACTGGATGTCAGAAGTGTTTTCGAAATTTTGGTTCTAGGACATGCCGGTTCCCTCACAATGTTTTCCTTCGCCGTTTTGATAGCAGTGGTGTTGAAATTATTTTACACAAAGTAGAACGCCTGGCTGGGTTCGAACCCACGACCACTCGTAAGTCAGAGCCGTTACCACTGGCCCATCACTGCTCCTACCATTTTATTTATTATTTATAAATGATGTATATTATCATAATATTTTTTAAATAAGTATTTAGATTCGGAGTCACATTATACATTATTTTATTCATATTTGCATGCCATTGTAAAATAAACGTTATTAACATCTCTTAATTGCATGCTGACAATTTTTGTTAGGTAGGTATATGCATTGTATATACTCATGTTTGAGCAAATAAATGATTAAAGTATCTTAAATCATATTATTTCAATGCATAATCACATTTTTAAGCTCCTTCCTCCTTCCCTGCATTCTGTAGTATTCTTTGCTGCAACATTGCAATAGCGAAGACAGTATTAGGTAGATATGTAAAACCATAAGCTGCCATTTTTTATTTTATCAAGTCTGTGATTTACTTTCGAGAAGTGCAAGTCTGTTAGCTGATATGAAGATGATGAAGTATCTCGCTGCAAATATAGCATTACCTAATTCCTTTAAAATTCTGACCCTTCTCTTCACCATTCTTCTCCATAAGCAAGAACTTTGTATTTCATCACTAAGCCGTTGGTCCTGCACCTGATCTCTTTCCGGACGTGTCGGATTGCATGCCGTCCCATCCCACTGTGAGAGTGTGGGAAAAGAGAGTACCTACACCTGTGTTTGCGAACACACTTGTGCATTATAATATCTTCCACATCGAAGGCTAGCCTCCGTTGAGATTGGCCGCCATGGCCGTAATACGAGTAATATATCATCACTGCACTATATATTTCATCACTACACTATGTATGGCGGCGCGAAGTGGAGGCGCGGCCACGGCTGGCACAGCGGCAGGGCTACGCAAGCATGGCGGTGGTAAGTCCTTCCATATTGCGCCATCTGGCGACGGTGGTGTCGTAACAGTGGTCCTTCTCTATCCACCTGTACTGTGTCTCAGTCAAGACAGCGCCGGGTTGCTATTCCCGCAAGAGACTTAGCGTCGTTACATTGTGTTTTATTTTTTAATTGTGGTCTTCCAGAGAACGCCTTTGAATGCCAAGAATAATAAAATTATAAAGATAGGTTAGCGTTGAAATATTTTTTATAAAACACTCGTTAGATGAAGCAATTTTCTATTTATAAAAATCTATTGTTTGGACTAACAAATTAAAACACTAGTGTTTTAGTATATTGCTTATTAGAATAATCTGACAAAAAACCAGAATGATTGTATGTATATTAGTAGATATGGTTTTTATTGTAAAAAGAAAGTTTTAGAGGTATCGATCCTGAAGAATCCATACTAATATTATAAATTCGAAAGTAACTCTGTCTGTCTGTCTGTCTGTATGTTACCTTTTCACGCCTAAACCACTGAACGGATTTCGATAAAATTTGGCAGAGAGATAGATTGCATCCCGAGGAAGGACATAGAATAGTTTTTATCGACATACATCGCGGGCGAAAGTTAGTAGGTATCATATGTTTTTCTGATTTCTGTAGTCGATCATATACTTTTATTGCTTCTATAACTTGCGTTTTTTTCCGTTTAAGTCCTGTAATCCTCTTAAAAAAATACTTTTACAAACCAGCACCTAAAGTACTCGTAGATATGAATATTTAATTGCAACGTTTTATCAAATCGTTGTTGTAAAACATTGTATTTAAAATATCAACGATTTGATAACATTTGCAGTGATTTTATTTTGCCTATATTTGTATTTGCATTTTCTGAAAAGCAAATGTTTCAGCGTATTTGTTTTGTGACTACATTTTCTGATATGTTATTCAATTTGGATTTTTATAAATATAACGGAATTCAATAAAAACAAAAATACCAAACTAGCCTCGTGTCATGTTGCATAAAGTAAATAATACATTGAAAAAATACGATAGAACACATACCTAAACATGAATTTTATTTTAAGCAATTCCGAAACTCATGATCTAAAAATATCATTCAAACTCAAATTCAAAATATTTTATTTCACATAAACCTACATGAGCAAGAGCCCATGTAGGTTTCATTTGGTTGTTATCTAAGAAGAACTCAAGAAACTCCACGGCACATTTTTTTTATTTTTTTTATTTATTTATTCATAATCTTCAATACAGGTTTATGTTTTTTTTTGTACCATTAAACCAGAAATGGTTTGTAGTTTAATAGTTGTAGTTGTTTGTGTTTGTTTGTAGTTTAATACTTACAATATAAGTCTGTGCTCTACGGTAACTCTTTAGAAATGGCTTTCATAATGTTTCCAAATTACACTGTTAAAAGGTATGGGAGGACAAGTACTAGGTACTCAACAAAATAGAAAATGGTCAAAAAATCGAAGCATCTATGAGTCTACATAAAAACGTTTTACTTGTTCATTAGTTCATTGATGAAGCTTCTCATGAAAAGCTGGATCTAATTATAATGACATAGTTTTATGTTGCCCCGTTTTTGCTACAACACTATGTGCTAGCAACAGTTATCGGGGGCCAATTATTGCGTGTGCAAGTCACCTCACGCCATTTTATCCGTGTATTTTACATAAAATATTGGTCAGGCATGGGCCCTAGATAACCTGCAGTCCACTTAAGCTACCCAAATCCATAGTTCAATATCTTTATTTCCATATCTTGCAATGTCCATAGTATAATAGTGTTTTGTATTGTTTTTAAGAGTTTAAGTAGGTAGTATACAAGTTAAGTGTTATACCTACCCACGTGTACATTAGGTTCACATTGTAAATATTATATGCTGCTATTAGCGGCGGATGTTTTGAACTTTTCCATTTATACCAACCAACTTTGTACCTACTTTGTACATATTCGACGAATGTCTTTTTCTTTGTCTTTGTCCTTTTAATGACCGGGAGTTGTCCTTGGGCGCGCTTGCATAGTGCGAACAAGGATAATCGTCGGTTGATGCCTCATTTCATTAAAAGGGTCAAACGGGCCTCTGCGAGTTGGCTTCGGTCCCTTCTATGACATCCAAAGGTCATTAACATTTCTGGGAACCCACGATCCCGAGAAATGTCAATAAAAAAAATTACATGCTTAGGTACCTATCACATAAGGCATCCCAATCTTCATCAGCATCAATCAATATAAATAATCAAACTGTTCAAATATCGAATCTATCTTCGTTCAAAGCCAAAATATATTTTTTTTTCTAAAGTTTTTGTATAAATGCCTAAAGGATCACTCTAAAAGAAAGCCAGTGAGCTGACTGAAATTTATCTTTCAACCCATTGTCTCAAATTCCTAAAGAATTCTTAATAATTTTAGTTGTTGCAAAAGTTCCATTATAAATGATTCAAAAGTTATCAGTACCAGATGGACCGGCTTAATTTGATTGCTTTAAATTCTATTAATTTTAGACCTAGAGTTTTAGAAGGTATTCTCATTCATAAAATGTCACATTTTAACTTGAGAACCTAGTATCAAATTGGAAAATTGGAGGTTTTTGTTAAATTACCTTTAAATCGCAAATCCAATTTAAACCATTGGCATTAACTTTTGTGATTTTTCTCTGACTTTCTCTGTTAAACTAGACGCTTTATTTTCAAATGAATATGATTCTGTACTTATTTTAAGTCTAGATCATTTACAATTATTTAATATAACTATGCCCAGGCATTTGAATTGTTAATTCATTTTTCATTGATATTTAAAGTCTGTTTTACAAGTCAAAATAAAAACAATTAACGCTTACCCCTACTGAAAAAATCCAGCCCTTTTTCACTTTTCCCGGCATCAAAATATTCATAACAGCCCCTACAAAGGTCGAACCCTCAAACTTATCGAAGTGCATTCAAGAGCCTGAACTTTAACGTTGGAATCACCCCCAAAGATAGCCTTAATAATGTCTGTGCGTACGTCATTATAGTCCAGGTGTTCACCGCTATTTACCGCCCTACTTACTCGAGTGCTCACTGTGGGGGCGTAGTTCCACGCTTATGGATCGAGGGGAACCCGACCAGTGAGTACCGAAGTGCCGGCCCGCGCGGACGCCTCGCACTAAGACCCTTACACCGACGAAACGAGACACACATACGTAATCATCGACGCTAGAAAGAGACAACAGCAGCTCCCTTTTCAACAGGTCGTTATTGTAACTTCCACTAAATGGTGATTCCGTGCAATAATTCTTACTTCTGTTGTACTTTTATTAAATCGTTCGCTTAAACTTTTATGAGTTTGCAGTTATGCTTCGGAAGTTACTTTTGCTAATGAATTTTACGATTATTTGATTTTAGTGGGGTTCTGTGTTTATTATTATTCGAGAAGTTTAGGTTTGCTGTGGTATTAAATGGTGACACTAAAAAGTTTTGATAACACCGCTCTGTAATAAAAAGTTACGCAGTTATGAACGCAACAAATATAAAACGCAAACAAATACGTGCAGAAAACCAAATGAAAAAAATCCTTTCCAATTTTAAAAGGTACACTTAAAAAAAAAAACAAATGAAAAATCTGGAACCTATTCATAGTGCAGATGTTGTAAGCAGTACGCTAACCCGCATGTGTATTACACCGCCACCCACCTGATGATATGTGGCCACAGTCGTCCATTTATATCAATGAGGCGCGTATTCTGACATTCATCCGTTTGTTATCTCCACATACTTTAACATAACCGCCGAATAAAATCTAAGTAGATTTTATTCCTAAAAATACTTGATAAATGGGGTCCTCAAGTTGATGTGATTGTGGATTCTGCAGGTGTCCACCCTATCATTTTTGTACTACAATTTTCTTTTCGACCTGCTTGACCTATTTCACCGATAGTGGGTCTTGAAAAATAAGGTACTTAGTACGAAAATCGATGCGTCATTATCCTTCGTATATAAAGGTTCCTGTGTAATGGATACCTGAAAAAAGGTTAAATAGGACAACGTTATTGAAAGATGTTATCAGATATGAAGTGCGTAGGCCTCAATTTTGAAACGAACATTAAATTGGTGTTATTGGAAAAATACACGCACCATTAAAATTGGGTTATTAATTGATAAACTACCTTTTGGAATGAGCGACTAGAATCAATTCTATTTTTTGTAATTTCTGACGTTCAAAAGTGCCTTTTATGTGCCTATTTGAAATAAATGCTTTGACTTTGACTTTGATATTATTGTTTATTAAAACTTGCCTTTACAACTGTAAATTCCGCGATTAATTAAGTATAAAAGTCTGTTTATTTAACAGTGAATTAAGCAATTCATTCGTATGTCAGTTATACATAGAAACATATTTATTTTATATTTAAATGATAGAAACAGAAAAAAAACATAAAATTAAAATGTGAATAAAATCAAGTGCTTGGTGGTCATAACTTCAAACGGAGGAACGCAGTGCATCTTCTAATTACACCGGTATTAAACACAAAGAGAATTTTATTTTACGAGCTCGTTGCGCTCATAAAAATGACCAAGATTTATTTGACTACTTTTAGTTTTATTTTATGACTTGGAATTTTTCTTACAAAAATACAACATAATTGGTACGGTATACACCTAAGAAAAACACACAATTTTTCTTATAAATCAATCAGTTGCTATACTTATCTACAAAAATAGAAAAAAATATCGAATAAATTGCTCCAATAAACTTATTAGCCTCAATATATTCCCCGTATTCAATGCACCAAGCTTTGCACTTAATTAATCAATTGAAACTTGCTACGAGCCTCTACGAACCTCTACGGGCATGCTACGAGCTAGACATTTCTGTAGCACTGCTACGCGGTGTATTCATTGGAATTGGAAGCAATGCACAATGGAACTATTAACTGCAGTTGAAACACGTCGGTAGAGTAAAACCTTTTTACTGAAATTAGTGATGCAATAAGTGGTGAATGGAGTTTCGTGTCTAATAGATTTGTGAGGGAGTCTTCTTTGCATTTGGAGTAGAAGTTAAGTAATGAATTCATGCTGCCCTTAGTTTCGATTTTTATATGGGCTAAGAAACATGTTATATTTTATTATGGAATACTTTATCATCGTCAGTGCCATAATAATATAATAATAATAAAAGGAGAATACTTTTAAGCATAGGTATCTCCAAAAAACCAACGTTATATTATTTAAATTCAAAACTCATTATAACAAATCGATTCTACATTATTTGGCGGTCACGCGATAATCGATTAACAAAACCAAACCACGAATTTGTTTCATGTTAAAATACTGTTTTACAAACTTTGAACATTAGCAGCTAAGGGGTATTGTTAAACAGTAACTGGGTTATGGAGGTCAGATAGGCAGTCGCTCCATGTAAAATAATGGTATTCAGCTGCATCTGGCTAGATTAGAACATGGTTGGCAAAATGCTAGGCAGATGATGAAACTTTGAACATTGTGGGATTTTTTGGGTGTTGTTGAAGATTGTAAACATGGATACTTTGGGCAGGACTTTAAAAATGAGAAAATGCATTTTTTTACCTCTCAGTTATTCTAAGCATGAAAATCGATGGTCTCAAGAAATAGTTAGTGACTTCGTTTAAGAGTGACGCTCACAATGTTCAGGATGAAATAATAGATCCCAGTTTCATGGAACACCACGCTACAAGTTGGAATTACCCTGAAAACTAGAAACAAAACTAAAATTATAAAGATCCTGTATTGTATGTATAGATAACTAACTATTTACACTAGGTACTAAATGAAATGACTAACTACTCGTATATAAATAAATACAAAAACAAAAGGACACATAGGAGTCGTCACTAAAAATTGAGATTTGCAAAAAATGTACTCGATAGAATTAAACACACAAAAAAGTAATTTAAAAAATTAAATCGTCTTCAAATAGAAATTAACTCAAATTTATGAAATAACTTTAATTTAGGAAGTCGGTGTCTTGGGATCTGTATTTTAGTTTTAGTTTTTTGCCACCGACTTCCAAAATTAAAGTTATTTCATAATTTTGTTTTTGAAGTCGATTTAATTTTTTAAATTACTTTTTTATTTTGTTATTTTTAGTTTTAAGTAAAAACTGGAATATTTGTTTGTAAGAAATAGCTAATAGTTGTGTTGAAAATATTGCACTAGAATTTGACCAAAGTTTTGAGATATTTTCCTTTTGACACTACAACCGTAGCTCGTATCAATAAGCCAAGCCGTCACACTTACACATATTAGTCCATATCTTGAAAATTACTGAGTCGATTTTGATGAAACTTGCACTGTCCTCTAAGTTGAAGTAAATGTAAGCCAATAAAGAAATGGTCACGATCCGATTAATAGTTGCGGAGAAATGCGTGGACAAACATACATACACCTATAAAAATTTGTATATTTGTTTGGAAGCCCTAATAGATTGTCATATGTGAATATAATGCAATTCCAATAATATTACATACATACGTGTCGAATTGATAACCTCTTTTTTTTGAAGTCGGTAAAAAGTGTTGTTTTCCACGTGGGATTTGAACTTGCAACTCGTAGCTCAGAACTTGATCACTGAACCAACAGCACCATCAATATTTCAGCAGTTGAATAGTTGGACTGACTCTCGGGAGCATTCATCTCCCGTTGCACCATGTGTCTCTCAATCCTTATTCATCTTCGTTTCACCAATGATTAATACCCACAAGTGTACTAGAAATACTTTTTATGAGCGTAGTTACGAACAGTTTCTAAGACATTGTTGGCTGGTGCTGCAATAATTCTTTGTCATGGACATGTGTTGGGGTAACAAAAAGCAGTGACACTTCTAGTAGCGTTATAGTGGCGTTTGGTAAATGAAGTGCAAGTTTGTTGGAAAGTCACGTATTTGACAATTATTACTGTATTTGTGTTGGAACGTGTTATTTGTATTTGAGGGAATTCATTTGGGATTTTAAAGTAAGTACCTACAAACGAATATGCCGGATGTTTTTTTTTACCGTCTGGACAAAAACAGGGTATAAAAGGTGAAAGGAGTAGAAGCCGGAAATTTCTTCTTTTTTTTACAAAAAATAAAGTACTTTTTGTTAAAAAAATTTAAATATGAATCGGGAAGAATCTTTAAAACGGATTTTAACGTTGAAATATTATAGGTTATTTCAAGGGATTTTAATCGTTAATTACAATAAAGTAAACACATGAGAGTCTTTTTGGGCAACAAACTGTATAATTTCAATGTTAAAATCGCTTTTAAACTTTCATCCCGATTCACCCCTGCATCTCTACTCACCCCGTTTGACGGTAACTCGGAATCCAGACAGAATGATTGCGTGATTTTACTACCTAACCTAAATAAATAGTATGGTAATCTTCTAAATCCAGTAATGGTACGGTCAGCAACAAAAGTCGATTAACACTAGTTTTTTTTAATCTCAGTTATTGAGCAAAATATTAACACTTCAGTTTTTTAATTTGTTATTGAGCAAAATATTTGTTCAAAATTGCATTTAACTTCTGCTGAAATTTTAAACAAATATTAGGCTGTACCTAGTTCTAAAGGCCTGATAACTAAGTGAGAAAATCTGCTCTTGAATTTTATGTTCGCTGATGTGATTGGCTGACCAAAATTATAACCTCCAATCAGTAAGTTGTATCTCTCTGTAAAGCCTAAGGAGGCTTTAGGAAAACTGAGGAGTGTAATGTGGTCCAGGATACTAGCAACGTTTAAAATATTTTATGGTTAAGGACAATTTATTTCGCTCAAAAAGGCAGCATTACAATAAAATGGGTCCATAAGAGACAATAAAATCAGTATATAAGAGGAAGTCTGAAAGTAGCACCGGTTACTGAAAATTTATGTGGAAATCGGTTGTCATGGTATGGGCATGTGTTACGGAGCAATGAGAAAAATTTCGTGAGAAAGTTTTTAGTATGAATGTCGATGGCTATAAGAGTAGGGGAAGACCAAAGAAACCAAGGATGGACTATGTGTATGATGATATGGTTAGAAAAGGGGTGTATACCGAGATGAGACTAATAGAGAATTATGGAAGAAAAAGAGGTTGCGCCGACCTCATATAAAGTGGGATCAGGGCAGGAAAATGGTGAGAAGGACAAAAACAAAATAATTAAGATAAGCGACGATTTCGCTGGGTTATAAACTAAAATTAAGTTTTAAAACACAGTAATAATTTGCAATATAAGTATTATTGAGAATATCGTGCTTTAGTAACCTTTTAAAAGTTGCAAGAGATTTCATTTCCTTAATTACTTCAGGTTTAGAGTTGAGAATGAGATCATATACGACAGTCTTTCTACCGTAGTTTGCCTTCAGTGTTCTTAAAATATCTTAAATTCCTTTAATGGAAATATGGCCTCACCTCGTACTGCTAAATGAGCTTGAAGATGCCAGATTATTTTTGCGTTAAGCCAGTAAGCCAAGTAACTCATTGCTAAAATCCTTCTGATTTGAGACAGCCCTTTCATAAAAGGCTTCATATGATGTACCTAGGTACTCGTACAAAATAATTATGTATTAATGGTTTGAGGCACCATAATTTGGGGGCAATGATTTGCCATTTTTAAACCCAGTCCAACCCTGAATATATAATATTTTATTACCGAAAATAGAATAAATGCCTAACAGTCATTCGTAACTTACTTTTTAATTTGCCAGAAGTCGTAAAGCACTAGTAATAAAAAGCTTTCAATTTAACAGTCCAACAATATCCATTGCGGCGTATGATTTAATCAAATTGTTCACTCCAACCAGCATACTGCAATGAACATCATTGAAATATCAAAATCAGACCTTTTCCATCGTGTGCTTCCTCGTCGTATTGATGATTTCATTTAAATAATATATTTTAAATGAGCTTAGGCCAGAATCAGGGAGTTCCAGGTACTCAACATAGTCTGGTGCTAGATCGTGCTATGGACGGTACTCACCGCGAGCATTCGCTGCGTAAATTTGTTTTTGTTACGTCATTCGTGGAACAAACATTCGTTCGCAATCACAACCATTACAATTTGTGGTCTGTATTTGCAATCACGGACAGTGTAGGTAGTACGGACGCCGTGAAGCGAATGCTCGCAGTGAGTAGAATTCTTACAAAATTTAAGTGCCGAATGCATGAGCTTGAAGTTCAAAATTGTGATTGCCATCAAAATGTCTGTATATTAATTTATAGTCATGCATTACACACTTTTACATTTTTTATGACTAAACGCGCGAGCTGGCTCAAATGGTTTCCATTGCAGTTGGAAACTGATTACAAATTTAAATGGGATTCGTATGGTAACGCGTATCGAGTGTGGGTTTAGCCATCCTTGTTTTTAAACACGTTTTGTGCTCTAAATTACTTTTAGGTACGGCTTTTTTTAGATGCCGCCGTCTATTTTTGTACGAATGCGGTGTCGCTCCATCAGTCACTACTTAGCTTATCTATAATCAGATTAGATTATTTATAACTAGCTGACTCGGCGAATTTTGTAGCGCCTCAGAATCGATAAGAATGAATGTAAGAAAAAACCATTTACCTTAAAAAAAATAATCGTGAATGTTTCCCATGTTTTAATAGTATTCTGCTACTCGGGGCGGAGACAAATCCAACAAATCAAAGATCATAAAAATCAGTCCAGCCATTCTTGAGTTCTGTTATAAATGGTGTAACTAACCCGACTTTGTTTTATTTATATAGATAACGGACCAAAATACCTCGCATATTTTTTTTTTATGAATTTGAAAATCATCACTCATAGTCCGTGCGTCTTTCATATATAAATAATACAGTAAAAAAATCCATCTCTGAGGTACATTAAACCATAAAAGATTAATAAAATAAGTCAACATAATCTTCCACGCTTCGCCAATTCCCGCATTAGCAAACATTTATTCGGCGAAGTACGTCAGAAAAAATGGCATTAACACACTCGTACTTGTTGAATACGTCGGCAAACATTGATAACGTATGCTAAATATATTCATACTCTCACCGAAGTCTCTGAAACAGGGAAGTTGCACGGTGCACAGATTAAAAAGAAGCTCCTCCCGTATATGTTATCCTGGTACTTTGAGTTCTTCCAGCGTATTTGTTCTTTGCGAAGTAGATTAGAATTTATCTTTAACTTCGCCTTAGTAATCAGCAAACAAAGCAAACCACTAAAAGTTTATCAAGACGTATTTATTGCCTTTAATTTGTTAACAATTCAACTTGTCGAAGATTTAATTATGAGTGGTTGCTATAGTTGTTACTTGGTTTGATCAACAGGTGAAATGAGATTTGAGAGCAGATTCATTAATCAAACATCAGAACGCATGGGTCAGTAGCGATTAAAATAATACAGGGTGGCATCGACATCGACGCACATCCTGGTACCATGGATTTAGTGCATGATTCTGAAGCCGTTGAAAATTTTCGTCGGTTATTAAAAAACAAAATGCTTTTCCATACATTTTGACCGCGAAGGTAAAATATTGCACTCTTTTCTATAGCTGTTTTTTTTTTTGAGAAACGATAAAAATTCTAATATCATGATTGTTCTGAATTCATTGTTTCTGTTTGCGCGTCAATTCCTCCCTTAATATCATTATTATTAAAAACTTAAGTGAATCTTTGCAAATAAGTTTGTGATTTAATCAAATAGTAGGGTTCAACTACACGTGTTGCGATGGCAACACCTAAGCCAGCCCTTGAATGAATTAGTAATTTTTTCTATATTGTTGTCTGTGACCTTTAACCTAACAATCCTACGCCAAGGCTAATAATGTCAGCACTCCAATATGTCTACCGGTGCCACAATGACCCGGATACATTTGATAACGCCCATCACTTTGATGTCCTACCTTACGCTTA
Organism: Luperina testacea; assembly: GCA_927399505.1. Classification (NCBI taxonomy): domain Eukaryota; kingdom Metazoa; phylum Arthropoda; class Insecta; order Lepidoptera; family Noctuidae; genus Luperina; species Luperina testacea. The sequence goes on from OV656764.1 coordinate 16,651,466, forward strand.
ACGTAGGTATGTCTAATTAAGTCCATTGTATGAGCACTATAGGAAACAAAAGAACAATGACATGAAAAAGTATCACCATTAATCTGTGTACCTAATGATGCCGTCACAGTGGCCACGAACTACCCTCGTAGAAAACTCTTGCTACAATTGTTAAAGATAAAGGAAAGTTACAGAGTAAAAAAATGTTGGAGATGAATCGTACAAACAACAAAACCGAATTTAATGAACTTTTGATTGCAATTTGCAACCAGAAAACATCACTTCTTCCATACTTACTCATATTATAAAAGCGAAAGTAACAATGTTTGTCTGTCTGTCAGTCTCTTTGTCTATCTGTCTGTTACCTTTTGTTGTCTTAACGACTAAACGTATTTCGATGGGTACACAGGTGAACATGACCGTCCAGGTCGATCATCTGACCAGCTCGAAGGGCATCATATTATTTGGTTATCATCAGAATGCATACATTTGCGAATAATCAAACTAAGAGTCATTACTAAAAGTCATTACTTTTCAAGTATTCTTTTATCTACCATCCAGGTACGTCTTACGAAACATCGCCATATTTTTTTCACACAGCCATTTGAAATAATCTGCCACAATAGTTATTGCTCGATATGAAAATGTCTAACCACTTTGTCCGGTCCTCCTTTTCACACCAAAAAAAAAAGTCGTGTCCCAGTAATTATTTTTATGTAATGTTACTTAGTTTGATGTACAAACGCCAGCACATCAAGCTAGTACAATCTGTCAATTTTTTTAAATAGATTTTCAACTTTATCGCTAATGCATAAGGTTCAAAGTTGATTGGTAAAATTTGACAGTTTCGGGTAGCTTGGTGTGCTGGCGTCTGTACAGAATGCATAATTGACGGCTATGTGATGTGTCCTTTATACCCTGTATGTCACATTTTTAAAGACAGTAATTAACGGTAAAGTACGGCAGCTGGCTGGTATGTCAAGTTTATGAAAAACTCATATTTTCCGATCTTTGATTTATTTCTATCATTAAAAACTTCCATTTTCGTTAAGCTATTCAATTCCTTTTAAAATTTTTTTTTTGCCATTTGTCTGGCTTCAAATTCAGAACGTAGAGTCCATTCACACTAATTTTACCTCTGACAGCCAAAAACAACCTTATTGTAATGAGAATAAAGATCACTGTGATTTTGACAGACTTGTAGGTGGCAGCAACCCAAAAGCGACCTTATTCGAACTAGAATAAAGATAGCTGTGATTTAGACGGGGATGCAAAATCAAAGGTAAAACAACTGGGGACCTAAAAGGCAACTTTGGGAGAATCATAAAAGGATAACACTATGAATTATAATATGGCGAAGACAGTCCTGGTTTTTCTTTTTTTCGCAGCACTACGTAGATATAATCAAAAAGATTGGGATTGGATTTGGATTCGATTGATTGGTATTTTAGCAGAGACAAAAAAGAACTGAAAGACCCTTCACCAATGGGATTTGATACGATTCACTCAACAGTTAACTGTCCATTATGATTCATAATGTTATGCTTTTATGATTCTGCCAAAGTGGCCTTTTTAGGCCCCCTGATGTCACTAATGAGAGAGATTTACTTTTTCTATTGTTACCGAATCTAGTAAAAGTTATAGGATAATCACACTATAATGTTCCCACAGCAGGCACACAGGCCTCCTCCCGGTGAGAGGGAGTGGGCCATAATCCACCACGCGGGCCCAGTGCGGGTTGTTAGATGTCACATGTCTTTGAATTTTTTTTTTTTTTTATTTGAATTGGGTTTGTTCTTGACTCTAGTCTAGGTCAGAGGTGGCAGAGATAAAGTCTAAGATGGAGTGATCTTACTCGGAAGAAGCCTCTTCACTCTTATTTTGATTTTGAGATTCGGGTTGTATGTACTCGGAAACACAGACGCAGGTAGAGAGGTAGAGAATTCCACTCTTTTGCTGTGCGCATTATAAAGGACATTTGAAAACGCTTAGTGCGAATTGGTGGAATAACAACTAGCCAGGGATGGTAACTTGCAGTGCGTCTAGATGTCCGAAGATAGAAGGGGGCCGGTGGAATGAGGTAGTGGAGTTCTTGGGCACACTCACCGAAATACAATCTGTAGTGGTTCAAGGATATGGCGGTTTCCTCACGATGTTTCCCTTCACCGTTTTGAGAGCAGTGGTGATGAAATAATCAATTCAAAGTAAAGCACCTGTTTGGGTTCTAACCTACGACCTACAACTCGTAAGTTGCGGCCGTTACCACTAGGCCATAAGTTGTACGACGATTTTAAATTAAGTACAGATGCCAGCACATCCAGCTACCCGAAACTATCAAATTTTCCCAATCAACTTTGAGCCTTATGCTTTAGCGATAAAGTTGAAAATCTATTAAAGAAATTTGACAGATTGTAGTAGCTTGATGTTCTGGCGTCTGTACATTAAATAATCGTTTTATCTAAGAAGGCAAACCAATCAATTCAGCGTATCGCAGTCCACTGCTGGACATAGGTCTCTCCCAGACTGCGCCACAGCACTCTGTCCTCCGCCTTTCGCATCCAGTCTACCCCAGCCACCTTCTTTAGGTCGTCCGTCCATCTAGCTTGGGGGCGTTCCACACTACGCTTGCCGATATGCGGTCTCCGCTTCAGGAGTCGTCTGCTCCACCGGCCATCGGTCCTTCGACAGACATGGCCAGCCCACTGCTACTTCAGTTTGCTTACTCTGCAAGCTGTGTCGGTAACTCCGGTTCTTTTCCGGATAATTTCATTCCTGATTTTATCCTTCAAAGAGGCTTCGAGCATAGCTCGCTCTATAGCGCGCTGAGCGACCTTGAATTTGTGGACCAACCCAGCAGAAGGCAAACCATAGCGTGTCTATTACTGCAATATCCTTTTTCCAACGTTAACAGCCAGTATCAACATAGAAGAAAGCCCTCCCACGCTGATAACAAAATATTTTCATCGAGTTTAGACCCGTTATTCATAAAAATACCCTTAGAAAAACTCATAAATCTTACCTGTCATTATCATATTCCATATTCTTTTCATTATAAAGACGGCCATCGATTTATAGAGTGAAGTGGCTGTCGATAGAACTGAAGAAGTTTTAATGAATAATTTTGTTTACAGGAATGACAAACTAATTTTCAAAGTGTTAAGTGTTCAAGTTGAATGACTTGAACACTTGCAACTAAACGTTGCTTGCAACTAAAAGTTCACCATTATCATAATTTCAGCACGGAGTTATCTAATACCACTAACATGACTGATGCGACTTTACAGGATGTATTATTAAGGCTCCTGCAAACAGGCGCGACGCGCGACGTGAATTGCGCCTGTTTGAAGGCACCGCTCGTTGCGCGACTTGCGGTGCCTTTGTGTAGCGCGCAATTTTATCGCATGTCACGCCTATTTGAAGGAGCCTTTATGTGAAACATGTTTTGATGGAGTGTGTGCGGAATGGGGCTTTGAGATTTAATTTGCTTGGACCTATAAATATGTATGATATTGGAGAGTGTAATGCTATCTTGGCATGTCCTTTATCGGAACAAGCTAGGATACTGTACAAACTGGCATTCATTGTTTTAAAGTAAGTGTAGTGTAGTGCGATCTCTTTTTAGGTTTATTTGATTGGGCGACGTTATCGCCCAGCGATAAAGCCCTTGAAATAATAGAAAAAAAAAGTGTTCAAGTTGAATGACTGAAGTTGTTAATGTCTCAGTTTAGCGCTTGCAACTAAATTATCACCATTATCATCACTTCAGCACGGAGTTATCTAATGTCACTAACACGACTGATGCGACTTTAGAGGATACATTATTTTGTTTTCAAATCAGTGTGTGTACAGTCACGAGCATAAATATGTATACACTTGGCTTCATTCAAAGACGATTTTTTCCTTTAGTTTTGAATAAAATTTTATGTTATTACCAACAAAGTATTTTCGAATCCATAGGTTTGTGTAAAGTGTCGTATTTCAACGTTGCATTCGTTATTTCACGAAAAAATCGCAATTGAAAGTTGCCAAGTGTTGACATAATATTAGTGCTCGTGACTACAGCTAGCGAAACTCGGCATACGTAATGGGTATCATTAATCAATTACGATAAAAAAAAGTTTTTCTACATTCTCAGAAACTACAGCATAAAGGCTTGTACACACAGGCGCGACGCAACACGCGACACAAAGGCACCGCAAGTCGCGCAACGAGCGGTACCTTTGTGTCGCGCGCGATTCGCGTCGTGCGTCGCGCCTGTTTGCAGGAGCCTTAATATCGAGTAACTACAGCAAAGCTCGTACCCAGCGGCCACCGTAGAAACTTGAAATTCTGAGTCCAGCGGCCAGGCTACTGGTAGTGTAGTAACTTGAAATTATGAGTCTGGAAAACCATTAGCATCATTTTATTTACATTGGATATCGATACACACTCGTCTGTGAAGTTTCGTCAGCTAATTTAATTTGACCCTGTCTATTCTGATTCTATAAGTCCTAGAGAAAAAATTGAGCTTTTATTTTATTTAAAATTGAGTCCCTTTCCTCGTTTTTCTGTACGACCTATTGTTTAAAAACTACCCATACTGGTTAGAAAAAAATTGCTCGTGCAGAACCGTACAAGTGACAGAAGTGAAAATTCTTAAAAAATAAGAATAAGAGGGATTTAGTGTGAGAGTCAGAGAAGGTAATAACTTTATTCTCTCTCACGCTATTTGCTTTAACGTGACGCGTCCTTGAAATTTCACTCTCAATTCTCGTCCAATTAACGAATCGCTGCTAAGAAAAAAATAATTACGTTGTATAATCGGCCTTATAACTAAGAGTGACTGATTGTTAAGCGTTGGTTTCTATCCCTAGATTATACTTTTGTACCGTAATTGGCTTTTCCGTTGATAACATAATCAGTTGCAGACTTATAGTCCCGCTTCAATTTAATTGTTTTATTTTTTATTTAAAGGAACAACAAACAGTAACATTATAAGAACTTACAACTAATTTAACAAATTAATTTTAGTGATAATAATATAACCCACAACGCTATCCACAGGTAGACATTAGCTTAGAAGAAAACAAAAATTGTAATCGTTAAGAGTTTTATTCGCAGTGCGTGCATTAATCAATTATTGTATAATAAGCAAAAATAAAGTTAAAAATTTAGACAAATCATCATCTGCCGAGCCTTTTCCCAACTTTGTTGGGGTCGGCTTCCATTCTAACCGGATGCAGCTGAACACCAGTATTTTACATAGAGCGACTGCCTATCTGACCTCCACAACCCAGTTACCGGGTAATACGATACCCCTTGGTAAGACTGGTTGTCAGACTTTCGAACTTTTGACTACCCGTAACGACTGTCAAAGATCCACGAATGACAGCCGGGACCACCGGCTTAACGTGCTTTGCGATGAACGGAGGGGTCTCGGTATGTAAAGATGGTCACCCATCCACAGACCAACCGCGGCAAGCGTAGCTTAGCCTGATCGATCGACCTGTGCGGCTGTTATTATTACAAATATATCATATATCCATACCAATATTATAAATTCGAAAGTAACTCTGTATGTCTGTCTGTCTGTCTTTATGTTACCTTTTCACGCCTAAACCACTGAACGGACTTCGGTAAATTTTGCAAGATAGATAGATTGCATCCCGGGGCCTTCCCCGGGATGCAATCTATACATAGGATAGTTTTTATCGACACGACATACGTCGCGGGCGTAGCCGTGGGCGGAAGCTAGTGTAAAATAAGACCATAGTAAGTTTGAACATTTTCAGAGAGGGTACACACACGGGTTTTATTTAATAAAGAGGAGCGGGTGAGGTTTTTGAATTTACTCATTGGACAATTGAAGATGCGTTTGGCACTATGCCCGATGAACAATAGCGATATAGTAATCATCTAGGTATTCAGTCAAGACAGTTCTCCCTACCTGTTCGATGATAACAAGCATCACTGTTAATAATACAACCCAATAAACCGCACATAAAACTACCAAAACTTCCATCTAAGATTTATTCATTAATATTAAAAGCGACTTAGAACCGAATACGTTATTAATTTGCAAGCGGTGCTCAAGATTCAACGTCGTATTTAATTGACGAAGATACTATTTCTAACAAGCAACTCATTACAGTGTTCTTTCCAATTACTGTTGCCCTGGTACACAGAGCTTACAAAACGGTACTGGACTTAGGTATTCAGTTGTTTTGAAGTTCTGGGAAACCAGTTATCTGAACTAAGCTTTAAAGTAGATTGGACGGTAGATTGTTTTCATTGCGTTCTGTGTATAAGTTATTGAACTTATATTGGAAACTGTATTATCTACAGTACCCGGCGATAAATATTGCACATCGACCTTTGGAAATTGGTGTATGTTATATAAAGAATAAAAATAATTATCAAAAGAAGCAAATAATAATTGTTTTAACAGCTCATAATAGATACCTGACTGTTTATATTTCGTGCGACAGAGATAACGCTCTACGAAGCCGAAATTAGCCGATTGTCTCTTTCCAAAGGTCGATGTGCAATTTTTGTCGCCGGGTACTGTAACATCTTTTTCCTATTCCTGCTACGTTCTCACATACACATGTTATTTTATTATACTTCGATTTGTCTTGGGTTTGCGTTTTATTTAGGTTTTTGGCTAAAGCCTAAATCAATGCGGCTGTTATTGCTTAATAACAGCCGCATAGATCGATTAATCAGGTCGATCGATCAGGTTAAGCTACGCTTGCTGCGGTTAGTCTGTGGATTGGTGACCATCTTTACACAACAAGACCCCTCCGTGCCTCGGATAGCACGTTAAGCCTTTGGTCTCAGCTGTCATTCGTAGATCATTGACAGTCGGTACGAGAGAAGCCCGAAAGTCTGACAACTAGTCTTACCAAGGGACATCATATTACCCAGTAACTGGGTCAGATAGGCAGGCGCTCTATGTAAAGTACTGGTATTCAGCTGCATCCGGTTGGACTGGAAACTGACCCCATCATAGTTGGGAAAGGGCTAGGCAGATGGTGATTTGTCTACTCTATAGTCATACTTCTGGTAATAGAAGCGAACCGTTTGCCGCATTTGACCTTTTCAAAGGTCATCACCAATAACCTATGAATGCCTATTAGTCAGTTTGAGATTAAAAAATCAATCAATTAGTTATAGTTACATTATAGTAAGAGTAACTTATTGATAGATTTGTATAGGTACCCTCAATTTGTATCTTTATACGAGTAGATATCTTTTTTGGAGGATAGATCGAAAGCTTAACCGATCAATTTGTCTATCCCTGTCAATGCGGGAAAGGGTGTTTTTCACTTCGAAACCCTTTCGTGGTTCAGAAGCTACGTTAAATTGTCGGTCCTCGTTGTCTTTGCGGTATTAACAGCCCCCTAATTCTCAAACGACACTTTGAAATTGAAATTGTTTATTGAAATTAATTAAGAAAAAAAAGCCGTGTCAACAAAATGTTCAGATTGCTTATTTACTTGGAATATTAATTGTAAACATGAATAAAAATAAAATTAATTTTACGGATTATAACTAGTAAGACAAAATAAAAATAATTATATGACATAAAGTAAAAAAGGCTTAAGTATCGATAAACATTGGCGGTCTTACCTACGCGACGTCATTATAATCTACAGAATTTATATAACTTGTTTTAGCAATTTTATTAATATTTTTTTTATTTTATCTTTACAATGTCCTTAAGATATTGTTGTCATTCAACTTGAAGAGACGATGACAGCTTGAGATTTAAAGGCGATGAAAAAAATCAGTTAAGTTTGATAATCGTATGTGTTTACTTCCCAAGGGCAGAAAAAGTCCGAAAAAGACAGAATTGCCTAAGGCTCTTTGTTCACGGCACGGTTTCTTTACGGTACGGCGTATAAACCATCTCAACAAAAACTTCCATAGTAATCCATATAACACTGACTACCAGTTACAACACCCGGCGTATAAACCGTGCCGTAGAAAAAAAGTCTCCGTCAACAAGTTTGCTTAGTGATCCATATAACACAGACGACCGTGCCTAGACGAAGAAACCAAAATTTTTCACTGCAAAAAAATGTTTGTGTATGCCTTAGGCAGTTTTGCCGATGTACCTAATTGGACTTCCGAGGTAAAGGGGAAGTGTCGCTTCATGTAAAATACCGATTTATTTATTTTCACTCTAGTTATCAAAGCAGATGTTACCTTGGTTTAGCAAAAGCTAAGCTTACTAACTTATATAAAATGCATGTATTTATTTATTTTTAGCGGTCAACTGTCAAAATCGATTAGTTAGCAATGAAAAATATTTAAAGGACATAAAGATTTATCAAAATAAAGTCGAAAGACATGTGCTGTTGACAAATACAATTTAAAAGTAAACGCTCTATAAAATAGAGGTGGTAATCTACTTAATAAAAATCTTAAATTCATTCATTCATCATTCACTAACAGACAAGGCACGGCGTAAGCCGTTGGGTCCGTAGAAGCAGGACATTTTGCACAAGATTTCTTTAATGAAAGTGAGCAATAAGAAAGGGTTTATGAACATTCATCCCCTAAAGGGGTTAATTGGGGAATGAAAGTTTTCATTCTTGCGGATGGGACATCTCATCGGGCACAAGGTTTGTATTAATACAAAACATTAATTCGTTCTAACCTTTTTTTTTTGTTTCCGGGGTGGGAAATCCTCATGGATGTCCGCCGCCCTGGGGCGGGCGGCGGGGTCTGTCAGACTCTTACTGACTAAAAACCACCCCGGTGTTCCATCTCACACCTACGCCGGGGGTCGCGCGAACGTACGAACCATCCGCAACCCCCGACTGGTGCCGGCCCGCTACTGCGGGTCTCGTCGAGACAGGGGGGGAGTGATAACTTATCTAAAACTATTAACAAAACAAAATATGTCGTCGAAAAATTCCTCCGCACTGACTCACAAAGCGTCTAGAAGAATTGAATTTTGCAACAAGAGTTCCATTTCTTATAATGAAAGAGAACAGTAAGGAAGGATTTTGGGAAATTTGTCCCGTAAAGGGGTTATATGGGGATGAAAGTTTGTATAGAAGTTCGTAATTTTCACCGCTGGGAATCGCCATCGCGCATGTGGCTTGTTTGTGATAAAATACAATCTTTTATTTTATTTCTTTCGTATTTTTAGTCAGCCAGTAGGTATTGTTCCTAAAAAAAAACAAAATGCTGAATATTTGCACAACCCAGAAATTCGGGAAAATGCAGTCCTGTGTGATTATGCACATTTCGAAAATGCGTATAATATTTCGTATAGTATTTAAATTTTCGCGCTGAGCGGCTATTTACTATTCGTCGAAATCATTCAAAGTGACTTGTTACCATGTCGAGAGAATTCCCTAACGAATGGAAGTTCACTAACTACTGATAGATAGCTCCATACGTGTCGAATAAAGGTCCCTATTGGTTTACATAACATACATTACAGTTGATCAAATAACAGCCCCCGAATAAATGTATAGAACTGACAATCAACACAATATCGTTACTATCGAAAGAGAAAATCGAGTGAAATTGAAACCGAATAGCAATATTTTGTTTGCCAAACATAATAGACAAAAATATCAGGTTACATGATTGCATTGACATTGACATCTAGGTATTGTGTATAACCCGTTTGACGTCCTTCAAAGATTTTGTTTCGCATGAATTATTCAACAAAAACAAATAAATATATTCTCACGAGTCCCGAAGCAACATGCGGTACAATAAATGTAACAAAGAGATATTTTTTAGATTAAACGTGGGACACGCACGCCATGCCGCTATAAAATGGGATTCTTGATAGATAGGTAATATTGCCCATAGGTATGCGAAGGGTAGAGGTTTATTAAGGGTTACGATTATTAAGGGTGCACAATGTTTATCATGAGTTTGCATACCGTACCAAATAATAATAATTTGGTAATAAATCTCGTAGGTTTTGATTCGTGCTTGATCTTTGTTTATATTGTTCTGTCGATAAAATCATTTATTTTGTACAAAACTCTATAATAGATTTTTGCAAGGTTTCATTGTGTTTTAATAATAAATATATGCATGAGCTTAGAAAGCTTCAGTATAACATTCAATTTATCTACATAATTTTTTAAATGAAATTGCCTTATCGTTGGATTTATATTATTCAATATGTTTTTTTTTAAACATTTTGAATTATCACAATTTACAGACTTACTTACCAAGTACTGCACTGATTTCAAAGACCTCTATGTACTGTATTAATATTCATCCTCATTAGCGTCCTAAAAAAATAACGAAAGTTACGACAGTACGCTAGGAGAATAATTTGTTTAATTGTATTTTACACGGTTTTTTCTACAATAATTTTATAGAAATTGAAGTGAGGTTGACTTCACTTGTTTTTTCTAGCCTACGCTGTTCTCCTGTCCTGTCAAATTGTCCGGGTCCCTTGTTGTTTCTTGGGCAAAGATCTCCCCTCCACTCCTTCCAAAAATCAAACCGTAGTAAAATGTAGAACATAAAAATTCTCACAAAGTTATAATTCAATTATCAAAGCCCTGTCTAGTTGTACATGGTTCTGTGGTTGAGCAACAAGTAAGATCGTAATGACCTACATTTGAGCACGCCCTTTCGATATAAAATGTCACCCCGAGTTACATTCGAAGCTAGTGCTTTATAACCCGAGCAAACGGCGACGGGCCAAGTAAACAACATGCCTAATTAAATGGCCGTAATTTGTTTGTACAGACAGAATAAACATCTTGGCGAATACCTAATGGAATTATTGTAAAAGTAATTTGTGTGAAATGCCTAAGATTATTTTGATGAATGAGGGTTAAGGCTCCTTCAAACAGGCGCGACTCGCGATAAAATCGCGCGCGACACAAAGGCACCGCAAGTCGCGCAACGAGCGATGCCTTTGTGTCGCGCGCGATTATATCGCGTGTAGCGACTGTTTGTGGGAGCCTTTAGAACATGATGAATGGTGAGTTGAAATAGTTGATGTTTAGACGTTTTAAAGATAAATTCTAATTATTAAACTTGACAACCTTTTTATAACCTACAGTAAAAAGCAATTACCACCTTCATCACTGTCAAAACTAAGAGGGTCATTATAATTATAATGAACAAATCCTTATTTCAGTCGAAAGTCGTGCATTGTTGGACAAAAGGCCTCCCCCAAGCACCACCACTTCGACCCGTTCAGTGCATATAGTGAACAAAATACTGGTAACCAATAAGTACCTGATACTATGGCTAGAAAAGAAGTGAAAACTTAGGTGAATTGAGCTTGAAGTGAGCTGTCAATAGTGTCAATCCTCAGGTGAAATAACAGCTCACGTAGTCAGTCCCAAAGTCACTTCACGTCACGTCCAAGTTTTCATTTGAGATTTAACACAATATCGGCTGAGTTAGTCAGAGACTTTTGAAAAAACCGAAACGTGCTACGCTCTGATCCAAATAATTTCGATTATGTTTAGTAGGATGATGATAATATAGACAAACAATTTGGGCCCACGTAGCTTATTACCATCCACTCCCTCTCATAGAGAGGAGGCATGTGTTTCAGCAGTGGAACATTATAGGGCATATACCAGATATTAATAGAATAATCAGCCTATAATATAGGCTGATTATTCTATTAATATCTGGTCAATAAAAATAATTAACACCAACAAATTAACACTTTGAAGGACACTAAACGAGACACAATAAATTTTTTATTTGGTATTACTCGAGGGGCGTTAAGTGTCCCGCAAAGTGTTAAATCAACAAATTGCTCATTAAGGCGAAAGCGCCAGGGTAGCCCGTGAAATCCATTTTTTTTTTACGTTTTTTGCAATTTGCTGGTCAGTATTAAGTTGTACGTTGATTAATATATGATTCGCGACCGTAACAAATATGTATTTACAGAATTATAATCATTAAAGTCATCAACACAACTCTCTAAGACCAAGTAATCCCACAGAATGACTATTTCATGAAATCTTGACATTTTGGGATTATACTAACCTAACAAGTTTTATTACTGATTCTAATGATTATAATTCTGTAGATACAGTCATATTTGTTACGGCCGCGAATGATATTTTGATCGACGTACAACTTAATACTGATCAGCAAATTGCAAAAAACGTAAGAAAATTTGAATTTCGCGGGCTACCTTAGCGCTTCCCCCTTAACACAACATTTTTATCCTACTACGCCTACATACAATGATGGAGCGATAAACTCTTAACAAGGTTGTATGAAGTTAATTAGCAAAGTTACTTATATCAAAAACGCGGTTGTTAGCAGGTAGAGGCTGTGGGGCTTCACTGTACACCGCATCGAGTTCCAAACAAACTTTACATTCATGTTTTGAATATACATGAAATGTGCGTAAATTATGCATTGAAAAGAGGATTTCTGGTGTTTATTTTGATATTTGTGGGTTGGAAAATGTTTTTGAGTTTGTGCAGGGAATGTTTAATGTTTATTTGGGAGATCTATGTTGGGAAGTGGATAAATGAACCTACAAAAAAAAAGTAGCGGTACACTACAAGACGGAGATACTTTTACAAACATAATCACTACCCTATGATTATATTTGTAAAAGTATCTCTGTCTTGTACTGTTCCGTTACATTTTTTTCTTGTCTTCTTTTTCTTTTCGGGATAAATTGACCATTCTCCTTTGTAGAAATAAAATATATTTTTTAATATGTTTGTGATGTATTACGTAGGCTTAAAGCATCATTTCACCTGAGACTGATTAAGTGTAATTTTTTATTGTGACTACTATATTCCGCACCATTTACATGACCACTAAGTATTTCATTTTAGTATTACTGTTTGAATTTAAAACTACATGACATTTATAAGAAAACTATAATCTATATGAATGTATCTATGTATAACAATTATAATAATTTAATTTAATTTAATTTGACTTAATTTAACTTAATATCTATTTTGTATTTAATTTAATTTTTCTGATACTATGGGTGTAACGTATGTGTAAAAAAAAAAGACTTGCCTGAAATAAATGTTTTTTTTTTTTTTTAGGATAATTTTATATAAATAAGCGTGGATAGATTTTGTCGTTTAATTTTAATGAAAGTTAATTCCGTTGCAGTGTAATTTTATATTAATATTTGTACGCCGTCAATGGCAAAACATACATTCTACATTCTATTTACAATACCTATTTTTACAACCCCCTATGTTTTATAAAAAAAAAATTTGACTTAGACTTTTCCAGTCGATGGAATTTTCTTTGTTTTTTTTTATTATAGTTTTGGCCAGTAGTTGCCTACGTTGATAGCGGCATCAGTGGCAGTCTTTAGGTCATCTAAGGTGCTGGTGAATGAGCATTCCCTATTGCTTTTGTTAGTTCTCATTTGCTAGAATAGTTTCTAATTTAGTATGGCTATCCTGTTGCTATTTATATATAACACAGCAATAACAACATAACAATATGCCTATCAATTTGCGAAATGTTGTGATTAAAGCAACATCGACTCACCCTAATGAATACAGTCAAAATCAAATGGGGACAGATGGGATTGGATTTTAGGGATCCGTAGGTACTCAAAGCCAACAGGACCCTTTTACTAAGCATCCGGATCCGTTTGTACGTCCGTCTGTCCGTTCGTCTGTCTGTCAGCACAATTTCAACGGTCTACCTATTCCGGTTCATGGGATACAGTTCCATGAACCGTAATATGGTAGACCGTTGACCGTTGAAATTATTATTAAATATTTCCGCTATAACAACATTTAATAAAAATAAAATAAAGTTAAGGGGTACATACAAGAAACGTGTTTCTTTGGCGTTGTTTACCAAAAAAAATATCTTACCTTTTACCTTTCGTTTACGAGTCTTTTTACTTTCTTACCTGTAAAATTATGTGAGGATTTATAAGCCATCAATAGCATACCAAAGTAGACTAAATCTTTAAGTTTACATAGGCAACAAAGAATTAATTGAGTTTACCGGTAGCCATCGATTTTACGTTAGTTTTATGTGAGTTTTATGTTAGTTTTACTTAAGCTTACTCAAGTAACCCTCCCTACAACTTTCGGGCACACATCAAAAAGGTAATCAGGTACCGACCTACCCGGTAATATAAACTTTTCTCCACAAATTATTTATTTATTTACTTTTGTTTTCAAGTTTTACGAAGGGTTTCATTTATACGTTTTGTTTGTATTAATGACGTCGGAATAATGTCAATGTTTATGGAACGGAGACATCGTTTCATTTAAGTAGTTGAAACGCGATTTGGATTACGTTACGATTCCAATTAGTGTGCGTTGCAGTAGGGAGTTTCATACAAAGAATAGGTACTGAACGACTCGAATTGATACGGTGCCGATCCCTTAACGGTTTGATACCTTTATCCTTAAAAAAAATCCGTACCGATGATTTCGTTGCCTACGTGTAGGCGTGTAGGTACAAAACGATTTATAGAAATTAGCACACCGACATTAAAGACATAATAATAGATCAACGTACCAACCGATCATCCTTAAAGGCTGCTGCATACAGGCGCGACCCGCGACGCGAATCGCGCGCGACACAAAGGCTCGTTGCTCGACTGGCTGTGCCTTTGTGTCGCGCCTGTTAACCTGAGCCTTTAAATTAAAAGTTTACGTTAATGTTTTCATATTGTTTGTCTAATTTTTTGGACAGGACCTCATGCTCAGCAGTAGCGCTTGCGACCACTAGACCTACGAAGCAGTCAGGTGTTTAATTTTGTAGGGGAAAATATGAAATCTACGCGGAAAAAGTCGCGCTAGAAGTGCTAGTAAAAAAAAAGAAAAAACTAAAACGTTGGTTGAGCTTCTTTACATTGAGGGAGGGCCCCCCATCCCTTGAATTGGGTACGGGCCCCAAACGGTATAGTTACGCCACTGGATTCAGTACATGATTCTGAACCCCCTTTTGCGCGTCGATATCCCGTCAGCCTATAAGTATTAAAATTATAACCATGAATTCAGCACATCATTCTAGACCCTTTTAGCTACGCTTGCCGCGGTTGGTCTGTGGATGGGTGACCATGTTTACATACCGAGACCCCTCCGTGCCTCGGAAAGCATGTTAAGCCGTTGGTCCCGGCTGTCATTCGTGGATCTTTGACAGTCGTTACGGGTAGTCCAAGGGTACCAAGGGGTATCGTATTACCATTTACCCAGTAACTGGGTTGTGGAGGTCAGATAGGCAGACTCTCTATGTAAAATACTGGTATTCAGATTTTAGACCCCTATAGAATGATGTGCTTAACTTTTGTTTAGCTACAGTTTACGCGTCGATATGTCACCATGTATGTCGCGTGAAATAAAATAACTGCCGAGAAATTCCACGTATCAACTTGATTGATAACACACAAAAAAAAACTGAAACAAATTACCTGACGGTGACGCACCTAAATTTATCTTTGAAAATACTATCAAAATGGACGTCAAACGAATGGTCAACTCTATAGCGGGATACGAACAGGAAAAAATAGTCTGGATCGTTTTATTAATCTTGCTTGCATCAGACGGCCATTGGCACCGGCTGTGTTTACGTTGGCTGTATATTGCACAAAGTCTGGTTCAGATGACGATTTAAAAATGATTTTTGTTCAATTATTTTGACTGTCTCATTGATGGATTTCTCATTGATCCTAGTGGTTGCAAACGCTACCGCTGGACATGAGTTTCTAGGTTCAATTCCCATGCCGGGCAAAGTGTGGGTTTTTCCATCTGGGATTTCTCAGTAACAGCCTGTATGTAGTCTGGATGTGTGCCGGATTGATGGCAATATTGTAGCCTCGCCCACTATTACATGGGACAAACATAACTAATGAAATGTGGTTGTACAGACGCCAGCACATCAAGCTACTACAATCTGTCAAATTTCTTGAATAGATTTTCAACTTTATCGCTGTAGCATAAGGTTCAAAGTTGATTGGGAAAATTTTACAGTTTCGGGTAGCTTGATGTGCTGGCGTCTGTACTATAATAGGTCACCTCTGTCTAACACTCGGGAAAAACAAGCATGATTTTATGTGGTATATTTGGAGGATGAAGTTTATAGACGTCCTTGGCATCGCGCTTTTTTTTTTAATTATTATCGAATGGGCCCGCTCTTGTCCTCGATCACGCCTGATGGAAAGCGATTAATGAGGTCTGTGATGAAACGAGCGTGCCCAGAAGATGCCTAAGGCACTGGAACTCCCACGAATCGACGAAACACAGTAGGCTGCTTGACGCCGGACTCCGGTGGTAGGGCCAACGCCCGCCTAGTTTGCACCCGCAAATCAGGCGGGCGTTAGCCCTACCACCGCAAGGTAAGAATTGGCCAGACAAGGAGTTGGGTGTGACTGTCCAGGATGCGTTGGGCGCTCGGTTCAGTTGAGTGCCTAACTGTTGGAACAAACTGCATTACACGAGGAGGCTTCTTCATGCATCCCAAAAATGTTATTTTTCTCATTCAGGGTAAAATAACTTGTTGAGACCCGTCGAAACATAGTCAAATTGGCACATTGACGTCGTTTGCCACCCCTGGTCAAGTATGACAGTAAAGTATTGCGTTTTAATATGACAATGAACATTATCGCCCACTTGCAGTTTATTAAATGATCTTCGTACAACTGCGCAGGATAAAAACAACTTGAATCACGGTCAAGGTCATCGCCGGGCTCACATCAATAAAACGAATATAAAGAGATATCTACGTATCTGCGTTCTGGTTTCTGTTCATCAACAAAATGAGTCTTTAAAAGATAATTTAGCTACATAGCTACGAGTAAATGGTCTTTAGACTCATTTAATACCAAAGACTCATTACGGCGGAATATTAATAATTATGATGACTAAAATAACCCAACATACATAATCAGTCTATAATTTTACCACTGCTGGGACACAGGCCTCCTCTCGGTGAGATGGCACTCCCTCTCTCCGAGCGGTCCACTGGGCGCAATCCACCAGGCGCAGGCGGGACCAGTGCGGCTTGGTACGTGGTGTTGCACGAAAATAGTAATAATTTAATTGAAAATAGCTGACACTATTCAGTTACACATACTATTACCGCAGATTTGTTTTTGAATTGATTACACAAACAGAACTGAATGAAAATATATGTTCAGAGCAACCTAGAGCACTAATGATTTATTGTCATTCCACGTAAATTAGACAAACTAATGAGTAAACTGAAATAGCGGTTAAAATATCAATAATAGGAAACAATTTGAGGTATTATGATCATTCATTTTGCCCGCATGTAACTTTTGTCTGTGGCCTATGTATGTACAGTCGCCAGCACATCGACCTACCCGAAACTGTTAAATTTTCCCAATCAACTTTTAACCTTATACTTTAGCGATAAAGTTGAAAATCTATTAAAGAAATTTGACAGATTGTAGTATCTTGATGTGCTGGTGTCTGTACTTGACTACATTATGTTACTGTTTTAAATTGTCCAAATTACGTCGTTGAAATACCTATAACATAATATAACCAGCCTATAATCTATAATGTTCCCACTACTGGGATACCTACAGGCTTCGAGAGGGAGTGGGCTACAATCTACCACGCGGGCCCAGTGCGGGTTGGTAGATGTCACATGTCTTCGAATTTTTGGTTCTAGGACATGTCGGTTTACTCACGATGTTTTACTTCACCGTTACTTATGCCATAGACAAAATACGTGGAAAAACTCACCGTCTTAGTAAACTCTAAATATCTCAAGACCTTTTTTCCAAACAATCTCAATTTTCCCTGCTTCTTTCACCGCACCTGTTGAAGATCGTGTTGCTGAATAATGCTGACTAACTCCCAGTAATCCTTCGATTATTGATTGACAAACGAGACAGGACAGCCGATCATGGTGAAAAAGGTTCTTTTGAAAAACCTTTTTGTTAATGTTTTATGTTTTCACCTGTAATTGTAATCCCCAACGTCACCGATAGTCCTTTTACAATTATTTTAATACTGTCAAAACCACAGTGATCTTTATTTTCGTTACCCTATGGATGCTATTGGGTTGCAGCCACTACCTAATCGGTCAAAGTCACAGTGATATTTATTGTTGTTTTAGTAAGGTTGCTTTTAGGTAACCGCTGCCAGAGCTAAAATAACTATGAAAAGACGTGTACAATTAGGATACAAGGATATTTTGGCGCCAAAATCGGAACTAACTCCATCTTCTTTTTCAACACAATATTTTTGTGACAATTTCACAAATATTTACCAACAACGTTGTCCCCCCCCTGTCAATGTCATTTATGCGCCAAAAGATCTTTGTAGCACTATAATAATTACTACTTTTTTAAAAATTCCGATATATGTAATTGTGGATTAATTTTACTATTCTGGTTTTAGTTTATTTACTGTTATTATATTGAGAAAGAGAGTGATACGTTCAATGTACTGTAGCAGTCGTAAAATATAACTTTCAGACAACCAACCTTACTTTCTCAATAGGGATTAAAACATCCGCGATTGCTTAGTTAATATACCCCATTTGAGAATGAATCCTAAAAGGGAATCACATAGCATTGATTGACGAATACACGCGTGACCTTCCATTTGATTGAGGTGGAGCATTTTAACGGCCCTTGTCCAATAAGGACATCACTGTCCATTACGATGTGCTGGACATTAAATATGTATTGCGAAGAGGTCAATTATAAACGCGGGTAAAAATAGAAAAGAACAAATATAAGTGGGTAGTTAGGTTTTAATTGGTTTGTTATTTTTAAAGACACACGTATCAAACCGGTAAGGGATCGTCACCGTATCAACTCGAGCCGTTCAGTATTATTTTTATGAAACTCCCTACTGCAACGCACACTAATCGTAATCGTAACGTAATCGCCTCGCCTCGGGACAAACTCACAAGCCGCGGTGCAGCGGGTCGAATCTGTAAAAATCTCACCGTGAAAACTTAGGTGAAGTGAGCATGGAGTGGAGTGGAGTGGAGTGGAGTGGAGTGGTCAATAGTGTCAATTCCTAGCAAAAACAAACTCACTTCACCTAAGTTTTCACGGTGAGATTTTTACAGAATAACACCGCTGTGCGTTACGGCTCGTCGTCCCCGCGCTTACGTCTCTCCGTACCCGAGCTTACGTCTCTTCGTCCACCCTTGCCCCTCTCACCCTTCCGGCCTGCCTGCTACATCATCAACCAGCGGTCGGCGAGCCGTAAGCGCGGCGTCGTCGCCTGGCCGTAGCCGAGTCGATGTATTGGAGCTTCTGATCCGCTTTGGTTACGTGCTTACGTTAGGTAGACGCCTGTTTGACGGCGAGGCGAAAGGCGATACGGTGCCGATCCCTTTCCGATTTGATACATGTGCTATGACCTTTAACCACCGGCCGCTGCAGCTCCTATGCCACACTGTGTTATGAATCCCCATACAAATCTTAAACTCGAGGATGCAGCGCTGTATTCACTCTATGTTTGCACGACCGTTCAACAATGTATCTATAGTCCTCCAGACCCACGTCCGGACCATATTTCTCCGTATTTCTCAACGGAGACTAACCTTCGCCGTGGGAGATAATAGTGTATAAATGTGTGCGCTGACACAGGTGCACTCTATCTTCCCTCAGTCTCATAGTCTGATGGGACGGCAAGTAATCCGACACGACCAGAGAGTGAGATCTGACGCAGGACCAATGGCTTCACATGCTTTGCGAGGCACGAACACCGCCAACTTCTAAACTCCGGGCAGGTAATAAGTCATTCTTATTGGAAAAATCAAATAACACTGCCCGAACCCACGCACACTAGTCACGTTTGTAACCACGATACCAACGGGGCAGTTAATTACGTAGTCTATCACAGGCCACTGCTGAAAAAAGGCCTCTTTCAAGTTAAGCCTTTGTATGCATTTTATACCCATGCCGTAACGCCTGTCCGTCTTAAGATAGAAGACTTCAAACATTGCCAAATAGGATAGATGACACGGAGATTTCAATCTGCCTAACCTTTTCCCAACTATGTTGGGGTGGTTCAATCTAACCGGAGGCGGCTGAATACCAGTATTTCGCATGGAGCAATTGCCTATTTGCTCTCCACAACCCAGTGTCTTGGTAATATAATGCTCCTTCCTTAGTAACTCTTGTCAGACTTTCTGACTTCTGACGACTGTCAAAGATCTACGAATGACAGCCAGTACCAACGGCGTAACGTGCTTTCCGAGGCATGGTGAGGTCTCAGTATGTAAAGATGGTCACCCATCCGCGGATAAACCTCGGCAAGCGTAACTTAACCTGATCGATCGACCCGTGCGGCTGTTAAGCCACGAGCACATTAATGCATACCTTTTTATATAATTATATGCAATTAGCTGTGTATCATACCAAATTAATGGCCATGTCCAATTTTCTCGACTCTTAAAGAGAGAATTGCCATTTGACTGCACATTTGGACTGATAAAAGCTTTCTATAATAGAATCATACCAGCCTTCAAGCCGAGAGTAATTTACGGCATATTTTCCGGAGTTCCGGTGTGAAAATAAACGGGCATTCGGTAAAGTTTCATACATTTAACTTTTGTCACAACGCTGTTCTGTCCTGTAATGCTGTGTAATGAACTCGGATGCGAAAATGTATTTAACTTTAGTCGAAATTGATTTTATGGATGAGTGTGCAGTTTGTCGAGTTTATAATAGGTAACAATATTTGTGATGCGTGAAAATGAACTTATAAAATGAAATGGAACGTTCTTACGGGACTATGCAGGGGAATCTGCAACCACATTACAAGTTTTCCAGCACAATTTTGAAGGAAAATCATATTCAATTGCTTAATAATGTTTGAAATATTTGTCTGCTTGATCAACAACGTAAATAACACAATGAATATTGTTGATTTGACAAAATGAATGGTATGACATGAATTAATGAATAGCATGGGAGAAACCAATTTCTTCCAACGTTGGGCTAAAAAAAAGTAAGTTTGAAAACAAAAATCGCCCTTACAAAACCCTTCTGAACGAAGGGTTTTATAAGCCCATTTTGATGGAAAAGTGCCACTAGCATGCAGTAAAAATAAACTTTTTTAGAAATTAAACAACCTACTTATAAAAAACACTACAAAGTGATGCATAACTTTAATTTCGGAAGTCGGTGTCGTTGGTTCCGCATTTTCGTTTTTTGACACCAGGGTCTTTTCACTTAGTACATTTTTATTTTGTATTGACAAAAAGGCTTGAGCTATAGTTCCGTCGTTACTCAACAGATGGCCTATCTGTACCATTTTCATGTATAATAAAATTTTAAAATATTATGAAATATTGTCTGAAGATTTATAAATTTAAACTATTTATAAACTTAGTAGAAAGAAAATTAAATAAAATGATAACAAAATTCAATAAAATATTTCTATAGCAACACTGAGCCATACCCAAAAGAATAACGTTTCATTTCAAGAATTAAAGGCAACGCTAAGGAAAGTAACATTGTCATTATTTTAGTTTATTTCCCTCGAACAAAAAAACTGAGCTTTAAATAACATTAGTTTTTCAATCGCAGGTTTACCGTATATGTATTAAATAGTTTGCAAATTACAATTCAAATGAAATATTGGCACTTTAAAAAGTGTCATGTAAAGGAACGACATTGTCAGCCATTCCGGCATTGTTGTTTCAGACAGTTATTCTTGGTGTTTTGTTTTTTTTCAGTTTTTTTTTTGTTTTGTTTTTGTTTTTTTGTGTTTTGTTTTGTTTTTTGGTACCAGTACAGTATAATTTAATGTCTTTGACCAGCACAGATAAAGATGTTGATTCGGCTGACGAAATACAGAATCAGGCTTTAATATATCATAGCAAGAGAAGGAAAATACACAAATTAAGTACTTAATACAAATAATATCGTCTGTATTGTTTCTAGAAACTTAATAAAACTTTGTGACATTTAATTTTGTGTTTCTTTTTAACCAAATATAACAATAAAAGTGAAAAAACAAAAAGGAACTATTTCTTAAAGAGTACACGTGTGTGTGTGTGTGTGTGTGAAAGTGTATAAACGCACATTGCAAGTTGTTTTGTCGTTAGCCACCAGATGGCGCATGACGTAGAGGTCGGCTGAATACTCTATACCCATATATATTAATGTACTCTGTGTTTGACACGGACTTCACTCACTTTTTAGTTTTACCTACCCCACACAAATTCAATTAACACTAGTGCATTGATGAATTGAAGACCTACTAGAAGAATCATCAAAATTCGCATAGAAATGCCAGAGATACAGTGCATTTATGCATATAACTTCGTACATAAGAATAATTACTTAATGTATTATATACTAAAACCTTTCTGAAAGTAGGTAGATCATATTAATGAAGGAATGATCAAAATTGCTTTATTAGTTTTTGAGAAAATCGCGGACATACAAATAAAAAAGGAGGTTCTGTAGTCGACCCATATGTATGCAACATATGGGTCGACTACAGAACCTCCTTTTTTGAAGTCGGTTAAAAATGTGAAATTGCAGATGGAACCGCTTGCACTCTCACCACACCTTTAGAAGCACTTACTATGAAAACGGTACCCTAATTATTTTTCATCATAAAACGGCATATTAAAATGTTTGTTTACTAACGCCCTTGGATCTGTTATTTCACCGAATTTATGTTTCTGCCGAGTTTAGACGAATGTTTCGTTTATCTACAACTAACACCTGCCCGCGACTTCATCCGCGTGAAATTTCACCCTCTCCCATTCACCCTCTTAGGGGTGGAATTTCTAAAAACCCTTTCTTGGTGGATTTATTACTCTTCACAAAGAACACACACTCCAAATTTCATGTCTCTAGGACCAGCGGTTTAGGCTGTGCGTTGATATATCAGTCAGTCAGGACTTTGAATTTTATATATACGACATACATAGATGTTTTAATGTCTGTTTTGAAATACGGTCAGGTAAATTAATTATTCATCAAATTTACACAGTGGGACAATTTGCTCTATTACAGCCATTACTATATACAGACAATTTGTGAAATGTGAAATGTTTATTTATGTAAGTCGATCTTTTGGGACACTTAAGCGCGTCAATATTTTGTTGGTCAATATTTCAAAACTTTAATGGCGCCGGCATTGCGTAGCTGACTGATCCCAGAGAAGAAATGCTGAAAAACTCAGAATTTATGGTCTCTTTTAAAATCCAAACATTATATTATTACGATTTAATGCGAGTCTAACAATGCTATTAGTCTAACAATTTCATTTGGTAGTCAATACATACCAAGACCCACCGTGCCTCCGTTAGTTCCGTCTGTTATTCTTGGATCTTTGGCAGTCGTTATAGGTCGTCAGAAACCCGAAAATCTGATAACCAGTCTTACCAAGGGGTATCGTATTACCCAGTTACTAGGTTGTGGAGGTCAGATAGGCAGTCGCTCCATGTAAAGTACTGGTAATCAGCTGCGTTTGGTTAGACTGGAAGCCGACCCCAACATAGTTGGGAAAAGGCTAGGCAGATGATAATGTTAAGTCAATTCGTTAAACAATTAATTTCCCTGATTTTACATTCAAAGTTTTTAGATGATCTATGAGGATAATAAAACTAACTGGAAATCCATTTACTTAATAATTTGGGGTAACGTGGGGTCGAGCGTAATTAATTCGGTAAAATCGTTACATAAGTGTAGCTTTTGTTTTTGGAGCCGAAAAATCAAATAATAACTACCGTCTACTATTCGGCATTTTCATCGAGTTAATCTACGTGTTGATTTTAGCGCGATTAAAACTTTATAGCGGTTTAAGCGCTTTACTACTTTGGATGCGGAACAATAAAACTATAAAATTATTCATGAAGCTACTGCAGCAGCTCTGTGGCTTGCGTTAAGCGTAGGTTACATTAATATAGCGGGCATGTGGTATCGGATTTAAGGATCCAAGGGTTAATTATTTGGAGAAACATAAATTTGGCATGCGTAGTATTTGTAATAAATAAATAAGTCCTCCAGATCTTCCACGCGCGCCTCAAAGAGATGTCAGCATCAAGGGAGGGGCCCGTCAGGGCCGAAGCCTGCCGGGTCAGCGGGATTGTCCGAAAGGGTTACCGCTGGCCCGGAACATAAAGGGCTAAGGAAGGAACACGGGTGGGTTTTAGTCAGTAAGAGTCTGACACTCCCTTCCGCTCCACCCAGAGCGGGAGGGGTCATTTGATGATTTCCCATCCTGAAAAAAAAAACGTCCTCCAGATCGAATTTCGGTCATGGCGACCAATTTCAGCGGAGCCTTCGGCGCGGGAGATATTATTTATAGTGCACAAGTATGTGAGCAGACACAAGTGCACTCTCTCTTTCCTCACTCTCATAGTCCGATGGGACGGCAATCCGATACGGCCGGAGAGACATCAGGCGCAGGACCAACCGCTTAACCTGCTTTCCGAGGCACGAGGGTATCACATCGTCAACATCCAAACTCCGGGCTGTTACCAAGAAGAAACCCAATAACACTCCGACCCGGGATTTGAACCCAAGACCTCACGTTCAACAGTCGCGCTTGCGACCACAACGCCAACGGGGCAGTCAGTATTTGTGATACCACGTAGGCAATCCACGCTAACCAATTGTTGTGAAATTTGACTGATAGGTAGCCTTGTATTGAATACTATTGCTACTTTACCGTGACTTACCGAGTTGTAGCTCATAGGTTCAAACCCAGAGAGTGTTTTACTTGGTGTAAAATATTTCATCACCACTGCTCTCAAAACGGTGAAGGAAAACATCGCGAGAAAACCGGCATGCCCTAGAACCAAAAATTCCCAGACTTGTGACATCTACCAACCCGCACTGGGGCCGCGTGATAGATTACGGCCGACTCCCTCTAACAGGGAGGAGGCCTGTGTCCCAGCAGTGGGAAAATTATACGCTGAGTATGCTACTTTACTTTTTAAACAAAAAAAACGACCACAAGTGATACTTTTATCGGGGTACATGAAGACTGCAACCGCGGGCTGTTGAAACTTTTTGGTTTACCTTTTTAATAGAAACACCCTGGCCACTTGTTAGACCTAGGTACTTATTTTGAATGGATAAATATTGTTGTCATTCTGTGTGTGTCAATCCAAATGTGCTCCATATAAGCGTTGTAACAAAATCGTATTTTATTTCAAAAGGTTATGGGCCTTTAATCGATTTCAAAAAAGTGGACGCTCTACATATATTCCTATTCAAAAATGGCAAGTGGCGATTCTTCCCTGGTAAGCCCAATACAATCCACAATGACATTCTCAAAACTACGTGGAAAAGAAAATTTTCACACCTGGTCGTTCGCAATGGAATGCTACCTAGTAGATCAGGATCTTTGGGACATAGTGTCAAAACCGGCAGATCTTACAACAGCAGCAAATGCTAGAAAAGATGCCAGAGCGAGGTCTAAAATATGTTTAGCATGCCACGAAAATGTTTATCCTGTGATTCAAAATGTACCGACGGCATGCGATACTTGGAACAATTTAAAAAAGGCCTATGCAGATTGTGGTCTTGTTAGAAGACTATCTCTAATGAAAAAGCTACTAGCTGTGAAATATGAAGGAAATATGGAAAAGTACGTGAACTTAATGTTGACTACTCAGCAGGAACTGCGCGGCATGAACGCTGCCATAGAAGATGAGTTTTTAGCCATCATTCTACTAGCAAATCTTCCTGAAAGCTACAAACCACTTGTTATGACCCTGGAGCACTCTAACACGAAGATAACATCTGAAGCTGTAGTCTTAGCACTTCTTAAGGAAGATAGCCGACCATCACTGACTACAAGTCTTACTGTACCTGATGCAGCATTACAATGCACCGTGACTAAGAAAAAGTCTTTTCATTCGAAGAAATGTACATACTGCAAGAGATTTGGACACTATAAAAATGAATGTAAAATCTTAAAGAAGAAGCAAGAAACTCCTAGTATTAATACTACTAATTACACTTCACACATTACACTTTCATCTTGTTTTAATGTGTCTCATTCCTCTTCCTCAGATTCTTGGTACATAGACTCCGGTGCTACTTCTCATATGTGTAACAGAAAGGAATACTTTCGTGAAATAACCCCTGTAATTAAGCCTGTCACTGTGGCCAACAATGACCAAATTCTATGTGAAGGTGAAGGTACAGTCGTCATTAATAATACTAATAATATTAATACAATTAAAGATGTTCTTTATGTTCCCCAACTAGCTGCAAACTTATTATCAGTTAGTAACTTAGTTAAAAAAGGCTTTATTGTTTTATTTTCCCTAAAAGGTGCCACTATTCTTCAAAAAGAAGGATGTAAAGTCTCAGGTTCTATTATTGCAACCGCCTCAAACTTCAATGGCATGTATAAACTTAATGTTCCTGATTCGCAAGCTCTTTTAACTACTTCCACAGAGTCTGCATTATTATGGCATAGACGCCTTGGTCACCTTAATACTAAAGCCATGAGTATTTAAAAAAATAAGTTTGTGGGCATTAACTATAATGACACACTGAACAATATCTGTGTGCCTTGCCTACAAGGCAAACTAGCAAAGAAACCGTTCAATAATTCTTCAAGCAGGTCAAAAAATGATCTAGAAATAGTGCATTCTGATGTTTGTGGACCCATGAGTACTCAATCTTGGGGCAAAGCTCTCTATGTACTCACATTCACTGACGATTTTTCTCGCAAAACTTTTGGATATTTTCTAAAACACAAAAGTGAAGTGTTCTCTAAGTTTGTAGAATTCAAAAGTATGGTAGAAAATCAAACGGGTCACAAAATAAAAAAGTTTAGGTCCGATTGCGGCTCTGAATATATTAATCGCAATATGACTACCTTTTTGAAAGAGAACGGAATTTTGCATCAAACTTCTGTTCCCTATAATCCACAACAAAACGGTATTTCTGAGCGAGTCAATAGAACTATTATTGAAAAAGCTAGGTCCATGCTTCAAGATGCTAACTTATCAAAAGCATACTGGGCAGAAGCAGTAAATACTGCAATTTATCTCAAAAATCATTCACCTACTCAAGCGTTAAATAATAAAATTCCAGAAGAGATTTGGACTGGAAAGAAAATTAATCTTTCACATTTACGTGTCTTTGGCTGTGAAGCACATGCACTTATACCCGTAGAAAAACGTACAAAACTAGAGTCAAAAACTCGAAAGTACATATTTGTTGGGTATTCCAGTCAAAGTAAAGGCTTTCGTTTAATTGATCCCCAAAATCCTCGAGTGGTTTTGACCGCGAGAGATGTTGTCTTCATTGAGGATAAGCCTTCTACTAGCGACACTCAAGATGTGTCTCAGTCACAGACAAGTGACATAATTCAAGTACAAGATACTGAAACAGGTTTAGACATGGAAATACCTAAAGTTTCACAAACTGAAACAACTGAAGTTCCAAATACGGAAATACAAGAAATCTCAGAAATAGAAACACCTGAAGTGTTTTTTGACTCCGAAAATGAGACTATTGTGGAACATCCCCATGTTAATGTTGAAAGCGAAAGGAGATATTCCCTTAGAGACCGACGTCCACCAATAAGATATCCCAACAATGACACCCTAGCAAACTTGACTTCTACGAACTTTGAACCTGAAACGTTTAAAGAAGCCATGGAAGATGTTCATAAAGACAACTGGCTTAAGTCAATGGAAGTCGAATACGATTCACTAATTAAGCACGGTACCTGGATTTTGGTGGACAGACCAAGTGACCGTAAAATTGTGAAATGTAAATGGGTATATAAAATAAAAAGGGATACATCGGGAAATATAATAAAATATAAAGCCAGATTGGTAGCCAAAGGGTTCACCCAGATTTACGGGGTGGACTATCATGAAACTTTCGCTCCTGTAACTAGACTATCAACTGTCAGGTTGCTAATAGCTTACGCTGTTCAGCATAACTTAGAAGTCGATCACTTAGATGTTGAAACTGCCTTCCTTTATGGGACCTTGGACGAAGAAATTTATATGACTCAGCCAGAAGGATTTATAAAAGAGGACAGCAAAAACAAAGTATGTCTTTTAAAGAAAGCTTTGTATGGATTAAAACAATCCCCTAGACAGTGGCATAAAAAAGTTTGCGAAGCAATGGCAAAGTTTGGTTTAATGAAATCACAAAATGATAATTGTGTATATTATCATAAAAACCAAAATAAGCTTCTTATCGTCGCCATATTTGTGGACGATTTTTTCATATTTTCTAATGATAAGGAAATGAAACAAAAGTTTAAAAGTGCTATTAGCAAAGAATTCTGTGTCAAAGACTTAGGTTCCTTAAAAGACTGTCTTGGTATGAGAGTTTTGTATACCAAAAACGGCATTACTCTTGACCAAACCAATTACATAGATAAGCTTATTTCTAAATTTGGAATGAGTGATGCCATATCAGTTTCCACACCCATGGAACCTGGTCAAAAACTCACTTACAGAGACATTAATGACGACCAGCCAGATTTACCTTACCAGCAGCTCATTGGATCACTAATGTATGTTTCCATTGGCACTAGACCCGACATCTCACATGCAGTGTCATTTTTAAGTCAATTCAACACACATTACGGGGAGGTGCACTGGAGAGCTGCCAAGCGGGTACTGAGGTATCTTAAGGGTACCAAGGACCTGAAACTTCACTATCATAAAGTCATGCCAGACTATCCCATCGGTTATGTAGATGCAGACCATGGAAGTAATATCATCGATCGTCGTTCATTCACAGGTTTCTTTTTCATTATGAGTGGAGCACCAATTAGTTGGGAGTCACGCAAACAAAAAACAGTCGCACTCTCAACTACAGAAGCTGAGTATATGGCTCTTAGTGAAGCGTGCAAAGAAGCCATATACCTCAAGGCGTTTTTTAAAGAAATATTTTCTTTGGATCGCCCAATCAAAATTTATATAGATAATCAAAGTTCATTAAAATTATCTCATAACGACACCTTTCACGCACGCACCAAACACATCGATATCAGGCACCATTTTATTCGCGATTCACTTAATCGACAAAACCTCGTCTTAAATTACATTAACACACGTAATATGCCAGCCGATGTTCTTACTAAACCTTTAACAAAACTTCGACATTTTATGTGTCTTAAAGGTTTAGGTATAACCGAGGCCATAAGCTAGCTTGCTTTTGTTTTTGTATTCATTGTTTTGTTAAGTGTTCGTGATTATTATTTATAGTGTTTGTTATTAATTTATTAGGGTGTATATATTTTTTGTATGTCTGTATGTACAGGATGTTTCCATTACGGGGAGGTGTTGAAACTTTTTGGTTTACCTTTTTAATAGAAACACCCTGGCCACTTGTTAGACCTAGGTACTTATTTTGAATGGATAAATATTGTTGTCATTCTGTGTGTGTCAATCCAAATGTGCTCCATATAAGCGTTGTAACAAAATCGTATTTTATTTCAAAACGGGCAACGGCGAGTCTGCTATAAAAATACTTGGAATAAAATTGGCGCTCCATTACAGTACCCGGCGATAAATATTGCACATCGACCTTTGGAAAGAGAC
The DNA here is from genome assembly GCA_927399505.1 of Luperina testacea. NCBI lineage: Eukaryota > Metazoa > Arthropoda > Insecta > Lepidoptera > Noctuidae > Luperina > Luperina testacea. The sequence continues at coordinate 16,680,893 of OV656764.1, forward strand.
AATCGGCTAATTTCGGCTTCGTAGAGCGTTATCTCTGTCGCACGAAATACAAACAGTTCGGTATCTATTAGGAGCTGTTAAAACAATTACGATTTGCTTCTTTTGATAATTATTTTTATTCTTTGTATAAAATACAAAAAAAGTAAAGGTCGATGTGCAATATTTATCGCCGGGTACTGTACTCTATATTTCGCTAAGACAAGCACCAAGTAAATGCAACTTTTTATTTTTTTTGTTCAAGCTTAAAAGCCGTTCAAACTTCAGTTCGTTGTTCATTTTAAGTTTGAAGCTGAAAGTAGATTTTTTGTGTTTTGTACAAGAAGACTTTTTAAGTGGAAAGCCCTATAAAATATTCTTACTTTAAGTATTTGTATTTGTTTAACCTAGGCCTAAAAGATCCATGTATAGAGAAAATCCATACTAATCCATACTAATATTATAAATTCGAAAGTAACTCTGTCTGTTACCTTTTCACGCCTAAAGCACTTCGATTACGAAATTTTATCGAACGAATTTCGATAAAATTTGGCAGAGAGATAGATAGATTGCATTCCGGGGAAGGACATAGGATAGTTTTTATCACGATATTCCCACGGGATCGACACTTATGCGGGTGAAATCGCGGGGCGCAGCTAGTAAAATAATAAAACAAAGACTCTTAAAAGATAAAATATAACTTCTCTTCCAAGCACTATATATAACGACAGCTCCAATTTTTATGATCGAATGTGTTTCATGTTTTTCTTTATAGCAAAAAATCTTCAAAAGATAATACAAAGTTTCATCTTCTCAGTAAATATTACGCGTAACGAGATTAGTTCGATCCATTTTTGTTAGAGCCAAGCATCAATCTCTTATATAGCACTAGGCACTTGTTCCACAGTGTCACTTCAGGCGACGAGGGAACTTCAGAGCTATCCTAATATCCTTCCTTTGACAACGTGCCTGTTTGTCGTGTCATGCCCTGTGTTTTAGCTGATTATATTGACAATCCAAAAAGGTTCGACTGGCTGATCACAATGGTGATCTCACCGTGAAAACTTAGATGTAGTGAGCTCGAAGCGAGCGAGATTGACACTTTTGACAGCTCACTTCACCTGAGTTGTACAGAATAGCTATTACTGGTGCCTTCGTGTGTGTATGGAAGTGAATATAACATAGGATGCAGACCCGGATTGCTAGCAAGCAGGTTACAGTACCCGGCGATAAATATTGCACATCGACCTATTCGGTCCTATCGATTTTATACAACGAATAAAAATAATTATCAAGTGAAGCAAGTCATAATTGTTTTAACAGCTCGTAATAGATACCGGACTGTTTGTATTTCGTGCAACAGAGATAACGCTCTACGAAGCCGAAATCAGCCGATTGTCTCTTTCCAAAGGTCGATGTGCAATATTTATCGCCGGGTACTGTACACATTTTGAGACGGCGCGGTGTAACCAGGTGACCGTTATCAGCTTGTTTACCAGCCTATCACCCTTTGATTGAAACTGTGGTAAAATAAGCATGAAAGTAGAATAATAAATGCTGTGGAAATGCGTTCCTTGGGAAGCATGTCTGGTGTGACCATGAACGATAGGCAGAGAAATTATTTGTTAAAGCAATAATGCAGTTTAAAAGAAGATGTAGTGACAAAAATTTTAAAAAGAATATGGTTTGGTCATGTTGAGACAATGAATGAAAGGCGACGAACATAAAATGGAACATAGCTCCTCCTTTATGGATGTCGGTAAAAAGGTATTTACAAGGCAAAAGTAAGTGGAAACGCCGGGAGGGGATGCCCTAGAAGGACATAGTGTAGTACTTTATTGATGATCTTCAAAAACGTCAGATTCGTTGTATTCGCATACTTTCCATTTATATGTAACGGGCCCCTTCGTTGATGCTGACATCTCTTTGAGGCGCGCGTAGAACACGTACGTGCCGTCCGGCACGGGCGTCCTGATCGGACGGTGAGCTACCGATTACTCTCCGTCCGCAGCTCTTTTTGCTTCGTTTACGTTCATACATCTGGTCATACACGCATGGATGCCTTTTAATTAAAGTTGGTATGTATTTAAAATTATAATAAACAATGCTTATTTTAAATTCATTTTATTACTTAGATTCTCTGGTTTGGAATTCCTGCACATATTCCTTTTCAATACTTGCACAAGTATGTATTTACGAAAATTCCTGATATTGGTAAATTCTCGGGCCATTAAAAAAAACCTTTTGTACATGGAACGCAATGTTTTTGTTTGTTTGTAATACGCAACGTGTATAATTGTCTTTGGTCCCTGGCCCTGACTTCAGGCAATGGACAAAATTGACAACGTTTTATTGTTTGAATACGAGGCCTTAGGTTACTTTGTGTGTGTATTTTTTTTGTAATGTGCCTTTGTTTGTACAGGAAAAGCAATTTTTTATTTATTTTTCTTTCTTTCATTTCGACCCACATTTTTAAATTACTGGCTCGCCTCACCACTCGCTCTCAGTGTGACAACACCTCAACATAGCAAGGAGTACATCACCGTAGTATCTAGCTAATAAACCGGGGTTAGCCGGGTAAGATTGGATCGCACGTAACGACTGGGTTCGCACGGTTATATAGCTGGTAGGCTTAACCAGTTTGATCACTGTCTGATTGGGGCGTACTAGACAGAGTGGTTACTTAGTGCGTCTGAGTGGAAATATGGTATTATTTACGCAGTAAAATATGCATTGGTAGTAGATTAAAGCTCTTTGTCTTAGACCACTAAAGGATTAAGCCTTTTCTTAAATTAAATTTTGTTTTATTGAATAGTATACGCATGCCGTGCCTTAAGGCTACGTCCTAACCAAAACCGATCGTCGGTACGCGATCGTCGCACTCTTTTATATAAATATTAGCTGTTGCTCGCGACTTCGTCTGCGATTCCGGATGAAAAGTAGCCTATGTCCTTACCCAGGTCATGGTCTATCTGTGTGCCAAATTTCATTCAAAGCCGTTTTAGCGAACAAACAAACTTACTTTCGCATTTAAAATATCAATTGCGTTGGTAAGTCAGAACTCATGCGTTTTGTGTTTGCAGAATAAACTATTTTTCTTTCTTACTTACTTTGACTTTCTGGTCGATTTTTCAGTACCTATCTAAAATAATGTGTTATAGCCAAAGTTTAACAAACAATAATTCTCATGCCTGCAGCTACCGAAACGGTACAAAAACTATCCTAATACTAAAAGGAAATTCCCTACATTGCAGAAATTAATATCCAATTTCTTTTTGTTGAAACGCCCTTGATACCACAAACTCAAAGATTTTGTTTAAGAAGAGATACTAAAATAAGCACATTATTATGTAACGCTATGATTTGCTTTTGTTGCCGGCTCTGAAACATGTGTTTCGATAAGGGGCGTGTGTGTGTGAGTAAATGTGTAATTTATCAATCCGAACACGAACTCAAGGGAATCTCAAAACTTTGATTATTGGTCGTCTTCTTTGACGCGCGTGGTTGAAATTTCAATTGTATGTTACGTTTCGCAAATGAAAAGGAATGGCTAAGTAATTCTGTAAGCTGTTAATTTTTTCTGTGCACTATATTTGTGAATCTGATATATCAATCATATTATCACGGAGAATTACATTACCTACCGAGTAAAAATTTTGGAAAATCCAAAAGTGCACGACTCAACGCTCATTTGATCGTATAAATAACTACTTTGAATAAAAGAGCCATTTTCGATATGGTTTGTCCTATGGGTGAAACAGATCTATTGAAAAAAAATTGACTCAATTAATTGATTTTTTCGCAAGCTACAATGTTTTCAGGTTTCACACTTGATTGACGGGATTTTTTTTACAAATATTTTATTTTTTTCATTTCTACTGCATTATTTTTTTTTTGTTACAAACATAATTAATCTCTATTAAATTATCTATACAATGGTATATAAATTAAGTAGGTTTTATTTACTAGCAGGAGTATAACAATAGAAACAGTTGCAGATAGGAGACAAAGATTTTTTTTCATTCATAAAGCACTCTCTAGTACTTCGTATTGAGTCGTGCAAAATTAATTTAAGCGTATAGATCTAAAACTTTCCACTTGAGCATTTTTTTTGGTACACCAATAACAGTACTTATAAGGAATTAATTAAATAGAAAAAAAAAACAAAACTATACTGCTATAAATGCCTATTACAGGTATACGCAGCATAAATCACAATAAAGACAACAATGTAATCTAAGAAAACGCTTCCAGCATAGCTTGTCAATAGTACCTATTAGATTAGTAAGATTAATATAATTCAGTAATACACCGCTATAGAACATCGGAGCAGCATCTGTTCCTTGCTCCCAAGATGTACATAATTATGTGTATGCCCACAACATCCGTCACTGTAATCTCTTAATATATCTTACCTTGCAGAATGTGTGGGTCTCAGGTGTAGCAGAAGTTAGAAAATTATTCTGATGGTTGAACAGCACCTTAATGGCATACACAATCAGAATTACAATCCTTTTTTAGGGTTCCGTACCCAAAGAGTGCCAGTGGGACCCTAGTACTAAGGCTCTGCTGTCCATCCGTCTGTCACAGGGCTGTACGTTTTGAACCATAGTAGGTAGCTTTATCAGGCTATAATGTTCCCATTGCTGAGACACAGGCCTCCTCTCTGTGAGAGGTAGTGGGCCGTGATCCACCACGCGGGCCCAGTGCGCGTTGGTAGATTTCACATGTCTTCGAATTTTTGGTTCTAATGCCCGTTTGCTCGCGATATTTTATTTCACCGTTTTGAGAGCAGTGGTGATAAAATAATTCACACAAAGTAAAGCTCCTGTCTAGATTCGAACATACGACCACAACTCGTATGTCGTGGCCGTTACCACTAGGCCACCACTGCCCTACCGTGATAAGGAGACACTTGAAATTTTCACAGAGTTTACTGTTATAGCCGCTCTATCAACGAATACTAAAATGATGAGGTACTCAGGCGTATCACCATACGGTCGTACGGTGATACGGAACCCTTGGTGAGCGAGTCCAACTCTCACTTGGCCGCTTTTATATTGACAATTTATTCTTCAACAAGCTGTGTGCCATAAGGGATTTCCCATCCGAAAAAATGACGAACATCCATACATTTCATCATTCTTATAATACTTTGATTTATTTCTTTCCTTAGTGCTCACCTTCGTTAGATATATAGGAAACTGTGTTGAAAAATTTCGTGCTTCTATGTACCGCCCGTAACTTAAGGTGCCACTAGTCGATATTTTTTCCATACAAACGGGAGAGTAGTTACTCCACTGTTTGACATTGTGCATCCAAAGTTAAACATTATATCGTCGTTGCGCGTGCAAAAGTCACTATGTGTTTTTAGTGAACTTAATAATAATTGACCTATATGAATTATAACACTTAGCGTGTTTATACGGAACTTTCGATGTATGAATATTACATAGCTACATTCCTTAACTCTTTAAATATTGCACTTATCACATAGCTGTTTTTACAGTATGTGTGTATTGAAATAACGATTAAAACTGCATAAAGAACCAAAAATAACTAAATAACACATAGCGACTTTTGCACGCGCAACGGCGATATCGTTTTGTCTTATTATTTATGTACTTTGTCAGTACGGAAACAGAACAGTAAAATAAAAAGCCATTAAAAAGTTATGAGCCAACAAATATTCGTTTTTCCTGCTATTTTTAACGTAACTTTGGGTGTAAATAAGTAATAAAAGAAGTGTAAAATCTTCAAAACAAATTCAGTACCAACAAAGCTCAGTTATCGAAGAGTCTAATAAATTTTATTTGTAATTGATTTATGCAGTGGTTTTTTCATAAAACTCGATTTTCCAAAGGAATTATCGATTTTTTTTACGCGTATTTCAGTTCCGGTCGGTGTTTCTATGCATGAGAACTAGACGTTGTGCGTGTAGACTAGCGTCTAACTGCTCATCACTGATACTATCTCTTTCATACACTTAGCCAGATGAGACAACGTGCTTTTTGGCCATGACCATCAATGAGTTCGAGCTCTCGACTAGTTCCACCTTAAGACACTGCTTAGTGAATAATCTACGTTTAAGTCATAAACATGTCATGTCACTATGCTACACTATAAACTTTGTGGTTAAAGCTGTGCCATGTTTGTCAGTGACCGAATTTAAGTTTTTTAGTAACCAAAAAAAAAATTGAATATTTTATTTAAATTCAATGTTTTCTTCGGTTAGTTCAATATTTTAGTACCGTACACAGATTTAATTAGGACAACAAAAACAATCAGAAAACCAAACTGTAAAGGAACGTAATATTTGCTTTTATTGTTGTTAATCAGATATTAATTGTTTCTAGCAATGATGCTACTTATTTCGTCACATTATTTGTTCGAAAAGTAAATTCATTTTTGGTATAAAGTAGACAAAAAAATAGTAAGGAACAAATATACAGAACATATTTCTGTCGTCTGTTTTCTGTTATTTGTGTGGGAGAACAAATATGTGACACTTCCTTATGGTAAGACAGCAAATATACATATTTTCCATTACCCACTCCGACTTTTTCCTCTAGAGTAAATACTAATAAAATTGTGTACATTCTTAAGAGCTCTATTTTCTCACTACTCATTAATTCTGACGAGGTTTAGCGATATTAACTTCACAAGTATATTTGCATTTAAAAGTAACTTTTAAAATTGAGACGATAAAAAACTCAAACTCTAAGCATTTATTTCAATTAAACCATTTACAGGCACTTTTGAACTGTCAAGAAGTTGGTCAGTTAGAAAATATGACGCTAGTTGCCCATTCCAAAGTGGAGAAGAACGGGCAAGAAACTACATAGACATTCTTTTAAATTATATAAAAGCTTCAAAAGTTCTACAGAAAAGCTTAATACAAAAGGGAAATCTAAGCTATAATAATAATATAATAATCTTGTGAAAGACTGCACGGTTGACATCTGTCGGGCCACCGGCCGGAGGAATCAATCAGGCATATTATCTCCGGGCAATCTCGTCTAGCTAACGGAGAGTGACACAACCTTGTAGCCAGGATAATCCATCAGAAACTTACTCTGAAATATAGCCTTGTGGAATCGGAGGTGCCGTACTACAGGTATGTGCCCGTCGCATTTCTCAAAAAAAATGGCAATATCACATTGTACTGGGATGGATCCATCATCATTGACAGGACTATTGTTGCCAATAAGCCTGATATAGTGGTGATGGAACGATCAGAGCGGCGCGCAATGATTGTTGACATAAACGTCCCACATGATGAGAACCTCGTTAAAGCCGAGAAAGATAAACAAATCAAGTGTCTTGACTTCGCTCGCTAGATTGTCGACATGTGGGATGTGAACTAAGCGATAATTAAGCCGATTGTCGTGATAGCCAATGGGTTAATAGCCAAGAGTTTCGACCAACACCTGAGGAGTCTCTCGTTGGGCAGCTGGATCAAAGGCTTGATTCAGAAAGCGGTATTTCTGGACACGGCTCACATTATCAGGAGGGTCCTCTCTCTGGAGGCCTGACCGCGGTAGCTTGGACCCTGTTGCCGATACCGGTGGGCTACTATTTTTTATATTTTTGTTTTTTTGTCTTCTTGATTACAAAAATATTTAAGAATGTAATTTATAAGTATTTAAATGGAATAAAGGATATAATTATCTAAACTAATATTATAAACAGAAAAGAATTGATTTTTTGTGTTTTTTTTTTCTCTTGACCTCGATCACGTCTGATGGAAAGCGATGGATGATAATACGGGCTGGTGTCCGCAACTCAAGCGATGGATGATGTATGTTTGTTTGTTACGTTTTGACGTTAGCGTGAAAACAAACGCCGATTTTTTTTCAAATTCTACACCAAATTTTTTTTTTAGAACGGCTGAACGTATTTGGATAAAATTTGGCGCATGGGTAGACCATGATCTTGATTAAGACATAGAATACTTTTCATCCCTATCAACCTACGGGATCGACACTTATGCGGGTGAAACCGCAGGCGCAGCTAGTATTTTATAAAATACATCGTTTCTTAGAACGTACGAGTATTTCATGATATATCGGTAGGAAAATTAATGAAGTATACTTTATACTTATATCTTTCTTGTGTGACACGCCTCAGGTTGACTGACGATGTGATTTCGTGAGCTCAAATCATATCCCTTTGAGGCCTTTGTGCTGCTCTTATCGCGGTGGATAGATTTGTAAACAACATAATAAGTCAAAGAGGGTACAATGTAACAGGTTATATGCAATGTATTTTTGCTTTATTTGACGTATTTCTTGAAATAGAAAGGAAAAATCGACCTCGAAATAGTAGGGAAGAGGCAAGCTGATATTTAACTCCCATAGTCATGGTTTTCGTGAAGAATTTAGGTTTTGCTCATGTAGGTACGTTATATTGGGCTAGCCAGATCTATTTCATTAATTCGGGATATTTTTGCACCGTTTACTATCAAAGAGTCAAACAGCCAGATTGCAGCTTTGAATTGGTTAATACGCGCCAGTGACGTCATATTCTCCGATCACGTGGTCAGACATATTAGGAGCATACCTGTGCAGTTAGCTCGGGACTTTACCAAGGCCAGTGTGGTCCAGTTCCTATATATTTTCTAAACAGGAGCTGTAGATCCTTCTCGAAAACATAAAGTATTTTCCTCTCTCATTTTTCGTGCGTGCAATAAATGAATGTCAGTCACACACAGTGATGTTGACATCTCCGAAACTATAAATACTAATTATAACATTGAAAAATAGACTATTTATTAGCAGTAAGTAGTTTTAAACTTATTTTTTTATTTAGTTAGCTAGCCTATGAATATTCTCGGAGATATTATAGTGCACAAGTGTGTGCGTAAACTCTGGTGCACTCTCTGTTCCTTTACTCTCATAATCTAATATTAATAATAACTTAATATTTCCTGCGTACCAGGTCACGGTGGCTAATCTCAACGGAGATTAGCCACCGTGACCAAATTCGGTCTGGTGGCTATTATTATTATTAGTCTCGGAGATAGAGATTTTTGTGACCGACCATGATTCATAATCCGACCCGACAGTGTTTTGTTATTTGAGTCTGTATTAACGTAAGTTTTCTTTTGTTTTCAGATAGTGCAACCAAAGGAGTGGAGTCATGTGTTACTTCAGCATAATAGTGATAATATTCGATAGTTCTGTATTGTGAAGTGGTCGTGAATTCTCCGACATGCATTGGAGGCGTGACGTTCACCTGTTACTGCTGATCACCCAACTGTCTGGAGTCATTCTGGGTGAGTTTTTTTTTAAATTATTCGCGGAAACAGTGAGAAGAGATGTACTATTCAAATTCGTATCGGATGCTTTGTCATCGTGTCTTTGACATTTCGAAATTGATTCGAGATCGAATATTTTGTAAATTTGGTATATTACCTAAGATTTAACTGCGTAGGGGTATCGTATTACCCAGTAACTGGGTTGTGGAGGTCAGATAGGCCGTCGCTTCATGTAAAATACTGGTATTCAGCTGCATCTGGTTACACTGGAAGCCGACCCCAACATAGTTGGGAAAAGGCTAGGTAGTTCACGAGCTTGTAAAGGAGATTTTAATAAATTAATAAATTAACAGAAACAAAAGCTTAGCTTCATCCAATTACCTTAATCAAAGCAGCCGGTTATATTAATAGCTTACCCCTAGGTAGTAATTGAGTAGGATACTCAATTACCTAGTCGCTACTAATCGAACATACATAGGTTCTAAATACAGGTCCTATTAGGCACCTCTTAATAGTCGGCGGTGGACGTCGACTATTAACCTTTCTTCTTAAAGTAGACAGACAGAAAACGCTGACTCTAATTTTAAAAATAACACGATCGACGTGTAAAAGTGTTTGTACATACATACTTACTGAAATAAAATCATTTAACGAGAAGCGCGTAGAGCTAGCACCTAAAAACGAGATGGCGAGCTACGAACAGCGAGTTGGCGACGAGCGATTATTCGCTGATTGCTTACCAGCGTCAGTCTCTCAGCGAGTGATCTGCCAAGCGAGCGTGGCTGAGCGAGTAGTCTCCTTGATAGCTCTTGTCTCTCTCTTGACAAACGAGTACTCGCTGGCAGTGTGAACAGTCTGTGATCAATTATTAATACCGGGTTATTTTAAATTCCCTAAGTAAACTCCGCAGACGCGTTAGGTATCAATATTTAAACATGATAAAACAAAAAATTCAATAATTTGATGACTTGTTTTGTGGGGTCGTCGACCACAGTTATTATGTCACTTGAAATATCAGTTTAAAAATCTGTTGACGTAGTGAGTATTGATATCTTACACGATAAAATATAAGAGCGTTGAACTCCCAAAAAATAAACATCAAATCTTTTTATTATTTATTTTATTGTGTTTAGATATATTAATATTCACCGCGTCTGCGGAGTTTAGCTAGCCAATTTAAAATTACCCTGTACATGTATCTCTATTGTTTTACTAACACGGTACGGTCAGCATCAAAAGTCGATTAACACTTCAGTTTTTTTAATCTCATTTATTGAGCAAAATATTTGTTCGAAATTGCAGCAGAAGTAGGTATAATGCGATTTTGAACAAATATTTTGCTCAATAACTGAGATTTAAAAAACTGAAGGGTTAATATTTTGCTCAATAACCGAGATTAAAAAAACTTAAGTGTTAATCGACTTTTGATGCTGACTGTACCTACATTCTTTTGTACAGACGCCAGCATATCAAGCTACTACAATCTGTCAAATTTCTTTAATAGACTTTCAACTTTATCGCTTAAGCTTAAGGTTCAAGGTTGATTGGGAAAATTTGACAGTTTCGGGTAGCATGATGTGCTGGCGTCTATACGTTTCTTGAGCGAAATAATAGTTGATAGCTAATAGTCCATTCTTCTTTGGCGGTGGGACAGGCGCTTTAAGTCCCATATCTGCACAATTAATCGCAGCCTACCTTGGTCGAATTTGGTATTAACTTGCAAATAGGTAAAGTTTACATGCTGTAAACAATAATACTGGTGTTAACTCTGGTTGTAGACTCAGAAAAGAAGTTGGTTATAGTTGCAGCAAAGGATTCGGTTGAGTGGAAATAACATAACTTCACGCCTGTCTTCCCAGAATTGTTAGGCGGCGGTGTACTCACATATTAGCAGTTATATTAAAGTCTTATGTAATAATGAACGAGTCAATTGCCATCAACCCAGAAAAAAACAGACTCCAGTCTGTTACTAAGAAATACCTGATGGAAAAACCCTCCCCAACCTGGGAATCAAACCCAGGACCTAATCACCTAAAGCTCAAAAATAGCGCTTGTGACCATTTGACCATCGAGGTTGGTAGAAGTAGGTTTTAATTTTTCTGAATACAAGTTATCCCTTTGGATAACTTGTATTCAGAAAAATTAAAACCTACTTCTTCTTCTTCTTCTTCACACAACACCCCAACACACACGATACGCCTTGGTAAGACTGATTTATCATTATATCCAGACCGTCAAACGCACAAAGGTGCGTATTAAGGGCACTTTTCACCAAAGTCACTGACGTTTAACGGTCTGGATATAATGATAATCAGTCTTACCAAGGCGTATCGTGTGTGTTGGGGTGTTGTGTGGGTTGTGGAGGTCAGATAGGCAGTCGTTCTACGTAAAATACTGGTATTCAGCTGCATAGGATAAAGCTGAGCACACATAAGCATCATAATCCTAAATCCCGGAGGAATGGGGAAAATTTCACGAAGAGGGTTTCGAGTATGAATGCGGATGGCTGTAAGAGCAGGGGCAGATCAAAAAAATATTTATGGTCAGTGTAGAAATGATAATTATGGTTCGAAAAGGGGTGACCACTGCGATTACAACTAATAGAGAAATATGGAAGTACAAGACATTCTGCGACCCCAAATAAATTGGGATAAGAACAAGAAAATGGTGATGTATCATAATCTTGGCTTAACACGTAAAATACCTTTTATCCTCGTACATCTAAGCCCATATTCGCATGGACGTAAAAATATCGTGGCGCGCTTTTCGAAACATTGAAAGCAAAAATTTGAAAATCCAGTTTTCAAATTTTTCGTGAAAGAAAGAAAAGAAGAAAGAAAATTAAAGAAAATTGCATGTTGAGCCGAGCGTTGATCGTCAGCGCGTCAAAAAACACACTGTTGGAGTTTGAACTCTAGGCTCTAAGCAGTGCGCGAAAAAAATCGCCAACCTGAGATTATAGTTTCCCTAGAAACCATAGGCAATTGCTGGTGCCATAAACTATACTCAACTCGTTCATATACCCAGTAATGCAATAAGGGAGGCGGGGAGGTACTAGAGGCTGTTCTATATTAATTTACGGGAAACACACGGTACAGTATGATCGAGTAATAAACAGGTATTTAACTACGTAAGTGAAATTCAAATGTTACCAGTAATAAAATTAAATCATTTTGGTTGCAGTTACAATTATAATAAATATTATGTTATGGAACGCTTGTGTAATATTGTTTAAGTATTAATTATTAAAATAGTATGTTATTTAATTGCTCTGTTAATTATGTGTGGTCGCAATCTAGAGAGCTATTAATTATGAAGCAAATATTTTAATTAATATTATTTTATAACATATTTACAACGTTTATTTTACGTTTTGAAAAATATGTATTTTTTAGTGAAAATATATTCAGCATGTTGATATAGGTATTTTTCTGCAAATAATAAAAAGTAGATTCGAAAGTTTGAAGAGAAAACTGCATAGGTACCTAAATAACACTGTCTTTCTCTTGTTGTTGATACTTATACAATAATCTTATTGTATACAAAATATTTGAGTGATACTCGTAACTATACTAAAAAAAAGGTGAGTTTGTTTGTGGGTGGAAATCTTCGGAACTACTGATCCAATTCCAAAAATTCTTTCACTAGTGGGAAGCTACAATATTGCAGAGTATCATCATATTTGATGTTAAAAAAAAAAAAAAACACTTAGACGAAGTTTCAACCAGAAGCTAGTATCTTATATTTCGGAAAAAAAAATACGAGTGAAAAACGCGCCCAGTTTTCCTTCAATTCCCAGACGAATTTACAAATAAAAGTAGACAAAAACAACGGGTGAATGAACCGCTTCATTTCAGTACGTTCACTTCAAACTACATGCTTTTAATTAATACTTTCAGTAACTTTTGCGCTTTTAGTTTATTTGTTACTGAGGATACATTCAGTTTAAGATAAACAATAAAGATATTTTCTTCACGAGTTTGTAAGTTTTTAACGAGTACTTTGGCTCGTGCTTCTTGCGGTTATAATTTTTTATGTTTTTGTCTTGCAATTAAGTTTTATACAACTGCAACACATGTGCTTATGATACAAAAAAACATAACATCACGCTTTATTTCCCCGAAGGGGTTGAGCAGTCAGCGGGATTGTCCGAAAGGGTTACCGCTGGCCCGGAACATAAAGGGCTAAGGAAGGAACACGGGTGGGTTTTAGTCAGTAAGAGTCTGACACTCCACACACACTCACAGTGGTTATTTGATGATTTAGCATCCTGAAAAAAAAAAAGGGGGGGTTGAGCAGAAGTGTTGTTGGGAATCGAACCCAACACCTTGCGCGCGGCCTGCACGCGCAGGCAGCGTGATCAGCGCGTCATCGGCAAGCGAGCTGATAACGACACACTGCTCGGCCCGATGACCATTCGCTTCTACGCACTCCACCGCGACGGACGATATACTCCTTACGTAAATTATTAACTGTTTGTACGGGAAAGTTTAGATTGTAAATAAGAGTTCGCCGCACCGCACACGCCCCGCGCCTGCGCTTCCTGTCTGGCCAAACACTAAGTGTCGATCCTGTGGTGGGAATATCGGGATAAAAACTATCTTATGTCCCCTCCCGGGACTCAAACTATCTCTATACAAAATTTCATCTAAATCGGTTTAAGCGTGAAGAGGTAAAATACAGACAGACAAACACACTTCGCATTTATAATATTAGTATGGACATTTAAATCGGTTCAGCGGTTTAAGCGTGAAGAGGTAACAGATAGACAGACACATGTGTCTGTCTATCTGTTACCTCTTACCTCTCTTCACGCTTAAACCGCTAAATTTCGCATTTATAATATTAGTATGGATTATGATTTATGCAATCTGAATTTCATGGGAAGCTGTTCACTAATCCCCAAAAACATTAATTGGTTTTGAAAGCACCGTGTTACCAAAATGAAAACCTTAGTGAGAAAGGTTTTAAGCTTCCTGTTGTCACCGAAGCTTTGGCTCAGTAAATACGTACCAACCTAATCTTCATTTCCACGTGAAAAGAGAGGTGTTATGGTTGAGTTTGTTTTTTATCAACGAATATTCTTCCAAAAATGAGTCAGACAAGAAGACAAGAAGAAATTTTAATACACTTGATTTTGATACCGTTCGTTTCATCACAGCCAAAACCCCGTCAAGAAAAGTATATAGGCGTGGGTGGTCATTAAAGTCATCAACACAACTCTAAGACCACGTAAGTCCAAAGAATGATGATTAATTCATGAAACAGTTATTCTTGGGACTTACGTGGTCTTAGAGAGTTGTGTTGATGACTTTAATGATTATAATTCTGTATACACATATTTCTTACGGCCGCGATTCATATATTAATCAACGTACAACTTAATACTGACCAGCAAATTCCAAAAAACCTAAAAAAAATTGAATTTCGCGGGCTACCCTGGCGCTCCTTCTGGGTTTACGTTGCCTGCTGCTGACTCAACAAAACACTGCACTGGCCTACAAACCCTCGATTTTGTTGATGTTTAAGCACATTAGTCGCCCGTAGCAATAATCGAATAAACACATTGCCTCTAACGTGATTTAATTTTGTGCAACATTGACTTTAACCCACTTACCAATTTCTGCTGATGCAAAATCATATCATAAACACATACTCGTGTTTAGCTAAGTTTTAAAGTGCTGGAAACTATTTTACGCTGACTCAATGATTACGTATACAATAAGACTTTTTGTTATTTTAATCTTTAAGGTAAATAGTATTTAAGTAAACTAGGTATAAAATAAGGAATTAGTAAACTTTTGTAATGATTTCAAAATACTTAATACTGAATAAAACAGTTATTATTATTATTAATGCCGTTCCTAGTCCGCATACGAAAATTCAATCAAATATATCCAATACTTTAGTCACATAGCTATAAGATCGCCAAAACCCATAGTCGGCCCATCACAACTATCTAGTTTATTTAAAAATCCCTTTTATTGTTTCAATGCTTAGATTTGTTTGATAATTCCAAAATAATCCTTCTTCTTACAGAAAGTGGTGAAGGGCAGGGAGGGCTTTTTGGGGGACTGTCTCAATGTAATTTCGATGTTCGAATTGTTCGTTATTTGAATAAATGACTTTTAATTTAATTTTTTGATTTTGTATTTTATGCCTTAGTATTGCCAGTGTTTTAATTTATTGTCGCATCGTTGTCCTCACATTGTATAAACATAAAGACCTCGGGATAAATAGTTGTGATCCCCGTTAAAACATTAATTCCACCTGCTTCGTCCTACAAATAGCTTAGGAAACAACGAAAGAATATTGCCAACGTGTTCACGTTTGCCGATAGACAAACTTGACACTCACGTACATTCGTCCATGCAAACTTTGTCGAGCTTCTAATAAAATTTATTCGTGCGTCTGTACCATTAGCAAGTTTAGCGACTTACTGGTTAATGTAGGTATATACTAATCTTCTTAATTAGTGAGGCTGAAAGCTGTCAGTGATTTCTAGGCGATATAGAGGGTCTATACAAAGTGACCCCTTAGCGTAGAATTATGTGTATACCCATTGAATCTATGGTAGCAGGTTGCGCGTCGATGTTCCTGTCACCTAGCGGCGTAATTGCGTAACACTCTGACAGTAGCAATACCCATTGAATCTATGGTAGCAGGTTGCGCGTCGATGTTCCTGTCACCTAGCGGCGTAATTGCGTAACACTCTGACAGTAGCAATACCCATTGAATCTATGGTAGCAGGTTGCGCGTCGATGTTCCTGTCACCTAGAGGCGTAATTGCGTAACACTCTGACAGTAGCAATACCCATTGAATCTATGGTAGCAGGTTGCGCGTCGATGTTCCTGTCACCTAGCGGCGTAATTGCGTAACACTCTGACAGTAGCAATGGGTTTCATTTTGACAGTTCAACAACATTCATTGCGTGATTTACTTTGTTGAGCAGACAACATTTTCGAACACTTGAAGAAATGGATTAGCAATATCCTTCAAAATGTTTCAGATTGAGATTGATAATCTGTTACGCAATTAGGGTGCTGTATACTAATAAAATAAAGCTGAAGAGTTTATTTGTCACAACGCTATGATCTCTGGAAATTCCAGTCGGATTTAAAAAAATATTTTTACATTTGGTATCCGAATTCTTAAGGAAGGTACACATAGGGTAGTACACATCACGCTACAAGCCTTAGGACCCGAGTAAAAAGAAAAAAGCCGCGGCCAGAACCTAGTTAATTATATTGGGATGTTGTGTTAATAAGTATCGAGAACTACGGGCAGTTATGAAAGTTTCTCAACGACTCATTACGACAGTAAAGTATTGCCTACTATGGCTTGAACTTTGTTATATAAGTTTCTATTCACTACTAAGGGCTCGGTGAGATAAGATTCTTCCAAATACTTACCCCTAAGGGGATTTAACGGTGGTTTGGAAATTTTATCCGAACGCGGTTACATGTAATAAGTATCTAGTATATATTTATTGTGATATAAAAGCCATTGCATGTAGGCAACTACTTTTAAAAGCAGGCAAAGGTGCTGTCAGGGAAGTTAATTGTAAATATAATTGTCACCATAATTTTCTCGTTTGCCATATTAGGCATTTCATACAACTGTCAAAGAATGGCAGTTGTGATTTGAACATTTTAAGTTGGTAGGTAGTAAATTGCTTTACAAATAATTTTCCTGACTTTACTGACAAATCGGTGCACTGAGTGGACAGTGGACAGGTCCACTCAATCAATATGTGTGGTTCTTTCCTCAAAAGACCATTTTAGACATCTACATGGTCTTCACATGATCTGACCAAGATTATGTCTGAACTCTAAAAGAGACTGTGACCTCTGAGTTTGATTCGGCCTTTCTTCTCAGAGTAGTCAGATAGGAAATGCCGACCTCATCTAGTTTTTAAAATATGATTGACGTATAAAAGTGTTTGTACAAACCTACTTACAGAAATAAAATCATTTTCATCATTTACCTACTTTTGGAACCGGGCAAAGATACTGTCAAACCACGTACCTACATTGCCGCCGCTGACAGAATGAGTTCCCATGTGATAACAGGCGACTTTATCTCCCAAATGGGCCATATTCCAAGCTTCGGGCCAAGAATTGTTCCACTTGAAAAATCTATGTAAACCCGAAATCATATCTTGTATCGAATATTCCTTTCCGTTTTCCTGTTCTAATGAGACAGATGTATAAGTAAAGAGGTTTTATCATTTAGCAATCAGATGCCGACTTTGCGCATACTCGTTAGTGCCTGAGACGCTGGCTCGAGCAGATGGCTCGTGCGCGTGTCCGGTTTACTTTATAATGAATTATTACACCGACGTAACTTTGCGTAGCGTTGGAACGCCACCCACAAGGTGGGCCGATGACCTTATGAAGACTGCAGGATTCCGCTGCATGCAAGAAGCCACAGAACGGATCGAAATGGCGATGCTTGGGGGCGGCATATGTCCAGCAGTAACATCTACTGCTGGCTTTTAGCTGAAATGATGACGATGACACTCACTTAAACATAATTAGAGATAAGGATAAAATTGGGGTCTATACTAGGTGTAATTGAAATAATTGAAACCCTCTTAAGGGATCATTGTTCTCAACATTACAAACGACTATTATTATGGGCCAACCGTGAAATCGCAAAAAAAATCTATTACACCATACATTTTATATTCGTATAACTCAACAAAATGTAACAGCAGATATTTTTTTCCCGATTTCAGTGTTGGTTTCATACTAAAAGTTGGTATAATGAGTAAAATTACTCCTTTTATATTTTTGGTGGGACTTGTAGCAGGGATTTCGTTTAGAAGTCTATCGCCTTGAAAGGCGGAGTGACGTCAGTAGTCAGGCATTGTATTGGGTTTATCTCATCGAGCATTCGAGCTTCGTGAATTTATTTATAGTGTGACTTATCCAGTAGTTTACCTAGTCGGAGAAAAACTCTTACAGTCTACGCTTAGAAAATCGGTTTCAGTAAGTCAGTCGATTGCAAGATGAATAGTGATTGTGTCTGTCACTTGAGTTTCAATTAATTACAATTATTTATAATTAGAATAGGGAATACTAAATATTAAAAATAATTTTTATAATTACAATTTTCTAAAGCCTAATTGCATTCCCATAGGCAAAAATGAACACCTGCCATTCAGTCTTCCATTGCCTATGTATTTTACCAACAACTAAGGGAATGAAAGACTGAAGCTGAGGCGAGGCAGTGCTTCCTTACCTAACCATTCGTTCCATCCGCGGAAGTCTTTAAACAGACGCCGTAACCAGTTTGGCCAAAGCAAGGAAAACCTGTTCAGGTAGAGATCTATACGCCTGGGAGTGTAAATGTGGCGCTGATCCACAAACGATGGTACACTTAATAGTCCTGTCAACTGCACGTTACAGGAACTAATGCTAAATTTCATTCTTTCATTCTTTCTGCCAGCACAAAAACGCACAAAATATTAAAAGGAGACCCGACTACGCATCGATCATAAGCAAAAGACATTACAGAATCCCAACACCTGACAGCACCTCATCGCTAACAAGGCGCTCCCCGGCCTTACATTACACATCATTTTAGCCGAAAGACGTCCACTGCTGGACATAGGCATGGAGGTGCTTGGGGGAGCCCAAGCACCTCCACTTCGACCGATTCTGTGCCGGTGTATCCGATTCTTTGTGTTCTCCCCGGCCTACTATATCATTAAAACGTACAATAAAGTCTGCAAACTCTGCGAAATTAAAAATACTACTTCATTCGGCTGCAAAAAAAATTGTAAAGGAAAATTTGCTTAGTACTGACTATGATGACTCGGAATAATTAATATAACCTGACACCAAATCAAACGAAGCACAAGGGAACAAACATGCACATTTACACACACACCAGACGCACACACACCACTCACACATCACACATACACACGTACCATACTGTACCTGAAATCATCTCTCTACTCTCCACTCTGGAATTCGTACACCGAGCCCCTAACTGTCTAGTTTGGGGCTCACTAGTTAATACTATATTTTAACCTGCTGTAGGTAATATTTTAGGCTACTCATGTCGCTGTTAACCTGTGAACCTGCTTACTGTATTACCTGGACAATAAATATTTTCTATTTCTATGTCTAATGGACGCTAGTGATGGCGCCAAACACGTAGCCGAATCCGTTTAGATTGCCATAGACACGCTAAAAAGTAGAGGATGAAGTTTAAAAATCTTTACTTAATACTTATACGTTCGTTACTTATGAAAGAAACACTTGTGCCAAATTTCATGTTTCTAGATCCCGCGGTTTAGGCTGTACGTTGTCTGTCAAATCACGTCTGTTTTACTCAGAGGATTCGGCAGCAACAATGAGGAAATATTTACTTCGTTCTGAACAAACGAAAAGCGAAGCCACTGCAACTAATTACAACTCAACTTTGGAAAGAAAAAGAAACCAAATTAATTACCGAACTTTCCTTTCCCTCAAATGAAACGCATTTTACTCTTTTATTGGGTGGGAAGTTTCAGAAAATCAATGGACTTCCCGAAACAATTCGCGATGTCAATGTGAAGCAAAGTTATGGGTTTTGGTGTAATAAATTGCCTACCTGTGACGGGTTGCCTCTAGTAACAAGTAATGTCGTTAAAGCCCAAACACCATGATAATACTACTCTTGGGACCTCTTAGAACTTCCTCAAGATCAAATTATAAGCGTATAATATAATATTGATCTTTGATTATAAGACTTTTTACAGTTTTACTCGGTTAGGGAAAGATATACTACACTACCAACTAATTGTTTCAGCCCGATCATAATGCTAAATGCGTTTTAGAATAATTATGCTCTGAATGTCATTTATCTATTTTGTGTAAATGTTATGTTAAGATAATCGAAATAACGAAAAGATTCGTTGGGTAAAAGTAACCATCGTCAATTTAAATTGGAATGATTTTGTCTTCATTTAACTTACTCATCAGCGGGATATAAGAAAAACTATCAATGATGTTGACAACAATTTTGTCATCAAAATTTCCCTTACATCCTAAACATGCAAATCTCAGAACTTCCATAAACATAATTTCCCACATGCAGGCGTTCTTCAGAGCTAATTAACTACGTCACAAGAAAATTTCCCTACATTATCGAATTTTGAGTTCTTGTGTGTTCACACTAGAACTTCGCCTGCGGGTGATGATAAAATTACCCACAATTTATTCTCAGAGACTGGCCACTGCAACAGCCGCGCAGTGCCTTCAAGTAGAGATTTCGGAGAATCTTTAAGAATAAGACTTCGGCTTCAGGAATTTAAAGTAGTTTCCCTCGTATTTTAAAGGCTTGCATACTAAATCTTATGGATGGCAATAATTATATTCTTAATGATTGTCATTTTCAAACCAAGCTCAAATAAACGTCATTCTTTGAAACTGCAGAATTTTAGAGTAAAATAATTATGGCTACGTATGGCTCATAGGTATAACTCGGAAAGTTTGGATTGGATTGATGTATGTGTGTATGTCTGTCTGTGGCATCGTACCTCCCTAACGGATGAACCGATTTTGGTTATGTTTTTTCACAATGTTTAGTATACCTGCATAGGTACAAAGTCGGTTCATTATTTAGTTAAGCTATCATTTTATTACGCAATTGCTTCTTAAGAAAAAGGAGCAATGACAAGCAAGCATGCTAATTTATATCACAGATCACACATATTATACCATGCGAGATAAAACATGCTCATAAGCAGGCTTTTAATTTTATAAGCATGACGTGTGTCTCTAGCTTTACCTAAGTAAAGGCTCCTTCAAACAGGCGCGACACGACACGCGACACAAAGGCACCGCAAGTCGCGCAACGAGCGGTGCCTTTGTGTCGCGCGCGATTATATCGCGTGTCGCGCCTGCCTTAATGGTTCTTCGCCTTAGCATAATCAGCTTATAATATTCCCACTGCTGGGACACAGTCTACTCTCTCTATGAGAAGGACTGGTCCCGCGTCGTGTGTTAAGGCCCCTTAACACACGACGCGGGACCAGTGCGGGTTCGTAGATGTCACATGTCTTCAAATTTTAGTTCTAGAATGCATCCTAACGATGTTTTCCTTCACCGTTTAAGTTTCATAAGCAAGCATGCTAATCACAGAAGGCTATACTAGGTATACGAAGAAGGCTTTTAATTTTATGAGCACGACGTGTTCTTTAGCTTTACATTTGCTTTGGTTTTTGGCTTGTCTTATTTTATGTACGTACAAAGTCTCAGACATTACTGCTATTAGTTTCTATGAAATGTAAAACGACCTGTTGCAAGGAACGCGAGGCAAAGTTTGAGTAAGTTCGTTCCGCCTTTTGACGTTTCAGATTAAAATTTTGCACATTATACTTCAAAGTTACCCCCAAAGGATTGAGCTTTAATTAATTAATATTAAGCTCATCGATTTAACGACTACTCCTTCACCTAGGAAAGTTTTCTGTTGTATTGTGTAGCCTGTGTTTATGAACTAGTAATTTTAGGGTAATTACCCTAAAATGAGCAACATGCCGAGATGCCGATGCATGCAGCAACATGCCGAGAATGCCTCATTGCGATACCTCGCGGTCGTGGTTTGTCTCGCTACCTCGATGTCACTTTCATGTAAAACAAATGCAACCTAATATACAAGCACGTACTATCGCGGAGACTCCCGCCTGACCACCACTAAATTCATTTTTGCTTGCACTCAAAAAATAGAAGCGCTTTCTAGCCCCTCACCAAGGTCAAATAGTTCGTCCGTAATATTCACAAAAGAAATACCCGTGATGCGTCACTAAGCTGCGCAGTGTAGGTTGCAACTAATTGCGTTGTCGCTTTCCTAATAAGTGAAAACTTTAAGGGGGCGCGGCTTTGGCGCCTCCGCAGGATTTAGGCGAAAAAATTTTAAGTGATCAGGCGGTAAATGCCGCTTTGGTACATGCCGAATACCTTACTGCGATACATAGCGAGCAGCTAGAGGGTTAACCTGAGGTAACGGGACCCACTCCATGTGCTGATGGTGATCACCGGGGTGGTTTTACTGAGGTAAGAAAACCACACTACCTGGTCTTTTTCGCCAAAGTCCAGGTACCTTTTAAAGGTTTCGCCCAGAAAACAAAAAAAAGGGGGGTTTACCTCATTGCCATCAACAACCATCATCATCATCATTGATAGGTTGTTTTTTTTCTTTGATCCTTGATTGTGTCCCTTCAATGACCGTTTCAGAATCTTCAGAGTCTTGTCTCTAGGAAATATTATTTTGATTCAAAACCAAAATATTATTTTCAATAAGTACACGTGTCTTATCTGAAGTACTAGGTACTAAGAATAATAAATTCCTATCGGTAAGAGCCTTTTACACCGGCAATGATGGACTATTTTGAAACAAAAAGCGAATCACTCGAATCAGCCTTTGACATTCCACTCAAAAAAACACTTTAGGTAACCGAACTCTCTGCGGGACCGAACGAAAAAAACCGAACCTTTCTGTAACAAAAATATTGACTGGAGTAACTCTTAGCCACTCGTTTTTGTGGTCGTACTATTGATGTCATATGGTATACCGGATATATGTACAAGGCCGATTTTGAAACGAAAACATGAAATGTTGGACTGGAAATGGTCCCTGGATACAAGCGATTATTTTAGTTTAACTTCATTAAAACGAACTGGTACACGTATGAACTACAAGCGGTACAAATATGTATCAGCTCATCCCTGAAAGGTTGGTTTTAATTTTTTTTAACACCCTTGCTCGTAAAGCTGATGTAATTCCACCGGTTTTAAATATGTAAAGAGGGTCATAAAAAACGCGTGTGTTACCAAAGCAAATAGTTAAGTTATAGTCCATACAAATTCCATAACAGCATTATTTGCCATTTCAAATTTGGAACTGATCGCCGCCGCACGACTCCAGCTAGTGAGCAGCGCGCTGTTGCTATTCAAATTTCGAACAATTCGAACTAATCGCCGCGCGGCGCCAGTCAGTAGACAGCGCTAGCGCGCTGTTAAAATGGCGGGAAAGCAACAGTGTGCATGAATTCACAGATTGAGTTTATTTAAAATTAAAAAAACAGTTTATTCGGTAATTTAAAGATTCCATCCAAAACAAAGCAAATATAAGTGCCAAAATAACTCAGACAATAAATTTGGAGCCACAAACGAAGAAGTTTTGCCCTGAGCCGCGCCCCTCTTCTACTGATGATACTTTTTTATTTACAAACTAATGACGAATTACAATGCTCTTCTGCCGCCTTTCAAGAAGTTTCGTCGTCTCCAACATTTACCCTAACACAAAACAATGACATTATGAATAGTAATAATAATAATAAAAACATAATTAAAAAACCAACTACAACTACGTATCATTTTAACAATTGTAATTTCACTAACTGTTTCAATAATTAAAAATGAGCAAAATATAAAATGTTTTTTTTCTGTTTCCTCGCAAATGTGTTAAAAAACGTCGTACGATATACGTGCGTATGGTTATAACATGCTCGGCTCAATTACGCCCTCGCCTTCGGCTCGGGCTGAAATTCCGCCTCGCATGTTATAACCATCTTTACGCACTAATATCGTAATGTACTAATGTCATTCCTATCAATCAATATCACTACAATATTATTATTATTATACTATATAAAGCTCGATTACCACTCACTCACTGACATAATTGTTCTCCCAGATGGTGAAGGGGGAGGTGGGTATATTTTTACAGATTCGTATACAAGTAACTCTCACGAGTATGGGAAAAATCCCAAACCTCCCCTTTTCCACCCCACTCTCCCCCCTCCCTATCCTATCTCCGAAATTAAGAAACTTGGGTTTTGTTTTTTTACGGATTCGTATAGAGGAGGCTCGGAAAAGTAAAATCCATTTTTCAAAGTTGCCCCCTTGCCCCCCTTCTCCCCCCCCCTCTAGGTAGATCTCGGAAGTTAAGAGACTTGGAACATTTTTTTTTTCAGATTCATATCAAGGGGCCCAGAGTTGGCCAAAATCATTTTTCAAAATTCCCCCCTCTCCCCCCCTTCACCCCTCCCCCCATCGTAAGAAATACTCCTCAAAAACACGACCCCGCGAGCTGCTTGCAGCTCGCGCAACGCCCAAATACTTTTTACAAGGGTAAGAAATACTCCTCAAAAACACGACCCCGCGAGCTGCTTGCAGCTCGCGCAACGCCCAAATACTAGTTATATTATATAAAGCTCGATTACCACTCACTGACATAATTGTTCTCCCAGATGGTGAAGGGGGAGGTGGGTATATTTTTACAGATTCGTATACAAGTAACTCTCACGAGTATGGGAAAAATCCCAAACCTCCCCTTTTCCACCCCACTCTCCCCCCTCCCTATCGTATCTCGGAAACTAAGAGTCCCGTGTTTTATTGTTTTACGGATTCGTATAGAGGAGGCTCGGAAAAGTAAAATCCATTTTTCAAAGTTGCCCCCTTGCCCCCCTTCTCCCCCCCCCCTCTAGGTAGATCTCGGAAGTTAAGAGACTTGGAACATTTTTTTTTTCAGATTCATATCAAGGGGCCCAGAGTTGGTCAAAATCATTTTTCAAAACTCCCCCCTCTCCCCCCCCTTCACCCCTCCCCCCATCGTATCTCGGAAATTAAGAAACCTGCGTTTTGTTTTTTTACGGATTCGTATAGAGGAGGCTTGGAAAAGTAAAAACCATTTTTCAAAGTTGCCCCCTTGCCCCCCTTCTCCCCCCCTCTAGGTAGATCTCGGAAGTTAAGAGACTTGGAACATTTTTTTTTTCAGATTCATATCAAGAGGCCCAGAGTTGGTCAAAATCATTTTTCAAAACTCCCCCCTCTCCCCCCCTTCACCCCTCCCCCCATCGTATCTCGGAAATTAAGAAACCTGGGTTTTGTTTTTTTACGGATTAGTATAGAGGAGGCTCGGAAAAGTAAAAACCATTTTTCAAAATTCAAACCTCCCCTTTTCCATTCCACCCCACTCTCCCCCATCCCTATCGTATCTCGGAAACTAAGAGTCCCGTGTTTTGTTGTTTTACGGATTCGTATAGAGGAGGCTCGGAAAAGTAAAATCCATTTTTCAAAGTTGCCCCCTTGCCCCCTTCTCCCCCCCCCCTCTAGGTAGATCTCGGAAGTTAAGAGATTTGGAACATTTTTTTTTTCAGATTCATATCAAGGGGCCCAGAGTTGGTCAAAATCATTTTTCAAAACTCCCCTTCATCCCTCCCCCCATCGTATCTCGGAAATTAAGAAACCTGGGTTTTGTTTTTTTACGGATTCGTATAGAGGAGGCTCGGAAAAGTAAAAACCATTTTTCAAAGTTGCGCCCTTGCCCCCCTTCTCCCCCCCTCTAAGTAGATCTCGGAAGTTAAGAGACTTGGAACATTTTTTTTTCAGATTCATATCAAGGGGCCCAGAGTTGGCCAAAATCATTTTTCAAAACTCCCCCCTCTCCTCCCCTTCACCCATTCCCCCATCGTATCTCGGAAATTAAGAAACCTGGGTTTTGTTTTTCTACGGATTCGTATAGAGGCTCGGAAAAGTAAAAACCATTTTTCAAAATTCAAACCTCCCCTTTTCCATTCCACCCCACTCTCCCCCATCCCTATCGTATCTCGGAAACTAAGAGTCCCGTGTTTTGTTGTTTTACGGATTCGTATAGAGGAGGCTCGGAAAAGTAAAAACCTATTTTTCAAAGTTGCCCCCCTTGCCCCCCTTCTCCCCCCCTCTAGGTAGATCTCGGAAGTTAAGAGACTTGGAACATTTTTTTTTTCAGATTCATATCAAGGGGCCCAGAGTTGGTCAAAATCATTTTTCAAAACTCCCCTTCTCCCCCCCTTCACCCCTCCCCCCATCGTATCTCGGAAATTAAGAAACCTGGGTTTTGTTTTTTTACGGATTCGTATAGAGGAGGCTCGGAAAAGTAAAATCCATTTTTCAAAGTTGCCCCCGTTGCCTCCTTCTCCCCCCCCTCTAGGTAGATCTCGGAAGTTAAGAGACTTGGAACATTTTTTTTTTCAGATTCATATCAAGGGACCCAGAGTTGGTTAAAATCATTTTTCAAAAGTCCCCCTTCTCCCCCCCTTCACCCCTCCCCCCATCGTATCTCGGAAATTAAGAAACCTGGGTTTTGTTTTTTTACGGATTAGTATAGAGGAGGCTCGGAAAAGTAAAAACCATTTTTCAAAATTCAAACCTCCCCTTTTCCATTCCACCCCACTCTCCCCCATCCCTATCGTATCTTGGAAACTAAGAGTCCCGTGTTTTGTTGTTTTACGGATTCGTATAGAGGAGGCTCGGAAAAGTAAAATCCATTTTTCAAAGTTGCCCCCCTTGCCCCCCTTCTCCCCCCCTCTATAGGTAGATCTCGGAAGTTGAGAGACTTGGAACATTTTTTTTTTCAGATTCATATCAAGGGGCCCAGAGTTGGTCAAAATCATTTTTCAAAACTCCCCCTCTCCCCCGCTTCACCCCTCTCCTCATCGTATCTCGGAAATTAAGAAACCTGGGTTTTGTTTTTTTACGGATTCGTATAGAGGAGGCTCGGAAAAGTAAAAACCATTTTTCAAAATTCCCCCCATTCTCTCCCCCTTCACCCCCCTTTAGGCGGATCTCGGAAGTTAGGACTTGGAACATTATTATTATTATTATATTATATAAAGCTCGATTACCACTCACTGACGTAATTGTTCTCCCAGATGGTGAAGGGGGAGGTGGGTATATTTTTACAGATTCGTATAGAAGTAACTCTCACGAGTATGGGAAAAATCCCAAACCTCCCCTTTTCCACCCCACTCTCCCCCCTCCCTATCGTATCTCGGAAACTAAGAATCCTGTGTTTTGTTGTTTTACGGATTCGTATAGAGGAGGCTCGGAAAAGTAAAATCCATTTTTCAAAGTTGCCCCCCTTGCCCCCCTTCTCCCCCCCCTCTAGGTAGATCTTGGAAGTTAAGAGACTTGGAACATTTTTTTTTTCAGATTCATATCAAGGGGCCCAGAGTTGGTCAAAATCATTTGTCAAAACTCCCCCCTCTCCCTCCCTTCGCCCCTCCCCCCATCGTATCTCGGAAATTAAGAGTCCCGTGTTTTGTTGTTTTACGGATTCGTATAGAAGAGGCTCGGAAAAGTAAAATCCATTTTTCAAAGTTGCCCCCTTGCCCCCCTTCTCCCCCCTCTCTAGGTAGATCTCGGAAGTTAAGAGACTTGGAACATTTTTTTTTTCAGATTCATATCAAGAGGCCCAGAGTTGATCAAAATCATTTTTCAAAACTCCCCCCTCTCCCCCCCTTCACCCCTCCCCCCATCGTATCTCGGAAATTAAGAAACCTGGGTTTTGTTTTTTTACGGATTCGTATAGAGGAGGCTCGGAAAAGTAAAAACCATTTTTCAAAAACGACCCCGCGAGCTGCTTGCAGCTCGCGCAACGCCCAAATACTTTTTACAAGGGTAAGAAATACTCCTCAAAAACACGACCCCGCGAGCTGCTTGCAGCTCGCGCAACGCCCAAATACTAGTTATTTATATTATATAAAGCTCGATTACCACTCACTGACATAATTGTTCTCCCAGATGGTGAAGGGGGAGGTGGGTATATTTTTACAGATTCGTATAGAACTAACTCTCACGAGTATGGGAAAAATCCCAAACCTCCCCTTTTCCACCCCACTCTCCCCCCTCCCTATCGTATCTCGGAAACTAAGAGTCCCGTGTTTTGTTGTTTTACGGATTCGTATAGAGGAGGCTCGGAAAAGTAAAATCCATTTTTCAAAGTTGCCCCCTTGCCCCCCTTCTCCCCCCCCTCTAGGTAAATCTCGGAAGTTAAGAGACTTGGAACATTTTTTTTTTCAGATTCATATCAAGGGGCCCAGAGTTGGTCAAAATCATTTTTCAAAACTCCCCCCTCTCCCCCCCTTCACCCCTCCCCCCATCGTATCTCAAAAATTAGGAAACCTGGGTTTTGTTTTTTTACGGATTCGTATAGGGGAGGCTCGGAAAAGTAAAATCCATTTTTCAAAGTTGCCCCCCTTGTCCCCCTTCTCCCCCCCTCTAGGTAGATCTCGGAAGTTAAGAGATTTGGAAAATTTTTTTTTTCAGATTCATATCAAGGGGCCCAGAGTTGGTCAAAATCATTTTTCAAAACTCCCCCCTCTCCCCCCCTTCACCCCTCCCCCCATCGTAAGAAATACTCCTCAAAAACACGACCTCGCGAGCTGCTTGCAGCTCGCGCAACGCCCAAATACTTTTTACAAGGGTAAGAAATACTCCTCAAAAACACGACCCCGCGAGCTGCTTGCAGCTCGCGCAACGCCAAAATACTAGTTATATTATATAAAGCTCGATTACCACTCACTGACATAATTGTTCTCCCAGATGGTGAAGGGGGAGGTGGGTATATTTTTACAGATTCGTATAGAAGTAACTCTCACGAGTATGGGAAAAATCCCAAACCTCCCCTTTTCCACCCCACTCTCCCCCCTCCCTATCGTATCTCGGAAACTAAGAGTCCCGTGTCTTGTTGTTTTACGGATTCGTATAGAGGAGGCTCGGAAAAGTAAAATCCATTTTTCAAAGTTGCCCCTTTGCCCCCCTTCTCCCCCCCCTCTAGGTAGATCTCGGAAGTTAAGAGACTTGGAAAATTTTTTTTTTCAGATTCATATCAAGGGGCCCAGAGTTGGTCAAAATCATTTTTCAAAACTCCCCCCTCTCCCCCCCTTCACCCCTCCCCCCATCGTAAGAAATACTCATCAAAAACACGACCCCGCGAGCTGCTTGCAGCTCGCGCAACGCCCAAATACTTTTTACAAGGGTAAGAAATACTTCTCAAAAACACGACCCCGCGAGCTGCTTGCAGCTCGCGCAACGCCCCTCGATTACCACTCACTGACTCACTGACATAATTGTTCTCCCAGATGGTGAAGGGGGAGGTGGGTATATTTTTACAGATTCGTATACAAGTAACTCTCACGAGTATGGGAAAAATCCCAAACCTCCCCTTTTCCACCCCACTCTCCCCCCTCCCTATGGTATCTCGGAAACTAAGAGTCCCGTGTTTTGTTGTTTTACGGATTCGTATAGAGGAGGCTCGGAAAAGTAAAATCCATTTTTCAAAGTTGCCCCCTTGCCCCCCTTCTCCCCCCCCCCCTCTAGGTAGATCTCGGAAGTTAAGAGACTTGGAACATTTTTTTATTCAGATTCATATCAAGGGCCCCAGAGTTGGTCAAAATCATTTTTCAAAACTCCCCCCTCTCCCCCCTTCACCCCTCCCCCCATCGTATCTCGGAAATTAAGAAACCTGGGTTTTGTTTTTTTACGGATTCGTATAGAGGAGGCTCGGAAAAGTAAAAACCATTTTTCAAAATTCAAACCTCCCCTTTTCCATTCCACCCCACTCTCCCCCATCCCTATCGTATCTCGGAAACTAAGAGTCCCGTGTTTTGTTGTTTTACGGATTCGTATAGAGGAGGCTCGGAAAAGTAAAATCCATTTTTCAAAGTTACCCCCCTTGCCCCCTTCTCCCCCCCTCTAGGTAGATCTCGGAAGTTAAGAGACTTGGAACATTTTTTTTTCAGATTCATATCAAGGGGCCCAGAGTTGGTCAAAATCATTTTTCAAAACTCCCCCCTCTCCCCCCCTTCATCCCCCCTCCCATCGTATCTCGGAAATTAAGAAACCTGGGTTTCGTTTTTTTACGGATTCGTATAGAGGAGGCTCGGAAAAGTAAAAACCATTTTTCAAAATTCAAACCTACCTTTTCCATTCCACCCCACTCTCCCCCATCCCTATCGTATCTCGGAAACTAAGAGTCCCGTGTTTTGTTGTTTTACGGATTCGTATAGAGGCTCGGAAAAGTAAAATGCATTTTTCAAAGTTGCCCACCTTGCCCCCCTTCTCCCCCCCCTCTAGAGGTAGATCTCGGAAGTTAAGAGACTTGGAACATTTTTTTTTTCAGATTCATATCAAGGGGCCCAGAGTTGGTCAAAATCATTTTTCAAAACTCCCCCCTCTCCCCCCCTTCACCCCTCCCCCCATCGTAAGAAATACTCATCAAAAACACGACCCCGCGAGCTGCTTGCAGCTCGCGCAACGCCCAAATACTTTTTACAAGGGTAAGAAATACTTCTCAAAAACACGACCCCGCGAGCTGCTTGCAGCTCGCGCAACGCCCCTCGATTACCACTCACTGACTCACTGACATAATTGTTCTCCCAGATGGTGAAGGGGGAGGTGGGTATATTTTTACAGATTCGTATACAAGTAACTCTCACGAGTATGGGAAAAATCCCAAACCTCCCCTTTTCCACCCCACTCTCCCCCCTCCCTATGGTATCTCGGAAACTAAGAGTCCCGTGTTTTGTTGTTTTACGGATTCGTATAGAGGAGGCTCGGAAAAGTAAAATCCATATTTCAAAGTTGCCCCCTTGCCCCCCTTCTCCCCCCCCCCTCTAGGTAGATCTCGGAAGTTAAGAGACTTGGAACATTTTTTTATTCAGATTCATATCAAGGGCCCCAGAGTTGGTCAAAATCATTTTTCAAAACTCCCCCCTCTCCCCCCTTCACCCCTCCCCCCATCGTATCTCGGAAATTAAGAAACCTGGGTTTTGTTTTTTTACGGATTCGTATAGAGGAGGCTCGGAAAAGTAAAAACCATTTTTCAAAATTCAAACCTCCCCTTTTCCATTCCACCCCACTCTCCCCCATCCCTATCGTATCTCGGAAACTAAGAGTCCCGTGTTTTGTTGTTTTACGGATTCGTATAGAGGAGGCTCGGAAAAGTAAAATCCATTTTTCAAAGTTACCCCCCTTGCCCCCTTCTCCCCCCCTCTAGGTAGATCTCGGAAGTTAAGAGACTTGGAACATTTTTTTTTTCAGATTCATATCAAGGGGCCCAGAGTTGGTCAAAATCATTTTTCAAAACTCCCCCCTCTCCCCCCCTTCATCCCTCCCCCCATCGTATCTCGGAAATTAAGAAACCTGGGTTTCGTTTTTTTACGGATTCGTATAGAGGAGGCTCGGAAAAGTAAAAACCATTTTTCAAAATTCAAACCTACCTTTTCCATTCCACCCCACTCTCCCCCATCCCTATCGTATCTCGGAAACTAAGAGTCCCGTGTTTTGTTGTTTTACGGATTCGTATAGAGGCTCGGAAAAGTAAAATGCATTTTTCAAAGTTGCCCGCCTTGCCCCCCTTCTCCCCCCCCTCTAGAGGTAGATCTCGGAAGTTAAGAGACTTGGAACATTTTTTTTTTCAGATTCATATCAAGGGGCCCAGAGTTGGTCAAATTCATTTTTCAAAACTCCCCCCTCTCCCCCCCTTCACCCCTCCTCCTTCGTATCTCGGAAATTAAGAAACCTGGGTTTTGTTTTTATTACGGATTCGTATAGAGGAGGCTCGGAAAAGTAAAAACCATTTTTCAAAATTCAAACCTCCCCTTTTCCATTCCACCCCACTCTCCCCCATCCCTATCGTATCTCGGAAACTAAGAGTCCCGTGTTTTGTTGTTCTACGGATTCGTATAGAGGAGGCTCGGAAAAGTAAAATCCATTTTTCAAAGTTGCCCCCCTTGCCCCCCTTCTCCCCCCCTCTAGAGGTAGATTTCGGAAGTTAAGAGACTTGGAACATTTTTTTTTTCAGATTCATATCAAGGGGCCCAGAGTTGGTCAAAATCAATTGTCAAAACTCCCCCCTCTCCCCCCTTTACCCCTCCCCCCCTCGTATCTCGGAAATTAAGAAACCTGGGTTTTGTTTTATTACGGATTCGTATAGAGGAGGCTCGGAAAAGTAAAAACCATTTTTCAAAATTCCCCCCATTCTCTCCCCCTTCTCCCCCCTTTAGGCGGACCTCGGAAGTTAAGACTTGGAACATTATTTATACTATATAATTATTTTATACTATACACCGTGAAATTTTAATGGTTGTTTTCCCGCGGCAGAACGACTTGCCATAAGGAGTACTTTCGAAACATAGAGTAAAAGTAAAAAAATAAAAATGTTTTTGTTTTAAAATAATTAAAAAAATATTCAACAACTCGAAAAAGTGAGAAAAAATAGTAACACTAGACGAGATTTGTTGTAGGTACTGTCGCACGCGCCGGCGCCATCAAAAGAAAACAATGCATAAATTAATGTTAAAACCAAAATAAGCTCCCGCATGTGGTGATACGGCATAAAATAGCTTGCACGCAACATTGCAAAAAATCACCTGCTAAGCCGACAAAGCGAAGACCGATTTAAAATGTTGAAACCAAAATAAGCTCTCATACGCGGTAATACAGCATAAAATAGCTTGCATTTAACAATACAAAAATCTACCGCAAACGCCGACAAAAGAAATGTTCAAAGTAAAATAAGCTCTCGCGTGTAGTGATACAGCATAAACTAGCCTGCGCGCAAAAATTACAAATGATCGAAACCGCGTTTCGACGCCTATTGTATCCGTGCGGCGGTAATTATCTAAATTTAATTTCGTGTTCAGTAAATTGCAGTTAAAAAAGTATTTATGACGGTCCTAAGCCCGTAAAAGTATGAAGGGAAAATTTGAATAACTTGTTGGATAGCAAACAGCTGATTGAAACGCACGCGGGTCAATGGCCGTGCGGCTCTTCAGCCGTAGATATCGGGCGGTGTTACTATTAGTTCGTGATCACTTTCGAGTTTTGTGTTTCACAATGCTAAATCTGTCATTTCCTGTTTCTAATATTTTATTTATTTATGAAACGATTATATTACTAAGACAAAACTGTTTCGCTGCGGGAAAACAACCATTAAAATTTCACGGTGTATAAAGCTCGATTACCACTCACTCACTGACTGACTGACATAATTGTTCTCCCAGATGGTGAAGGGGGAGGTGGGTATATTTTTACAGATTCGTATACAAGTAACTCTCACGAGTATGGGAAAAATCCCAAACCTCCCCTTTTCCACCCCACTCTCCCCCCTCCCTATGGTATCTCGGAAACTAAGAGTCCCGTGTTTTGTTGTTTTACGGATTCGTATAGAGGAGGCTCGGAAAAGTAAAATCCATTTTTCAAAGTTGCCCCCTTGCCCCCCTTCTCCCCCCCCCCCCCTCTAGGTAGATCTCGGAAGTTAAGAGACTTGGAACATTTTTTTATTCAGATTCATATCAAGGGCCCCAGAGTTGGTCAAAATCATTTTTCAAAACTCCCCCCTCTCCCCCCCTTCACCCCTCCCCCCATCGTATCTCGGAAATTAAGAAACCTGGGTTTTGTTTTTTTACGGATTCGTATAGAGGAGGCTCGGAAAAGTAAAAACCATTTTTCAAAATTCAAACCTCCCCTTTTCCATTCCACCCCACTCTCCCCCATCCCTATCGTATCTCGGAAACTAAGAGTCCCGTGTTTTGTTGTTTTACGGATTCGTATAGAGGAGGCTCGGAAAAGTAAAATCCATTTTTCAAAGTTGCCCCCTTGCCCCCCTTCTCCCCCCCCCTCTAGGTAGATCTCGGAAGTTAAGAGACTTGGAACATTTTTTTATTCAGATTCATATCAAGGGCCCCAGAGTTGGTCAAAATCATTTTTCAAAACTCCCCCCTCTCCCCCCTTCACCCCTCCCCCCATCGTATCTCGGAAATTAAGAAACCTGGGTTTTGTTTTTTTACGGATTCGTATAGAGGAGGCTCGGAAAAGTAAAAACCATTTTTCAAAATTCAAACCTCCCCTTTTCCATTCCACCCCACTCTCCCCCATCCCTATCGTATCTCGGAAACTAAGAGTCCCGTGTTTTGTTGTTTTACGGATTCGTATAGAGGAGGCTCGGAAAAGTAAAAACCATTTTTCAAAATTCAAACCTCCCCTTTTCCATTCCACCCCACTCTCCCCCATCCCTATCGTATCTCGGAAACTAAGAGTCCCGTGTTTTGTTGTTTTACGGATTCGTATAGAGGAGGCTCGGAAAAGTAGAATCCATTTTTGAAAGTTGCCCCCCTTGCCCCCCTTCTCCCCCCCCCCTCTAGGTAGATCTCGGAAGTTGAGAGACTTGGAACATTTTTTTTTTCAGTTTCATATCAAGGGGCCCAGAGTTGGTCAAAATCATTTTTCAAAACTCCCCCCTCTCCCCCCCTTCACCCCTCCCCCCATCGTAAGAAATACTCCTCAAAAACACGACCCCGCGAGCTGCTTGCAGCTCGCGCAACGCCCAAATACTTTTTACAAGGGTAAGAAATACTCCTCAAAAACACGACCCCGCGAGCTGCTTGCAGCTCGCGCAACGCCCAAATACTAGTTATACTATATAAAGCTCGATTACCACTCACTGACTCACTCACTGACATAATTGTTCTCCCAGATGGTGAAGGGGGAGGTGGGTATATTTTTACAGATTCGTATACAAGTAACTCTCACGAGTATGGGAAAAATCCCAAACCTCCCCTTTTCGACCCCACTCTCCCCCCTCCCTATCGTATCTCGGAAACTAAAAGTCCCGAGTTTTGTTGTTTTACGGATTCGTATAGAGGAGGCTCGGAAAAGTAAAATCCATTTTTCAAAGTTGCCCCCCTTGCCCCCCTTCTCCCCCCCCTCTAGGTAGATCTCGGAAGTTAAGAGACTTGGAACATTTTCTTTTTCAGATTCATATCAAGGGGTCCAGAGTTGGTCAAAATCATTTTCAAAACTCCCCCCTCTCCCCCCTTCACCCCTCCCCCCATCGTATCTCGGAAATTAAAAACCTGGGTTTTGTTTTTTTACGGATTCGTATAGAGGAGGCTCGGAAAAGTAAAATCCATTTTTCAAAGTTGCCCCCTTGCCCCCCTTCTCCCCCCCCCTCTAGGTAGATCTCGGAAGTTAAGAGACTTGGAACATTTTTTTTTTCAGATTTATATTAAGGGGCCCAGAGTTGGTCAAAATCATTTTTCAAAACTCCCCCCTCTCCCCCCCTTCACCCCTCCCCCCTTCGTATCTCGGAAATTAGGAAACCTGGGTTTTGTTTTTTTACGGATTCGTATAGAGGAGGCTCGGAAAAGTAAAAACCATTTTTCAAAATTCAAACCTCCCCTTTTCCATTACACCCCACTCTCCCCCCTCCCTATCGTATCTCGGAAACTAAGAGTCCCGTGTTTTGTTGTTTTACGGATTCGTATAGAGGAGACTCGGAAAAGTAAAATCCATTTTTCAAAGTTGCCCCCCTTGCCCCCCTTCTCCCCCACCGTCTAGGTAGATATCGGAAGTCAAGAGAGTTGGAACATTTTTTTTTTCAGATTCATATCAAGGGGCCCAGAATTGATCAAAATCATTTTTCAAAACTCCCCCCTCTCCCCCCCTTCACCCCTCCCCCCATCGTATCTCGGAAATTAAGAAACCTGGGTTTTGTTTTTTTACGGATTCGTATAGAGGAGGCTCGGAAAAGTAAAAACCATTTTTCAAAATTCAAACATCCCCTTTTCCATTCCACCCCACTCTCCCCCCTCCCTATCGTATCTCGGAAACTAAGAGTCCCGTGTTTTGTTGATTTACGGATTCGTATAGAGGAGGTTCGGAAAAGTAAAATCCATTTTTCAAAGTTGCCCCCCTTCTCCCATCCTCTAGGTAGATCTCGGAAGTTAAGAGACTTGGAACATTTTTTTTTTCAGATTCATATCAAGGGGCCCAGAGTTGGTCAAAATCATTTTTCAAAACTCCCCCCTCTCCCCCCCTTCACCCCTCCCCCCATCGTATCTCGGAAATTAAGAAACTTGTGTTTTGTTTTTTTACGGATTCGTATAGAGGAGGCTCGAAAAAGTAAAAACTATTTTTCAAAATTCGCCCCTTTCTCTCCCCCTTCTCCCCTCTTTAGGCGGATCTCGGAAGTTAAGGACTTGGAACATTATTATACTATATAAAGCTCGATTACCACTCACTCACTGACATAATTGTTCTCCCAGATGGTGAAGGGGGAGGTGGGTATATTTTTACAGATTCGTATACAAGTAACTCTCACGAGTATGGGAAAAATCCCAAACCTCCCCTTTTCCACCCCACTCTCCCCCCTCCCTATCGTATCTCGGAAACTAAGAGTCCCGTGTTTTGTTGTTTTACGGATTCGTATAGAGGAGGCTCGGAAAAGTAAAATCCATTTTTCAAAGTTGCCCCCTTGCCCCCCTTCTCCCCCCCCCTCTAGGTAGATCTCGGAAGTTAAGAGACTTGGAACATTTTCTTTTTCAGATTCATATCAAGGGGCCCAGAGTTGGTCAAAATCATTTTTCAAAACTCCCCCCTCTCCCCCCCTTCACCCCTCCCCCCATCGTATCTCGGAAATTAAGAAACCTGGGTTTTGTTTTTTTACGGATTCGTATAGAGGAGGCTCGGAAAAGTAAAAACCATTTTTCAAAATTCCCCCCATTCTCTCCCCCTTCTTCCCCCTTTAGGCGGATCTCGGAAGTTAAGACTTGGAACATTATTATATTATTATTATACTATATAAAGCTCGATTACCACTCACTCACTGACATAATTGTTCTCCCAGATGGTGAAGGGGGAGGTGGGTATATTTTTACAGATTCGTATACAAGTAACTCTCACGAGTATGGGAAAAATCCCAAACCTCCCCTTTTCCACCCCACTCTCCCCCCTCCCTATCGTATCTCGGAAACTAAGAGTCCCGTGTTTTGTTGTTTTACGGATTCGTATAGAGGAGGCTCGGAAAAGTAAAATCCATTTTTCAAAGTTGCCCCCTTGCCCCCCTTCTCCCCCCCCCCCTAGGTAGATCTCGGAAGTTAAGAGACTTGGAACATTTTCTTTTTCAGATTCATATCAAGGGGCCCAGAGTTGGTCAAAATCATTTTTCAAAACTCCCCCCTCTCCCCCCCTTCACCCCTCCCCCCATCGTATCTCGGAAATTAAGAAACCTGGGTTTTGTTTTTTTACGGATTCGTATAGAGGAGGCTCGGAAAAGTAAAAACCATTTTTCAAAATTCCCCCCATTCTCTCCCCCTTCTTCCCCCTTTAGGCGGATCTCGGAAGTTAAGACTTGGAACATTATTATATTATTATACTATATAAAGCTCGATTACCACTCACTCACTGACATAATTGTTCTCCCAGATGGTGAAGGGGGAGGTGGGTATATTTTTACAGATTCGTATAGAAGTAACTCTCACGAGTATGGGAAAAATCCCAAACCTCCCCTTTTCCACCCCACTCTCCCCCCTCCCTATCGTATCTCGGAAACTAAGAGTCCCGTGTTTTGTTGTTTTACGGATTCGTATAGAGGAGGCTCGGAAAAGTAAAATCCATTTTTCAAAGTTGCCCCCTTGCCCCCCTTCTCCCCCCCCTCTAGGTAGATCTCGGAAGTTAAGAGACTGTGAACATTTTTTTTTTCAGATTCATATCAAGGGGCCCAGAGTTGGTCAAAATCATTTTTCAAAACTCCCCCTCTCCCCCCCTTCACCCCTCCCCCCCTTGTATCTCGGAAATTAAGAAACCTGGGTTTTATTTTATTACGGATTCGTATAGAGGAGGCTCGGAAAAGTAAAATCCATTTTTCAAAATTCCCCCATTCGCTCCCCCTTCTCCCCCCTTTAGGCGGACCTTGGAAGTTAAGACTTGGAACATTATTATATTATATTATTATTATACTATATAAAGCTCGATTACCACTGACTGACTCACTCACTGACATAATTGAAAAGTAAAATCCATTTTTCAAAGTTGCCCCCTTGCCCCCCTTCTCCCCCCCCTTTAGGTAGATCTCGGAAGTTAAGAGACTTGGAAAATTTTTTTTTTCAGATTCATATCAAGGGGCCCAGAGTTGGTCAAAATCATTTTTCAAAACTCCCCCCTCTCCCCCCCTTCACCCCTCCCCCCATCGTATCTCGGAAATTAAGAAACCTGGGTTTTGTTTTTTTTCGGATTCGTATAGAGGAGGCTCGGAAAAGTAAAAACCATTTTTCAAAATTCAAACCTCCCCTTTTCCATTCCACCCCACTCTCCCCCATCCCTATCGTATCTCGGAAACTAAGAGTCCCGTGTTTTGTTGTTTTACGGATTCGTATAGAGGAGGCTCGGAAAAGTAAAATCCATTTTTCAAAGTTGCCCCCCTGCCCCCCTTCTCCCCCCCTCTAGGTAGATCTCGGAAGTTAAGAGACTTGGAACATTTTTTTTTTCAGATTCCTATCAAGGGGCCCAGAGTTGGTCAAAATCATTTTTCAAAACTCCCCCCTCTCCCCCCCTTCACCCCTCCCCCCGTCGTAAGAAATACTCCTCAAAAACACGACCCCGCGAGCTGCTTGCAGCTTGCGCAACGCCCAAATACTTTCTACAAGGGTAAGAAATACTCCTCAAAAACACGACCCGCGAGCTGCTTGCAGCTCGCGCAACGCCCAAATACTAGTTATTATATTATATAAAGCTCGATTACCACTCACTGACATAATTGTTCTCCCAGATGGTGAAGGGGGAGGTGGGTATATTTTTACAGATTCGTATACAAGTAACTCTCACGAGTATGGGAAAAATCCCAAACCTCCCCTTTTCCACCCCACTCTCCCCCCTCCCTATCGTATCTCGGAAACTAAGAGTCCCGTGTTTTGTTGTTTTACGGATTCGTATAGAGGAGGCTCGGAAAAGTAGAATCCATTTTTGAAAGTTGCCCCCCTTGCCCCCCTTCTCCCCCCCCCTCTAGGTAGATCTCGGAAGTTGAGAGACTTGGAACATTTTTTTTTTCAGTTTCATATCAAGGGGCCCAGAGTTGGTCAAAATCATTTTTCAAAACTCCCCCCTCTCCCCCCCTTCACCCCTCCCCCCATCGTAAGAAATACTCCTCAAAAACACGACCCCGCGAGCTGCTTGCAGCTCGCGCAACGCCCAAATACTTTTTACAAGGGTAAGAAATACTCCTCAAAAACACGACCCCGCGAGCTGCTTGCAGCTCGCGCAACGCCCAAATACTAGTTATACTATATAAAGCTCGATTACCACTCACTGACTCACTCACTGACATAATTGTTCTCCCAGATGGTGAAGGGGGAGGTGGGTATATTTTTACAGATTCGTATACAAGTAACTCTCACGAGTATGGGAAAAATCCCAAACCTCCCCTTTTCGACCCCACTCTCCCCCCTCCCTATCGTATCTCGGAAACTAAAAGTCCCGAGTTTTGTTGTTTTACGGATTCGTATAGAGGAGGCTCGGAAAAGTAAAATCCATTTTTCAAAGTTGCCCCCCTTGCCCCCCTTCTCCCCCCCCTCTAGGTAGATCTCGGAAGTTAAGAGACTTGGAACATTTTCTTTTTCAGATTCATATCAAGGGGTCCAGAGTTGGTCAAAATCATTTTCAAAACTCCCCCCTCTCCCCCCTTCACCCCTCCCCCCATCGTATCTCGGAAATTAAAAACCTGGGTTTTGTTTTTTTACGGATTCGTATAGAGGAGGCTCGGAAAAGTAAAATCCATTTTTCAAAGTTGCCCCCTTGCCCCCCTTCTCCCCCCCCCTCTAGGTAGATCTCGGAAGTTAAGAGACTTGGAACATTTTTTTTTTCAGATTTATATTAAGGGGCCCAGAGTTGGTCAAAATCATTTTTCAAAACTCCCCCCTCTCCCCCCCTTCACCCCTCCCCCCTTCGTATCTCGGAAATTAGGAAACCTGGGTTTTGTTTTTTTACGGATTCGTATAGAGGAGGCTCGGAAAAGTAAAAACCATTTTTCAAAATTCAAACCTCCCCTTTTCCATTACACCCCACTCTCCCCCCTCCCTATCGTATCTCGGAAACTAAGAGTCCCGTGTTTTGTTGTTTTACGGATTCGTATAGAGGAGACTCGGAAAAGTAAAATCCATTTTTCAAAGTTGCCCCCCTTGCCCCCCTTCTCCCCCACCGTCGAGGTAGATATCGGAAGTCAAGAGAGTTGGAACATTTTTTTTTTCAGATTCATATCAAGGGGCCCAGAATTGATCAAAATCATTTTTCAAAACTCCCCCCTCTCCCCCCCTTCACCCCTCCCCCCATCGTATCTCGGAAATTAAGAAACCTGGGTTTTGTTTTTTTACGGATTCGTATAGAGGAGGCTCGGAAAAGTAAAAACTATTTTTCAAAATTCGCCCCTTTCTCTCCCCCTTCTCCCCTCTTTAGGCGGATCTCGGAAGTTAAGGACTTGGAACATTATTATACTATATAAAGCTCGATTACCACTCACTCACTGACATAATTGTTCTCCCAGATGGTGAAGGGGGAGGTGGGTATATTTTTACAGATTCGTATACAAGTAACTCTCACGAGTATGGGAAAAATCCCAAACCTCCCCTTTTCCACCCCACTCTCCCCCCTCCCTATCGTATCTCGGAAACTAAGAGTCCCGTGTTTTGTTGTTTTACGGATTCGTATAGAGGAGGCTCGGAAAAGTAAAATCCATTTTTCAAAGTTGCCCCCTTGCCCCCCTTCTCCCCCCCCCCTCTAGGTAGATCTCGGAAGTTAAGAGACTTGGAACATTTTCTTTTTCAGATTCATATCAAGGGGCCCAGAGTTGGTCAAAATCATTTTTCAAAACTCCCCCCTCTCCCCCCCTTCACCCCTCCCCCCATCGTATCTCGGAAATTAAGAAACCTGGGTTTTGTTTTTTTACGGATTCGTATAGAGGAGGCTCGGAAAAGTAAAAACCATTTTTCAAAATTCCCCCCATTCTCTCCCCCTTCTTCCCCCTTTAGGCGGATCTCGGAAGTTAAGACTTGGAACATTATTATATTATTATTATACTATATAAAGCTCGATTACCACTCACTCACTGACATAATTGTTCTCCCAGATGGTGAAGGGGGAGGTGGGTATATTTTTACAGATTCGTATACAAGTAACTCTCACGAGTATGGGAAAAATCCCAAACCTCCCCTTTTCCACCCCACTCTCCCCCCTCCCTATCGTATCTCGGAAACTAAGAGTCCCGTGTTTTGTTGTTTTACGGATTCGTATAGAGGAGGCTCGGAAAAGTAAAATCCATTTTTCAAAGTTGCCCCCTTGCCCCCCTTCTCCCCCCCCCCTCTAGGTAGATCTCGGAAGTTAAGAGACTTGGAACATTTTCTTTTTCAGATTCATATCAAGGGGCCCAGAGTTGGTCAAAATCATTTTTCAAAACTCCCCCCCTCTCCCCCCCTTCACCCCTCCCCCCATCGTATCTCGGAAATTAAGAAACCTGGGTTTTGTTTTTTTACGGATTCGTATAGAGGAGGCTCGGAAAAGTAAAAACCATTTTTCAAAATTCCCCCCCATTCTCTCCCCCTTCTTCCCCCTTTAGGCGGATCTCGGAAGTTAAGACTTGGAACATTATTATATTATTATACTATATAAAGCTCGATTACCACTCACTCACTGACATAATTGTTCTCCCAGATGGTGAAGGGGGAGGTGGGTATATTTTTACAGATTCGTATAGAAGTAACTCTCACGAGTATGGGAAAAATCCCAAACCTCCCCTTTTCCACCCCACTCTCCCCCCTCCCTATCGTATCTCGGAAACTAAGAGTCCCGTGTTTTGTTGTTTTACGGATTCGTATAGAGGAGGCTCGGAAAAGTAAAATCCATTTTTCAAAGTTGCCCCCTTGCCCCCCTTCTCCCCCCCCCTCTAGGTAGATCTCGGAAGTTAAGAGACTGTGAACATTTTTTTTTTCAGATTCATATCAAGGGGCCCAGAGTTGGTCAAAATCATTTTTCAAAACTCCCCCTCTCCCCCCCTTCACCCCTCCCCCCCTTGTATCTCGGAAATTAAGAAACCTGGGTTTTATTTTATTACGGATTCGTATAGAGGAGGCTCGGAAAAGTAAAATCCATTTTTCAAAATTCCCCCATTCGCTCCCCCTTCTCCCCCCTTTAGGCGGACCTTGGAAGTTAAGACTTGGAACATTATTATATTATATTATTATTATACTATATAAAGCTCGATTACCACTGACTGACTCACTCACTGACATAATTGAAAAGTAAAATCCATTTTTCAAAGTTGCCCCCTTGCCCCCCTTCTCCCCCCCCTTTAGGTAGATCTCGGAAGTTAAGAGACTTGGAAAATTTTTTTTTTCAGATTCATATCAAGGGGCCCAGAGTTGGTCAAAATCATTTTTCAAAACTCCCCCCTCTCCCCCCCTTCACCCCTCCCCCCATCGTATCTCGGAAATTAAGAAACCTGGGTTTTGTTTTTTTTCGGATTCGTATAGAGGAGGCTCGGAAAAGTAAAAACCATTTTTCAAAATTCAAACCTCCCCTTTTCCATTCCACCCCACTCTCCCCCATCCCTATCGTATCTCGGAAACTAAGAGTCCCGTGTTTTGTTGTTTTACGGATTCGTATAGAGGAGGCTCGGAAAAGTAAAAT
Organism: Luperina testacea; assembly: GCA_927399505.1. Taxonomy (NCBI): domain Eukaryota; kingdom Metazoa; phylum Arthropoda; class Insecta; order Lepidoptera; family Noctuidae; genus Luperina; species Luperina testacea. Next base: position 16,723,404 of record OV656764.1, read on the forward strand.
CCATTTTTCAAAGTTGCCCCCTTGCCCCCCTTCTCCCCCCCCCTCTAGGTAGATCTCGGAAGTTAAGAGACTGTGAACATTTTTTTTTTCAGATTCATATCAAGGGGCCCAGAGTTGGTCAAAATCATTTTTCAAAACTCCCCCTTCTCCCCCCCTTCACCCCTCCCCCCATCGTATCTCGGAAATTAAGAAACCTGGGTTTTGTTTTTTTACGGATTCGTATAGAGGAGGCTCGGAAAAGTAAAAACCATTTTTCAAAATTCCCCCAATTCTCTCCCCCTTCTCCCCCCTTTAGGCGGACCTCGGAAGTTAAGACTTGGAACATTATACTACGTATATATAAAGCTCGATTACCACTGACTGACTCACTGATTGACATAATTGTTCTCCCAGATGGTGAAGGGGGAGGTGGGTATATTTTTACAGATTCGTATACAAGTAACTCTCACGAGTATGGGAAAAATCCCAAACCTCCCCTTTTCCACCCCACTCTCCCCCCTCCCTATCGTATCTCGGAAACTAAGAGTCCCGTGTTTTGTTGTTTTACGGATTCGTATAGAGGAGGCTCGGAAAAGTAAAATCCATTTTTCAAAGTTGCCCCCTTGCCCCCCTTCTCCCCCCCCTCTAGGTAGATCTCGGAAGTTAAGAGACTTGGAACATTTTTTTTTCAGATTCATATCAAGGGGCCCAGAGTTGGTCAAAATCATTTTTCAAAACTCCCCCTCTCCCCCCCTTCACCCCTCCCCCCATCGTATCTCGGAAATTAAGTAACCTGGGTTTTGTTTTTTTACGAATTCGTATAGAGGAGGCTCGGAAAAGTAAAAATCATTTTTCAAAGTTGCCCCCTTGCCCCCCTTCTCCCCCCCCCCCTAGGTAGATCTCGGAAGTTAAGAGACTTGGAACATTTCTTTTTTCAGATTCATATCAAGGGGCCCAGAGTTGGTCAAAATCATTTTTCAAAACTCCCCCTCTCCCCCCCTTCACCCCTCCCCCCCTTGTATCTCGGAAATTAAGAAACCTGGGTTTTATTTTTTTACGGATTCGTATAGAGGAGGCTCGGAAAAGTAAAATCCATTTTTCAAAATTCCCCCATTCGCTCCCCCTTCTCCCCCCTTTAGGCGGACCTTGGAAGTTAAGACTTGGAACATTATTATATTATATTATTATTATACTATATAAAGCTCGATTACCACTGACTGACTCACTCACTGACATAATTGAAAAGTAAAATCCATTTTTCAAAGTTGCCCCCTTGCCCCCCTTCTCCCCCCCCTTTAGGTAGATCTCGGAAGTTAAGAGACTTGGAAAATTTTTTTTTTCAGATTCATATCAAGGGGCCCAGAGTTGGTCAAAATCATTTTTCAAAACTCCCCCCTCTCCCCCCCTTCACCCCTCCCCCCATCGTATCTCGGAAATTAAGAAACCTGGGTTTTGTTTTTTTTCGGATTCGTATAGAGGAGGCTCGGAAAAGTAAAAACCATTTTTCAAAATTCAAACCTCCCCTTTTCCATTCCACCCCACTCTCCCCCATCCCTATCGTATCTCGGAAACTAAGAGTCCCGTGTTTTGTTGTTTTACGGATTCGTATAGAGGAGGCTCGGAAAAGTAAAATCCATTTTTCAAAGTTGCCCCCCCTGTCCCCCCTTCTCCCCCCCTCTAGGTAGATCTCGGAAGTTAAGAGACTTGGAACATTTTTTTTTTCAGATTCATATCAAGGGGCCCAGAGTTGGTCAAAATCATTTTTCAAAACTCCCCCCTCTCCCCCCCTTCCCCCATCGTAAGAAATACTCCTCAAAAACACGACCCCGCGAGCTGCTTGCAGCTCGCGCAACGCCCAAATACTTTTTACAAGGGTAAGAAATACTCCTCAAAAACACGACCCCGCGAGCTGCTTGCAGCTCGCGCAACGCCCAAATACTAGTTATACTATATAAAGCTCGATTACCACTCACTCACTGACATAATTGTTCTCCCAGATGGTGAAGGGGGAGGTGGGTATATTTTTACAGATTCGTATAGAAGTAACTCTCACGAGTATGGGAAAAATCCCAAACCTCCCCTTTTCCACCCCACTCTCCCCCCCTCCCTATCGTATCTCGGAAACTAAGAGTCCCGTGTTTTGTTGTTTTACGGATTCGTATAGAGGAGGCTCGGAAAAGTAAAATCCATTTTTCAAAGTTGCCCCCTTGCCCCCCTTCTCCCCCCCCTCTAGGTAGATCTCGGAAGTTAAGAGACTTGGAACATTTTTTTTTTCAGATTCATATCAAGGGGCCCAGAGTTGGTCAAAATCATTTTTCAAAACTCCCCCCTCTCCCCCCCTCCCCCCATCGTATCTCGGAAATTAAGAAACCTGGGTTTTGTTTTTATACGGATTCGTATAGAGGAGGCTCGGAAAAGTAAAATCCATTTTTCAAAGTTGTCCCCTTGCCCCCCCTTCTCCCCCCCCCCTCTAGGTAGATCTCGGAAGTTAAGAGACTAGGAACATTTTTTTTTTCAGATTCATATCAAGGGGCCCAGAGTTGGTTAAAATCATTTTTCAAAACTCCCCCCTCTCCCCCCTTCTACCCTCCCCCCCATCGTATCTCGGAAATTAAGAAACCTGGGTTTTGTTTTTTTACGGATTCGTATAGAGGAGGCTCGGAAAAGTAAAAACCATTTTTCAAAGTTGCCCCCCCTTGCCCCCCCCTTCACCCCTCCCCCCATCGTATCTCGGAAATTAAGAAACCTGGGTTTTGTTGTTTTACGGATTCGTATAGAGGAGGCTCGGAAAAGTAAAATCCATTTTTCAAAGTTGCCCCCCTTGCCCCCCTTCTCCCCCCCCCTCTAGGTAGATCTCGGAAGTTAAGAGACTTGGAACATTTTTTTTTTCAGATTCATATCAAGGGGCCCAGAGTTGGTCAAAATCATTTTTCAAAACTCCCCCCTCTCCCCCCCTTCACCCCTCCCCCCATCGCATTTCGGAAACTAGGTAGCGGTAAAGCGAAGCGTTGTTCTCCCAGATGGTGAAGGGGGAGGTGGGTATATTTTTACAGATTCGTATAGAAGTAACTCTCACGAGTATGGGAAAAATCCCAAACCTCCCCTTTTCCACCCCACTCTCCCCCCCTCCCTATCGTATCTCGGAAACTAAGAGTCCCGTGTTTTGTTGTTTTACGGATTCGTATAGAGGAGGCTCGGAAAAGTAAAAACCATTTTTCAAAGTTGCCCCCCTTGCCCCCCTTCTCCCCCCCTTCACCCCTCCCCCCATCGTATCTCGGAAAATAAGAAACCTGGGTTTTGTTGTTTTACGGATTCGTATAGAGGAGGCTCGGAAAAGTAAAATCCATTTTTCAAAGTTGCCCCCCTTGCCCCCCTTCTCCCCCCCCCTCTAGGTAGATCTCGGAAGTTAAGAGACTTGGAACATTTTTTTTTTCAGATTCATATCAAGGAGCCCAGAGTTGGTCAAAATCATTTTTCAAAACTCCCCCCTCTCCCCCCCTTCACCCCTCCCCCCATCGCATTTCGGAAACTAGGTAGCGGTAAAGCGAAGCGTTGTTCTCCCAGATGGTGAAGGGGGGAGGTGGGTATATTTTTACAGATTCGTATAGAAGTAACTCTCACGAGTATGGGAAAAATCCCAAACCTCCCCTTTTCCACCCCACTCTTCCCCCTCCCCTATCGTATCTCGGAAACTAAGAGTCCCGTGTTTTGTTGTTTTACGGATTCGTATAGAGGAGGCTCGGAAAAGTAAAATCCATTTTTCAAAGTTGCCCCCCTTGCCCCCCCTTCTCCCCCCCCCCTCTAGGTAGATCTCGGAAGTTAAGAGACTTGGAACATTTTTTTTTTCAGATTCATATCAAGGGGCTCAGAGTTGGTCAAAATCATTTTTCAAAACTCCCCCTCTCCCCCCCTTCACCCCCTCCCCCCATCGCATTTCGGAAACTAGGTAGCGGTAAAGCGAAGCGTTGTTCTCCCAGATGGTGAAGGGGGAGGTGGGTATATTTTTACAGATTCGTATAGAAGTAACTCTCACGAGTATGGGAAAAATCCCAAACCTCCCCTTTTCCCACCCCACTCTCCCCCCCTCCCTATCGTATCTCGGAAACTAAGAGTCCCGTGTTTTGTTGTTTTACGGATTCGTATAGAGGAGGCTCGGAAAAGTAAAATCCATTTTTCAAAGTTGCCCCCCTTGCCCCCCTTCTCCCCCCCCCTCTAGGTAGATCTCGGAAGTTAAGAGACTGTGAACATTTTTTTTTTCAGATTCATATCAAGGGGCCCAGAGTTGGTCAAAATCATTTTTCAAAATTCCCCCCTCTCCCCCCCCTTCACCCCTCCCCCCATCGTATCTCGGAAATTAAGAAACCTGGGTTTTGTTTTTTTACGGATTCGTATAGAGGAGGCTCGGAAAAGTAAAAACCATTTTTCAAAGTTGTCCCCTTGCCCCCCTTCTCCCCCCCCCCCTCTAGGTAGATCTCGGAAGTTGAGAGACTAGGAACATTTTTTTTTTCAGATTCATATCAAGGGGCCCAGAGTTGGTTAAAATCATTTTTCAAAACTCCCCCCTCTCCCCCCTTCTACCCTCCCCCCATCGTATCTCGGAAATTAAGAAACCTGGGTTTTGTTTTTTTACGGATTCGTATAGAGGAGGCTCGGAAAAGTAAAAACCATTTTTCAAAGTTGCCCCCCTTGCCCCCCCCTTCACCCCTCCCCCCATCGTATCTCGGAAATTAAGAAACCTGGGTTTTGTTGTTTTACGGATTCGTATAGAGGAGGCTCGGAAAAGTAAAATCCATTTTTCAAAGTTGCCCCCCTTGCCCCCCTTCTCCCCCCCCCCTCTAGGTAGATCTCGGAAGTTAAGAGACTTGGAACATTTTTTTTTTCAGATTCATATCAAGGGGCCCAGAGTTGGTCAAAATCATTTTTCAAAACTCCCCCCTCTCCCCCCCTTCACCCCTCCCCCCATCGCATTTCGGAAACTAGGTAGCGGTAAAGCGAAGCGTTGTTCTCCCAGATGGTGAAGGGGGAGGTGGGTATATTTTTACAGATTCGTATAGAAGTAACTCTCACGAGTATGGGAAAAATCCCAAACCTCCCCTTTTCCACCCCACTCTCCCCCCTCCCTATCGTATCTCGGAAACTAAGAGTCCCGTGTTTTGTTGTTTTACGGATTCGTATAGAGGAGGCTCGGAAAAGTAAAAACCATTTTTCAAAACTCCCCCTTCTCCCCCCCTTCACCCCTCCCCCCCATCGTATCTCGGAAAATAAGAAACCTGGGTTTTGTTGTTTTACGGATTCGTATAGAGGAGGCTCGGAAAAGTAAAATCCATTTTTCAAAGTTGCCCCCCTTGCCCCCTTCTCCCCCCCCTCTAGGTAGATCTCGGAAGTTAAGAGACTTGGAACATTTTTTTTTTCAGATTCATATCAAGGAGCCCAGAGTTGGTCAAAATCATTTTTCAAAACTCCCCCCTCTCCCCCCCATCGCATTTCGGAAACTAGGTAGCGGTAAAGCGAAGCGTTGTTCTCCCAGATGGTGAAGGGGGAGGTGGGTATATTTTTACAGATTCGTATAGAAGTAACTCTCACGAGTATGGGAAAAATCCCAAACCTCCCCTTTTCCACCCCACTCTTCCCCCTCCCTATCGTATCTCGGAAACTAAGAGTCCCGTGTTTTGTTGTTTTACGGATTCGTATAGAGGAGGCTCGGAAAAGTAAAATCCATTTTTCAAAGTTGCCCCCTTGCCCCCCTTCTCCCCCCCCCTCTAGGTAGATCTCGGAAGTTAAGAGACTTGGAACATTTTTTTTTTCAGATTCATATCAAGGGGCTCAGAGTTGGTCAAAATCATTTTTCAAAACTCCCCCCTCTCCCCCCCTTCACCCCTCCCCCCATCGCATTTCGGAAACTAGGTAGCGGTAAAGCGAAGCGTTGTTCTCCCAGATGGTGAAGGGGGAGGTGGGTATATTTTTACAGATTCGTATAGAAGTAACTCTCACGAGTATGGGAAAAATCCCAAACCTCCCCTTTTCCACCCCACTCTCCCCCCTCCCTATCGTATCTCGGAAACTAAGAGTCCCGTGTTTTGTTGTTTTACGGATTCGTATAGAGGAGGCTCGGAAAAGTAAAATCCATTTTTCAAAGTTGCCCCCTTGCCCCCCTTCTCCCCCCCCCTCTAGGTAGATCTCGGAAGTTAAGAGACTGTGAACATTTTTTTTTCAGATTCATATCAAGGGGCCCAGAGTTGGTCAAAATCATTTTTCAAAATTCCCCCCTCTCCCCCCCTTCACCCCTCCCCCCATCGTATCTCGGAAATTAAGAAACCTGGGTTTTGTTTTTTTACGGATTCGTATAGAGGAGGCTCGGAAAAGTAAAAACCATTTTTCAAAATTCCCCCCATTCTCTCCCCCTTCTCCCCCCTTTAGGCGGATCTCGGAAGTTAAGACTTGGAACATTATTATTATTATATTATTATACTATATAAAGCTCGATTACCACTCACTCACTGACTCACTCACTGACATAATTGTTCTCCCAGATGGTGAAGGGGGAGGTAGGTATATTTTTACAGATTCGTATAGAACTAACTCTCACGAGTATGGGAAAAATCCCAAACCTCCCCTTTTCCACCCCACTCTCCCCCCTCCCTATCGTATCTCGGAAACTAAGAGTCCCGAGTTTTGTTGTTTTACGGATTCGTATAGAGGAGGCTCTGAAAAGTAAAATCCATTTTTCAAAGTTGCCCCCCTTGCCCTCCTTCTCCCCCCCTCTAGGTAGAACTCGGAAGTTAAGAGACTTGGAATTTTTTTTTTTTCAGATTCATATCAAGGGGCCCAGAGTTGGTCAAAATCATTTTTCAAAACTCCCCCCCTCTCCCCCCCCTTCACCCCTCCCCCCATCGTAAGAAATACTCCTCAAAAACATGACCCCGCGAGCTGCTTGCAGCTCGCGCAACGCCCAAATACTTTTTACAAGGGTAAGAAATACTCCTCAAAAACACGACCCCGCGAGCTGCTTGCAGCTCGCGCAACGCCCAAATACTAGTTATACTATATAAAGCTCGATTACCACTCACTGACTGACTCACTGACATAATTGTTCTCCCAGATGGTGAAGGGGGAGGTAGGTATATTTTTACAGATTCGTATAGAAGTAACTCTCACGAGTATGGGAAAAATCCCAAACCTCCCCTTTTCGACCCCACTCTCCCCCCTCCCTATCGTATCTCGGAAACTAAGAGTCCGGAGTTTTGTTGTTTTACGGATTCGTATAGAGGAGGCTCGGAAAAGTAAAATCCATTTTTCAAAGTTGCCCCCCTTTCCCCCCTTCTCCCCCCCTCTAGGTAGATCTCGGAAGTTAAGAGACTTGGAATTTTTTTTTTTTCAGATTCATATCAAGGGGCCCAGAGTTGGTCAAAATCATGTTTCAAAACTCCCCCTCTCCCCCCCTTCACCCCTCCCCCCATCGTAAGAAATACTCCTCAAAAACACGACCCCGCGAGCTGCTTGCAGCTCGCGCAACGCCCAAATACTTTTTACAAGGGTAAGAAATACTCCTCAAAAACACGACCCCGCGAGCTGCTTGCAGCTCGCGCAACGCCCAAATACTAGTCCATATTATAAATTCAAAAGTAAATCAGTTGTGTTACCTTTTCAAACCTAAACCACTGAACGGATTTCTATAAAATTTGGCAAGGAGATAGATGGTATCCTCGGGAAGAACATAATATGCTACTTTTTATCCCGTTAGCACGTTCTTGTTGGATCATTTCCTACTTCTAAGTTGGCGAATCCGCAGGTGGAAGCTAGTTTATTCATATGTACAGGAGAACCAGTTATAACAAAATGATAACGGATGTATATGTAACACAGAGCCAATTACAGGTTCTAAAGAATAAAATTTAAATATTTGTGTTCATTCAGTGCTAAATATCTGCATCGTCAACTACTCAAACATCAGAGGATCAATTACCGTATTTTTAAGAACGTTTGCATTCGAATCTCAGTCTCAATCTGTCAAAAATACCTCTACCCCCTACCCCTACCCTACATTTCCGAGAAGTTTTTGACATTGATTATCGTTGAGATGAAATTGTGACTAGATTTTAAGCGTTTTTAATTACGGCAATTAGCCTTCAGATATAAATTCTCCGTTGCAATATTATTTTTTGTTCTAAAATCTCTCCTCGCATCGTACAATTCAGAGGAAACACATGATTAGGCAGCAAAAAGCCATTGTTCATTATTATAAAGGAAAAAAAATACTTTGAACCTTTATGTCGACATTTATACTGAAAACGGGATGCAAGCTCCTACACTACAACAATCCAATTTCCGTGACATTCTGCTCACGGTATAAACAATGCATGGAATATCTTTAGCTGAGGAATTTTTTACTTTGAAATAAGGGAAATGTATGCATTTTCATAGAAATGGCATTGATATGAAATGTTTAGTTTTACTTTGTGTTACTTACTTTAAATGTTAAATGTTTACTTTTTTGTGTCATTTGGTGAATCTATATCACACAACACGAACATGAACACAACACGAATCACACTAATATTATAAAGGTGAAAGTTTGCGAGTATGTGTGTGTATGTTTATATGTTTGTTACTTCTTCACGCTCAAACGGCTAGATTAATTTTGATAAAATTTTGTATGGAGGTAGTTGACACTCTGGATTAACATATAGGCTACTTTCCACGGAATCGAAACTTATGCGGGCAAAACCGCGGGGTGCAGCTTGTCTCAAATAATTTCTATTTTAGGGACCTAAAAATACTAAATAGCCAAGTCGACACTTCACGTGACCAGAGGGCTGGGTCGTTCTTTGGCCAAAGTATTAGCATTGCCATTCAACGTGGCAATAGTTAAAAACGCTAGTCTAGCCACACATTTAGGTCTTTGACAGTTGTTGTTACGTCCAAAAGTCTGACAACCAGTCATATCACGAGGTATCGTGTTACCCAGTAACTGGATTGTGGAGGTCAAAACACTGGTATTCAGCTGCATCCGGTTAGACTGGAAATCGACCCCAACATAGTTGAGAACGGGCTAGGCAGAGAGATACAATCAGTCGGTGACCCCTTTTCGTCTGTACTCTTCATGGAAAAAAACATGTCAATCTGAAATGATGTATCATGATTGATGCTACCGTAATACCGGAAAATATCGAAATTCGAAGCATATCAGTAAAACAAACTGTATTTTACATACATTATGTACTCGCGTTATTATGTATACTATGTAACCTAATATTGACTGGACATAATAACAAGGCGTTGATATAACCGCGGCGAAGTAGGTCACGGTATAACTTACACAAGTAAACATATCTTTTTTTATGAAATGATTTTATGTAGCCTGAATGTTCATATCAATAATTTGGGGTTTCGATTTTGAAAGATGCAATTTGGTATAGAGATACTTTGAGTTCCGGGAAAGGACATAGGATAGTTTTTATCCCGATATTCCCACGGGATCGACGCCCCGTGTTTTCACCCGCATTAGTCTTTATACCAAATTTCATCTAAATCGATTCAGTGGTTTAAGCGTGAAGAGATAACAGACAAACAGACTTTCGCATTTATAATATGTTAATTAGTATGGATAATATCCCAGTGCCGCTACAAGAAAATTAAAATGGTTCGTTATCACCAAGTTGGAAGCGAATTTACTGTATTCTTGCGATAAGTTCTTCCGCTGTTTCGGTTCAAGAACAATTTTGAATTTTATATCAGCTTTTTTCATATATAAATAAAATCTGTCAAATGTCAATTTATTTTATTCCACGGATATAAAATATCTGACGTTGGAAAAATCTGCCCTTAGTATCTGGCTCTTTTTCATGTGTTCAAGTTTAACTTTGACAGCAATATCAAATTTAACTTTGATAAGTAGCAATATCGTTGTCATGCAAAAAAATAGGTATGTATTTTTTATGAGTTTCTGCGAACATTTAGAAGTTATCTCACGTAAAAGCCAATTATTTAGTATACCACATAATAGTAGTCGCTTACTAAATCGAAGGACTTTCGTTCTGCCTCATAGTCGGACCAATATCGGTCATTTTTCACCCATTTGCCGCATGCTTTCTCTTGCCAACTCCATTCGTGGTGAAATAGATGTCTTTGCTGGTTCTGTAGCCTCAGTTAGGACTAAACTTAGAGTATTAATTGTATAATTATTTTTTTTATTTATTTTTGTCTTTATTATATTGTTCTTTCGAAACGTTCTCCTTATCTATGGAAAAGTTCACATTTTGTAAGTTTTGTTTAGTTTTTGTTTTTTAAATACTAATTGTTTTACTTAAATTATGCATGCTGGATTCGCATCTAGTAGATGTCAATCAGAAATATTGTGTTGTAACTGCTTTAATGCTTTTGTGATTGTACATCAGTTTTGTGAATTACAATAAAAAAAAAAAATTATTAAAAAAAAAGTATAATAACCTTACTTTTCTTTAATAATTGGCTTTTACGTGGGATAACTTCTTCCGTGCGTTTCTTGCCGGTTTTTCTCCATAGGAAACGACCAATAATTGGAACCGTGACCTGACGTTTCATAAGTGCCCATGTAGGCTTATGTGAAATAAAATATTTTGATTTGATTTATCGAAATCAAAATTGACAGTTGGCGGCATACAACGCTACATAACAGGCGAACTAAGCATCACACTGACGTCAACAGAGTTCGCCGCGCGACTAGTAGGTATATAGGTAGTTACTCGTATGTTACATGCTCTGTGGTATATAGGTACCTCCCGACATCAATCTTCGAGCAGTGGCACACCAGACACAACCCATCTGGTCGGAGGAGCCTCCCATTTTTGTGCAGGATGAAGAACTTTACCCCCTAGTACCTCTATACCAGGATAAAAACCGTATTACGTAATCGCTAAAAACTAACGAAAGAAAAGCTTTCTCGGATTATTCCCAAATTCCCTACGCTCGTTTCCGAATTTTCTTTTTATTTCTTCTTACTTATCAACTCCCTAAGTACCGAATAAAGTGTTAATATTTTTAACAAAAGTTAATCCAGACTTTTTTTTATTCTCTCTTTTAAACCGTATTCTCTCCGTATCCTCATTTCAATTAGGGTGAAAAGACACTGTGACTGAGTTTTAATGGTCCGCCCGAGCCAAGGAAATTGGGTACCTATTATAAAAGATGGTATTGTGAGCAAATGGGTGACATTTGCTTAATTATTTTTTTAATTATAAATGAACCGTTGTGTATTTTTGTTTTATGAATCGCGAAATTAAGCGCGTTTTTTCCGTTGCTTTATAATTTTCATTAGTAACAGTTAGTTTAGGTAAAATCTGAGAAATGAATTGTTTGGCAATATTAAATATAACAACTGTTATTCTTTGACAGCTATATAAAATGGCTTTATCAAGGCAAATTGACGTAATTTCCTTGGTTATTATTTGTTCATACCCGTTTTAATTTGTCAGGCTTTTTCATCGTAATTTTGGTAATTGTGAGGGCAGTAATAACTACATAATTATGTTCGGAAAATATTTATTTCCGACTCTTTTTTATGGATCCATACCCAAAGGGTATCAACAGGACCCTAGTACTAAGCCTCCGCTGTCCGTCCGTCCGTCCGTTCGTCTGTCTGTCAGCGGACTGCATCTCATAAACTGTAACAGGGTGTTGAAATTTTCACAGATCGTGTTTTCTTGCCGCTATAAAAACAATTAGGTAATACAAATAAGAAAGTTTAAAAGTAAAATGGGGTCTCATCACAAGAAACATGTTTTTTTTTCGACGTTTTTTGGCCTTTTCCTCGTGATTTGTGATTGGCCGCTTTTTAGGGTTCCGTAGTCAATAAGGAACCCTTATAGTTTTGCCATGTTCGTTTGTCCGTCCGTCTGTCCGTCCGCAGCTTAGCTCAGAGACTCTTAGTACTAGAAAGCTATAATTTGGCATGGATATACTTAAATTATATACTTAAATTATTAAACACGCCGACAAAGAAGTAAAAATAAATAATGAAAAATAAAATTTAGGGTACCCTCTGTACACGTAAAGGCTCCTTCAAACAGGCGAGACACGACACGCGACACAAAAAGGCACCGCAAGTCGCGCAACGAGCGGTGCCTTTGTGTCGCGAGCGATTCGCGTCGCGCGTCGCGCCTGTTTGTAGGAGCCTTAAAGAAAGAAAGAAAAGAAAATTATGTACTTAAATATCTTTATCCTTATATTAATAGGCTAAGTATATACACGTCGTGTGAAACTCCTGACACCCTAACTAGGACATGTTCTGTATCTTAGGTGTCAAAAAAGGTTCAGAACAGAAATATTAAGCTTTAAAGTGCCAATTTTTGTTAGTCAAGTGTCCCCCACCCTGCCAGCGAAGTGGTTGCTTTTGGATGTGTGAAAAAATTCACGGTAGTAGTATATACAACGAAATTAAAAGGAAAACTATCACAGTTAAGTAGGCTTTACAAGTTTACGAGTAATAGTCGACCAACTTAAATTTGCTGTTGCAATGTATGGGAGAACATGATTTTCAACTACAATATTAAGTTTGTTCTTGGTATAAATTCATTCCAACTACGGAACCCTTCATTGTGCGTGGTCCGACATGCACTTGGCCAGTTGTTTAATTAAAATTGAAAAAAACAAAACAACATTTCACCCTCTAAACATAACCCCGATTCAACTGAAACAGTAAAACATCTCGAGAAGCGCAGCACTGAATCTGATAGCCTATAACTACGGAGAGTTCCGATCTCTTTGTGCCAAAGTCTCGGACGGTAATTAGATTCTCCGAATTACTTTCACAGAAGACTACAAGTTTCTTCGAAGGCCGCAGGTGGGGTTCGCTTTAAAAGTTTATTTTCGCATCCCGCGTTTCTAATGGAGAGACGGATTTATCTAATAATATGCTCAAGATGTTCGGGAAGCTGTAGTTGTTCCTTGATGGTAATGGTGAAAGTTTTAGTGGATTTCTTGGATGTTAAGGATTTTGCGTATAGTGGATTTGTCTTTTTGGGAGCTTTAAGAGGTGACTAGGGATTGTATCGTAAGGAGGGGTTTACGTTTACGACGTAACTTAGATTTCGCAATTTATTTTTTGGAATAATCGTTGTACTGACGTTTTTAAATACCTAAGGCCATTTGTACACACACGTTTTTCTTGCCGTGAAAAACTATGGTTTATTCGCCGTGTGTAGGCACGGTTGTCAGTGTTGTATTATGGAGCATTATGGAGCTTTGTTGACAAACACGTTTTTTCCACGGCGGGGCTTATATGGGGCTTATAGGTCAACAATTTTTTTCCCAAGAAACCAGACTATACTTTTCCGAAGGATTTTGACGCGCTGAATTCGAATCTGGAATCTGGATCTGGAAATTTTTCCAAAAAACTGTATGTGTATGAATTCTCAAACGTAGAACATCCACGTACACGAAAATGTCAAAATGCGATGTCTCAGCGAAAAAAAAAGATATTTGAGTAAACTCAACGTCATTTTAAAGAGGAAGACTAGTCCTTTGAAGAAAAGCTATAAGTCCTTTGAAGAAGAGATGCTATTAATAATTTTTGAAAGAAAATAGGATCGGCCGTGCTACATAACCTCAAAAATAAGAAAAAACGGTATTTTTTGCACTTTTAGGTTAGGACATCTCGAAACCCTGACCTGATAGAGCAACTTTGAGGCCAGATCAAATTCAGCGCGTCAAAATCCTTCGGAAAAGTATAGTCTGGTTTCTTCGGGAAAAAATTGTTGACCTGTGTAATTAAAGGTATTTGATCAAAAGATGAGAGAAGCACAAAACAAGTCGAAGTGGAAGTGCTTGGGGAGGCCTATATACAGCAGTCTTTTGGCAAAAATGATGATCAAAAGATAAATGATTAAAACGTTTGTTAATAACTGTGGTAATAAAATTTAAAAGCTCCTAGAATAGAAGAAATTCCAAACCAATAATGAGCTTTAACGCCTCTTAAATAAGCAATTAATTACTCACCAAGCTCGCTTAGTACCTTATAGACGTAAAATTACTTAGTAAATCAGAATTGTTCTTGACAAACGTTCCAAGTCTCCAACGCCTTGAATCCCATTCAAAATCCACTCATTAGTAAGCTCAAACATAGAGAGAAGTGGAGCTTAGCTTTAGGAACTAGTTAACACTACATCATATTGACTTAGTTAAAGTCGCGGTAGCCTGTGCAATTGTCTGGGAGAAATTGTCAAGGTGTGACAAAAGATTTCAAGAGTTTGTGATTGTGAAGAACGTCATGACAGAAAGTTTGAAATTGTAATGGCAATGATGCTCACTGGGGGGCGATGCATGGAAGTAAATAATTAATGTGTTTTCCCAATAAAAAGAATATAATGTAATTTAACATGAAAGAATTCGTAGAAAATAATAAAAGTGACATTATTCATGTCAAAAATCTAAGGTAATGTAAAACTAAAGAAGGCGCGTCTGTCGTGTGCGCGCCTCGGTTGCGCAGGCTTTTGGAATCTTCTTCTGGCATACGTCGGTTGCATATGTGTGTGTGCACTTGCACACATATGCGAGGCGTTAACAGACATCATTGTATACATACAAAACGTTTTTTACAAAATTCCTTGGTGACTAGCAGAAGCGAACTCTGTTTATGATCTTTGTAAAAATATCCACATCGTGTAGATGTGGTGTACCATTTGTTATTACTAAAAGGGGCATAACGTAGATGGAAATTTAAACGTATTATTTACTAGTAATTGCCAAATAAATGAAAGTAGAAAAAATAACCCTTATCGCATGGGGACCTAAAGCATTCATTAATTACAAGACTGCTCCACTAATCCTTCGTGGATTGTGGCATATTAAAAATAATAGCCTCCCGACTGATTTCGATCACGATGGCCAAGCTCAACAAACATTAGCCAGGTACGCAGGAGATATTATAGTGCAGAAGTGTGAGCGTAAACACAGATGCACTCTCTGTTCCTTTACTCTCATAGTCCGATGGGACGGCAATCCGACACGACCGGGAAGAAATCAGGCGCAGGACCAACAGCATAACGTGCTTTCTGAAGCACGGGGGTACTAAACCGCCAGCTTTCAAACTCCGGACTATTACTAAGAAATTCCTAATGTAAAAACTCAAAAAGACTGCCCGACCCGTAAATCAAACACGAGAAATTAAATAATAATTAATTAAACGTAAATTAAACCCCACGCTCAGCAGTCGCACTTGCAACCACGAGACCAACGGGGCAGTCATAATAATCATGCAATGTATAACATACGATAAACAGCAGGCACAATAATTTAAATATAGGTTCGAAACCCACAAAGTAAGGGTAATTTAAAACTTCCCCTGTTTTATGAGCAAGCTCAACAACTTTTTAAGATTTTAGCGAAACATGGGAAGGCTGTGTTTATATATATAAATCTGATACAACCTAATGATTGTTACACACGCGAACTTCTGAAATTCAGAGTTATTTTGAACCGTACGAGTATTAATGTGTCGAGGCTTTTTATGTCTCGTTTAATATAATCAGCTTTAGTAGACTCTAAAGTCTGACAAGCAGTCTTACCAACGGGTATCGTATTACCCAATAATTGGGTTGTGAAGGTCAGATAGGCAGTCGCTCCATGTATAATACTGGTATTCAGCTGCATTTGGTTAGACTGGAAGCCAACCCCAACAAAGTTGGGAAAAGGCCAAGCAGTTGATGATGAGTAGATTCATTTTATTTGAGCTAAGCTCGTTTAGACGAGATGTTACCTTCATTCTCTTAAAAAGAAAAACTCATCATTGAGTTATTCCGGTCTGATCCCCTGAACCCCCCCCCTTCCTCCTCGATCCCCTGCTTGTTCGTCTTCTGTTTTAATCTCTGTCTTACGCTTCTTTTTCAACGCAGACAGAACTTTCCGCCTCGTTAACAGAACCATTCTTTCGAGTTAATTAAGTTCACTTGCAGCGAATTTAATATACAACTGTTTGGAAAACTTAGGACCTACCCTATCTACAAAGTTTTAGAACCCATAATTATTAGCCGACAAGAAAACGGCTGTTCTAGTGCAAATCAATAAGTTTACAAGCTTTACTACCCTCGCGATTAGATAACACACCGTTAAAGCTTACAACACACGAAATACTTTTAGCATACATTTCTGTGGCTTTCGATAAAACGTTTTCAGTTTCTTCTTCTTTTTTTCGGTAACTCTTGCGCGTTGTTTTTTTTTTAATATAGGTTGAGTCGACTAAACATTGAAGTTAATAGGAAATAGCGGTGTCTTTGTGGACTGACGGCGCGTCAAACGCCGCCGCGCCGTTGCATGGGCTAATTATAAACGTACACTCGGTATCGAATTGAGAATTTGAAGTTGAAAACTTGTCAAACTCCTTTGGCAAAGGCGTGACCACGAAATTCAAATGTCTTTGCAAATAACGTATGAAATTTTGAACTTCATGCTACATTGAGTAATATTAGAGTTTTACTACTAGTAAACTCTTAATTCGGAACTGGGAGACAGTTTCAAAAATGTGTTACTTAAAACGAGTCTATTATATTTTAATACTTTAACACTGAGTGTCGTAGAACTGTAGCTGCAAGTTGTTATTACAAACACACAACTTCAAAAATCTACAACAAATTAAGCAAAAGCTTATACATCTACCCATTAACCAAGAGTAAATGCAGAATGAAACTTGACTCCTAGTTAAAATCACAAAATGATGGTGAAACAGAGAAACTCGTGGAAGTGTAAAATACTCATCACTCCCTCACACACCCCAATAAAACCACACACAACACACATGCCACAAGCACCACAAATACCCCTCGCACCACTCATTAACACTCACCCACACACCCATTCATCCTACACTCACCACATTAACTCAACGTTAAAATACATCCCAAATTATGTGTCCTGTACTGTTTCTTTTTGTCTTATTTTTTGTTTTTATTATTAACTAGCTGACCTGGCGAACTTCGTATTGCTTCAGATTTTTTTTGTTATTTTTTCCCATGTTTTAATAATTATTCTGCTATTCGGGGTGAAGACAAGTCCAACAAATAAAAGATCATAATAATCGATTCAGCAGTTTTTCAGTTATAAATGGTGTACTGACCCGACTTTGTTTTATATATATAGAATAGTATTAACTAAATCTAAATTAACTTAGCTTTTAAAATTATGTTTCCATGATTAAAAATGTTGTGTACACTTAAAAAAAAACAATAAAATAACCATCAAATAATTACCTTAATTACCTATTAAGCACTTTTTGCATGGAACATCATACCATTCTGTATCTGGAGAAGGGCGTCGTTAGCTGCGCTACAGTTTATACTTTTGCAGCTGTCATCGTTTTACTTCTTGTACTTAGTCTTGTATTATACATAGTTAACTGTGTGCAACTGTGTCTTTGAAAAGATACCTACCTATCTACCTATTCATAGTTACAAGACTATATCAAGCGGGTTGATAATCACGGAACCAGCCTTCGCGTGGCGGGTTGCCACCGGTCGGCAGCGCTGTGGAATATTAATGCTGCAAGCTTGGATCTTGCCATCCGATAGTGGTCAAAGTAGCGCGCGTCGTTGGTGGCACGCACCGCGAGGAGATTGGCTTCTTGGAAAACTATTATTAGATCAGCTCTGACCTTACAGACCTAACTTAGATACAACAGGGCTTCAAATAAAAGTATCGCGTTTCTTCGTCAGTGACAGATTAAGGTACGTTTTCCTAGAAGAACGTTTACGTCATAATATCTAACAGCTATCGTGAAAATCAGGCAAAGTCAAAGTCAAAGTCAAGCATTTATTTCAAATAGGCACATAAAAGGCACTTTTGAACGTCAAAAATTACAACAAATAGAATTGATTCTAGTCGCCCATTCCAAAAGGTAGTTTTCGTATGGAGAAGAACGGGCAAGAAACTCCACCGTTACTCTTTTAAAATGTTTAGTAATATTTTGCATACATTAATTATAAATAAGGCGTCTTTCGGCTGAAATAATGATTGTGAAAATTTATCATTTTCACCAGTATTTGGCATTAAGGTGTCAAAAAACTAGTTATACGCTCTGTACTTAAGGCATAGTGAAAGTTTCTGGATTCTGATAAATAAGACTTGATATAAGACTTACGATGTATTTATTGTTTTTAAAAGCAGTTGGACCAGTCTTCCTTAGGAACCTCTTCAATGGCTTCATGGAACGCATTCACCGCCGATTCAGGGCTCGTAAAACGTGTGCCTCTAAGTTTGTCTTTAATTTTTGGAAACAAATTTTTGGAAACAAAAGAAGACGCAGGGTGCGAGGTCCGGGCTGTAAGGCGGATGCGTCATCAGTTTCACATTTGAAGCCTTCAAATAGGCTTCTGTTACCTTAGCGGAATGTGAGGATGCGTTGTCATGGTGAAGGAGGACATTGCTTCGAGGACGCTTTTCGCGAACTTTTTCTTAGACTCTGGACAAGCAACTGTTGACGTACCAATCTGCAGTCACTGTCCTTTGATTTTCAAGCGATACTGTAGTGTGATGTTCTGATTTGCCGAAAAAAGAAGCAACCATTTTTTTACCAATGCTTCGACTTTTCTTAACTTTCGTCGGTAAATCTTCAAAAAGAAAGACCCACTCAGCCGACTAGCTTTTTCTTTCGGGCTCACGTATTATTACGCCACAACGAAAATCATTTTGATAGCGACACACAATTTTCGAAAGGACGTCACAATGAAAAAACAAATGACTGTCTCGCAAATTAAAAAGTAACATGTTCCCAAAGAGTTCCATTTTCGAATTCCATAATTGTTTTTTCATTATTTTATTGTAAGTGGCCAGATTCAGTAACTTCAGTATGCCCCACATATTTGGACATTATGGCCACATGCAGCGGCCACCGTTCTTAGAAACCGTGGCTTTAGAGGGATCAATTTGTCAGAAAAACTATCCTTACATTTTTGACAAGTTTTGCACACTAATTATTTAGCGCTGAGATCAGATTGCGACTTGAATTTGAATTCCTTTTTTTTTTAGTACGAGAATTGACCTTTTTTTAATTAAATGATGTCGTCTCTCTGTAGGACAAAAGCCTCGCTACTTTCTTTTCCACTATTCTCTAATTTAAGCTAGATTAAGATAGATATACTGTATAATTTGCACAGTAATGAAAGTTCGGGATCAAATAAAGAACTGTAAAAATGCCAAGGGAATGAGCCGCGTCTTGTATCTAAAGACATAATTATGTCTATCGTAGTCCTATGAACTTTCGTCTCTTTCAGACACATAATGCACAATGCACATATACCGATATATGCATGATTAATAATTCGCGTGGACAAAACGCTTCGATATTCAAAATTATGACGCGTGTGCTTTGAGCCTAAACACATTTGCAGCTAGATAGTGAGACGCATTGGATAGCCATTTGTTTTCCAAACAAAACAGCCCTGTTTTCAAGGCTGCGCACAAACATTTTAGTGAGATACAAACTAGACGCAATTTGTATCTAATTTGTGAGGTATCCGCAGTGTTAGGTTTCGGGTGGAATAACTAATGTGTTTTCACACTAGCGAATACTGATGTATTAAGTGCTTGACATACCTACTGGATTATGTTCGTAAGGATTTTCCCGAGCCCGAAGATACAAACTACCTGTCTAGTTTGGGGCTCATTGGCAAATAATACATGTAACCAATCTGTAGGCAATATTTGAAACTACTCATGTTGTATCAACTTGCTTTTAAACTGTGAATTTGCTTACTATTACGTATAACCTGAACAATAAAATTAATACCCAATCATTCCGAATTTATCAAGATACACTGAAGATATGAATATTTTGGACATCACTAAGTCAATTAGCAAGGTATTTCGTAATGTTTCCCTGCTACTTTTTTAATTTTTATTGTTGAATGGGCCCTCGGCAATCTCGACTTGACTTGACCTTGTTTGACTCGGCTAATTTAATAATTGTTGTCTTTGATTTAAGTCTGGAAACAACAAAACCCAATAGTTAACATGATTATTATCTATACTTACTTATACAGGGAGGCGCACAAGTAATGTCATAATTTGAATTGGCTGCCATTTTGTTAGAAATTAAAAAAATTTGATTCTGTTTTCATAAAAAAATATTTGAAAGTGTAAAATTGATGACATTAATTGGTAAATATGATATTGCTCAAATGGCCACCACTCGAGTTGATGCACAATTGTGCTCGTTTTACGGCATTTTGAATTGTTGCTCGCAAAACATCTGGCTCCAAATTGGCCACTTCTTGCTAAATCTGTAATGAACCCAGTTAGCACGAGGCGCTCGGCCAAACGCTTAATTGTTCGAGCACATGGAACAAGTCGACGAGAGAAACGACGACGAAATTCACACTGCGTTAAAACAACAGATTGAAAATTTGTCAAATAAGCAGTAACAATAATTCCACGTCCTTGAGGTGTGTATCGCTCCATGGCTTGTTGACAACTAATTTTCTATATGTCTACAACATACATGTCAAAGCACAGTGACATTTGGCGCCATCTGCAAAAATTAAGGCACATTCACATTAAGTATGACATTACTTTTGCGCCTCCCGTTATTATAAAGAGGTAAAATTTGTTTATTTGTTAGGTTGTGTGCAGGGGTAATCTCCAGACCAGTCGGCTTTTGCGGAACCACCAGTCGGATTTCGCATGTAACAAATTTCACGTAGAAGAAGTTGTGGGCAGACTTGTCAACAATAATCCTAACAAAAACACCAATTTGACATTCGCACCCCTAATTTTACGCATACAAATGTACAAAAAGGGTCGTATCCACGCACAATATCCGGGTACAAGAATTATTAAAATCATGCGGGATAGCCGGCAAAGCCGGACATACCACGTAAACAAGAAGTGAAGATGACATTTTTTGCTTTAGCCCCACGGTGACCCGAATATGTAATGACTTGTGGAACGGGAAATAATCCCGTAGTTTTTTTATAGGTACCTAAAGTCCCCGTCACGAGAAGCTATAAATTTTGTAAATAAAGAACTTCTACTAAGTTACGTAGCGACAATTCAATCAACAACAAATGATCCCAAATTCAAGCAACTTAAAGTAACATACGTGTAATACGAAACTAATGAGCAATTTCACTTGGTCGGGTTATATTTTAGCGATATAAAGCGCTGTCGTCTAATGTTTTGTGGTACTGGAACGCGTCTGACTCATGGAACGTAAACATTTGGGCCGCCTTTTCGAAGTAAGTTCACGCTGACGCTGTCAATGCTGCAGATCGGAATCGTCTGACGACTGTAATTAGATGTGTGTATTAATATAATTATAATATCCCTATCCTAACTTATATGTATTATAAATGCGAAAGTAAGTTTGTTTTTTGTTACCTTTTCACGCCTAAACCGATCATCCTGAAATTTTGCATATACGTTGTCAGGTGTACAAAAACGGATATAGGGTACCTTTTATCCCGAAAAAAGGTGCTATTCCCGAGGTAAAGAACAATAACGTTATTATGATAATAGATGGTGCCACGTGTTTTTCGAATCAAAAATAGGACAACGTATGTCGGGTCAGCTATTATACTAGCTGACCCGACAGGTCAGCTAGTATAAAAATAAAAACCTTTACAAAACTGTTCTTTTTATTTGATCCAAAGGTTGATTATATAATGAATGTATTGTATACAAAACATTGTAAAACATTTTAAAAGAGTAACGGTGGAGTTTCTTGTACATTCTTCGGCATACGAACACTACCTTTTGTAAGGGGCTACTGGGATCAATTATATTTTTATTGTAATTTTTGACGTTCGTGCCTTTTATGTGCCTATTTGAAATAAATGATTTGACTTTGACTTTGCTGCGAACCCCTGAATGTGTGTTTACAAAATGTATAGCTTCTCGTGACGGGGACTTTTTAGAAATATGACACGGGTGTGTGGGCATTAACTTAGATGTATCCTGTTAAAAACAGAGGCCGTAGGACGAAGGCGTAACGTAAACATAAGGTAAATTCAAACGATTTTTGAACCGAAATAATCATCTTCATCACCGCTGCTAAGCATAGGCCTCTCTTTTCTTGTGCCAATCCCCACGAAAAAATACAACCATGAATTCAGCACATGATTCTAGACCCCTAGCATAGACAAGCGCAATACCTACGCGATTAAAATATATGACAGTGTGTATTTTTGTTATTAATGACCGACGATCAACGCTGGGGGTTCAGAGCTAGCTCACCGTCCGAACAGGACCAGCCGGTCGATTCTGTGAAAATCTCACCGTGAAAACTCGTGTGAAACTCGTTGCGCTACTTTTTTTTCAGGATGGGAAATCATCAAATGACCCCTCCCGCTCTGGGTGGAGCGGAAGGGAGTGTCAGACTCTTACTGACTATGCGGTGCCTTTGTGTAGCGCGCGATTTTATCGTGTCTCACGCCTGTTTGAAGGAGCCTTAAAGCTCGAAAGCCGGAACTGTTAGTTCTTCTTCTTCTTCATGTCGCTGGCACGACTGTATACTAAATCTTGTTATCCCATAACTTTGCCACTTTCACGGCGTTGTCGGTGGCAGCGCCAAGGTCGCTTTGACTTCATGTTTTGGGACACATAGGGCAGAATAGGAGTTGGAGCATGGTTTGTGACATAGCTCCAAAATCACAACAGTAGGGTGTGATTTTAACGGAACCATTACTACTAGGCTGCCATACCAATGCTCCTATGAACTTGAGCAGTGCACGTTTGAAGACTTATAAAATAATTTCACCCAATAATTTCATTTTCAGGTAGAATGTTTGTAGGAAAATATCGTGGGGAAAGTGTTGTTTATTATGAATGTTGATAGGCTATAACAGTAGGGAAAGACCAAAGTAACGATGGATGCACTGTATGAAAGGTGATATAGCTAAAAAGAGGTTTACTAGCGAGATGACAACTACACTATTTGCGCTGTAGCATGGTGCGGGTGACAGTTGCCCGTCAGTACCACGTAGGGATGTGAGGTTATGCAATTCATTTTTATCGCTAACGATACTCGCAGCGTGAATCTAGTTCTCTTTAATATTGTTATGAAAATTAGTGTATTATTCAGTTGTGCAGTGTAACTACGTGTGTGCTACGTGTATAAACTTGTCAATATAAATGTTTTATGGCTACATAATTATCTTTGTACTTATATAAAAATGTTAAAGACGGAGCTTATTGCCTTAGTCCGACGCCATAAGCCACCAACTCCTACCTATGCTCTGGACGAGATGGCAAAAGAAAAAGGCCACCAGGTCCTTCGACTACCACCCTACCATTGCCAGTATAACGCTATTGAGCTGATTTGGGCCCAAATAAAAGGTATGCTTTTAATTTCAATTCCCATTTTGAAGCTTTATAAAAAAATCAGCTTTCCGATCGTAGCATGTACCTAGTTTAAAAACATTACCAGATACTAGATTAGGCTGATTGATGATTATTTGAATACTTTTTTTTATAAGTTCGTTTATTTTTAGGTTACGCCGCAAGAAATAATACTTCGCCGCCATTTACGGCAAATAAGATGTTGGCCCTATTACAAGAGGCCATCAACAATGTTCAACCTGAAGACTGGTCGAAGGTCGTGAATAAAACAAAAAGGGACATTATGTCTGATTGGGATCGTGACATACATATTGACAACATAATTGAGTCATCGTTAATAATATCCGTCACAGATTCAGATGATGAATTGAGTGACAATTCAGATGTTCCTGACTCTGATATGAGTTTAGACGAATAACATGTATTTTTTTTTAGCAACCTTTTAAGCAACCTTACCCTATAAATGTTCTGTTGTATAATTAGACCTTTTAAAAATAAAAATTGACCTACGCACAATATACGTTTTTTATTATAAAAAATATCGACTATCCATCGTAGCAGTACATCCCATCACTAAATACGTCTATGGCGTTACGTTATACGCATAACACTTTGCTTAATTTTTCATTCAATTTGATTTTATTTCTTGATTAGAACATTCTGGTTGGGTTTAATTTAATTTACTACAGTTATTAATTATTTAATATATTACGAATGTGGTACAACTGAAATATTAAGTCATAAATTGTAAATCGCGGCAACTTTCAAGAGTGAAACGAAATGTTACTGAAACTGTCACCCGCACCATGCTACAGCGCAAATAGTGTAATAGAGAAATATAGAAGAAAAAGACATGCTGTGTCGACGCCAAATTATTTCGGATAGGAGCATGAGAATAACGATGATGAAGATTATGTAGTTTAGAATTATTGAAAAAGACAGGTTAGATAGGCCCAGGTGACTGAAAGACGAGTGGACTACCACCGAATAAACCGTATAAAGGTTTATTCGGTGGTAGGTACACAAAGTAGCAATTATAAGTAGGTAAGTAAGTAGGTTCTAAATTATGGTGCAATTGCGGTCGTGGCGGACGATGAAGTGTCGTGCGGTCGGCGCGATGGTCTCGCGTCGCCCGGTCCCCGCGCCGCTCGTCGTCCATGTGTGTGTGATGTGAAGTGACGTGTTCACGTGTGTGTGTGTGAACACAGGTAATATACTCCACATTCGGCTAACTAAACTTACATCATTGCATAACCTAACAGCCCACAATTTCTCTAAATGGAAACACAGAAATGGGTAAATACAGCGCACTGCCGCGCTAGCGCTCAATGAAATTTTGTAATTATAGAAATTGTTCAACGTCAATTATGGGGCCGCAGCGTTTCATATTTAATTGGACGAAAACAATGGCCGACAATCTGTTATTCGATACTTAGTATAATATTGAGACATTTTTAACTACATTTTATTTTTGTATTCTTTGAGATATTATCATTATAGTTCATTAGTGGTCTCGAATTTTCTACGAAGGGCTTATACATTGTGATTTTTGCTATATTCCTCAATGGTCGGCCAAGAAGCTTAGAATGTATTCTTCTATCTTAATTGAATATATTCTTTGTTCCAATTTATAAAGCTAGTCAACGCAACCTCCTAATTGCGACGACCACAAAATGGTCAATGGTTACGTCACGATGTATATCGTTCCAGCTATATCACTAATCCATTGCTTCCATAGATATGAAAAATTCGTCTGCTCAAAAACGTAAATAACGTAATGAACGTGGCTGAACTTTCAAAATGAAAGTCATTACGATCAATTGTCATTTTATGTGTGTTACGCAATTACCCCCACTATTTATACAAAGACTTATATTCAATAGGTATAATTTGGTGAAACTAGAATCTAATAGGTTAGGCTAGTCTGATGTAGTTTACCTAAAATGATGAGAACTAGATATTTTGCAGAAAAGTTTGCGAAAACATTGTATATTTAACGGACATTTATAGTACTTCAGCTTGGTTTTATTGTTACAACGTGATTGGCATTGCAGATCACATCGAGCGCCATCAAATTTTAATTACTTTTTTTTCGTTTAATAGTTTTACACTGTCGCTCCGTCTGGTCGGAGGATCCTCCTTTTTCTATGGAGTATGAGTGAACTTTACACCCTGTTCCTTCTCCTCTATATATTCAAGCACCTGACAGATACCAACTCAATTAAAACACACTCGCAGTTAACAATTAAAATTAAATTAATTATATAGACTAAATGAATTCATCAAAAATCATAATAATGGAAACGGTCTATAGAATAATACTGTATTGTCTTTATAACCTCATTGTTATGAAACCTTTTTCTGATAGTGGAAAGTTGTAAAAAAAATCCATCAAAAAATGATTGACACGTCATAATTTTTTTTTCTTTCTTTTTTTTTAAAAAAAACGTTGCCCCACACTAGGAATTACTCCTGTATCGTGGGTGCGTTTACAAACATTTAAATTCACATACACAAACAGCCAGACCCGGAACAACTACCTGTAGGCAATACAAATATTTGTTCCGTGCGGGAATCGAACTTGCGACACGCAGCGGTCGACTGCTGACCGCGCAGCCACTGCGCCAACCGTGTCGTCAAACTGAACTGAATGAAAAAGAATGAAAAACGAGTTTTCGCCCTGCAAAACAAGGCACCACAACCTAGCTAGGTATGAACCTAAATAACTTTATCAAACTGGTGTAATATACGGGCGCACTTACACCCGCCCATCATAGACGGTACACAATTAGCGCTAATTGGCCCATCACATTGTTTGCGCTGATCATGTTTGTAGGGTATATACTTTAATTAAGTGATCCTTCAACGAAATTGTATTAGATTACCTGTGTGATGAAACAATTAAGACAATTAGATCGAAATTTCACCTCAACGGTGGTAAAGAAATCGAGTTTGCGGAAATATATTTCTTCTTGACGGTATTAAGTTCAGACACATTTCACCTTAACTAGCTAAAAGTCAGTTAACTTACCTAGTACGAAAGTACAGCTGAGGGGCCCATGGCTAAATAATAACAGACGCACAGGTCGATCGATCAGGTTAAGCTACGCTTACCACAGTTGGCTGTGGATGGGTGACCATCTTTATATACCGTGACCCCTCCGTGCCTTGGAAAGCACGTTAAGCTGTTAGTCCTGGCTGTCATTCGTGAGTCTTTGACAGACGTTACGGGTTGTCAGAAGCCCGAAAGTCTGACAACCAGTCACACCAAGGCGTATCATATTACCCAGTAACTGGGTTGTGGAGGTTAGACAGGCAGTCACTCCATGTAAAATACTGGTATTCAGCTGCATCCGGTTAGACTGGAAGCCGACCCCAACATAGTTGGGAAAAGGCTAGGCAGATGATGAGTACGAAAGTACAGCCTTAATAACTGGAAATAACGGTAAGTTTCACATGTCAGAAAATGTATTGTATTCACATTTAAAATATACGAAATAATATATTCGGACGGCCAGCCAAACGCAAAAACAGTAAGCAAACTGCCTCCACCGTATATTTAAAAATGCCATTATAAATTCACTCTGAAATATCGTAAGAAGAGGTTATTAGTGCCCTCGCAGACGGCGACATTTGCCCGAAGTGCGACGTTTCCTTGAGACGCATTTGTGCATCAGCGCGCGTACCAAGCTCCGCTACGCTCGTAGCAAGCTCGGCTACGCTCGTAGCTAACCGTAGCGTGCTTTAGACACCTGTCGTAGCTTTGAGTCGCTTACTTACAGTGTTATTTATGTTTAATGCTTTATTTTTTAAAGTTGTTTTTTTTTAGATTAAATTTAAATGAAGCGGGAAAGCTTCTTTGAAAAATCATTCTAGAGTACAGTCATATTAAAAAAGTGCCTAGTAGGGGTTTTGTAAAGTTTTTTGATGATTTTTTTTAATGTCTTTGGAAATGATACCTACTCATTTGAAAACAATATCAATATCAGCAATAAGAAAATGACTTTCTAGATTAGATTTCAGAAAGCAAAACCAAATTTATTTCTTTTTCTGTACTCCATGCATCTATTTCTTCAGCACGTGACAAATACACAAAGTATCTTAATACACTCGACTTTTCAAAATACATTGTAAAATAACAAACAACATTTTTGTACAAAATAAAAGAATAAACTTCTATCTCAGCATTTTTCAGCGACACATCTTTTCAAAAATATTCTAGTAAATTCTAAGTACCTGTACATTCGTGCTGTATTTTGCTTTGTTGTAGTCTATAGGGGATTGCGATTGTCCTTTTGGCAACGAAACTTTACGGACTTCGCCTTAATTTTACGAGTACTCTGAATTTCGCAGTACAAAATGTGTTAAAAGAACAGTCTAATACTGTGCCTGGGACAGATGATTTTTTAACCGACTTCAAAAAAGCAGGAGGTTCTTAATTCGAACGTTTATACATGTATATATTTTTTTATGAATGTTCGGGCATAATTCTTCTTATCTTTCACCCTCATAAATGGCAACCATGAGAACTACGTCTGAAGGGAATGGAGTATCGTTCTCCTTGCGTCGGTTCTCCACAAGAGGTCGCGACCACAAGGTTTCAAGATCTTCTCCTTGATGACCTTCTTCCACTTCCTACTTTCAGCATCTTGCAAATCTTCCGAGGCCTTGAAGTTTAAGGAGGTGCTGATTTGGTCTTACCAGCGTTAAGGACTCTTGGTCTTTTGCCTGGACGTTTCTGGAACGGAGGATATTGTCGGAATTTTACTGACTAAAACCCCTTCGCGTTCCATCCACTGCTATGCTAGTAAGTATACTACAGGAATCAAAAATCTAGTCTAGACTTATACGTACATAAACTCACGCCTTTATTCCATGAGGGTTGGCAGAAACTAAAGAACGACACGGAGTACGATCCTTTGGTTTTCGTTCATACATCTGGGCATACATGCGCGCCGGTTGCGAGTACTTCACACCAGACCTATCGAGAGTAAATCACCAATAAGGTCACTTTATGTCCTTCTAGGGGAATCTAGGGTGTTATGCCGGCATTTCTACTCAGATCCACCTACCTACCTTTTGTTAGTCGCCTTTGATTCTTCCTCTAAACATGGCGAAACCATCTCAGCTATACTCTGTTAAATTTTTGACATTACATACATCATCTTTTAAGCCGCAACGTAGCCTTATCACACATGCTTCAGAGTCTAGACTTCTATGTTGTGGTATACTCATTTAACTAGGTATAATATCTCGTCTTTTGTTTTATAGTCGTATATTTCAATAATGACGTGCTTACTTATTACCAGAATAAACTCTAAAGTATTATGTATAATTATACAGCTTGTTGTAATTTTAAAGCCTGTTAAAAACCTCTTTAATTTCAGAGACGTTTCCAGAAATAAACGTAAATTACTCGAACGCGATATTATCAAAACTACTAAATCTGGAATTGTTCGTATTTTATTGCTTTGAAGCATTTAATTACATAAATGATTGCTTAACCGGAGCAATTTATAGCTTTATGTTTTAATATTTTTACACGAACCGTGTATATAACTAGTTTTTTCACGTTTTTCGGAATGAACATTTTCTAAATTCCTTTACACACCATTGTGTGAAAGTATTTTAGTTATTTTATTTTTAACCACGAAGGCCAATACCATAGCAAAAAGTTGTTAAAACAAAAATTTGTTAAAGGTAAATAAAAGCAGGTAATTTCCCTCAAACAAGGATGTATCTAAGGCATATATTTTATCCAGAACACAAATACACCAATTTGACCGTTTAAAATTGATTGTTAAACAGGCAAATTCGTATAACCCGAATCGATAATGCAAAATTCAAACGCAAAATCACATACACATACTATCGCTCCTTTATTCTTCGAAGAGTTAGACAGAGGTGTGAGGGGCCCGTGGCTAAATAATAACAGCCGCACAGGTCGATCGATCAGGTTAAGCTACGCTAGCCGCGGTTGGTCTGTGGATGGGTGACCATCTTTACATACCGAGGAGCCCTCCGTGCCTCAGAAAGCACGTTAAGCCGTTGGTCCCGGCTGTCATTCGTGGATCTTTGACAGTCCTTGCGGGAAGTTTACCCAGTAACTTGGTTGTGGAGGTCAGATAGGCAGTCGCTCCATGTAAAATACTGGTATTCAGCAGCATCCGGTTAGACCAGTCTTTTCCGAATTCCAGTCGCGGGGTGCGGAAGGATCGTACGTTCCCGCGACCCCCGGCGTAGGTGTGAGATGGAACACCGGGGTGGTTTTTAGTCAGTAAGAGTCTGACAGACCCCGCCGCCCGCCCCAGGGCGGCGGACCTCCATGAGGATTTTCCACCCAGTTTAAAAAAAAAGTATTTTCCTAACTATGTTGGGGTCTGCTTCCAGTCTAACCGGATGCCATACCAGTATTTTACATGGAGCGACTGCCTATCTGACCTCCACAACCCAGTTACTGGGTAATACTATACCCTTGGTAAGACTTGCTAAGCTTGCTTGCTGCTAAGCTTGGCAACACAATTCTCAGTAACAATAAATAAAACTAAAACGTATGTTTATTCAAAACGTACAAAAAAAAAGTCAAACGTCCCGAACTCAAAACAATTCGAGCTGATAATTAGAACGCGGGTAAACATGTTCTTTAATTAACTCCTCCTACGCTGATGATCCACAAATTGGATTACCTACACACGCCTTTGTAACTGTGTCGTTCGCTTTGATATATTTTAGGTATGTTGAGTATATCGTGCTTCAGGTTACAGTATAGTATAATGAGATTGTTACTTTTAACATAAATTGCATGCGATTTAGAATTGAATGACGTAGAGGTAAGTTGAAAATTTTCTCAGCGAAAATTACAATACATCGAAAACAGCTCTACACGAAAACAGGTTTAAAAAAATATTTCTCATATGAACATAAATAACAGTTTACTTAAAATGAGATACAAAGTGCTTACATTTAAATTATAATATCATATTTTTCTCTGGGGTGTTGGCGACATTACTGGGAACATACATGTTTCTTAAATTTTACTTGAAATATGTTTTTGGCCTGTAACCAGCAGTGTATAGGGTAAAAAAAAAAAATATATTAACACACTTCTATAATGTCGCGAAAACAATGGTGAGACGAAATTTTAGAGACGCAATTTCATTATCTATTAAAAAGACAGTGTAGCGATCAAGCCACTGATTAGAAAAACGCCGGTTTGAAAACAGTACGTTCAACATTGTCAAAAGTGCAAAACAAACAGAAAATTCCTTATTCCTTATCACTAGGATTTTCCACTACTTTCAAAAGTACCGTTAAAATCGAAACCCGAGCTTTCGAGGAGATCTTGAGATCTGGATTGGTTCATATTCTTCCGTGAGGAATGTTCTCTGACATTTAGCTTTTTGTGAGACGTACTCAGACACTTTGTCTTACGAACGTATAAATTCAACATTAATGATATAACTAATATTTTTGTAACAATATAATTTAAAGAAGCGTTCATGGAGTGTCTTGCTCGTTCTTCTCCATAGGTACCTATTACGCTTTGCAATGGGCAACTGGTTTCATATTTCTGACTAACCGACTCCTTGAAAATTCAAAAGCCTGTAAGTGGTTTACGAGTAACCTTTTGACCGCCACACGTTAAAAAAACAAAAACGTGCCCTCGGCGTCGACGTCTATCATGTAGTCGAACCGTGGCGGGCTGGTTTGTCATCTAGGTATACATGACTGTCAAAAGGTTAATTGAAATACTCGTAAATGCTTTGAATTTGAGTTTGGAAGGACTATGTTCAGACGCTAGCACATCGAGCTACCCGAAACTGTAAAATTTTCCCAATCAACTTTGAATCTTATAATTTAGCGATAAAGTTCAAATCTATTGAATAAATTTGACAGATTGTAGTAGCTTGATGTACTATATGTACTATAAACACTGCGAACAGTTAGCTGTTCACTGACTTCCACACGGACACTGCTATTTTTTAACCGACTTCAAAAAAGGAGGTTCTCAATTCGGATGTTTTTATTTTTTTTTTTTATGTATGATCGGGCATAACTCCCTCATTATATAGATAGATTTGCAATTTTTTTTTTTTGTTCGAAAAGGTTTATTCTTAAATGGTCCCCTTGGTAAGATCCTGACAATGATCTACGAATAATAATAATAGCAGAATGTCCAATTAAACCAACTAGAAACTCACACAATATCACGCCTTACTCCAGATACTCGTACATGACTATATTGATTGTGTTGCGGCTGGCTACTGAATCGGAGTAGTGTAATGATACACGAATTTTCCGCCTGTTAGCAAACTGTCAGTTGCAGTCAACCACGGAACTACGAAACAGTTTGGATGGAGCTCTAAGCTAAGAGATATCGTTGTTTGTTTGTGAAGTTATTTGCTAAAACTGAGATAGTGAGAAAAAAGGCTAGTAAGTATTTTTGATGGGATAAAACAGAATGGACTACACATACATTATTCAATGGTGAAAATGGACGACAGCTGTTTTAGTATACCTACCTAAACACTATCGAATGATACAAATATTCTAATGCTATTTTTTATTAGAAAGCCCAATTCCAATTCCAAATATATAAGTGGTGACATATTTTCAAATAACTTTGTTTCATTTGGCTTTCATTGCCTGTTCTTAGTTGTAGTTTTCTCCGATATCCAGCATTGCGAGCTAATTCAAGGAATCCCGTCGCAAACCTTATGTACAGCTGTTTAATATTAAGAAATTAATTTACCACATACATACTTAGAAACAAATGATATCTATATGACGGAGAAGGTACGTGTGTCTCGTTATGATCTGCCTTATTTTAATTACTGTGGGCGTACCATGGTTAGTGTTGGTTATTTCGCAATAGAAAAAAAAACCGTTTACAGTTCAAATCAAATTATAATTTCACGAAAAAAATTATCACACTAGCGAATCACACACTGTAGGTACAGTCAGCAACAAAAGTCGATTAACACTTCAGTACTTATTTTAATCTCAGTTATTGAGTAAAATATTTGTTCAAAATTGCATGGTACGTCTGCTGCAATTTTGAACAAATATTTTGCTCAATAACTAAGATTGAAAAAAACTGAAGTGTTAACCGACTTTTGTTGCTGACCGTACACGACACAGGCTGAGGGGAGACCCCTTTGAGGTAACGGGTCCCCTCCATGTGCTGATGGTGATCACCGGAGTGGTTTTAGTGAGGTAAGAATCCCACACCACCTGGTCTTTTTCCCCAAAGCCCAGGTGTCTTTTGAAGGTTTCCCCCGAAAACAAAAAAAAGGTACACGACACAACTAGATACGGAACGCGGGACAGTTTCTGAGCACATGTTGTCCGTACGATGTCCAATGTCCAAGAGAGCCGCTCCACCTCACTGCTTGCTCTCTTCGACTCCCATGAACTCAGGCTAGACTCTGTCGAGCGCCACCAGATGGCGCTGGCATTCAGACTAGTTAAACGAATGACTCCGATATATATATATGTATATTAAATACAAAGTCCTGACTGACTGATATATCAACGCACAGTCTAAACCGTGCTCTCTTCGACTCCCTGAACTCAAGCTAGACTCTGTCGAGCGCCACCAGATGGCGC
Organism: Luperina testacea; assembly: GCA_927399505.1. Lineage (NCBI taxonomy): Eukaryota > Metazoa > Arthropoda > Insecta > Lepidoptera > Noctuidae > Luperina > Luperina testacea. Next base: position 16,756,290 of record OV656764.1, read on the forward strand.
TGGCGTTCAGAATGGTTAAACGAATGACTCCGACATATATAGGTATTGTTGGCGGTTAATACAACTTTTATTTAAAAAAAAACTAACAAAATGACGAACCCTAACTTTAATTAATTTTTAGCAGTTACAATTTAAAACTTAAGAATATACTTCCTGATTTTACAAAATGACTTTAAACAATATTACGAAGAGATGTTGTCACGACGGCTGCTTGAGACGGAGTGAAGGGGCGAGTACTGGCCGCACCCCCTTTTATACCCAGCGCCGCACGGTAGTTTGGGAAATAACGTTTTCACGCTAATAGTATATATTATATTAAATACAAAGTCCTGACTGACTTATATATCAACGCACAGTCTAAACCGCTGATCCTAGACACATGAAATTTGAAGGGTGTGTTCTTTGTGAACAGTAGGTATCCACTAAGAAGGGTTTTTCGAAATTCCACCCCTAAGAGGGAGGGTAAATTTTCACGCGGACGAAGTCGCCGGCAGTAGCTAGTTCTATTACCTATATGTTCTAACCTCACCCGATATAATAATATTTGTGGAATTGGTCGAAGTTCTCAACATTCAATTCTAGAAGATTCATTGATATACATACATACGTGAATGCATTATACAGCAGGCAGTCAGTCTATGTTTCGCAATCAAACATGGTTGGGTTGACCAATCAGACTACGCTACGCCACCTTTGTTGACGATTGATTGGGACGGCCTTGCTGCCAGCGTTTACCTTAGTTATCTGCCTTGTGTTTCAGACAGCCGGACACTTCGAATTCAAAGTCACAGCCCCTGTATACTAATGGAATTTCGCATAGACACTAAGTGTACGTACGCAACCTGGCTGCTTTCAAATAAAAATAGGTGTTTTATTAATTACGGTAATATTTGCGCTTTTTTATGGAATTCTCCTACTAGTTTCAGAATCCAACAGGATCCGCAACTATGAAATCAAACACACAAAGAATATCAACTTCATCAAACATGAATGTAGATAGGAGGATCTCACAAAAGGTAAAATCCGAAAAATATTATTAAGATAACAAAGATTCTTATTCCGCAGAACTCCAGGACGCAGCTAGACTGTCCACCAGTAATGAAATCAAAACCCATACACCGGAATAAGATTCACGAAACGAAACCGGAATATTGAAGAATATAAATAGAAGTACCGGGAATAGAATTGTCCGTTCGCTGCAATTCCTCGTTTCCGTAAGACGAATCGGAATCTCCAGTTACGAATAAAAGGAAACGAGAAGGGAATTTACATTCTGTCGGGTTAGGGCCGTCCACTTCTTAGAACAAACAACTCCAAACTAAGTCAACATCTGTCGAACTTGCGCTATAGCCTTGATAGTGTTTTTTATTCGACAAGGCAAGGGCAACGGCTCTTACAGCCCATCTCTGAGTATTTATTCTATAATCTCACTTGAGGTTTTCGTGGAGTTTTGTTATAATCTTGGATCTTCAGTCACGCGTGAGCGGAATTGTAAAATATGATTGACCTTTAGCCTTTAGGTTCTGTTTCTAAATAATTGACACAATAAAAAGTATTTTAATAAACCCGTCGTTCTTATGTAACCAAGTACTTTTCGTGAGTGTTGTATTTTCTATTTTTTTATATATTTTTTTTATATCTTTTGTAAGTACTCGGACCTTTTTTTATCGAAAATTAAGCGTGTTAGTAGTGAAGAATCTTTTTTCGTTTTCTTTTTTTCGCTACAACCTGTTATTTAGTGTTTTGACGTCTATTTCTAACTCCATAAAATTATTTCGTTTCAATCCAATCTTTTTTCTATACCTATGTTAAATAAATTGAAGTGGTCACTTTTTGCGTTATATGATTTTGCTTATTTTAGTATGTATAACAGTAGCTTGACAACGTTTCAGGTCACAGACGTAACTTTTCAAAATTATCATAACGACCTTTGCCATGACGCGTACTCATAATTATTTCTACTGTATTTCAAAAACCCTCTTCTAAGTATCCACTTAGAAGAGAGTTTTTGATATCAGCAGAGTACCTATTCTGCCACATACCCTGAATATGTTAAAGTAGAAGACAGGTCAATGTTTTTACTATTCCCGTAATAATTTAATATACTATGAAGCCACGTGTGGTATGCTCACTGCAATTCGTGACTCCTAACATGAAATGTGGTTGCCTTCCATTAATTCTGTCTAGCCTCTGCATCTACAGAATGTAGGTATGTAGTTTGTGGATATTATGGCTGGGGCTTGCAAATTAAATATTTTAAGTGACCGCATGTAGATATGGGTATTAAGTACATTTTTGGTTAGTTGAATAGCTTTGAATGTGGTTATGTTTTGATGTTTCATGTAGAATAATTTAGGCATGCCTGCTTTTATTTCAAACTGTTTGAAGGGATTTTTAGCAATTTATTATTCTAAGGATGGATAAAATAACACACTACTAGGGGGTAGGTAAGACCTAAGTTGTCCGCCATGAGCAATAGCTGAACCTTTTCATTCTGAGTTTTCTTACATCGATTTTTTGGCACCTCTCTTTCAGTGATCGTCACTAAGAAAGAAAAGCCTCCTAGAAATAAGAAAAACCTAAGCAAGAATCCAAGTGCCTTCAAAGTATGAACCGAACTTACAGAAAAATATAACATTCACCATAAATAAAACGTAGGAATCAATATCGAGTCTTCCAAATCAACTTGTACCAAGCTAAACATCGCCACAATTTGACAAGACACAGTCACTAAACAATTAAAGTGTCAACACATTTAATTTACCCACCTTTACTACAAGACATCAGCAAGAATTATGTGCTCCTTAATTACTAGTATGTTACATAATAATGAAACTGTTACGCCAAGCGTGGGTGTGACATTAGGTGACAACCCTTATAGGCCCCGGCCTCGAGTGATGCGATTTGCGACAAGCGAAACGCGCGTCACTGAAATGTTGTTAATGAAAGTAAGTTGGTGCATTTTCCTAGAGAGCGTTTTATACACCGTCAAGTCTAAAACCCCGCTGCCCAAAGATTTAAATAGTTAGATTTATTCGTACCTAGTCATTCGAAAAAGTGTCCATACTAAGAAGAGCGAGCTCACACTTCATCAAACAGCGTTTCCATGACAGTCAAGTCAAGTCACAGCGTCATTGTGTGTCAGAGATATCAAAACTTAACAGAAAAGCGACTATCTTTTGACGCGATCTATCTATCTATTCATCTAGATCTATTTATCTTTTGGTATCTAATGATTTAAATCTTTGCCGCTGTCATCATTTTCATGGCAGCCGTTACTACGGCAGTTTTGTGCAGTCACCGCTTTTCTAGAAAACGCACGCTTTTATCAGAAAAGTGTTACTTGCTAAAGCTACGCCTTGCAAAACTAAACGCTTACGTTTTAACGCTAAAGTCGCGCATTGGCTCGTGGGTGGCACTTCAAAGAATTTCTTTCATATTTCTTTTCTGCGCAGTCACTGTTGCAAGTCGCGTATCGCTTGAGCGCATAGTCCGTGGTCACGGGGCTAATAGTAAACCCCAACGTGACGAACATAGCTGTAACTTTAGAATATTTCAAGTGTTACACCCAGAATGGGTTAATTTGGAAAGCAGGTGTGTTGTTTAAGAAACAAGTAACATGATAATGCTCCAGGAAAGTTCTTTGGGTTGTTTTATGTTGAGGGAATAAACAACGACTTTATAATGTCGTTAACCTACACTTGAAAGGGTGAAATTGGTGGTTTTGTAAAACTACGTGGTAGTTTCCATTTCCTGCTCTTTTGATCCAACAATTCAACTATTATAATTGTACTAGCTTTAGACCGCGACTTCCTCTACGTGTTTCTTGTTCCCCAATCCACCCCGTCGCATCGCATCGCATCTCCTTCCCGCGCTAGCACTTCGTTTTCGCTTGGCGTTCTGTATGATTTATTTTTGTTTTGCTCGGCTCCCTAAGGGTCATAGCGTGATGTAGCCTCAACAATTGGGATATCAAACGCAAAAAAAAAACAAATCTGACCGGTAGTTCCAGAGATTAGGGTGTTCAAACAAACAAACTCTTTAGCTATACTATTAGTATAGATTTATAGTATGTTTATTTATGTAATTATTTCATCTCCCTGGTGGCTGTGTGTGACATTTAGTGACAGCCCATAGTCTAAACCACATAAAAAGGTGATCATTTTAGTCATGGTGGATTCACTCAACGTGACGATAATTGTTGTAGTTTTTATACATAGGTACATGTAGATACGACACCTACACTTGAAAGGGTTAAAATGCTTGTGTAAATAAATGATATTTTCCGTTTCCTGCTGTTTTTATTCGAAATTGAAGTAGTTATTTTAATCCTACTAATAATATTATAAATGTAAAAGTTTGTTATGTTTTTAATTGAGAAAATGTAAATAACTATTTACACTAGACACTAAATTAAATAACTAACTAACTTACTATACAAATAAATAACAAAACAAAGGACACGGTGCGGCGTCAAAAAAGGCACTTTTGAACGTCAGAAATTACAACAAATAGAATTGATTCTAGTCGCCCATATTAACATACATTCGTTACGTTATAACACATATTAACACATCCGTATTAACACATACGTTCCCGTGGGATAATTTTCGACATACACTCGGGCGAATCCGCTGGCAAAAGCTAGTAGGGTTATAATTGCATTCATAGTAATGTTGATTTATGTAATTATTTCATCTCCCTAGAGGCTGTGTGTGACATTAAGTGACAGCCTTTAGTGTAAACCACAGAACATGGTGATCGTTTTGGTCATGGTAACACTCAAAGTGACTAGCATTGCTATAACTTTAGAATATTACATGTTTTACATCTGGAATGGGTTAATTTGGAAAACAGATGTGTTGTTTAGGGTACAAGTAACATAATCATGTAACAGGAAAGTTCTTTAGCTTGTTTTATGTTGAGAGAATAAACAACGACTGTAAAATATCGTACGCCTGAAAGGAATAAATTCTAACTCTTTTGTTATTTTAGATTAGTATGATAATTATAAATAAGATTCTAATTATAAAACACAATGACAGTCACCGTAATATAAATAGATTTCATAGTTTGTTATGAAGAAGTATCTCTAAAAATACGATGACCTTCACTCTTGTGTTAAACTAAGTTGTAATTCCATTTCTTTGCTCTTTTGAGTCAAAATTGAAGTTATGATTTGTTTTTATTTTGAAATATTTATAGTAATGTTAATTTCCTTTATCCTCACAGATTTATTTTGTTCAGAAGCCAAATATGACAGCCGTCATTCTTAATTTTTCTATGTTTGTAGAGATTTTCATTTTATTTTTGGGTTTTTGTTTGTAGATTTAATATGTTTTACTCCAAAAGGTTTTTTTATGATATCAATAAAGCCGGGAAATTAATAAAAACAGGAAATACAAAATTAGAAAGAAAAATGTACGTTCTTGACGTATCAGTGTTGCCCTTATTATTATAATAATGTGTATTAGTTCAAAACTCAGATCAAAGAAATTCAAGTTTTAAAGTTCATTACACTTCAAGTAACTTTTGGAAATCTGTTAAATTCAGTCTCTATATTAAATAGGCTGAAAATACATCCCTGTATTAAATAAAAATATGAAAAGAAAATCTTATTTATAAAAAAAATATTATATTAACCGCGTCTTGGTATGAAATCTAAAGCTAAAATCATGGTTTTTTTTTTATTTATTTGAATTGGGTTTGCTCTTGACTCTAGTCTAGGTCAGAGATGACAGAGACAAAGTCTACGATGGAGTGAGCTCATCCAGAAGAAGCCTGTTCACTCTTACTTTGAAGAGACGTTTTACGTTTAATATAGATGATGATATGAAATGAAACTTTCTAATTTACACGAGGCAAAATTAATAAGGCAGAAAAATAAACATATATGTACAATACGCTACAGGTCCAATGGTATTGTATTCATCACATTCATTGATATTTTTCGCATCTCATGTTGGCTTAATTAATATAAGACCAAGCAAATGATGATGATGATCGATTACTAAAGATAAAAGGCTACTTCATAATTACCAGAACGTTTTCATATTGCAATCCAAATCTTAAGAGGAAATGCGGTCGGAGAGAATTTTGAAAAAGCCTAAGTAAAAAGTCATAATTCGAGGTTTGGCTCTGGCCTATTTTCTCCTACAACATTGGACCAATTTAAAAGATATTTCATAAACTGAATAAAAAGGATATATTATACTGTGTGTCTATATTTTTTATTTTTTTCATTAATAGTAGTTAAATTTGTACGTTTGGCCTTTGTTGACAGCGGTTTAAATCGGCATTTTTTAAGGGTTCTAGTACTTATAAAAATAATGTATCATAAAAAATGAAAACATAAGGACATACAAGTAGTTAATATTTATTGTTCTGTATAAAATCATTGCTTTATGGTAAGGAAAGAGGGTTTCTAAGGAAAAAAGACCACCCGCATGTCCTCTTAAGTCCCTTCTCCTTCCTTTTTCTCATTTCAAAAGGCTAGCGTAAAGGACCACAGTATACATTAACTAATTACTTACCATATACAGCATGTATCAGAAAGGTGTGGTTATATTTAAGGGTGTATCTAACTGATCAAGTTTATCCAGGGGATCAACAACATTTCATTGACATAGCCGTTTCCCAATTATGTTGGGGTCAACTTCCAGTCTACTAATAAAATAATCAGGAAACACGTTTTCAACGAGTAGTCTATCACATAGAATTATTTCAGATTTTCTCTTTGCAAACTTCGGAGATAAGGGGGCGGGGCTTGTTCTGATCACGATTATTATAAAATTTAATTAGATATCCGGCATCTTGAGGCCTCTACCAGTCCTTGAAGTTTTTCAAATTTGCTATTTTTAGGGGTTCCTAATATAAACTATAAATTATACAAAAATAACAATGGTTTTTATTAAATTTAAGGGTACAACAATGAGTTAAAGCAAGGTTTAAAATAGTTGAAAGACAAAATAATCAATGGCAACTTTAAAAACGGAACTGGTTTTTGTGACCAAAATTAGGCATTTCTGAGCGAGATTTTAATCTGTTCCTAATAAAACCATCCCGAGCTGTAGCGTCCGTGACGCTTTGAGAAGCCTCCGTCACTAGTTTTACACATCTTTCCACTGACTGTGTCAGTCCGCGTTTTTCTTTTTTTCATTGCACTACGTAGGTATAATCAAAGAGATTGGCATTGGATTTGGATTGGATTGATTGGTATTTTACACAGACAAAAAAAAACAGCATGTGTGCAATTCACACGTGGTAGAAGTGAAACCTTCAAAAACACTGTATAATGCTTCCTATCTCATTTTCTCCCATGTTAAATCTTATGAATTTACATGTCTCTAAAAAAACAACAAAACAACATGTAAAAACTGTCGCTTTTTCGTGTCTTAAACTTTCAAATCACAACGATGCTAAAGAACATCCTGATGATTCTGATCCAGATTCTGATCCAGATTCTGATCCAGATTCTGATCCAGATTCTGATCCAGATTCTGATCCAGATTCTGATTCTGATCCAGATTCTGATCCAGATCCAGATTTAGATCCAGATCCAGATTCAGATTCAGATTCAGATTCAGATCCTGGTTCAGATCCTGATTCAGATCCTGATTCCGATCCTGATTCTGATCCTGATTAAGATCCTGATTCAGATCCTGATTCAGCAGTGCGATTCTGTAACCATCTCACCGTGAAAACTTGGGTGAAGTGAGCGTGGAGTGAGCTGTCAATAGAGTCAATTCCTAGCAAAAACAAACTCACATCACCTAAGTTTTCACGGTGAGATTTTTACAGAATCGACTGGTCCTGATTCTGATCCTGATTCAGATCCAGATTCTGATCCTGTTTCTGATCCTGATTCAGATCCTGATTCAGAACCTGATTCAGATCCAGATTCTGATCCAGATTCTAATCCTGATTCTGATCCTGATTCTGATCCTGATTCCGATCCTGATTCAGATCCTGATTCGGAATCCTGATTCTTATCCTGATTCAGATTCTGATTCTGAACCTGATTCTGATTCAGATTCAGATCCAGATCCACATTCAGATCCTGATTCTGATCCAGATTCTGATCCTGTTTCTGATCCTGATTCAGATTCAGATCCTGATTCAGATCCTGATTCCGATCCTGATTCTGATCCTGTTTCAGATCCTGATTCAGATCCTGATTCACATCCTGATTCAGATCCTGATTCAGATCCTGATTCAGATCCAGATTCTGATCCTGTTTCTGATCCTGATTCAGATCCTGATTCAGATCCTGATTCAGATCCTGATACAGATCTTGATTCAGATCCAGATTCAGATCCAGATTCAGATCCAGATTCAGATCCTGATTCAGACCCTGATTCAGATCCTGATTCAGATCTTGATTCAGATCCTGATTCCGATCCTGATTCAGATCCTGATTCTGATCCTGATTCTGAACCTGATTCTTATTCAGATTCAGATCCAGATCCACATTCAGATCCTGATTCCGATCCTGATTCTGATCCTGATTCAGATCCTGATTCAGATCCTGATTCAGATCTTGATTCAGATCCTGATTCAGATCCTGATTCAGATCCAGATTCCGATCCAGATTCAGATCCTGATTCAGATCTTGATTCAGATCCAGATTCAGATCCAGATTCTGATCCTGTTTCTGATCCTGATTCAGATCCTGATTCAGATCCTGATTCAGATCCTGATACAGATCTTGATTCAGAACCAGATTCAGATCCAGATTCAGATCCAGATTCAGATCCAGATTCAGATCCAGATTGAGATCCAGATTCAGATCCAGATTGAGATCCAGATTCTGATCCAGATTCTGATCCTGGTCCTGATTTTAATCCTGATTCTGATCCTGATTCCGATCCTGATTCAGATCCTGATTCGGATTCTGATCCTGATCCTGATTCAGATTCTGATTCAGAACCTGATTCTGATTCAGATTCAGATCCAGATCCACATTCAGATCCTGATTCCGATCCTGATTCTGATCCTGATTCAGATCCTGATTCAGATCTTGATTCAGATCCTGATTCAGATCCTGATTCAGATCCAGATTCCGACCCAGATTCAGATCCTGATTCAGATCCTGATTCAGATCTTGATTCAGATCCACATTCAGATCCAGATTCTGATCCTGTTTCTGATCCTGATTCAGATCCTGATTCAGATCCAAATTCAGATCCTGATTCAGATCCTGATTCTGATCCTGATTCAGATCCTGATTCAGATCCTGATTCAGATCCTGATTCAGATCCAGGATCCTGATTCTGATCCTGATTCTGATCCTGATACAGATCCAGATCCTGATTCCGATCCTGATTCTGATTCTGATTCTGATCCAGATTCTGTTTCTGATCCTGATTCAGATTCAGATTCTGATCCTGTTTCTGATCCTGATTCAAATTCAGATTCAGATCCTGATTCAGATCTAAATTCAGATCCTGATTCAGATCCTGATTCAGATCCTGATTCAGATCCTGATTCAGATCCAGGATCCTGATTCTGATCCTGATTCTGATCCTGATACAGATCCTGATTCCGATCCTGATTCTGATTCTGATCCTGATTCTGATCCAGATTCTGATCCTGTTTCTGATCCTGATTCAGATTCAGATTCAGATCCTGATTCAGATCCTGATTCCTTCATGATCCAGATCCTTGAATCCAAAAAAAATAAAAAAAATGCCGGTAGAACCCTCAACTCTCAAGATATTTTTTTATTTTTTTTTTATTTTTTTTACGGTAATCTAAAACTAATAATACAACTTTTGAGGGGGCTTGAGTAGCGAAAAGCGAAAAAAAAATATTTCGGGACACCCTAATGTATAATACTGGTACTCAACTATAGTCAAGGGAACTGCCTATCTGACCTCAACAACCCAGTTACTGGGTAATACTATACTCCTTGGTAAGACTGGTTGTCAAACTGCCGTCGACCCGTACGGGTGTTGTTACTTAGCCACACAAGCCGTCCCATACATTTGGGTCGAGTAGGTATTGAAGTTTTGTATGGGACACTTGATATATTTCTCGCGATTATGATGTTAGTCGTATGGAGTTATTACCGACTGCTGGTTGGATTTCTTAATATTTTATCAGAAAAACACAGCCATTCTGTATAGATATATTATAATGACAGAAAGTGGAAAAAACAGCCACGTATAAAAAAAAAGACACTAAAAATCAAAACAAAACCGAAGATAAATACCCAAAAAGTTCACATTATATAGTGAACATCCTAGTCTATACCACACACACCCTTAAGTGTGACCACAGCTATTTACTACATGCTGTAAATGGGTTTCAAAATTTTACCCTCATATCGTTAGACTAGCAACTCAACTGGACCCTTTTACAGCCGCAGGCACTTGGAACACCCACCGAGTAATTAAGAAATAATATTTTATCTACGAAATTACGCTATTCAAAGTGTATTCAAAGCGAAGCAGTTTTGTTCTGCAGTTTTGCCTAAGGGCTGGTGTCTTTTGTAAGGGAAGTCTTTTCATTAGCAAGTGTTACATGTTTTCATAAGGCTTGTTACGTTTATTTAGGATGCTGTTTTATTTTGGCACGGTAACAAGATTTTCCCGGATATGTTTATTAACAAAGTTCTATTACATTTGCGTAACGACTATGACTATGGTCAATTTCTTCAGAAATATATTTGATTATTGTTTTCTGTTGTTTGATGTAATATTTATGAACCGCCTGCAATTCACCATTATCATTATGGCATAATTAGCCCATAATGTTCCCACTGCTCCTCCACAGGCCACAGGCCACCTCCTCTCTGTGAGAGAGAGTGGGCCGTTATCCACCACGTGGGCCTCAGTGCGGGTTGGTAGATGTCACATGTCTTCGAATTTTTTGTTCTATGACATGCCGGTTTCCTTACGATGATTTGCTTCACCGTTTTGAAAGCAGTGGTGATGAAATTAACACAAAGTAAAGTGCCTGCCTGGGTTCGAACGCATGACCTACAACTCGTATGACCACCACTGCTCTATCAGTTTGTAAACCAAATTGCAGTAATTTCGCAATTTCCATCAATTATGACACCAAGCTACAGTACCCGGCGATAAATATTGCACATCGACCAAAGAAAGAGACAATCGGCTAATTTCGGCTTCGTAGAGCGTTATCTCTGTCGCACAAAATACAAACAGTCCGGTATCTATTAGGAGCTGGTAAAACAATTTTGATTTGCTTCTTTTGATAATTATTTTTATTCTTTGTATAAAATACAAAAAAAGGTAAAGGTTGATGTGCAATATTTATCGCCGGATACTGTATCTTCACTTCGATGTTTCCAAAGTATTTGAGCCTACTCCGTGTGTGATGCTTAGCAATAACAACCACCCTTTTTATCTAGGTACTTAAAAATGTGACAATAATGAGATGTGTGTACATGTTTTACAAAATACTGTTATCTCACAAGATAGCGAAGAGCTATAAAATAAGTATAGCACATAAAAGTGTCTGTTGAGAACGAAACGAAGGTGATTTCCAAACAAATGTGTGATTTTTATCACGAGTTTTATTCATCGAATAAAACATTGGAAAGAAATTCACGCATTCGACGATTTTAAAACAGGTGTGTTCTCGACAATGTCACGTCTGAGCTCTTAAAGCAAAATCAGCAACGTATCAAACTTGTCTTCCAAGCTTATGTGAATATGAAACGAACGAAAACTAAATCATCATCTGCCTAAGCCTTTTCCCAACTTTGTTGGGGTCGGTCGGCTTCTAGTCTAACCGGATGCAGCTGAATACCAGTATTTTACATGGAGCGACTGCCTATCTGATCTCCACAACCCAGTTACTAAAATACGAAACCCCTTGGTAAGACTGGTTGTCAGATTTTCGGACTTGTGACTACCCGTAACGGCTGTCAAAGATCCACGAATGACAGCCGGGACCAACGGCTTAGCATGCTTTCCGGGCACGGAGGGGTCTCGGTGTGTAAAGATGGTCACTCATCCACAGACCAACCGCGGCAGGCGTAGCTTAACCTGATCGATCGACCTGTGCGGCTGTTATTATTTAGCGACGGGCCCCTCGAACGAAAAGTAAATGCCATGTCAATTTCTTTATTTGAACTAATTATAATTTAGTAATACCTAATTTAAACACTTTTTATACCATGTTTCATGCAAATAAATTATAAAATTTTGCTAACTTATTATTAATAATAACATGAAGATTTATTTAGCTCTTCTTTTACAAAAATCGGAAAACACGCTTTCTTTTGCTGTAAAAAGAAAGTACAAGTTGTAAGTATTCACCAAAGCATCCTTATATTAGCCAAAATAACTCAGACATTCTGGTGATACTTGAAATAACGAGCAGTCTAGGGCTCCTTTGGTACGTCTCTTGACTCACGCGATTTCCACATCCCAAAATCTACATTCACGTTTATTTTTGTCCCAATTTATGAATATCTGAAAGTGTTCTTGTGTACTTATATCAGGGACACTTTCAAAGTCCTGTGACTAAGAATAATATTGATAAATAATCAAATGCAGGAAGCATTAATAATCAAATGCTTCCTTTATGCCACAATTTTTATATCAGATTGTCAATATCGGTTAGGGCGCACACGAACATACTACAGTACCCGGCTATAAATATTGCACATCGACCTTTACCTTTTTTTATATTTTATACAAAGAATAAAAATAATTATCAAAAGAAGCAAATCATAATTGTTTTAACAACTCCTAATAGATACCGGACTGTTTGTATTTCGTGCGACAGAGATAACGCTCTACGAAGCGGAAATTAGCCGATTGTCTCTTTCCAAAGGTCGATGTGCAATATTTATCGCCGGGTACTGGAAGTCCAGTCCAGTTGGTTATCTTTTAAAGTGAAGGCTCGTGAATAAAGCCGTCAAAAGTTGGCGGTAACATCCCAGCGCTGATTTTCAGGATTCGTTTTCTCCTCTACCGATAATTTTTTCTCCTCACAGTTCATTTTGTGTATGTATGTATGTATCAATCTGTGTATTAGTATTTATTCTTGTATATTTTATAGTAATTTCCTTGCTATCTAGCCCGTATGTTGCACCTGCCATGTTTTGTCTCTGCATCACCCTAAGGTTGACTGGTAGAAAAAATAGAAAGGAATGTTTTACTTTATTTATTTATAAAAACTTTATGCAGAAGTAAAAGAAATACTGTACAAAGGCGGACTTAATACCTGAGGCATTCAGGTATTAAGTCCACCTTTGTAAAATATTTATTTTACTTGTGCACAAAGTTTTTATAAATAAATAAAGTAAAACATACCAAAATCAACGGCTCTGAAGACAAATTTATTTTTGGTCCTTTTTTTAAATTGAAAGTGGACTCTTCACTACGGGGCTCCTATTAGAAAGTTTTCAAATATATTTTAGGTTTTTTCTTATCATGCCGCATCTACTCAGTTATCAACTTTTCACCCTGCATATGCTTACTCAAAATCCCTCTGAGGCCTATCATTATCCTACTTGCTTTTAAAACACTTCGGAAATGTTTGTTTCAATCAATCGAGGCCATGTTATGATGCTAACCTTAATGATTTCGGACAACAATTCAAGCGGCTTATGACCTGTGAAACTGTGAAGCAAACAAAGCCTTTACTAGCAGCGCTCCGCGGTTTCATCCGCATAAGTGTTGATCCCGTGGAAATATCGGGATAGAAAGTATCCTATGTGTTAATCCTGATTATTAACTATCTGTGTACCAAATTTCATCCAAATCCATTCAGTAGTTTTTGCGTGAAGAAGTAACAAACATACAAACACACTTATAAACGTCTTTATAATATTAGTGTGATTACTTTGTAAGAGTGTCCGTGGAGTTGCTTGCCCGTTCTTCTCCATAGGTACCTACTACGCTTTGGAATGGGCAACTAGCTTCATTTTTGTGACTAACCGACCCCTTGATTCAAAAGTGCCTGATATTGGTTTTCTGAAATACATGCTTTGAGTTTGACCATCATCGTTATTGCTTGGTTGTGTTCTCACTCTTGGGAGCACAAGTTCCTTGCTTCAGGACGAGTTGTAGACAGGATGCAATATAATTTGTACTCAGACACGTCTGCATCCTGCCGGTGCCCTATTGCCTCCTTGTAGATTGCGCAATTTTGTGTCGTATTTTTGGAAACATGTGAACACTGGGGCGACGACAAATTGGGTTCTAGTAAAGATAAATTTACTGGATCGAGGCAAATCCGCGCCTTTTCCCATCTTTTGTTCTCTTCTCGTCTTTTTGCAGGTGGCCTTTGAAACTCCTAACACTCAATATTTATAATATACTCTTAAGAAAGAAATAAATAAAATACGTTTTCACACACACACACTCTTTAACATTTGGTGACCAAATGTTGAAGGGTCCGGACCTCGGCTCAGGGCGTTGCTGGGAGAGGGCAGCAAGAGACAGGCTGGATCGGAATTACTACCAAATAGGGGCAAGGAATAATGTAATAAGTATAATTAATAGAAGGTACAATTAGTGGGTAGAGCAGTGAGTTCCATGACATAATGTTGACCAAACATTGGTCAATTAACGCAAATTAAGCAGAAATTTGTTGTTTGTGATACTATAACTATCTATAATTATGTTAGTTACATGGTTTTTGATTAAAGTAGGTGAAGGTTGTTCCCTTATTGCTGCATTGGTATAAGTATTATAATTCTTTATTGCAAGGAAACTGCTTCAAGCAGGACTTCTGAATTCATCGCTCGCATGACTAAAAGTCCTATCTCAATTTTTTGCCGATTTGAGTCAGGAGAACTGCACTCTTCCATTCGTGATTCTTTACATTTTTTTGCTTTTCAAAATGGTTATATTTTGAGATCCAAATAACATAGAGGTACGACGGTTAGTGAAAAGTGTAAAAAATCACGAATAGAAAAATGTAGCTGGCCCTACACAAATCAGCCAAAAAATAACAAAAATGAGATAGGACTTTTAGTCATGCGAGCGACGAATTGTGCTCAATTAATGGCAGCACAGGAGCGTGGGGATTGGCACAAGAAAGGAGAGGCCTACTTATGCCCAGCAGTGGGTGTTGATGAGTGGACTGTGGAAGATGATGATGAATGGCTCTTCCTATGAAATAGGATTAGTCCCTGTTCATACGGACGTAAAAATATCGCGACGGGATTTTATCACGCACTGGGTTGTCAACATTCGGCGTTGAGCTGAGCAATGAGAATTCTACAGAGCGCATCCTAGCGCGTCAAAAAACACACTGTTGAGTTTTCTACTCTCGGCGCTAAACAGTGCGTTGAAAGTCCAGTGTGTGATAAAATCCCGCCACGGGAATAACGCGCCCGTGCCTACCTGGGCTTAATATCGATTTTTTACGTGAGATGCGTTTATGTATGATGTATGAACGTAAACGAGGCAAAAGGAGAATATAAGGTTCGTAGTAGGTGGCGTCCTGTAGTCTCTGCATGACCCTTGGGAAGAAAGCGTGTGTTTATGTATGTATGTATGTATTGTTGTCTTCCTCTCTAGGCTAAGTATAGTCTACCCACGAATAGTCAGGTATACAAAGACTCCAACAAGATTTTCTTTATCAAAACCTTACGTGGTTACAACCAAACACACCGCAATTGAATCAGGTTCACAGAAGAAACTGGGTCAGTGAGCGACCTGACACTAAGTACGCATTACTTAGGTTGGAAGTTAAAGTTCCTGACCGGACGAGTTCGGTTGCAATCGGGAAAACGATTAATTTTAATGACTTCTATATTCTATGAATATAGGGTGCAATTTGCTTTGACAATTGATGTTATTAGTTTATGACAGTGCGGTTGTTAGCTTTGGTTTCTTGGTTAAGAAAGGTGCGGTTGTTAGCTTGGTTTTGCCACATACTGGAAAATGAGGAAGTATATTATTATTTTGCTTCGTTGGTCTAGTTGTCGCAAATGCTAATGCTGGTGCTGAATATGAGGTCCTGGGTTCTATACTCAGGCCAGGCAAAGGCAAAGGAACACGGGTGGATTTTAGTCAGTAAGAGTCTGACACTCCCTTCCGCTCCACCCAGAGCGGGAGGGGGTCATATGATGATTACCCATCCTGAAAAAAGCCTAACACTACGTGGGAAACATACATCTTAGATTAAGTAAAAGTACCAATATAAGTATTATACTTAATGACTCAAAACATTTTAAATTACTTACCACAAATAACAATTGCATGATTTTCTTCCATAACAATTTGGCCAAGAATACCGTGAACTAAACTACCAACTTAGAAATAAACACAATTACTTATAAGCTTAATGAGTATTTCAAATAATATTCGTTGTTGATTGATTGTGAGTAATGGCGGCCGGCATGGCACGCGGCTTTGAACACGAATCTTAAAACATTATGTTTTGTTTGTCACGATCCATTAAGTCCGTCATGTTTATTATGTTCGTTATTTTTTTTAATAATGCCGCATGAAACAAAAGCTGTTTTTTTTTGTTTAGTGACATTTACAGCGTTCGTATTTAATCCTTCGTATCGGAACGCGGAGGGCTCGCGGCTAAGAAACAACACCTGTACGGTACGATCGATCAGGTTAAGCTACGCTTGCAGCGGTTGGTCCGTGGATGGGTGACCATCTTTACATACCAAGACCCCTGTGTGCTTTGGAATTGCGGCTGTCATTCGTAGATCTTTGACAGTCGTTACGCGTCGTCAGAAGCCCGGAAGTTTGACAAACAGTCTTACCAAGAGTTATCGTAAACTTCACCCAATAACTGGGTTATGGAGGTAAAATAAGCAGTCGCTCCATATAAAATACAGCGGCAGACTGGAAACCCAACATAATTGGAAAAAGGCTAGGCAAATGATATCGGAACGTGCGAGACACATTGGTTTTTTAATTATTTCTGTAATTACGGCATTCAACTGGTTAAAACATCATTCTAGATCTGTAATCTTCAAACGATTGACAGAAATCGAACGATGTTTTAAATTCGTAAAGCGCTACATGCATTTCGTGACCAGCGCTGGGGCAGCGCTGTCTTACATAGGGGCTGAGCGATGGCCGTTTTGCGTAAATGTGACGTTGCTCCGCTAATGAGACACCATCGGTCACGCGCGGAGCTTTACCGGTTAAATGTATTTTATTTCTTTCTTTAGCGGTGCAAGTAAGCCTAGGAAGCTATTCTACGTGTTTTTGTAGACGAAAATAGAAAAGGGGGGATCCTCAGACCAGTCAGGTGTCTTGTCTGATGAGCGACTGCCCGACGACGGGCGATGACGGTGTTGGGGCATTGTATAGATGCTTGTTGCGCGGTAATCTCTGCTTGCGCGATGTAGGATTTTCTGACGTCAGTGTGCTGCTTAGTTCGTATGTGATAATGTAGATGTCGCCACAACTACATACAAGAAAAGGAGGTCACAAACTAATACATAACTATACCTATAGCACATCTTAACTTGATACAGGGCTGATTTTTCCATCGCCAGATAACTTTTCTTCGAGGAATAAAATTGACGTTTGACAGTTTTTGCATGAAACAACTGTCAAAATTTTAAAATTATTCTTCGAATAAAATTATCAAGTGATTGAAACATGAGCCCTAAAAAAGATAATTATCATAACTAATAAAATAATAGAAGATAAATAATAGAGATATCACAAGAACAGAAAAAAAACCATTGCAATATTGTTAGCGCCAAGTTTTCGCAAGAAACACAAATACTTATCAGATTATAACAAATATTCAATAAGTAATACATTTTCTTTGTTTGCCATCTGTTGCTCGGGTTCTTGTGTGGAGGTTTTCCAAGGAAATGCTGTAACGGCCAGTATTCCCGACATTTTCATTCATGTAGAAACGCAGTACAGTTCGGCCGTCGAATGAATGCGTTTTTGTCCTGCTAATATTATAAACACGAAAGTTTGTGAGGATGGATGGATGTTTGTTTGTCTCTTTCACGCAGAAACTACTGAACGGATTTTGATGAAAGTTTTAAGTAATATAGCTTATACATTAACATGATAGTTTGTCCTCAAAAATTTGAGAAATTTGTGACGAAAAATATTGTTTTGAGCTCTGTTTTACGATTGCTTTATCATGTGATACTATATACTATGTTCTTTTAATACACACATTTTTTCTCGCTTGTAAATGTACCGGTAGTACCCTGGACAATCAGGCCCACTCCCGCCTTTGTTATAATTATTTTAACTCCGCTGCGACCTAATTAGAAAAGAAGAAGGCTGTTTTTGTCAGAATTACAACGCATAAACAATGTTCGTTAAATATTTCTCGATATCCGTGCATCGAACATAATCGACAAGTTTTAACGAACGTATCATGTGCTGGAAACGATCGCTTCAAACAACTTCACCAACGATACTTTAAATACTTCGCCAAACTACTGCCACATCGGAAGCAAGACGTATGTATCAAGCAAACATTAATCAATATCTTCACTAAACGAAATTACCTTCGAAATAATCTTCAATCCTACGAAGATCGAGATTAAGCAGAGGTTGAAATTTAGATAGAGATTAAATTTACACCGGTTTTACGGTTCCCGGTCTCAGGAGGCGAGGTGAAATATAGCGTCATTTAGAGACGGTAGGCTGGTGCAAGAAAGTGATCATCATAAAGTCGCTTCTAACCTGCTCAAGCTTGCGTCACATTTGGAGACATAAATACTATGTTCACACCTTTTGAAGTCGGTTGAATTTTTTTCTTATACATTTTTCTAGGTGACAACTTTTACACTTTTGGAAGTGTGACAAATTGTCAACTGTGGCATTTTTACTTTCCTGATGCAACTTTATCCATGAGCACTGTACGTAAATATCTTTCGATTACTAAAGATCGATTGCAAATTGTCGATTTTTCTACTTTTGCATCGCATTGAAATGGTGGCAAAAAATTTTTAGTAATCGAGAAAGTGTTACCTTATTGTCTTTTTTTTTTTGGGAATGGCATCTCACAGTTCATCCTGGGAGGCTCCTTAACCGGACTTTCCCCTCAATAAATTAAGGCCTCCAACCAGGGCATAAAACTTATAATCTTAGCGGCTAATCTAAGAGACTAACTAACGTTAATGGCCTCGGCTTAGGGTGTCGATGGGGAGGGCAGCAAGGGACAGGCTGGATCGGATCAATTATCCCAGTGATTATTTAATTTTATAGTTTAGGAGCTGGTTATTTACATTTTTTTTAGTTTACATCTGTGTTGGCACACATTCATGTTCCGTGAAATAATCGGAGTAGTGATCGGTAAGCAAATAGCTCAAACATTACACACACACTTCGTTTCATGAATAATTAATTGGAAATAATTAGTCGGGGCCGTTACCACTCCACCACCGCTCCTCAGATTTTAATCGTTTTAAAATAAATAGGTATAGATCTTTAGAAAAAGACTTTTTTATTATACTACGTAGACCTTCTTCCTACTCTTAATTAACTTGTAGAGAATTAAAACAATTGCGCAAGGAAGGGTCTTAAGTTGGTCCACTAAAACTTAGGGAACCGGGTAGTAATTATGTGCCGTGTGTCGCAGTCTTAACTTTAAAGCTTAGTGTTCATGTGACTCGTTACCTCGAGGGGCGAAGGACCTCATTGTTTTGTTTGTTAGTTCATATGTTTTCTTAGAAAATATTCCTGTGCAACCGTCTAGCCTGGCCTTATAATTGGGAGCAAGAATAATTTTGTTTAGGTAAGATGTTATTGTAGATGCAGCATGTTTTTGTATTCTGTGCTGTTTACAGTGTAAGTTGCAGTCGCATAGTCATTTTATTTTCCAAAACTGAATTCAGTAGGTAGCTGGGAATCATCGTTTATTTATTTAACATGCATAACATTACAGACGGGCTCCTAATTTAAAATTTTATTTTTATATTATTTTTGATTATAAGTTTTAATTTGATTTGATTTTGTTTTGAGTTATTTTGATTTATTTTAAGTTAATTTTCTTTTGTTTATATTAATTTGATTTATATTGATTGCATTTTATTTGATTTGATGTTCTCTAATTTAGTTTCTATCTGATTTAATTTTATTTTATTTATTTATATTTATTATGTTTTCTATGAATTTATGTCGTGTGGTAATAAATAATGGGTGTTCTTTACCTGAAATAAATGAATCATTATTATATTATTATTAAGAACGTTCAAAGTTTGATCTCAGTCTCAATCTGTCAAAAATATCTCTAATGTCCCTACATTTTTGACAAGCTTTTGACATTGATCGTCGCTTAGATGAAATTGCATCTCGACTTCGAACATTTTCAATTACGGGAATTGGCCTTCTGAAATCCAAGGCGGCGTACAGTGTAATTTACAAACTAGATAGTACAATGCGCGCCACGAAAGATGAGACTTGACCCCGCCTCCCCCGCTCTTTCCGCCGCCCCTATAATGTCCGGTCCCGTCCCGCACTCAGACCTCATGCCGCTAAAGATACCTAAAATCGTGTACTGCGCAAGTCAAACCCGTGGTGTGTCAAATCTCATCTTTCGTGGCACGCATTGTACCTACTTAATTTAAATATAACATACATACCGAAGGTTGTGTTAATTTATAAAGAATCATCATCATCATCTGCCTAGCCTTTTCCCAACTATGTTGGGGTCGGCTTCCAGTCTAACTGGATGCTGCTGAATACCAGTATTTTACATGGAGCGACTGCCTATCTGACCTCCACAACCCGGTTACTGGGTAATACGATACCCCTTGGTAAGACTGGTTGTCAGACTTTCGAGCTTATACAGAATAAAATATAATAAAAATTGGTAACTCTCTAGCCACTCCTCAAAGAGAGGTCTTATCGCCACTATCGTGGCGTGCCGTGCGCTGGGTTGCGACAGTCGCTCTTTCCATGTTGCCATGGATCGCGCCGGAGGTCCGTCCGCCGTAATTTGCCGCGGAATAGAATAACACTTAGTTCTAAAATAAAATGTACAAACAAATGCAATCAAGTGTACAAAAATTCAATATGTAATTTGTACTTATCTAATTATCTTTCATCCATCTTCTCACAAAATCTTAAACATCCTGAGTACATATACATCGTCATGAGAGCCAAACCGGGCAGTTCCCTGGGGTCCAGTTCCATCTGTTGGGAATCCGTTTAGAATCAATAACAGACCGTCTGATAAAATCAACGGAATTGCGAAACAGGATCCCGACTTACCGCCTCGAGCAATTCGTCGTATCTAGAACTTTCGATTGAAATGAAATGAAATGTTTATTTCTGTAAGTAAATCTTTTAAGACACTTTTACACGTCAATATTTTAAAAATAGATGGCGCTGGAATTTCCCAGCTGCCTTGATCCCTGAGAAGAAATCCCGAAACATACTCAGAGGTCATGGTCTCCTTTAAAGTCCAAACATTATATTAGGATTTTATGTAAGTCTAACAATGCAGGGCAGGACCTTTTGAAGAAAGAGCCATAGAGATGTCGATAGGATTTTTGGAAAACGATGACGACGACTTTTCAATATTCAAAATGACGGATATCTATGATAGGAATGGTCCTATAAAATATATAACTAGAGCGAAAAAAGTGGAACCGTATTATTATTCTTTTTTTTTTCTTTAATTGGATCTATGATTTATGAACATTATTATTCCAAAAGGTAAGTAGTATAAGTCCACTACTAAAAATAAGCTCTCATATCGGACCACAACTGAACAATAAACGCTTTTGTTGAAACAAAATCATAAGCAAAGGTCATTTATTCAAACTAGTCAGAGAATCAGCACTTATCGAACGTCAAAATTACATAAGACAGTCCTCCAAAATGCTTCCCCTTCACCACTTCCTAGTGGAAAAGTAGCTGGAAAGAAGAAGTGACGCAACAAACTCCCCAGCAGCACACCTGTCTGTTCAACTAAAAACATTTTCAAAAATCACGAGCATTCTCTTTGCACACTGCTAATTTACCGCACACCTTAAAACCTAAGCTAGCCAAAGATAAGCCAATAAAAATGCTCCCATTAGCCAATTATCCGTTTTCTAATAGCCTTCGATTCCTTTGCTTTCCTTTTTTCCTTTCGTTTCTTTTGCATTTACTCGCCAATATGCTTGATTCGATTTCTTTTAACACTAATGTTACATCACTTATAGTTAACACTAGCTAACTTAGCTTTTCGTCGTTACAAATTGGTATCCAATTAGTAAGAAGAGAAGGAAGGGTAGACCACTTAAAAGATGGAGTGACGATTTAAAGGAAACAGCCGGAAACTTATGGCCGAGACTGGCGAAAGACAGAGTCAGTTGGAACAGTTTGGAGGAGGCTTTCACCGCAAAAGGCGGCCCTTACACCTAACAATACTAATCTTATTTTAAGTACAAACACTAACATAACTAACAAATAAATAAATAAGTGCACAACATTATAAAATATAAAACTAAATGTAAGGGATAAAATAAAGCTAAATAAATAAATAAAATAAATAAATAAAAACTTAGCTTTTCATAATGACTGCATGCGGTGGCATGTATTTTTATTTTATTTAATATCCTGTGCTGTGCCCCGCAATTTCTTCCGCGTAAGTCTAAATCCTCTGGGAATATCGGGATAAAAACAGTAGCACTCCGGGAGTGCCGACAAAAGTGAAAACTTGAACAATTACTTGTGTATTTTTTTAATCGTCTTATAAACAAAACACACGCGTTGTGGGTTACGGTAACAGTGTCGCGAGTTCAATGGTTTTTCCCATCTCAAAAAATGCCCAAGTTGCCTAAATAAGTTTTCACTTCAAAAATCCTATGTCCTAATATAGGTCATGGTCTACCGTTGTGCCAAATTTCATGCAAATCCGTTCAGCCGTTTTAGCGTGAAAGCATAATATACAAACATTATTTTTATAAAATATTTTAAAAAGAATGTTTGTATATTTGTCTAAACTAATAAGTTTAGATAAATATCCAGGGTGAAATCAAGACCATGTCCTTCTCTAGGTCCCAGGTTATATCAAATTTCATTCAGTAGTTTATGGTTCAGGCGTGAAAAAAGGTAACAAACAGGCAGAATTAATTTCGCATCAAACCTACATAGTCCCAATGTAAGGAAAATATTGCAGAAAGACCAGAGACAAAGCTTTATGTAAGAGAATAGTTATATTGATATATTATATAGAAAGCTTTTACAAGCAAAGTCGAGGATTTATTATTATTTCTGTCTCGTGTCGCGATAGTAAATAATGTTCCGTGGTCAAAGATTTTTGTTTTTTCTACCAACACCACATGCCATCTAATGTAGTGGAATGTATAGTTAAAACGAACAGGGGGCCTAAAAAGGCCAATTTGGCAGTATCATAAAAGGATAACATTATGGATCATAATGGACAGTTTACTGTTAAGTGAATCGTATCAAATCCCATAGGTGAAGGATTTTTCAGTATTTTTTTTTTGTCTGTGCTAAAATACCAATCAATCCAATTCCAATCTCTTTGATTATACCTACGTAAAAAAGAAAAACACACTGTCTTCGCCATATTATGATTCATAATGTTATCCTTTTGTGATTCAGCCAAAGTGGCCTTTTTGGGCCCCCATTTCTTATCATTACAGTATAGCAACGTTTGGTTGCCGGCCTTTTATTAGAATCTTTGTCAATTCATGTTATGTATTTATTCAAATTTATATGTTTTGTAACCACTCTTTCTTAGATATAATTTTTCTTACCTTTGTACTTTTTTTTTATTTTTTATTTTAACACTTTCACTGTCCTCAAAGTAGACACAATAATTAAACAATCAACCAAAACCATATGTGGTTCATGGGACAAAGAATGGGTTAATTAACGTAATTTTACTTGATTACCTATATAAAAAAATTGAATGCTTGTCCGTTGGTAAGCGCTTGGTTGGCTGTTAGTTGAGCTATTTAAAACGTCTGAACCGATATGGCTACCTTTTTTAAAGCTCGTAACAGTCTAAACAAGGTTTTAGGGGAAAAAAATATTAGAATAGTTGCCCGGAAAATTGAAAAAATTTGGAAAAACTGAAAGTGCGTTTTCTGTCTGTCTGTCAGGTAAGCTAGTTAATAATAACTGTTCCTTATTTGTCCACAGTGGCAGGCATGTCCGAGGTGTGGGTGGAGCTGCGTGCGCCTCGCTTTGTGGTGCATCGCCACAGCGCCGTGCTACGCTGCGATCACAATGTTGATCCTGAATCACTCTACAAGGTATTTCACTTAAATTGCTGAAAAACTGAATAACTTTTGTCTACTTAAGATTTTTATGATGGGTACAGACAGTGCGAGGCATGCCGCGCGAATGCGTACTTTGATATATCAGATGCTTGAGGCGTTGCCGCGCATTGCAAGCACAATTTTACTTCGTCAAGCAAGTTTCAATAAAATATTACCAAGTAGATCAAGATCATTCATAGCTAGCTAACAAATCAATTTCTATACTTGTAGTAAATACAACTAATTTTATTTTGTAATATTATCGTCGCGATAGTAATTGGCTTACGACAATATTCCAAACGAGCTCTCGAAACCAAGCCTTTTTACCTAGTAGTAGATACAATAAAAAATAAGAAGCTTTGAAAAAAGTTACATTCGTTTTATTCAACTTTAACAGTAAGCCAATTCTATGAAATATTCAATGTAAAATGTAGCTATTTCAATAAGATTCTCAAGCAGTCTGAAATAGCTGCTTAAGAAACTGGAAATTCTAAGGAATTTTATTTGCACAATGAAACTACAGGTTTAAAATAGAAACTCTAAAATGGTCACGACTTAAAACTAGAACGAAAGCTGTTTACGTCTTTGTCTACACAAGTGTACAATTGGGTACCTATAGATGTGTACCTTTAGATGTGTACCTATAGATGTGTACCTATAGATGTGTACCTATAGATGGGTACCTATAAATGGGTACCTATAGATGTGTACCTATAGATGTGTACCTATAGATGTGTACCTGTATATGTGTACCTATAGATGTGTACCTATAGATGTGTACCTATAGATGTGTACCTATATATTATGTGTACCTATATATGTGTACCTATAGATGTGTACCTATAGATGTGTACCTATAGTTGTGTACCTATAGATGTGTACCTATAGATGTGTACCTATAGATGTGTACCTATAGATGTGTACCTATAGATGTGTACCTATAGGTGTGTACCGCCGGGCGTGCGTGACACTTTAAAAAAGCACATATTTTTATCCTTAGACATTTTCAGTTTATACCTAATAGCTCTAATTACAAACCATGGATATTACTACGTATTTACCAAGCGGCTGTAAATAAAAAAAAAACCAACTAATTATTTCAAACCAATTTTATTGCAAAAATTTGAGTTATATGTCAATTTCAAAAATCTACCATCAAAAATATTTTCAATGCAATGGAGCCCGCTAATGGCCGTTCCAACAAAATGTAACAAAAGACAAAAGATAAGACCAAAAAGCTAAACACTCACCGCACATTGTAAATGAAGAAACAAGCGCAGCACTCAGGGCGCTAATAGCGAAAACGCCAAGTGCACTAACACAACACAAGTTAAATCGGCCTAGAACGGATTGTTCAAGGCGGATTTGCGTATACGAGCTATCCGAATCCGAAATTCAAATCGTATTTGAAATTCGGAATTCGAAGTTTCGGCCCAACACTATCGAACGCTGCTCGAAAATCCTTTGCAGGTGAAGTAGTATTAATGGGAAATAAATTACACATATTCGTGTGCGTGTTTTACATAGCTATGGATAGGACCTGTTATTTAGATTTGGTAGTGAATGAGGGTTTAATGATGGCTTTAGGTGTTAGACTGCTTTCTTGTTTCTCTGATACTTAAATAATACAGCTGGAGAGTTTGTTTGTTTTTTTGATTGTCAAAGTCCAAGGTCAAAGCATTTATTTCAAATAGGCACATAAAAGGCACGTTTGAACGTTTAAAATTATAACAAAATAGAATTGATTCTAGTCGCCCATTCCAAAAGGTAGTTTTCGTATGGAGAAGAATGGGCAAGAAACTCCAACGTTACTCTTTTAAAATTTTTTACAATATTTTGCATTCATTAATTATATAATACTAATATGTGAAGACGATGCACCTAAAATAAAATTAGTATACCACAATAGGTAAAATAATTAAAAATGAAACCATGACATATGTATAAATTAATTATCTGATAGATACCTACATGGTGCTCACATATTTACAAACATGGTAAAAGTAAAGGATTTTCATTTAAATAAAAAAAAAATTACAAGTAATAAGTCAGGGTGTGAGTTAAAGTAGTTACAGAATGTTAATCAATGTAAAAAAAAAATTACAATTAAATTAGCAACCAGTTTGATTTTGTTTGAACGCTCGAATCTCTGGAACTACCAGTCGGATATTAATATTTGAAAAATTCTGTTTGCATTTGATAGTCCAATTTTCAAGATGGTAGTAAGGCTATTTAACATCATGGTACTACACTTAGGAGCCAAGTGAAAAGAAAAGAAAACAGAAAGAACGCTACGCGAAAACGAAGTAGCAGCGCGAGTGGACGATGCTGCGGGTGAAACCGCGGGTCACAGCTAGTAAATAGTATAATCACATTCCATAATGCCCAGCACTTACCTCTTGCATACTAATAACTTATATCGTCCCCGTATTTGGAAAACTAAATAACTTCGTTTTTGGCGATTTTGTCTTTTCCCTATTTTTAAATAATCCAAAACATGACGCATGTTTGAGTCTTACAGGAATTTACTTATCTTATTCCGTTCCAAAAATATAGCCATTTTTGTCGTTCAGATGGAATAATGCATATCTTCAAACTAATTCTAATTTTTTGAAGGAAAAATAAACAACTCAATAAATAAATCAATAACTGTGGTCAATGATTAGTTAAATTTTTAATAAATTAAATAAAATAAGTTGTTGATTTTTTCTTCAATTTACAAATTCTATCATAAAACTAACAAAGTTCTAGGAAAACTAAATAACTCTACTTAATTAATTTTGCTACTCAGAATTCTGTCAAAACGTACATTACTTTATAAACACTTAATGTTATCTATTTCTTCTACAACTAGATAATTATTAATTACAAGATGATAGGCAAATAAAATCAAATAGATTAAGTTATTTATAATTGCCACGCGAAATATTGTAGTGTCTATTCAATGAATCGGAACAAGGAAGTGCGCGGGGGGAAGCGCGGGGGTCAGCGCGTGTGACTGATGCATCGCTCGCGTCACAAGCATTTTAGTGTAATGCGTAACCTTCAATTGCGTTGACGTCAGTGACCAGAATGAGAGTTTTACACTATAATGAATTCGCGGGGTAGATTTATGGTGAAAATGTGCCAAGAAGAAGATAATTCATCTGAGGTACATACCTCAGTAGCTACATAGCTACTTTACATACATTCGGTAATGTAAACCGAATGCATTTGGTTTTTTTTTATTAAGTACTAAATTATTTACCGTAAACCAATCTTGGACCTGAAGAATAGAGTTATTCACGACGTCAAGATTTTGTGACCGTCGGTCTATTTTAAAGATCAATGATGTGTCATCTGCAAATAACACCATCTTCGGTTGATTTTGAAGTAATTGGGGTAAATCATTAATGTAAGCTAAAAAGAGGAATGGACCCAATATCGAACCCTGAGGAACGCCCATTGTTATTTCAGACCCCAATGAGTTTACGCCGTTTACTTAAACTTTAACCTTTCTATCTTTCAGGTATTATCTTAGCAAATCAAGTGCTGTTTTTCTAATTCCACAGTGCTCCAGTTTCATCAGAAGTGTCTCATGGTTTACACAATCGAACGCCTTAGAGAGGTCGCAAAAGATTCCAATGGCATCTTGTGCTTCTTCCCAGGCGTTAAAAATGTTCTTTATAAAGGTAACACCGGCGTTAGTAGTGCAACGCCCTTTAGTGAAACCGTACTGGTGTTCATGAAAGATGGAATTTTTATTAAAGTGACGTAACATTTGATTGAGCATCAACTTTTCAAACACTTTACTGAGAACTGGCAGAATTGACACAGGTCTATAATTGTTGGGTTCTTTACTATCACCGGATTTGAACAAAGGTACTACTTTACTATGTTTCATAAGATCCGGAAAGACTCCTTGGTCAACACTGGTGTTAAATATGAAAGCTAAATAGGGCGCAATGGTTTCGATGAAAGATCTACATACTTTTACAGACATTCCCCAGAGATCTTCTGTTGATTTAATGTTAAGATCTAAAAAAAACTTTTATGACAGCCTGGGGGTTTGTATGCTGAAACCTAAACTCCAAAGGGCCTTTACATTCTTTTTAAGTAAGGCAGCAGAGAGCGTGGGGGATGAAATTAAAACTTCAGTAGTTTTAAGGGGAGTATTAGCAAAAAAGTTTTCAAATTCCTGAGCTATTTCTACATCTGAGTTGATGGGACCATGTGCAGTCTCTAAATTAAATTCAGTATTACGCTGTTTTTTCCTACCTGTTTCATTATTTATTATTTGCCAGGTAGTTTTTATTTTATCATCAGCTGATTTTATTTTATTGCTAATATAAAGTGCCTTAGCTATTTGGCACACACTTTTAAAAGTTTTTGAATATTTTGCAACATACTGATGAAAGTTTGTATTATTCATATGTTGCTTTAAGCCATAGAGTTCAAAAAGATTTTCCCTGCTTTTACGAATACCTGGAGTTGCCCAGTCACTAAATAAAAACTTTGTGTAAATACTTTTAGTTTTCAATGGAAAAGTTTCATTAAACTGCGCATTTAGTATTGAAAAGAACTCGGCGTAGAACTCATTTGGGTCACCTATATTATTAAAATTCTGATCACATAATTTACTGGCCAAAGAATTATTTAATTTCTCTACCTTTTTACATGTTATTGTCCTAAACCTTATTTGAGTTTTTTGTAAAGGCATGTAGGAGCCAAATGTTATTGTTTGTCCACTGTGATCACATGGCAACTTATTTACAATTCCTTTGTGTAAGTAATCACAATTACAAAAAACATTATCAATACAAGTGGCAGAAGAAGCTGTCACTCGGGTTGGTTCAATAAAAACATTTGACAAATCAAATGACCTAAAAAGACTTAACAATCTGACAGTATTCGAGTTATTTTCCAATAAATTAATATTAAAATCTCCACATACGATTATCGACTTACTACTTGTACTAAGTTTCTTTAACACATCTTCCATTACAGAATCAAACACAGTTAGATTCTGGTAACTTGGAGGTCTGTATACGCATACTATAACATGCTTATCAAGCTCAACACAGGACAATTCAATGGTGTGTTCAACAGACAGCCCAATTATGTCTTTTCGTTCTTTAGATTTAATAGAATGTTTAAGTAGTATTAATGACCCGCCATGTATCATACGTTTCCGGCTGAAATGGCTAACTACACAATAATTTTCATAATTAATTGACATTACTTGATGATCTTTCAACCAATGCTCTGTTAAACAAATGACATCAAACTTGGTGTTTTCCAAAAACAATTCTAATTCCAGTAATTTGGAAGCGCAACCTTGGATATTTTGATTAAATAATTTTAAATTATGTTGCACTCCCTTTGATTTTTTAGTATTATTAATTATATTGCCAAAAGATACCTTTTTATTATTCTGTAATAATAATTGGTTATTTAAAGGGGTAACTTCTGTTGTCTCCCCGACTAGTTTAAAAAGTTATCCGGAGTGACCTCCACAACTACAACTGGAGAGTTTAGATTGCGCGAATAAGTTCCAGCAGAAGGAGAATACCCTATCTGACTGGTAGTGGTCTCCAAAGATGATGGTATTATAGGTGGATCCTCCTTCGTACATGACGATTCATAATTAATCACTATGTTGTTAGTATAACTAGGCAACACAGACTCGTCACTAATACTAGAATTCGTTATATTAGCTATAACCTCGTTAATATTATATTATATGCTATTAACATAGCAATCAGATTTCTACAATCTACATATCAAAGTAATAAACGTTCAACTTTTACATTTAAACATATTTCAAGTTTGATAAATTCAATAACTGCATTTATTTCACCTTCTTTTACTCTACCAGATGGATCTAGGTTGTAGGAAAACTAAATAAATAGCCGAAATAAATAACTAATTGCAGTTACGTTACAAAAAGTAGTTGTGGCAAAATTAAACAACTTGGTTTTATATATTTTATTTAGTTATTGTTGAAGATAGAGTCCAGTTTGTTTAAGCATAATGTTAAAGATAATCAGGTCCACAAAATATAAAATTACCGACATTAAAATTGTCTCAATTTTTTTAACAAATGAACATTAATTGAAAAAAAAACACTAAATCGCGTTTATCTCAAAACTAGAAAATCGGAGTTATTTAGTTTTCCAACTACGGGGACGATATGTAACTTAAAACTCCTCCTACCAAGCTTTGCTAACTAAATAATTCCGCGCACACGATTCCCTAAACAGTTCAAATCACTTATGAAGCATGCACTTAACTGAAACATACGTTGAACTAGCTCCTCGACTAATAAGGGCATTCGCATGTACCACGCAGACAGACCGAAATCGACGGCTATTAGCCGACCCGAAGTTTTCCGAATTAATACGATCAGGGTTTATGAGGGATTCTTCAGTACCAATTCTCTACGGAAAATTGATTAAAAACATACAAACTGAGACGTAAATTGTCGCGGTTTCGTTGTTTAAGCCTATCGCTCTTCTTATAAATAAATAATTTTGTTGTTATTTTTTTTTGGTAAGTCACTGATAGGCTTTCAGTTCAGAAGGCCCATTCTTATAATTTAAAATGTTCAACATCTTCGCAGTCTCATCTTAGCGACAAACAAATGTCAAAAACTTGTCAAAATGTAGGGAAATTAGAGGCATTTTTGACAGATTCGGACTGAGATTAGACTGTTAACGTTCTAAAAATTACGAGAATTGCCCCTTTAGTGTTTTTGTCAGCCGTACTTTGGGAGTTTGTTATCAGAGGGGTTTTTTGTTTTTCTGGATGAGAAATCTTCGAATGACCCCTCTCGCTCTGGATGGAGCGGAAGGGAGTATCAGACTCTTACTGGCTAAAACCCACTCGTGTTCCTTCCTTAACCCTTTATGTTCCGGGCCAGCGGTAACACTTTCGGACAATCCCGTTGACCCGGCAGGCGTCGGCCCTGACGGGCCCCTTCGGTTGATCCTGACATCTCTTTGAGGCGCACGTGGAACACGTACGCGCCGTCCGGCACGGGCCTGGTCCTGATCGGACGGTGAGCTACCCATTACTCTCCGCTCGCAGGCCCGCGCCTACGATGGCCGGGAGTCGTCGCGCGGCTCCCGGCCACCGTAGGCGCGGGCGTTTGTCATCTATATCGCGTCAAGAGCTTATATTTTACTATACACCTAAACAAGTTCGTGTTTTTGATAAAAAAAAAAACAGGATTTTCTCAGGTTTATGAAAACATAAAGTAATAATTTTGTCTCCTTCCGGTTCTTGATCAATAGCCTAGGTTTTTGATCAAAAACATGATTTTGTCATAAACCTGCGACATATACATGACTGTGGCAGTCAAAAGGTTAAAGACATTTTCTATATAGAGCTTCCTTACTTACATAACATTATTTCACGCCTGTACTGCCCGAAGGGTTTGGTAAAAGCGTATCTATAATACACCCACGTTTCTCCAGTTGTGTCGTGGTCCCATGTAATTGGGAGCGAGCATATTACAAAAATAAACTCACTCAAGTTCCAGACGAAGTGACTTGTGATACTGAGTAACTTTTACGGCAACATTCCAGTTTTATACATCTGTTACAGATCATTTTGTATGCTATAATTTATACTAGGAATCACTTTGAATGAAAATGGCAGTATATTTTA
The DNA here is from genome assembly GCA_927399505.1 of Luperina testacea. Taxonomy (NCBI): domain Eukaryota; kingdom Metazoa; phylum Arthropoda; class Insecta; order Lepidoptera; family Noctuidae; genus Luperina; species Luperina testacea. The sequence goes on from OV656764.1 coordinate 16,788,103, forward strand.
GCTGTTACTTCAAAAGATACCACTGTATACAGCATGTACCAGAAACAAAATTAAGGGTGTGGTACAGACCATGAAACTGAACAGCTATCTCCATCAGGCCAACATCGTAATCATAAACAGTTGATTATAATTTATTCGCAATTGATAACTTTTTCGATACAGACGTACCATACCCTTAATTTTGACAACACTTTTCTGATATTTAGTTGTAAGTTCAAAAGATACCACAGTATACAGTTAATTTTTTCTAAGGACCATCACTTTTGGTTACACTGTTGCGTGCCTCTAAGAAGACGAGATAAATTCCTCTAACTTAAACCAAATATATTGCAAGGACGTACTCGTATAAGAGGAAATGCGGTCGGAGAGACTTTTGAAAAATCCTAAGTAAAAAGTCGTAATTCGAGGTTTGGCTCTCGCCTATTTCCTCCTCCAATATTGGACCAATTTAAAAGATATTTCATAAACTGCATAAGATGAATATATACTGTGTCCATATCTTTTTCTTTTTTTTTATTAATCGTTGTCAAATTCGTGCATTAGGCCTCTGTTGACAGCGGCATTTTTTAAGGGTTCTAGTGCTTATAAAAATAATGTACCATCAAAAAGGAAAACATGACATACAAGTAGTTAATATTTATTATTCTGTAAAAAATCATTGCTTTATAGTCATTAACCAGAAAGAAAACAGGTGAGAGCGTTTCTATAGAGAAACGACCACCCGCATTTCCTCTTAAAGGCTCCTACAAACAGGCGCGACACGCGATATAATCGCGCGCGACACAAAGGCACCGCTCGTTGCGCGACTTGCAGTGCCTTTGTGTCGCGTGTCGTGTCTCGCTTGTTTGAAGGAGCCTTAAAGTCAGCAGTAAATGCATTTCACTGAATAAGGCTTGCTTTTTATTCTACTTCTGAGATTGCGGGCTTTCTTACTTATTTCACTCTTCCGGGAAAGAAAGTCTTTAAGGCGAAAGCGCCAGGGTAGCAGAACAGAATTATAATCATTAAAGTCATCACCACAACTCTCTAAGACCACGTAAGTCCAAAGAATGATGATTTCATGAAACAGTTATTCTTAGGACTTACGTGGTCTTAGAGAGTTGGGGTGATGACTTTAATGATTACAATTATGTAAATACATATTTGTTACGGCCGCGATTCATATTTTGATCAACGTACAACTTAATACTGACCAGCAAATTGCAAAAAACGTAAGAAAATCTGAATTTCGCGGGCTACCTTAGCGCTTCCCCCTTAAGTTCCAATATTTTAGCACTAACTTCTGCCTCCGTCCAAAATATAATAACAACTAATCATGACGAATTTATGTGTACCGAAAAGCGCGACAAATAATATTAGATATATTTATAGGTAGGTACCTGTTATTGTTGCGCCGACCCCAAATAAATGGGGATGGAAAAGCGATGATGATATAATTATACCTACCTACGGTCTACTTACTTTAAAAAGAGTGTCCCGTGGCTAAATAATAACAGCCGCACTGGTCAATCGAGCAGGCGGTTGGTCCGTGGATGGGTGACCATCTTTACAACCGAAGACCCCTCCGTGCCTCGGAAAGCACGTTAAGCCGTTGGTCCCGGCTGTCATTCGTGGATCTTTGACAGTCGTTACGGGTAGTCAGAAGTCCGAAAGTCTGACAACCAGTCTTACCAAGGGGTATCGTATTACTAGTAACTGGGTTGTGGAGGTCAAATAGGTAGTCGCTCCGTGTAAAATTTTGGTATTCAGCTGCATCTGGTTAGACTGGAAGTCGACCCCAAGATAGTTGGTAAAAGATGATGATAGATGATGATGAAGGCTGGGCAGATAATGATGATGACCTACTTACTCCAAAATGTTACTTGCAGGTGGTGTTCTTCAAGAACGGTCAACGCATCATGAAGTTTGTCCGAGGAAGGGACCCTCCCTTCGAACTTTATAACGTCACTGGAGCTGAGATTAATGTAAGTCAACTTCTACTTTGTATTCCTCATTATAATAAGCGCGATCCGCCCCTGCTTCGTACGGCTTTTACATCGTGGCAAAACATTGTGATTTCCTTATTATCCTACTAATATTATAAAGGCGAAAGTTTGTGAGGATGGATGGATGGATGTTTGTTACTCTTTCACGCAAAAACTACAAAACGGATTTGGATGAAAATTTACAGTAATATAGCTTATACATCAGAATAACACATAGGATACTTTTTATTCCAATATTCCCACGGGATCGAAACTTATGCGGGTGAAACCGCGGGGCACTGCTAGTAATTATATTAGATTAATATAAATGTTTTATACACAGAAACCCGGAATAAATTCTCTAAATGATGAAGGAAACCACATCAAAATCTGTTGTGGACTATAAAAGAACAACTCAGTCACACAAACAGTTACGAAAAACAGTTTTGTTTTATACTCTTTATGAATAGATAATGCAGCTTCCATGAGTTGCATATAATCATAATATTATATAGCCTGTAGGCTACCGTCTAAAGATTGACTTTTTTTTTGAGGATGGGAATTCATCAAATGACCCCTCCCGCTCTGGGTGGAGCGGAAGGGAGTGTCAGACTCTTACTGACTAAAACCCACCCGTGTTCCTTCCTTAGCCTTTTATGTTCCGGGCCAGCGGTAACCCTTTCGGACAATCCCGCTGTAAAGATTGACTTTAGACGGTATTAATTATGTCCCATCTAGGCTGGCAAAACCTTTAATGAATAATATTAGTACAAAGCATACCTATATTTTGTGACATGAGCTAAAATTACAAAGAGCTCATTATAAAAAAGGTAGGTACACAATTTATTTTAATTGCTGCCTAAACTTAATAAAAAGGTTAAAAAAGCTCATGTTAAAATTCATGCCTAGATTATCGTCCTAATTTTCTAGCGGTATAAATTAATTACCACGTTAAAATTCGTGCCTAGATTATCATCCTAATTTGCTAGCGGTATAAATTAATTACCACAATAATTAGTTAGTTCAAGACAACATAGGAAAAAGTTAGCCAGACTTGTTCAATTTACTCCTACAGCCAGTCTGTATTTAGTCCACTAACCTATTGATCCATCGGTCCACGTGTAATACCAGTAATGGCAATGGTTTTACAGAAAATAATCAACTTAGACTACTTACTTACTTAGACGTTTGATCTAAAAAGGTTGAAAAGAAACTTAATTTTGTTTATTAAATAGATTAAGCGCTTTTGCACTATAGTTGTCTCGTTTTAGCATGGCAATAGCGATCATTGCCCTTTCCCGAATGTCTCTCCATAGAAACCCAAACAATAAACATTATACGGTTTTTCGTTATTGGAACATGTTGAAGATCACGAATTCACGATGGATATTGATGAAAGACGTTAACAGTATTTTTTTTAAATAAAAAATGCTTGAAAATATAGGTAGGTCAACGACCGCTTCTGTCATGCTAAAACGCGACAACTATAGATTGTAGTGATAAAACGATAATATAAGAGAAACATTTTTAACAGGTAATAAATTGTTGCTTATTTCGATTTGTTAAGATACAAACGGCAGCACATCAACCTACCCTAAACTGTCAAATTATCCCAATCGACTTTGAACCCTAAAGCTTGAGGGATAAAGTTGAAAATCTATCAAATATATTTGACAGATTGTAGTAGCTTGATGTGCTGGCGTCTGTACTATTTAGAACCGAGCTGCCAACTGCAACTGCCAACAGCACGTGCAGCGGCTCATGCCTCACTCGTGTCTGGCTCGTGCATGCAGTCGCTGCTCGTGCTGTCGGCAGTTGCAGTTGGCAGCTCGGTTCCAAATAGTACCTTTAGTTTGGGTTCCTAGAAGCATAATGCTTCACTAACCCCTTAATATTAACTAGAGGCTGGTTGCCTTTTGAAAAAAAAAATATTAATACTAGTAATTTGTCTATCTTTTGTCTATTATTTAAACATCGTGAGAAAACCGGCTTGTCCTTGAACCAAAAATTCGAAGACAAGTGACATCTACCAACCCGCACTGGGCTCGCGTGGTAGATTATAGCCCACTCCGTCTCAAAGAGAGGAGCCCTGTGTCCCAGCAGTGGGAAAATTATAGGCTGATTCTGCATTCGTCTATCTGCTCTCTATATGATTTTTCATAGATTTCGTGAAAGTTTCACAGCACCGAAGCAGTTTACATAATAATTATGTTCAGAGGTCCAGTAGTTCTTCTTGATCACTCCAACCCTTACCACGATGTACAGTACCCGGCGATAAATATTGCACATCGACCTTTGGACAGAGACAATCGGCTAATTTCGGCTTCGTAGAGCGTTATCTCTGTCGCACGAAATACAAACAGTCCGGTATCTATTAGGAGCTGTTAAAACAATTATGATTTGCTTCTTTTGATAATTTTTATTCTTTGTATAAAATCGATAGGATCGAATAGGTCGATGTGCAATATTTATCGCCGGGTACTGTAATAATCAAAGTCAATCCAATTGAAAAAAGACACAATCAGAACAGACAAACAATACTGCAGCGTATTTACAAAATCACGTTAACAGAACATCCCAAATTAAATACATCTGTTTCCAGCAGTTCTATTGTACCTTCAACAATACAAATTGAATAACCAGTGCCTGCATCATCATTTATCTACAAACAGAATAAGACTGTCCGTTTCCCGAAGTCGGTTGCAAATATATCCCCAACGGACGCAGCGATGTATAACATGGAATGAGAATCACGTAGGGCAAACTCCATTGCTGTTTCAACAGTGAGCATGCACGCGGGAAACTCAACGCTGACAGTTGGTACTACATATTACATGGTATTGTTTAAGATATAGTGGAAAAATATGAGTTTTGGATTGCGTATGACGCTTTGGATATAATAAAGACAATATTATGTCATTTATATCTGAAGCATTGCTTTGTAAAAATTCACCATCTGCCTAGTGATTTACATACTATATTTGTGACAGCTTCCAATTTAATCGTATGCAGCTGAATACCGGTTTTATACATCCGATTGCCTAGATCTGACCTCCACAACCCAGTTACTGGCTTAACACGATACTCCTTAGTTACACTGGTGGTCAGACTTTCGGGCTTCCGACGGCCCATAACGACTGTCGAAGATCCACGAATGGCAGCCTGACTTGCTTTCCGTGGCACGGAGAACTCTTGATATGTAAAGATGGTCACCCATCCACGGACCAATAGCGGCAAGCGTTGCTTGACCTGATCGATCTATCCGTGCGGCTTTTCTTACTTAGCCACAAGCCCCCTTCCTGTTTATAAACTAGTCTCTGCAATAAAAATCCTGTTATTTTATCATTTTTCTATTTATATTCTAATTAGTTTTGTTTCAGTACTTATTTCGAACTGTTTCTTTAATCCATTCATCTTTATCAGACGTCATCTTTATCGACATAACATTCATCCATCTTATGTCGAGTATTATACCCAAATTCTTATTTGTCACTATCACTAGTGAATCATTTATAAAGTTAGGATCTGATTCAACAGGTAGTTCTTTACTGACGAAGTTTTCCTTTAATGCTGTTTAAACTAACTGCATTAAATGTTTGATATACTTAGATCAGATGCATATTTTTTTTAAATGGACTGTTTCCTGAGAATCTTAAATTTTAGTCAGTTAGTTGACAAGCATAATCTATATTTATAAAATTCAAAGTCCTGACTGATTGATTTATCTGCGCAAAGCCTAAACCGCTGGTCTTAGAGACATGGAATTTGGAGAGTATGTTCTTTGTGAAGAGTAGGTATCCACTAAAAAAGGGTTTCTCGAAGTTCCACCCCTAAGAGGGTGAACCGGGGGAGGGTGAAACACGCGGACGAAGTCGCGAGCAGTAGCTAGTTAGCTTATATAATGTTCCCACTACTGGATCACAGGCCTCGTGTATAATGGACGGATGATCCCTGTAACACAGGTCCCACCTAGCATGGGGTAATGGGGGTCATTGATTAATTCCCTGTGCACTTGTAAATCCTACGCTGTAAATGCAAGCATACTTTGTACATTACTTTTGGGACATAAATTATTTAATATTTGTAGGATATAACTACAAATTATAATGTTGAACAAGTATATTACTGCCTGCATTGATAGGTACCTACAACTGTTCCGCAATTATAACAGGGAATGTTATCACGTCCCGTGCTCTCTGTTGGAGCAGTATGCAGTGTGCATACAGACGGATCGGAGTCCCGGGAATCTACCATAATCCACACAATAGTACTGTTTTAAACTAGCTACAGTGGTATTTAGTTTCTAGTTCCGTTTACAAAGAGAATGAAAGGAAACCTTTTGGTTTTGGGAAGGACGTTTTCCAAAAACTTATTCATATAACCATGAATAACAAATCATTGATGAAATATGTTCACGTCGTGAGGAAACCGGCATGTCCTAGAACCAAAAATTTTAGGAAATGTGACATCGGCACTGGGCCTGCATGGTGGATTTACAGACCACTCCCTCTCACCCAGAGGAGGCCTGTGTCTGTATGTAGCTAAGGGAACGTTATAAGCCGATTATATTACGTTTCAATGTAAATAATAAAATAGCAATTCCAAACCTACGTATTTCAAAAATTCTACTGTATTATTCCTGAGATCACTTCTATTTTATATTAAATCAAACCAAGTTGTGTCAATTGGAAACTTATTTTGTTGTCAATTTAGGAATAAATTGAAACTAATTCGATCTAATTATGTTTAGTTAGAAAATCCTACTCATTCATTCACTTACTTAATTTCCACGCAGGTATTTTTGTACGTGGTAGAACATTCTCGCACTTTCTTAGACCACTAGCTTCTGCCTGCGACTTCGTTCGCGTGAAAGTCGTAAGATAACACAATGTTCTAAAATAATAGCCACTTTTTGATAAAAACATCCTTGTATACGTTTGTAGTTTAGGCCTCAGCAACGGCCTCGGCCCCCGACGCACCGCGCTTTAACTACATTTTCAGTTTCTGACTTTTTTGTCGACTCCTAAGGGTTATAGCGTGATGATAAAAACTTTCCTCAAGAATTGGGCTGTCAAATTCAAAAATATTTTTCAAATACGACTGGTAATTCTATAGATAACCACGTTCAAACAAACAAACTATTCAGCTTTATTATATTACTAGCTTCTGTCCGCGACTTCGTCCGCGTGAATTGTTTTGTTCCCCCGATCATATCGCATCGCTATAACTTTTTGCTTCGTGTTCTTTCTGTCTTTTTCCTTTTTGATCGGCTCCTAAGGGTCGTCGCGTGATTTTAAGCATATAATCTTCCTCAAGAATTGGGCTATAAAATGCAAAAAGATTTTTTCCGCAAAAAGATTTTTTCAAATCCAACTTACTAGTTGGATATGAAAAAATCTTTTCGCGCTAAAAACTCAAAAAACTCAAGCTATCAAACTCTTCAGCTTTATTATATCTAGCTGCGCCACGCGGTTTCACCCGCATAAGTTTCGATCCCGTCGGAATATCGAGATAAAAAGTAGCCTATATATTAATCCAGGGTGTCAGCTACCACCATACCAAATTTTATAAAAATTGGTACAGTTTTGAGCGTGAAGAAGTAACAAACATATAAACACACACGCACCACACACACTCACAAACTTTCACCTCGTATTAGTGTGAAGTATAGATATGAAAGTGAGTGAATGTAATACCACTAACCAAATAAAAACAGTTGCACTCCGGAATTGCTGACAGAAGTGAACAATTACGTGTGTATTTTTTTAATCGTCTTGTCTTATAAACAAAACACAAACGGCCATAACTTTGTCATCACTCACTGACAATCTGACATATCCGATATACATTAAAACCGAGTACATCCCGAGGACAGGTGAACACATCCGAATATAATGGCGGTGTCGGTTACGGTAACAGTGTAGCGAGTTCAATTGTTTTTTCTATCTCAAAAAATGCCCAACTCGCCTAAAGAGGTTTTCACTTCAAAAACACTAGGTACTTACTTATACCTGTATATTCCTCCACCGAAGTGCTACTTGATATTCTTCATCTTGTTTCTTCATAAATAATAAGAGAATATAAAAAAAAAAACTTGCCAAAACATTTTCTTGTATTGATACGAGAGCTATCGATATGACTGAAATGAAACCGTAATAAAAACGTATATTACTTTTATGTTTTACGTAGGTGTATATCATTTTTATTTTCTGATAGTTTTATGCCTTCAGACTTTATTTCTTTTCTTTTACTTGAATGTTAAAAGAATAAGTCAATCTCATAAAGGTTTACGAATCAAATAACATTATGAATAAAAACAGGATATTGGTTGTTGACAAAGTTGTCGACATAGCTCACAGAATAAGCAAACTGAATTGGCAATGGGCCGGCCATATTAGACGTAGAATCAATGACCGTTGGAGTAGACGTGTTCTTGAGTGGCAACCGCGAAAAGGGACGCCCTCAGACTAGGTGGAGCGACGGTCTTTGCAGGATGGCTGGTAGCAGCTGGATGTGAGTTGCCGAAAATCAAGTTGAATGGCCTGCAATAGCCCCCCTATTGCAGGCCAGGGGGCTATGCCCAGCAGTGGACTTCTACGGGCTGATGATGATGATGATGGTTGTTTTGTTTCGACACTATTTTAAAGAAACTTCCATTGGTATTAAATTGAAAGTTTTATGAATGACGTAAACGAAAATGGACCGCCAACCTGAGTTTTCTGATATACGATAAGCCTGGGTATATCAGATGACTAACTAAAGTGAAAAACCATGTTTAGTTACTTTTATCGAAGTACCTATATACTTCGAGCACTCAAGATCGATTTATATCGTTATTAATATATACCTATCGCCTCCAATAAAAGTATGTTTTAGAACAGGTACGTACGAAATTATTTAATAAAAGACCATACATAGGTATGTAATATGTATGGTCTATTATTAAATAATGTTATTTGGGTTAAACCCAATAAGATTATTGGGATTAATTTATAAACGATTATTAAAGTTAAATTACGTTTAAACGCCAAAAATGTATGGTTAAACGGTCGCTAATCACTAGTTACCTTTAAGCAACGTTTATGAATAAAGGGGTTATTTATCGTTTATGCAAACAAATCCTTTACCCTTATATTTTAAACAGAGCTACCAGGAAACAACGGCGAGAACACAACACAACTACATAATAAATCAAAATAAACAAACAATTTACGGTATATTTCTCGTTAGCTGAACTAGCGCAAATATTTTCTCCGAGTTTGGGAAACTCAACAAGCCTTCCTCTCGGGTCGACCACAAGTACTCTGAAATGCTCCAAATGGGACAAACTATATACTAGAGAATAATCCCTTAAACTTGTTTATTTATCATTGTTTTAATTAATGAGGTTGTCGTTAATACTTGGGAAGTCATGATGACATTATTCAGCGTTAATTGCTCAAATCAGAAAGTATTTAAGGAAAATTTCAGAAATTAATTTTGTAGACAGTCAATTGCAAAATGAGTTTTGAACTATTTCAAAACATATTATTTTGCTTCTATTTTAATTGGCTGCAACAGCAGATTTACAAAACAGAGAGTTAGGTATATCGAGTTTTCAGAACCAGGCGGCCATGGATTTTTAATCAATCTTAAAATGCTCTCAGCGATGAAATTGTTTGAAATCAGGGCCACACATAAATATTCTTGGATGGTTTCAAAACATCTTGTCTTCATCATCAACATCATTTCAGGCGAAAGACGTCCACTGATGAACATTGGCCTCCCCCAAGCACCTCCACTTCGACCTGTTCTGTGCTTCTCGCATCCAACGGGTTCGTGCGGCCTTCACAAGGTTGTCGCACCACCTTGTGGGAGGCCTTCCAACGCTATAATCTTCCGGTACGCGGTCGCCACTCCAGAACCTTTCGGCCCCATCGGCCATCTGTTCTGCGAGCAATGTGCTCTGTCCACTACCACTTAAGTTTGGCAATTCTTCGGGCTATGTCGGTTACCTTGGTTCTCCTGCGGATCTCCTCATTTCTGATTCGATCACGCAGGGAAACTCCAAGCATAGCCCTCTCCATTGCCCTTTGGGTGACTTTTAGCCTTCCTATAAGGCCCATGGGCCAACGGGCCGTATAAACATCTTGTACGAAAGATAATTCATCTAGTCTACTTAAACGGATAATAGTCGCCACTATTTTCCGTTTTAGTGATTATAATAAAACTAAACAATGTAAAACTTCCGTTTATAATAATATTAACGTATAATTTTGTGGAGCACAACTTAACGTGCTTATTTTCTGCACTTTTCTGCTTAGTAGGTGCACAAGTTAACAGGCCAATTATGTATTATATATTGCTTTAGGTACCATTACATAGTAGGTAATTATAAAACTGTTTCGAAACAACACAATATCATACTATACCATCCATACTATTCATACTAATATTATTAATTCGAAAGTAACTCTGTCTGTCTGTCTGTATGTTACCTTTTCACGCCTAAATCACTGAACGGATTTTGATCATATTTGCCAGAGAGATAGATTGCATGCATAGATTGCATCTATCTCTCCTAACCTAAAAAACTATCCTATGTCTTTACATAGGATAGTCTTTATACCGATATTCCCACGGAATCGACACTTATGCGGGTGAAATCGCAGGGCGCTACTAGTGTTCAATAATTGTGAATAATACTAGCTATAATATATAGTTAGTTCTGATTCTGCATCTATATCATGGAACTATTTACGACATACGGCAATTCCATGTTTTTTTTATGGTTCAGAGATCTTGCCAAATGTCTTTGTCTAATCAGCCTATTAACTAGAATTAATTAATTAATCACTTGTAAATTAATCACTAATATTGTCCACAGCTAATAAAGCTGTCTCCAACGTCTATTACATTGGAGCGGCTGGACTTCTCTGCGTCGGGCCCCTACGCCTGCGAGATCGCGCTAGAGACGCCTCTCTACTCCAAAGTGTCCAAGATACATGAACTCAATGTCATTGGTGAGTATTCTAGTTAGGGCTGATTTAACCAAAGTCAGATATCTTTTATCAGTGGAATAGAATTAACGCGTGATAACTGTCAGACGTCAATTTAGAATAAATTTTGAATTTTGACAGTTTTTCCATACTACAATTCTAGTATGGAAAAACTGTCAAAAATTCAAAATTTATCCTCATGATAAGACTTATTCTGGTATAAAAGTTTGGTGAAATTCGCCCTTGAAGAATTTTAACGCGAACTAATTTTGAACCGCTCCCGCCACTATCCACTCGTCCAATAAGAGCGCAGCTTCTAGAATAATTTAGAAGCTGTGTGAGATACAGACGACACGCACCCTTCTATTTGACATTAGCCGTGTGACGTCTGTCAACTGGGCTGCTCACCAAAAAGGGATTCTCGAATCTGCTATGCGCGTATTTTTACATTTGAAAATGAAAACTTATAATGCAATAATAGTAGATTTAGACATTTAGGCACTCGTAGAGCTCTTTATAAACAGCCTTATCCTGAAAAGAACTACCACCGTACCTTTTTCTAAGATAGGCCGATTTTGTATGATTTTTGATGGACCGATGGTCCTGTGACCTGATGAAGGTCGTCGGAATCCGCTGGATGCGAGAAGCATAAAACCAGTTGATGTGGCGATGTTTAGGGAGACCTATGTCCAGAGCAGTGGACGACATCTTTCGGCTGAAATGATGACCTATTTCTACGTCACGGAGCGTTGTTGCCGTGTTGCTGCGTTACGGGTTTATGGATTCGGTGTGAGTACAGGGACATAAGAAATTTAGGTGTTCTCTCTGGTATGACAACGCTACTGTGATGCCAACTTCGTGGTGATGCCAACGTTATGTCTGTAATAAAATGCTGAGTCTCAAACGTAGTCATGCACCTTCATTCATAAACATTGCCTTAAGTTAAGTAGTGATTAGCGACTGTTTAACCATACAATGTTGATTTTTAAACGTCACTTAACTAACTTTAATAATCGAGATAATCCCCTTAGTTAATTAATAAAATAATAAAAAAGGTGAAAAAGCAACTAGTTTTGTTTATAAGTACATGACGTGGATTAATTTAAGGTTGCTTTTCAAGATAATAAAGAATGAACACTTTTCGTTTCCAAATGTAAAAGCATGTGTCAACAATTTCTCTTAAACAATATCTAACGCTATAAATATTGTTTCAGTACGTCAGAAATTCCGTCCAAAGATAAAAATAAAGCACAAAAAGCTGTCTTCGAGCGATCATCTGGAAGCGACGTGTCAAAGCGCGCCTGCGCACCCCGCGCCCCATCTCACCTGGTTTATAAATAATAACAAGGTAAGTTCCAATCCTGAACTGAAGAAATAAGTAAAAGACAAACGTCTGTCAGTCAAAGTTACCTACTGATTTGAGAATTGTTTTTTTAAGTTTCACTGAAAAGATTTATTAATTAAACCTAGGTCTATAAACGTTACTTAGCTCGCGCTTTCACTTAGACATTTTACTGTCTCTATCTTTCACTTGTAGTTAGACAGTTGAGCGACAGTGACAGGAATAAAGCTTAGCCAAATTACGTGATAAGTTAACTTTTGGTGTTAGTAGCAGAATAGCATGGATATGGAAGAGGTTAGCAGTACTTATCTACACCCCGATGTTGGATGTTGACTGCTATACGTGAACTCTTGCATACTCAACTACAACAACAATTAAACCTTACACAATTTTTATTGAACGTAGAGTTTCACAGTTTTTTTCACGCTATTTAGATCTCTGTTTTAGCAGTGATTTCGTTCATTGTCTATTTATCTGCACAAGTAAAAATACCGTAGAAAGGTAGATTTAATGCCTTACAGATTATCATAGCCTGCTAGACTGCATTAGGGTGTTGCTGAGACAAAACATGATAGAAAATTATCAAGAATAAATACATATAAACTAAATATATTAAGGGCTGATTTAACCAAATTCAGATATCTTTTATCCGTGGAATAAAATTGACGTCTAACAGTTATAGTATGGAAAAACTGTCCAAAATTCAAAATTTATTCTCAGAAAATATAAAACTTATTTTAGGTATAAAAGAAACTTGGTGTAATTTGCCCTATTGAGATAGAATAGAATAGAATTTGCCCTATTGAGATAGAATAGAAAATTGAGATAGAAATACGTTGTTGGAGAAAATGAATCAACAAATCACCCCTATGTTAATTCTCCAACTGCATTTTACTCTTGTGTCTGTGATTTACCTTTATTCTGAAAGAATAATAATCCTGTTCTAACGTGTCATATAAATATAGCCTACAGAGATATTATAGGCAGGCTATATGAATATTTGAAACTGGTGGAGTACCCAGCTGAAATGAAGCACGTTTTGTATTAGCCTTTATTGCGAGAATGAAATAGAATACGGAAAAATGGGATTGTACGACACCCCATTTTTTACATTCTCATATTAGCTGTCTTTTGTTAAAATCATAAACTGTTAAGGTGGCTGACTGCTGAACTGGCCAAAAAATAGGCCAGCCCTCTGTTCACGTGAAGGGTCGACTAACCGCTTGGCGATATTTATTTATTTATTATATTTGTACACAAAGTAAAATAGCTACAGATAGAACATACATAAGTACTGAGTACTGAGAAAGTCGTGCAGTATTTGAAAGTGAAGACCAACTTGACTCTGAGGGTCGAAAGGTTAAAATCGCGCCACAACATCAACTTTAAGTAATTCGTGGTTCGAGTTCCAACCCACCATCTACAGACCTGTCTGAAAGAGGACTTTTAGCCGGAAGGTGTCGTATGTCGACGTTTCCGAGGACGGTTACGCAACACCACGCAGTGAAACACGACGCCAACAACGTTACGTATATAGTCATAGTTTTTAAGGTTTTTAATATGTACCTATTAGTTTATTATTGTATAAGATTATTTTGTGTATTTTATCTATAAGCCTCAGTTGCCTGATAATAAAATAATAATTATTATAAGTATTGAGTACATACAAAGGTACTGCTTATTTCTTAAGAAATTTCTTCCAGCAGACCTGCGGAGTGGGAAATGAAAAAAAAAAATGTAGACTATAACTGTGTGAAAACAAGATGAGAAGAATATGATCTGTGACTATATTTGTGTCGGCCTCCAGTCTAACCTGATGCAGCTGAATACCAATATTTTACATGGAGCGACTGCCTATCTCATCCCCACAATCCAGTTTCTGGGTTACCAGTGGGTCCAGTGGGTGGCGGTGAGTGGGTGGTGGGTCTGGGTGGGTGGGTTTCTGGGTTTCTGGGTGCCCTAAAAACTAGCCCAAAAGTCTGACAACCAAGACTTACTAAGGTTCTCGTATATCTGAAGATTTATTATGAGTCGGGTTACGTGTGATTACTTTAATAAAACAACGGAGTGGAAAATTGTAACGACTATAATATATCGCGGCAAAGCGGAAACACACACCAGTCATTTGACATAGATATTTATATTACATGATTATGAATGTTGCCATTATAAACCATTACTTAACACTCTCTTGGTAAGACTGGTTGTCAGACAACCGTCAAAGATCTAAAAATGACAGCCGGGACCAACGGCTTAAAGTGCTTTCCGAGGCACGGAGGGGTCTCGGTATAACTGGTCACTGATCCACGTACCGTTCTTCTATCGACCTGTGTGGCTGTTATTAAAACTTAAACTCAAAGCATTTATTTCAATAAAAACCATTTACAGGCACTTTTGCATTAATACTAAGAGAAATAAAATTATTAGATGAAGAATATTATTTCTGTGGTTTTAAGGTAAAAGGGGATAAGTCATAAATATTGAAAAACGAGTTAATTGCATTATTCGATACTAAACATTAATATCTATTAAAGTAAAAAGGAGATGATTCAGTATTTGTGTTTATTGACTCATTCCCTTTTACTTTGACACCACAGATTTAGTCACAATGAGGGGCATATTTGCAAATCCTTATAAAACAAAGTCGCCGAAATGTACAGACACGCATAACTGCTGAATGACTGCACCAAATTAGATAATTATTTTTTGAAGTGAAAACTTCTTTAGCGGCGCTGTGTACTTTTTTTGGAATGGGTAAAAACTTCTAAACTCGCGTCAGGTCACGTGACCCTGATCGAAAATTCGTAAGACGTAAAACGTAAGACGCGCGTTGTTGAGGACAGCGCCATCTATGCACATCGGGAAGAACTACGAGGGCCTCGCGTACTAACTACGTAGTTCATCCAACAACGACGAGATGGCGCTGAATAACGGATATATAACTGACGACGAGCTCCATGCGAGCGGCTTGCTTCTCTTACCACTGCCGCGACCAACACCACGAACTGAAGTCTATCCTGTGTGCTTATTTGTAAATCTGAATAAATTCCTTTCACGAGAAGAATAAACCAGTCACTTTGGTCATCATACCTGATTTGCAAAAAACCCTATAAAATAAGGAACACACCTTAACACGCGTGTTTTGTTTATAAGACGATTCACAAAATACACTCGTAATTGTTCAAGTTTTCACTTCTGTCGGCACTACCGGAGTGCCAGTGTTTTTTTGTTGTGTTCGATATTGCCAGGAGAAGGTTTGTATGAAAGAAAATTTCGGAAATGTGAAGGCCGCGTATTTTATAAAGGACTGTTAGATTGTAGTGAAATAATTGCAAGTTATTTACTTTGTGGCTAAAATATTGTTTTAAGGAACTAAGATATAATAACAAACCAATTAACAAAAGTGAAAACTAATCATCCGCGTTATTGTACAGACGCCAGCACATCAAGCTACTACAATCTGTCAAATTTCTTTAATAGATTTTCAACTTTATCGCCAAAGCATAAAGTTCAAAGTTGATTGGGAAAATTTTACAGTTTTGGGTAGCTTGATGTGCTGGCGTCTGTACTAAAATTTCATGAAACGTTTATTATTTTATAAAACTGTACACACCGGGACTTACAGCTTAGTACGGCCGTTATTCCAAGTGCGTACGATGTGACTACGGTTGAGACAATTGAGCCTGAACCAGTACCTAAAGCCCAACTGACGCTGACCTAGCCCTACAGTAATTACCTAGCACCCTAGTTATCCTAGCCCTGTAGTAATTACCTACCTAGCACCCTAGTAAAAGTACCCTAATGCCCTAGCCTACCATACAAACCATACCAAACGTAGGTTACGTTGGTTACGTGAGAGGGAAGTCTGTCACAAGGAGACCTACGGTGACAGACGGAATTTGGGTAGGAAGAGGGTTTCGTGTACGTCGTGCAATGTACACAGGAAATGGTTTTCTTACTGCCGATCCCACAGACTCATAGGACCGATGATGCCTAAAGGTGTCTTGGCCACAGTAAGAGGAGGTATAGGAGATGAATCACACTCGACTCCAGCTTGATGACTAATTTTATTACAATAATAGACTTAATTATATACAATTTTTGTGGTCAATACACATTGATACCTATTTACATGTGTGTCGTGTGTGTATTGAGCCGATGAAGCGAAGATCTCAGTAGGCCACCTCTTAGTGCTGACGGTGTGCTGGTGTTGCCGGCGCGTAGAACGTATGTATGTCGCTCTTAACGCTGACGCTGTGATGCTGTTGTTGGCGCGTGTAATGATGGTATGTTCATGGTTGAACAAAAACTACAGTATCAAACAGTTCTTGAAATGTCTTCATGAATAACTAAGGATACTACAGGTCCCCGTTTCAGTATTTGTTAACAGAAATGATAGAAACAAAAACTACATAATAATTATATGGTGTAGGTACATAATAAAGAGTATTCTATTCTATTCTAATTGTCAAACATGTCATGTTCTGATTCTGCTTTGTTAGCAACGGACCTTGAAAACAAACGTTTCAATTGGATCGATTCTTGATAATGTAATCAAGAATGGATCCAATTTAAACTAAAAATGCATGAATATTCCGTTGTTAAGTACTTAGTCATAATTTCACTCATTACAATTATTTCAATAATACATATAATAATTTCAAGACGCTTCTACCTAAATACTACGCTTCAAAAATCCAATCGATTTCAATGAAAATGGTTTATTATTCAAAAACTCGAATCATACCTGTACAGATGATCGAAAGGAATGAATATTTATGAAATCAAACTGCGAATTCAATGTAGCTGATTCAGTGAATGATTTTGAATATTAAAATTATTCAATAGATTTGTTGAAACTTTTCAGACGATTTGATTAGTAAGTACTTACTGTTCTTGACTATGTGAGAGTGAAGTCGTTGAATATTATTTTATTGTGGAAATCAAGTCATAGACCAGCATTTAATCCGGATATCAAAAAGGTAGGTGGGGCTTGTGTCTAAGTAATAACAGGCGCACGGGTCAATCAATCAGGTTAAGCTACGCTTGTCGCGGTTGGTCCGTGGATGGGTGACCATCTTCACATATCAAGACCCCTCCGTGCCTCGGAAAGTACGTTAATGCGTTGATCCCGGCTGTCATTCGTGGATCTTTGACAGTCGTTACGGGTCGTCAGAAGCCCGAAAGTCTGACAGCCAGTCTTACCAAGGGATATCGCATTACCCAGTAACTGGGTTGTGGAGGTCAGATAGGCAGTCGCTCCATGTAAAATACAGGTATTCAGCTGCATCCGGTTAGACTGGAAGCCGACCCACACATACTTGAGAAAAGGCTAGGCAGATGATCAAATGGTACTGCTAGTTATAGGCCTCCTTTCTCTTCTACCATTCGGAATAAATCCTAGTAATTTATAAACCATTAATATTTATTTGCCAAAATAACATCAATCATACACAAGTCTCACAATAGAAGGTAGATAACACCACACACAATCAGCCTATAATGTTCTCACTGCTAGGACACAAATCTCCCCTCTGTGAGGAGTGGGCCGTAATACACCATGCGGGCCCAGTGCGGGTTGGTGGATGTCACATGTCTTCGATTTGGTGGTTTTAGGACATGCCAGTTTCCTCACGATGTTTTCCTACACAGTTTTGAGAGAAGTGGTGATGAAATAATTTACACAAAGTAAGGCGCCTGCCTGGGATCGAACCTACGACCTACAACTCGTAAGTCGCGGCCGTTACCACTGGGCCACCACTGCTCAGCTTTGTATTTACCTAGGAAAGGACATGGTGGGATGTATTTTCAGATATTTCAATAAGATAAATAATAATTATGTTTGTTCCAAAAAGTACAGACGCCAGCACATCAAGCTACTATAATCTGTCAAATTTCTTTAATAGATTTTCAACTTTATCGCTAAAGCATAAGGTTCAAAGTTGATTGGGAAAATTTGACAGTTTCGGGTAGCTTGATGTGCTAGCGTCTGTACTACGACCAAACCAACACACAGTTTTACTATTCAGTATTGCATGTTAATGCTATAATATAATAATGTAAATTCTAAAACATTATGTAAGTTTTCCCTCGAGATTTCAAGAGCAATAAATTTAAAGACCGATTCTCCCTGACCTCCATACCTACTACATAATAAACTTTATTAACTGGTAGAATAAATTTAACTATAAATTACAATCAATGAATTCTAGACTTCTGTGTATTTAAGAACATACAATTACAACGGATAACAGGTGACAGGAATACACGTAATAATTGTTTTGGATAATTACACGAATACAACATCCGGGTATATAAACCAACAACATAATTAAAAGTACGCCATGTCACTTTAGTCAACACTGTAATTTGAGAGAATTCTTCATTAAATGTTATTCTGTCCCACTCCCACCGGCTAATAATCAAAGTTATTAAGCACTCGTTAGAATTAATTGTCTATCTTTCTACATGACGTAAAAGTAAAGTTCCTAAAAGCCAAGCCACAGTTTTACTACCCTACTTTCACGAACTCCACTCACCTATCACCTAAATATTCTAGTAACATTTCAGCGTTAAACGTGTAACTGTCGACAATCGACATCGCCTGAAATGTTCCATTAAACTGTCAATAAGTGACCTCTGACAGTAAATTGAGCCATCAACTGGACGTGGTGACTGGTGTGAACGCGTTATTCGTGGCAATAACTGTCAGATGGGGAACTGTGCAGACTGTGCTTTAGGTGGAAGGTAGGATGTCGTAGGTAGGATTCAAAGCGGGTCATAGGAACTGAATAGTTGCTCTTAGGCCGTATGTTTTACTCATTTATATTTATTAAGAAAGCCACACCAAAGACATGTTTACTAATCTTAATCACGATTCATCAATACTGTGTAAATACATCACTTATAAGCATGCACAACATGCTTATTAAAAGGTGAACAACTATTCGATAAAATGTTTAAATTATTAGCAATTACAAACAGTTAACTAAAGTTGATACATAATAAATTAATTACCAAATAAGATAAGGTAAAAAAATTAATGTAAAAATTATACATTTCGTCACATGACACTAGAAAAATACATACATACATAGGTACATAAACTTACACCTACTTCCCATGTGGGTAGGTAGAAACTACAGAAAGCCACCTGCTACGATCTTTACATACTCCATTTGCCTCGTTTACGTTCATACATCTGGCCATACCCACACGCTGGTTGGTTCACTACTTTCTGAAAACAATAATGTCACTATATGTCCTCCTAGGGCGCCCCCAGGAGAACAATACAACCATACAAATCACAATCAAATGCTCGTTACTTTTTCTGGCGTTTTGATAAGTTGTTATTGTTTTAACACGGATGTTGTTTATTGTTTAAATACAACTCAACTACTTTTGTAGGATTTTTATAAAATACATTGATTTTCAAGACGTTGGCAAGTCCGTTCCTTTTCCTGTATAAGTAAACACCCTGTTACCATATTGTTCACGCGTCAAGCGCGTGATCATGTGGACTGCAATGTCACCGGCGGCTGAGGCGCGGGCGCGGGACGCGGTGCCGCGGGTGCCGCGGTAGCGGCGGCGGCGGCGGCGGCTCACTCCACGATCGCACGGCTAGGAGACACTCGCGCCCCCTTTGACAACATCATCACTGTACCGCTACTTATTTATCGCCTTTTCTAATATAATAATTTAAATAGTATACAGTCCACGTTTCATTTATTAATCTCCTGAGCTTCTGAACAATATATATGGATTCTGTCCAGTACTTACATTATTCTGAACGGGGCGTTGAAATTTTTCGTCGGATATAAAATTGCCATACATTAACCCCACTTACTAATAAACGTTGTATAGCGTCTGTATAGTTACACAACGCTTTGTCTTCTTCTTTCTAAAGTCAAATTACTGACGACTGAAAGAGAGAAAGCGGTGTATAACTACCCAAGTAACACAAAATCGATATAATGGAAAAAGTGATGACCAGAAAATTTCTTCTAGCTTCGTTATAGCATTTGAAGGGTTTTAGCAATGTCTTGCTTCTGTATAACAGCATTTTATTAACTTTGTAGTTCCTAAAGCTATATAATCCTCTTTTTCAATCTTTTGTGCAGTTAAAGGTTTTATTTTAGACATAATTTATGTCTCTATACAGCTTCTAATACAGCTGTAAGCATTATACAAAAGTGTAGGCCGTATGTAAGCATTAATTACGGCTTAGGCTATTAAAAAGCATTTTAAAATTCTTTAAAACTGCTCTATGTTTTATAACGACCTTTCGCATGGGTCACAACTGTTTAACGGTGTACATTGGTGCTGTTTTAATGCCAGCTTTTTAAAAGCATTTCATCATAATATTATATAGCCTTTATCTATACAAACGTATAATGACAAGAATTTTAACAAGCAATAAGTCGTATACGACTATATCCGCATGCCTAAAGTTTTTAATTATGCTTACGCCATTTTGCTTTTTGTATCGATAATATTTAAAATTTAATTTTATGGTAAATAGTCCTTTAGAAAGGACTTCAACCTATGGTATTGACCGGCCGGTACAATGCAGGTATCATAATGACTAAAACTAAAGATTTCTTCGTAAGAGCATAATTTTTTTTACAATTCCACATATTTTTATAATATTTTTGTAATAAATAGCTCTTTAATTTGAAGGCGCATGAAATATTTAATTCAAATATATACATACTTTCACAGTAAACTGATACTCGCAACCTTAATTCACTCATAGAGAACAAAAACAAGAGTTTAATTACTTGCCTTGTAGCACTTATATTTTTTTTGTTGAAAGTATCCATGTTCTTTTTACACAAGATTTATTAATAATAACAGAAATTAAAAATAATATTTGAAAATGTTTTTATTTTGCCTTTGTAATGGTACAAGCTGTATAAGAGCCGCATTTAACATATGCGCACTGCTTTAACCTGTTTTCACAGCCCATTATAATGCGTTTATCATTCCGGTAGACAACCAATATAATGCTGCTAAAATGCCATTCTTACACTTAAGGCTGTATAATTTGGGGCCCAAATTAGCATTACAAGAGCTGTATAGTGGTTTATAATGCCTATATGTAGACATCTTATAAAGCTATAATAATATGCTAATTCTGTTATCCATCGATTATAAAGCTATTTTGTGCTACTTGGGTATTCATCTGATATAATACGTTTATTAGGAAGGGGATTAGACGCGTAGGTATTGCAGTTTTCTATGAAACTGCTAATTTATTTTAAATAACTGACGAAAAATTTCTACGCTAGGGGGTCTAGAATAACTCTGTCCGCCCACCAAGTGACCCCAGGGAAGACGGTGGCACAGTGGTCACGTGCTGCCGTGCATGTCGAGGCTCAGGGGAGGCCCCTTTACAGTCTCCCCAGGGATGTGCCTTACAGGTGCTGCACGGGGGGTTCCGGAATTGGTCTTTTTAGAGGAACCGGGATCACACCTATGTGCTGATGGTGATCACTGGGGTGGTTTTAGTGAGGTAAAAATCCCACACTACCCGACCTCTCATCCACGGAAGTCGGCTGCCTTTTGAAGGTTTCGCCTGACAACAGAAAAAAAAAGGGTCTAGAATCATGTACTGAATTTATGGTAATTACAGTTTGCGCGTCGATGTCAACCTGTATAATTATTCGTATGCTACCTCTACCAGTTTAGTTTTTTAGAACACCCTACGTCCTGCAACGTGAATCCTATTAAGCAGCAAACAAACTTGACTTCAAGTTTTTTTTTTCCTTTTCAACGTGTTTTCCTTGAAAGAATTTAGCTGAAATCCAATAGAAGAATATCAAAGATAATCATCACATGCTCTGCTTCTACCAAGAGGCAATCATACTGTAGTACAAACGATGAAAGTCGTTCATTTTTACAACCCGTGGAAGAGGTCAACAGCACTTAGTAGGTACGCTATGCCCATACGTTTATAATGTATCAATTTCTTTACCACATTTCTATAGTCTGTTCCAAAAGTATGCGATGAAAATGTAAACAAATGGAGCTGGAATTGAAATTGGATAGAAAACATACCTACTTGTGGATGCCAATATGTAGTGAGACACACAAATGCTTTGAATACCCGAAATTCTTATTTTAAAACACCATAAAGATGTTAATCATTTGACAAATCATGGTTAATTTTGAAACTTAAATTTTCATCGATGATGGTAACTATTTAAAAGTGTTATTCAAACAATAATTGTTGTTAATAGTGGTAAGACGTAGAGTTGCAACCTTCTAAACACATATGAATGTGGTACAAATTCTCCTCAGTAAAAACGTAAAAATGTAACTTGAACAGATTTTGTTTAGATGTTCGTAAAATACTTTTGGAACAGAACATAATATAAAATAAATAAATAAATAAATAATATATAAAAGTATCCGAATACAAAATGTACGTGCCTACTAGTATATCGATTGACAGATCCGTCAATAACTATTAACTGTTGTATAAACCAGATTGTAAAGGGTATCGCGTGCTTAGTGGTATTAACCTTGGTGCGTGGCCAAAGGAAACGCTTAGCTACACTAAGTGCTGGCCAGACTGCAAAGGCGGGCGCGGCGCGGCGTTCTCAAACATAAGAACTTCATTTGGGCGTCCATAGTGGGCACGCGGGCGCGGTGAGTGGCGCGGGTTGCGATACGCGGTCTCCACTCCAGGACTCGTCTGCTCCACCGGCCATCGGTCCTTCGACAGACATGGCCAGCCCACTGCCAGTCAGCTAGCTTACTCTGCGAGCTATGTCGGTAACTCCGGTTACTATCGACAAAAATAATATCTCCATAACCTACGAAAGATTTCAATAGTTCACGGATATCGGTACAGATACATCGTCATTTACCTATATTCCAATTTCGGTCTTTAAAAATAAAACAAAAGCTAACAGTATTGGCAACTTTGTGAATATTTTACTTATAGCGGATTTTCAGGCTCTTCCAAAAATAACGCGGGCGAAGCTATGAAAGCCTTAAAATAAGGCGTAGGTGTGGCTTATTTATTCAAGTTATTTATAGAACTCTGCCTTAATTAAATGGTTTTAGTTGTTATGTAAATTAAGCCTATTTTGACGTTTCTGTCTTAGTTCTTTGATCGTTCATAAAACATCAAGCCTCTTGTTGGTTTTATCTTGTTACTTTCATATAAATAAACGATTATTATTATTTCCTTAATTATATTCACATTGCGTCTCAAGTGGAGTTCTCAAGAAGTGACATCTTGTAAGACGAGGATATGGCCGATGAAGTAAAGCTATGATCGAATGGTGACCAAGGCTAGGGCAAAATAACCAGGGCTGTCGAAAAGGGCGGGCTGTTGGATTGATCGTATCGTCAAAAATGCTGGAAACACCTGGATGAGGGATGCAAGGGACCAAGAAGTATGGCAGTAAAAAAGGGGAGGCCTGTACCCCAACAGTGGGTGATTTCGGGTATATGTGTGATACATCTAAATTACATTTTAAAATATTTTTTTATAAAAAATATAATGGTTCAATATTATTATTACCTAAAGTTAGGGTGTTTATTTCACGTCCACTTGATGCACTTAATACGTCAAAACTGGCGCTAACTGTCGTCAAACCAAAAAAGCGTTGTTTCACAAAATTATTGATATTACGTTAACGAACCGTTTGAAACAATCGGCCCTTAGTCTTTCAGATGTATTACTAAGTCAACAACATCACACATCAGCAAAAAAGTCTTTATTTTTACATTGAAACCCTATCCCGATGGCATACGTGGCACAAATTGACGAACATCGACGTTAGCAAGATGTTTCTGCAAAAATATGATTCCCTCGTTAGAGGGCGCATTTGAGATTACTTAGCGAGACGTGCTCACATGTCGAGCTCTTTATTTTGTCATTAAGGGTTGATGTTACCAAAGTCAGAAGGCCAATTTCCGTAATTAAAAACGTACAAAATCTAGCCGCAATCTCATCTCAGCGACAACCAATGTCAAAAACATGTCAAAAATGTAGGGAAATCAGAGATAAGCATTTTTGACAGATTCAGACTAATATGAGACTGAATGTTATTAAAATTTCGACAATTGCTCCACAGATATCTTTATCCGTGGAATAAAATTGACGTTTGACAGTCCTAGTATGGAAAAACTGTCAAAATTATTCTCACGACAAGACTTATTCCATCAAAAGTTTGATGAAATTTGCTTTAGGTAAATGGCATATGTTTGGCATATGAAAATTACTTAGAGATAAAATTATCATAGTGACCACACTGGTGATGTACGTCAGAAAGATCAAGTGCGTAGTCCTCACAACTGGCGTGCCTGTAGAACCAGATGTATGAACGTAATCGAGGAGTATCTAAGGTGGCGTTTTGTAGTTTCTGCCTACCCCATAGGAAGAAGGCGTGAGTTTATGTATGTATGTAATGTCTATTCAAACTTTTCAAGTTAAACAAATATCAACTTTATTTTAATGGTAATTAAATTGATTTCAGAGTGACTAGCACTATTGAAAAACTTCTTCTTCTTCTCTTCGTTTAATGGCATTGAAAAAGTTATAAAATGTTTGAAATTGTAGCGGAAACTGAACTTTATTGTGTAGGATTTAAAGTTATTTTTCCACAAACTCTGAATGCAGATTATGTAAAATCATCATCATGTGCCAAGCCATCTTCCAGTCTAACCCGATACAACTGTACACCAGTATTTTACATGGAGTGACTACCTATCTCACCTCCACAACCAACAAATTAGGTAACACGATACTCCTTGGTTAGACTGGTTGTCGGACTTTCGGGCTTCTGACGACCCATAACGACTGCCAAGGATCCACAATTGACAGCCGGGACTAACATTATTTCCGATGTACGGAGGGCTCTTGGTATGTAAAGATGGTCACTCATCCACGGATGTGCGGCTGTATACTTTTTTTGAGCCACGAGACACTTAGTCGTAACAGTCATACAGTAGATTTTGGTTCAGAACAGACAGATTTAACGGGATCCGTCTGACCTGGACCCAAAATCCAGCTAACAGACTACGAATGTTAATACCATAACTAATATGAAATACTTACCTCTTTTTTATAACGATCACGTGTTAAAAGTCGCTTAACGAAGTCAGTTCTTCCCGATATTGTGATATCATTTTTTTTATTGGATCACAACTTGGTGGAACTTTCTGGTTACGCAAATATTGAAGTTTCCAATTCATTTACGAAAACAAGTTTGAAATGGTATTTCTTAACTTGAAATACACCCACGGCCCCTAACCGCATGCACCCATAATCAGAGTTTTTGCAAGTGTACACAGAACGCTACTGTAAACAACGATCTTTCACACCAAAAAAAAATAAAGTCGTTGTTAAATGTTACTTAGGGAGAATTCTACCAAAGTTATACCTAGAATAAGAATATCCTGAGAATAAATTTCGAATTTTTGGCAGTATTTCCATACTAGAAGTCAGACATCAATTTTATTCCACGGATAAAAGATATCTGACTTTGGTAAAATCAGCCCTTAGTGTGATGTACATCACACTAAGGGCTGCGTAGTTGAAGGTTATGTAATAGGTCTTTATACATCTTGTATAAAACTTAATCGTAAACACTTACTCTTTCTCGACAGGTAGACGAAAGCCACACTATTCCGTTTGGGACGATGAAGGTCCATCGTCACCACCACGGTATCCCACTGTCAATGACCAACACGTCACTGCACTTCCCGCTGACCAACCTGCAGCTGTATCCCAACAAAACCGTGGACATCACCTGCCTGAGCACCATACCTAGTTACGCTAGCATGGGTGAGGGGTTCGCTGATGTGCAGAATAGTACTGTTACAGGTATGTAAAATAAATAAATAATTAGCTCGTATTTTTTTTTACCCTACAATGGTGCAGGATAAAAAAACCCCTGCGGTGAAATTTTTCTTCAGTTATATAAAAAAACAGCTGTTTCTTACAAAAGTGCAATACCTTATCTACGCAGTCGAAATGTATGGAAAAGCTTTTTTTTAAATAACCTTAGCAAAATATATAGGTAAGTAAGGCCCGTTGTATACGGTACGTCGTATGTAGAACAATCGTGTGAGCTAGTAGGTATACGCGCTTACGGCGACGACACCGTACCGTAATGCCACCGTGTCTGTCAACAAGCTTCTATAATAGGTACTCGTAATACACACAACATTGATGACTATGCCTAGACAAGGCGAATCAACTATTAGTTTTTCACAGCAAGAAAAACTTGTGTGTACAACGGGTTAGGCCCGTTTTCGATTCTCATTTTGCAAGCGTAACCACACTATCACTTTTATATGGATTATATTTTTAAACTAACGTCACTTGCATGTTTAAATATTTCACAAACATTAAATACATTTTTACTTTAAAATACCGGTGGCACTTTAGTATAATTTATTATTTAACATCAATCCCTGTTAAAATACTAGTTCTCGGAATATTTCCTCTCCAAAAATAAAATGTCAGAATGTGACTTTGTATTTTGTATTCAACGTATACCTTTCGCCGCTTGGCAAATAAAACAAGGGTGTACGTTAATCTATTTACATCACTCTTAATTCGAGACGCAGGTATCTAATCAAAATTCGATCACGTGTGACAAATTCGAATTAGATACGTCACTGGAGGCATGTCAATATATGACACGACAGAATGGTTGATTGTAAAAACAATAGGTACAGGTGTATTTTTTATCTGTATACACGTAAGATAGAAAAGCTGAAAACTTGGCTACCTAAGTAGTTATTCATGAGCAAGCGAAAAACATACTTGGGAAATATTCTAGTAAAAATTTCAACCAGGGAAGTATAACGGTTGAAGCACCCCTCAAAATTAAGTCCTGAGACGTATGTAAGCACAAACTACAGCCAGATTAAATTATCCTGGTTTCCAGTGGTGAAAAATTCCCGTCATCATTTTTGTTTTAAAACCGTTTTTCTTTTTCAGTCAACGTGGTTCGGATCGAACCAGCGCCAACTCAGCTGCCAGTCAAAATCGTTAGTTCCCAACTAAATTTATCGGCTCGATGTCATGTAGAACGTGTATTGGTTGTTTTAGTCATATTTGTGTGCCATATTTACTCCTAAACTCGGATGTGACGTATATACATTATTGTAACATAACATCTGTCAAATTTGTTCTCATGTAATGTAAGGTAAAATGGGCTTTGTAAACCCGCGTAGTAAATGTTTCATAAAGGCTGATCCATATTATTACGGGGGCAGGTTGGGCTAACGCGCGGTGGTTCCAAATGACTCCAATTCGCCGCAGATTGCGTTGCATTAAAATCCGAACAATAATATGTGGAAGGCCTTTATAACGCATGCACATCAACTCCTGATATTTGATATTGGCAATGTCGCCCCAAGCGAATGTTACTAGTACGTATTGTATGAGCTTAGTAATGTATAGTACGGGAACTGGGTACATAAAAAGTTTGTTGTGAGAAGTAAATTGACTGTGGTGCTAAAATGCTGAAATTATTATAATTTCATGTGTGTCAGTATTATGTTTCTGGAAAATAAATGAACAAGACCAAACATCTGTCATTGAAATTGAAGAGTTAGTTTAATTTTTTTATTCGTATTACAAAGCACACAGACCACTTTTATAATAAAATATTTCGTTTTTAAAATTCCGATCGATATGTTTCATTAACTACAGACAAAACAGCGTTTGATTGCGTGCGACTAATAACTTGTTTCGTGCGTTACAATTTGACAGGTGTTATAAAAAAAATATGACGAAACACGTCGATATTAATCTATTTTTAATTGGTGTAATACATCGTAAGGATTTCAGTAGAATATTGTTTGGCCCATTATTTTAAAAACACTACCTTCTTTTGTTTTGGCCTTCATCGCAACGCTGCGGCTATTTCAAACAGACGTACCAATTTGGATAAAATACATTTATATTTTACAAACCAAGCAAATTTTTGATATAAAATGGTGATTTTACCAACAATTTCATTCTAATTTTCCAAACAATAAACTTTGGTAACAACTCGATTTTCGGCAATAGTCGTCCGAATTCGCTTAATCGCTATTAAAATCTGTTCAAATAACTTTAAATGACGCGATCCCCTTTGCAAACAAATATTAATTTGATCAATGTTGGTTATAATCTTATTATGGACGTTTAAAATAAATCCCTTCAAAATAAAGGACCCGAGGCAACGTTTATTTGAGTCGCCAATATCATTATGGCTGCTCTTATGAATAATAGCAAGAAAGGATTCTGAAACTTCGCTTCCTTCATGCTGAATTTTGTACTCTAAATTCCTTTGAATGACATTTTTATTATACATCTGGTTAATAAAGATTATCTACAAAATCTAAAATAATAACCCGTGTTTTATATACAAGCATACATAGACGCATAAACTATACAGCGAACAATAAAAGCAAGCTCTGAACGTTACTGTTCGCCAGCTAATGGCTTTATTTAACGTAAAAAATACAGCACGAATTGAACATGGAATAAATGTGAATTTTATATCAAACTTTATTGCCATGTACAGTACGTTTTAATTATATTCAGGCGATTTTGAAAAAGAATCTACGACCAAACGTTTGTCCATTTATATTTTTTACAAGATGGCTGACATTTTCGACGCGGTTATACTTTTTGATTTGATCTTTATCGATGAGCTTCTCAGCGCTTCTTTGTATCCTTTGTATATTTACCTTTTAACTTATGTATGCGCAATTATGAGACTGAATTAGAAAGTTAGATATGTAAATGACCCGATATGACACCCACCTATCAAATGCTAGAGAGCCCATGTCCATTTTGTAATATAATATAATGTAATGGCTAAGCCAGAGACAGTAAAAGCGTGTAACGAGTCATAAATTATGAGTAATTGCGTGACTTTAAAAATGAATGCATTGGCTTTTACATATCAGTAGAAAATTGTATCTAAACGTGAGTGACATTTTTGTGTTTTCTTATTTCTAAACTAAGATAATTGTGGAATTCTTGAACTTAGACTCTTAAAAAATTGTAAATAAAAAACTAAATAAAAATCAAAAGTAGATAAATGAAAATACTTTATTTCCCGATGTCTGATATATTTGTGTACTGCTTGTAGAGTAGAATACTTATGTTTTTTAAAAGTCTTTGTGGTTTCACTTAGTAAAGTTTAACTTTCAACATGAGCTACCAAATTAGTTCATTAATATCTGTTTTTATTATGAGTTTGGTTTTGAAGAAAATTGTAAGGTTTGAAATCTCTACCTAGATTGACAAATCAATCAAAAATATACTCATTCGTTGTAGACAATGTGAAGAAAAAAAAAGGAATGAAGATAAAAATATAATTTAACACACATTTGTTTTATTTAAAAATCTCGACAAAATGAAAAGTGAATTTGAATCGAAATGCTATGATGCTCGCGAGTACATGATATGGTAGATAAGACATCGCGCAATAAATGCCTCTATGTGGAACTTGTCATCAAAACTACAGAATGTTATTAAAAAGCTATTAGCCTAGATATTACGTTAACTGAGAGCTATATTATGCTAATTAAACTGACGGTTATTGCATTATTCATGAGGTATATGAATAATCTAAGGCAAACAAAGCAGCAGCTAATGCTGTACCATCCTGAAGATGACTTCGGGTTGCTACAGCATTAGCTCTAGTAAAATAAGCTAATTTAAGACACATATTATTATTTTTTTACGCTGAAAGTTTGTTTCCTGTTCGTCTCTCAAAATATTCCGCATATAATAATATACTATGAGTATATTTACACAATAGTGCAATCCGTGCTAGCAAAGACAAAGCCGTGTGAAAGCTCTGTGGGACGCATAGTGTACACTTAACAGGCAGGCGGCCGCCGGCTTGTATGCCGTATGGCGTAAGCGCTCTTAAAACTGCCATTCAATAGAGTAAAAATCATATTAGGCATAACAATTATTACCGATTAGGTACTTCTTCTTGTTCGCCATATCGATGGCACGACAGTGTATTAAATTTTGTTGGCCCAAAACTTCGCCACTTCCACGTATATAAGTAGACTAGCAGCGCCCCGCGGTTTTACCTGCACAAGTGTCGATCCCGATCGAAAGTCACGTGGCCATCGGGGCCATCTATTATCATTTATCATAATAATGTTATTGTTGTTTTTCTCAACAACAGCACTTTTTCCGGGATGAAAGGTACCCTTTGTCCGTTTCTGTACACCGTAAGGTGTACAGAAACGGACAACGTAACGAACGTAACGTAACGTAACAAACGGACGTAACGTAACGTATATGCAAAATTTTAGGATGATCGGTTCAGTCAACTAACTTACTTTCGCATTTATAATATTTTATAGTTAGGATTAAGGTTACAGTGCGGCCGACGAGACAATACGTTCTTGACACCTGTCAGTTTGACACAAATGAATAAGTACCTACATGTTTTGCGAATTTTCTTTTTTTTTCTTTATTAACTACAAGAGTTGATGCACTGACGGGTGTCAGAAATGCATTATCTCGACGGCCGGACTATAGGTACTCATATCGATATGAAAAGATTAAGAAAAAGAAGGTACCCAAATTCAAACGTGTTCCGTCAATCGATTTATCAATTTAAAACATCACTAATACTCGTTTGCCAGCTTCAGCACCAACATTATTTGACAGAATCACGTTTCAGCGTTACTTTAACAAAGATCTATTTTAAATTCTTCAATCTGCAACTGCACTTTATATTACAGTAGGTATAGTGCTATCCACTCCCAGTAGTCGCTCAGTAGTGAAATCCGTGTTAGCGTAGACAAAGCCGGGCCGGAGCGTTGTGGGACGTGTGGTGTTAGCCCGGGTCTGCATACAGTGCACAGTGAGGCACACGACGCGTCGCTTAATGATCTAGCAATCATTGCGCTCTCGATTGTATGCGGCCAGTATTCTGAGCGGACGAATTTAGAACTATTTTCGGAACACGTGTTTATTTGAAATACGAATACGTTTTAATAAGTCTTGAATAAAAAGGTTTGATGCAACAATAATGATTGGATTAAATACACGTTTCATGCACAGCATAAATACATAATTTTCACATAAATTCAAGGTAAATTATTGGCATATTTTTGCAATGGCATTTGCATAAAACCATGTAGGAGGCATGTTGCGCGATGGAATACTTTATTAATGAGAATATTTAGGAGCAATTGTGTAACAAAAACATATCATGATTAGGAGTGAGTATTTATAAACAATTTTATAAATGTTGTCAATATGGAGAGGCTTACATATCGTTCGGTTCGTATTTTAAATGTTTAACATTGATTAATTAACTGTATCTCAATGTTTTCTAAAGCCAAACTAAAAGGTTATAGAAACAAGATTAAATGTATTAGATAATCTGAATGATTTAATTTTTTAATATAATCTCGTAATTAGCAAAGCTTAAAGCGTAAATAAGGTAGATAATTATAGTGTGTGTACAACTTATAAAATTAATGTAAGTAAAAGCTAATTTATGTAAGCTAATAAACATTATGTGGAATATTATCAATGGAAAATAATTACTGTGTTTACTCTTAATATTTTATTGAATTTTTTGTTCAATGTCAGTAGTATCGAATTTCGTAAACAACTCGCTGGATGTTATGTTAGAGTTTATACTTCAAATGTACATAATATATAGTTGATTTCCAAGAAAACTGGGATATGATATGTAACTAGTGCTGTATGACGTCATAAAAACTACTTAAAGTACCTATTTATTAAAAAAAAAACCGACTAGGAACAGGAAATGTAGATCTAAGACAATATAACTCTCCTCATTTTTTATAATATGCCATTCATTTAAAACTTCGTTGGTATAATTTTCAATCATTAAAACATTGAAAATATATTTTTAATCTCAACCAAAAGTAAAATAGTTTTCGTTAAAAGTGAAACGAAGTCCCGAACCTGTACTTTCCGAAGTAATACCAAAGGTCATTATCGGAATGATACTGTCGGTAAATGAAACCAATTACAATGGAGATTAAATTAAAGATTCCAATCAGTCCCCAGTTTCCGCGAATAAAATACAATCCCGTTGAAAAATAGGTTGACAATTCTGTGGATTTAAAGATAATAAACAATCCCCCTTTCTAATTAACGTTCTATAATAGCGTCTGTATAGTTACACAACGCTTTGTCTTTTTTGTCGAGAGTCAAATTACTGACGACTGAAAGAGAGAAATCGGTGTGTAACTATACATCTGATATAATACGTTTATTAGTAAGGGGCTAAGGGGGTAGATGTTTATTTTAAGAACATGTTAAGGTGTGTTCACGTCCTAAAATAGTACCTACATTACATTTAAAATTTCAAAATCTTTCTTTCTGTCGGTTTTTAAAAGCACGTCAACTGTGGGTACTTACCACCTTTATAATATACGCTCCGTACTATGTGGGTACCATTTTGTTGAAACTCAGATGTGTCTTCTCGACATCCGTGTGTCACTAACGGGATGCAGCAGAATACCAGCGTCATGTATTGTACCTGGCATATGCTGAGCTGGACTCCCATTTGGTGCAACCATAAGACACACACCGCCCAGTAGTGATCGCCGTTATAGATGTTTAGGTGTCTATGGTTCAATTTATCTTTTTAATCTTTGTTATTTTTTTTTTTACCTTTTTTATTTTTTTAATACCTGTATTGTGTCTTTTGTTGCACTAAATAAACGTTTTATCTATCTATCTATCTACATTACACAGAAAAGTGTGACATAAGTGCGACTTTAGGTCACTAAGTGCTATAAGAGAATATTGTCTATACTATTTTGACTACAGTTGCGCGAACATTGCTCGTGTTTAATCAAAATGAGTAGGTACACGATCGCTTTTGTTTTCTTTTTTTTATAATTTTTGTGTGACAATAATATGGTACTAATCTCATGTCTCCTATTTTTTGGCTACGAACAATTTACTTAATTTAGAAAAAACGGGCCGCGGTACCACAGGGGTAAATACAACTATTTACTTATTGAGCAACCACTGATAATTTTTATTTAAAAAAATATAATAAAAAAAATATAATTTTAATTTAAATAATAATTATTATTATTATTCTGTTATAATTATTAATATTATAATTATTTATTATTATTCTGTTCAAATACGAATATAATTATGACGATCGCTGGAATAGGTATAAGTCGATTGGTCTGTCTCTAGCGATTCTCTAGTCTACATTGTTCATGTTCACTCCTGTGACTTCACATAACTTAGTAACTGCATTGAAATCAAAAGATAATTTACTGTATTTTCTATATTGACGATGTAATTCATGCAGGCTATCGATGTCTTCCTTATTGTACACTCTTTATATAAACTTTAAGTCCTATTGTAAGTTAGATTTTATATCGTAATAGTTTTAATGGAATTACTGAGAAACCGGATAATATTTCTTTGATCCTAGAGCACCCTAATTACGTAACACACTCTCCATCACTTTTTTTTGATAAAAATTCCTAATCCATTGCTTCATACGTTTGAAAAATGTATCTGTTTGACAACCTAAATACCGCAATGAACGTGGCTAAACTGTCAAAACATTGCATAGCATTGCGATCGGTTACCATAGTTAGTGAGTTACGCAATTACCCCGCAGTCTTGGTTGCTTCATAGTTATTGCCACTAATGAGACTATTCAGTGTTGTCAATTACGCATCATTGTAAACAAAAAACATTGCGTAATGATAGGTTTTATAATTCATATCATTTACCCTCCCTCTAGAATAAATTGAATGTATATAAATGTGAGATGTATATTTCGAATGTAACTTACTTGTGAAGATATTTTATTCGATTCACTGTAGCTGATAACCTAACTTCCTCGACAATTTTATTTAAGGGTTAAGAAATGTTACACGGAGAAGTATAAATCACTGTTTAATTCAAAAAGTATACTGTTTCATACAGTGCTCTTGAAATGTCAGTATTGTTAAAGCCAAAAGATGGTATAAAACCTCTTTTTATATTTCGTTTTTATTATTCTTGATTTAAAATATTTTACATCTTCTTTTGTTTTTTACCTCTTTATGTGGCACAAAAGCTAAATGAACATTTTATAATATTTCATCTTTGTTAGTTTATGTCTAACA
The DNA here is from genome assembly GCA_927399505.1 of Luperina testacea. Taxonomy (NCBI): domain Eukaryota; kingdom Metazoa; phylum Arthropoda; class Insecta; order Lepidoptera; family Noctuidae; genus Luperina; species Luperina testacea. Next base: position 16,822,512 of record OV656764.1, read on the forward strand.
ATTCATTTCCTGGTTACGGCAACAATTTTTGCCGTAACCAGGAAATGAACCAGGAACCTTTAGGCCATCCGCTGCGTTAAGCGGGTGCACGGACCGGGCGCCCGCGCGGCGTGCTGTCTTCTATTATCCGCGTGCGACGGGAGACCGGCCTCACGTAGCGCTGCTCTAAGGATGATAATAATAGAACACAGCCGCGCGGGCGCCCGCTTGACGCAGCGGACGGCCTTAGATCTAACAGAGTAGATTGTGATAATCAGACATGAAATAACTCTACCACACTCTGAGCATAATAATAAATCATTCATGCGTCATATTATTATTCTTACCAATTAAACCAAAGGTACGTTTATTCTCCGTGCAATATATCTGAGCCCTTAGAAAAGAACGCACTAGGCAGTTTAACTGCTGTAAATATCCATGTCTGTAAACCGTACTGCCCTGTGACAGCTTTTTCGTTTTTGTTTTTCAATTGCATACATCTTATGATGATAAGTGGAAGAGCGGAGTTCACCTAACACAAGCATCTTCTTGCTTAAGGTGATTTTCATTGTATGTAATTGCAATAAACATTTAAACTTAGAGATTGGGTGACGCGGTTTTCCTGCCCAGTGCGTTTCTCCTTATTCCTTTTATGTTAGAATCAAACACTTATGTGTTAGCTGAGCCGATAGTAGTTAATGAATAAATGTTATTATATCGTGTGTTTCGTGTAACAGTCTGTTGCGCTGAATTTGTATGGAAAATTATGTCTAATATTTACAAGATGTGAAATTTTATCTCTTTATAATATAAATGTATTACACGTTGGTTTACACATAACGATATCTTGTTTTATTTGTCCCTCTGTAGCCTTGAAAGGTATCTAGATTTCTTGGACGCCAAAGTTTGAAAAACTCAACGTAGCGTCTTCCTTCCTTCATTTATATTCTAGCTTTAAACACTGCCACTGTCTTCTTGTATCTGTAAATCCGTGGATTTGGTTCGCATTCTTTTGAGATTTTGCCTTACGATTGTGGTCGGGGAACGACTTTTCAATTTGCTGAAATAATACAGTTTTCATATTGGAAAATGAAACAAATGGGTAATATTTCGACGGGTCCCAAGAACAAAGTCGTATCTTCAATATTGTCTAGTTGAAGATACGACTTTGTTCTTGGGACCCGTCGATTTGCATAGCTAATTAATTCCCGTTATACAGCACATTTGTGAAATGTTTAAACACAATTATTTCGTACATAGTTGCATTTTAAATCAAATGCATGTACTAACTAAGGTTTGAATGCAAAAACAAAATAAACACGCGTTCGCTCTGTGGCGCAAGTAGTGCCTAGACCAACTTGGTGAGAAAACTAACACCATTATGTATTCCCGTCTTCTTTGCGATAACACAGCGGACGGAGCTACTTCGCCAGCCGTCCTAAAATATCAGTTCCCTCAAGGCAATTTTAAAGGATAGTGAAAAGTTCGTGTTCGCAAACTACGAAGCTGTGCTTTTCTGTTTATGATATTATTGACAAGAAGTTTCCATTTTTTCAGACTGACGACATAAACGTATACAGAACTGACTACCTACCTACTGAAAACTTCACTCTTCTTGAATATATAGAGATAATGATGGAAGTATTTATTTGAGTACTAGCTATGTCCCGCGATTTCACCCGCATAAGTGTCCATCCCGTGGGAACATCGGGATAAAAAAAAGTAGCCTATATGTTATTCCATAGTGTCAGCTACCTCCATACAAAATTTTATCAACATTGGTATAGCCATTTGAGCGTGAAGAAGTAACAAACACACACACACAAACTTTCGCCTATATAATATTAGTGTGATTTGGAATCTCCAACAAATGATACACATATACGATACTCGTATATAGATCACAATAATAAGAAAAGTTTTTATGTGTGCTCCTTCAATTACAGGAGACACATAAAAATAGAAATACAGAAAATAAATTATGAATGAAGAATATAAATGGCAAAATTTGAGGAAAATATAAAAAATAAACAAGTCAAGGTTGAGCATTCATAATTATTACAGTGATGTAAACAGGATAAAAATAAAAATATGGAAAGTATACCAAATATCACAGTTCCATTATGAATGTCGAAAAAATTAAACAGAGACCGCCTTGACTTCCTTATATTTCAAAACTTTGAAACGAAATTTGATACTTTCTTAAAAACTAACAAATCGTATTAATAAAAAAAAAATCATATTGTCCCTATTATAAATAAACAAGCAGTTCAAAACTCTAAACGATGTCGCTTAAATAAATCAAAAGCTCTAAGTAAGAGTTAACAGACTCTAAAACAACTTAACTGTCGGATGTTTTAGCTACAAAATGAAGGAATAAAAGGACGGAATTGTGTTTTAACTAAATAGCCTTTTTTAATGCAGACAGTAAAGAACATTGCGAAAGAGAAGTTAATAAAATAGGTAGAAAGTTTCCGCGACCCATTTGACGATAAACGTTTGCCGACCTACGGCCGTTTACAACACCCGAGGGCTTAACTCATTACCCAACTTTTAAAACGAGTGTACCACTTGAGCAGGTTACACAGGGAGAGGCCTATTATACTGAGAGAAAGGCACATTTCTAAGGAAAAGTTTGATAGCCTACATTAATACATAGTTTTCGAAATGGTTCGCGTTTAGGAGCTTTGGAAGAAATAAATCCAAAACAATTGAGAATCGAACAGTAAAGTTGTTACTTCGCGTCGTTAACTCGCGCGCTCGACCGACCTTCATCGACGACCGTCCCGGCAGATTTGAACTGATATAAACACTCGTATTTTGTGAGATTTGGTCTATAGGATAATGTCGGGGATCAGTCAAGAGCGTTCGGAGGGCAAATTGTGCCTTTTGTTTTTATGCCTCGGCTCGACTCGGCGAAAATCTTGTTATACCCACTGTTATGGAGTTTTTGTATTCACTACGCACCCGTGTGGACCGAGGAAAGAACTGTATTTATATTTGAAAATTGCCAAATATTGAATGTATCAGGAAAGAGGATATGGTTTTTTCTGAGAAGTGTATTAAAGGCAATAGAGCGACGGCTTTGCCTCCTAATAGAGTAGCTCATAAAAAGTTACGCTCATACTCCCCATTCTGAGTTAAAGACATACCTATTCGATAGAATAAGAGCCATAATGGATAATGTTTGCTCAATTTTTCCTGATACGTTGCTCAATTTGGTTTCTGCTCAAATCGCATTAATGAAAAATTTTATATTCACAGTTCAGTGCTAAACTTCAGTAATTCACCTGCAAACTTTAGCTAGACTAAACTAATAACAACACTACCCGTACCCATCTATTGCTGAAAAAATCTAATATCCAACATACTATCAAAATCAAAACTGTATTTGAATATCAAAAAGCAATCTAAACTTCCAAATTCGCAGTGAAATTTTGGAAAAAAGTATCAAAACTTTTATATTAAACAAACGTATAGGAGCATATTGGTTTTCGTAGAAACCATACGGTCGTTAATAAAAAGATTGTGAGATTGAACCTACACGGCTTGAATTTCAAAATGGCTTCTTTGCCAATCACGAGGCCAGTGATTACTGGATGATAAAACATGCGAGTGAATGCGCCGCCTTAGTTTATTTACCACAGAGTGCCAATAAGTGAACTGAGTCGGGAGATTGGAACGAGGCAGCTCTAGTTTGGTTGGAGGCGACGTTTTCTTTTAAATAAAACTTAGTGTACTTCTGATGAAACATGACTAAAAGGGTTTTACTTTAGAATGTAAAAGAAAATCTTGCTATCATATTCACCAAACTTACTAACAACAAAACTAAAACTAACTTTAGTAATACGTCTGCCGGACGGACGACCTAAAGGAGGTGGCTGGGGTGGACTAGATGCGGAAGGCGGAGGACAGGGTGTTGTGGGGCAGCCTGGGATAGACCAATGTCCAGCAGTGGACTGCGATGGGCTGAGATGATTGACGTCTGCTGGTCTATTCAGCAAAAAAAATATGCTGAAACTAAAGCTCACTTCGAACTTGACGTGAGCTGTTATTCCCCATGATGCTAGGGACTGTCACTATAGACAGTTCACTTCACCGAAGTTATCACGGTGAGATTTTTACAGAATACATCGGCTGGTCTTTTGGCAACTACCTCCAAAACTAGTTATTTTCTTCAGTCCTTTGTGGAGATTAAAGACCAAATAAAATAAACCTTTGCTTATCACCTTTATTGCATTTTTGCTTACATTGAACCCCATAGCAACTGAAAACAAAGAACATAAAAAAGGAAATATTATTAGGTATAACTTTTTCTATTTACCTTCAAGCAAAAAATGTATGTACCTACGTAGTTTTTCCTCCTACTCTCTAATGCTCCCCATGGCTTGTAATCTGCTGGTACCCGTTGTTACCGTTTGTTTCTTCCCTTGCCGCAACTATGTAAATATGTATGTGTAAGTAACATCTGCGGACGACGATATTTTTTTGAGAGTACATCTTACATGGAGAATGGGTGCTAAATAATAATAACAAACCATCACACATGAGAAGACTCTCCCAAGTCAGATCACACATTACATCCTGAAATTCCTTTATTCCTATCCTGTACCTATAAATATTCTGTAGTTGGACCTATCTTGTTTCCACTCCTGGGACACAAGCCTCCTCTCTGAGAGAAAGAGTGGGCCATAAATCCACCACGCAGACCCACGCAAGTTGGTGGATGACACGTCTTAGAATTTTTGGTTCTAGGACATGCCGATTTCCTCACGATGTTTTCCTTCACCGTTTTGAGAGCTGCGGTGATGAAATTAAACACACAAAGTAAATTGCCTGTCTGGACCTACAAATCGTAAGTCGGAGCCGATACCACTGCCCTCTGGTCTACCATTGCTCATACCTATTCTGCAGGCACCTAGATTCTACTAGAGTCTAGTAGAATCTAGGTGCCTGCAGAATAGGTAGAATAGGAATAATAAAAAAAAAGATCGTCTAGTAACTAGACGATCTTTTTTTTTTCAGCATGGGAAATCATCAAATGACCCCTTCCGCTCTGGGTGGAGCGGAAGGGAGTGTCAATCTCTTACTGACTAAAACCCACCCGTGTTCCTTCCTTAGCCCTTTATGTTCCGGGCCAGCGGTAACCCTTTCGGACAATCCCGCTGACCTACTAGACGACCTTACATCTTCATTTAGCAACACAGCCATAAGTAACATTCCCCTAATCCCATCTCATTAGTCCCTTTGACAACAACACATTACCAAGGCAGAGCAATCAATATACAGATATACAGGAAGAGAATAACGGAATGGCTGGATCCCTTATAAGACTGAAATGCGAGATAAACATAGACTCCGTTTCATTATGAAAGCGGTGGGAGGAGGATAATAAATGCATATTTGGACTTAAATAAAAGTAAATGTTTATCCTATTTTTTTACAGAAAATTATGAAATACTGGAAAAATATAAGTAGGTGCCCTACTTTTTACAGATACTAATTGTTTTTTTAGATTTTTAAGCGATTGGTTACGAAAGAAAAAATATGATGGAGAAATAAAGATATTTCTCCTTATTTTTTAGGTATGTTCCTATTCAGCTGCGAAATGTCAGCTGGGCGCTGTTGGGAATCGAACCCAAGGTCAACACAACACGTCGCGCGCGACCTGCACGCGCAGGCAGCGTGATCAGCGTCATCGGCAAGCTGAGGCGACGACACGACTCGGCCCGATGACCACTCGCTTCAACGGACTCCACCGCAACGAACGATACTCCTGACTTAATTTATTCATTGTTTGTCAGGGAAAGATTACATTTGTTAATAAGAATGGCAATAAACCATTGTCCCTAAACTACAGACCACTCTTTCATTGCTCCCCGAGCTAACAGGCGCAAACTGCCAATGATGAATTTGCAACAAGATGCAAGTCAATAAGGTACAGTACCCGGCGATAAATATTGCACATCGACCTTTGGAAAGAGACAATCGGCTAATTTCGGCTTCGTAGAGCGTTATCTCTGTCGCACGAAATACAAACAGTCCGGTATCTATTAGGAGCTGTTAAAACAATTATTATGATTTGCTTCTTTAGATAATTATTTTTATTTTTTTATGTTTTCTTTCCAAAGGTCGATGTGCAATATTTATCGCCGGGTACTGTAAGTACCTACCACAAATAAAAAAGACAAACCAAACCAAAAAAGCAACTGCAATACTGTGATCACTAAACGTTACTAAACCACTTCTGGACATAGGTTTAATTCCAACGTAGAGCTGGAAGTCTAATTGGATTTTTCTGTTGCGAAAATTCTCTGCTCGGGATATTGGTCCGATCAATGGGTATAGGCCACACATGGGACCAGAGGATTAAGATTATTGAATGTACGGCAAGCACCAATAGTTCATTGCTCTGTAACTTGAACTATATTGGGATTGCTTCATGATATTGTTGATTATGTGGTACATTTCACTTTTGATATCGTGTGAAATGGCTTGTGATGGCGTTTGATCGGTTTGATGTACTGGTGCCGTATTACGACGGATTAATTCCTTCATTCCAGTGTAAGAGAGAGACGGAGACATACATGGCCGATAGCACCATCCTTTTTCGGTCTAGCATCATGATGGTATTATTTCTTCGTAATACGGGCCCAGTTTGAAAACTAAATCAACCTAGATATCCCAACTACGTCGGTGTTCCTTCGCTTCTAGTTAAACTAGATGCAGCTAAATATATACCAGTCTTTTACAAGGAGCGACTGTCTATCTGACCTCCATGACCCAGTTACTGGGTAACACGATATCCCTTGACAGCCGGAATCATCGAGGCGTGGAAGGGTTTCGATGTGTAATGGATATTTACCCATCCACAGATCGACCTCAGCAGGCGTAGCTTAACCCTTTATCTTTCTGTGCGGCTGTAATTAGTGTAAGTACAAAGAGACTAAACTATGTATCAAAAGGACTTTTCATGGACAAGACTATGGTTCTGTGATTGTAAAAATACACGGTGTAATCGCTTACCGCATGTATTACATCGATGCAATCTATTACTATGAATTTAGCAAATGATTCTTGAAGCGTAGTTTAATCGGTTTTTAAAAAAAAAAACTGTTTTATTCAAAAGTGCAATACCTGCATGGTCGATCAGCAATTTTTTGAAAAGAAGTTCTTTAACGGAGCTTGCGGTAGGAGTAAATTTGGAGGAATCGTCACTTAACAAAAAAGCGTTATGCCCCCGTTACGACTTTTTATAACATATAAAAGAGTAAGTCAGAGAAAGAGAGACAGTTTTCATGGTTTTCGAGGGTGCTGAAGCCGATAGTGAAGTCAAAATAAAAATCCAAGATGAAGCTGCAAATATTTTTTTAAAATCCGCCGCCATTTTGGATTTTCATTTTGAACTTCGTTCCTGCCGGGGGTCCCCCGACCCCATACGTTTTTTTTTATAACCGATTTTTTAAATTATGTAAGTACCTATTTAATTTATGTTTTAAATTTACGCGTCGATGTCGCTTACACCCTATATATATGTAACTACAAAGCCAATGTCACCTAGTACACAGTCAATCTGGCAATTCGTATCATTAGCGTATATCATTCTAAGGTTTTCTTTAGCCCGTCTGATACTTAGCATATCCAGAAAACCGGTCAAGTGCCGATGAAGGGTTTGGTACCACAGTGTTAACACAACATTTTTTTAAACACGCTTCTTGTTGCACCACTTTCATTTTTAACTTTATTTTATTTTTCTTATCTTTGGTTATAGCGGCAATAGAAATACACACTCTGTAAAAATTTCATATGTCTACATATTACGGTTCATAAGACATCTACAGGCCACTGACAGTCAGATGGACGAACAGCGGAGGCTTAATAAAACGGTTCCGAGAGCACCCTTACGGTACGGGACCCCAAAAAGTAATCAATATTTTATGTGTACCTACTGTTTGTAAAGGGTGAAGAGAATAAAACCACAAACCAGACCAAATATAAACGTAAATAAGGTCCTACTTGTATATGATTTCCTATGATAATTTCACCCGTACGTCCTTCAAAACTTCGGTGTACGTCGGTACGGGAATGAATTGAAGTCAAGGGTCCGGAAACGTTCTGCCTCCGTAGGGGCTCGCTGTTTTTATACGGTTTTAGTTCAAATGTTACAAACCTTGTTTTTCCGAAGTTATGAACTTGTTTGCATTCAGAGAGGGGACGAAATAATCCGGGTAGCAGCTGACAACAGGTGTGGGTGAATTGTATCTTGTTGTTTGAGATATTACGCGTCATAGCACACAGATTCTGCCTGTTATATGCTGGCTTTTAACGCTTTAAATTAGTTAAAATCTCTTGTTTTATTTATGAAGAAGTTTTAGCTAGTATTCGGTGAGCTTTTCTTTCATAAACTAATTACAGACGATTGCAGACGATATCTTACAAGAAATTCTCTTAGAATCTTAATCAGGGTTTTAGTCCCAAGAATTTTGCCAGCCAGCAAGTTTTAAGAAATTCCAAAAATACGACTAGTTCCCAGAAAAAAGGTCTGTATCATCATGTTACGCTAATTAATAAAGGTTCACTACTAAAACATTAATTTCTCTGTAGATTTATACTTTTACTTTTATATAATTTAATGCGTCTCCTAAAATTATTTGACTTTAACTAAACAGCAATTAAAAACTTATTGTGAAATTAAGTAAAAGGTAAGTAAGGGGCTCCGGTTAAGACTGGGTCATCCGAAACTTTCTTGCCGGAGGCTATAATTATGTAGAAGTTTCTACTTTCAAACTTAGAAACAAAATTCTAGGGACACAATGTCAGAAAGAAATAAATTTACGAGTGTTTTAAACCTTTGCCGTGCTTGTTTCTTACTTATTTCCTGAGAAACGAGGTAATTAATCGATTCAATTAACCTACTCAGTACTCAGTCCATCGCAGTTCAATGCTGGACATTGGTCTCTACCAGGCTGCACCAGAACACCTTGTCCTCCGCTTTCCACGTCCAGTCTGTCCCAGCCACAGTTTAAAGGTCGTCGGGCCATCTATCAATTAATTCCACGTGCCAAAAGGACACCGATTTTATGAAATTAAAATACTGAAAATATAATTAATTAGAAGGTATGCAATAAATGTTCAATCCACGTTAGTGTGTTTTCAAATTAAAATGCCTATTCAGACATTTTTTTATTTTATTACTGTAACCTTGTTAAAATTTGCCTTTTTTGTATTACTGTGACATTTTTACATGTCATTCAAACGGTTTGATTTATTAATATTTTGTATTATTTCATTTTCCTAATTGATATTTAAAATTATAATATCTCTGAATTTATGTAATAATAATATGATGTGCGGGCCCATGTGCCGTAGAACATGCAGGACTCTTAAGATAAGACATCTATGAACTAAATACCCATGTTTGGAAACCAATAAATGATTTGATTAATTTGACATTGTTTTTCTGCTTCTCTGTAACTAAAGAAAAATTGTGAATTTAAGTTTATATAAACTTCAAGGTGCTCGAGGGGCTTGTGGGTAAGTAATATCAGCCGCACGGGTCGATCGATCAGGTTAAGATACCTTTGCCGCGGTTGGTCCGTGGATGGGTGATCATCTTTACATACCAAGGCCCATCCGTGCCTCGGCAAGTACGTCCCGGCTGTCATCTTTGACAGTCGTTACGGGTAGTCAGAAACCCGAAAGTGACAACCAGTCTAACCCAGGGGTATCGTATTACCCAGTAACTGGGTTGTGGAGGTGAGATAGGCAGTCGCTCCATGTAAAATACTGGTATTCAGCTGCACCCGGTTAGACTGGAAGCCGACCCCAACATAGTTGGGAAAAAGCTAGGCAGATGATGATAAACTTCAAGGTACTTATCCTCGGTTTTTAAGAAATTACGCTTATTCACGAATAGGCGTTCTAATAATCTTATTTACTTATTAACCAAGGTTGCCCGAAATACGGAAATTATCAAGATTTCCTAAGGGAAATCTTGATAATTTCCGTAATAAATTCTGCTGTCACTCGATAAGTCGAGTGACAGCAGAATTTATTTAAACCTTATTATACGACACGAAAAAGCGTGACGTAAAAGTAAGTGACCGACAAGACGCTAGGTTATCAGTGATTTCATAGAATTAGGTACCTATTTAATTTAATGAAACGTCAAGGTGAGTATAGACATAGAAAAAACAAATAAGAAAGCCAACTTGGGCCCCGAGCGAGCTATAATAGCCTAAACACGTAGGGCTGTCACTTATAGTTAATTCAAACGTCAAAAATGCATAGTCACTCTCTATACAAAACAATTTTCCCCTGTAAGCATCAGGAGCAAGCAGGAGTAAGCATCAGGATCTTTAAGACTGAGGAGAGCAGGGTAAGCATCAGGATCTTTAATGCAAAGTTTTTTTAAATTATTTTTTCTACATAGACCAGGAGCTGACTACATTTTTTTCATTACCTACGTCATTTTATCTGTTTAGTTATTTGAAAAATTACGATCGAAATATGATTAATTAAAACATGGTAAACTCCTGCAAACAGGCGCGACGCACGACGCGAATCGCGCGCGATACAAAGGCACCGTTCGTTGCGCGACTTGCGTTGCCTTTGTGTCGCGCGCGATTTTATCGCGTGTCGCGCCTGTTTGAAGGAGCCTTAATTCGTGATTTTCATTGAAAAGTACCAAAAAACAAGTAATCATACCGTAACAATTTGCGTAGAAACAATTCAACAATGTTGTAAATTTTATTATTGTTGCTTGTAAAGCATTTCATACTTTATGTACATTACACATGGCATAAATTATTACACATTTAGGAATTTTCTATGGAACCTCGCCAATGTTTATGATCATATTTTTGTTTTGTTTATAATATTTTTGTTTTGTTTATAGTGTTTTTGTTTTGATAGCTTTAGTAGACTACCAGCTGTATCATATTTACATTTCGAAACATATTTTCCCAGGAGCTTACCTTTGTTCCACATTAATAAAACTATTGTCCAACATTAACAATGCTTTAATTTTTTAGTTAACCTATATTGTCCCACCGCTGGGCAAAGGGCGCCCCCATATTTTTCCACTTTCCTTTGTGCTGTGCCTGCTCCGTCCAATCGGTTACGAACGAGTCCAAATCGTCACGCCAGCGTTTCTTAGGCGCTGACTCCACGAGCGAGAGAATCGCGGCGATATTATCGTCGTGCCACGTATTTCTATACACTCTCTATGGAACCGTCTCCACACGGCGATATTATCGCCGCGATGCGACGAGTGGCAATGAGCGCGCGAAACGTCATTACATCGTCGCTAGCCCGCCGCGACTAGCAGCGGGCCCGCCGCGCGCTCGCGACGAGCGCGCAGCGGGCGCGCTGTCAAACGCAGCGTCATTTCAGCGTTGCCTCTCGTTAAACAAGGACGTTTCGACAAGTTTTTTAAAGGAAACGCGGCGATACCGTTACGAGTCGCCGCGGAAACGTTGCGATTCCGTTACGACTCGCGACGATACGCGGCGGAATTATCGCTCGTTCGTGGAGATTATCCGACGATATAAGGGCGGACTCGTCGCGATTCTCTCGCTCGTGGAGTCAGCGCCTTAGGCCTGCCTCGGTGACGAGGCCCGTCTTCAGGCACCCACTCGGCTGCTCCATTTCAAAACCTAGTAAGGACTTAAAATGAAATTTTACAGGAGAGCGCATAAACGTAATATTGGTCAGCCTATGGAATGTATTTTTTGAATTAGTTAAAGTGACTTACTAGGTTTTAAATGGTCACTAGGGAGTGAAAGGTGCACTTACTAGGTATCGATGCTTAAATATATCTCCTTTTATGTAAGTTTAAAACGCTGGTGTTTTTGTATTTAGTAGAGACCTTCTAGGTTTGCAAGATTATGCAATAAAACGTTTTTTGTAAAAAGTGTCCCTTACTAGGTTTTGAAATGGGACAGCCGCACTGTGTGACTATTAGACCATCTGTCTGGCTTTAAATATAACAATAGTTTTGAAGAATCTTTACATGAAAACCATTGTCGTAACTCAGTACCTACAATGAGATACAATCTGGCAACTTTGAACTTATTCATATTGGATTCCGAAACTTTATAAAGTTTTACAGTACCTGTTTTAATAGCCAGAGGCTAGAGGGCTCCCGCAGACAGGCGCGACGCGACACTAGTAAAACAATTTCTATTAAAACTACACGGAAATTGTTCTACCAGAATCACGTCGCATCGTCGTGTCGCGCCTGTCTGTGGAAGCCTCAAGGATCTGGAGAACCTAGTCCAATTTGGAAAATCCAAAAGTGCACGACTCATAATGCTCATTTGATCGTATATTAATTAGTTTTTAATTAATTATAATAACTACTTAATTATTATTTTATTAAGCTATTTTCAATAGGGTTCCTCCTATGGGTGAACCGAGTCTATAAAAAAAAATTGACTGAATTACTTAATCGATTTTTTCGCAAGCTACAATGTTTTCAGGTTTCACACTTGGATGACAGGGATTTTTATAGAAATATTTTGTTTTTTTTTTTTTCATTTTTACTTCATTAAATCAATTTTTAAAAATGACAGAATTAATCTCCTTTAAATTATCTGTACAAAGGTATATAAATTGAGTAGGTTCTGTGTACTAGCAGGAGCATAACAATAAAAACAGTTGCATAAAGGAGGCAAAAAAAAATTTCGCTCGTAAAGCACTCTCTAATGCTTCGCATTATGAGTCGTCCAATAAACCTTTTTTACAGTCGGGTTAGGGTCAAATCCTTTGTCCCTTGGATTAGAATTACCCACCCCCTTCTTATATTCACATAACATTATATCACGCCTATGTTCCCCAAAGGGATAGGGAGACGTTCACCTAGAGTATACCCAAATTTAGCTATAGGCTGACCGCTTAACTGAGCCGTTGCCTGAGGTGACCGCGGTGCGGGAGGGGTGACAGTTGTCACAAGTTGACGAACCACTGAGCTGAACATTTAGGAGGGGTATGGTGACGTGATGCGAGATCACGTCACCACACCCCTCCTAAATGTATTACAACTACCCCGCAGATTGCACAAGTATAACACACGAATGCTATCTAGCTGCCGCCGCTACTAGCAAGCAAAACATCCGCACGTTGCACTTCATTTCCTCTCCGCCTACACAAAAATACACACAATCAACCATAATATGAACAAGTATCAGAAGTGGTAAGTGGCTTCCTTAAAGTGCCTATAGCTTCTGATACTGGTTTATAGCAAGGATCGTGGAGTGGCTATCCACTCCATATAATTAGCCTATAATGTTATATTGTAACGTTGTTGTTGTGTCGTATTGTTGTCGTTTGTTGTATTGTTATGTTGTTGTTTGTAATATGTTGTTATGTTATTGTTTTATTGTTGTTTGTTGTTGTGTTGTTGTTATTGTTGTTGTTTGTGTTGTGTTGTTGTTGTTTGTTATGTTGTTGTTTTGTTCCTACTGCTGGGACACCAGCCTCCTCTCTATGAGAGGGATTGGGCTGTAATCCACCACGCGGGTCAAGTGCGGATTGGTAGATTTCACATGTCTTCGAATTTCTGGTTCTAGGACATCCAGCCTCCTCACGATGTTTTCCTTCACCGTTTTGAGAGCAGTGGTGATGATATTATTTACACAAAGTTCGAACTCATGACCAACAACTCATAAGTCGGGGCCGATACCACTGGGTCGCCACTGCCCTCATCTACTCCATAATCCTTGTTGTATCTTGGAGGCAACATCTGACGCTGCGTCCAGCTGTATGTTCTAATGACAACGAACTGCAGTCACTATTACTAACTGATATTATAACTATTGTACAGCACACAAAGTTGGTAGTAGTCCGGCCATGTCTGTCGAAGTAGAGATGGCTATTTAAGTTAATTTAATTAATTTAATTTAATTTGGAGCAGAAGAGTCCTCGAGTGGAGACCGTGAATCGGCAAGCGTAGCGCAACTTCAGGAGGCTTATATCAAAGAGGACAGATAGGATAGGACATTTTATTTTTTAGATACAAAGGTCAACCCAACAACTAATACAATTACAGGATGTTAGGGACATTGATGCACAAGCAGTGATCATGAATAAAATTGAGTACATGAGTCTAGACCCACCGGCGTTTAAATTTGTGCATTTTTTCATGCAAATTCAGCACATATGCATAATAGCATATGTGCTGAATTTATCGTGACAGTTTGCGCATCGATGTCATTTACACTGCGTATATTTGTTATACCTACATAACAAAATACGTACCTACCTACATACATACAGCAAGCAACGTTGTATCAAAGTCTAGTCCAAAACACGTTCAAAGTTACTCCGAAACTCGTCTACTTTATTTAAAACCGAGTATTTCGTGAATAAAGAGCGGGAACGTAGTTATTTTTAGTTTCACTGACATGCAATTTGCTTCAATTCTTTTATTGTACGAATAAAAATATTCTTTACTTTTGTCCATAATTTTATTTTATTGAAATAGTCTTTTCTCTTACAGTCATAAGCGGGTCTCCCTTGTTTCATCGAAAAGAAATTGCCAAATGATCACTTCCCAAACAATTTTCCGCATAATTTCATTTGCCAAATCACTACTTAGCAAATAAACTTTTCACAAAAAGTTGTAACGCAAACCTAATGTTTGACAAGTGAACATTTAAACAATAACTTGCTTACCAACTAGTACTTTTACCAAAAGGAAAGGAGCATTGATCACTACGCTTGATTACTGCGTGTTAGAGCTTTAGGTAAATCCAGTTTTCTTTTAAAAACTGGACACAAACCCCCATCTTTACTAATAATAAAGCCGAAGCGTTTGTTTGTTTGAACGCGCTAATATCTGGAATTACCAGTCGGTTTAAAAAATATCTATTTGCATTTGATAGCCCAACTCTTAAAGAATGCTAATATAGGCTATTTAACAAAGTCAGAAAGAACACTTAGCCAAAACGAGGCAGGCGGGCGATGATATGCGACGGGGTCAGTCGAGGAACCAGAAATTTCACGCAGATGATTAAGTCGCAGGCAGAAGATAATGATAAAGATGATTCTTCACAATCTACTAAGTAGGTATAGAAGAGAGAAAAAAACTCAATCATCGCTGGCAAATGGCCAGCGAAGAGTCTAAACTTGACAAACAGAGTTAAAGTACTTATGAAAAATACGTTTTACATTTAGGGACCTATTTTGTTTACACTCAAAAACAAACCTTCGTCGCTTCGAAGCCAACAGTCTGTCATCCACACCGCGTCCATTCGACTCAGTGTTTAATCAATTAACAGTCGTGCCTATATAAATAATCTCGTGTACGCTTGTCCTTAGTAACGAGCTCCGACATGGAGTTCAGTAAGGTTCCGCGTTAGGCTCAATGACTGGACAAGGGAAATTAATTTTGGCTTCAACAAAATATTACAAAATTAGCTGTAACAGTCCACACCAAGTGTTCTCTCTGCATTCCATTCCAAAAAGAACGCATAACGTTTCATTGATTTATTTATTCACTTTAATTAAAACGATTTAAATGCAATGACAAAAATTAAACACTCTTTTAACCTTTTGACCGCCAGCCGTCAAGAAAATTAAAAACGTGCCCTCGGCGTCAAAGTCTGTCATGTAGTCAAACCGTGGCGTGTTGGGCACATTTTGGTTTGTCATCTATACATGACTGTGGCGGTCAAAAGGTTAATACACATCTATTCTACTTTTATGCCTACCTAATAAAAAAGAAAAACTCACTTCAATATACTTATTTGGAAGGATTAAAAGCATCTCACCATGGAAAACCGTTTTTCCAAAGAGGATTTAATGTTAGGTCAACTGAAAAGTTCAGAATGCTGAAAAAGCTTGCTAGAAAAAAGCTTGTTAAATGCAGAACAAGCTGTTGTTTCTCAGGCAGTAGGTATGCTATGGGTGAACGGTGTACGTGTTCAAGTAAACCCGACAGGTGAGTCTCAAAGCTTTGCCGAGCTGTTGCTCGGACAGGCCGCTTAGAGGCCGTAGGCTATTGCCAACGACTTCCACGAACATGTGAAAAAAACATGAGAACTGCATTCTATCTATAGAAACAAGTTCGCTTCGTTGAACCTTAATAGTCCAGCTCGGATTCAATTTTAAAACGCTTCACCTGTACCCTCTTTCAATTCAACTGCCTTCCAAAAAAGTCTAAGTACAATTTCAAATTCTTCTTATACCTACAGCGTGTCCTATTTGACCGTGATAAATGCCCTGTCTCTCTAGCATTGTAAACCAAATAATCTCCACAAGTACCACCAAATTGTAAGCCAAAGCACCTTAAATTACTCAGTGAATAAATTTCAATAAAAACGTGTTTTTCTCTGCTCTGTAAGCCTTGTAATCTGCACAATCTGTAGAGTGTCACCACTTTTAGATTAATGGCTGTGTTAATTATAATAAAATTAAGTCCAGGCGGTGAGTGGCAGCAGATAAATTGTTCTCTTAACAATTTAATAAGACGTGATGGACGTTAACAAGAAGTGTTGGATAGTGTATGAGCTTCAGTGAAGATCGTAGCCCCGACAAGGTTGCCATCTGCCATCCTATTAGGAAAATTTACTACCAACTTAAATGATTCATAGGGATATTTTATTCGAGAAGAAAAATGTAATTATGTTCGATAAACTTCTTACTAAGGGCTGATATTTCAATAGTCAGATAACTTTTATTCAAAGAATAAATCTGACAGTTTTATTCTCTACATTTGTGTAAAGAATAAATGTCAAACTGTCAGACCGCTGTGAAACCGCAATATTTATTTCTCAGATAAAAGTTATCTAACTATTGAAATTTCAGCCCTTAATAAACTTACAACCCATGCGTTGGTATAATATTTAAATCACAACTGTCGTCATTCTTTAATGGTTGTATGAAAGTTGTAGTGTGTCAATTTAATGATTTTTGTCAAATTTCGATAAAACAATATTTCTCTTAGGGTTGATTTTTCAATAGACAGATAATTTTTATACGAGGAATAAACTTGACGTCTGGCAGATTTTGTACAGAAGAACTGTCAAAAATTCAAAATTATTCCTCGGATAAAATTATCTGGTGTTGGAAAAATCAGCCCTTACTGTTACTATAGCTATTGCGCTGGGTACAGACGCCAGCACATCAAGGTACCCGAAACTGTCAAATTTTCCCAATCAACTTTGAACCTTATGCATTAGCGATAAAGTTGAAAATCTATTAAAAAAAATTGACAGATGGTAGTAGCTTGATGTACTGGCGTCTGTACCTATTATGTTGTATACATAATTAAGTGTGGAATAAATAAATTAATAAATCTTGCCGGGGCTGAAGCTCATTTTAATTGGCTTTTTATGTTTTCCTATTTCTATACTATTACTACATACTTAGGTACAAAATCATGTTTCGTTTTATACTTACACTATTAGGTACCTACTGCGCGCCAAAACCAAGATCGCGGATGTTACCCAGAAAGCCGCTGAGCTGGACATGACTGCCGCTCGTCAGATGCGCTGCGGGCTAAATGTGAGGCTGTGAACGTTATTGAAATTACGAAAATTGCCGGTCTGATCTCAGTCTCAACCAGTCAAAAATACCACTAATTTCCCTACAATTTGACAAGTTTTTGACATTTCTTCTTCTTCTTCTCTTCGTTTAATGGCTATTTGTCGCCGAGATGAGACCACCACTTGACATTGGCAGAATAGTCGACATCGGCTTTACTTGCCATAGTAAAAAATAGAATAGAATAGAATAGAGACTGCCACTAGATTATGAACGTTTTAAATTACGAGAATTGGTCTTTTGATATAGCTAAATAATCGCAGGCAAAAACAGCCGAACATAAGGTTCAATATTTTATTTTCATGGGCAATGCTGCTGGTTTTATATAGAAAATTTCAGTAGCCAAAGTTTGTCGTGACAACCGCTAAACGGAATTAGGCTCACCCCTAAGGAGTTGTCTAATAGGTGACATGGGACCTAACACCGTCACCGGCAAAATTAGGAAACGCAGAACACCTCTATTTCGTCCTTTGGGAACACAGGGTGACGTGAAAATAATGTGATGCATACATCGAATTAACATGACCTGTTTAATTAATAATTTGACAGAAGTAATCATTTTCAGTCCTCTGGTGTTTACTGAATTATAATATCTGAATACCAACGGATATTGTTTTTGTTTTCCTTCGAGCGGAGAATTGAAACAGCGCGTTTATTCACAGTTTATTTTTCTATCATTTAAACAATTTACATTTTGCTGTTTATTTATATCAACGCTGCTATGAAGCTTTTATGTGTTTATTGTAATTAACTGTGTATGGTTTACCCACAGCAAAAGTTAAAACCAGAAATCAATTACGGGTTAAATGTAACCGAATAAGCGTAGATTTGCAAAATTACTTAGTTTTTGGAAAACATTCTCAATTCCGTCAATTTTATTCTAAATTGTGTCCATTTCTCTCATGGCAATACTGCATTATTGAAGCCTCGTTGACACTTACAATCAATGTCAAAAACATCAAAAATGTAGGGAAATTAGAGGTATTTTTGACATATTGAGACTGAGATCAGATTGTGAAGGGGATCAGCCATTTCCCAAACAAAAACTGGCACTCCGGGAGTGCCGAGAGAAGTGAAAACAAAACACAAACAGAATACTTTGCCATCACTCACTGACATATCGGATAGGTATACATTAAAACCGAGTACTTCCCGAGGACAGCCGAACACATCCGAAGCGGGTATTTTTTTAATCGTCTTATAAACAAAACACACACGGTGCCGCTTACGGTAACAGGGGCGCGAGTTCAATGTTTTTTTCCCATCTCAAAAAATGCCCAACGCGCCTTTAGAAGTTTTTTTTTCACTTCAAAACATACGCGAAACAGAAACACGAAAATTACGTGTAGATCCCGTCGCTTGTTTACAACAATATTATCTTCCTATGAGAGAACCTTCAAACTTCTTAACGAGAACAGTATTTTATTAGGGTATCCCGTTTTATTTCACATACGGGCAGGGTTTCATAAAATTAATTGCCGATTACTAGGAGCCGGACACGCTCAAAACAGATGAGGTTACGAGAAAATTATATAATTGAATACCCTCCAATAGCTATTCCATGCGGGGGCAAATGGTCTATTAAGTTGGTGTCGTAAATAACTTATTTAGGGTGCTCAGTTATTTTCTGTTGCCTAGATTTTCAATTTTGTTTTCATGGCAATATTATGTGCGTGTTTGATTTATTTGTTATTTATTTGTAGATTTTTTTTTCTATACTTTGGATTTGAATGCTTAGTAAATCATTATTAGTGTTCCGTACCTAAAGGGTAAAAACGGGACCCTATTACTAAGACTCCACTGTCCGTCTGTCTGTCTAGCTAGACAGTTGTAATTTTCACACTAAAAACAGAATAAAATAAATATTTAAGGGGGGCTCCCATACAACAAACGTGTTTTTATCGCGAACTGTTTAAAGGAGCCTTTACGCACGGGATTCGCTTCAGTGATATAAAATAAAATGGTGATGAAATAATATTTATTTCTGTAAGTATTTATCTATATTTGAATTCAGGATCTGAGCTAATTATCAAGTTTTGGAACAACAAACTCAATGTCATACCATACATTCAAATACAACAATAAAAATTTA
Source organism: Luperina testacea (assembly GCA_927399505.1). NCBI lineage: Eukaryota > Metazoa > Arthropoda > Insecta > Lepidoptera > Noctuidae > Luperina > Luperina testacea. Next base: position 16,842,130 of record OV656764.1, read on the forward strand.
GACTTTTTTATTACGAATGGTCACTCAAAAGTACGCAACGCTAAAGTAATCGAGTAAGTGACGATGGATGTAAATCATCTGAGATTAGGTACTCAAGTATAAATGTTTTAAAATACACATTTTACACGTGATTTTTTGTTAATGAGATGGCAGGAACGTTTACCCAGAGCTTCATTCTTTTCAGAATAACACGTAAAATACGTGAGATAGCAGTGCTACAGACAATCTTTCCACAGATACAACCAAACTTTACCAAAACATTGGTGTAAGCAACGTTTGGTCACATTGCCAGAAATCTGGGTGGATTACTTTTGACGGGCTACTTTGACACAGGATCGAAACCTGTGCGAGTCCGAAGTCGAAATAATGTAAAAAGAATTTATTGCGAAAATCTTTCTGATCCTATTTGAAGACCAACACCGCTATTTAAGCGAAAGCGTCATACCCCGCGAAATTCAAAATTCCTTACGTGTTAATTCAGGCTAATTCTATAGAGTGCGCGCAAAATGTCTGCGCGCGACGTTTGACTTCAAGGTTATATCCCTGCTAGCACTTTTAATCACTTTCGGCATAATGATGACAATTATTTACTTTAGAAAACGGAACATAACACACTCTCTTGACACCTGAAATAAACGGGCAGAGGCGGCAAACGCCTATTTTTTTTATTTCAGCCGCGCGCAGACTTATTTTATTGTATTGCTGGTTCTAATGATGATAGTCTGCAAAGCCATATTTGTCACGGTCGTGAGTCATATTTTAATCAACATATAAGCTGACACTGACCTGCAATTTGCAAAAAAACGTAAGTAAATTTGAATTTCGCGAGCTACCATAGCGTAACCCATCGAGATATAAGTACTAACGTAGTACTTATATCTCGATGGCGTAACCCCTTTTTTTGAGGACTTAGGTGAGGTATTATTAAAGACATAGTTTAGCAAGAAATTTTAAGGTTTTCCTCTAAAACCTGAGAATATAATTATGATTAATTTATTCAATAATTCAGAATATTGTTTAGTATTGAAAACTTCAAAGAATTGAATATGATACTTAATTAAAACAAACTTTAAACCAACTCAAAATAATTCCAAGTAGGTTAAGATAATTCTAAGTAAGATAAACACAAAATAGTTCTAAGTAAAGTTACTAAAGTCAGTCAAGATGTTAAAAGGTATATTTTCAAGGCTCGTCTGAAAGTAAAATATCAAAAGAAAGTCAAAATCAGCATCTCAGAACACGTCAAATAGACAAGTTAAAGAACGTTTTTATTGTTTAAAAAAATCACTTACTTTTAAACAAGAGAATGTCTAAAAATTACCCATTCCAATTTCTCTTCATCTTCAATCGGTCACTTATTACTGAGGATCGTGGTCACTTGACCCCTTTAAGCGGATAATCTGCCTACATTGAATCCAGTCCAAAGTTGCCATCACCACCTGCTGCAATTTACTTGAGGACGTGGCTTCTTTTACTTGGTCAGATCATGGTGTTGACAACCGGCCTCGTGCTCTCTTTCCTTCGGTTTTGCCAACAATGACCAGCTTTCTCTAGTCTAATTGGTCGCAAACGCGACTTCCAGGTGGGATTTTTGGGTTCGATTCCCGGGTGCTATTTAGCTTTTCCAAAAGTAAATTCTCAGCAGCTCGCTGTGCAGCAACACCTGCGCTTTGGCAGACCTACGCTAACGCTGTCGAAGAATGGTCGAAGCTTATTATAATAATATAAATGGAATCATCAAAACTACAATGAAGTAGCGTCCCAATCTGGGTTAGTTCCCAGTCACACCCCACAACTAAGAACAACTAAGAACTAAGTTCTTAGTAATGATTACCTACTTTCTATTTATTTTGTAAAACTACGAGGCTGACATAATCCGATTCAATCGTTTTTTCCAAATTAAGATATCATGAAAATAACTATGAACATAAAGGCTCCTTCAAACAGGCGCGACACGTGATAAAATCTCGCTCGAGACAATGGCACCGCAAGTCGCGCAACGAGCGGTGTCTTTGTGTCGCGCGCGATTCGCGTCGCGCGTCACGCCTGTTTACAGGAGCCTTAGCAGAGGAATTGTTGTTGTACTTAATATTATCAATGTTGGTGTACTATCCTACATAATTATTATAATATGAAAGTTTATGAAGATGTTTGGATGTTTGTAACTCAATCACGCGTAAGCCGTTGAACAGATTTGGATGAAAATTGGCACATAGATCTTCCTGAATTATCACATAGAATATTTTTATCCCTATATTCCCACGGGATCAAAACTTACGCGGGTGAAACCGCGGGGCACTGCTAGTAATAATAATAAACCTCTACCAGTACCTCCAATTACTAAATCACGCCTACATACCCCAGGCGTGATTTAGTAATGGATTTATGTAGACTTAGACATAACAATGTCTAAAAGCCGTATTACTCTACGCGATATTCAGGAACCCTTTCCCTAAATCTGGATGGTGTAATAAGCCAAAGGATCACGTAAATATTGGGCCCTGAATATCGTGGAAAAGAGTTCCTGGAAGGACTCGGGGAGGCCTTTGCCCAAAAGTAGCATAGTATAATCAAATAAAAAAAGTGTAGTAAAATAGGGTTTTGAGCCTAAATAAATCAATTACAAGAAGACCTTCAAACCACAGACCAACACCCAGACACTACGCACATACGTCAGACGACAAACAAACTCCCTCCTACCCGCTTATACCCGACATATTTATATCCAAAGGGCTATCGTAAACTCCGTTTATAGCCCGTCAAGCGAACGAAATTATTTTACTTGTTCCAGATAAGGTTGAAATACTCCCGTGGTTCCGGGAAAACATTCCCGGGCCGTTAATGTTAGATATTTTGGGAATCAAGTGAATGTTGGACCGTCATAAAGTGCAGTTGTATTTTGATGCTGGTTGTTATCGTACAGACGCTAGCACATCAAGCTACTACAATCTGTCAAATTTCTTTAATAGATTTTCAACTTTATCGCTAAAGCATAAGATTTAAAGTTGATTGGGAAAATTTGCCACTGATGCCGTAGTCAACGTGGCCATTTACTGGGTGCATACGATACAAAAAATTAGAAGAAAATTGCTGCCGATAGATAAACAAGAAGAAGGGCTTGCGGCTAAATAATAACAGCCGCACGCTAGCCGCGGTTGGTCCATGGATGGGTGACCATCTTTACGTACCCAGACCACTTCGTCCCTCGAAAAGCATGTTAAGCCGTTGGTCCCAGACATTATTCATGGATCCTTAAAAGCCGTTACTGGTCGTCAGAAGCCCAAATGTCTGACAACCAGTCTTACGACCAAGAGGTATCGTATTACCCATTAGCTGGGTTGTGGAGGTCAGATAGGCAGTCGCCTTATGTAAAATACTGCTGCATCCGGTCAGACTGGAAGCCAACCCCAACATAGTTGGGAAAACGCCAGGCAGATGATGATGACATAAACAAGAAGAAAATAGTATGTTTTTTCTGTGATATATTCACGAGTTTCGTTGTAACATAAATGCACAAATAATGTAAAAGGACCAGGGGGCCTAAAAAGGACACTTTGGCAGAATCATAAAAGGATAACATTATGAATTATAATGGACTGTTGAATGATTTTTTAGATATTTTTTTTGGATGTGCTAAAATACCAATCAATCCACTCCAAAGCCAATCCCAATCTCTTTGATTATACCTACGTAGTGCAGCGAAAAAAGAAAAACACGGTCTGCCTTCGCCATATTACGATTCATAATCTTATCCTTTTATGATTCTGCCAAAGTGGCCTTTTTAGGCCCCCAGGTAGGTAATTAAACTTTTATTAGATAATTGGAATACAAAGCTATTAATAATATTAGAATATATAATAGTTTAAGTGCTAATATCTAGCTATGAAACCGGGCTATTAGCTAGGTTTAATGGCTATATAAATTCAGCAGAGATTTTGTCGGGTCGTATAATTATGGCAAGGAATATTTCATCTCCTTTCACCCGTTAGTTAGGTAGGTAGGTACATAAGGACGACTGAGAAATGATCTATATATTATAAAATACTTCAACCAAATGACATGATGGCCATTACAACTGCAGCTTATGTCAATGCAATATATATTTTTGACTTTTCCATCATCGTTATCGCTGATGATAGAATGACACTTTGTAGGTCCCCAGGTGTGGTGGTTTCAAGCAATTTCACTCTAATTAAACAGTAATTCAGTAGTGTACAGACGCCAGCACATCAAGCTACCCGAAACTGTCAAATTTTCCCAATCAACTTTGAACCTTATGCTGTAGCGATAAAGTAGCAAATCTATTAAAGAAATTTGGCCGAATTCAAGCGAAATAACGATATTACGTGCTTAAAAACTTAATTTAGTATAATGGTGGCTAGAATTTAGTCTACGGTACTTCCTTTGGGCCCCCAAAGTACCTACCTACCTAATAATATAATTATCTTGCTATTAGGACTAAGAAAATAATTTTTAGATATGACTTAGTATTACCAAACTAAATTATAAAGGTTGTCTTTTAAAATAACTAATTTAAGTTTCCATTTCTTAGCTTTTCGGATTTTCATATTTTTATTATGAAGAAATTTAATGTCAATCTTAATTTTGCTAGAGGTAACGTAAAGAAATTCAATAAATGGACATTTTTTGAGGAAGGATTTTGCTAGTCAGCCTCCCTGAAAACCGAACCCTCGTATAACATCAAACTTCTTATGACTTTTCCGCTTTTATAATTTTTCAGAGCTTGAAAACTTTTGCTGCGTTCACCTACCTACCTCCTCTAACACTATACACTTTAATACAGGTTGGTTTACCTACATGAAAAGACCACAAAGACATTGTTTTTAAATTATGTTTTGTTTTATTTTTCAGCGATGATAATAAGAGTCTGCAGGTGCTGATGATTGAATGAATGAATAATAAAAACGTTTATTCGTTCACACATGATCATTATATACCTGTGCCTAACAATTCCGTTGGCTTTTTGTTGCCGCGTACTTAAGTGCATATAAGTTAAGTATTTACAAAACTTAATATTAATTCAGTAAACAAATTGCACAATATACAATAAAAACAATTATAATTATGTACATTCATTTCTATGGGGCGACAAGAATCAATTCTATGTGCCTATTTGAAATAAATGATTTGACTTTGACTTTAGTCAATTTATGATGCAGCAATTATTGTCCTGAGCTAGAAAATTGATATTTCAAACCGAACAAATTGCAGTAGTATGACCTTACCTATCTAAATATTCGCCACTTAGGTTAAATCAAATTCCATCCCATAACGTTCTAATCGAGCCGAAATCATTACTATCTCTCTGTAACGACAAGACACACATTATAAAGACATCTATTAAGTGGCCATGTAGTTATAATTACACTTGCTTAATGTAACACGATGCCTATTATGATATTAAGCACCAAACCATTAACCCCAGCTCAGGCGTCATCGGCTTTAATTAATTAATTATTGCTAGCTTCCAGTTACACATAACATACTCCACTTACAAGATGTACCTACAGGGTCAAATTAAATAAGCTAACAAAACTCCACAGATGTGATAGGTATCGATGTCTAAACACGATAGAAAAATCGCTCACCTAGTAATATATCGGCACATCTACAAAAAATGTGAAATAGTTTTTACCCTATATGTGTTCAAAAGTGCATAATTTATAAAGTGGCATAACGGCACAACGCTAGTTTCCATATTCATCGAGAGTATTCAGTAAGTATCATTGTAATATTATTATTGTTTCCACCCGCAACCTTATTTCTGTAAAATGTGAAAAATGTAGATGTGCCAATATATTACTAGGTGAGCGAAATGATTTGATGACATTTTTTGGGGTCAACGACTGCTAGTAGTAGTACTTGAAGTATGCGTTGGAAAATTAAGGTTTTAAGAAGGAGGTATTTAAACCACAAAATGAATGTGAGAACGGAAAAAAATAAAAGAGTTTTGGGATTAAGTTTGATCCCTACGGGGAAAATTAGGTAAAGTTAGAAATGGTGAAATGAATTGTATTTTTTTTTCTTTCAGAAAAGAAAAATAAAATATTCCCGGGAGGCTCGAGCAAGATTCTGTAAGGAAGGCCTCTTTATAAAAATTCTGATGATCTTTCATGCTATAGAGATTACAATCTCTGAATTAATTTCCTCCCAATTTTTTTAAACGAAATCCTTGTTATTGACCTCAAAATGATTATTGTTTATGTACCTCAGTAACCTATTCTGACCTAACCTATCCACGAAGCACTATAAAAATTATCTGAAAACGAGGCAAAATTCTTTGAGACGAAACGACATGACACCAAATCCTTAACCTTTTAACTATACTAGGCATGGGCAGAAATAAAACCTACCACCTAAGTTCACATGTGGAAGCAATAAATATATTGAGTATTCAGTACCTATTAAATTCCTTTTACATTCGGTTTAACCGAACTTCGGCACTCGGCCGAAATTCTGTTAAAATACCGAACATTCGACACAGAAAAATATTAAAATGACTCAACTTTTCAACTAAAATAAAAAAAAAAGAACTAAACCAGCAAAATAAAATCATAATTATTGTTTGTTAGTACTTAGTCACTTATGAAATATATTCTAAGCATTTTAACAAAATGTTGACAACTGAACATTGAAATAATTATCGCCAAAAGTCACTATTTCGATTTTTTTTTTAATGTTAATTGAAACCTTAATTACCTACTGGTAAGTATTTAAAATTTACCAATGGCAGGATATGGTGCCAAAACACTAAGGATTCTGCGTTATCTGGCAGGAGTCTGTTACGTTTTTGTTTGTACATGTCACCGTATAATAAAATAAATCGACAGTTTACAATCCCGCGAGATAGTTAATAAACTAACGGTGTTCAAACTCACGCGGTGTGGTCATTCCCTAGTGAAAATGTCGAAGGTGGGCCGAACTTTGGCCGTAATTTTTTTACACCGAGTATTCGGCCAATGATCGTATTCGGCCCATCCCTAAAGTATACCTAACCATTATTTGGTACTTTCAAAGTTTCGCAGCCATGAATAGTTTTCTAAGTCTGGTGTTCCGCTCTGGGGCCTACAACCGACAGGCAATGGGAGAGAAGCGACAATCAAAAATGCTTCTCTTTTTGTTTTCATTGTTTTCGTAAAAATGTATCAATTTTGTAATTTTTTAAACAAATATCACATTTTCAATCTGTCTGCTATATTAAAACGGGCCCTGCCACTTTTGAAAAATTAGTTAGTAATAATTTGTAGTATTTCTGGAGCTCCTCTCTAACTCAAATCAAATCAAAAGTCATTTATTCAAACTAGGCTGCACTTTTTGAACATCTAAATTAAAGCGTCCCCCAAAACGCCCGACCTTCACCCACATTGCTATTAAGATTACAAATAATGTCACACAGCCATCCACCATCTTTATTTCCTCACAATGTTTATCCAGAAAATGGGAGACACGCATTCACTTTGAGTGTGGCTTAAAATTTATAGCAACAAGTATAAAGCAAAGACTACACTGCGAGCCGCTAACTTAGCTGAGCTTACAAAGCTGCGACGTCTTCTCATAGATTGAGTCACGACGCCAACACAGAGCTAAGCTAAGTGAGGTTTGTTAACTCAGCCTGCTAGCCCGATGATTACTGATAAGCTAAGTGAACTGCTATCTACCAACCTGAACTGGGCAAGCATAGTAGATAACAGACTACTCCCTCTCTTCGAGAGGAGGCCTTTATCCTAGCAGAGGGAACAGTACAGGCTGATTATTCTTATGCCTATGCTAAGTGAACTCTATTACCCTGACTTCGTTGACCTCAGGCCACGTCAAAATATCCCTGTATTCTCGTTGTCCCCGTAGGCCATGTCCCCGTTAAAGAGGACAAAGGGAATTTAATAAAAATAATTAAAATTACTTCCCGTTGTCCCAGTCATCTTAATTTTTTGTGCGGACCCAGTTATTTTGGCTCACATAATTTAGGGCGGGATTAATAAACTTTACTTATTACATGCTTTGGCTAATCACTATTCCTGCCACCGTCGTACAACTGTTGTTTGGTTAAAAATTGTCGCCTATAGCTAACTATACATTCATGTGTTCAAGTTACGCATTCTTTAATTCCTAAGCAGTAAGCAGTGTCCAATAGAGCTTTGTACAGTCCACACGTTGTTTCATTAAAATTTCAAACAAGCAAACCTCGACCTTATCACCTCAACATATGGTCCATAATCGAGCCGGATACCAGTCCTCGCTGCCGACATCGCCGGCCGCCCGAGAACAAAGAGATCGCGATAAGACGACCCAAGTACTGTGACCCAAGTGTTCGAGTTGTTTAGTGCAAAGTATTTAATTATTAAAAGTTATTCATTTCATTACGTTTGCTACGATTGAAGTTATTACATACTTACGATGGCTATGGAAGTGGAAAAAGCGTTGAATATCGTGGAAAACCTTGCACATACTTTACAGAAGACCCAGATCAATCTAAAGAAGAGCCCGAAGGCTAGATTAACCCAAAAGCATTATGTTGAAACTCGCATTAAGTGTGTAGAAGATTACTGGAGTGAATATAAACAAGCTTACGGTGAAATAATGCGAACCGTAACGAAGGAGCAGCGCGACGAAATACCTTACATAGTAAATGAAGAATATTTTGAACATGAAGAGTTGTATTTGGGTTTGATAGCGGATTTGAAGGACTTGTTGGGTTCTCAACCAGTTGGCGTTAGTGGATCGTTGCCTATACCTGGTGAGACTCAACAGGCACGAGTGGTTTTGCCAAAAATACAGCTACCTACGTACAGTGGACAATATGAAGAGTGGTTATCGTTCCATGATTTATTTAATACACTTGTGCATAAGAACGAGTCATTAAGTAATGTACAAAAACTGCATTATTTAAAAACAAGTCTTACTGGAGAAGCGGCATCGATATTAAAACATATACAAGTGACAGATTCGAACTACGATCAAGCATGGAACATTCTAAAAGCAAGGTATGGCAACAAACGTATGAATGTCGACGCAGTTATGAAAAGATTCTTTTCTCTGAAAAAAATGAATGTGTGTAATTCCAGTTCTATCAAGAATTTACTGGATACAACATTTGAATGTTTACATCAATTTAAAAATATGAATGTGCAGACTGATAAGTGGGATCCTTTGATAATATTCGTCATAGTGCAAAAATTAGACTGTGAAACCCACAAAGATTGGGAAGACTATGTGAGCAGCAATTGTGAGGAACCTGACAGCCTCCCCTCCCTCGATATGTTTCGTAAATTCCTGGAATGCAGATTTCGTACGTTGGAACTTACAGAACCAGCAAAACAAAAGGCAAGTGCAGTTCATGTTCGAGAAAAGTCATTTCACGCAGCAACTAATGTGGAGAATAGTAAAACATGTCAAATGTGTAAAGAAAACCACACACTTAGTCATTGTAAGGAGTTTGGAAAACAATCACCAACACAAAGAAGCGAGTTTATAAAAATCAACAATTTGTGCTTCAACTGCTTTGCACCCGGACACTCTGTAAGGCATTGTCGCATACCAACAAGCTGTAGAATATGCAAAAGACGTCACCATTCACTTCTCCATGAAAATAAAGAAGATAACACAATAAAACCAATCACAACGGGCAACACTGAGAACAAACAAACAAAACAACCCGAAGTGACACTACATACCAACGTGGAGAAGATTGAAGAAACAGAGAAGGACATTACAATGGTGACATCGCACGTTTCTACGAAACAAAGCACATCATTGCTGGCAACGGCAATCGTAAAAGTGAGAAGTGAAGACAATCACACAACGATATTACGAGCTTTAATCGACCAAGGCTCACAAGCAAGTTTTATCAGCGAACGAGCGGCTCAACAACTCATGGCCAAGCGATATCCTATCAAAGGTACAGTTGTAGGTGTGGGATCAACGCGAGAACATATCAAACAAGTAGTTCAGATCAATGTAGAATCAAGATGTGAAGATTTCAACTTGGAGGTTAGAACTTATGTCATGTCGAAACCACTGACTACTAAAATACCATCCCGCACAATTGACACAAGCTATTGGCCTCATCTAGAAGGATTAGTCCTGGCTGATCCTAACTACTGTCAGCCAGGGTCTATTGACTTGCTTCTGGGTGTCGACGTGTATGCACAAATTGTACAGAGCCAGTTAATCAAAGGTCCGCCAGGGTCACCATGTGCGCATAAAACAAACCTTGGCTGGATTTTGTTCGGAAAGGTAGAAGATAGAAGACAACAAACAGAGTCGGTTCTTGTTATGCATCATCAAATCATTGGTGAAGATTTATTGAAAACACTCTGGGAGATAGAACCAGATTTAAAGAGGACACACACAAAAGAAGAAAGCCAATGTGAAAGCTTCTATGAAAATACACACAGAAGAAACAGCAATGGACAATACGTTGTGAAACTCCCATTTCGCATCAATGAACCAAAAGCAGCGGATGGGAACACGAGACAAATTGCAATAAATCGCTTAATTACACAAGAAAGGAAACTTCAAAAAGAACCTGAACTGAGAGAAGAATATGACAAGGTACTAGAAGAATATTTAACAATGGGACACATGGAAGAAGTTCCGAAAGATGAAATAAACAACCGGTGTGTTTACCTACCACATCACGCCGTAGTACGAAGAGATAAAGAGACCACGAAAATCAGAGTCGTATTTGATGCGTCATGCAAAGGAAACAATGGCATATCTTTGAACGACGAGCTCATGACTGGTCCGGTTTTACAAGAAGATATGCGAAGTATAATAATGAGATGGCGCATGCATAAGGTGTGTTTCGCAAGTGACGTCATCAAAATGTATAGAATGGTACTTATTTATTTATTTATTATTTATTAAAACTTTATGCACATAATGTACAAAGGCGGACTTAATGCCTTGGGCATTTTCTACCAGTCTACCTTAGGGTGATGCAGAGACAAAACAGTAGGTGCAACAGAACAGAAAAATTTGAGGAATAAAATATAATAATAAATACTTATATACATACATACAACAAATTATACAAAGTGAGGAAAGATAAAAAAATAAAAAAAACATAGGTGGAGAAAACCAACAAATTAATTATGAGACAAGTCTGCCAACTCCTTATGGATGTGTTCCCGAGCTTTTATTTTAAATGTGAGCCGACTGGTTGCCATCCTGATATTCAGAGGGAGCGCATTCCAAAGGAAAACCGCCTGGACAGGAAAAGAAGATTTAAGAAAGCCAGAGCGGTGAGTAGGACATCGTAGAAGACGATTATTGGAAGAACGAAGATTCTTGATGTGCGCAGAGCATAAATATTGGAAGTGAGAAGTAAGATAAGAAGGAGAAGTGGGTTTGTCTAGAAGAGAAAACAAAGTTGTCAAAGCTCTTAACGCTCTGCGCTGTCTGATGGGTAACCATTTTAAGCGTAACCGGTGCGCGGACACATGATCGTACTTACGGAGATTAAATACGAATCGAATGCAGTTATTTAGAAGTCGGTCAAGTTTATTGAGGAGATCTGCATTCAGGTCGTAGTAACACACATCACCATAGTCAAGAATAGGAAAGATAAGGGACTGAACTAACATTACCTTTATATGGGATGGGAGAATGTTTTTCATACGATAGAGCGACCGCAACGTACCGGTGACTCTCTTGCTCACAATCGCGACCTGCTTACGCCAGTCAAGGCAGGTGTCAACATACAAACCCAGATCCTTGACGTCAGAGCTAAACGGAATCACTTTGCCGTCAAAGGTGACCGGCGGTACCGTTAAATCATTCAGCCTTCTCAAGCTATGGGAGCTCCCAACGATGATAGCCTGGCACTTGGTTGGGTTAACGACTACCCCGAAGCGATCAGACCAGTTTTTCACCACAGCTAGATCCCGGTTTAGCTCCTCAATCGCATCAGATAAGTTGTCAACACCCGCCTGACTGTACAGCTGCAAGTCATCAGCGTAGAGATGATACGCACACTGAAGCTGGGTAGTAATAAGATCTATAAAAATAGAGAACAAAAGTGGAGATAAAATACCGCCTTGAGGGACGCCAGCATCAAGATTACACCAGTTGGAAGAAGAGTTTCCCACAAGAACCGACTGCTGACGCCCCCGAAGATAGGATGAAAACCAATGCAAAACCTCAGGAGAGACCATAAGATAGGAGAGGATGGATAAAAGGACTTCGTGACTGACGGTATTGAAAGCATTCGAAAAATCTATCAGCACTAAAACGGAAACTTTAGTGTCTTCCATACCCCTCCTTATATCGTCAGTCACTTTAAGGAGAGCTGAGACGGTACTGTGGCCGGGCCTGAACCCGGATTGGAATGGACTAATGAGGGAGTTATGGTGAATAAAGTGGGAGAATTGCTTATGGACACAGGCCTCGAGCACTTTAGATAAAAAGGGAAGGATGGAAATCGGACGAAAGTGACTGGGAAGAGTGGGATTAGGAATTTTAGGTAGTGGTCGCACATGGGCTTTCCGCCAGAGCGAAGGGAAGTCACCAGAGTGAAGGGAGAAGTTAACGATATGGGAGATTGCAGGAAGGAGCTGTTCAAGAGCCGTCACTATCATGTGGCGACTAATGTTATCACAGCCCACGGCTTTAGATTTAATGGAGAGGATAATCTTCTTGATCTCTTCCGGGTCGACCGGGGTGAAGGCAAAAGGGGTGATATTGGGTCGCGTCAGACCAGCAAGATAGTCAATAGTTTGACATTTGGTTAGACTATCAAGAGTGGGAACAGTGGCAAAATGGCGATTTAGATCGTCCAAACCAAATGTATTAGGAGGGTCTGAATGTCGCGATCTACCGATACCTAGAGTTCCAAGGAACTTCCAGATATCAGCCGGAGAAGAAGAAGTGATATTATGAATAATGTGGCGGCGTTTAGCGTTACGTATCATCTGATTACAACGATTGCGAGCAGTTTTGAAGAGGATCCAATTATCCTCCGACCTATCCTTTCTAAACTTCCGGAACGCGCGGTCCCGTCGTCGCATTGCCATTTGAACTCCCCTATTCATCCATGGCGCAGGCGGGCGCTTCAGCTTGACTTTCCTGATAGGAGCGTGGGTGTCATACAACTTGACTACAGCTGAATTAAAAACATTAACTTTGTCGTCAACTGAGGCGGCTTCCTCCAAGGGTCTCCAGTCAATATTAGAAGCATCTTGTATTAGCTTTTCAGCATTCATCCGCGCAAAGGCTCGCCTGTACTGGAATGTAGGTTTGGGTTTAGGAGGTTTAAGGACATAAGACAGGAAAATAAGGTCATGATGTGAGAAACCAGGAGCGAAGTGTTGACCATGTGAGGAGACTAAGGAAGGATTAGAGATGAGGATTAGGTCGAGCCAAGTATCATCACCGACAGTGTTGTGATGTGTAGGTTGGAGAGGCAACACGTGCAAACTAGCTGACTCGACCAGATGTAGGAGTTTAGAGGATCGAGGGGAGTTATGGGCAAGGAGGTTGGTATTGAAATCCCCCATGACAATGTGATGTGCATACTCCGAACCCAAAGACTCTAGGACCGATTCGAAATCGATGAAGTAATCAAGGCAAGGGGGACAATATACAACTCCAATAACGATTTTAGCTCCTTTGACACAAACCTCAAGAAAAAGAAACTCAGCCGAATTATTAGAGGAAGAAGTAGCGAGAATTTTAAATGGAAAATCAGCACGAAGGTATACTGCTACACCACCTCCTCTCTTACCAATACGATCATTCCGTAGAAGAACGAATCCTGGTAGAGAGTAAGTGGTGGATGGTAGTTCAGGCTTTAGCCAGGTCTCGGAAATCAGGACGGCATGGACGTTGTTGTTCGTAAAGGTATCATACAGTTCATTGTAGTGGCTTGGGATACTCTGGGCATTAATGTGACAAACGTTTAACAGCCGATCAAGGTTTTGGTTGAAAGTTTCACGTAAAATATCGCCAAGAGTGTCTACAACGGAACAAAAACTATCATTATCAGAAGTGGCAGCTGATTCGTTGGCAGAAAAAAAAGATTCATTATCAAAAAGAGTTGTCATAGATATAAATAAAATAAATACAGCAAAATAAAATTAAATAAAAACACTACACAAATAAGAGAACTACACGAAAATCTAGTACGGCGTTTGCATCTCTGCACCACCCGCCAGCTAACATCATTTAAAAAAAACAAGAGCAGAAAAAGTAATGACAATGAATAAACTATGAGATAAAAATAAAATAACAATCGCATAATCGATTCAAAAGTAGTCAAAGAGTAAGGACAAAAAAGCTTATTATGGTATTCGGAACGCACCCCCACAACAAATTTTTGTGAAACGTATCCGATCATAAAAACGTCATTGAAATAATACAATGTCAGATTTGTCAATCACGACAATTTAGCATGAGTGACATAATGACATTTGAAATGTAAATAAAGACAACTTGTTGAGGGTAAATTAACTAATTAAATACCATGCTAAACTTATAAAATGTTATCACAGAGACGTGTGACGTAAACAACATCAGTGATTACAAACCCAAAGTTCAAACTATAAACATATTAATTAAAAACAGTGAAAGATGACAATTTCTAATGGTAAGTAAGTAAATCCTACCCTACGTAGGACTGTCTATGCTGTAAGTTAATAATAGAATAATATTACCATCATTTATCATCAAGGCATTCCGTTTTTCAGGCTATCACCCACACTTATGGGTAAGAAGGATACAGATTACCATAGAATATTATGGCGTGGGAGCGTCAGACCCAACCTTGAGCCAAACCACCAACCACCTGAAGTCAAGGACTACAGACTGAAAACAGTTACGTTTGGTACAGCATCTGCGCCTTATCTTGCCATAAAAACGTTAATTAAAGTAGCAGAAGATGAAGGTGAACCATATCCTGAAGCTGCCAAAATCATACGCGAAGACTTCTATGTTGATGATCTGACTTCAGGCTGCGATACAACAGAAGAAGCAATACGTGTTAGTAAGCAAATCATTACCATTCTGAAACGAGGAGGGTTTGAACTTCAAAAATGGGCGTCTAATGACACCGAGTTTCTTAAATCTATAGATGCCCACAAGGTTACTACAAATGCTAACCTAGACTTGAAACTAGACGGCACCATAAAGGCTCTTGGTCTGTCTTGGAATCTCGGAAGAGACGAGTTTCATTACCAATTACAACTAGAACCTATATCATCAGATCATATAACAAAGAGAACTATTCTGTCAGATTTACAAAAATTATATTTGATCCACTAGGATGGATAGCACCAGTTATTGTAACAGCAAAAATTCTAGTACAAAGATTGTGGTTAGAAGGAGTTGGATGGGACCAAGAAATAAGCAATGAACTGAAAGAACAATGGAAGTTCATTAGAAAGGATTTAGAAAATGTCAACAAATTAAGAATCAGACGTTGGTTGAACACCATTAGCACTGAAAAGGAACGAATAACGTTACATGGGTTCTGCGATGCGTCTGAAAGGGCAAATGCAGCTGTGGTTTATTGCCGTGTACAAACGAGCGACGGTGAGATAAAGATAAATCTTATCGCATCAAGAACAAGGGTAGCTCCTGTCAAGACCATTACGCTACCACGACTAGAACTGAGTGGAGCTACACTACTAGCTAAATTGTTAACCAAAGTCAGTCAAGCTATGAGAATTCCTTCAGAAAATGTGTTCGCATGGACTGACTCAACTATAGTTTTAGCGTGGCTGTGTGGAGAACCAAACCGATGGAAGCCATTTGTCGCAAACCGGGTAGTAGAGATAATAGAAAACAAAGGCAGTAGCCAATGGTTCCATGTGCAGTCGGCACATAACCCAGCCGATATATGTAGCATCAAGAGGATCATCTTTATCAGAATTACAACAGAAAACATTGTGGTGGAACGGTCCTGCCTGGCTTGTAGAGGAAAATATCGAGTTCACAAGACCATTAAGGTCAACCACAGATTTAGAAAGAAAGAAACCCATACAGTCATATGTGAATGTAACAGAAGGAGAAGAGAAATTCATAAAATTTGAAGAATATGATACACTTAGTGAGTTATTAAGAGTAGTACATTGCAAAAGAGTTTTAAAAATACCTGAATTTAAATCATTATTGTTAGTTTTATAGTAATTTGAGTAATGTTTTGTTCAAGCTCTGAGTTTCAAAATTCAAACTCCTAGCTTTTAGTTTTAATTATATAATTTGTTACTTACATTGTAGTTAGTTAGTGTAAGGTAGCATGATGTCACTGTTATGTTAGAAAAGGCCTTTAAGCCCTTTTGGTGGGCGGTATGTTTGGTTAAAAATTGTCGCCTATAGCTAACTATACATTCATGTGTTCAAGTTACGCATTCTTTAATTCCTAAGCAGTAAGCAGTGTCCAATAGAGCTTTGTACAGTCCACACGTTGTTTCATTAAAATTTCAAACAAGCAAACCTCGACCTTATCACCTCAACAACTGTCAAACTACAAATACAAACAGCACCCTAATTGCGGAACACACAATCACATTTTGAAGGATATTGCTCCATTTGTTCAAAAAAATTGCCTGCGTGAACAACGCAATTAATGTTGTTGAACTGTTAAAATAAAATCCATTGCTATGGTTAGTGTGTTACGCAATTACCCTGCCGTACGTAGTAGTAGTACGTAGTAGTAGTAGTACATGCTAAGAAACGTTTATCAATCTTGGCGTTACATGCTAAGCTACGTCGGCTAAGCTAAGCTAAGTTAGCCTCGCTCAGTGTAGCCCACTCTTAAGACATAGAACGTCGGCGCCCGTTCATTTCAAGTTAGATGAGTTCCTTGAGAGTTCACTTTAAATAGAATTAAGTATTCATCTCGCGTGATTTAGCTAAAAGCGTAAAACATTAATTTATTAACTCTTCTGCTTTGTGGGGTGTATAAGGGTAGCGTGGTGTTCGTTATCGTAATTAAATTAGAGTAGGTATCAGGTAATGTATTTGAGAATGAAATGTCGCTGAAAACCAACACTCAGGCCCTGTCTCGCATAGGGTTTTAGCTTATGCTGAGCGATGGCAGTTTTGCGTGGATGTAGCGCATTGTTTTCCCCCCAACCTGTTCATTATTTTTTGTGTTCTTTCTCTGTAATATTACCGCAAATAAACATATTATCTTTTTCTAAGGTTTTATTATTATTAAGTTTAATTTAACTTGCACTGTTCTTATGTAAGTAAGTATGTATGTAAGTTGTCCGTCAAAATTTGCAAACCATTTTTCGACCATTTGTTGGTATCCGATTGAGCTGAAATTTTGCATACACTACTACACTATACACTATTTTTGAGAAAATAGTGTTACTGCTAAATTAGACCGATGTTAAATTTTTCATAGAAACAGAGATTTCCAGTTATCTTTTTATAAATAAGACATTTCAAAAATGTTTTTAAGTACCTTTTTAGACCTTTGTATCTTGCTTATACGTATGAAGTTTCATTAAAATCGGATCATTCATTTCGTAAAACAAGGGCTTGAAAGATTGTATGAAATGCTGTACGACGTAAACGCTCTTAATATGGGTATCAAATGAAAGGGCTTCAAGAGTAGAAAACGATTAAGTTAGTAACATTACACTAAATTCAATATGGCCGCCACTCCAAGAAAGCTGATTACATTTTTTTTTACAATCTCAATAATATGGGTATCAAAATGAAAGGACTTGAAGAGTAGAAAACGATACATTTAGTAACATCACTCCAAATTAATTTTGGCCCGCTCCAAGATGGCAGATTACATTTTTTTTTCAATCCCCTTAATATTGGTATCAAGTTAAAGTACCTACTTGAGGAGTAGAAAACGATACGTGAACAATCAAAACGATTAATTAAATTAAAATATACAACAAACAGGTGGTTATATTTATAAGAACTAAATACCATCAGTGGTATAAATAATGTAAATGGTGTAATTAATGTCAATAATGTAAATAGTGTAAATAATGCTAATAGGGTAAATAATGTTAATGGTGTAAATCAATAAAATAATGTCAATAAATTAATAAGAAATGGTAAAAAAAAGATGTTAATAATAAACCGTCAAGACCAAAAAGTAAAAAATAAAATGAAAATATTTTTGTTTAAACAAGCTTTTATTTAAATATACATAATTAATATACATTTATATTTTAAAAGCATGAGGCACTGATGTACGGTATCCATTATACAGGCATGTACCTACTAGGTACACATTATCAGTGCCTCAAGCGTTTCAAATTAATATATGTATGTATATTTTAAAATGTCACTTAAATTATTATTTTTATTTTTAGTTCGCGATGTGTTTCTTTTTTATTAGGTTACGTTTTTATTTAAATAAAAGCTAAAAACTTAAAATTAACATACAAATGTCATAATACCACACGCTGTTTGGAATAAAAGGTTTATTATCATGTAATTTTAAAATGAAGTGCATATATTAGCTGTTTTACGTGCAACATAAATAATTATTCTACTAGGTAGAACCTAGTAGATTAATGTGGAATAATTAATTAATTAATATAACATAATATCCTGCCTGTATTCCCCGTAGGTTTATGCAAGATTAAATATTTTTTGTATAAAACAGCATAAAAGTCGAAAGTGAAATCATTGGTTAAAATCCATGTCTCCAATCACCAAGTAATTCATCCATTGAAATCACACATCAACGACTATTAGATGAACATTCAACAAGTTTTGCCACCTATTCACACTATTACAAGCATTACAATTATAATATGTAGATGTCAATTTCAACTCACATTAACTATAATTATCACCTTGACATGTCATACAGATTGCTATGTTCATTAACATTATCACATTGGCAAAATATTATATAACCGGGTGAAATTATAGCATGTCGAATTATTTACGCCAAGTAGGAGGTGCTCTAGGTACGGTACGAAAAAATATCGCTCTATAGTACACTAAAATATTGAATAAGAAATGCAATGAACTAACGCAATGAATTAACACTGAATATTAAGTATAAGATGCAAGAAAAAGGGGCCAAGCGCGAGAAATAAAAACAGGTAAACATTTGGAAACTATGTATTTGCAACGGTACCAACTTTTAGAATGCGAACTCTTAACCATACTTAAAACCTTGTTATAAGTATGTATTTCTTTGATGACATCAAAAATATAACGTATTGTTATTATAGAATGTGACTAAGTCCAATGTTATCAACGTTTTCGTAAGGTAATCGTACAAAGCACCCGCGATATTGATAGTTTAAAAGGCTCATTTGTCCCAGGACAGCCATCAGTCATCGTAATGGAGCCGTTTACTAAGTAATTATAGCACCCGGAGGGTCTGAAGCGAAATGTATTGTACGTAGACATTCATCTATTTTCATTATTAGGTTTCTTGAAGATAAGTACCTTAATGGTTTTGTGGTGGTTAGGGAAATCAGAAATAAGTAGGTAAGTACAAGGATTGCACTGTAGGAAGATTGGCACACGAGTTATAGTAAGCTTATAGAGGATGAGAAACAGGGTGTAAACTTCATTCAACCTCAATAGAAGAAGATCCTCCGACCAGACGGGTGTTGTCTCTGGCGGGCAACTGCCTGATGATTCATTTCGGGCCGTTGTATCTATGCTAGTTGCGCGGTAACAAACTCTGCTTGCGAGATGCAGAATTTTTGCGTGACGTCATTCAGTATGATGCGTTGTTCTCATGTGGCGTTGTAGATATCGCTACAAGCTTATTATCCAACAGGGGGATGATCCAGATTCAAAATAGTGCTGAACTTGTCAAGGCAAAAGATAAAAAAAAAACACTTGAGGGGCAATTCTCGTATTTTAACGAGCGTTCGCATTCAAAACTTAGTCTCATTTATTTTTAAAAAAGCCTGGAATCTCTAGGTATATTTTTGACATTGAGTGTCGCTGAGGTAAGATGAGATTGCGACTGGAATTTTAGCACTTTTTTTAAAGTACGACATTAGTCGGATCTTTCGTAGACTTTCCTTCTTTTTTGCCATTAAAATGTATTAGATTTCTCGTAATGATTTTTATGTGGAAGTTGACATGTGTTTGTGTGTTAAATATTCTATGGAATTCGTACAATATCTATTTTCATGCAACAACAACATGAAAGAATACACCATCACCAAAACATTCCTTCTACCACTTTTGGATCAGGATATTCCTATCAAAATGTTCCATTCGCCACACCTGTTTCTCCCTACTTCTATAAACAATAAACCCCATGCCTACCATTCCATTATCCATAAAGCCTTCAAACAGGATATTTGTAGCCATCAAACGGCGTGAGTGGATCTCTCGACTACAGATCAACCTGGCATAACAAAACCTGGCTTACAGTCTATATTATCGGGTACTTTTCAAGCTTTCCCTTTATCCTTTTGTGAATCAATAGATTTTAAATAGATACTTGGTATTTGATTTTTGCTACAACAATACTAACACGTGT
This sequence comes from Luperina testacea, assembly GCA_927399505.1. NCBI lineage: Eukaryota > Metazoa > Arthropoda > Insecta > Lepidoptera > Noctuidae > Luperina > Luperina testacea. The sequence continues at coordinate 16,862,588 of OV656764.1, forward strand.
TTCTGTAACAAATCAGTATATTTTATGAAGTGACATTCAAACAAAATCACTTTCGCGCCCAACTTCGCATAGAAAAGTTAATAAAAATGGAAATGTTAGCACACTCACTTTTATTTTCACTTTAGTCTGGTTTCTGTTTATGAATATAAAATAAGACTCAATAAGGCACCGCTCCCGTAACCGACGAGGAAGCGAATAACCATTGACTAATACCTACCTATTTTAGCTCTCGCTCAAGAAGCTTACAATAGACTTAGGTCCCGTGTCAGTAAAAGAGATTTGACTGTATACACTGCCGGCGAGAATGCTCTCTCCTCTAGTTTATTACACCAACAACAGCTATCCAAGAAAATACTCGCTCAGTCCTCAGCGACACTCGCTTGGCGGACAGAACAGTCACTGAGAGACTCGCTTGATACATATGCTTACATGCAGGTGACTGGTGGTTAAGCAGTGGACGTCTTTCGGCTGAAATGATGAAGTGACTGGTCAGTCATTCTACTCGTCGCTTTCGCTCACTTGCTCACAGTCCAGCGATAAAACTATCCAAACTAAACACTCACAGCTCGTTGCTCGCCTACTAGTTTCTAGTTGCTAGCTCTACATGATTTTCGCTAATCGTCGGTGGTGGGACAAGTGCCTAATGCAAATTATCTTTTAAAAGCGTAATGGAATCCATAGAAATATTTAAGTGTCGTTATACACTTCAAAGTATAAAGTATAATGGCTGATGTTTATTAAAACTCGAAATGTCATAAAGCTACTTATTTTTTTTTAACAGTAATGTCATCTTTTATCCCGTGTACATAACATGTGTAAGTAATACACACATTAAAAGTTCATGATGTTTTATGACAAATACGCTAGTATTTGTGGAAGCCATGATATTATCTTTATGGTTTTTTAATATCTTATACATTTCCCATACACATAACAATACCTATACAAATTATAAACATAAGGAAAAACTTCCAAGCCATTTTTCAAATACTGCATCAGTTTCAAACCAAAAGTTATATATAACTTTCATAATATGGTTTGAAACTGTAAAAAAGCTTATTTTTTAATTCTATAGAATTAAAAAACTTACAAACTCTTCAAAAATCACTTGAGAAAATTAAATAAATTCCCTAAAAGTGCGTCTTGATTTAATTTCCACGCACATTGTAAAAAGCGTCAAGTCGATCACAAGATTTCTCTTCTCCCATCCATTCGAATCGTTTACTTCAAAATACAGTAAAGAAATAAACCGGTGACTTATTCAGGAGTTAATCTTCCTTCGTAAGCCGTAATTTCCGATGTCATTCCTCCCCAAAATAGGGGGCGAAAGAGACATAAACATAATGTTTGTTGATTTTAATGTTCCCCTTCGCTTGTTTATTGGAATTAAGAAAGTTAAATTAAAATATCGGGGAAGTTTCACGAGTATGATTGGATTAGTGGCGACGGTGAATGTGTGTCAACAGGGTTATTAGAATTCATAATGTTTTGACTCTACCTACACAAAACGTATTGGAACACTACTGTTTGCATGCGTAATAACAACATCTACGCTAGTATGTAGGGAGTAATCATAGAACCTACTGGTCCAATTCCGAAAATAGTCAATAGTAAGTTTCTATAATTGTTACAACTTTGACTTTTGTGTTGATTCGCTTATTCTAAAGTTTATATTTCTGCGTGGGATTAAAGGTCTTGTGAACAGCTGATATCACATCTTCCAACATCATTTATTAGTATTTCTATTTCTAAACTGACCTTTACAATTGGTGTGGGTGGAATTAATGGTACGTCACACCTGAAGGCGAACTCGTGATTAAGAACTTCAAAATCTAGTCACAATCTCATCTCAGCGACACTCAATGTCAAAAATGTAGGAAAATTAAAGGTATTTATGACAGATTGAGCCTGAGATCAGACTGTGAACTTTCTTAAAATTACCCCGTACGTTCTTAAATTATGAGAATTGTTTGAACTGATGTTTTTCGCTAACAAAGTACCACCTAAATAAACTGTGAACTGTCAGAATACTTATATTTTTTAGGGTTCCGTACCCAAAGGGTAAAAATGGGACCCTATTATTAAGACTGCACTGTCCGTCTGTCTGTCTGTCACCAGGCTGTATCTCATGAACCGTGATAGCTAGACAGTTGAAATTTGAAATGTTCACAGATGATCAATCAATCAATAGTCTTTATTTGTAAACATAGGATGATGTATTTCTATTGCCACTATAACAACAAATACTAAAAACCGAATAAAATAAATATTTAAGGGGGGCTACCATACAACATACATGTATTTTTTCGGCTTTTTAGCCTTGTGGTACGGAACCCTTCGTATGCGAGTCCGACTCGCATTTGGCCAATTTTTAATTATTTTATTTTACAAGGACGGTTCGAAAGGCTGATGTTAAATGTTAATGTGACATCACTTTGCACTCTATGTTCATATTAACGTTACATTGTCATGTGACAGGTACCTACTTATCATTTACATTAGCTATGTGAGAATAAAAAAGTTCGGAACATTACACATACCTTTTTGTCATTAAAATAATAATATGGATTCATGATCAACAGTTTCAATGTGTATAATATCCTATACACTTTCTAATAATGTAGTCCATTAATCTTTACAGTCGTCCACTGCTGGACATAGTCCTCGCCCAAGCATCGCCACATCGACCGTTTCTGTACTCCCCGCATCCAGCCAGATTAATGAAGCATTCACAACCCCAAGATCATTGGTTCACCTTCAACCAACGTCGCCGTCCAACGCGGCGCCTTCCGGTACGCGATCGCCACTTCAGAACGTTTCGGCCCCATTGGCTATCTGTTCTACGAGCAATGGGCTCTACGCACTACCACTTGAATTTGGCAATTCTTCGGGCTATGACGGTTAGCTTGGTTAGTTGACATATTATTGTGTGATACTTCCTGGCCGCGCTACAGTGGAAAATTAAAGAAACACGTTTCTAGATAAATTGTACCCTTTATGTACTTTAGTACATGTAGTGAAAAAAAATAAAGCACATAAAGGGTACAATGTATCTGGAAAATTGGTTCTTTAATTTTCCACTGTGGCGCGGCCAGGAAGTATCACACGACATATTCTGCGAATATGGTATGTTTATTACATATAAGTTTGCAATGTTTTAGCGGCGCAACTTAAAAAAAGCTCGCAATTGCGAGTTGGAATCGCACATGAAGGGTTCCGTACTACCGTACAATATTTAACACTTCATATTTTTCGGTTCAAAAGGTACACCCCTGTGACAGACAGACGGCCAGCGAAACTTTAGCTATAGGTTCCCGTCAGCAGCCTTTGGGTACGGAACCCTAAAAACAGACTTTTAAAAGAAGTCTACAATCTTTGAAAGTACGCACTCATTTGTTTAACATACACCGACTTCCGGAACCAACACAATCTTAGCCTGAAATCATCATTAATAAACGGAATTAGTTCAAAAACGATTAAAACATTAACCATTAATTTAAGTTAAATGCCTTTCAAGTGATAAGTGTAACATTAACTATCAGGCGACCCACCTAATTGCCCACAATTTATTTAAATATCTGAAATTAAATTACGAGGGACAATGGGACGGAGCTATTAAGTCAAAAGATTGTTACAAAAACATTTAAAACAGAACGGCTGGAAGATCAAGATGAAAGGTTTAGAATTACAAAAATTTTGAGACTTTCTCTGTTCATAAATATTATGGTTTTAAATTCTAGCTTCGAGTAACCTCAGCCTTTCCTAAAAATAATCAAAACTCGACTTCAGAAAGTCTGTAATATTTAGAAATCTGACCAGCATCCGGTCCATTCTGTAAAAATCTCATCGCGAAAACTTAGGTGAAGTGAGCTTGAGGTGAGAGCCGCTATATTCTGTAAAAATCTCACCGTGAAAACTTAGGTGAAGTGAGCTTGAGGTGAGAGTCGGTCTATTCTGTAAAAATCTCACCGTGACAACATAGGTGAACTGAGCTTGAGGTGAGAGCCGGTTTATTCTGTAAAAATCTCACCGTGAAAACTTAGCTGAAGTGAGCTTGAGGTGAGAGCCGGTCTATTCTGCAAAAATTTCACCGTAAAAACTTAAGGGAAGTGAGCTTGAGGTGAGAACCGGTCTATTCAGTAAAAATCTCATCGTGAAAACTTAGGTGAAGTGAGCTTGAATTATTTCTTATGTTAATAGGAGAACACAAGAACGTAATTACTTAAAAATGATTAAATTCGACTTTGTAATTCCGGTTACCCATTTGAATTTCACACTCTAATATGAAATGTTTAAATGCAATATCATCATCGAACCTTTTTGCTCTCCCCTAAAAGTCATGAGACAGGACATAATCCCTGGACTTGTCAGAAATAAGCTATTTAGCGGCCATTGTATGATTTGTTTCAAAAGGATCTAATGAAAATGTAAACAAATGGACCAAAAAACCTACCTGTTTATGCCGTTTACAACCTAAGTGCTTTAATTTGATTATTTGAATATTTAAACTCGAAATTCTAATTTTAAATCACCTTACAGATGTGATGAGACTCAAATGTCAATTGAGGTTTAACCTTAATTTCGGTCGATGATTTTTCAATAACAATTCAATAATATTATTCATACAATAATTATTTGTAATATATTATGTACGTTGACACCTTCGAAATATAGATGGATGTGTTACTAATTCCATTTAGAAAGTGATTGCGTAAGAATTTAAACCTGAATAGGGTTAGTTTATACTTTTATCAAAATTTTTTGGAATAGATATTACGTCTGACGTACGCTGGACGTAGCTCCGATTATATTGCTGGCTGAAAAATCATTTTTCCACTGCATGAGCTTTATACAAATCCATACATTATAAATTCGAAAGTAACTCTCTCAGTCTGTCTGTCTATCTGTCTGTCTGTCTGTATGTTACCTTTTCACGCCTAAACCACTGAACGGCTTTCGATAAAATTTGGCAGAGAGATAGATTGCATCCCGGGGAAGGACATAGGATAGTTTTTATCCCGATATTCCCACGGGATGGACACTTATGCGGGTGAAACCGCGGGGCGCTGCTAGTTGTCTATATTTGTGCTAAAAAACAAAAGAAGAAGAAGAAAGTAAAGCGTAGGCCTACATTACTAGAAATTACTACTTAGTTCAAGAACATTACCAAAGACTAGCATCACTAATAAATATCAGAAAGAAAAAGTTGTAAGTATCACATGAATGTTCAAAGGAGGCTGAACATTCTTATCGAGAACGTACTTTAACAACTTGTTGAACAAAGTTATCTCATTAGGAGGAAAGTTCCATTAATTCACTAGATATACTCGTAGGACCTGCCTTCTTACGGACGCAACAAAGTAATTGATGTTGGGTGTACGACTGAATGTGTACCTACTTAGCTAGTTTCTTGTGTCTTACTATGTGTGTGTGTGTGATGATCCATCAAAAATATTGCAACGCAAATACGTCATAATGGACGAAGAATTCTCTAATTTACAATATATACTCTCTAGTATTCTGAATGCCAATAGAATAAACACTCGTTCGCGGTCCCCGACCACCGGACAATATTTAACACGACATATTTTTGGTTCAAAAGATACAGCCCTGTGACAGACGGACGGACAGCAGAGCCTTAGAAATAGGATCCCGTCGGTACCCTTTGGATACAGAAACCTAAAAAAACTGTAGTGTAATGGGCAACAAATTATAATACCCATCTGGTTAATCTGAACAATTGATTCCACATTAGCATTGTTAAAACAAATGTTTACAGGAACGTTTATGACCAGCTTTTTTTTTAAGCATTTTCGCTTGAGCGCTGGATGCGGCTAAACGCAGTGAAGTAGCATACATGCGTTCTGGTGTCGGATTATCCTAAAATCTATGTTTTATTATATTTGTTTTGTTTACTAACATAAGCTCTTAAGTATTTTCGTGTTACTAACAATTTATATGGAGAAATCTGAAATAAATTATTATTATTATTTTAGATTTTAAAGCAATTCATGTCATTCAGCTTTCGAAACCATCATCATTATTTGCCTAGTATTTTCTCAACTGTATTGGGGTCGGCTTCCAGTCTAACCGGATGCAGCTAAATACCAGTACTTTCCCAGTTACTGGATACCCGATACCTTGATAAGACTGGTTGACGGCAAGACTATCTTCAATTGACCCGTGCGGCTGTCGTAGCTTATTTTTTCAGCTTTCAGATTTCTAAACCATAAAACGTATATTTTCAGATTATAAAAACCTTTTCTATGTATAATTTTTGTACGTGACAGCATAATTCAATGTTACAGCACCTTAAAATTGTATGTAGAGCTTTCTTTAAAGCGGAGGAGCGTGACAACCATACATTTCGTAAAGAAAGTGGTAATTTTGCGAAATTGGCGGAGCCCCGTAGACATGACACACCCGCGTAGACTCCAATAAATTATGTGTAAATTGTATTGTAAACACCGCCCCTGGGAGCGATTTAATAGAATAAAATTTACATATCGTTATGTAAACTGGATTTGAGTGGAGTCTCCTTCGTCATTCACGTATTAAGAGGTAATATCGAGTAGGAGTGGAAGTACGTCATAGTCTCGAGAAATAAAAATGTGTCGTTATTTTCTTTCAGTAAAAGGAAATCTGATAATGTTGCTAAGTGTTTATCGATTACATTCAATTAGCCAGTGGGACGGATAAGGGTTACGAGGTGAAGATAAATAAGACCACGTAAAGGTATCAACACAAAAAAAGTTAATTACATAAAAGAAGGTAAGAGGGTCAGTAGATTAATGGTTCACTAATTATTTAACACCCTTAGGAGTAACGCTGTATTCTCCTGGCTCAGCTTGATGTCACGAAGACCGCAGAGGGAGTGCCACGCTGCAGACGCCATGGAAGGTGACCACGGTCAGCAGATGGATGGCCACTTAGTACGTAGCGTAGTCGTCTATTTACACATTTACCAGAGAACTGGGGGCCTAAAAAGGCCACTTTGGCAGAATCATAAAGGGATCACATTATGAATCATAAATATGGCGAAGACAGTCCATGTTTTTCTTTCTTTTAGCTGCACTACGTAGGTATAATCAAAGAGATTGGGATTGGATTCGGATTGGATTGATTGGTATTTTAGCACAGACAAAAATAAATAACTGAAAAATCCCTCACCAATAGGATTTGATATGATTAACTTAACAGTTACCGTTACAGTTAGTTACAGTTATGATTCATAATGTTATCTTTTTATGATTCTGCCAGAGTGGCCTTCTCTGGTAAAGGTGTAAATAGACGACTACGCTAATTCTCATGTAAAAAATATCGGTAATAATATTGCAGACTATGCGATTAATAACAGCACTATGAATTTCTACAAAGATACATTTAACCCAAAAACGAATCCGTGTAATCTAAGCCTTGAGGATGAAATAAACTTACTTTCAAATTAAATCATTCTTCAATTTATTTTTTTCATCTTTTCATATTCATGAAAATCTAACCTAATGCAAAGTCTTACTTTAAATATCTTGCCACTACAAGCACTTGGAATATTAAAAAGGTACTTTTTAGATTTTTAATGTTATCTAGAATACCTTAAATTTAAGATTCTGTTCAATTATCGAAGGAGACTAAAGATATTTAGTTTCTACACAAATCACGCCTGTAATCCTTGATGGGTTAGGCAGACGTACCTACAGTACAACCACAATGGTTTGTTTGTTGGTCAACTCTTCACGTGACCAGAGGGCTGGCTTATTTTTGGACCAAAGAATCAGCATTGCCATACAACGTGGCAATGCAGCCAGTCTTTTGGGCACGTTTCCTGTTGACAGCGATGCGGATGGATTTTTTGATGCCCTTTGATTATTTTCCCTCCTTTTTATTTACTTGTAAATATTATTACTATTATTAATATTGTATTTTATGTGTTTATATGGTGTAATTAAAAATCCTTTACTACCACATTTCGTTTATGTTTTAATAATATCAGTTTACACTTATTAGAGCTTATTTAATTGGAGATTTCGCTGCAAATTCTCACCCCTATTTTCTTTTGGACGTCTTGACTTACCAACGAGTGTCGTATTACCCAGTTACTGGGTTATGGAGATCAGATTGGCAGTCGCTCCAAGTACAAACCTTGTTATTCAGTTGTTGACGGTTTCGGTTAAACTGAAAGCCGGTAACATAGTTAGGCAGATGATGATAATCTTCTTTTTAACAAGATACTATAAATCAAATAACGTTCAAAATATTCAATTAAAAAAATTATAGACACAAAAAAGTGTCGTACACTTGCGTAGAAACCCAAAATGTAGCTTTCAACCACTTAAAAGTGTCAACTTAAGTACAACTTTTAAAAACTACTTAATACTACAAAAACCTAAGTACTTGAGTGTTAAACTCTAACTTAGAATTACCTAACTGAATATTTCAGCATTCAACTCCAACATAAAACTACCAAAGTTAGAACAAAGAGTTTTCAGGTATATTTACAGTTCTTGTTGTTCTTTACCTGAAAGTTAAATAATAAAATTCTATAAAAAGTTCTGATGACTTTTAAAAAAGAGACATAGACATAAATAAATTTATAATATTAATTGATGAATGATTAATTAATTCCTAACTTAGACAGAAGAAAGAACCATTTCTTTTTCATTACCTGCTGTCGTTTGAGTATTTTTTTAACCTATATTATTCCACTGCTGGCCAAAGGTCTACCCATCCGTTTCCAATTTTCCTTATCTTGTGCCTTCTCCGGCCTGTCGGTCAAGAACGAGTCCAAATTGTCACGTCAGCGTTTCTTAGGCCCGCCTCGGTGAGGACGCCCGTCGCCCGCCGTTATTATTGCAAATAAAATGATTTCAGATTCCGTAATCGTAAATAAACACCTTTTCTTTTTAACTAGGCTGAAGACCCCCCACCTGGAAATGAGTTACCTTGGGGTAACCTGGAAGTCTTTAAACAGACTCCGGACCCTGGTTGGCCGAAGCAAGGAAAACCTGTTTAGGTGGAGATTCCGCCTTGGAGTGTAAATGTGGTGCTGTTCCACAAACGATGGGACACTTAATATCGTGTCCAGCGTGTCCTGTCAGCTGTACGTTACAGGAACTGATGGACGCTAGTGATGGCGCCAAACAAGTAGCCGAATTCTGGGCTGAGTCCATTTAGATTGCTATCGACACGCTAATAAGATATTTTTAACGCAGAGAATGGCTTTAAAATGCTTGTTCTAAAACAAATAAGTAGGAAATTATCAACAGATGATGTGATGGACACTACAGGATACAGATACTTTACAGATATGAGTTTTAACAACAACACCTAGTAAATTATCTGTCATAGAAACTATTCACAGTCAACTCAATCATTTCTAATATTTTAAACCTTCCTTCTACACAATCCGTACCCCACAGAGGGTGCCCTTAGCTAGTAGTTACTTAGTTTTTTTTTTAATACCGGGGTGGAGGCCTTAATTTATTGAGACACCCACAGGCAAATCCGGTTAAGCAGCCGACAACCTCCTAGGTTGACCTGCGAGATATATATTTAAAAAAAAAATATTAACAGCCAGTTATCACAAGTATTCAGAGACCGTCTATAACCGTCCACACCGTCCGTACCGTCGAAATTAAACCATAATAAAGGATTCTAAAATTAATACAAGACTCAGTGGCTGCCTTCAAAGCCCTGGACCTCTTAATTGGAAGGATTACTGTTATTTGAACATTATTAAAAAGACCACCGAAGTTTCTTCTCGCCCCTACTTTAATAAATCCGTTTGCAAAACTTTTCTCGTAAATCAACAAGGGGCAGAGATTATTTTGAAGTCCCTTCTGACTTACTTCGACATTTTTTTTAATATAACAAAGTGCCGAATCGCCCGAAGTGTGTTCGCTAAAAAGCTTTTTCACTGTGCAAATTTAATGTTAACGTCTCAAAGTAAACTCATAAGCAGACAAATGTATTAAGTCAAAATTCTTCTATTACGTTATTGCATCAAACTTCATATAATATGGATGAAAATTTATTGTGTATATAATGGAAACAATTTGTCAATCAAAAAAAAAATCTAAATGTCAAATTAATTTCGGTACTTAGGGTACATACAGTAAAAGGGGTGAATCGGGATGAAACTTTAAAATGGATTTTAACATTGAAATAATATAGTTTTTTTGCCAAAAAGGACTCTAATGTGTTTACTATATTATAATCAACGATTAAGTGTCTGTCTTGGCAACAAACTATACATCAACGTTAAGATCCATTTTAAAGTTTCGTCCCGATTCACCCCTGTATCCCTATTCACCCCGTTTTACGGTACATACCTAATGTGATTATTATTTATGGAATCAACTTTTTGTTAATCTATCTTGTTCTTTGAATCGTTTCAATTACCCATTTAACAAAGCACGTAACTTTAATTAAAAAACAATTGTCATTAAAACAGAAATTACAAGACAAATTCATTTGAACGCTACAAGAATGCCAAATATATTTTAGTGAGCATCATTTCAACTGACAAGCGGTTTCGTTGCCAGATCAAAATAAAAGAAAGCAAAAGAAATTGAATTTACAACGTTGACAACACCGCAATATAGTAACTTTTTATGAATATTATTCAAGAAAAAAAGGGTTTTTGGGACTCTGTGATGTACTGGGATATTTAGATGGTAATATAGTTGTTTCTGCGACACAAATATGTTGAATATGTTCGTTATGTTGTTGTTTTACGTAGAGATTTATGTAACTCGCAAAGAATGTGTGTAAACGCTTTACGACTTCATTTTTGCTTAAATATTCTCGCTGTATATTTTTGTTTGACATAATTTTGAGGACAAAGAAAATATACATCCTTTTTGGTGTTGAGAACCAAATTAACAGCGGTCAGTGAGCGCTACACACAGTTGGTCGCAGTTAGGTACTACCAACTATTTAGTATTTTTAAGACCCCAATAAAGGAATTATTATTTTAGGTTCACAAAATCATTATACTAGAGTGTTCAATAATATTTTCAAAAACGTAACATAGACATTATTAGAGGAATGCATGCCCTTAATATTATAGCAGTTAGTTTAAAATAAATTATTCTGTAATCCCAGTGCCAATGGCAATGGTTAATTAACTAATGAATTCTCCTCGCAAGGGAATAATTAATTTCATCTTAGCAGTATAAAAACTACAATGTAAGTTTCCTCCTACATATTGCTTCATACATAAATGTCGCTTTAAGCTTTGAGAGGACTTACAAGGTTATATTATCGTTAGATAAACTGTATACATAATTATTATGTATAATAAATGTTCGGCAAGTAGTAAATAGAATAATATTACACTGGACGTGCTTCCACGATTTCATGTACTTATTTATAAATACTTTATTGTACACCACAAAAATATTCTCTCATAATATTTTTAATGATATTCTCGAAAGAATAAAATGATAATTAATTAAATCAAATTAATCTTTATTTCAGACTAAGGTCTATAGTTTGTTATTATTTAGATGGTAGTAACAATAGTGCTTAGGTAACTAGGTTAATATGTATTGTTATTTTTCACAAATTAAATTTTATTTATTCAGTCCTATTATTGTCGCCACCTAGTGTATAATATTTTATCATCCAACTTTTACGAAGTGAGATACAAAGATGTCTCTAAATTATATAAATATATATATCAACTGTTTAATGTTTATCTTCCTGGTTCAGTCATAAAACCTTGCTACAATGGGGTGCTAAACTTGAGTTGCGATACCAGCTGGCTTTGAGAACAGCATTAAGATTATACCCCCATCGCTGCAAGTAGCCTTGATATTATTATGTTGGGTTTGGAATTAAACTAAATGAGAGATAACAGCTGAATTCATACAAAAACATCTAATTTAACAGTTTTTTCTGCACAGCCGACCCTTGAGAAACAAACATAATTCTAGTCCCATTTTTCTAGCGTAGAAAATTTGTAAAAGTTACAGGAAAATTTTCAAATTCAGGAAAATCTAAATGTGTTTTTTTGTAGGATTACTTTGAAATTTAGATAGGAAAACGTCTGTCAGGTCAGCTAGTACCTATTTAGATAAAATAAAAACAGACAGACATCTAGATAAAATATATAAACCATTAAACTTGTTAAACATAAACGGCTACAAAAAGATACTGACAAACCCTACAACTACAAAGCAGAATGTCTCACTCACAAAGGCCCAAAGACTTTAAAATCCAAAATGTCACATTGTGCCAGAGGCCCCAGTGGTTACAAAAACTGGACCATAATTTAGAATTAGGCGGTCTGCACAAGGGACTGCTTACACGTAATTGGTGGGTGTGTAGGTGTATTAGGCAAATGTCGCGTGTCGCTAAGAGCGACGGAAATTACGCATATTACATGTAACACGACGGTACAAGCCAAGTCCTAAGGGTATGTTTGTTTTAAATGTTGCTTTGACGCACTGATTTTTCGGTTTACCTACACGTTTTCAAATCATCGTTCATATTGGAATTATTTTAGTTGGAACGGGGCCATGATGCAAAAAGTGCTTCTTTATGATACTGCACGAATTATAAGATAATTTCAGTATCACACCAATTCCAGTGGTGGTTTATCTGTGACATAAAATATGGTCTTCCCATATCACTTGTTGGCAACAAAAAGTTCATATGTGATAGAATCCTGTGATATTCAACGGAGGCTATTGACATTTCCGACAGTTCAATTTCTAATACTTGGTTTCCAGTCGATGAACTACTTCTGTGGGTCGCTGGCGGAAATTACTACTAAGGGAATATGGTCAAGAGGATACAGTACCGACCGTTCTCCAGCGAATATAAACATCTTGCGATCACCAATCATTATCATGTGGTTAGGAAGTTGTACTATACGTGTATGGTGTTTGAGTAGGGATGTGTGTCTATGTGTTGCAAACGCAACTAAAAGACTTACAACTCTGCTAACAGCGAGGGACTCAAGTGTTCCCCGTTAAACATACTTCACGAACTTTTATGACATGCATAAAGTACACGTGAAGTGAGGCGACACAATTTTGTGTGTATTGTGTTAACGGAGCGAGAGAAGGATCATCCCGGTGCTACTCTTGACGGATTTGGTGAGTAAAAGATTATTTGGAGGCCGATTGTTGCAGTGTTCAGTTTTGAACAAAGGTGACAATATGTGAACAGTGAACTTCTTTATGATACAATTATAACATCACGCCTGTATTCTTCGAAGATATAAACAGAGACCAGGCATCCGTCTGTTACAGGTTCGGACTACTACTGAGAATTTCTTAAAAGCAAAACCCAATTACACTGCCCGAATGGATCGAAATCATAACCCCACGCTCCTAAACTGAAGTCGTTTCTTTGACCGAAGTCGTATCTTAGCCTTGTTTTCACCAACATTTAAATCAACTGATTAAATACTTAATCAATTCTGTATTTAAAATTTCCTTAGGAAATTTGACATAAACCAACTGTTTAAATACCTAACCGGTGGTTTGAATGTTGGTGAACTCAGGCCATATTCTAGTAACTCATGTTTAAATGCCTTTGAATTGTCAAATAATTAACTATTAATTGTCCCATTTGACCATTAGTTACTATTTTTTAACAATTGGTCGACTTAACCACGGTTGATAATACTGGGCCTTAGTCTAAGTCGATTGGTACAATACAGAATAAAATCTTACATGATTCTAAACCCGCTACGGTGAAATTTTACGCGCAACCTGTTACGACGGGGTAACAGGTTGCGCTTCGATGGTGTCACCCTTTATTATTGAATAAGTTTATTATTATTACAGGACTTTATCTCTTAGCTAAACAACAATCTATTTAATCTCCCTTTACTAAAACACTTTTTATTCTTTATAATCTCATACTAGCGTTGAAACCAGCCAGTATGAAAAATGCAACTGTGGCGTAAAAAATGAACTCAATCGGATGCACTTCAGAGCCCGCTTTGATTCGACGTAATTCAGCTAAGCCCTAGTTTACAGCCATAGGTTTTATGTTGGATTGAAAGCCGATTACTTACATGAATTAATATTTCTGAAACAAAGATATTGCAATATGTGTTTGGATAGCTAAAGTGGACTGGTTACCTAGAACTATGGAAGGACTATGGCCCTTGCCTGATCAATGTTCTAATGTACACTGAAAAAATAGCAGGGGGTGACTTGCACACTCAATAATGAGCCCCCGGAAACTGTCGCTAGCACTTAGTGACGTAGCGATAAGGGGGCAATAAAAATAAAAACGAAGGCAAAATAAAATTTGATTCATGTTAGCATTAAATACATTTTTGAGAATTTTTTTAATAAAGCAAACATTGGACGATCTATCTAATAAAAACTCTCCGACGTCAATTAGTTTTCAGTTGGTCTATTCTGGAAAAATCTCACCGTGAAAACTTATGTGAACTGAGCTTGAAGTGAGTAGCATTCCATTCCATTTGATTTACTTTGGCATATTTTTATTTCTACATTTTTCTAAACGGGGATAAAAAGCTTTATCCCACCTATAGCGACCAGTTATAAGAAATTGAAGCAGAGTCGCGTCTGTAGCAGCGTTTCATTGAAATAAGAAATTTAAGATCGTACGAGAAGAAACCACAACCGCGGTAGCTTTTATAATTTTTGCTCGAGATATAAAATCAAAGCTTCTGCCTTTTCGACTTCGTTCGCGTGTTTCTTGTTTTAAAATAAAATATCCTATGACACTCAGCAATACTGTAGCTTCCCAATTATGTTAATTATCATCAAAGATATAGCAGCACAGCAACTGGATCTTCACCTTCCACAATCATCATCCAGTCTACCATGGCTGTCTTCATTTATTTATATAGAGGTTATTAAGACAATTGTTGACTTCCTACTGTTTTCATCAAATGAAGCCAACAAAACCGAACCAATATTCATCACACCTTTAGGTATACAATTTTCCCAAACTACCTGTAGCTTCGCAACAGAACAATGCCGGTAGCAATGTTAAATAATAATTCTGCCAACAAAAGCCATCCGGTTTGATAAAGTGATAGAAATATAATCCAACTAACAGAATTTGATTACGTGCGTAATGAAATTATGAGGGGAATTCAGGGAATTGGGTGAAGGCTGTTTAATGAGGTTACGAAGATGAAGGGCCAGGTGTCTTACTGATGATGAATGGGTACTGGTTGCTTTTTTTTTGTGAACTAAGAGTGCATATATCAAGACGGGAATCTGAAGACTTGCAAAAAAGTTTCATTGAAGAGCGAGAGCAGTAATAGTATCAAAATATTTTTGACATTCTCTTTTCATAATGTAAGAGATGACATTTCAATAGTCAGATCACTTTTAGCTAAGATTGAATATGTATGTGTGTATATAAAAATTACTCAGGTAAACAAACTGTAAAAATTACTCGGATAAACAAACTGCAAAAATTATTCACTCAGATAAAAGTTACTTGACTATTGAAATATCTACCCTAAGTATGTTCTATATTCAGTATAGATGATTCCAGCTCGCATTGTAAACATTAAGTAAAAAAAAACTGCTGTTGCGTGATAAAGTCTATCAAAAACGTATGGTCATCTTTTGCACTGAATTCATTAGAATATATTAAAATTTTGATGAATTAAACTAAAAAGAAAATATATGATGGTTTGGCAGTTATAATCCCATACAACTTCCCGGGGTTCACTTTAATAATAATTTACAGTGTCTAAATTAAACGTTTCAATCCTTTGAGGAAGCAGAACAATAGAACACAAAAGGGTTATATAAATCTTAATGAAAATATGGAAAAGAGCAACCATTTTTATCTTCATTTCTAACGTTTCGCACAACAGTTAACCTTAAACAACGTGTATTGTCTGTCTTCTATTTTTGTATGAGATTTATAAATCAATGGCTAACAACGTTGAAGTATAATAATAAATAAATGAGTACCTACTTCGATTGAACTGTTTGTTATTCTTTGTACGAGAATAGCTTGTGCCGAGGTGAATTAGATTAAATATGCAAGCAGAGCCCAGGGTGATACCAGGACGTACTTGAGTATAGTCACTTAAACATAGAGGCCATATTTTTAAAATAGTGTCCCTCTTCTAACCTAGTAGTAGATCTATATGTGCGTAAAAAACATTGTTTGTGATGATAGCGAGATATCAAATCTGGATATCTCCACTGAATAAAATACGTCTAAGTGAAGGCCCCTGACGTATAAGGACTTACGAGTATGTTCGTGTATAAATACGTACATACAAAATACGCCTATCTTGAATTTGAAAAATGACTAATTTTTGAGCTTCGGTATAATTTCCTTTCTTTTTCGTGTCGCTGGCGCGACTGAATTTTATATCTTGTTGGCCCAAAACTTTGCCACTTGCTCGGCGTTGTCAGTGGCAGCGCAGAAGTCGCTTTGACTGCATGTTTTGGGACACAGAGGGCAGGATAGGAGTTGGAGCATAGTTTGCGACATATCTCCACAATCACAACCGTCGCGGGACACAAGTGGTAAGATGTAACACTAACCTGATAAAGTGGGGCTACCTTGACGGAACGGGAGCAGGGTGTGATTGTGGAGCTATAATTTTCTTTTCTTCTGTTTTACATAATTATTTAAAGGTGTGGTCTTACATATCGTCGTTGCGCGTGCAAAAGTCGCTATGTGTTATTCAGTTATTTTCGGTTCTCTAGGCAGTTTTAATCGTTATTACACACATACCTCTACTGTAAAAACAGCTATGTGATAAGTGCAATATTTAAAGAGTTACGGAATATATGTAGCTATGTGATATTCATACATCGAAAGTTCCGTATAAACACGCTAAGTGTTATAATTCATATAGGTACCTACCTCAAATAAGTTCACTAAAAACACATAGCCACTTTTTCACGCGCAACGACGATATAGGTACTGACACTAGGTGTAATGATCCTACTAATATTATAAATGTGAAAGATTGTTTGTTTAAGTATTGTTTGTTAATCAATTACGCAAAAACGGCTAAATGTATTTGAATTAAATTTGGCACACAGATATTTTATAACCAAGATTTTCCTTTTCCTTTATCCCGGTAGTAGGTACGTTTCCGTAGGATAATTTCTGACCTCCACGCGGGCAACGCCGCGGGCTAAGTGTAATATTCCCCTAAATACTGCTATGGCATTGAATAAATAATTCTCCTTTTTACTGTACAGCTGACAATTACATATATACATTTAGGTTTACGTCAATGATCTCTTTGTAGAACAAAGTTCAAATACTATTTAAGTAACTAGAGCTGTTCAATTAGGGCGATTAGGTATCCAACCAAACCATTGGATCCACAGCCGTTAGCCCCTCCAGTAATTTACTTGGACAAAATGTCCCACTTTTTACTTTGAGTTTGTGTCTTACTCAAGTAAGCTTTGTAATCTACTTATTTAGCTTGCCTTTGAAGACGTGGATGAATTAAATAAATGGAAGTAAATACTAGTACATATTACTGTTGCTTTTTAAGGCAGCGTTGCGGTTTAATAGAAAATGTAGTGAGAAAGTATGTTTTGATGGTTTGGTCATGTTGAGAGGATGAATGAAAGTTTACTAAAAAGGCAGTGGAAGCCCTACGAGGACATACCTTATTGACAATGTTCTTCATAAGGTCCAGGTGCAGTGTACTCACATTTGGCGTGCGTGTATGACCAAATGTAAAAGTCAAGTAGGGATCGTAGCAGTTGGCGTTCTGTAGTTTTTATATGTGTAGGTACTGTTGCTTTAGTACTCTAGTTAAAAACCTTTTCATTCTTGGGTGTCGGATTTTTTGATTTTATACCAAACGTATTTTTTTTTCTTCGACGCAATTACTTTCTGTCAACACTTTTATATATTACTAGCTGCGTCACGCGGTTTTACCCGCGTAAGTGTCGATTCCGTGGAAGTATCGGGATAAAAAGTAGCCTATATGTTAATCCAGTGTGTCAGCTACATTCATACAAAATTATGACAAAATTGGTCCAGCCGTTTGAGCGTGAAGAAGTAACAAACATATAAACACACACACTCACAAAATTTTGCCTTTATAATTTTAGTGTGATAAAAAGCTTTAAAAATTACAATACTGTCAAAATATTTCTCCATTTCGCGCATTGCATTTTCAGATGGTATGGAAAAGCTAAATGTATAATACTTTGTTATCCTGGAAAATATCTGGATAAGAATCATATGAGATACTAAGTGCGGTTAGTAACATGGTTTTCTTTCAAAGAAATTCTTTACGAAACTCTCTTTCAATTAGCGTTTCGTGGGCACCATTAAGTGCAAAGTTAGTTGGTATAACTTTTGCAACATGTCGTTAATTCTTACTTGTGGTAAAACTACTGGTCGGACTAATTCGTTTCCGCAAAATCAATGACTTTTAAAAACTTTTAAAGTCCGTTCTGGTTGGTATTTAATTTGTCGAGATTCTATCTGAACTGACGTGGAACTGCCAAGATAGGTGCTCATACACAGAGCGGCATGCGTTAACGGCAGAAGCAAATGCAGCCGTCGACATTCTTGTCGACGTCGGCCATCGACATCTTTATCGACGTCTGTCGTCGACACGTTGGGGGCTGCCGTCGACAACGGCCGCTCGTGCGTTTACGCATTGTAGGTAAATATGTACAGCCGAGCCGAACAATCTAATTGGCATGCAGGCAAAAATATTAATATTTCCACTACATTGCCAATATTAATTTCTATTGTGTGTGTAGTAACTTTTTAAGCTTTAGCATAAGAGAAGTGGCAAGTTAGCTAGTTTTTTATATTAATATTATAAAGAGGTATTTGTGAGTTTGTAAACTTCGGCACTACTGATCAGATTCCGAAAATTCTTTCACTAATTGTAAGCTACAGTGTTGCTAAATGTCACAGGGTATGTTTTAAGTTAGAAAAAGAAATCTCACGCGTACGAAGTCGCGGACAGAAGCCAGTATACGATATATCTTGTTCGACTGTACATCACTACCGGCACTAATGCCTTTATCCACAGCGTTTAGTAAACCGCTGAACCGATTTAGATAAAATTAGAAATAAAGATAGTTCCCGGAAAAGACATATGATACTTCCCCTCTCTCTTTTACTTTCTTTTCGGAGTCCCGGGAAAGGACATATGATACTTTTTATCCTGATATTCCCACGGTAACGACACTTGTGCAGGTGAAACCGCGGGGCACTGCTAGTAGCTTATAAGCTAGATTACGTAGGGTACATGAAATCCCAGTAGTACGTTTCCGTGGGATATTTTCCGATAACTACGCGGGCAACGCCGCGGGCAAAAGCTAGTGAGAAATAAAAGCGTTAATATCATTTTTTAAAGGTTTTCAGCAACATTACACAATGATACAGCTCTCTTCTACTTAACATAACTATATGTATAAACCTGACACCATCAACATCAGATTTGATTTCGACGTAAATGTAACAGGAAAGGACAACGTCGAAAAGTATATGAAAAACGTCCTTTGTGTGAGTGCGACACGAGTTGACACAATATGTAAGCCCCGAGGAGGTAGCCCAAAACTTTAGACCCCGTCATAACATGGACAGGACAAAATAACTTCATTTAACTTTCGCCAAAGCCTTCCGTGTCGAAACTCGGCATAAAATAGAAAGAAAACATCCTCGCTAACTGATTGCCTCATCAACCCAAAAAGCAAAGGAACACGAAACCCGCGAATTTCTTTTTTTTTTTTAAACCAAAAAGTTTTCTTATGACCGAGGAAAATGGCCGTAACTTAGTTTGCTTGCCTTCAAAGCTAAAGCAGAGTTAAATATTCGCATTATTTAGATGAAGTTACATGAAAGTCAACAGTTCGTCACAAGCACAACAATACCGTTTAGTTTAGTATTCGTGTACGAACTAAAGTACTTATAATAGATTCAAATTCAGATTCAAACATAATATAAACAGGGCGAAGGGTTAAAATAACGTCATTAACATAAGGAAGAAGGGCAGATTCGGTCTGTGGGTGAGAGATAACTTTTGATAGGTAGTCGGGGAGTCAGTGATCCGTGCCAGTCAGAATAGGCCGGGAGCCGGTCGAGTGTGACTTGTGCCGTGAGCTTGATCCTCCATAAGCACTTGTCTATACAAAGGGACGTTTTCGCATTAATAGTAATTTAGACAGACTTCTTGCTCGTCTGCTTTGTTTGTTTTCGTAGTTGGTTTTTTTACAACGTTAATCTCAATTTTAAACGGTATTATTTAACATAGATGTTTTACGTAAGGACCCGAAAGGATGTCTTTACGACATAGAAGGAATGAAGTAATTTGAAATTATGTAGGTACCTACCAACAGGTTACCTAATAACACTCGAAATTGAACTAGGTAGTATTTATAAAGCAATTCTATCCTAGAATACCAACAACAAACATCAAAGCCCCAACAGTAAGTTATTTATAATTCCGAAACCCTAATCCACTGGCCGAAAAAATAAATAAAAGAAGGAAAAAAGCAAGTTTCATCAGCTATAACATCACAAAGGAATCGTGAATGATGTCAGCACTCGACTCACAAAATTCGCCAAACGAAGTTTCAAACTCAATTTACATTTGGAATAGAAATAAAAAAAATGACAATTGTACTCAAGGAAAAAATGTGGAAATCGAATGACGAGCGAGGATCCGAGATAGCATATTTATTAATCGTATTTTACAATTTATAACGACATCTCAACGCCACCAGAGCGAGAAATCAAAAAATTAAGGAACACAAAAGGATGAAATTCACGTAGAAATTGCTTCTTAGAGATGTATAAAGAAAAGTCATAGGTACCTACCTACCTGCCCTTTGGCTCGCCTACACAATGAGGGTTTT
Organism: Luperina testacea; assembly: GCA_927399505.1. Taxonomy (NCBI): domain Eukaryota; kingdom Metazoa; phylum Arthropoda; class Insecta; order Lepidoptera; family Noctuidae; genus Luperina; species Luperina testacea. The sequence goes on from OV656764.1 coordinate 16,883,410, forward strand.
CGTGAAAATTTACGACACTAGTTGGCACCACTGTGACAAGAGGTCTTCCAATATAAAATATATGATGACGTTCATCATTCGATTCATTCATTCGTTCATCATTCCGTCATGACTAAAGAAAATATAGGCTCTTTGACAGATGCCTGGACGTGACGTGCCAGTGCTGCCACCTAGCGAACGTCATTTCAGAAAACCCTCATTGTAATTGACAAAGGTATTATATAATGTTTATTTTATCTCCACCAATTATATTCACAAGGTCTCAAGTTGACGGGCATTTTGAAATTAGTGGGAGATCAGAGGGGCAATTCTCGTAATTTTAAGAACGTTTACAGTCGGTTCTCAATCATAATCTGTCAAAAATTTAGAGAAATTTTACAAAACATTGATTGTCGCTGGGATGAAATTGCGACTGGATTTTGGACGATTTTAATTACGAGAATTGACTGTCTTTAATCTAAACTAAGCCTAGGCCTGTATTTTAAAACTCCATACCCCCCAATATACGTGCTAACGTAGAACAAGGATTTTAAGCCTCTTACGAATACTTAGGCATGCTAGCCTAAGTATTCGTAAGTGAATAGTTCGCGGCAACAATAGAGCGCTTCTCTCGCAAATGAAAAACACGCTTGCAAAGTGAAAGGCACTCTTTGTACGTATGGTCTAGGTCTCATAGACAGCGATGCTTTAGTTTCTATAATAAAACTTTTATTTATTACTAGCTGTCGCCAGGGGCGGTACCTTCATAGAAGCCGAAAAGCTCGGCTTGTCCTAATAAAATATAATTCACAACAACAAACTTACTTAAACCTATCAATAAATAAATATATTAAAAAAATACCAATCAATGAAATCGAACACAAACATTAATAACTGAAAATCAGCCAATCCCTCAGTTGGGCGTTTTTTTATACATTGAAAATCTGTGGGCTTGCCCTAATTTTGACCCCTAGGCACGCCACTGGCTGTCGCCCGCGACTTCTTCTACGTTCCAGGATGAAAAGTAGCCTATGTCCTTCTCCAGGTCATGGCCTACCCATGTCCTAAATTTCATCCAAATCCGGTCAGCCGTTTTAGCGTGAAAGCGTACCAAACAAACATACAAACAATAAATTATTTTCGCTTTATAAGTTAAGATTAGATTAGATTAGATGTTAAGAGGAAGTAGACAGGTACGTAATTCAGGTACCTATTGTGTGATCGAAATTAATTATTTACGAAGTGTCTTTGAACTAAGAACTTGAAGGTTTCATATTCATGAAAGCCCATTTCATGGATCAAAGCAGATGTTTTCTTTAAAAAGGGTAACCATTTAGTATCTATAGTTAAGAAGACTGGATTTCCATTAAATAAATAAGAAAACTTTGGATTTGTTGGATCGTAATTCTGGGAAAACTCAGAACGACAGGAGACTCGAAAATTCACTTGAGAAATTCGGAAAAAATATTATGATATGATGCTGATAATTATAATGACCACTTTTAAGTAGGACTACAATACTGGTACCTATTCAGCTGCATCCGGTTAGACTGTAAGCCAAACCCAACGTAGTTGGGAAAAGGCTTATGAAAATGAAATAGGACTACAAATCACAATAATAATGTAGAGGCATAATTAAATATCCAGAGAAAATCCTGTTTCTTTTCCCAAAAATTCTTCAGTATGAAAATCGAAAGTACCTCGCCGCTGTTACTGTGACCACAGACATCGCCGGCACATAGATAACTCTTCGAGCTTTGTACCAAATGACAATACGAGCACTTACAATAACTACGCACTGCGTTTGTGCACGCGTTTGCGGAAATGATGCATTCAACATTCTGTAGAAGCGCTAAGAATTCGTATGTGCCAGACTTCCATAGACTTTTATGGAGGAAGTGTTTATGTTGAAGCTGTTTCTGTGTGTATGTCTCAGTGAAGTTAGGTACGTGCGCGAGTAAAAAGACGAAGGAAACAGTCAGATAGTTATGGCAAAACAAGCTTTAACCCGCGGCTTCACGCGCGTAGAGGTCGGAAACTATCCCACGGAAACGTACTCCCGGGATAAAAAGTATCCTAACCTAAGTCATCTACCTAACTATGTGCCACTACATAATCAGTCTATAATGTTCCCACTGCTGGGACACAGGCGTCCTCTCTGTGAGAGGGAGTGGGCCACCACGCGGGCCCAGTGCGGGTTAGTAGATGTCATATGTCTTAGAATTTTTGGTTCTAAGACATGCCGGTATCCTCACAATGTTTTCCTTCACCGTTTTGAGAGCAGTGGCACTATGTGCCATTTTTCATCGAAATTCGTTCAACTATTAAGGTGTGCAAAGGTAACAGGGTAACAGATAGTTACTTTCGCATAATATATAATATTGGTATGGATTGGCTTGGCAACATTAGGTAAAACAACGCAACATGGGTAAACCGACCCGCGAAGGCCGCGAGAATCTGATGATTGTGAAAGAAATGATCGTCGTGTTGAATGTTGAATGTTCGTGCTTGACGAAAGCCTATCTCCAGCAGTGGACGTCTTTTGGCTAAGTGATGATAAGATAAAACATTAACCAGTTATTCAAAGACGAGTTATCCTTGATATCAGCATTGAACCTTTACCAAAAGTAGGTACCTACCTACCTACTCAGTTAATGATCTTTACGGCAAATCTTCATTGCAAGCAAAACAAAAGGTCGGGTCAAGCGGAAAGCCATCAAAACAATGGCATTTACAACAAAAGTGTCGCAGAAAGTAAACAACAGTAGAGGGGCTGTTACGAGGGAACTTACACAATATCACTTAAGGGCACCTCGCGGTGTGGAATGGAGATCAACGTTATTGGCCGAAGTTCGACAGTAAAACGGGAACGGATTAGCATTTTATTTATTTTGAATCCGACGCTGGCGGTGTGAGGGTTGGGGAGACTTTACGACCTCATTCTACATTCAAGTCAGCGGACCCGTGGACGAGTTACAACATTCGCGAACTTTGTAGTAATCAAGATGGCTGTCTATCTTTCTGCGTTGCTAAGGCGGTTTTTAAAGGGGTTTATTGAACGTACAACTATGTAGCTATTCCTACCTACTCAAAAATATATTCTGTCTACTTAAGTTTCATCATTTTTGAACAATACCTACTGCTAAATGTTTCGCGGACACAAGTGGGAAGATGTAACTCCAACCTGGTAAAATGTGGCTACCTCAACAGAACGGCAGTTAGGGTGTGGTTGTGGAGTTATGTCGCAAACCATGCTCCACCTTATATCCTGCCCTCTGTGTCCCAAAACATGCAGTCAAAGAGACCTTTGCGCTGCCACTAACGACGCCGTGGAAGTGGCGAAGTTTTGGGCCAGCAAGATCTAAAATACAGTCGTGCCAGCGACACGAATAAGAAGTCTGCTAATTGTTTTGAATATTATATCTAAAGGAACATCAAAAAACTATATAATAAATACAGTAATTACCTAATACTTTTTTATTTTCTTGGTACCTCTCCGGATGATGCGGACGAGTACCTACTTCGACGAATAAGTGTTCTTTTGTTTTTGTTATTATTTGTATAGTTATTCATTTACCTAGTAGTAAATATAGTTGTGTTAAATATTCTAAAATTAATTAAGGTACTTTTGTAGGTACCTAAGTACTACCATTTACTATCCAACAGTTAGTGCCTACTTACCTACTCACTTAAAAATACGTGTCACTTTTCCAATGAAATCCGTTTTAAGGGGACTACAGGACCTAAACGCAAAAAACGCAAGTTGTATAATGCCTAAAAGTATATGATCGACTACAGTAAACAAAATCAGAAAAATATTTAAAATTCTTCAGGATATATGCTAGTTAGGTAGTGTGTTGAAAACATAATACAACTCATATGATACGCTACCAAAAAATCATGAAGATACCTCTAAAAACTTAATTTTTACAATAAAAACCATACTAATATACATACAATCATTCTGATTTTTTGTCAGATTATTCTATAAGCAACATACTAAAGCACTAGTGTTTTGATTTATTAGTTCAAACAATAGATTTTTTGTGAATAGATAATTGATTCATATTTTGCAATAAATTACCAGCGTTGTGTCATCGCGCTTCTCTTTATTTTCTATGTAGTCAGACAGTGACCGCGCTTTAGGTCGTGTAGTCCTCTTAACAGTTACTTTAAAAACATTGATAACAATCAAAGTCACAGAACGACCTCCCCAACTTCACTTAATTCAAGGCCCTTTCGTAGATCTGAGGCTCAAGATAAAAGATATGGTCGATCTAAACCTATGAATTACCCCTACTCTAGAGGGAATTGTTGTGAATAAATTTAATTAACGTCTGCTGTAATAATTCAGATAGATTCCACACTAATATTCATGGACGCATAAATTGGGTGTGTATGGTTATGACTAGATTACCTTAGTATTTAGTTAACGATAGAATTCAATATTATGAGGGTCTTTTAATTTCACCAGACATCTATTAATAGACCAGTGGGGTATTTACATGAACATAATAGGAACTACATATAATTTTGAGGTACTGTTAAGTGTTACCGAGAAATCTATTTACGGAATCTATTTGATTAATTCTACTTACAGAAGAACAAATAAGATTTTCTATTGAAATTAATATTTGTGTCAGAAGAAAATCTTATTTCTTATTTTCCTTGTCATAAATTTTCCTCGAATTATGTTAGGAATAACCTGAATGTTAAATATTGTTAACACAAAGAAAATAACGAGGCATCTATCATCATCTGCCTTAATAAGGCATCTATCTATACATAGATTTTATAAATCAGTCACTTTTCGTGTCGTGTAACCGCGTTGTCCTTCGCGGATTTTGATACGGTCTTCACATTTAAAGAATTTATTCCGGAAGGTTTATTTATACAATAAATTTATATTAACACATTCCCTGTCCCATGAATCACATAGGATTAATGTTGATTGTTTAACTATTGTGTCTACTTTATGGACAGTGAATCTGTTAAACTTACATATACCTACTCGTAATAAAGAAATCTCGATGTTTTGTCAAGTCGTAAACGAAGCAGGGGTGGGTCGCTAGTATTACAAAAGTATAGGCACAGTCTGTTCAGAGTTATTTTACCTCTCAAACTCAAAGCATTTATTTCAATTAACTAAACCGTTTACAGGCACTTTTGAACTGTCAAATAGTCGGTCAGTTAATCAGAAAGTTGAAGCTAGTTGCCCATTCCAAAACTTAGATCTCTATGGAGAAGAACGGGCAAGAAACTCCAAGGACACTCTTATAAATCAAGATAATTACAAAATCCTGGGTACAATATTCTTGTTGCTTCTATTCTATATATAAATTATGTATAAGAGAGAACAATTTAAAAAATTAAAATGAAGAAACAATATAAAATATTAGATTAAAAATTTGTCCTGGCAGTTAAGAGATGAGCAGTCTTAACCGACGACGTTTTGCATTACCGTCAAAATTACAATGATCTTTATTGGTATGCTATAAGGTTGATATTGGGTTGATGCCATTGCCAAGTCTATCAAAATCCCAATTATCTTTATTTTCGTTGCTATTCAGTTGCTGCTGCCAGAGGTAAAATAAACGTGAACCCACGCCATAATTACGAAAACTCAAATGCTAAATAATACGTCACTAGGTTAAATTATCCCTATCAAAAACCTTATTTTTAGACGTAAAACACACAGCCTAACAAACTTGTTATAACAGATACCCAACATTATAGATAATCTGTGTCGTTATCTCAAAAATTAGTGTAATGGCGGGCCAGTGTCGTTCCATTCCATTAATTACTAATTATCGATATCCCTACTTCCCTAGCAGCCTAAGCAATGGCTTCGTTTTTACGAAGGCAGTGCGTAATGAGTTAGCGGAAAGAATAATGTAATGAAAGAAATCTTGGGTCCGGTTTTACAGCCGTCTCGTCGCGGTAGGGGCTTATAAAAACGAATGCTTCTCAGAACCAGAACAATTGTAATATATCGAACCACTAAACTTTTTTTGGCTTTCTTCTTCTTTTTGCGTGTCGATTGACGTTATTTTTTATTTTATTCATTATTTAACCATTTATGTACAGACGCCAGCACATCAAGCTACTACAATCTGTCAAACTTCTTTAATAGATTTTCAACTTTATTGCTAAAGCATAAGGTTCAAAGTTAATTGGGAAAATTTTACAGTTTCGGGTAGCTTGATATGCTGGCGTCTAGTCTGTACAAGGGAAAACAAAATATGTACATAAAATCAAAAACAATTTATCTAATTTAAATAACAATATAATCTACTACCACTACTTTATTTACTACCACGGCCTTCTGGTAATTTATTTTACAGTACAACACTACAAGGTTATTTCGGCGCGTGGCCAAAATCGGAACTAACGTCGCCATCTTGTTTTGTCAATACAATTTCTGTGATTCAATTTCCCAGAAGTTTACCAACAACGCCCATCTATCAACGTCATTCAAGCGCCAAAATATCCTTGTAAACACTTAAAGCTCGACCGTCGATAGAATGCGTTCCGACACATATCAGTGCGACAATTCTAGTAACAGTAGTAACTAATAGGTAAAGATCAAATTCTAAAAACACGTTTGTATGAAACTGACGGGTTTCAAAAACGCATTCTGTTGACCTCTTGACTGTAGGATGTTTATTTGTTTTTTGTTTATAATTATGTTCCATAGTTTATTTTATTGCCAACTTTTCTTCTGAAAAAACTCAGAGACTTCCATAATCAATGGGGCATTTAAATCTATGTTGGTACCTAACTACTTCCTTAATGAATGAGATATTTCAGGCTTCAGCTATTTTCATCCCATTATCCTGATACAAAGCGGTGACCCCAATCACTCACTGATCCATAACACAACTTGTACAAACTTAGACAATGGGAAGCCAGTAAAGGGAAGCAACTATCTCAGACAGTTACTGAAGTCAGACTTATCTAATATTATTAACATTTCTGAGTCAGACCCGCGCTCTCAATAGATACTCAATCATTTGTTGCATTGCACAATGTATATACTTACATAAGATTCAAGAAGCTGAAACCCTAACGAAGTGACCCGAAACTTGAATTTGTACACACTAATGCCCCTTTCACTAACTAAAGGGTCACTTAAGCGAATGCCAAAATAAAAGTGCGCTGTGGGATTGTCAACTTTCGGCGCTTAGCCGAAAGGTATTCATTTAGGTGTTATCTATTGTTAGTGAAAAGGAGCATAGGAGCTTGCTTGGCTAGGGACAAAAATCGGGAAAAGGCGACAAAAATTCGCACCAGAACTTCATCATGTCAACAATTTAACGAAAAATTACAAATTGCACTGTAATAGGACGGACATGTTTCGTACCGTGGTTTATGTAAACCGCTTCATTTAAAAATATAAGTCACGACCACATACATCATAAGCCACTTTAAGTGAACATAGCTAATACGTCACGAACTCACGTCGCGGTCGTTCAAATACTACGGTTAATTTTTTTGCGATAAGCTCAATAAGTATCACCTATAGATTTAAATAAAGTCTTCAAACTAAGTGAATGCTACGAAACAAAATTTCAAACTTATCTTTCGAATTTAAGTCATATTTTGGTACCTACTCCTTGCGTTCGTGGTAGGGCCACCGTATCTAAAACGAATGTATAGAACGAAGGACAAACTGACACTTTCTTTAGACAACACTCGAGTTGAAATGAAGTTGATAATATAAGAATTTATAAGTTAGTTTAAGAGGGTCTTTAGCTTGACAAGTCAGACAATTTACGAAATAATTTCAGTAAGGATGGTTGAAACAGGGAGGCATAGTATATGGAAATGGCTCGATTGACTGCTGTGCCTACAGATTGTATGTTCGATGTCAAACTAATACTACTCGTATGGCTTGCATATTATATTTAACTGGCATCTGCCCGCGACTTCGTCCGCGTGAAATTACTTGTTTTAACATAAAGTACACTCCGGAACTCTTTATAATCAAGTCACGCTGCATTTTTTTTAGAAAGGTCTAAGACTTTTTAAATGGTCATAAATCCAAATGAAATGATGACACCAAAATGATCGCCAATATATTTAATGTATGCTTCAAAACTGCATAAAACTTTTTCTTTAACTAATAATTTATAATTCTGATATTTTAGGGCTTCATACTGTGGCGTAGCCACAATACATTAACATAATATATAATATTAATATATAAGTACTTGATTATAAATATTTATAACTACATACATATAACATACTAAATACACAAAATACAAACACAAACATAATTGAAAATTCACGGTGGCTCCATTTAGGAATCCGGGAGTAATATTCCTATTAGTGAAGTTCCAAAGATTATCCCCGACATAGAAACTCACAAATTTTACCTCTTACACGATGACCCATTTCAACTCAATCAGCATGTATTTACCGAACAAAATTTATGTAATTTATGGGGTGGGTGTAGACACCCTCCCCACATTATTCATACCACAGGCGAAGTTCATAAAGTGATTATTTACCAGTTGCTGAACGCAACAATGTCCACGCCGACTCGCAGACACAAAGGTCCTGTCTATCCATCCGTATCGTCATTTATCATCGGTATTGATAGCCTTGATAGCCGACGTCTATACCCGGGTGGAGCATGAATTTGCCTATTTATTGAATTCAATGTTGTTGCTGAAAGTAAGGCAAGAGTAAATGGTGTAGATGGAGATTTCTATTGAAAAGAAAAGAAAGAATAACGTTTATTTGGACACAGTTCGTGAAACCCAAAATACAAGTACCAAAACAAAAAAGTGAAAATAATGTTTTAACTTCAAAAGTGTGCCTCACGGCTGCGCCAAAAAGGTTCATTTTAGTATTATGCCAGACAGATGCTCTGACGCTGGTTTTCTGTTGAATGAAAAGTTGTAACATCATAGCTTGTATATCTAAAAGTTTTTGTTATAAAAGTTTGTAATTAGATTCCATTTAATTGAGTTGGAGTTATATAAATACCTTGGAATGGCGTTCGAACACGTGTAACGCTTTAGCCATGTACGCACGAACTAACAAAAACGTGGTGAACACGAACATCGATCACGGAACATTTGGTTTGGAGAACGTTACACGTGTTCGAGCGCCAGTCCGCCCGCACTGGGCCTACCACGGTTGGTGCCACACAACGGTACCACAAGTGAAGTGTCTATTTGTAATGTCAAAATAACATATTATTACTACTTACTACGGTACTTAAACAATTTTTATCATTTTTGTCTGTCTGTCTGTTTGTTTCGGTTAATCTCCGTAACGACTGGACAAATTTTGACTGGACTTTAACTGGTAGGTAGCTATTATTATATGGAATAACGTATGTTCCTTTCATTTTAGAAAAAAAATTTAGGGTTCCGCGCAAAAAAAAATAAAAACCCATGAAATTTATATCAACGCGGGCCGCGGCTTCGCCCGCGTGGATATCGTGGACAGAAGCTAGTAAAACTTATAATTGAGCACTGGTTATTGTGACATTATAACTAAACATTTCTAATAAACTTTTACACCCCATAAAAAAACGAATATCTACATTGTACGCCATAAATTATACCCCAGTGCACATCCGACACTTTACGTACAAAGTAATTTATTATCACACACGTAGGTAATGTAATGCCTAGTAATATGCAGCGCTTGTTCCTACAGGCAGGAAAAGGGAGCATAATATTTATGGTCAATACTGAGTCTGGAGACAGTAAGTATGCCACTGCCTGTGATAACTTTATTATTTGAGAATTGCGATAAAGGCGACTTTGGAGATGCAAGTAACAAAGCTGTACAGTACCCGGCGATAAATATTGCACATCGACTTATTCGATCCTATCGATTTTATACAAAGAATAAAAATAATTATCAAAAGAAGCAAATCATAATTGTTTTAACAGCTCCTAATAGATACCGGACTGTTTGTATTTCGTGCGACAGAGATAACGCTCTACGAAGCCGAAATTAGCCGATTGTCTCTTTCCAAAGGTCGATGTGCAATATTAATTATCGCTGGGTACTGTACGTCTATTGGTTGAGTCCCAAAAGAAAGATCTCTATTTTTATTGTACTAGGTTAATTTTTGAGGAGTGAGGGAAAAGATGAATTTCCAAGTCATTTATTTAAATTAGGCTGAGAATCAGCACTTATATAAGACAGTCCCCCAAAACGCCCGCCCTTCACCACTTTCTAGTGCTTTAGCTGGGACGAAGAAGTGGAGCAACAAACTCCCCAGCAGCACAATGTACCTTCCTACCTGAATTGATAGTTAATTAATTTAATGTAGCTCAATATCTTAAGATAGTGATCAATGTTAAAAAACATACTCTGTAAATTCATTTTACAATGATGTAGCTAAGTTACAGGTCAGTATTCCATTAAAAATTTAATCTCTTTAAATATTTTCCGAATCTCTTCGCCCACAAAATTAATCACATGCACGAATACCTACCTACAATTTTACTGTAAAATAATACTAATAAATTAAACTAGGTACCTACCTACCTACAGATTATAAACCTTTTCCTTTTCGTACAAAATCGGCCAATTTCCGTGTTCCAAAGATATTGCAATAAGAGACAGAATTATAGCAATATCCTCTATAAATCACAATTTGCGACCCATTGGGGAACCTTATATTCGGGAGGCATTAAAATAAAATAATGATATTTTTTCAAATCCATTCTGAATTCAATGCCACCTATATTATGGACCTTGGAACTAATTGGAAACACGAACTACTGAAAATGATAAACCAACATCGACGAGAACCTGAAAAGGTTCTTCACTGTATTGATTACAAGCTAGTGGCGCCATCTTCTCACGGTAATAATAACATCGTAAGTAGAGCAAGTTGTTGTGTTGGATCCAGTTCAGTTTGATTTAGACAGATGTCGCTTATAATAGTTTGCATGAAATAAAACTTGCTATGATATTATAGTTCCGAGATAGTAATTTGGTGATCACAATATTAATGTTAGTATATTATTATAGTAATGCCATCATTGTACTTGCAATAATATTGTAATCCGGTCTTCTTACAAGGAATAACTGTTTCATGAAATCATCATTCTTTGGAGTTACGTGGTCTTTTTTTTTTTTTTGTGGTCTTAGAGAGTTGTGTTAATTGATGACTTTAATGATTATAATTCTGTAAATACATATTTGTTACGGCCACGAATCATATTTTGATCGACGTACAACTTAATACTGACCAACAAATTGCAAAAAACGGAAAATAATTTGAATTTCACTGGCTACCTTAGCGCTTCCCCTTAATGTGATCATGCCTATTGCACAATATTTCTTTATTTTCCCTATTTCAAGGAAAAAGGGGTGATAAATTAATAATACGAGGTAGTTCACGTTGTCTTTCCGAAAGGGAGACCAACCCCAACCTCCATGTAAGGGGTATTTCCATGAGTCACGTGGCAAACGTGGCCTTACCATACTTTATTTATTACAGCTTTTCATCTTCTTGGAACATTTTGGAAAGTTTTCCCTATAAAAACGGCTTTTTGATTTTTAATAAATTATTTTCCTTTGACCGTTTCACAACGTAAAGTGTCTTTTTGGTAGTACCTACACGTTACATGTGTGGCGAGAATTATTCCGGTCTGATCCCCTAAACTCCCCTCCACCCCCCCCTCCTCGATCCCCTGCTAGTTCTTCTTCTGTTTTAATCTCTGTCTTATCCACTATAAACTTTCTCATTCCGGTTTTATCCGCTTTAAGAAAGATGAACCTCTTTGACCGAATGGTCCCATGATTATGGGCGGTCATTGAAAAAAGTTCAACAGATATCTTTAGCAGACTGATAAATGATGACTCTAAAACCGGTGAGTCGGCAAACGTAAGGACGCCCTCAGGCTATGTGGATCAACGATCTACGCTGGCTGATAACTGGATGAGAGTTGTTGAGAATAGCGCTGAATAGCGTGCAATGAGGGTTTTCTGAAATGACGTTCGCTAGGTGGCAGCACTGGCACGTCAGGTCCAGGCATCTGTCAAAGAGCCTATATTTTCATTAGTCATGACGGAATGATGAACGAATGAATGAATCGAATGATGAACGTCATCATATATTTTATATTGGAAGACCTCTTGTCACAGTGGTGCCAACTGGTGTCGTAAATTTTCACGAAAACCCTCATTGGTGAGGTCTACACCCAGCAGCGGACTGTTGTAAACTGATGATGATAATGACTCTAAAAAAATTATCAACGTCATTTTACCCTCTGTAAGTCTGTGGGATGTACTCATCGAGCATTGCTGAATTCGTGAATGAGAAAACAGCTGTTCCATACATTTTGAATTAATTCAAACAGGTACCTTCATGTGCCAAATCAGTATTGTTCTCTCAATAAAAGTTTTTAAAATCCATTAATTGTTAACCCCTTTTCCTGTAACTTAAATAATCTAACTTTAATAACTAAACCTGTTACTAGTCTAAACTTAGGTGTCCTCTATCCAACCAAATTGGAATAACAAACGAGATAGCTAATCGCAAATTGATAAAGTATTTTTCCAAAGAGAAATGTAGCTTGTTTACGTAATCATACCACAAAAGTAAGTATGTAAGTAGGTAAGTAATTGGAATGACCTTTAAAATTTTCCTAAACCCGATCACGTGCCGAAAGTTCATGAAACATCGGGTAGCTTAACGTTGTTTTATAAACTGCGAAACTGTCCTGAAAGAGTGGTATGTACCCGACACATTGTCCAAAGGACTTTTTGGTAAATTATGTGACAGAAGTGTCGATTAGGTTCGTTTTGCTGTCATTAAGTATGTCCTCATCTTTCTTTACAGAAGACTGTGTGAAATCCAAACCACACTGACCATATACTTAGTACAGTCACATTCAAAATTACCTGCGTAGTTGGTCGCAGGGCGCTTGCGCGGCGTGATCGACCCATGGCTTCGTCGACTTGCTCTCATTCGCCCGGTATCTACCAAATCGGTGAGTACGCAAAACATTTACCCGTGTACGGACAATGTGATCAAATTCCATTAAAAAGACGCTTAAAAAGGAGTGCATGTATCTTGCGGTGGCGCTAATCATAATTATAGCAAGTTTGGTCAGATTACATGTAAGTCATTTTTAAATATTAACCTGAGTTCTGCTCTTTGCTTGCACTCTATTTCTGGTTTTCTTTCACTGAAGTTCAAGGCACGCATAATCTTCTTACTTCGGAGGGTACTTTTGTTTCTGTAATTGATTTCTGCTTATCATTTTCGCACCCACTGATCGCAAAATATCAAGCCACGCAATAAACCGCAAGTTAAATGTTGGAATACGTCACGAGGTGTGTCATTGATAAGGTTAAATAAACTTAGATAGGTCTACTTTGTGTGACTGAATTGAAAACAGAACTTCCTAGTCACTAAATAAATAGATATTTAAATTTTAATTTTAGTGACTTTAAAATTGTTATTTACATGCTGTGTTTAGAAAAACAATCAGTTTACATGATTCACTTAACAGTGACCGAACCACATGTTGCACGCCACCGTAGGTATGCCACGTTGACGTATTTTACGTGGCATGCGCACTACGCCTTTGCATAGTGCATTTTGCACCGATTGTACGCTGCCTTACCTTTCAGGGATTATAGGTGTGTTGTTATGTTTATGTTTACAAATAACAGAGCAATTTGTGGATTTTTCAAATTTTAAAATATCTGGGTACTTACGTCTTCTTACTTTAAAAATTATAAAGTCAGGAAAATTAATTATTTATCAAATAGGCTACCTGACATATTGTCCGCATATCCCCTAGTCTGTTAAACAAGCTTATAAAGTTTGGTAACGCTAAAAAAAGTGATTGTCTCATAAGTGTTAAACTAAACACTGATGAGACTCCTAAATCTTATTAAAACCACATCTGTCATTCTTTGTCACTTTCATGAAATGTCAATAAAAGGCAAATTGACGTATCTATTGTGTTTATTTTTGTGTGATATCGGCTGTAGATACCTATGTTGTTTTCAGGTTTCCAACAGTATTGTTACATGATTGTCAAAGAAACCCATAATTATATTTAAATAGGGTTAATTTCAGCTTACTAAAAATATTTTGACACTCTCCTGCTGTAAAATACGTGATTTACACATACACGATGACACGACGATGACGACGACGACGACGACGTGACGTGACGTGTGACGTGATTTATACATTGTGGAATGCAATAAATGATTGAGTATTGATTTACACGTCCATCGAAGCCTTTGCTTTGAGCGCCACGTCACAAGTCACATTTTCATGCCATCTATTTAAAGTCAAACATCACGATTTTTGGCACGGCATTGTATTATTATTGTTGTTTATTACATAACTTTGAAAAAGAAAAGAAAGAAAAATATTTTATTGGGGACACGCACAGGAAATACAAACAATAAAAAAGAACATTAAATGTAACAAAATCACACACACAGAGGACACTGTATTGTCTATAGACCTCTACATCCATTATAATTATTGAAATCAAAGCAAGAGTGAAGTAACAATCAGACATCTTCTGGGCACACTCGTTCCATCGTAGACCTTATCCATCGCTTTCCATCAGGCGTGATCGAGATCAAGATCCTTCACCAGTAAAAATAAGTATTCCGAACTTAACCTACTGCAAAATTATTGCCAAATCTTTGTTATTGAAATAGAAAGAAAAAAAAGAAAATATTTTATTTGGAACAAATACAGGAAATACAAATAGTAAAAAAGGAGCATTTAAAACTAACAAAGCTACATTAAAACAACCAAAAAGAGAGAAAAAACAAGACCTGTGCGAATCCAAAAAAGCTGCTGTCTCAGCATAATGCTAGCTATATTTAAAAAGGTATGCTAATGTTAATAAGATAGAAAAGTAGGAACTACAACTGCAACTGGGTTGATTTTTCAGTCAAAAACGAAATTCGGTTTGATGTGTTCTTTAAATAAATGAATTACGAGTACATGTATTGATTTGCCGGTACACAATGTTTTTTTGCCGAATACTTACTTAATCATTCTTAGCCGAAAATGTAAATGGCTGAAAACGAAATTCGGTCAGACTCTTCAATTTATGTACACGGACAATTTATTATTGTCCCACGAGTTTAATTAAGATTAAATTCTTGCTAACAACGAATAAAAAGACTCATGCAGTAAAAGCTTGCCCTAGACCCTACATTTTAGGAAAAGATCTCAAGGTCGCGTCTGCGCCCTGTGTTCAGGCTAGTTGCAAACAACTTTGGACCCTATTCAAAAGAAGTTAAGTTCAATATCACGTGAACATTATTTACCTTAATAACCAAGTTTGATTCGAGCACTGAAGCGTGAAGTACGTCACCAATTGCAACCCACCCGTTGCTATAAATTAAGAAGGAAGCGCTGGGTAGTCCGCATTCATTGATATTTCATGAAATAGTCATTCAAAAGGGTTATAAGAAGTTAGAGGGTTGTATAATATGATTTTAATGATTATGACACGTTACGGTCGCGAATCATATTGAAAAAACGTAAGAAAATTTAGGCTACCCAGGCTATTTTGCCATTAAGTGAAAACAGAGAAATGTTGGTTCGTAACATGTTTTGACTGTTCTCTATATGACATAAATATTCTTTTTTGTCTTTAATAATTTGTTTACTAAAACATGTTTTCAATGTTAAAATTTAACTTTAAATACCCCAACAATCACTGTACCCATTACGAGTACATGCACCGATAAGCACAATGCTTTGCGATCGTTACATTGCGCGCTGCGCATAAACACTGATTTCACACCTTAAATAAAAGTCGTTCCAGCACAAAGTCTTGCTCAAATGTGAGGTTTTTTTACACCCTAGAGAAAATAATTATACATGTTCAAATAGCATACATAAATATTCCGTCAAAAAACCAGCTAAACAACAAGTCGTTTTCAGGCCGATCGAACGCAGACTCGATTACACGCGTAGGCGGCGCGGGCGTAGCGCTACGTCAAGTGCTACGATAAAATTAGGATACGTTATTATTTTATTCCGTTTGCAAATAAAGATGACTGAATCGTATTTTTTTTATTTTTTTTCGTCGTCGTATTTTTTAGGGGCCCGTGGCTAAATAATAACAGCCGCACAGGTCGATCGATCAGGTTAAGCTACGCTTGCCGCGGTTGGTCTGTGGATGGGTGAGCATCTTTACATATCGTGACCCCTCCGTGCCTCGGAAAGCACGTTAAGCCGTTGGTCGCGGCTGTCGTTCGTGGATCTTTGACAGTCGTTACGGATGACAGAAGCCCGAAAGTCTGACAAACAGTCTTACCAAGGGGGCTCAGATAGGCAGTCGCTCCATGTAAAATACTGGTATTCAGCTGCATCCAGTTAGACTGGAAGCCAACCCCAACATAGTTGGGAAAAGGCTAGGCAGACGTAATTTTTTTAAACGTCGACGCGGTTATATCCTTGTTGACCTTGTTTTCTTGGTGTAGTAGTATTATTATAGAGCTGTTAGTATACTAAAACAATGACGTCATACTGTTGTTGTTTTGAACTACTGGAAAATAAATCTCAGGATGTAATATTGTTAGAACTTTTTCAGTATTTTAAGAATCTTTATTGTGCTTTCGATGGCGTTAGGATAAAATGCTTTATCCCGATATTCCCTCGGGATCGACATTTACGCGGGTGAAACCGCGGGGCGCAGTAGTATTAGATAAACCTAACTAACCGTTATCATTTGAGACAAGACTCTTGGTTACTCGTATTTGCTGGTTTAGTTGGTTTTCAATGGAGAGCGATTGAGGAATTTTAGGAGTTGTTTTAATAATAATTCAAAACACCTCGGAGAGTATACAAACCTCTCCGTTCAACGTTAACAACGTTCCTCTCAACGTTATTTTTTTATTATTACGCTTATTTTCCCCAAAAGGGTTACCTTTTGGGGAAAATATGCGTAATAATAAAAAAATAACGTTTTATTCATAAGGCAAAAAAACTACCAGTTTAACTGAGGGACCACTTTTTTCGTTTTAGTAGTAGTTTTTAAAATTAATTTGTGTTTATTTGGTAACAAGACCATAAAGTTTGTGTTGAATTGTTGACACCATCGCCCCGCGCGTGACTAGTGCCTTATTAACACGGATGGTTTATTTCGTGCCAAATTTACGCTATCTTATTCTGTTTGAAAAATTCAGTTTTTTATTTGCATTTTTTTTTTTTTTATTTAAACAGACTGATAAAAACTTGTGTACTGTGTACTATTAAGGGCTGATTTTTCCAACGCCAGATAATTTTATCCGAGGAATAATTTTGAATTTTTTCCATACAAAATCTGTCAGACCTCAATTTTATTTCACGAATAAAAATCATCTGCCGATTGAAAAATCATGCCCTTAATGTGATGACCTAATCTCCACTATGTAGGTATGTCACTCAGTCAGTGTCAGTGAGGAAACTACATTCATTATTAAGGGGTCTGGGTATGGGTCGTACTTACTTAAAAAACGATGAAATTCATGTTGTAATTGTTTTGTGACAATCAATGTCAAAAATATGACATGTCATTACCTGTTTCACAAATAAATGATCTTTATGTAAAACTTGTCAAAACTGTTGGTTAATTAGGGGTTTCTTGACAGATTGAGACTGATATTATCATGCGAACGTACTTAAAAATACCGGAATCGCCCCTCTGTTATAAACGCCATATGGCACCGCTCTCAAACAGTTATGCTATGCTAATGTTCCTAATAACCAAAACTGCGAAACAATAAATAAAATTGATCCTTTCAATATTACGTTACCCAGGTATCAAGCTTCCACTCGGTCACGCGCCTGCGCTCTATCCACAAGCCTCTTACATAATAACAAACAAGACTAAATTTTATGTGAAAGCAATAAGGTTCAATATAGAACGTTCACGTCAAACGCATCCCCATTTTCAGTCCCTTGCACTGAGTCGGCTAGCCCGTGCAATAGTTCCGCGCGTTACTCTGGCCTGTACAGACCCTATACCCGAATAAAACGAGACCTTTTTTTCCAAGAAATTAAGCTCAAATCAAAACGCTATCTCGGGAACCCGTGCGTAAAATAATGTTTATAGTCGCATTGGGACTTAATGGAGGAGTTCTCTCCTCCTGTTAATTATTGGAAACATAAATTAACTCAACTACTTAAATTGTCGTCTCATTTCTGGTCGGTATTTCCGTTGCTTTGAAAATATTGTTTTATGTTGTGAATTAAATGCAACATTTTCTCATTACCAATATGAATTGGCAGTCTTAATTAAAAAAAAAAATAGTTTTTGCCCTTAATTTTATTAACTGTTCCTATTCATTTCTTAAAATGTGTATCCATTATCTTAAACAGCGTCAGATTCTGAACGATACTGCTGCGGTCAACAAACATCGGTAGGTAATTATTATCTGAATATTAGAAGTTGCACTTTTCCATATTATGTAAACAATTGCGTTGCTTTGCTTTTTAAAGATAATAAATGAAGCGAACAGTAGTTCCTGAACAATATCGAACCTTATTCTCCTCAGACAGAGCTCTATTTTAGGAATCAACCTAATTCATTTTGCGCCTGCGCGTTTTTCATTAGCTCAAGTAAACTACGGTTGGGTAAGGTAAGGTTGTCTTTAAAAGATCGCTCTTAGCGATAAGACCGCCCATTGTGTCACCCTTTGTACAGTTTCTATATTTATGTCTGTAATTTATATGGTGTACATAGTAAAGAGTATTCTATTCTATTCTACGTAGTTGGAATAAGGATAAAATTTAACGATAATATACTTTATTGTACACCAGAAAATACATAACAAAAAATACGATTATGAATACAAAACATACAATGGGTGGCCTTATCGCTTTCTGCGATCTCTTCTATATAAATATTATTAATGTGAATAGTTCTGTTTAAATATTATTAGGAAAACCTATTAAGAAATTATAATTAAATTTTAAAAAAAAATGGAATTTTATACAACCTCTTCGGTTTTAAGGCAAGAAAGCTTCGAAACTATCATTATCTATTTTTTTTGTGTTTTGTCCTATAAGGGCTGATTTTTCCAACGCCAAATAATTTTATCAGAGGAGTACTTTTGAATTTTTGACAGTTCTTCCATACAAAAACTGTGAGACGTCAATTTTATTTCACGAATAAAATTTATACGTCGATTGAAAAATCAGCCCTTAAATGCATAATCAATAGCGGACAAGATAAATAAACACTACAATAGCACGTGCTTCAGCTTAGCAAATTTAATGGAATGATGGCCCAGTGGTAACGGCTTCGACTAACGAGCTGTAAGATCGTGGGGTAGAACCCAGGCAAATGCTTTACTTTGCATAAATAATTTCATCACCACTGCCCTCAAAACGGCAAAGGAAAACGACATGAGGAATCAGGCATGTCCTAAAACGAAAAAATCGATGACGTGATATCTACCAACCCGCA
The DNA here is from genome assembly GCA_927399505.1 of Luperina testacea. Lineage (NCBI taxonomy): Eukaryota > Metazoa > Arthropoda > Insecta > Lepidoptera > Noctuidae > Luperina > Luperina testacea. The sequence continues at coordinate 16,902,822 of OV656764.1, forward strand.
TTGGGCCCGCGTGGGAGATTATGGCCTACTCCTTCTCGAAGAGAGGAGACCTGTGTTACAGCAGAACATTATAAGCTGATTATGCAGCTTAGCATAGACCTCTGTCAAATTTATAACACGAAAAACGATTTCTTTTATGAATTTGAATACTTTAGTGATAGGTACACAGATACTCAGAAAAAGCTCTTGTAATGATAAATTATATAGGTATATGCATTTCCCTCTGTTTTACGTATATCTATAGTCTTCCTATATGCTATTTCTTCATTTCCGATCAACATTTCATTTTCAATAAAAACAATATAATGTTTATGCGATATCCAGCTTTGCCTAGACCCCAGGCAGAGCTATAATTAGGTTTCAATCGTACTGTGGCTCGCGCCTGCGCGTTGCACAAAGGCATCTATCATGCTAGCACACAATATTGAACTTAATGGAATAACGTTTAAAGTTTAGAATAGCATGACCGCTTTTTCGATGCGTTTTCAGGCTTTGAAATGAAGCCTTCTGCACTGAACGCCACGTCAGGCGTGCAACAGTTCCGCGTCGGCGTCCCGTTTGTAAAGTCGTGATAAACAACAATAGACATTAACAAACAGTAAATAAATTAATTTATGCAAAGTACGCCGTAAAATAGCCCAGTCATCAAATATTTTGTTCCGCAATTTAAATTGGAAAAAAAATATTTGATCGATTTTAGTATTTTCTTCATCAAACATTTCTAAGAAATCGAATCAATGTATTTAGCTCTTTGCCTCATCATCATCATAGCAAGTTTGATCAGGATTCATGTAAGTAATATTAGCTTCAAGAAATAGTATGTTTTATTTGTATTATATATTTCTTGAAACATCAATCTATCGATTCTTATTTCTTGCAAACACAACACGCGGCGTTGCGTTTTTGACGTCATTTTTACATTCTATTCTCGCAAGTAGTTTAAAAACAAAGCTTCAGTCGCAAAGAATAAAGCTCAAAATAGAGCGGTTTATGTAAATGAGCCTCACTTACCACGCTTCTGGAAGAAGCCTGTTGCGCTTTGAGATTTCGTGTAGTCTTTTATTTTTCTTAAATACCTACTTATAAGTTGACATTGATAACAAAAAGTCTACGTTCAATTGTTTTTTATTTAATTGGGGTGGGTCATGTAACGAAAATATATGTTTGTGTTAGTTTGTTTTAATTTGCTCAAACATGTATAGGTATTCCTTTATCTTTATAATAAATAGATTTTAAACTAATATGTGCCTATTAAGAGTTTTCTATTGTATTAAGTATATTAATGATTTTACAGGAATAAATTTGTACATTTTGACGTTGCAATAAAAATTTGCTTAAATGTTACGCAATGATATACGAACAATCGAAGACATGAAACCTTCCACCAAGCTAGCTATAAATCAATTTTCCCTCAGGTATCTATTAGAGCCAAGACAGAACTATATATTAATTATTAATCGACTGCAGTGCACGCCTGCGCGTTGCACAGATGCCTCTAACGTCGTAGCAAATAATTCTCAACTCTATGTAGAAGTTTTATGGTTCAATATACAGCGCTGTTGATAAATGCGTTTTAAGGCTTGTGTAGATTGATGTGTTCGATACTACGCGACAACACGACCTTCACGGTGACATTTAACAGCTTCGGGGTGCTTTCTGTTGTTGTTATATAATATTCTAAAACCGACAATACAAGCTAAAATATTTTGATTACTTCGAGTACTTATTGGCTATTTCCAACTTTCACGCCGCGTGTCATGTCAATGACACAAAATTTATGCATCATAAAAGATTCTCCCGTTTCTCTCATACGTATATTAGTTAATGGTCTCAATATTTTATTTTTTCTCTCTTTTTAATCCTTGTTTATAAATATAATATACATATTTTGCACTCAGTCTAATATATTTTATTACAACTGTGATGAACTGTGTTCATAAAACCGGTAATATGACCTAAAATATTTTTATTGCATTACTTAATGGCTTAAAGTAGCCATTAAGTAATGCAATAAAAATATTTTAGGTCATATTACCGGTTTTACCAATCATGCCACGTGTCATCTAAAAAAGCAGTAATTTGCATCGCAAAATATTTTTTCCCTTTTGGTAATCAAGGTCAAATCATTTATTTCGAGATTCAGAAGGCCAACAAAAAGTACTTTTAAAACTCAAAATTAAAATAAAATAGATCTGATTCTATTTGCCCTTTCCAAAATGTTCCTTTGCTACGGAGAATAATGGGCAAAATACTTACTCCAAATTTTTTTGGTACTTTTTTTTCACAACATTTTTTATACAATAAATTGTATAAAATTAATAATGATTTGTGCACATTTTTTTCACTCAGTGTAATATTATTGTAACAGTGGACATCCATACGGAGTATGTGTTTTTTCCATGTTTTTAAAAACACAAACTTTGTTTTCTATCTGTCTTTACTCTAATGTCGATGTTATAAGAAAGTAATAAATAACAGCGCTTCTTCAGTAATTAAACTTTTGCAAATAAAGGTGGATCATAATATCCTCTTTTCGTAGACAACATTAATAAACTCTGAAATTGTTTGCTGTGTTGCGAATACATTTGGGGGAGGGCTCCCTGTTTTCCACGTCTTTAGCATTCAGTTTACGACTCTATTTTATTGCCATAAAGCCTAAAATTGCAGAGCGTTTATGGGGTTGTTGCACTCAGGGGTGATAACAAATGTTTGAGAACGGTTAAGGTCGAGGGAAAGCTTGCGAGCTTGAACCCACTACTGACATACTCGTACATATATGTATTCAGTACTAACCATGCACACGCTTAGTTGTAGGGACATACGTCGGATTTAAACAATTAGGCAGGTATTTCTGTAATAATTTGTACGTAGCAGTCTCAGTACTCGAGAAATATGGCAAATTTCCAGTCATTTAAGCTCTATTAATTTAAGCTTTACAAATTATCTTAAATGCGTGTTACTTGTTAGTGGTAATTTTAAAAGAAAAAGTTGCGCTAGCTCTTATAAATTCAGTAAAATATCAAAAGGAGTTTATCATAAAAAAACTTAAGGATAATCAGCGTGTTTCGACTGCTAGGACATAGTCTCCTTTGTGTTAGAGGGAGTGGGCCGTAACCACGCGCGTCTAGTGCTGGTTGGTAAATGATACATGTCTTCAATTTTTAGTTCTAGGATATGCTGGTTTCCTCACGATGTTTTCCTTTACCGTTTTGAGAGCAGTGGTTATGATATAATTTTAGATTTTACACAAAGTAAAGCGCCTGTAAGACCACTGTCATAAAAGACTTATTTAGATTAAATTTATGAATTGATTTAAAAGTTTTAGAAGGGTGAAAATCAGATTCATCGCGTAATAATATTATATCTACGTTACTAAATCATGTTAGTACCTACCTATGATAACTTAAAACCAACGGCTAATCGGTTCAGCGGTTCACGAATTAAAAATAGTTTCCGATCAATAATCTGACCTTTAGATACCCCACAGTTTCCTAGATACGACTATATTATTTAACATCCATTGCAGTGCCGCACGCCTGCGCGTTGCACAAAGGCGTCTATCGCGGCTGCAAAGAACACTCGACCTTATAAAGTAATGTTAAAGTCCAGTTTAAGACGCATCCGCGCGAACGGGTCTTGTGCACAGAGCAGTGTTGTCCGAGATAATGCTCAGTAGTTTCTCGGTCAGTTTCATCTAATAAAGTGTTGCATTAAGTTGGAGAAAAAAAACAAGTTTAATGTGTTCGGTTTACAGTTCAGTTTTGATTACAAATCAGTAGCGTGTTTTCGGTCACGCAATAATTATTTTCACGGCATTGAAAGCCAAATTAACGTGAGATTTTAAATGTATGTATCAATGGAGCTTTACAGTATCGCGTTAAATACAAAAGTTGTTCAACACGGTGTTATATATTTTGCTTTTTGTTTAGTTTTACTACTGCTGAGTTTCCTGATTAAGACACATGTGAGTATTTTTTACAGAAAATTTTACTAAAAGTTACATACGTAATTAGCCACAGTAAGATAGATTACTATTTTCTCATAACTTATGCAGAAAATTACGAAAGCAAGCAAATCATTTATTGTATTTATTTATTATTTATATTTTTTATTTATTTTTGAGTGTCGTTGGTGACGAAATTAGTCAATCTGCGGGGTAGCTAATAGAGCAAACTACCGAAGTACAACTTACTTCAAACGCACTCACGTAATAATAAACGTATATATATTAACTAACTTTGTCTTAAACTCAATCATAGCTATCAAAGATTTTATTTCCAAGAAAACATAAAACATTTTCTAATTTTGGCAATTTATTCATCAATAATTTCTAAGAAATCGAGTCAATATATTTTGCTCTTTGCCTAAACATCATTATAGCGAGCTTGATCAGTGAAAGTAATTCACAAGCTTCAAGAAATATTATTTTCTATATGCGTGATGTTTTTTGAAAATACTCGTAAATAAAAGCAATTTATCGGTTCTTATTTCTTGTAAACACAACTTGCAGCGTCGCGTTTTTCATGACCTAATCTCGAAAACAGTTTAAAAACAAAGCTTCATCCGCAAGCAATAAAGCTCAAAATAGACCGGTTTATGTAATGCCTCCACCACGCTTCTGGAAGAAGCCTGTTCCACTTTGAGATTTCGTGTAGTCTTTTGTTTTTCTCAAATATTTATAAGATTAATAAATTTGTTTAAATGTAATGTGGATCGAATAATTCAGGATAGGTTATGTAATGAAATTATCTATTTTGTTAGTTTGGTTTAATTTGCTTAAATATGTACACAGTCTCTTTTCTTTATAATGGAGCCCATTAAAAGTCTTGTTGAAATAAATGATTTCACTTTGACTTTGACATGAAAAATATCTAAACTATAGATGTTACGCAATCGTTTTATACGAATACATGGAACCTTCCATCAAACCAGCTATAAATCAATATCTCCCTCAGGTACAGACAGAGCTCTATGTATGTTATTTATTAATCGAGTGCAATGCACGCCTGCGCGTTGCACAGATGCCTCAAACATTGAAGCACAGGACACTCGACTCTATGTAGAAGTGTTAATTAGCTTCCCGGTGACGTTTAATAGCTTGAAGCATTTCTCTGGTTGTTAATTAATATTTTAAGACCGATTATATGATCAAAATATTTCGATTGCAGTACTTAATGGCTATTTTAAACTTTTAACGTGTCACGACAAAGAAATCAAGTATGCGCGTCATGAAATACACTTTTCTTCCATTCTGGTAATGATAATTATGTTTTAATTGTTCATAAGAGATTTTAAAAATAATTCCTGGGAAGTCTTTGCAGCACTCCCTTTGTTTAATTTTTAGGAACGGAAAATTAAAAAAAGAAATTTAACAATATATTTCCCATCGAGCTAAGAAGAGCTGAATATACATTGGGGGCATTTCGGAAAACCATTGGCGAGAGGATTAAAAAAATATTTTGGGACAGTATTATATATGTCAATGTTTTGGGACCACTGGACGCGGGCCACCCTGTATTAAAACAGTGGTCATCGTAGATCTGTGGTCATCAAGCAAGACCAGAGATTTCTTTTTTTACTACACCTTACTTTCTACTAGTCTTTATTTGTCTTTGTCATAATGACTGTGTAATAAAAAGGCAATACATAATATTGCTTCTTTAGAAATAACTATTATATAATATTTGACAACTTTATTAAACTCTGAAATTATTTCGATTTTCAATTGTCTATTTGAGTTCATTTGGGGGAACACTTCCTATTTTTCACGAACTTAGCATTCATTTTACGAATATACCTCATATTCATAAAATCTAAAGTTAGAAGCGTTTATTTGCTTGTTGCGCTGAAGGGTGATAACAAATCATTGAGAACGGTTAAGGTCGAGGGAAAACTCATGAACTTGAACCCACTACTTATGTAAATAACTAGTTTAGTACCGTTTTTATAATATTTACTTTGTGTAAATATATATCTATGCATTAAAAAAAAATTAATATTATAGTAAAAAATATTTATTGGGATTTCCAACAAATATATTTTTCTTTATTTTTTGAGGTAGGTATTTCTGTAATAATCGTACTTAGCAGTGCTTGATCAATTCGTTTTTTTTTGAGTAATCATTAACATAATTTGAAAAACTGAAAATAATAAAGCATGAAAAATTGAAGATGGTTTAAACGCGATATAAATACAGTACCCGGCGATAAATATTGCACATCGACCTATTCGATCCTATCGATTTTATATAAAGAATAAAAATAATTATCAAAAGAAGCAAATCATAATTGTTTTAACAGCTCCTAATAGATACCGAACTGTTTGTATTTCGTGCGACAGAGATAACGCTCTACGAAGCCGAAATTAGCCGATTGTCTCTTTCCAAAGGTCGATGTGCAATATTTATCGCCGGGTACTGTACATTTATGCTCCTACAAGAATTCACGCATACAAAAATAGTTTGAAATCAATAATCTGACCTTTAGATAACCCACAGTTCCTAAAAACAACTATATTACTTAACATCCATTGCTTCACGCCTGCGCGTTGCACAAAGGCGTTTATCACAACTACAAAGAACATTCGACCTTATACGGTGGAATTAAAGTTCATTTTCAAACGTGATCATGCGAATGGGTCTTGTGCACAAAGCACCCACATCCTAGATAATGCACAGTAGTTTCACGGTCGCTTCCACCTAATAATGTCATTGTATTTAGTCCAAGAAAAAATGATATTTATAGTTCAGTTTCGTTTACGTATCAGTAGCGTGTTTTCTTTCATGCAATAATTATTTTCACGTCATTGAAAACAAATGTTACGTGACATTTTTGTTTTATGTATCTATCAATGAAGCTTTACAGGGGTATTCAACACGGAGTTATATATTTTGCTTTTTGCTTGATTTTAATCTTTCTCAGCTTCCTGATTAAGACACATGTGAGTATTTTTTAAGAAAACTTTAAGTATTATAGTATAACGGTATACAACAGTTTTTATTTTTCTAAATAAGTTATGAAAACTCTCATGCTTTAGTGACAAGATTAGTCAATCTGCTGAGTTGGTAGGAAATAAATCTCCCACCGAAGTGACTTAAGATACATTACTTAAATTATCGACTGAACTATTTACAGTAACTTTGTTTTGATGCCATACTTAAAACAAAAATGCAATTCCCGAACACACGGAAGTTGCACGTCTTTAAGAAGATAGTTTAAATTTTCTATATTGAAACGCCAAATTGTTTATTATGCTTACTTATTAGATCGCGATAAAAAATGTGCCATCTTTTCACATGTGCCTTTGTTTAGGCGTTTACGCGTAGGCACAATGTTAAAACGAATAAAAAACCCAACTCAAAATAAAATAAATGCATTTTTATGCAGACCTCAATTGAAATTTACACAAGTACATACGTAAAACAAGATAACTGCCCGCTCTATCTAAGTACCATAAAGCTATCAATCAATACTCTCTAGGGACCCTGGACAGAGCTCTAAATAACTATCAATCCGGTGCAGCCAGCCACGCCTGCGCGTTGCACACACGCCTCCATCAAGAAAACACGCAACACAGAGCTTTATGACGCACGAAATAAAGTTGAAACCAGAACGCGATCGTTAGTTGCGCTTCCCGGCTCCTGAAATAAGGCTGTGCACTGCGCGCAACGTCATTCCGTGCAACAGTTCCGTATCGGTCTCCGGATTGTAACGTTGTTGCATGCGATTAGGTACTTTATCTTACAGTGATAGAGAATAATTTAGCTGTTCTTCAATTACTAAGCTCGTATATACGGTGTTTCACGTTGAAGCACATTAACGCGTCATACAGTGCTACTCACTAACTTTTCGCGTTTTGTGTCCCTTTTTCATTTTCCTGTATATTATTTTTATTAAACTCACCGATAAAACGAATTCATGTATTTCGCACTTTGTCTGATCGTGATTATCGCCAGTTTGCTCCGGATACATGTAAGTCTTATTTTAAACTTTGTTAGGGTCATTTTTATTAAGTTTTTTTATATGTACCACCGTGCGCCATTTTCAACCGTATCATTAATTAGGTAGTATTTTTATGTGAGATAGTGATTAAGAACAGGAAAGTAATATTTTCTTGCTTATTTTTTCGACAGCTGAAATGTTATTATTTGATTACTTTTTTAATTGCCTGTACCTTTTATTGGGCATTGCCGTTATGTATTGATGTAGATATACGCACCCCCTCACCCCCACCTGCGTAGAATTTTCCCCTTTGACCTGAACGTCCTAGATACAGATATAAATTGCCCGTCAATCGAATGCAGCTTCCCGCGCCTGCGCGCTGCCCAAAAGCCTTGTTCGCGGCAGCGCGCAACACGGAACTCTACGCAACAGACATAAAGTTGAATATTGAACGTTAGTGATAGATGCCATCCTTTATTTCGGTTACAAGGATTGCAAGGTGCGTCTGGTCCGTGCAGCAGTCGATAGTCCTGGCTTTTCCGTTACTAGTCGCTTCCCTAAACGGGAGTTTAATATTACACCCACTATTTAGTGCGTGGCGTGTGAGTTTACCGCGAAATAATAAGATTAGAAACCTAAAATTTAAAATAAAATTATGTGTTTTCGGACAGTTTAAAAATTAAATTAAAGCTGAACCGTGATTTATAATGTATCTTGCAGTTGCAATCATCATAATCGTAGCGAGTTTGGTCAGAGTACGCGTAAGTTTCCACACAAAAGTAATGATTACAAATTTTCTTTTACTATATTTAATTCTTCATTATACTTTAGACCCACAATTATTTCGTCCTTATTTCGTAAAATTAAGAGAACGGCGGTATTAAACTATCCTATTTAAAGTACTTAAAAAAAAGTTCTATTTTCACGTCTTAACCTCTCGAAGACATTGGAAAACTCTACAAAGTTATCGTTATCAACGATAATAAATATGATTACGCCTCAATAGACCTTCAGATCTGGAATCATCTCAAAATGTTACGCCTGCGCGTTGCACAGAGGCTTCTGACACTCCCGCAAACAATATACGACTCTATCGCGTGGGAGTAAAGTTCAAAATAGCACGCGATCAATAGTCGGAAAACCTCTGGACAGATGAAAGAGCCTGAAAGGAACACGACGTCTTGAACGCAACAAATCTCGCCAGGAGCTTTATTGTGATTAACGACCGCGTCTGAGAACATTTAATATAGTGTAGTTTGATTGAACAGTTAATAACTATAGACTATCTACCAAACAACGGACAATTACCTAAGGTATGTTAATGCACCTTATATCTATTCACCTAATTGAGCCATTATCAATTCAATATTTGATTTATATGACTACCACGTCAAAAACAACATGAAATAGGCTTTATTCTTGAATAATAAATAATCTAGAGGCACTTAGCAATGTTTATAAAGTGCTTTTTATCAAGCCTTATTCAAACAGGATTGCTTAATTACTGCAATTTCGTAATTTCAACAAAGTACCTTGCGAACATTGTAGGTTTAATTACTTAATCGTCAGGGGAATAATGTCAATTTTATGTGCCAATTACGAGAAAACAACCTATCATTATATTCCTACCTAAAGCAGTGTTCATAACCTTAGAAAATTTACATTCCATCACCACCTAATCAGTTATTTTTGTGAAATGTATTCTAAGTTGATTTTTGAGTGACTATTTGTAAACAAAAAGGTCCTTATAAGTTTTTGGTTGCAATGTAATTTGGACTTTACTATGTGTGTTGCTCCATAACTTGAAACTTATCTCAAATTTTTAATTCAAATATATACCTATATCTGACAGTCTGTAGAATGACATTTAAATCGACTTTCAATTACCTAATAAAATTACAAATTAATATTCATTTAGATAAATTTATTGTAATCCATTATATTCGTAAATATAATCTGCATCTTGATCTGATTTAAATTTAGATATATTATTATTATAATTTTTAAATATTAATTTTATCAAAACATTTTTTTTTTGCACATCGATATTCAAAATTAAGTAAAATAGGAACTATCAGTTTGCCTCGATACAGGTAAGGTGCCTAGATTTTATTGATTGAGTCTAGACCTGCGCAGTTCAGACTTTGTTATCGATGTGCGCAGATGAAAATAGAGCTTCACGGAGTGCCTAGGAACTAACCCCTCCCTCCGCTACCCCCTCAGCCCTGCCGACAGGGCAGCCATGATGGGTCAGTCGATAAAAATGTCCAACTAGTGGATATGGATATGCATTTTATATCGTTTTTCGTTCGATAATAGGCACTTAGTTATATGTATGTTAACTTGAAGGAGTAAACTGTAAAGAATATCTTGTAGATTAGTAGGTAAGCTTTTCACGGAGCTTTCCGCTTTTCTTTTCTTTACTACGATTCTTTTGTTTAGACTTTGTACATTGACAATATTAGCATAATCAGCTTATAATGTGTCTATTGCTCACACATACACAGGCCTCCTCTAGGTGAGAGGGACCATGCGGGTCCAATGCGAGTTAGTAGATGTCACATGTCTTCGAATTGTTGGTTCTAGAACATACCGGTTACCTCACGATGTTTTCTTTCACCGTTTTGAGAGCAGTGGTGATGAAATAATTTACACAAATTAAAGCGCCTGTCTGGGTTCAAACCTACGACCAACTCGTAAGTCGCAGCCATTACCACTGGGCCACCACTGCTCGACAATATTAATATGTACTAGGTATTTTAATGTCACTCACTTTTGTATTGCCTCGTCTTCTTTTGTTTATTTTCTCAACAGAAAGCTCCATTGCGTTTTTCCGGCGCATTTGATAAGTAATCCGGTGACGTCAAACATTTAATGCGGTGATATCTAAAATCATGATAATGCGTAATGTTAGTCATTTATTTGTTTATCACACGCAGTAAAGTCACTTTTTCATCAGCAGAGATTTAAACAATAAAAAGTGTTAGTGATGTTTACCTACTGCGTAGGAGTGCATTGTAATATTTTTTTTTTCTCAAATTATCTTTTAGAGGCTTAAATAATCTAGCTTTAATTTCAAGTTCTGGTTTTAAGTGGAACAAAGGATAATTATTTAGAATACTGTATTTATTAAGAAACCAAATACATTATATTTTACTGAAAATAAAATCACTTAATACAATACAAAATCGGAGACTGCAAATTATATCGGCCACACTTGACCATAAACAATCGTCAATCAGAATCATCTCTCGTTCACATTCTTTGTCTATGATCAGTGACTTTGATGACACTAATTAATGGCGAGTAGAAATAGTACAATGGACTGTAAAGTGTTTATAAATCTTAATCAAACGGCTCGAGATTGTCCCTCCCTTTAATTTTCATGCAACGGTCACAAAAGCATCTGTGTCACAACTAATTAACGTTTACAGGACGTAACGGCTATAAATATTTGCTACAACTGCATTAATTATTATTATTTAAAAAAATTGTAACAAACAGATAGCTTACAAATGAAAAAAAGTCGTAGTTTACAAACCTCATTTAAAAAATCCTTGTTGGTTTTTGTACCGCAAGCCGCGAGCCGCGAGCAGGAAAATTGGTCTTGCTTAGGTGCCAAGTTTTCCGACTGTTAATTATAATTATGGCCTGATTTTGTAACAATTAAATCAACATTCTCCATTCATTCACACACTTATGAACATGAAAAACTAAAACAAAATTATAGCAAAAAAATGCAGACACGCAACCGTCTTTTGTTTTTCGATTTCTTTTTAATAAAAAATATTGTATGTGCATTCGGCCAGCATTGTTTATAAATGGCATATAGGTCTTCCATAATTACCTATTTTCTTAATTTGGGTCTTTCACAATACCCTAAATAAACTTTTTTTTTACACAAGCTTGTATAGCGCAAGCTGCAACTAAATTAAAATTGTAACACCATCTATTACGCATTGGTATTTTCAAACAATTTTCAATCATTATTCATCTTACATTTTTTATACTAGAGATAACATTTCGTACTCTTTGTTGTTAATAGATTAGTATCAGAGGCCGGATCTCATCACTATTCAATCCTCGTTGTTTTCGTTTAGGCATGTTAACTCCGGAATCCGGGATCAATTGTTTAACTTGATTTGTCACCTCTATTTTTGCTTGAGTGATGTGTAGCGGTAACTGGCTGTTTAAATTAAGTTATGTAGCCAGGTACTATTAGGGCATATTCACGTCATCGTTAAAATGATAGGTATCTACTGTACTAGCAGACTTCAGAGATTCTCGACGGTTAAAGTTTTTTTTTATTTCCGTAATTATCATCGTTAAACCATTTACAGAAAGCAAGTAAACAATAAGTGTTTGTACCATCAGATCATACAAAATTAAAGTTTTATTTAAATCTTCTTTTATTTTTCAGATTTCAGTTGTCTAACTCGTAAGTTATTTATACATATTGTAGACCGCTAGAGATTATCTAGATTATTTTGACTTTTATTTTTGTCTGTGACTGTATCTAGTAGATGTCATCTAGATTTTGATCATTATCTACAGTTTTTGTCCAATATTTTTAGCTCATTTGTTTAATCATCATAGTCTTTGTTAGGTATATCAATTGCTAAATGAATGGCTAGACGGTGTAACGAAATATGAAACTTCAAATCAGTAGATAAACTGAAATAAGAAACTTTATTCCATCACTCTAATTACATTCATTGGTCCTAATTCAACAGTCCGGTTAAATGCATGACCATTTGTATGAAAATAGAATTCATTTAAATACCTTGTTATCCCTAGCCAAACCAATTGCGAAAATGATCGCTGGGAAAATCGTCTACGTTTTGTCAACGAAAAATAACACCTACATAAAATGAACTGTAACGAAAATATCGATACAGTAATGAGTAATGCAATGATAGCTAGAACCATGTGTTTACTGTTCTTGAGCTTTTTACAACTTACGCGCTTGTCAAACGAGCCAAAAGTTAGCCAAAACTCATTTAAGGCTCCTTCAAACAGGCGCGACACGCGATAAAATCGTGCGCGACACATAGGCACCGCAATTCGCGCAAAGAGCGGTGCCTTTGTGTCGCGCGCGATTTTATCGCGTGTCGCGCCTGTTTGCAGGATCCTTTATCGTCAAAGTTTTCCAACACACAGGAACATTAAAAATGTAGGTAAATTATAAAGTGTCGTAGAAGTACCTACCTACTATCTCACATGATCACATCAGCTCACTTAGGTACAATCATAAAATGTACCTACACGCTTGCGTCATCACATGGGTACTTCATACTTAGTTGCAGTGCGTGTGCGTATTGCGCTATCTCTAAATCGATCGCAAATTGGAAGCTCCAATCGATTTATCGATTTGACATTGTTGTCGAGTTTATCGACCTGGTTTTCAACTCCGAACCGAATGATGAAATTTGGCAAGAAGCAATGACATGTAAAGGAGAAAATCCGAAAACAGTAAATATTAGATACATTACAAAAAAAAATCCTGTGATAAACTATTTACATACCCACAAATTTGTACGGAACCCTCGGTGCACGAGTCCGACTCGCAATTGACCGGTTTTTTTTTAAATAACCTAAAAATTTCAACGGGGATTCAGTATCATGTAGGTACCGAATCTGTGATAACAGATGTGGCTCGTCGACGTCCCTACCACCTGCTACTGTATAATACATCTACATTTCAACAGTTGTTTAAATCCCATGTAATAGGAGGCGAGCCTATTGTTATCAACAGGGCACTAAAGGCTCCTTCAAACAGGCGCGACACGCGATAAAATCGCGCGCGACGCAAAGGCACCGCAAGTCGCGCAACGAGCGGTGCCTTTGTGTCGCGCGCAATTATATCGCGTGTCGCGCCTGTTTGTAGGAGCCTTAATACAGACTCAGTCGAGTAATAAAACTTTGTTATTGTTAAAATGTTAAGTACTTGCAAATGACTATGAATTGATCATATCCACTATGTTCCCATAAAGGGATCCCTCATTTAGGTACTCTATAAGAATGAACAGCCTCTTATTCCATTTATGTAGCAGTTTAATTTAAACAAATTAAAAATCAATAAAATTCCCCTTAAAAGTTTCCCCACATTATCTGATTGACAAAACGGTATCGAAGCACTAAAAAGCAGAAACAATTTTTATATTTATTTACAGAATCATAAAAAGCTAGTATAAGCCCTCGCCCACACGAATAACTTGTAATCTGTTTGCCCGATAGCAAAGCATACCTTAAATAAGGATTAGTAATTAAAAGAATAAAATTATTTGGAACAACAAACATACTTTTATGCGATTTTTATTAGCAACTGATTGTTAATTGATTTTGATTATCATCTTTATAGGATTCAAATACAGAAATAAGCTTTTTCTTTTTGCTCTTATTAAGAGATCGGTGAAGTAGTTGCGAAACGCACTAACAGTAGCAATGGTTTTCATTTTGACAGTTCAACAACATTCATTGCGTTATTTACGTTGTTGAGCAGACACATTTTTCGAACATATGAGGCAATGGATTAGTAATATCCTTCAAAATGATTCAGATTGAGATCGATAGTTTGTTACGCAATTAGGGTGCAGACCGCCTTAATGTTGTTCATACATACATAGTATTACATACATAAACTTATGTCTTCTTCCCATGGGAGTTAATGTTATTCAATCTTTTTAAATTATTTATTAAAAAAAGCCTGTCCTTAAGAAACCTCATTAATTTTAGGAGCATTATTAGATAATAATGTGCCTTAGAAATCCTTTGAAACCTAAGAAGAGCAATCTTTATGTATAGTTTCTTCATAAAAGTGCAATAATTATCCGTTTTTGAAGTTAATTTGTAAATTCTTTTCCTCCACATGCCCCCTTCTATTATTCAAATGTTAACACGATCAATGAGTATCTTAGATTTCGAGCATTGTAAAATCTTAAATTATATATTTATCCAATTTGCAAAATTGACCAAAACTGTATTATTCTTTAGGGAGAACTTTAATCATAGACCTACTACAGTTATTCGGGTTAGAGTTAATTCGGGGTATATTGATTCGAGATAACGTTCATTCGGGATAAAGTTATTCGAGATAACGTTCATTCGCGATAGTGGGTCGAGATAACGTTCATTCGGTATAAAGTGATTCGAGATTACGTTCATCTGGAGTAAAATGATTCGAGATAACACTCATTCGGGATAATGCGATTCGAGATAACGTCCATTCGGGATAAAGTGATTCGGGATTGCGTTATTTCGGGATACAGTCATTCGAGATTTCGAGTTTCTGTCTAACGTATAAAAGTAGAATACTTTCTATTGACTACGGATCACGATAAGTGAATTCATTCGTCCGTTCGTGTTACTACTCGTAAATATAAAACAAAATGCAAGTATACGTTGACAATGATAAAGGTGTAAATACAAGACAAATTTACTGAGAAGGTTAACTCCTAGCAGTGGCTTTAATTCGCTAAATTATCACCGTAACCCCCTTGAACAACTATTTTGATCAATGCTCATGCCTCCTCTGTATGAGAAGCGCCTTTGTCCTGCAGTAGAAAAATAATAGGTTGGTATTACCATTTTTTTTTACTACCATAGTGTATGCAAGTTACAACACAAATCGGAATGATCATGCGACTTCTGCACATTAATTGCCTGAATTATTTTAAAGGATATAGCTAATCCATTGCTTCATATGTTCGAAAAATGTGTCTGCTCAACAACGTAAATAACGCAATGAATGTTGTTGAACTGTCAAAATTAAAGCCATTCCTACTGTTATTGTGTTACGCAATTACCCCGCAGGCTTGGTTTTGGCTTGGTTCTGACCTTCACTCAACAGCAATGCAATCTAGTAGCAATGAGAAGCCAATAAAACATTAGCCTAATTGGATTGACATTTCGTATCGATATCATACTCAATTAGTCAGCCGTCAATTAGGGCAGCAATTATAAAGAACTTTTAACAACATAGCAATATTCAATGTTTGATCATGTCTTATTATAGAGACGATTATCAGAGGCTGACATTTAGATTTTATTTCATTGCCACATTATTTTAATGGTTTTGAAAGTTTTATGAGCTTCAATAAAGATTTATTTCACCTTCTGAACCTTATTCTCGTACATTGTTATCGTGGTCTGCGGGCGGAGGAAGCGTGGACGCGCCGACAGATCGTCCGCCCACGAGCGGCGCCCGCGCAGGTGCGCCCCGCCCCCCTACACCCGCATGGGACATAGAGTAAAAGATACGTTTTAATGATTTTTTTAGTTTGTTTACATTTTAATTGGATGAAACGGGAATTTTCTTTGGAAACTTCTTTTTGAAGTCGAAACATTATACATTTGTAGACTTAGATAGGAGTCAAAACCAAATAGTTTCACTATCAAAATTAGGATTTGGACGTGAAACAATTATTCATTCTAGGACTAAGTTATCTTATTAATAGTACGTGATTCTGTAGCAATTCAAAAAAAAAGATCAAACAAGAAATTTCGAATTGAAGTTTTTAACACACACAGACTTTTTCTGTTCTCATCTCTCTCTCATCGTTTATGAAAAGTTAGTAAAACAATGTCACATCTATACACCTCTCACCTAAGTACTATTTGGCAGTAGAAAGCTTGAATGAACACTAGTGAATGGACATCGTGTATAGCCCTGATTCGAACCTAGGTTGTGTCTGGGCCATGTTCGACCAACTCGGCTCAGACCGGTACTTTATCTACACTTAGGCCTCTTGATATTATATTACCAGGCTTTCTTGCATTTTGACGCAATTCTACTAACCATTTGTATATTCAAAGTTTTATATCAGCCATTTGCATTTCTGATGTGTCATTTAGTTTGAGTGAGTTAACAATATAATATCTTAACCACCATTTCCACAATTGACACATAGATACATACAGTACCCGGCGATAAATATTGCACATCGACCTTTACCTTTTTTGTATTTTATACAAAGAATAAAAATAATTATCAAAAGAAGCAAATCATAATTGTTACCGGACTGTTTGTATTTCGTGCGACAGAGATAACGCTCTACGAAGCCGAAATTAGCCGATTGTCTCTTTCCAAAGGTCGATGTGCAATATTAATTATCGCCGGGTACTGTATATTGTTTATCAATATATAAGTAACTGGACAATAACTTTTCAGCATGATCAGCCTATAATGTTCCCACTGTTGGTACACAGGCCTCCTCTCATCGAGAGGGAGTGGGCTGTAATCTACCACGCGGGCCCATTGCGGGTTGGTAGACGTCACATGTGTCGAATTTTTGGTTGTACGACATGCCGGTTTCCTCACACTGTTTTCCTTCACCGTTTTAAAAGTAGTGGCGATAAAATTATGTATACAAGGTAAAGCGCTTGTCTAGGTTTGAACCCACGACCTACAACTGCTCTAACTTTTTAACCACAACTGAAAAAGGTCCTTTATGTCAGCTAAATATTTTTTTTTTTTAACTATGCAAATATGATTTTGTCAACTACGCTTCACCATCCACATTTAAATAAAATTTAATATCACACCTATTTACATACAAGTATAAATAAGCCCATTACGAATAGTAAATTGATTTCATTATGCTAATTGTCCAGACAGATAGTAGGAAGACGGAACCTGAATGAAAATCAAGTCAGCAGGTCTCGAGTTATAAGCGGACGCAACGGCAGACAGACCAATACGTTTAGCATTTTATACGTCAACATAAACAAAAAAAAAACAAAAAAAAAAATAAAAAAAAAAAAACGAAAACCACAATCATAAATAAAGAATAATTTAAAAAAAAAAAATAAAAAAAATGAAATATGCGGTGAATATGCGTAAAGGATATTGATCTTTTTATTAAGACGTTGTAAATCAATCTGGAATAATTATTAATTTTTTGGCTTTTCCTGCTAGAGGATCAAGTATAATAAGCTGATAAAAAATGTTTGAGAAAATTATTAAATATCGCGCTTGAAATTGAACGCATTTAATTGTTTCTTGGATTATTTGGAACACAGAATAAATTATAATATTCCATCCAACATCCACGCACAATGGTCTACTGGAAGGACTAAGTGCCGAAACCGGGTTTGGTTTCGGCACTTAGACCATAGAATATTCCATCCACCCTCTATTTTTCCTACAGAATTATGTTCAGGCGGTCTATTCCGTAAAAATCTCACCAGGAAAACTTAGGTCAAGTGAGTTTGATGTGAGCTGTCATTCCACGTGATGCTAGGGATTGACACATTGACAGCTCGCTCCACGCTTACTTCATCTAAGTTTTCACATTGAGATTTTTACAGAATAACAGTGCTGATATAATAATTTTTATCCAAAATATGGATAAAAGATTTATGATTATACAAGCAGATACAGAAATCTAATTAAAACATATTTAAATCAATTATGAACTTGACTCTAAGCGGATCAAAGGACGCCGGTATAAACATTTTGATAGCATCTTAATCTCCCCGCCCACGCCACCTCACACAATGGGACACGATGGTTTTTACCAACAAAATCATCAGACAATGATGTTATGTCATGTATCATTTGATTGATATGAATTGTACTTCATCGATGAGGATTAATAAAAACCCTCCTAATTTGCATTATATGATGACTAATTGCTAAACATTGATGGATTTATGAATGTTTTTATACGATTTCCGAAACATTTAAAAGTCATCTCAGATAGATTGATTTTGATGAGATTTTTGCTTGATCAATACGTTTTCCTTGTTTTCAGATTCGCAATGGGCCGGCAAGAAGTGTTAATTATGGCGATAAGCATCGTCGGGGCCATGGGCTTTATCCCCCATGGTTCTATTGGGGAAAAGGTTTGCATACCATTCATGATAATCATAGCAATTTTTTCTCATTAGGTTCAAAATTGATTCGACGGTTAAGATTCATAATACATCGCGCTTGTATTTCCCGATTACGTAATAATAATATACAAGTCCCATAAAATATGGTCACCTGGGCATTTGATGCTCTTATGACTGCGTCAGTGAGTGGAGGTCGCGCAGCTGAATTTGGGCCAAAGATGTTTGAACTTTTTGCCATCTATACCTTTTAGAAGGTGTAATAGGGTGCTCCTATTGCAGACTATTGGCTGTAACTAAAAAATAACTGATTTAAAAAATCATTAACATTTTACCCAACCTGGAAATTAAATTCATGAGCACAATTGCACCTCCTCTAGAAAATACTATTACGTATTAAAACCCCTTTTCCACCTCCTTCCAGGATCATATGCTAACGGAGGCTTTGCTTCGTGAAGTCGTAGAGCGTATGGGCAAGGAGTTCAACGACGCGGCGTCGAGCTACCTAGAATACCCAGCAAGCGAGCGTCACCTCGCCTTGATGGCCCGCGCGAACAAGGACCTGGAGAACGAACAACTGGACTACGACTCGCTCATCGACGGCAACCCCAACCCCAGCCTTCGCGACCAAG
Source organism: Luperina testacea (assembly GCA_927399505.1). NCBI lineage: Eukaryota > Metazoa > Arthropoda > Insecta > Lepidoptera > Noctuidae > Luperina > Luperina testacea. The sequence goes on from OV656764.1 coordinate 16,922,227, forward strand.
AGTACATGCAGCACAGGTACGTACTCTTTCATTCTACTAGTATTTGTAGCTGGTACTTGTAGCTGCTGGTCTGCCGGTATAACAAGTTCTGTTTATTGCTAGGTAATACACCAGTATTAACTATTACTGCTAGGTAATACTGGTAACTGTTACTGCTAGGTAATACTGGTAACTGTTCCTGCTAGGTAATGCTGGTAACTGTTACTGCTAGGTAATACTGGTAACATTCACTGCTAGGTAGTCCTGGTAACTGTTACTGCTAGGTAATACTGATTACTGTTACTGCTACGTAATATTGGTTACTGTTACTACTAGTAAATTTTACTACTGCTGAGGGAGCATTTTCTACTGGTAACTATTACTACTGGTGACGTTCACAAAAACTTTCAGAAACAGCCTGATGTACTGTGAACTACCACCGCAAATGTGTCCGGAGTTAATTCGGGATAATGCAGAACAAGTACTAAATACTAGCGTACGACAGCACTAAATGGTCGACTATGTTAACTAGGCCATTTTGCGATCACAGTAAACACGTCTTTTTAATACGGTTCTTATATTTACTGCCGCCTTCGAGAACAATTGAAAACCAACTAACAATTGATGTACAAACACTCAATAACAATAGAAGTGGTCCATTGTCTACAGCCGTCCTAATTTAAAAAGACAAATCAAGTCTAGACGTGAAATTAGAACGAATTAACAACATTAAGATGGACGGATAACACGATTAGACAATACGATTGAGGAGTGCCTCTGCCACACCACAAGCTAAGCTATTTATTATAGCTGACGAGTATAGATCTCCATTTATTTCTCTCCATTGAAATCGGGTTCATCATACACATTAGACTTTATCGCGTATGAAGCGAAGCGAGATACTACCGAGAATGATATCGAAGTAGAGTGTTTAAAATCTCTGCGTGTGATTAATCGTGAAATGGCCCGTCAACATTATCACTTGGATGAAGATAACGACAGCTTTAATATTTATATATTCTAGTAATCACTACAACTGGAGTGACGCCTTTAAGTCTTCCAGGCCAATAGCTCAATCGTGCCAAATCTCCATTTGATTAATCTAATTTTTCGTTGGTTTAAAACAATTGCAGGTCTTTATTTTATTATTTGGCTACAAATGAGCAGCTTGGAAGAGGCTTATGTCTACCAGTGGTCTACAAAAGGCTTTGTTGGACTATGTATGGATATCATCCAAAAATTATTAATTCTGGGATGTACGTGGATTTCCATTCTTAACCAATAAGCCCTGGAGATATTGCATCTAGTTCATAACTTCGGCAGCTCGCTGTGGGGGCATCAGTACGTAACCGGTGGTGCTGGAGAGGGTGAGCAGCGCCTACAGCCCTCAGGCGTGCTCCCCAACCGGCAGATGGTGAAGACTGATGGCGTGCTGCCGGCCTACTGCAACCCGCCTAACCCCTGCCCCGTTGGATATACAGGTGCGGTTGTTACAACATTTAGGTCTACGTCTAGAGATTCAAAGTTCGGTCTTTGATGCTCGTAAATATGATCTGAAAATGCAATCGAAATAAAATAATTGGATAATCAATTAGTCTCAATCCTGTTTTGTTCCTTCCTGTTCTGTTTTCTATCTTCTTCGGTTTTTAGTGATCATCACTGTTTACTTATGTCATCAATCACTTTACTTTCATCTATTTTCCAAAACAAATCATTTCCATTGTGTGCCATTATGGCATTTAACCTGATCCCTTCACCAGAGGAGCAAGGCTGCATCAGCGAGTTCGAGAACACCGCTGCCTTCAGCCGCCAGTACCAGCTGGCACAGCGCTGCATGTGTGACGGAGAACACATGTTCAGCTGCCCTCCCGACTCCTCCAACAAGCCCCTTGACTTTGGCTACCCCGAGCACCACAAGAGTCTCGTCGCGAAGAAGTATAAACCTGCTGTTAGTATGCATGGTTTAATTCTGTAAATTATATCTCGGAAATCTATGTCTTACACAAAATATTTTTAGAATTTTTATGACACTAGAAGATCTTTTCACCATCTTCTATACTTTGGAAGCGATTTACTGAACTGGAGTTCTTCAGAAATTTATATCTGCAAGGGTCAAAACCCTGGTCTTACTTTAATGATACTAAAACAACAATTTCCGTTTCCAGGTAGAAAATCCTTATTTGACGGGCGAACGCTTACCGATCGCAGCTAAAAAAGGTTTTGATGTTAATGTGTACTAAGTCACTAGTCATAAATAGATGTATACTATATTAGTTAGTGTCTATCTTGTCGGAATGTGGGCATAGTACTATCATCTTCTAGCCCACTCTTTTTGGCACAATTATTATCTTTATATAATAGTATTGTAGTTCTGTTACAACCTCATTTAGGGTAAACTGTGTGCTTAACACGGCAAGAGCACCATAACAACATCTGCTGATGACACACAAACTGATGGATATTTGGGAAGGAATAGTTGCGGTAATTAATAGACGGAATTAAAGTAAAAATTAAAATACTTAATATATTTTTGTAATCCCAATGTAATACTGACTCCTCAATTTCCTCTTTCTCTCTTCTAATTTAAAGTTCTTGAAAGTATCAAAAGTATTTATACGGGTCATCTGTACATTAACGGTAAAAGCCGGGAAGTATCACTTAAATGAAAATGATTGATTTGGAATACTTGCAATTTGTGAGAAGCGTCATTAAATATAAACGTTGAAGCTGTGAATTTCGTTAGTTGTAAATACATAAGTATTTAACTCTTTACTGAGCTGTATTATTATATTAGTTTCATACCAATCTTTTTATGGTTCATCATATAAATAATAATTTTAATTATATTTATAATCATTAATAATTATATAATTGAGAGAGGCCCGTGGGTAAATAATAACAGCCGCACATCGATCGATCAGGTTAAGCTACGCTTGCCGTGGTTGGTCTGTGGATGGGTGACCATCATTACATACTGTGACCCCTCTGTGCCTCGGAAAGCACGTTAAGCCGTTCATCCCGGCTGTCATTCGTGGATCTTTTACAGTCTTTGCAGGTAGTCAGAAGCCCGAAAGTCTGACAACCAGTCTTACCAAGGAGTATCGTATTACCCAGTAACTGGGTTGTGGAGGTCAGATAAGCAGTCGCTTCATGTAAAATACTGGCATTCAGCTGCATCCGGTTAGACTGGAAGCCGACTCCAACATAGTTGGGAAAAGGCTAGGCAGATGATAATGATAATAATTATATAATTTTATATAATCATTTTAAAAAATCTAATAATTATTAATAATTATGTACAGACGCCAGCACATCAAGCTACCCGATACTGTCAAATTTTCCCAATCAACTTTGAACCTTATGCTTTAGCAATAAAGTTGTAAATCTATTAATAAATTTTACAGATTGTAGTAACTTGATGTGCTGGCGTCTGTACCAAACACTACCAAGAGTACAATATGTATTGTATGATATTCCTATTATTTTACTAATTTATTTAGTTCTTAATAATATATATTATAAATTTATAGATATATAATATATTAGTAGGTAAAAAGTCAGTATCATATGGTACCAAAAACAGTAGAGTTTAGAATGATAGTATTTAATGAAAATAACTATTATGAAAAGGAAAAGGAAGCTGATGATTAAATATAACAGCTAAGTCTTGCGGAAACGTGAACATTTGATTAGAATATAAAAAGAATAATTGTACATTTACATAAGTTAGTTCGATATAATCTGTATCCCAGCAATTTAATTGCATTATTTAAAGATAATTTTCGTTTCATCAAAAAAGCGGTTTTATTTAGTCTGGCGCGCAATCTTGTAGCCTATGATAAGATTCAAATTCTAAAGTAATACTGTGATTTAAAAAAACTAAACATACGTTTCAGTAAATTGGAAGAAAATAAACCTTTTGCTTTTTATAATTAAAAGTAAATCCATGATTTTTTCAAAACGTAATAACCCTTTCTCTGTTTTGGTTATGTTTAGCGCGTCAGCTAATAAATAAATACACCTAAAAACATTAGAAATAGGTTTTATACATACTTTATTTACTTTATAGCATTTCCCAATAATTTGAAAACAATGCGTCTTAATAATTAAATCAAGATTAAGTAAAAAATGATTTGTACAGGATTAATTTCGTCATAACTGTAAAAATAAAATAAATGACTGTAGGTATTATTCCAATAAATGTCTTCCTTAGTATTTATATTGTAAAGAAATTATTTGAAACATACTAATTTAATAGCCCAAGTCATAAAGTAATTATAATAATTAAATTAATAACTTTTTATTTAAAATTTATCTTCGTATTCCTTGCGCATAATGTCGGCTCTACGTACTTATTAGGTTTTATTATTATAAATTAGTGATATACCTACCTATTTTTATACAAAATAAGATTTATCGATGGCTATCTAAAAGCAATATATTAACCAAACATTTAAAGGCTCCTTCAGATAAGCGCGACGCGACGGTGTGGCGTGATTCTGGGAGAACAATTTCATTGAAGTCGGTAGCCTTAAGGAAACTCACGAAATTCAAATTTGAAAAGGTTTTTTTGCAAATTGCAAGTCAGTACCTATTAGGTTGTATGTGGATCAAAATATGATTCCGAATTATAACCGTAGTATGTACTTACAGAATTATAATCATTAAAATCATCAATACAAGTCTCTCAAGTCAGAATAGACCTCAAATATCATGGTCTCATATCACATATGCATGTATATATTATTTGTTACGGTCGCGAATCACATTTTGATCGACATACAACCTAATAATGACCTGCAAAAAGCAAAAAAAGTAAAAATAACATTTCGTAGACTACTTACCTTACGCATCCCCGTTAACTAGAAATCCAAAAAAAATAAGGAGTATTTTTTTTATTTTCTAAGACCTACTTACGAATTCAAATCATCAACATTTTTATTAAATAAATCAAAATTTAATTTATTAGATTAATGTATTAGATAAAAAGCCCGCTGAAATCACAGATTTCAAAAGATTCCAACGTTCAAAATAAAAACAAAATAAAAGTTGCATTCAAACTAGACAGAGTCAACAATTTTTGGACGTCAAAATTACGTAAGACCCCCAAAACAGCTGAGGCGATGTGGTGCAACTAATTCCCAAACAGCATAGGTGTCTGTTTCAGTTAGAATACCTTGATTCTTATAGGAAACGCTTCTGCAAAATTTATATTTTCCATTTTTCCTATGAAGATCTTATCCTGATAGGCAATAATAACATCCACCGAAAGCCATCGGTAAATACCCTATTTAGGTGAATTTAACTTCATAAAATAGGTTAGTTGATGATGGTGGTGATGTAGGCATAAGAAAATGTATATAACAGACAAGAATACGCGGACGTAAAAACGTAGGTAGTAGACAATTAATTTAATAAGGATTTACAGAACAAAATGGCAGGTAAGTACATAAGGATTAAGTGTATAATAGTGAATACCGATTTAGTGAGTAATATAGTAAATAGGGATTTAGTGACAGCTAATGCACAATCGCCTTTCATTTGATTTAATCAAGAAAGTAAAAGATTTGAGTAGGTACCAAATTGACAAAAAAAGAACGCCGTAGCTTAAGAGTTATTCCAGTTATGATAATGTCACTTAACATCAAGTGAACAAGATCAGTAGTTCTTGAATAAAAACGAAGATTAATTCTAAAAAATTATTGGATATTTGAATAGATCAACATTACTTTAGCTTTTTGTTCTGGAACACTCAATGGCTATTTCTAATGAAATCGGAGAGCATTTATTTTTCCATAAAATCTGATTTCAGTATTAGCTCAAAATTTAAATGTCTTAAAACTGATTAAAAAATCAATGTTTCAAAATATCTAATACTTTAGGATCTTTTTTTTCACCTGAGATATCTAAATATCCTAATAATTTTAAATTAAAAATATGTGGTAATCCTTACAAGGTTCTCTTCAATGCTTTTTTCTTTTAATATTAAAAGGTTAATCACCCTTTACGCGACGGCGACGCACACGACATATTACATAATCTAGCAAAACCATATGTATGTATTATTAATAAGAATGTAGATATAAGTTGTGAAGGAATATGTCACGGATACAATAACATCATAAATGAGTAGTGGTAGTTTTAAGAAAATGAGCCAAACGGCCACAGATGCGAGTTACTCTAGTCAAAATAGTAGTGTGTATATATATATAATTTATATAGGGAAATGGTTTACCTAAATTTCGCTGAGAATAATACTGAAAAGTACTAAAATTTTTAAATTACAGTGAAGCCTTTTCAGGTTCTCGTTGTATTTAAATATTTTCAGCGCTTTACATGTTATCCCCATAGAAACAAGTAGCATAAGTTGACGAGAATATATTTTTATAAAAAAACCGGAAAAAATAAATAAACACAAGAAATTATTATATTTTTTTATAAAAAGATATATTTTTCCATGCGGCTGTCTTTAAACTACATGACGTTGAGATTGACTTCCATCTCTTAAATTAGGTAATGTAAATATAGGTAAATAAACGTTGAAAAATCAGCTGTCATTACTCAGAGTCACCTAGTTCCTAGTTGTATCTCAACAAATTACTTACAATGGCATATATAAAGCTAAAATAAACATCTCTTGTCAACAAAATAAAAAACCTGTTGGAAGAATAGAAAAGAGGAGGTGGAGGTCTCTAGAATAGGTAGGTAGGTTTAAATTCACTATCCGTAATAAGACGTATTTTCAAAAGTAATAATTTATAGTATTATTATAAGTTTCCTTATATTTGAGTGATTTCAATATAATTGCAATAATTTAAAATATTGTATTATTAAGCTTTTATTCGTTCTGGTGTTAAGAATTTGTTAATAATAATTATGCTTGGTCTTTTTGCAATAATTCATGTTTAAACTAAATTTAATTGTATATGTACACCGTGCTTTACTGGCGAAAACTTTCAGGGGTTAATTTTATTCTAACTTACAAATTTTACCAAATGGTAAATAATAAAAAAATTAAATCTTCTCATACAAAGATCACGTCACTTTTTATAGTCTGTACAACATATTTATTGACAGAATATTTTTTACCAAAAATATCTTGATACAGAAACGCGGTGTACATGTTAAATGTCGTGGTCCTTAAACTAACTAAACTCAAATACTACCTCAAAAAACTCAATAGCATTACAGTTGCAAGCATCGTAACTTGTAGTTAAGAAATTTCTGGAACTTAGGTTAACTTAATTTAATGAATCCAGTACACTAAGTACTACGACGTGTAAGTATTCTTGGGAAAAGTGACAATAGTAACTTATCACTATAGCTGATAACTTACAATATACGGTCTACATAATCAAATATTGATAGAACCACGATACCTCTCAAACCAGTTTATAATGTAGGATTATTAATTATAATTATTATAATTAATTATGTAATTTCATTGATTTCTTATGAATTTATTTAGTTAACAATAATTATTAAAGTTATTATTATAAAAATAAATTTCATAAATTTTTTCGTATCTATTTTTATTTATTTGTACATTTCACTTTGATCGGCATCGTTTTCAATTAGTTCATTGGTAACATTTTTATTAATTTCATAATAAAAATGAATTTATGAAGTGTACATTTTAATATTTTTATTTTAATAGTAACAAAGTTAAGAAAATAATTAAATTCACCGCATCTTTTCAAAAAGGTTTCATAATTTCCGTAACATATAATTCAATGAGCACACATAAACCATAAATAGCTATAATTTATTTAATTATTAATTTAACTTTCTGAATAATCTCTCTATGTTACCTCTTACTTACCTCTTAAGATAAAATAGGATTACTTAAGACCTAGTGTCCACTCAACGAATGACCCAAAAGGAGGTGAAGAGTGCGTGAGCTGGGCTCTAAGCGATTTCTTCAGAAAGTTGTTCAGATTGCATAGGGAGTAAACATACTAAAAGTCCCCGCGTCTAGGAAGTGAGCCGGAGTGGGGGGGGATAAAAGTTCCTACGTTTGAGTTTTTCGCAAATATCTTTAAAACGGTGCGTCGTAGAAAAAAAATATCTTCTACGTAATGAAAGCTAATAAAATTTTCTACAACTTTTATCTTACACTTTTTTTTCGAATTCCTACCCTACCTACCCTACCCTAAATGTGAAAATTTTCGATAAAACGACTTATCAAACATTAGCTGTTGCCTGCTACTTCTTTCGCGTTATTTCGGGATCAAAAGTAGCCTATATATTAATCTATATACCCAGAAAATTTCATCCAAATCCGTTCAGCTGCTGAGTTACTTGTCGAAAATTTTATCTGTGTACTAACAGCACCCCGCGGTTTCACCCGCATAAGTTTTCCGTAGGAATATTTGGATAAAAACTATCCTATATCCTTTCCCGGGACTCAAATTATCTGTATACCAAATTTCATCTAAATCGGTTCTGCGGATTAAGCGTGAAGAGGTAACAGACAGATAGACTCCAGCGGAGCTTTTCAGAGCGTGTTGCTCAAAAACTGACTAGACTTTAAAAAAGGTGGTTAAGACAATGCTGTTTAGCTGCGTTCTCAGTTAGTGAGAGGGAGTTTCACATTTCCGGAACGTGTAGTTCGAAAATAGGTAGGAATTCGAAAAAACGTGTAAGACAAAAATTGTAGAAAATTTTATTAGCTATTATAACGTAGAAGAATTTTTTTTCTACGACGCACCGTTTTAAAGATATTAGCAAAAATCTCAAAGTAGGAACTTTTATCCCCCCCCCCCCCACTCCGGCTCACCTCTTAGACGCGGGGACTTTTAGTATGTTTACTCCCTAAGCACCCTGATAAACTTTATGAAGAAATCGCTTAGGGCCCAGCTCACGCACTCTACAATTCCTTTGTTAAGTGGACTAATAGGAAATCTAAGAAAAAAAAAATTACAAAATAAAAAACCAAAAAATATGTATATATTACTCGTTTGAGCAAATGTGGATAAAAAAAGAACACATAAGGCTAGTCTATAAATAATGCTGGATGAAGATCTAATAAGTATAATTATGAATGTATGAATGTATCTTAAGTAACTTAGTTGTCAATGAAGTATCTCATACATTTAATGCGATCAAATAAAATGTTCGACTCAGATTGTAAGTAAAACGCTATTAATAAAAAGGTACTACTTGCGCGGTATATTAGGTATAATTAAGTATAAAGGGAAAGTAACAGTTGTGACATTTATGTAAGCATGTTTTTATCTTGACATAATCCTACGAATTAATATAATTCGTATTTGTAATTGTATCGTAATATTCAAGAGTGCACCTGAGAGTTTATCTGAGTGCACCAACAAACCATGCAAGCAGTCACAAAGTTACATCTACACCGCCACATACAAACTACGCATAACACTGACGTCACGCAAAACCGTCATCGCGCAAGCAGAGTTTACCGCGTAACTAACATTTAAACAACGTCCGGAGATCAATCGTCGGGCAGGACCTACCAGATACCACACCCATCTGGTCGGAGGATCCTCCCTTTTCTATGGGGGATGAGTGAACTTTGCACCCTGTAAGCAGTAGTAGAGCTTATTGTGAAGAGCTCCCCCGGGGAAGTACTACCACCACACCTAATTCTGCCGCCAAGCAGCATTGCTGTGTTCCGGCTTGAAGGGTGTGGGTGCCGGATTGTGATTACAGGCACATGAGATATTTCAGCTTTGTCTCGGGATGGCAACATACCTGCAATGCTTCTAGTATTGCAGATGTTTTTAGGCGGCGGTAATCACTTACTATCAGGTGGCCCGTCGTCTTGTTGGCCATCCAATAACATAGAAAAGGTCTGCACACTTATTCAAGTTCCAAATCTTACTGTTCAACATCACACTTATGTAGACGTCTCTATAACCACATAAGAACTATTTGCGAAAGTTCAAACACCACTGATGTCACAGAATCCTGCATCGTGATTTAAAAACCGCGCGATCCGTACATACACAATATTGCAACAACATCTGGTCAACACCAATCAGCATAACGATTCACTTCCAGGCCGAATAGAATATCAATCAATGTTTTCGAATCTGAATCAATATCAGGCACCACATTACACCCAGCCACTCTTTTTTTTTATCCTGGAGAAATGCTTAAGCATTCTACACTACCACGGTAAGATAGTGCAGTTATGTGGGACTCTAACCCACTAAAACTCCACGGCGTCCTCCTCTGCCGGTGACGGCGGGAACACGGGCACACGTTGGCACTCATCTGTGAACCCGCCGCGGCTGTCCGTCACCGGCCCCTCCTCTGTGGAGTACTCCCCATCACCGGCGTACCAGAACACATAGCATGCCGTGACCACCCCAGAGACCAAACTAACACATGTGCGCCAGACGACCCCGTGTCTGGGCACCCTTGGTCCCCCTGCGACGGGTCAGGTTATTGGCCCCACCGCCTGCCAACGCAATGTCGCCCAAGCGGCACCGCAGCCTACTTGTTGGCCGCTACGTCGTCGGCTTACCGGCAAAAGCACTGACGAGCGGGCCTTCCTCTTCGCTTCACCGTGGGTAACCAAGCCACGGCTACTAAGCCCCCCGCCTCGACAATGCGGGAACCCACCGGGGGGGGGCACCCTACCACCCTTTTTTTTGTTTCCGGGGTGGTAAATCTTCATGGATGTCCGCCGCCCTGGGGCGGGCGGCGGGGTCTGTCAGACTCTTACTGACTAAAAAACCACCCCGGTGTTCCATCCCACACCTACGCCGGGGGTCGCGGGAACGTACGATCCTTCCGCAACCCCCGACTGGTGCCGGCCCACCACTGCGGGCCTCGTCGGATCAGGGGGGGAGTGATGTGTTTGACTCCCCCCGCGAGTCTAAGAGGGGCACGCGTGGAACACTACGCGCCCCCACCTCGGATCCTGATATGTGGGGGGCGACGGACGTCCCCGAGTCCGTCGCCCCTGGACCCATTTAGGGGGGCTGGAAGAAGGCGTTGTCCGCCCTCCGCCGACGCCCGGTGCGCCTGCTGCGGGCCGGGTGAGTGGACGAGATCTCCCTCTCCCTGTCCGCAGCCTCCTTCTGCGAGACGACCGTTTCGCAGAAGGAAACCACCGCGTCCCAGGACTCTTCGCTGCCGACCATCGACTCGACCACGGCCGGCAGCGACAGGTCAATGAGATTCTGAGATGAGGGCACGCAGCTCACCCACCCTTTATTTTTTTATCGTGGATAAATGCTCATGCATACTGAAACTACCACGGGGAGATAGTGCAGCTATGTGGGACTCTAACCCACTTAAACTCCACGGTGTCCTCCTCTGTCACTTACGGCGGGAACACGGGCACGCGTTAGCACTCATCCGTGAACCCGCCGCGGCTGTCCGTTACCGGACCCTCCTCTGGGGAGCACTCCCCGTCACCGGCGCACCAGAACACACAGCACGCCGCGACCACCCCAGGGACCAAACCAGCACATGGGCGCCAGACGACCCCGTGTCTGGGAACCCTTGGTACCCCCTGCGACGGGTCAGGTCATTGGCCCCGCCACCTGCCAATTTTCGGCTGCAGAGGATGGGGAGAGCGGCCAACGTAATACCAACACTCCTCCTCCCCTGCAGCCCCACCGCGTCCGCCATCATACGGTGGCGACCCCGTCAAGGCCGCGGAAGGTAGGGAGAGCGGCGCACCGCAATACCGGCACTCCTCTCCCGCCGCGGCCTCCAACCCTCAGCCGCGATGCCTCCCATACGACATCGCGGCCCGCCTCACTTGCGATGTCGCCCAAGCGGCACCGCAACCTACTTTTGGCCGCTACGTGGTTAGCTTATCAGCAAAAGCCCTGACGAGCGGCCCCTCCTCGGGTTCCTCTTCGCTTCACCGTGGGTGTCCAAGCCACGGCTACTGAGCCCCCCGCCTCGACAATGCGGGAACCCACCGGGGGGGGCACCCTACCACCCTAGTTAAGTTCCATTTGCATTAAAGAATAACCTAATATACGTGTCCAACCGATAAGCATTCAAGATTCAAGACCAGGCCGACTTGGAAAAAAAACTGAACCAACACCAAATTATACTGAAACTGCTAATTAAAAGATCGGCACAGGCGCTTTAAAGCAGTAGTAGAACTCATTGTGTCAGAGTTCCTCCGGGGAAGTACTACCACCATACCTACCTATTTCAGCCGCCAAGCAGCATTGCTGTATTCTGGTTTGAAGGGTATGGGCACCGGTTTGAAACTACAGGCACATGAGACCTGTCAGCTTTGTCTCAGGAATGGTAACGCCTTTCGCGAATCGTGAAATTCAAGATCGCGTACTGTCACCATTCGAAACACCATACCATAGTCGTTTGGTTGGATCTCATTAAGTTTAATTGGAACTTGGAAGATCCTCCTTCTTTTCACAATGGAGGAACACCATATTTGTTCCCTAAACTATCTTGTAGGCTACAGACCATAGTGCCATGCAGTTTAATATAGCAGAGTAGGAGGTCTTGGCTGATGTAGCTACAAGGTTATGACGATCGCCGAACGACTGCAAAACGCACATGCGCCATTTTTAAATCTTGAATGCGATTCGAGTTATAGACTGGCAGTCAAGAATAGTCGGTACACAACACACATGACAGAAACTGCTTTAAACGATGCGTAACATATACCTTACCTTACTATACTATGAATAGAAATTCAAAAAACAATTGAAGCCTAAAAGTCAATCATTAAAAAAACAAAACACTAACAAACAGCTGATAAAGTTCGTGACATGTAGTATCCTATATAGATTCAGAGAAAACCACCTTTAATAACAAAACAACAAGACTTCACGCTAAAAGATATAACCAAGCAATATTCTTCAGGTATTGGTAGCTTTGCAGAATAATAGGACACTAATTATAAAGATCTATCATCAGTAGCATAGCGTACATACCACGTGGGTACTTTACCTTTGTCACTGTCTTTTATCTGTCACAAAACCAATTTTTCTCAATTGGAAAGATCTGAACTAATTACACCACCAGAACAACATATTAAACATCTTCATATTCTATCTCGTGGTGGACTTCAGAGCGGGCGGGAGGAGGGTCACGTTATACAAACTTAATCGTGTCCAAACCACGAGTATAGACATCCTCAACTATTTTCGAGAATACATTACAAGAGAAAGTCATACAAGACAGACAGACATAAATTTGCAAGTTCACCTCACGCTACGAATGATTACATGTGTGCAGATCCCTTTAGCATCGACCATCTTTGTTGTCTAAATGTTAATCTTTGACGATTATTCACTGTTACGCCAGTATTCACCAAAGAGTGGGCAGTATTCCATTTAAATGAACATCTTTCGCCAATAACGTGTGATGAAAGACAGTGGCAATTGTTGGCTATTTATTCGCTCGAAGTTAAAAGTAGGCAGCTTACCCGATTTATGTGAAAGCGATGCAGACATCTTACTCAGAGAGGTCAGTGGGGCTCAATCCTTGATTCATAAATTCAAAAAAATACATAATTTTAATTTTGTTATTGATAAAAATGAAAACAAAAGTTCACGCTAGTTTTAATTCACTTCTTAATCTATATAATATGTTTTATACTATAGACTATCTATTTATACTATATAGGTTAACATAAATGAAACATACTGTGCAAACAATGAACATAAAAACAAAAAAACAAATGATCCAAAAAATATTTCATTACGAATAACGAGGCGAATAAGCTCTTTGTAAATATTTCGCCGGAAGTACCCAGGAAGTGGTTAAAGTAGGATAAAATGTATGTGAAAGAGCAGGAAAGCGCCAACTACTAGATTAATTTGTATTTAATCACTAAGCCGCAAATACGCATGCTTTTTACTAGCAGAGAAGTATGCAAGTAGCTTGCATGCCAATGTGCCATAACGTAGGCTTAATGTTGCTTGCCTTTCTGTTCTACAGACTGAACTTTGGACAGTGTGCGCAGGAACTCCACAACCTGATCTCGCCATCTCCCTTTCACTACCTGACTACCAGATGTACTGCAGCGTACCATCCGCACGTACTTGATATCCCGACAAGTCGTACTCAGCGCAGAAGCGCTGAAGGAGTACCTCCACATTTATTATGTGCACAGCCAAAGTGTAGAGCTCTCTGCCAACATCAGCATTTCGTTCCACATAAACCCAACAACATCCTTCAAAGCAAGACTAAACTGGCATCTTCTGAGTACGCTCGTTCCATCGTAGAGCTCATGCAATGCTTTCCATTAGATCAAAAAAAAAAACATCTTCTGGTTGGTGAATGTCTTCTTGCATACATTTGTGTAGGTTAACAACTTTTGATTGGTGAATTGAGCAAGATACTTGCAAACTTTCGTGCAAGGTAAAGGCATTTGCGGCTTTCATCTAAATTAGTGCAATAAGTTGTAAATAATCCCCGCTCTGCGCCGCTGTTGGGAAAACTCTGAACGCGGACGACGTGCATAATATCCTAGTAAGTCTCAAAGACATTAGACTAAGTTAGACTAAAATGGCCCAATCGGCAAAAGAAGCAGTCAACCAAAGAACCTTATTATTTGCGAGGGTTGAACGAACGAAAGTATGACTCTTATGATAACAGCCGAGACTATCGGCTTGTATTACGAATTTACATTTTTTTTACCAATTTTACCTCATTACACCTGATTTGGATGATAGTAATTACGAAACAAGTTTTTTTTTTCTTATAATAAAAAAAAACCGTAACAATATAACCTATTCGTACATATTGTTGTAAATATAACTAAAAATAACGTATCAACAACACCAAAACAGTGAGTAGTTCGAATCAATGTTCAATGCGTTTTATTAATTACACCGGGAGCCAGTTTGCGATCCAATGGGCGCTAATTGCCAGGATTTTTCCTCATCGCTTGTAAAACAATTGATTGCACGTCCATTACTGGGCTGCATCAGTCACTTGATTACCAACACTTGGTTGATGTCCAATTAACGTAGTGTGTTAGATATTATTTAGGCTGCTGAGGATCGAGGGACAAAAGTATTGCAATAATATTAGTATGGATGGAGTGCATGTGTTTTCTTGTGAGAGAATATTTCTTTTAATTCTTAGTTTTTTTTGCCTTGTTAGGCAGTCAGGGGCAGAGCACTCTCTAGAAAGAAACTAGGGATTTATAACTCGCCCTGATTTTATTTTTATATTCATGTCGCTTCCTTAACCATCCTGATTCATAAAGACGGAATAATTATTTGTATTTGGTACTGAGATCATGATTATAATATTGCCGGCATGACGAATTGACAACGTATATCTGTTTCCAAAATACTTAACCGGAATCTTTAGAAAACAACTCCGATACCAATCTTACTATGAACCACTCTTTCCACTACTAGAAGAAGTATCAAGTTAGTAAAAATTGCTTTATCCCAATTGGATCATAAAATAATTACGCCTTCCAAATAGATACCATTGGAAACTGAATACCATTAGAAAAACAACGTTTACGAAACATTATAATTGTTCTAAGTTCATGCGGAATATAGTCAAAGATGGTAGAGTCATAAATATCGAAGTATTGAAGACATCCGTCACCAGATTATACAATTCTATACACGATTCTTGACACACGAATTTAAGGACCAGCCAAGCGTTTCATAACTGCGAAAAAAATCAGTTTGGAAAATAATATTCGCATCCACTCTCCATTTACAAGATCTCAGTACCTATTAGTTTTTTTTTCTTATATTTAAGTTGGGTGAGTGTGGAAGGATTTTGGTGAATGATTTTCCTATTCCTAGATTTTCAAATATTCTAAACTTATCGTTGAGTTTTTCTCTATTTATCTAATTAAAAACAACAAACAATAATTACAAGTAACTAAAATTGCGCAATAGTCGGTATGTGTTTCAACAAATAACAATGTAAAATTAAAATAATTTCATATCTTCGTGCATTTTCGCAGTTCTGAACAAAGAAGACTCATAAAATCTATCTATTGAAAGTGTTAGGCGTTTGTGAATACATATTTAAAATTGCGTAGTTGAAACTTATTACATTTGTAGTTATAAAAAAGGCTTTTACGCTTTATAATTACGTCCTGTAACTATTTTATTTGTGTAACCTAATTCGTTATGTACCTATTTAATAATCCCTAATCATAATTTTAGAGGTTTCGCAAAAACGAAAGGTGTTATGAGAGGGTGCCAAAGGCATGAAGTAATTACGTTATTGTTATTTGTTTATTGTGTTCTTTATATGTGTTTAAACAGCATATAACGTGTGTCCGTCGTACGTTCGTTAAATTAATCATTTGTATTAAAAATTAAATAAGAGCTGTACTTTTTGTAAA
This sequence comes from Luperina testacea, assembly GCA_927399505.1. NCBI lineage: Eukaryota > Metazoa > Arthropoda > Insecta > Lepidoptera > Noctuidae > Luperina > Luperina testacea. The sequence continues at coordinate 16,938,509 of OV656764.1, forward strand.
GGATATCTTTCATCCCTCGTTGTTAAATGATTAATTTTGTGTTAAATGTGGTAATATATTCCAAAAACGGTAGTTTAGAACTTAAGAAGATATTTTTAACTTAATATATTTGATGTTTAGATATTAAGTAAAGCAACAGCTGTGAGCCATGTGTCATAATTAAGTTATTGTTCGATTCCTTGATAGACGAATATTTCAAAAGTTCTTATTAAAAATAACATCATTATAAAGAACTTATTTATTGTTTCTTATAAGAATCACACATATTAAGTAATTATGCTAACATTTTCTGGTCAGCCATAAACCTTAAAATACCAAAATACCGGCTGTATTTTATTTTTTATATAATAGGCTTTATCGCGACTTCTTCCGCGTAGAATTCGGAAAACAGAACAAATACTGCCTTATACCATTAGTTAAACCTGTGACAAGTAACATAACAATAATGTATTTTCATATCCTAACTTCAACATCAACAATACTAATTACATAATATACTGTATTTGAAACCATTGGCCATAGTAAATTGCACATTTTAAAAATAAGACATTAGTACTTTATTAGTTAAGTAAAAAAAGCATTCCAAGATAGTCGTTAATCTCTTAAGGTATCACACATTATGTAGTTATCTTAAAAAAATAAGAATAAAACAAAAAAAAAACATGGGCTTTTGTCATCCTTGTGCACATAAAACAATTAAATCTATGGCACCAGTGGCCACATTAACCAATACTCCAAACAATAAACTGTGCCGGTAACTCCGTACTGAGGATGGAGGCAATAATATAATGTAACTAACAACTAAGAACGAACTTAAAACAACAACAACTAAAACAATGACTTTTACTTACATTATTTATTAAGGAATTTGAAATTAATATCAGTCAACCAATGAAACGAAACAACTCAACAAAACCTATCAACCTAACCAATGAATTTTGTCAACTCTGCAGTGACTCCGTATTGAGGATGGAGGTGATAATATAATGCAACTAAGAACGAACTTAAAACAACAACAACTAAAACAATGACTTTTACTAACATTATTTATTAAGGAATTTGAAATTAAAATCAGTCAAAAAATGAAACCAAACAACTCAACAAAACCTGTCAACCTAACCCCATGAATTTTGTCCACTCTGCAGTGAATGAGGCCCAAAATACTAATAAGAGTACAGGAAATGGATCAAAGAAGTAAATATAAGCAACTAAGAAATAAAACAGATAATTTCCAACAGTGACACGATTCATCTATGAAACCGAATGAAGAATGTTAACTCAGCAACTCAGGCGTATCAACTCAGTAAAAGAAGTACATCGTCTCAGTCAATAAACTAGAGCCAGTTAGTAAACACACAAAGTCATGGAAACGGGTCAACTTAGTTACAGAAGCGTATAAACTTAATCAAAGAAGTACATCAACTAAGTCAATGGAACGTCAACAACACAACTCAGTCATATTATTATAAGGACATCATCCCACTTAATGACGAGGTTCATCTTAGTCAAAGACATGTCATGTCAGTCAACGAATCAACTCAGAATTCCATCACCTTTATCAACTGGTCAATAAAATGGTACAAGTCTATCATAAAATGGAACAATTCTGTATCAAAAGCAGGTCAACTCACTAAATGAAGCAGATCAACTTAATCAATACAGAATTTCATAAAGTGGATTTCCACTTTCTTAAAATCTTCAATGGTTAAGTTAATCTGCTTCCTTGGAAGAGTTAACCTGCTCATTAACTCAATGAATAAATCACACCTTTGGAGTGGTTCGGATCAACTCTGCAACCAAAAAATACCAACAAAGTCAATGAAGCCAAACAACTAGGTCAACGAAGTGGATCAACTAACTCAGTGCAGCACATCAACTTAGTGAAAAAGAAGGACGCACTCAGTGATTGAATCCATAGACTCAACTCTGTCTACTAGTAGATCAAATCTGTCAATGTAGCGTATAAACTGAGTCAATAATAAAGAAATACGATCAACTGAGCAAATCAGATGAATGACCAAATTAACATACCATTTCTATCTTAACTTGAATCTCAGGAGTAGCGCCTACAACAATTTATCAGGACTTGCTATCATTAACCAACTTCTCTAGCAACCAGAATCCTTCCAAGCCAAGTTCATCAACAAACCGAGATTATAAGGTAAAATAATAAACTCATTTTTACTGTCTTAGACGAGACATGTGATTATAAACACGGGTTTGACTGGACTGTGTCTCTTGGTGGTTCAACCATACGTATAGTGAATCACAAATGAACACAGAGCAGAGTCAAACGTCACACCAACAACTAATATGAACTAGGAAGACCAGGTTTTTTTATCAATACCTTAATAATCTCTTTCGGCTATTCAAATTAAATGAGAACAATAAAGGATGAGCTGGTTTTCTTAAAGAGGGAGAAGGGCGTGAGACCCGCGATAGTACAGGACTAGTTGAAATAAATACCCTTGTGCACATAGTTTCTCATAAGAGATGGACTCACCTATGGTAGGGCACAAAAGAACCAGAAGTCGCAGGGGTCAAGCCAGTGGACAAAGAATGCGAGGATTGGAAAATTAAACCTGGAATGGGAGGAAGACGAACTGTAGAGAAGATCTCCATAGTCTGAGAACATCCACTTGAAATCAAGGCGTTGTTCCCTAAGTTTGCAGCAATATACAAGGCAGAAGACTCACATAACGATGGCATAACATGCCTGGCATCATCAGCGGCTCTCTATCAATGATGGCTGGGTAGTTGCAGTGAAGAAAAAAACCAGGATTTCAAAAATATAGCAGTTAGTTTGCAGTTGTAAATCCAATGTACGAGTATGTTACCTATGTATGATAAATATTGAGTTCGTATTCATAAGTTGTAAATTATTGTCACAATGGAGACAGAAATCAATGTATGTATGATCTAAATGTGTCTAAATCTTGTTTACATCGGGCTTAAAAAGTCACATTCAACCAGTGGGCATTTACTGCGTCAAACGTAGTTAGTAGTTTAACATTTAGCATACCTAAATAATATAATTATTATTATTATGCATTTATTATATTTGAAATATTTAGGAATTATGTAAATATGATGAACTCAATAACGCGATGATCTCACAGCAAATAAAGTAGATGTAAATACTAAAGATTAAAATAATAATACATAATATAGGGTATGATAAGCAGAGTCACATAAATATCAGTGAAATTTTGTGTGGCATTTAATAAATAATAATGTCAGAATGGGTCAAGTCGTCAAGTGAGAAGGAGAAGCATAAAATGTGATCTCAGAAGTACTTAATGTAAACTACCTTATAAAACCTAAGAAAACAGAAGCACGGGGTATATCCCTAATGAATAATAAAACCGTGAATAATAACAATTTTAACACTTAATTAATAGTAATTCAATCCCTTGACTTGAAAACTTTTTAACACCTAAAATTATTAACAAGACAGAAAACGAGAGACGGTATTGGAAAGCAGTTGAAAGAAAGTTAAATGAGGTTTGTAACAGAACATTTTATTGGTGTCGTTTTATCAAGCGATGCACGGTAATTAACGATAATAGAGAAAACCAAAGCACTATGCAATTCTATTGGAAATATTGTATTAATATTGTGCAGCAAACAGTAAAAAAAATGTATTTACAAAGCAACCTGTTATTAGCTAAGCAAAGCATGTAAATTAAAACCTTTATAAAATTGGCATCTTTATCCAAAACCTTTGGTAACGTTATACCCAATATGTGTTACCACTTCTAGCACAGCCACTAATATAGTAGGCCGCATACAAAATACAGTATCTAAGTCAACCTAGATTAGAGTTACGTACACCAATTATTATGTATTTCACCTTTTTAACATGTATAAAAAGTAATATTAAAAGCGCACATTTGGGTACAACGTTTTCGAAGCAAGTCGATCTGAAAGCAGTGTTGTTCCTTCATTGGCAAGTCATCATTGCACTCCTATGACTTGCTGCCCACTGTATAGATATCTGTGTACTGTATATCTGTGTACTGTATATCTGTGTACTGTATATCTGTGTACTGTATATCTGTGTACTGTATATTCGTGTACTGTATATCTGTGTACTGTTTAAGGGTGTTGTGATCAATTGAGCTGGTTTTGCGTAGCTTTGCTCAGAGATGTAAGCTTTTCGATGTTGCTTCAGAAATTTTCTTGAATATAACATATTACAATTCCAGATTAATAGCTGCTAAGGCCGGATTTTTGAGGGAATTTCTTGAAGGTTTAACAGTATTTTTTTTAATGAAATTTTACATATTTTCCATTTGATCTTTGCGATCGGATAATTTATCCATCTGGACTATTAGTAGACGGTCTTAACTTTCAGGAAATGACAATGGTTGTTTTTCCTGCTTGCCTTAACTGGCCGGCCGGATGGATTAAACCTCCAGGGTACAAGATTTCGAATCGGACCTTGCTTAAGTTGTTATTGATTGTCTATACTATGCTTTACTTCGTGTATCCTTAAAAATGTTAAAAAACAATACTTATCTCAAAAAAATCAAAAGTACAAACAAATTCACTCGCTCCAAAAAATCAAACGAGCTTTTTCCATCTCACTTGCATAACTAACCAGCAACGAAAATATGTACAACACATACTCTATGAGTAATTAGATACCCTATTAAATACTAACAACTTATCAAAACTAATCACTGAATAACAAACGCCCGCCCGTGTGGTTTCCTGAAAAGAGTACGTTCACCCGGGGTTCTCGTAAAAACAACTAAGGGATTAATTTCAGAAAATATCACCATTCTCCTGTACTCTGACGGCAACGTGCTATGATCGCCAATCCATAAGGCAAGTGCTAATTATAACATCTCCCTCATCATCTACCTAACCGGTTTCCATCCATGGGGTCAGCTTGCAGTCTAACCGCGGCTGGATACCAGTATTTTACATGGCATACACCCCAATATACCGTTTAATGTACAAGGAAGATGCTGTATTTAGAACTGATTAAAGGCAAACAGGCGGGACACGCGATAAATTCGCGCACGACACAAACGCACCGCAAGTCGCGCAACGAGCGGTGCCTTTGTGTCGCAAGCTGTTTGCGGGAGCCTTATAAAGATTATTGGGTATTTAAAGCTATAGGGCTACATCCTATCAATATATGGAGGCTGTTACTTACTGTTGCTTGGGAGATAAATAATTTATTGGACCTTTGCTCTCATTCCGATCTTGAGGATCACTTCGTACTCACAAGTAACAGACTAAATTATTCATAGACCCAGACATCGGCTTATAACATGCTGACTTGAACATTCAAGTTTTAAATAGAACTTACTCATTGCTTGAGATACCAAGAAAAAAAAAACGGCCAAGTGAAAAAAAAATCGATCAGTCGCTCTAAGCATGTCAGGGTAAGAAATTTCTAAAGCTAAATTTCTAGATAACTTGCCTTAAAAGTAGCCTGAACAATTCTCATCGAATCCAGAAAACAGCGAATACATCAAGAAAACACGGAAAATATAACAAGTCTAGGTCAGATGTTTATAGACAATGGAAATGAAATCTTAATTGAAACATTCCAACGGTTAGATCCAAAATAGCTCAAATATCAAACTATATCTAAATAAGGCTTTCATCCCGTGTAAGATCTATATCTACAACTATACAGAGACTCATTGGTCGGCCGGACCAAGAACTTTAGAAGAAAGTATTCCTGTCTACGGCACAATAGAGAAGAAGTTCCTCCCTTTACAGACCTAGCCACCGGTGGATATATTCAACACTTCTAGCAACTTTAATGATGGAACAATAAATAAATTCAGGAATAAACCAATAAAGAACCAGACTATACCAAGGAAGGAACGAAAGCAGACGTCTCAAAAGGAAACAGCGTTTAAAACATGGTTGGACATCAAAGCCAAGAAGACCAAGAAGCCAAGAAGGATAAGAACGGAATGGGTAAGAAAACGGCAAAGAAGAAGATCAGTGAGGAATGCAAAGAGGAACATCACCAAAGTGTGAGAAGATGTCTGGCTCCGAGTCATGCGGAAAGATGAGCATCATATGAGATACCTAAGATTCCACCATAACACTTTGTAGTTTGGTTGAGTTAAATCTCCAAGATTAACCATAAATATCAGCACCATATAAAATCTTCCTCCTAACATTGTTTTGGTGTGTTGCTAGATCTGACTGCTATTAAAATCTTTCTCACTTAACATCTGTTATGGTTTCATTGAGGGCATACAAAGATGTAAAAACTCCAAAAAATCTCCATACACATTGCCACGCAGCAAATCTAGCAGTATCTAGTAGAACTCCTTGTGTCAAAGTTCGCCCTGGCAAGTACTACCACCACACCTATTTCTGCCGCCAAGCAGCATTGCTGTATTCCGGCTTGAAGGGTTCTGGTGCCGGTTCAATTTACAGGCACATGAGACTGTTCACCTGTCTCTCCAATTCCTGGGATTAAGTTACTGATGTTTTATCACTTTCTATAAAGTATTATGAAAAAAATTGTGATTAAACTTTTAATATAAAAATATAATATCCTAACCTAACTAAAACTATTAACAATCTAAAATATGGCGTCGAAATATTCCTCCCCATCGCTGTCGACTGGTAATGTACCCAAGAGACTGGAGGCATCGCCACATTGTATGGCAATACTTGTCCTCTGGCCAAGGTAAAAGCCAGCACTTGGCTCACTGGAAGTGTCAATCAGCCGCTTAGAGATTTCATTAAACAAGCCATGAGCACTTGGACCCCTCGGCCCGATGGTTTCAACCCCAAATGGCTCGAAAATATAATTACCGATAAGGTTATTATACTTTCGCCGTTTGAGGTTATCCGCAGCCGCAGTACCAGCGCCAGCACAGCAATCTGTATTTCAATTCTTTAACACTAAAAGCTAGCTCACAATTCAACTCACACATTATCCAGTCGTTTCTCTTAGCTTGACGTTAAATACTTATTAAATATGGTGTGTCCACAATACTATTTATGTGACGTCACAAGCTTTGTATATTCTCTTATATCTTATATACTTCTCCATGTTAGATAACATGCTGCTTGTTATGTGATGATAATTTTAGCTGATGTGCATTTTGCAGACTAAGATTGAGTTTAATCATTTTGCTGACAAAGTCCTTGGATTATAGAGTATCAGAATGATATTACACACCGTCTATTAAGCCAGAGTCAAACAGTTTTCTGGTCAACCCGAGTACAACTGGATAAACGTGACTACCATCTTACCTCTAAAACCCAAATACAGAAAACCGATGAGTTCTCAGACTTCAGGCTAATCATCTGCTGTAAACTGAACCATCGATCAATGAAACATACATTATAATAAGCATGTTTTGCCAACTGACATGTACTGCAATCATGAACATTGCTTTTACATCGCAAAACTATCAAGAAACCTAACGCAAGGAAAACGTGCTGTTTCGTGAAAAATATTCCAAAAAAATATGTTCTTTCATGCCGCAGAGGCCGAGGCTGGCTAATAAACTCTAAAAAGAAGGCATCAAAATTAGAATATCAGCAAAGCGCAAAAGAATTACGTATCCTGGATGTTGGACATGCAATGATTCGGAAGAAATAAACTCCTAAGTACTCGAAGCTTGGGATAACATCCTCTAAAAATCCTCAGGCTCTTAGTCACTGTTGTCTGGGAGATAAATCATTTATTGAACTCTTGTTCTCACTCAGATCGGAGCGACTCGTTCTTACGAGTAACAGACTAAATGATTAATTACCCCAGACATCAGTTCACGCAACAGGCTGACTTGTACATTCAAGTTCTAAATGATACTTGCCCGTTGCTTCGAGTACCAAGGAACAAAGTCTGGTCAATCGTTCTTAATATGGGAAAAGTTAGTGACATAATAGCACCATCTTGAAATAGTAAACTGGATCCATAAAACGGCTCTAAGACCATAATTAATCATTAATAAATTAACAAATCAATGATCTCAGCAACGATCATCATCGTTGCTGAGATCATTCAGTCAAGAACATAAAATTCAGGAAATAAGGAAAGTCTCAGGAAGCCGGACCAAATCATTCACACAATGCTAGCTGAACTTACTCTCACAGTGAGAGGACATACCGACCGATTATAAGCCTGGGTAAGAGACGATGCGGCAAATTAATTAATGAAATATTTATAGGACCTCGATAAATGCAAATGTGGATAGAAAATTTAAATAAATAAAAAACACCGGATGGGGACTCGGGGGCATTTTCAGCCAGTGTCACATTTAGTATAAAAAATAATGGTTTTAAAAAAATAGTACGATAGAAATAAGACTACAATAATAAAAACAACCAACCAAACGACTACTACTTACATAACTACAAAGAAAATTAGGAAAGTGCTAGATGTCAAAACTGACCAACCAGATATAGTAGGATAGACGAGACGACAGCATTAATAAAAATACTAGCTCAACTGTGGCTAATGAAACACAATTGAATTTCTATTGTTATAAATCAAATTTTGATTTCTCAACACTTGAGCGGTCAGTGTCCTTACAGAAGTCTTCTCAAACAAAGAAAAAAGAAGGAAATCAAATCTCGAACACGGAAAGAGCATGTTGATCATTGACGACAAAACAACCCTAACCAAGTAAGCTACTGGTCACTACTATGGTACCAAATAACTTATCACAAAAGGCAATACGCGCATTCATTCCACTGCGTAAACCGAGAGCAATCTCAGATTCTAGTTCCTGTTCCCTCTTTTCCATCGTAGGTAAATGATATGTAGAATATAGCCAGGCTTCCGCAGCTAATGTTTGACAATCTATCAGGGTTCCAGACTACATATGAACAACAGCATCAAGCTGACAAGCAGACAACTATGATAGCTTACTTTGAACTATGATAGCTTACTAACAAAAAAATGTAAAAAGTCGCAAGTTCATACATTCAGTGGTCAAACTATTTGTTTTTTTAAGTTGACGGTATTTGGAAAAATTGTACAATGAATATGTCAACAAACTAGTTACCTATAATATTTCTATTACATTATACCCGCAGTAAGAAGAGTACCCGCAGTTTAATCTGTATTTTATTATATATTAGTTAGTATTACTTATTGTATTGGTTTAATGTGCAAAAGTTGTTTACAATATACAATTGGATCCTAATGTACACGTCTGTAGATAGTTACCCGGGAAAGATCTAACGCCTAAGGTACAGGCTCGGCCTAGTTTAGGTGTTAGTGGTCATTCGAATTGTGTTCAATTGCAGAATTGTACCTACTGTTTGCCAAAATCAACTTGTAAAATATTTTTGTGTCAATAAAGCTTTTTTATTTTTTATTTTATTTTTTATTACTTTAACAGACAAACTTCTCATATCTGAACGGTTCCAACAAAGATCAATGTCATATAAAATTGTACTCCCAGCGTTATTTCGTCCTGTTGCTAGGATCTTTTAAAGAAATCTTAATCAATATCCAGCCTTATCTCTTTAAGATACATCCACAAATTTATATTCAAGGAAGTTAAACATTTCAATAAATGTAAACCACATCACATACATTTTGACAGTGATATTTGTAAAGCGCCTTCCCAGTGATCACTTTCATACAATGGCCGTGGCTCTCCCCCTATAACACAGGACTTAGATACAACTGGTGCAATGTCGGTGTTCGATAAAACTCTGCCTTACTCCTCGAGGAAAGCAGGCGTGTTGTCTATATCTATTTCCATAACTTACGAATTATAAAAAAATCACAATGTTTTGTCAACTTGTAAAAACTGTACGAAGCAGAAGCAAGTCGCCGGCGATTCGTGCCGCCTCAGAATCAATAAGAACGAATGTATGAGAAAATGAATTATGTTCATTTATTTTTTCGTATAATTTTCTCATGTTTTAATAGTTATTCTACTATTCGGGGCGGAAAAAATCCAACAAATCAAAGATCATATAAATCGGTCCAGCTGTTCGTGAGTTATGATGTAACTAACCCAACTTTGTTTTATTTAATAGATTATAATTATATCTTATGACTATCCACCACTGTAATATCATAACATTGAAGCGTTATTTTCAGTGTGAATTATTAGGTACATAATATTATGTATTATTGAAAAAATATATATGTATATGTATATACTATAACTATGTACTATATACTATACCCGGGCTAGAAGCAATTGTTGTTTGGAAAAATGACTCGGTTTTTGTACATAAGCTCCTATTCAAATCTTTAGAGCGATTCTGTTCTCACATTACGATTCATTGACCCAAATATCAGTTGCCTATACCCGGCTTGAGCTATGTAAAAAGGTTTTATTCAGTAAGCTACGATATTTATAGCTTTGAACACCCTTTAAAACTAAAATATTGTTATGTATAAAATATATACCTAATATATTGTATTCTAATTATCTATATTATATCTACTGTATAAGCTCTGCTAATCTCAGAAAGTGAAGAAATTTAAAGAAAACATAACATCTATATGTAAAGATGTATCATTAGTAATCGTGCATCGTTTAAATAATTATAAGCTTCTGATTTAATAAACAATATTATCTGTGTACTTGTTGTTTTTTTTATAACTTTTCCAGAAAATGGTCCTGTTGCATGGTATCTACATAACCAGCCTATATTGTGTTGCTGAGACACAGGCCTCCTATCTGAGAGAGGGAGTGGGCCATAATCCACTACGCGGGCCAAGTGCGGGTCGGTGGATGACACATGTCCACGAAATTTTGCTTCTAGGACATGCCGATTTCCTCACAATTTTTTCCTTCACCACTTTGATAGCTGTGGTGATGATATAACTTAAGTACCTACATAAAGTAAAGAGCCTGTCGGGGTTCGAACCAACGACCTACAAAGCGTAAAGGCTCCTGCAAACAGGCGCGATGTGCGACGCGAATCGCGCGCGTCACAAAGGCACCGCTCGTTGCGCGACTTGCGGTGCCTAGTTGCACGCGATTTTATCGCGTGTCGCGCCTGTTTGAAGGAGCCTTAAGTCGGGGACATTACTGGGCCACCACTGCTGCACTGCTCTATTTAGGCACATGAGTAGACAAGCGGAATTTAGGTATGTCATTGAAAACAACAATATACATACCCAACGTTTCGGTTTTTCAAAGGTTTTCTTTGAAGAAAAACTTACACGCCTAAGTACACCACAACTCCATAATTGAGTCATCAACCTTTTATAGTAAGTTTTTCAGGGCAGAGGAAAGGTATAAACAAAAATAGAAATATTGAAACGAACTATTGTTTATTTCTGAAAAAATTGGACGAATGATAAGACAGTTGAAAACATCGACTTCATCTCAGTATTATGTACTAAATAATAAAAATAAGTCGACTTTATAACAGATATGAATTTACAGCCGTATAAAACAATCACAAGGTGGTAAGAACATAATGTTCCTGCTATTATGGTCTCTACACACATGTAATAGTGTCGGTAATTAACTGAATTATTTCGATAACCGCAATTGTTGCATGTACTTTATCAAATGGAAAAACAGGTTTTTATTTAATCAAGACATGGAATCTGTTGAAGTCTCATGATTATATTGTGAATGATATAAGAAACTAGTGGAGACATATTATTGTGTAGACTTGGTAACAATTCAGACAAATATCTTATCAAGTCATTCTGTCGCAGACGCATACAAGTGTTAGATACTTAAAATCCACTGAATCTAGTACACAGCTACATTAAAATTTTAAATTATAACGTTCGGGATTTAAATCATAAAAATTTAAATCCCGTACGTTATAATTTAAAATTATACAAACAAATACGCTGTAAGGAAAGAAAACCAAAAGTGACTGTATTGAACATACAACTGTTTTTGAAAGTACTTAAACAATTTAGAATCACAAAATATTTCGATTTCTTAATTGATTAGGGTGCCTCTCAAAAAGTCAATTCATCGGTATTTATATGAAAATTAATAAATATTGTCTTCATAAAGAGTTAAGATTAATTATTCGTGAGTTCACGGCATTGTGACTAATTAACTAATCATGGTACCGTATTGACACTATTGCAAGTTTTCTCACATTCTACTAAACACATTCTACTTTTATTATTAAGGGGGATGTTATGTAGTCCGTGAAATTAAAATTTTATTACGATATTTTTTTTTTGCAATTTGCTGGGTAGTGTCAAGTTGTATGTTGAACAAATATGATTCGCGTGCGTAACAAGTATGTATTTACAGAATAATAATCATTAAAATCATCAATGCAATCCATTAAGTCCACATAATGCTATTGATTGATATTACATTTAAATAGTCATTCAATATTATGAAGTTAGAGATATTGATAAAATTTTAATGCAAATATGTACTTGTTACGATCGCGAATCATATTTCGTCTAACATACAACCTATCACTGACCTACAAATTGCAAAAAAACGCAAGGCGGTTTTAATGTCGCGGGCTACCTAGAGCATCCCCCTTAATTGAATATACGGCCACAGAAAACCAATTACATTATAAATCCATGTACTAACATAATGCTCAACTACGCTTTCATACAAAACGTATCGAACAACAAAATGCAATGGCAAGAATTTCTACAACCTACCACAATATTAACTTCTACTTCAAACTATACAATACTACAGTTACAATCTTTTAGTTCCCCTCAGCGCCTTCAACGACAATAGATTTCTACGATAAGTACGTGACATGTTCAGCTATAAACATTCGCTAATTTAGACCTCTACATAACATGTTACAACATCTAAGATAGTAAGTACATATTCATGATAAACTGCACAGTACGTGGGTACAATCCCTTAAGTCAGATCATGTAAATGGATATATTATGTTAACAGATATACATATAAAACAAATGCATACTTCTTGAGAGCAAAACAGAGATCATAATTTTGTTTCGAATTATCATAAAACCTAACGTTACTTTATACTGCATTGAAATATATTTAAATACATATCGTATACCAACTACCTACTCATATTTATTGCGAGATAACAAGATGAAACTACGATCAACATTAAATTACCAACTTAGTTATAAGCGTATTCTGTTTTAGCTACAATATCTTTATTACGATACAAAATAAATAAATAACACACGTAGACCTGACGTGAATTTAGTCGCTACTTCTAAATCTTGTTCAAATTCGTGACTCACCGATACGCGCAAAGAAACACAATTAACTGTCAAACTATAAACTAGTATCACACATTATTCTGCTGACATTAAGAACACAACTTTACTCTCAGAATAATCACTTTTCGATAAACGGACATAATTCACATGTTTTGTACCAAAACAAACCCTTAATCGCATGGAAGGCCGCTATTCTAACACACTAGCTAATTAGTTTCGCTACGAACAATTAAAGCTTTTGCTCGACGACTTGCAGTCGAAGCCGCTCTATTTCAATATAACTCTAAATAGGCATCTAATCTATGCATCACATTACGTCATTCGCATTGACGTATGTGAGCAAGGCGTCTCAATTTATTTGACCAGTTCATACAAAGTCTATACACTGGACGTGATCGATGACGATGATGATACGTGGACGTGAGCGGCAGCGATGTGGAGCACCCGAGCGTCTGGACGCTCGCTCCCGATACCGTCTGTCACCTGTCACCCTGGAGAGCCGGGTGTGCGCACGAGTGCGTCGCAAGCCGGCGGTGGCACCGCCTCTGTCACTGCAGGGTCCGTCACACTATCAATGTCAATTCACTCCCACCGGTAAACACTTGCACTGTTTGACCTTCTGTAACCGCTTGCGTCTGAACGGCGGGTTCTGTCCAGGACAACGCAGAGTCACTGTCACCCAGGTAAACTTCTTAGGCCTACAAAACGAACAAGACTTGAAGGCTGGCTGCGGCCGGTCGGCGTTGTTGTCGCGTCGCCGCGGGCCCTTCGGTATGTAAAACGAGTTGCACTGTCCGTAACAGAATTTGTTTATCACTGTTGTAGGCAAACAGCCTGGTTCTCGGATTTTCTGAACCAAAGGCTCTGTTTTACACCAATCTTCCTTGAGATAATCTTTCTTGGTGACCACCAAAGCATTCTTCGAGGATTTCAATATTTTTCTGAATTCGACTCCCGGGGGCAGTTCCGTAGTGTCTTCTTGCTCCGGCAAGGAGACCACCATGCCTGTTTCAGAACTGCCATCTCCGAGTTCGTTTCTTTGCACAAAAGACGTCGATGATGATGCAGTGGCCTGCTCCGCGCGTTGTCTCTCCGCGAGGAACCTCTGCACTTGTTCGGTGTCGATAATGTCCAGGATGGAGTCGGTCGGAGTGAACGGCTTCCTGTTGCCGACACCAGCGCCAGCGCATACTCCGCTGGCTGCCAGGAGGGCTGCAGCCGCGAACCAAATATGCGATTTCGATAAGTTCTCCATCTGCAACAATAAAATTGGTCATTAATAAAATTATTTAATCGCAGCTACAAAATTGCCTCCGTTCAAATAAGGCGTCCCGTTAATTTTAGTCCGTAGGCTTCGGCGGAGCGGATGTCGTAGGCTAAACTCACGTTGTATCTAGAGATGGGAGCCAACATGTCGTAGGCAGTGCGTCGGTGTAGTCGGTCCGCGAGCGCGCGCTATGTGCGTGTGCGCAGGGCCGGCCGGCGGAGCGGTAATGAGCGCAAGCGCGGCTCAATGGACCACCGCTCAATGAACGAGAGATGAGTCACGCACCGCGCCTCCGCCACAGAACCGTTACTACCAGTCGCCGCGCGCAGACGCGACACCTCGCACCACATGTGTTTCGGATTACTACGGCCACAATAGAAACGATCCTTTTACAATACGCTTTCTTTACGTTAAACGGCCATCTGTTTGCAAACAATTGTAAAACCTGCCTTCTCGGTAATCACTGAAGTTACCGATAAACGTAAGCTGTTTTTAAGCCGATTAAAGTGTCAACTAACGACAGCTGCAAAATACTTGTAAAATTCTGCTCCTCTTTTATTTTAATTCTATATTTTAGTCTTACGTTTTTTTAATTTGTTAAAAATCCAATACACTGGCATCACCCATCAATGCAATCAGAATCCCCGCAGAGGTGCCCAATATTTAGGCAGAATACCCATTGTAGTGACTCCGCCAGGTATGATCGGAGAGATTTCCTCACGAATCGCGGTGCGCGGCGCCTGCCTGAGCCACAGGCTAGGCGCCGGCGCACATGCTGCCCATCTCGAATCAACGCGCTTCCGCCCATTTGTGCGGCCCACAATGCCCATACAAACGTGAACGTTCTATAGTTCTCTGTACCATCCGCAGCCTTCTGCGAACCGTAGGCGCTACGTGTGGGTGCCGATGTTCAATTACTAATTTTTAACAACATATTTTTGAAATCCTCTGTGTAGTACCGACGGCATTCTTTATTTAAATGGGCAGGAAGTCCGTTGAACTGCATAATGCTTGTGACTTTTTTTTTATTGCTAAAGGTAACTGTCATAGATACGTAGACTAAAGAGGTTTTATTTTATACACACACCATAAATAAATAATGCCTACCTAGAAAACTAAACAAACACGGATCTCGAGAAACATAAACAAATAATTTGATTACACCTTCAATACTAGTAATTGAAAGAAAATATATAAGTATAAGCTACCTCCACTTTATTGGTTTCTGTGAAGGTTTAATTAGAGGTTTGATTTATAATCAAGGCAATCAATCCATTATAACATTAACATATAACTTGTGCAAATTGTTCGAGCCATTTTAACATGAATATACAAGTTATGTGAGATGCGGTAGGTAAATAAGTAATACCTACATGCATATAAAATATAGGGACAGGTATTGTATATTTCGAAGAATTATTCTAATATATTATAAATAACATTGGAGCTATTAATTCTAAGGGATCTCACATTCTTTGGTGCAAAGGAAAAAATTTACGACAATAGGAAATCCTTTTAAAATCGTTCGTTTATTTTTTCTATTACTACAGGGGCGCTTAGCATTCCTCGGCGGAGGAATTTCATTCATTCATTCATGAGCGTTTTGTTCGCGTAGGGCTGTCAAAAAAAAAAATGAGAGCATAATAGGCGTTAAGACGACCCTTAGCGACAGGCCGTCTGCATCGCCCACGCGTATACAGCGGGTTACACCTTATTTCTTTTGTCGATATAATGTTAACTGTTTTTCAATTACATATTTTAAATATTTCCTAAACATTAGGTATAGCATTATGATTTTCCCTAGTCTAGGTAAGCAGAATACCATTATGCTTAGATCATAACATATTCTATAGCTTATCTTCCATAAAATCTTTAAACGTTTACGACATTTTTATTTCTTTTTGTAATCATGTGTTGATACGTCGTGTCGCAGTGACATGATCGCATCATAATAATTTGTCCTCCCAGCTACATTTATTAAAACATAGACCAATTAGCACAAAGATAAATACTTCAAACTTCACAATATGAACCAGTTAAAATGACATGAAAATGTCCATAAATTAATATCACGACAAGTTGCAAATATTTTTATTATTCATCATTGCATAGTTTTACGATAGATGATTACAGGCTTTTATGCAGATGAACACTTTTATAATAAATAACTATAGTAATAAATAAAGTCTACACTATTATTGACAAATGATAAACACAATTACGATTCACAACTGATTGAGTATTCAAAACAATTATTTGTCTTACCATAAATTTTAATAGTGGGATGCAAAAGCGATGTGTTAGTTCCATTGAAACTGATGCTTTGATATTGACAAAAAACCTACGTTACATTAAGAACACATAAATAAAAGATAGCCAGAATCTCTTAAGATTTTGTATTTCTATAAATGATTGATCGATAAACATTTTAGCATCGAATCAGTTATGCAACAGCCTGTATGTATCGGGGTCCTGTGATGTATGGACGATACACCTTTACGTGTTTGTGAGAACGAATTCTAAGAAGAATCTCAGGAATTACAACATTTTAGTGTTCCGAATGATGTCATAGATCAATATTGTTCAATCGTAATATTCTATAATTTATGAAACGTCCCGGATGTTATTTGTAAATTGTACGTGTCAGTTAATTATTTTATTAATAAGTATGACAGTAGGTAAACACAGGATAGGTCTACGGGATCGGTAATATTTTCAAATAATTATTCAGTCAAATGTATAAAATCCAAAGTTATCAAATGGATCAAATGAATGGAAAAAGGTCATCAAAAAATTCGTCCACATCGCTGTCAACAGGAAAAGTGCCCAAAAGTCTGGCTGATATATACATAATATATTGAATGATTCTATCACTCTACTTTTAATGTATTCATCACTAACCTATGTTTTGTTACTTTTAAGTTTTTATTTTGAAGTAGTTAACTATCATGTAAAATTATGTTTTTCACAAAATATATGTAATACACTGGTTAACTAAAATATAAAAATATCATTAGGTACCTAACTTAACAAAAACTATTAACAAACTAAAATTGACACGAGATGTGTCAACCAGCCGTTTGGAGATTTCGTAGAAATAATAGTTACCTATATATTATTTAGGTAACTACCTATCTCGCTATGTTTAATTATTATACACTATGTACACAAAATTCGGCATCTTTGTCACAGACAAATTACAAGTTAAATTGTCTAAAGTTGTTAACTGCACTCATTAATTTGTTTCATTCGCCATCGGTTACATCATCTCGTGTAGTTTCGTTAGTATTGCGACTAAAATACACGGAGTTCGCGCCACAGTCAAATACATTACTATTGTTACGTTTGGTTCGATGCACAACAGGAATGCATTACAAGAAAACCATTTAATCAGCGCAGGAGCATCGTCATTTGAAATGTGTACCGCGACTGGGAGGCGCCGCTACGTATTGTTGACCATCTATATATCAAGTAAGTTTAATCGTCTCCAATCACTTTGATCAGCGCTTGAATCGCGGCGCCGGCGCATCGTCCGCATTATGCCGCGCTCACACAAAAAACGGGAACAGAAAAAGGTAAAGTTCCTCAAACGCCAGGTACAGGCGTTTAATGCGAGCAGACAAATAAATCAAACCGAGGGCTCTAACAACTTATGACATAAAATCCTTTATTATTCACACGGATTCGAATAAAAAAGCATCGACCGACGGTGAATAGCCGGCGCGGGCGCAGCGGAGGCCGGCGCGCCACGCATCGAATAACATTATAGGATTAAGAACACTTTTAGTTTCTTTTTGAATGGAACAATTAGAGATGGACGTGATAGGTGTGACAAAAAATATCTTAAACTTTTTGCTCCCATAAGGGATCAGCTTTACATGCCTGCTGCGGCTGCCTAAAATATGTTTCTGGGAAATTGGATTAGGTGATGCGCGAAAACGCTTTTTGTACTTTTTTTGTAAAGGTGCGAAGGAATCGATTTAATATTATAATTAATTGAAACTTATGTTACCTGCGTCTGTAGGTATTAAAATAATAAACAAAATTATTTATCGACATCAAATGATTTTATTTAATCCGACATCCCACGATTGAATAAGTAGGGCAAAAACGAACATACGAGTAACACATTTTTAATTGAAAAACCTTATATTCTGTCAAGAATCAGTTGGCTATATTTCAATGTAAACTTTCTAGGCTCAGTAAAGGCTCCTTCAAACAGGCGCTACACGCGATAAATCGCGCGCGACACAAAGGCACCACAATTCGCGCAACGCGCGCCTTTGTGTCGCGCGCGATTATATCGCGTGTCGCGCCTGTTTGTAGGAGCCTTAACGCTATATTTAAAACTCTATAAAAGCAATTATGCACACTTATGTTTGCTGGGAAATTTGATATGGAGATACGAACAGACATAAGTCTAGACTTGTCGTCATCTAGACAATAAAGACAATACCTACCGGTACATAAATAAAGAGCGTTTATTTTTAGTAACATGTGAACGTACCAATTAGTACGAAACCAAACCTAAAAATACTTATTGACTAGTTGGGCGACTCTGTTTCGCCTGGGCGGAAAGACTAATTTTTACACGGTATTTTTGCTAGTTTTGCCGTTTTTACATCAGTAACCCTGTGTTGCCGTTTTTAAATCCTGTGTTGTACGTGGACGTTCCAACGGCCCCGTAATATATCCTCCGCTAAGACACAGGTGTTCCTATAACCTACACAATAAATGGTCATACCGAAATTGCCCAAATAAAAGGCATGGGAGACAAATTGATTATAATGCAGTCTCTCTCTCTCTCTTGTTAAGAGGAAATGCGGTCGTAGAGTCTTTTGAAAAAGCCTAAGTAAAAAGTCATAATTTGAGATTTGGCTCTCGCCTATTTCTTCCTCCAATATTGGACCAATTTAAAAGATATTTCACAAACTGAATAAGAAGGATATATACCTACTGTGTCCTTATGTTTTTCTTTTTTCATTAATAGTTGTCAAAGTACACTAGGCCTCTGTTGATAGCGGCAATGTTGAGCATTTTTTGAGGGTTGCTTATAAAAAAAGTATCAAAAGGAAAACACAGGGACATACAAGTAGTTAATATTTATTATTCTGTAAAAAAATATTGCTTTATAGTCATTAACCAAAAACAAAACAGGCGAAAGCATTTCTATGGAACAAAGACCACCCGCATTTCCTCTTAATAGGTAAAAAGAGGATTCTGCAGCCAATCTTTTTGATACAACGTTTTCGATGATAGAAGGTTACACAACACTATTCTCTCAAACCTTTTTACTTGTTTTTGAAGAGATAGAAAGTAAGTAACATAAAACCGAAGCACTTCACTTCCCGCGCAAGTTGTATTCTCGATCGAGGAAACAGGTTATTGTAGTGCTTCTACGCCAATAATAGTATCACAGCACTTAAAGAGTATTATGATCTTTACATGCAACACTTTATTGCTTTTCGAAGCTTCCTATTTACGAAATACCTACATTAATACTATACTATCCATTGCAGTAACAGTTGCAACTTGCAAGTAGAGTTATTCTGTAAAAATCTCACGGAGAAAACTTAGGTGAAGTGAGCTGTCAATAAATCTCAAGCATCAGCAGGTCTATTCTGTAAAAACTCACCGTGAAAACTTTGGTGAGATGACTTGAAGTGAGCTGTCATTCCACCTGATGCTCACTTCACTAAGTTTTCACGATAAGTTTTTAACAGAATAGAACATTATTAATATTATTTAGTATTAAAGTAGTATTATTTAGCCACGAGACTCGACACGAGCTCGTGGATAAATAAAAACAGCCGCACGGGTCGGTCAGTTCGTGGATGGGTGAACATCCATTACATATCACACATCAACTTCGGTGCCACCATCGAGTACAAAGCCCAAACTGCGGCCAAGAAGCTGGGCATCCTTAATAGGGTGAAGCGATACTTTACGCCTGGATAGCTTTTAACACTTTACAAAGCACAAGTCCGATCCTGCATGGAGTATTGCAGCCACCTTTGGGATGGCTCAGCGAAATACCAACTTGCCGCGCTTGACTCGGTGGAACGCAGAGCTAAGAGGCTCATTGGCGACGTAAAACTGGTGGATGCCAAGCTTCACAGCTTGGCTCATCGCCGCAAGGTTGCTTGCTTGTCGGTCTTCTACAGATTGTACTTCGGTGAATGTGCCCAAGAACTCCACGACCTCATTCCACCGGCCCCCTTCTACCTTCGGACATCCAGACGCACTGCAAGTTACCATCCCTGCCTAGTTGCTATTCCACCAATTCGCACTAAGCGTTTTCAAATGTCCTTTATAATGCGCACAGCAAAAGAGTGGAACTCTCTACCTGCGTTTGTGTTTCCGAGTGAATACAACCCGAATCTCTTCAAAGTAAGAGTGAACAGGCTTCTTCTGGGTAAGCTCATTCCATCGTAGACTTTATCTGTGTCATCTCTGACTTAGATTAGAGTCAAGAGCAAACCCATTTCGAATAAATAAAAAAAAAAAACGTATCGAGACCACTCTGTGCCTCAGAGAGCACGGTAAGCCGTTGGTCCTGACTGTTATTCTTAGAACTTTGATAGTTGTTACGGGTAGTTAAAAGTCTTAGGGTTGTGGAGGTCAAATAGGCAGTCGCTCCATATAAAATACCTACTGGTATTCAGCTGCATTCGGTTAGACAGAAATCTGACCCCAACGTAGTTGGGAAAAGACTTAAAATCAATCTGCCTCTTGATTGAATATACATTGCAGTAAGGAAAAATACCAATTTAAATTATTATATCTTGAAACCCGTAGGGAATGACATGGGTAGAATTTAAGTGCAATTGTCATAAACAAACGTACATTTTCCTGTTGTTTTGTTAGATTGCGTAGACGTTACTGTGACTGCACAATAATTGATGTACTCTACTATTAGCCAAGACCAATAGCTGATTGTGTATTTGGTAGATGCAATCAACGATAAATAATCACATTGACCGTGCTAATAACGAGGCTAGTTAGTCGTAATATTGAATCAATAAAGTGTTATGATGCAGCTGATATTGGATAGATGGAAGGGGTTTTTCACCAACTTGACACGAGAGACTCGACACACGTGTGTCCAGTTGGTGAAACTCAAAATTAGTATCACTAATTGAAGTGAAAACTTTTGAAGTGAAAACTTCATTAGGTGCATTGGGTATTTTTTTAGATGGGAGAAAACCATTGAACTCTCGACACTGTTACGGTAACCGACACCGCGCGTGTTACGTTTATAAGACAATTAAAAGAAAAACACGTAATTGTTCCAGTTTTCACTTCTGTCGACACTCCCGGAGTGCCACTGTTTTTATTTCGTCATCTGGGTACACCAAGATTTTACGCGTGTCCACATTATGAAACTCAAATTAAATCACTTTTATGTTTTCGCCAACTGGACACACCCATAATTTTTTTGCAAAAAAGGGTACAGTCAGGTTAATAATCGTCTCGTTCATTGAGTTAATGAACGAGGCGATTTCGATTTTAGAGGCACTAGTTACGGCTCTTAAAAAGAATACTTAGTTCAATAGTTAATCTAAGAACTTAATCAAGCATTATCCTCATCTTCATTCTCGTACTTTTATCCCAATGTATTTGGCATCGGCACAGCATGTCTTTTTCTTCCATATTTCTGTACTGGCAGCGCCCCGCGGTTTCACCCGCATAAGTAGCCATCGCGTGGGAATATCGGGATAAAAACTATCCTATGTAACTGTCTTTTCCCGGGACTCAAACTATCTCTATACCCATTTAAATCGGTTTAGCGGTATAACCGTGAAGAGGTAACAGACAGACAGACAGACACACTTTCGAATTTATATTGGTATGGATTAGTCGCCATCTCGGTAGTATTCCCTTTCAAACCACATCATCAAAGTCAAAGTCAAAGCATTTATTTCAAATAGGCACATAAAAGGCACCTTTGAACGTCAAAAATTACAACAAAATAGAATTTGGTTCTAGTCGCCCATTCCAAAAGGTAGTTTTCGTATGGAGAAGAATGGGCAAGAAACTCCACCGTTACTCTTTTAAAATGTTTTACAATATTTTGCATACATTAATTATATGCACCTAAAATAAAATTACTATACCACAATAGGTAAAAGAATTAAAAATGAAACCATGACATATAAATTAATTATCTGATAGATACATGGTGCTCACATATTATTTACAAACATGGTAAAAGTAACGATTATCATTTAAATAAAAAAATTACTAGTACCTAATTCATCATTCACACAGTCCATCCATCGTTTCTTTGGTCTTCCCCTACTCTTATAGCCCTCGACATTCATACTCAAAACTCTCCTCACTACATTTTCCTCATTCCTCCGTATCACATGCCCATACCATGACAACCGATTTCCACACAACTTTTCAGTTACCGATGTCACTTTCAGACTTACAATTAGTCAAGCATAATGAGCCTAGAATATTTCTACTCCTGGGGCACAAGCCAGTTATAATGTAGGTTGTATCAATATGTCAATAGGAATTTCTTGAAAACCCTAAATTCCAGTAAATACCGCAAGACATTGAACAAATCCATAATGTTAAATATATCTGTAATGTTTTTACGTACATAAAAGTTATTTGAGCGTACGCTAAAACCCATTACGTAACCACAGTACTATGATAACCGCGATTTCAGTTTTCCTCTTAAAATCAGAATAGTTCGAAAGAGTCACAAATTATTTTAATATAGGTAACAAAACATCTTACATAAAACCACGCCTGTATTTCCCGGAGGGTTTGGCAGACAGCGGCGGTGACCTCTCGCTTCCGGCCCTGGTTCAAGCCATGGTCTGGAGTGAGAGAGAGTGGGAGGCTGTCAACTCCTTCTGCGAAGCAGTCAGAGAGTGGCTCGGGGAGAGAGCCTCCCGTCCCAGCCGCCGCGGGAGACGCTCCGGGCGTCGGGAGCCGCGCCACGACTCCCGGCCACCGTAGGCGCGGGCCTGCGGGCGGAGAGTAATGGGTAACTCACCGTCCGATCAGGAGGCACATGCCGAACGGCGCGTACGTGTTCCACGTGCGCCTCCAAGAGATGTCAGCATCAAATTGAAGGGGCCTGTTAGGGCCTTAGCCTGCCGGGTCAGCGGGATTGTCCGAAAGGGTTACCGCTGGCCCGGAACATAAAGGGCTAAGGAAGGAACACGGTTGGGTTTTAGTCAGTAAGAGTCTGAAACTACCTTTTGGAATGGGCGACTAGAATAAATTCTATTTTTTTTTTGTAATTTTTGACGTTCAAAAGTGCCTTTTATGTGCCTATTTGAAATAAATGCTTTGACTTTGACTTTGACTTTGTTCCAAGTTAGGTGGTAGACCACCAGGCTTCGTTATCGATTAGAATTGACGCAACC
Organism: Luperina testacea; assembly: GCA_927399505.1. Lineage (NCBI taxonomy): Eukaryota > Metazoa > Arthropoda > Insecta > Lepidoptera > Noctuidae > Luperina > Luperina testacea. The sequence goes on from OV656764.1 coordinate 16,962,291, forward strand.
GCGGTGGGCGCTAATGCTTAATATAGGCCCATGACGTCACGCGTTATTGATTATTGTTATATTCGTCATACACGTGTAATTAATTCATTGATGTATTTGATATATATAAGGAAAAATTATGTTTTTAGTTTTGGACTGATTATAATCATCGGATACTTCTATATCTATACCTAGATATTATAAATTGAAGTCGCTTAATCTTACATTTAATAAATCTCGACGTTTTGTCAAAATCCCATGCGAAGCAGGGGCGAGGATTCAGAATCTGCCAGGGTCGCGGACTGTTCGAAAGAGATACCGTGGCCCCTGGCACAGGCAACTGAAGGAACACGGGTGGGTTTTAGTCAGTAAAAGTCTGACACAAAAGAAGCAGAGGCGGATAACAAATAAACTTGTCATTATCTACTTCGTTAATTACCAATTCTTTTATTAAATGGACAATATTCTAATACATACTTAACAAACTATGTATTAAAATAAAAATATAAAATCCTAACATAACTATTCGTAAATAACCTTTTGACCGCCACAGTCATGTATAGATGACAAACCAAAATGTGCCCAGCACGCCACGGTTCGACTACATGACAGACTTTGACGCCGAGGGCACGTTTTTGATTTTTTGACGTGTGACGGTCAAAAGGTTGAATATGTTTAATAACTTTTACGGTAACATAATGAGTATCATAGAATGGTTAGTCATTGTTATTGCATGTATGAAAAGACAGTAATTAATACAGTGTAAAAAAAAATGTCTCGGTATATTTTCAATACAGTTCAAAACTTCCTCATTCTATCATTTATTTTTCTTGCGATAATGAAAACGTATAAAAATTAATTTTGAAAAAATATCGACTAGATGCACCTTAAACCACAGACAAGTCCGGTTATGCAGACGACAACCTCCTAGGTTGAACTGCAAGTTAAAATTCCCTAAAAAAAAAAACATTATTTTATTAGATTTCATTATTCGCTGCCATTGTAGACAGTCCCTTACAAAAAATCGGAGATATTTTTACACGTAATGTAATAATACTTCGGAAATGCCAACACGAATACTCAAATAAATTGAAGTGGCTCTGAAAAGATGAATGCTCTAGCTAATGAACTCCAACGGATATGTATTCAGATCGGATCGACAAATTACGAATTCATGGAAAACGAGTGATGTGGGACCTAAATGATGAAGTATTGTCTGCAAATTTTGTTAGGTTAGGTTAGGCTGATATTATTTCCCCCCCGGTGGGTTCCCGCATTGTCGAGGCGGGGGGGCTCAGTAGCCGTGGCTTGGACACCCACGGTGAAGCTAAGAAGAACCCGAGGAGGGGCCGCTCGTCAGGGCTTCTGCTGACAAGCCGACGACGTAGCGGCCAAAGGTAGGTTGCGGTGTCGCTTGGGCGACATCGCAACTGAGGCGGGCCGCGATGTCGTACGTACCGGAGGCATCGCGGTTGAGGGTTGGAGGCCGCGGCGGGAGAGGAGTGCCGGTATTACGGTGCGCCGCTCTCCCTACCTTCCGCGGCCTTGACGGGGTCGCCACCGTTCGATGGCGGACGCGGTGGGGCTGCAGGGGAAGAGGAGTGTCGGTATTGCGTTGGCCGCTCTCCCTATCCTCTGCAGCCGAAAATTGGCAGGCGGCGGGGCCAATGTCCTGACCCGTCGCAGGGGGGACCAAGGGTGCCCAGACACGGGGTCGTCTGGCGCCCATGTGCTGGTTTGGTCCCTGGGGTGGTCACGGCGTGCTATGTGTTCTGGTGCGCCGGTGATGGGGAGTACTCCCCAGAGGAGGGTCCGGTAACGGACGGCCGCGGCGGGTTCACGGATGAGTGCTAACGCGTGCCCGTGTTCCCGCCGTAAGCGGCAGAGGAGGACACCGTGGAGTTTTAGTGGGTTAGAGTCCCACATAACTGCACTATCTCCCCGTGGTAGTGTAGTATGCATGAGCATTTCTCCACGTGAAAAAAAAAAAAAAAAAAAAAGGCTGATATTATTTCGACGGGAGCAAAGTAAAAAAAGACAACTGCAATTTTGAGATTTTTGGTTTTTTGTAAAAACTAACTTAAAATATCATGTTCTACAACATAGCAAAAACAAAAATACAAATATCACCTTATTTTTGGTACTTTTGTCACGTAAAAGAAGACAACTACGCCTGTTTTGTGAAATTGCACGATGTAGATGCGGATAACTACCGCCTGGCCGTTTATACGCGGGACGCGCGGGGGACCAGCGGTCAGTCATATTTCGTCATCAGTCAGATGACATGTTCTACGTCGGCCGGCACGAATTTTGTTTGTTTTGGTTTATTAAGTGATAAGTGTGTGTAAAAGTGTTATCATATTAGTAAACAGTTTGGGTTCAATACAATAGACATGGAAAGACGTAAATTATTGGTGAATTTGGGCAAAACGAGACGACAATGCGATATTATGAACCGAGAAGATCTATTTGAATTCCCACGTAGAAACGACCAAGTGGTAGTTAACACAGTTGTCATATTTTTAAGCGCAATGTAGATGCAGACAACTACAATATCTCGTAATTTAAACATAATTAGAAGAAATGAAATATACATGTGGATATATTATTAAATAATGAAGCAATGATGAAAATTTCAATAAATTTGGTTTAAAATTGACAAAATGGGAGCATTTTTTCCTATTATGCGCTCTCCTGAAAAGTAGCTGTTTTGTAGATGACTCTTTTTACTTTGCGCCCGTCGATTTGATACCTACCTATTGTAAAAACTAAATGTACCACAATTAGGCATTATCTAGGTACAACAATAATCATATTCGTATTTTTTTTTAATTTATTTATAAAGGTACACCAACAGCTTCTGTATACAAAATATCAATTAACAGTTATGTGCTTATACAGTTGCCAATAACAGGTGAACCAACATTCTCAAATACAGTGATAACCTAAGGTAAAAACGAAATTAATAAAAATTAAGTGAAAAATCGATTTAGACCTGACAGATTTCATACTATCTATACTTTACCAAAATCGAATGCCACGAATTAGAAAATGTATGATTTAACTAAACTACTAAAAACTCGAGCGTATTCACTTGTTTCCTAGTCAGCCTTCAATATCTTGCGCAAAGTTACAGAGGCAATCACAATGACCTTTTTCTGGTAATGCAAATACACTTAGGTATCTTTAAAGTTGGATAGTGGAATAGCTTAAAATTAATTAGCACGGGTCGATCGGTTAGGTCAATCTACGCCTTCCACGGTTGATCTGTGGATGGGTGACCATCTTTACATACCGAGACCCCTCCATGCCTCGGAAAGCACCTTAAACCGTTGGCACCGGCTGTCATTTGAGGATCTTTGACAGTCGTTACGGGTAGTGAGAAGCCCGAAAGTCTGACAACCAGTCTTACCAGGGGGAATCGTATTACCCAGTAACTGGGTTGTGGAGATCAGATAGGCAGTAGCTCCATGTAAAATACTGATATTCAGCTGCATCCGGTTAGACTGGAAGCCGACCCCAACATAGTTGGGAAATGGCTAGGCAGGTGACGATAATTATGTAAGTTAAGACTGCACCATAAAAACAGACTTTTATCCTAAAATTATAAAAAACAAGCTCCTTTCTTACGTCTATATTATTTGCACACACTAAAAACAAATCAGATTAAAGTATCAAATTAACGTACTCAGTAAATATGCTTTAGCTTTGTGTCAAAACAAGTTTTCCAGTACCTATATTTTGACAACTATGCCTATGAACCAAAACTTCGAAGACAAGTGACATCTACCAACCCACACTGGGCCCGCGTGGTGGATTACGGCCCATTCCCTCTCGCAGAGAGGAGGCCTGTGTCCCAGCAGTGGGAATATTATAGACTGATTATGCACAACCTTAAACTAATAAAAATGTCGCGAATTTCACATCGAACCTTGCGGTCAGGTCTCATGACTTATGATGAGCATTAAAATAAAATAAAAGATGAAACCAAGTGTGGTGTTAGTCATAAACACGTTTCCTAATGTTTAGGAGATCTTACAAGTTGTTTTACAAATGGTTGGTGTCGTATTACGTTATGCCGGTTTTCGCTAAAAATATGCGCTAAGTGATGACTAAGTTTTCTCATGTTATCTAGTCACCAAGCCACAGAGAGCTTGGAAAGGAATGTGACACGCACTAGTATCCACCACTGCTTCTGCCATCCGTTTCTTGTCAACATCAACACAATAATATGTTGAACATCTTATTATATTTTTACGGTTCCGTAGTCAAAAAGGAGCCTTTATAGTTTCGCCATGTCATGCCGTCTGTCCTATAAACCTCCGCTACACGGTAATTGGGGATGATTTTTTTTTCGTCTATGCCATTCTGTGCGATAAATTCATCTCAACTCGGATCCCTTCATTGTTTAATAGTTATTTCAACCTGTAAGAACTTTATCCAGATATTACCAAGATTTAACCTCGTGTATTTATTTAGGATCTTTAAGAAAAGATATACACATAAATTAAGGGCAAAATCAGGTGTTAAGTAAGTGTAGTGGCAGTGGCGGTACCTTCATAGAAGCCGAAAAGCCCGGCTTGCCCTAATAAAATCATAATTCACAACTACAAACTTACTTAAACCTATCAATAAATAAATATATTAAAAAAATACCAGTCAATGAACTCGAACACAAACATAGGAGATAGATAGATAGATGTCCACATATTTTTACTGAAAATTGATATCTAACTGAAAATCAGCCAATCCCTCAGTTGGGCGTTTTTTATACGTTGAAAATCTGTGGGCTTTCCCTAATTTTGACCCCTAGGCACGCCACTGGTACAAGGGGTACATCACTTACAGGAGACCACAGCATGCACAATAAAATTAACAACTAAGCTAAAACAGTTCTATTATAGTTAAATTTGGAAAAAGTTAATACCTACATTATTAAAGGGCATTAAAAAAAAGAAAATATAACATTAATACATACTTAATTTAAATTTAATCAGGATTTATCTATTGCAGGTAAAAATCAAGAAAGTCTTTCTTTTTCTAATTACAAGCGTTTTCAGGAAAATTGATATCTAACATTACAACAAAAATTTACGAAAACAATCCGTTCTCAGGAGGTATTCGAGCATTGCAAAATTAATGACAGTCATCAGACTCATCATAGAAATAACTTATTTACGTCTGTCAGTGAAGCGCCACATCCCGTCATCGACCACAACAATAAGCTCGCACTAGTGATGCGACACCGCTCGCGCTGTTTACACAGGCGTCATAATATCTGCATAATTAGCACTGCCGTCGCCCAACACACATTAATTCATTATAAACAATTCTCGGTTAAATTGCACCTGTAATTTGTACTGTTCAGTCGTGCGTTAACACGACAGAGTGTCATTATGTCATGACATTTAATGCGCCAACTCACGATTTAGCATAACAAATAATAGATTGTACATTTTGTAACGAATACAGAGTATGGAATGTTTCCGCATGGATGTAAACCGATGGACATCTCTAGCGATCCGTAATTGCGCGTTTAAATTATTTAAAGTATCCAGTGTTTGTGTTGTTATATAATTTGCATACGAATTGACATAAAAATGTAAACGATTGATACATGTCTGTTGTCGATGAAGACTTAGTTAGTTGTTTGTTTGTAATAAATTAGATACCTACTAACTGCTGTACCTATTGTAACTTTTTATTTTGATTTACAAGCTTAGTTGTTTAATCCTTTTAGGGTAGGTAGTCACAGCTGGAGGCTGAACTTTTCGTGTAACTACAGTTTGAAACTTTGCTGAACTTTAGCTTTCAGCTTTTAAGTAGACTCAGTTTTATTTTTAATAAAAATAACAGCGATACATATATTTTGCTTGAAAGATTATGGTTTAAAATAATTTTTAATTTCCATTGTTGTTTAACATACCTAACGGCCTGGCAACTTGAAGGCTCCTTCAAACATGCGCGACACGACACGCGACACAAAGACACCGTAAAAGCTCCTTCAAACAGGCACGACACAAAGGCACCGCAAGTCGCCCAACGAGCGGTGCCTTTGTGTCGCGCGCGATTCGCGTCGCACGTTGCACCTGTTTGCAGGAGCCTTAAGTCGCGCAACGAGCGGTGCCTTTGTGTCGTGCGCGATTATATCGCGTGTCGCGCCTGTTTGTAGGAGCCTTGACTCTATCTGTTACAGAGCAATTACTAAACTAATCGTTTCTCATTGTAGTTATTCTATTATCTTTATTAAATATTAGTACCCCACCTTTTTTTTTATAAAGACAATAGGATCTTCACGTTTTTATACTTTATTTTTATATAAAACGGTCATCGGCCTAATAAATTAGGTAATGAAATAATTAAGGCCATCGACGCCGGCCTAGTAAGAGGATGCCCAGTAGTGGGACATGTGCAGTAACAGTACCTATAGGCTATGTTATAAAAGGGCAAAATGAAACAAAATTCATACACCCATCTCACAGAACACCAGACATACTGACATGATCGTCTTCATTTCATCCATGATTAGGTACATATACCTAATTACAGTACCCGGCGATAAATATTGCACATCGACCTTCACCTTTTTTTGTATCTTATACAAAGAATAAAAATAATTATCAAAAGAAGCAAATCGTAATTGTTTTAACAGTTCCTAATAGATAACAGACTGTTTGTATTTCGTGCGACAGAGACAACGCTCTACGAAGCCGAAATTAGCCGATTGTCTCTTTCCAAAGGTCGATGTGCAATATTTATCGCCGGGTAGGTACTGCGGTGCGATTCTGTAACAATCTAACCGTGAAAACTTAGGTGAAGTGAGCGTGGAGTGAGCTGTCAATAGTGTCAATTGCTAGCAAAAACAAACTCACTTCACCTAAGTTTTCACGGTGAGATTTTTACAGAATCGACCGGCTGTACATCTTTTGCTACATTTAAATAAAATTTAAGAATGTTACATTGTTTTAACAGAAAACCCACATAAATGATAAGTTGGTACATTTAGATACAAAAGAGAAACTTATCTCCAAGCTGTATTATTATGTTTCTAATAATACTTAAATGTTCGCTACAATTCTAATCCACAACATTAGATCTAAACTGAGCTTGCGGTAAGTACATTTTAGTTTTATCATAAACACATTATCTGGCAGATAGCTAGGTGGACCGGCGCCAGTTATATTATTAATTTAGTATTACACTGCTCGAGTACAGAAGAGGTGGCCTATTGGTGTAGGCCCCGACGTACGAGTGAGTTCGAAACCTGACAGGCGCTTTACATTGTGTATTTAATTTCATCACCACTGCTCTCAAAACGGTAAAGGAATACATTGTGAGGAAACCGGCATGTCCTAGAACCAAAAATTCGTAGACATGTGACATCCACCAACCCGCACTGAGCCCGCGTGGTGGATTACCGCTCGCTCACATAGAAGAGGCCTATGTCCCAGCAATGGGAACATTATAAGTACGAGTATACTGTTCGAGAGCGGCGATTACAATCGTGGGTAGAACCTAGATGAGGCTGGTACAGAAGCGTGGGGATTGGCACAAGACGAGAAAGGCATATGCCCAGGCATTGGAAAAAGTCGGGCTGTGGATGATGATTTACCCGGCGATAAATATTGCACATCGACCTTTTTACACAAAACCATTTTCATCACACCAACACTAGCGGTCACGTTACCTACTGATTATGTTGCGTTGGTCCCGCGCCTGATCTGTCTCCGTTCGTGTCGAATTACCGTCCCGTCAGACTAAGAGAGTGAGGGAAGAGTGAGTGCACCTGTCTACACACACACTTGTGCACTATGATATCTCCCGCGTAGGTGGCCACTGTGGCCAGTCTCCTCTGAGATTAGATTCGGTCTGGAGGACTATTATTATTATGTTGTTTAGGATTTTTTACTGAAATAGATGTTTCCAAAGAGGTCGGCGATAAAACCATTTGGAAGAACCTGGTGTCTAACATCATTATGGGCTTTATAATGTTATGGTCTGTCCATATTTGATGCATCCTCTTTTAATGAGAGAACAAAGAGGTAACAGCATATGGGGTTGTCCTCAAACAGCAATTAGGACTTAGACCTAATTTCTTACACCTACATTACTCTGCATCACGATGTTTAGACCTTGAACCCTCAGTTTTTTTTTTAATTGACTCAATTACCGGGGCCTTACATGACCTAAAGAAAAGAAAGAGAAGCGCGATGACACAATCCTGGTAATTTATTGCAAAGTATGAAGCAATTATGTATTTACAAAAACTATTTAATAATAAATAATCCATCACTGAATGCAGTTTGGCATTAGAAATTTAATGGTACCTATATTTTTATAATTAAAATTGTTAATGAAGGGATAAACTGCTTTTGAAGTTAATTAAGAGGTATATTTAAAGATGTTTTTGATTTGAGTTCCATCACTGTATTAATATAAGACTTGAAAAAACCTTTTTTTTTTACAAAATTATTTACGGTTTAAGAGATACATACACTGCTTTAAAAAACAACTTTTTGACCGAAAGACGTATTCAAGAGATCTCCGCCTTGCCCTTAACCAAGTACCGTGGTTATTAGTAGTAGCAACTGACCATTAGATACTATTTTGGCAAAGATTTAAATAAACTCGAGCGGCAGTTTATACATACGTATGGAAGAAAACAGTAAAAAAATGAATTGGGATATCGACAGTAATACAATAGATATGATTTATAAAATTGCCCCTAAACCTAGAAACTAACTCCGAAGGAAACAAACACTACTGGAAGCAACCAACAACACAGTCAATTACCTTCGACTGCAGACAAAATCCGCATAGCACGTACATTTCGCGGTGAGCTGCGTCAGATCCGCCGAACAATTTACTATCCATCTGTCCGTTGGAGATCGCACTGAAACGATAGCTGATAACCGAATAAACACAGTGACTCATTCATCCATCCATGTCGATGTGCTAGAGTGAAATACACCGGGTCCATTGCACTTGAGATTACAAGTCTATCCTGCGTTCGCAAATTAGTTTCCAAACAGGTAAACATAATATGTTTTTAGATTTGCGCCAACACTCCCGTTTTTTTTCTGCTAGACGGCCGCAGCTGCAGGCAGCTCGCTACGGAATCGTACCTTTACTTTCTGCATAATTTGACGAACTGCACTTTTGGCAATAGAAACTTTGACGAAACGCAACTTTAACTGAAAATGGTATTGAAGAAGTACAATTTTGACGAAAACTACTTTTGACCAAACACACCCTTGACCGACCGCCGCGAACTCTTCAATAGCACCTACTAGTAATTCCTAGTAATTCTGAAATCGACCTCATTTACACTGCTATAAAGATGACATTTCATCATTATCACCCTTTCAGCCGAAAAACATCCACTTTCACATAATACCTGCCCCAATCATATCAGCTTTTGCTTCTCGCATCCAGCGGTAAAATTGCATGAAGCAGGAAACAGATAAAGCATCAATTTATTGGAAACAAAGATTGAAATACGGAATACCTAGTTAAATGCATTGTGTTTGGAACATAAAAAAATATGAGCTAATAGATGTAAATAGATGCTGGATTACGTTTGAAATCGTGTGATACAGTGATGGAAATTGAATGAATGAAGTCTGTAATGTACTTTTAACTGTTATTGGGTAATTTAGTCATATGTTCGTTGTAGCGGGCTCCTTGAGAGATAATTTAGCGCAACAGAGCGGGTTTTAAAAGTGCAACGAAAGAAAAACAACGTATCGTGCTCCCTCAAATTGTACAGAACTCTAAACATTTTTTTTAATAACATTCAATCCTCAACGGTACAAAATAAATATATGTTAGATATCAGACTGTAATATTAAGGTCAAGTTTTTATTCACCCACATGTGGTTACCCTAGAAGACTGATCTAACCTTTATAGTTGTCGAAAACTAAGGTTAGATCTTCTGGGCACGCTCGTTTCATCATAGACCTCATCCATCGCTTTCCATCAGGCGTGATCAAGGTCAGGCCCATTCAGCTATTAAAAAAAAACCAGATCACAACAAAGACAAGAAACTACAACTTCAAAATCACTGCCCATCACAAAAAAAATGTTTTAATTACGAAGACAAAAATCGTATCGCATCGGACTGTGGACACATACACCAGACGCGCGTCATAATGCGCGCAGTGAAATTTGGCAGGAGAGCCACTGTTATCAGACCGCCTGTACGATTTATACCACTAATCTGTTCCCCAATACACCCCGTTACCGAGAGATATACACAGTATGCTAGTGAAGATATTATCTTATTGCCATCGTCAGAGATAACACTGAATAATGGGCCCTGATTCACCAGTTCCGGGCTTTCGGTAATGGCCGTGAACTGACTAATGATTTGGGTTGCTATAATTTTGCATTATCTGTTAAGGGTATTGTTATCAGCAATTTAGCATCATTTCTGAATGTAATCTGCATTAGCGATTTATTTGCCAAAAATGTAAACAAATATGAGTTTATGGAAAAATAAACTTTAAATCCTACCCAATAAATTTCAGTTTACGCTAAGACTTTAAACATTTTTATAACTTTTTCAATAGTGCTAGTGACTCTGAAATCAACTTAATTGCCATTAAAATAAAGTTGATATTTGTTTAACTTGAAGTAATAGTAATTTGAAACAAATTTGAATAGGCTTTAAATTACTGTTTCATGTTTAGATCTATCTTATAATAACACATTTCAGCAGGAATTATGATTCATTTTACAACAGGATGGCAGGAACATCGACGCGCTGCCTGTTACCATGGATTCAGTACATGATTCAGAAACAAAACAAAATGAAAATAAAAAACAAGCTTTTGATTAAATAAACACATAACCTAAAAAAGAAAGACTAACGCGAACTAAAAAGAAAAAAATAAATTTAAGTGGCACTTTAAAATATATATTGTAAGTATATAAATTTTAAACGCTTGAGGCACTGATATTGTGTAGTAGGTACACCTGTATAACGGATACCGTACATCAGAGCCTCAAGCATTTAAAATTTATATGGGTATGTATATTTATAACTGTTAAATTTATTTTTGGAAAAAAATATATAGGTACTTGATTCGCCATCTTGGAGCGAGGGCTATATTGAATTTAGTGTGATGTTATTAACTTTATCGTTTTCTACTCTTCAAGTCCTTTCATTTGATACCCATATTAAGGGGGTTGAGAAAAAATATGTACTTTATCCGCCATCTTGGAGCGGCGGCCATATTAACATTATATTGGGTATTGCACATTGTATTATTACCAGAAAAAAGGTGTACCTATGCAAAATTTCAGCTCAATCGGATACCGACAAAGGGTCGAAAAATGCTTTGCAAATTTTGACGGACAACTTACATACATACAATACTTACATACGAACAGTGCAAGTCAAATAAAAGCTTGTAATAAAAAAAAACGGTGTTCCATACATTCTGACCGATGCACTTGTCAATGAAACGGCTGATTATTTTTTTATAACCTACGAAAAATTTGTAAAAGGTCTAGAATCATAAGCTGAAGTTTGTGCGTTAATGTTCCTGTCACCCCGATTTTTGTCAAATGTAGGTAATTTCATGCAACCACATTGAACGCACAAAATACTTCCACGAAACAATCTTGCTGACTGGCTAATCTTTTGATTTCTAACATGAGTTATTTTAGTAAAACTCGTGGTGACACGAGAACAGCAGAATTCTTCTTCCTTACGTGTCGATTTGGCCAACATTTGGTCCAACCAGAATGTAGCCACCTGGACAGCGGGGTAATTGCATAACACACTTACAGTAGTAACGGCTTCTATTATGACAGTTCAACAACATTCATTACGCTATTTACGTTTTTGAGCAGACAAATTATTCGCACATATGAATCAATGGATTAGCAATATCCTTCAAGATCATTCAGATTCTGATTGATCATGTGTTACGCAATGAAGGTTTTCTGAAATGACGTTCGCTAGGTGGCAGCACTGACACGTCAGGTCCAGGCATCTGTCAAAGAGCCTATATTTTCTTTAGTCATGACTGAATGATGAACGAATGAATGAATCGAATGATGAACGTCATCATATATTTTATATTGGAAGACCTCTTGTCACAGTGGTGCCAACTGGTGTCGTAAATTTTCACGAAAACCCTCGTTAGACCGCTGCTCTAACATCTTCGTTTATATCCTGGAAGGTGCACATGATGGGTAGGAAAGAGACAAGTCATGGCATTACTTAGATAAAGAATTCCATAAAACTATAGGCGGACAAGAACCCGATAAAGCTTCTATAATATTCCGTAACCTTTGATACAGAGACTTACTTCCTACTTCTATTAAAGGAATATTTTTGCTAACTGCACTTAAAATTACAACAGATCGTATCTTTGACAGTCGTTACGGGTCGTCAGAAGCCCGAAAGTCTAACAACCAGTCTTACCAAGGGGTATCGTATGACTCAGTAACATGGTTGTGCAGGTCAGATAGGCAGTCGCTCCATGTAAAACACTGGTATTCAGCTGCATCCGGTTAGACTGGAAGCGGACCCCAACATAGTTGGGAAAAGGCTACGCAGATGATGAATTCCATACAGGAAATCCCCTTACTTCTTAAGTAGTTACTCATTTGTCACTCAGGAATAATTTCAACACTCAATTGAAAGCAGTTCTGTGAAGTTCATGCACTATTAATAACTTATAGGTAAGGCCGTATTTATACATTATGTATTTAATTACCGCCTTTGATTTAAATGTAAACTTGTTATACATGAAACATGTATGTATGTATTTATTCTTATTACAAGTCTAAAAGCTAATTGATGTATGTTATTGGATTTTATTACCTATCCTATTAATTGCATATTAGGTTCTGAGGAAAATGAGAGTAGGTACCTTCGTAATATGTTTGTGCTATCCTTGTAATAATAAATCAGTAGTATGTCACACCTTGACAGGGGAAAATAACTTGTAGGTACCTAATTTTGTATTGGAATCAAAACTAGGTATTTCGATGTTGCTTTAAGGCTCCTTCAAACAGGCGCGACACGCGATAAAATCGCACGCGACACAAAGGCACCGCAAGTCGCGCAACGAGCGGTGCCTTTGTTTTACGCACGATTTTATCGCGTGACGCGCCTTTTTGTAGGAGCCTTTAAGGCAGACAGGCGCGACGTGACAGCGCAATGCGACTCTAGTAGAACAATTTTTATAAAACCTTAATGGAAATTGTTCTACCAATATCGCGTCGCACCGTCGAGCCGCGCCTGTCTCCTTGAGCTTTTACTGAAAGCACTTGGCCAATAAATAATTGATCAAAACCTAAGGCAGCATCTACGCAATAAGTACAAACAGTTAAGACCATGATCAAAGTTGTAGTTTCTGTTAAACTATAGTCCCCAAAATGGCAAAACCTGACATAGAACGCGTTGAAAGCACAAAAATCATGACCACAAGACGGAAACTGCCAGTTTTGTAAACTAATGCATACCATTTGTATTTGAACATAGATAATGCAAGTTTTATCTTAAATCTAGATTACGCAATGTCATAATCTTTTATTTTTACAACATGTAGCACATAAAGAAAACTAATTACGACCTTAATCCTATTAAAATCAATTACACTGTTAAATTACCTTTTTTAATCTGACTTTATCTCGAATTTACAACATTAATAAAGACTATGTTTATTAATAAAATGTCAGTGACAGGAAGTTCAGCTTACCTTGAATCGATTGGGAAACAAAAAAATCCTTATAATCAATTTAGACAGTTTTTTTTATATATTTACCTACCCACAAACCCCTAAATTTAAAAATAAACTATGATAGAATAGCACAAGGGTACCTAAGCCTCAACCAGGGTCGCTGTTCGAAAGAGATACAGTGGCCCCTGGCACGAACACGGACGGGTTTTAGTCAGTAAAAGTCTGACACGCCCTACCGCTCCGCCCAGAGCGGGAGAAGTTATTTGATAATTACTCAAAAAAAAAAAATGGTACCTAAGCCTTGTGTCACAACTAGTCACAAGATACTAGACTTGTGTCACAATACTTTTGCAACAACCGAAATATTCTAGGCAGCCTACTGCGGTACGATTCTTGCTGATTTGCAAATCTTTCCAACATGGAATGAGCTATCCCCAAATGTAAGCGGACCATATTATAATATCGCGAAAGGAAAACTGCAATAACATGGTTAACAAACAGTTTAACTTTAATATAGTAGTTACGTGTACCACGCAGCTGTGACCACACAAGAGGATGCTGTAGCCTCATATTATACAAAAGATAAATCTTTTGTTAGCCTTCTTTTACGACACCCTTGCCATAAAAGATTGTGTGATTTTGCGACCTTGGACTAGTATAAAGTCTGGGGTTTTAGACTCTAGGATACCTATTCTACACGTGTGTGTAGAATAGGTATCCTAGAGTCTAAAGGCATAAACTGGTGTGTACCAGTTTATGCCTTTTTCTGAATGTTTAGCGGTCGCATGCGCTACTAATAAGCATGAGGTCCGGGGTTCGATTTCCGGGTCGGCCAAAGGGTTTTCTGGAATCTCTCAGTAATCTGGAATTTCTCAGTAGCAGCACGGAGTCTGCCTTATTTCTTTATCTATGGCGTGTACTAAAGGTACACCTCTGCCTAACCCTGCGGGAAACAAGGCGTGATGTTACGTTATGCCTTTTTACCAGGTGCTATACCTTATCGTTTTACTTTTCAAAATCTCTGGATTATAAAAGCAGATAGAAAAATATTTTTATCTCGTAAAGACACCCAAGAAGTCTGGTTAATTTTAAATTCCCAAACTCGGCGATCAACAAAGGTATCATTAGTATGATTAGTCGATTATTCAATCAGATCGAATGGATCGATTGCGACACATCTGTCACTCAGGCGCAGGCGGGATTGTTGAACGGTTCGGCACGTTTGTGGCTGGCGAGTTTTTGTGCAGTGAAGTCATAACCCATAATATCGTCCTTGTTAAGGGGAACACCTTATTACAATCGTTATTCGATATATTAATTTGACACGTAATAATTATTTGGTAGTTTTATTTGGACAGTAAAAGGCACGTCATTATTCACATTAGGCTTCGCCTAATAAGTTTTTGTGGTCATATGTTTAGATTCGTCGACCTGCGGGATAATTGCGTAACATATAGTAACAGTAGCAGTTATTTACGTTTTGACAGTTCAACAACATTCATTGCGGTTTTTACGTTGTTGAGCAGATAAAATTTCCGAACATATGAAGCAATGAATTAGCAATATCCTTCAAGATGATTCAGATTGTGATTGAAAGTGTGTTACGCGATAAGGGTGCTGCAAGTAGCTGCTGTTTCACTTTCTAATGTCTATACTAATATTGCTAACAGGTAAAATTTGTGAGTTTGTATGTGGGTAATCTTCGGAACTACTGATCCGATTCCGAAAATTGTTTCACTATTGGGAAGCTATATTACAGTACCCGGCGATAAATATTGCACATCGACCTTTGGAAAGAGACATTCGGCTAATTTCGGCTTCGTAGAGCGTTATCTCTGTCACACGAAATACAAACAGTCCGGTATCTATTAGGAGCTGTTAAAACAATTATGATTTGCTTCTTTTGATAATTATTTTTATTCTTTGTATAAAATACAAAAAAGGTAAAGATCGATGTGCAATATTTATCGCCGGGTACTGTATCTTTGAGTAACATAGGATATGTCTTATGTTAAAACAAGAAATTTCACGCGGACGAAGTCACGGGCAGAAACTAGTGCACAAATAAAAACAAACATATTTTTATTAAGTCACTAATATGAAAAACATTTTTAAAATTCTCCTTAATTTTCATAAAAACAGGCAGCCAGACATGTGATGTAATTGTGCATCAGTCAAATGTCTTTAAGGACTATTGTTTAGCTATTCCCACAGTTACTGCACTTAGCATAAAAACTAAAGTCATTTGCAAAGTAATAAACTGACGTAATTACCTAAATATTCAGTACCTAAACTGAAAGTGAAAAATGTATGGAAATATCAAAATACAACGTATCTACGCGTTGTACCTATGTAGTTTATACCGGCTGACATTTTTACCGTCTAGACAAAAACAGGGTATAAATAGCACAGAAAACCCTTTCTTTCACAATTTTTTTTTTACTTTGTATGTCACTACGAATTCATTAATAATTTCCGCGCGACTAAGGTTTAAGCTTTAAGTGATATTTTATATTATTTGTCGTTTTATTAGTTTTTTTTTTTTATGAAACGTCTACTCCGTTCACCTTTTATAACCTTTTTTGTGCAGACGTTAAAAAAATATATATCTTCCTATCATGGCAGAGTTCATACTTATTCTGGCAGAAACCTCATTACGAGATAATCTATAATGCGACTTCTTTCTTTAGTTTTACTTTGTATACCTCCTTTATAATCTCCGCAATCGGTTAAAAACCCCACCTAATTATGAAGCATAGCACAAACTGCCCCTTAAATAAAAACTAGTTTATTCCCTAACACAACAGTTAACCGATAGCAGTCAATAATAATTACCATTTGATGCGAGATAAGGTGCGCGTGAGTGACGGGCATGCTGACTTAGAACGCACAACTGCGACATATCTCACAAATTCAGTCGAAAATCTCATAGAAACATGTGACAAGATTGGCAACTCAACATTATGTCACGCGCGCGAGTGTAGCTGCTTAGATTAACACACCTTTCAAGACAAATTATTTTGACGTAACATTTTTGCAGTGTTATATATACTGCGTTTTTTGCACAAGATTGTCTTAGATAGTTTGCGACAGGATTAGAATAATGTTTGCTTGCTATTTTGTCAACAGTTTCACTTGCATCCTGAGGAAACTAATAACCCGGATAAACAGGTCATAGCACAAACCGGAAAGGGATCGGCATCGTATCAACACGAGTCGTTCAGTATTCTTTGTATGAAACTCCCTACAACGAACACTAATGCGAATCGTAACGTAATCGCCTCGCCTCGGGACAAGCTCACGAACCGCGGTGCGGTGCGTTACCAGCTCGTCGTCCCCGCGCTTACGTCTCTCCGTACCCGAACTAACGTCTCTACGTCCACCCTTGCCCCTCTCACCCCTGCCTGCTGCACCATCAACCAGCGGTCGACGAGCCGTAAGCGCGGCGTCGCGCGCCGCCTAGCCGTAGCCCGTAGCCGAGTCGACGTCTCGGAGCTTCTGATCCGCTTTGGGTACGTGCTTACGTTAGGTTGACGCCTGTTTGACGGCGAGGCGAAAGGCGATACGGTGCCGATCCCTTTCCGATTTGATACGTATGCTATGACCTTACAGCAGCAGCAGTATAATCAGCCTATTACGTTCCCACCGCTGGGACACAGGCCTCCTCTCTGTGAAAGGGAGTAGGCCGTAGTCCACCACGCAGGCCCAGTGCGGGTTGGTAGATGACAAATGTCTTTGAATTGTTGATTCTAGGATATGCCGCCGGTTCCCTCAATGGTGGTGGTTAATATATCCTTGGTGTAAATTGGGGTCATGGTTTACCTGATGTGTGCCAAATTATATCGAAATACGAAGAAAAGAAATGTCAAAATTTCTGTCAATTTTTTTTTTGCCTTTTGTGTGTTGTGCTGTCTTTTGTGTGCGCCAAATAAATGGTTTATCTATCTATCTATCAAAATATGGGTGTGCTATAGTAACACCTCTGCTCTACCTAACCCTTCGAGGATTACAAGCGTTATGGTATGTTATGTTTGTGCATTCAGTCCATTAGAATGTAATTGAGTTACAAACACCCAAAATTTTTTTTTATTTGTAATGGGTTTGCTCTTGACTCTAATGTAGGTCAGAGATGACACAGACAAATTCTACGATGGAGTGAGCTTACCTATTTACCTATCTCTTATGAGTGATGTATTTACAAATGAACAAAAAAAAATGTTATGACACCGAATAAATTGAACGTGGAATTTTCTTTCCGCAGTAAAATCTATGACGAAAGAGCACATCAAGTATCATCAACACATATTATGACTAAGACATGTAAATGGAACAATCGTCTAGTCACGGTAAGTCAGCATAAACTTCCCATTGCCCTAGGTTATGAAAATTCCTATTAAACTACAAACGCTTAAAGATCCGTACGCAAAATACGCGCATTGACGTGGAGTTGCGGACACCAGCCCGTATTACCTATCAACGCTTAAAGATTTTCCACAATTGCGAAGACATGTGGGCCATCTTTACGTCGCGTCGGCAGGTAATCGGAGTTATGTTTTTATCAAATATTTATTCTTCGATTTTACCTATCATTAGGAACCTAGCATAATCTGCCTATAATGTTACCTTTACTGGAAGACAGGTGTCCTATAGGTGAGAGGGAACGGGACCGTAATCCACCACGCGGGCTAGTGCGGGTTGGTAGATGTCACATATCTTCGAATTTTTGGTTCTAGGACATTCCGGTTTCCTCACGATGTTTAGGATGCGTCATTAATTGAAGAGCCACAAAAAAGCCGTTAGAAATAATCATGAACACAAAAACGATAAAGTAAATAACACCTACGAAATATGCAGACATACCTACAACAGACGACACACGATACAAATATTTCCAAAAAAACATACATAATTGAATAAAACTTGGCAGCAGTTGCACGAATTCTGTAAATGTCCATAATAAATCACAGATTAATCGAATTCCGGCCGTAATCTTAACCCTCGGATGTAAAATCAGATCGTGTTACGTAAAAACTGTACAGCTGCTGCCAAAACAACGCCCTCACGTAACTTAGATATAAGTACAATGTTTACATGCAGCAGAATACATGATAAATTAAAATTATCAGCCCACTATACGTCAGCCGCTGTTACAAATCCGCCTACTACCTGCGCTGGAATCGAACCCACAAGTGCCCACAACCACCTACATTATGCTGAATGTTGATATCTCAAACTTGAAACAGGAAAACATGCGAGATAAGAAACTTAACATCGAACAAACTGATTGTGGACGACTCTAACGAGAGTTTCTTATCCAGCTCTTATAATCCGCGATCACGCTGACCGACCATTTTTGGAAGTGACATCATAACATTGTTTTTCACCATAAATGACGGCATATTAAATTAACACGTGTACACAATCTAAAAGAGAGCACTTTAACGTTTTTTGTTGATGTTTTTATTATCGAATAATTTGAGGGACGCAAAAAATAATCGAATGTGGTTCTATGAGTCAACATCGGGAAAACTACTGGGTTTGGGTGCGACAAGAACGCAGACGAAATATATTATTTTAACGGAATTTTATTACCTAATCAGTATGGCATAACAGTGACTTATGATGATTGTGAACTATTAAAAGTATTTAAAAGGCTTTATATTTTAATGACATGAAATCTTTATATTAACAAATCGCGTAAAAAAATTAATTGGTCACAAAAAACCGTTTGTCTTTTTCTATTAATGCCCATAGAACAATATGTGCTCATTAGTTAAAGCCTACCTAAATTTTCTATTCTATGCAATTGCATACAGAGATTGTGTTCTTCATTATATAATATCTATCAATTGATAGATATTATATAATGAAGAACACAATCTCTTGTCGTCAGTTAAGAGTGGTAAAGTGTTATATCATGTTAGGTGGATATGGTTGAAGAAGAGACAGACTTTTATAGTAGAGAATCGAATAACATTTATCACGAAACTGTAGGCCTGTTTTGCTGATAGACTAAGCTAATGGTTTAAGGTAACTAATAAGAGATTATTTCAAAAGCTAAGCAGCAACTTACGAGCTGTAGATCGTGAGTTCGAACCCAGCCGGCGCTTTACTTTGTGTAAATAATTTAATCACCACTACTCTCAAACTCAAACTTAAAACTCAAACTGAAAACTCAAACTCAAGGCATTTATTTCAATTAAACCATTTACAGGCACTTTTGAATTGTCAAAAAGTCGATCAGTCAGAAAATATGAAACTAGTTGCCCATTCCAAAGCGTAAACTTCTCAAAACGGTGAAGGAAAACATCATCAGGAAAAGGCCACGTCCTAGAACCAAAAATTCAAAGACTTGTGATATCTACCAACTCGCACTCTCACTTGGCCCGCGTGCTAAATTCTCGAAGAGAGAAGGCCGAGTCCCAGCAGTGGGCACATTATAGACTGTTATGTTTATGCTATGCTAAGCAGGACTATTTCCCAGCATGCTAATATGTACAGACGCCAACACATCAAGCAACTACAATCTGTCAAATTTCTTTAATAGATTTTCAACTTTATCGCTAAAGCATAAGGCTCAAAGTTGATTGGGATAATTTGACAGTTTCGGGTAGCTTGATGTGCTGGCGTCTGTACGTGATAGAAACAATTGATGCCATCAATCACCAATAAGTGTGTCAAGCATTGTCATTATAAAATGGTTTTGCCACTATAGTAATCCAGGCGGCCTAGGCAAAGTGACATTTTAAATAGTGATGACTATGACGGTAAAGCCAATAGATAAAGGTAAAAAAAATAACTACCAAAAAGTATCCATATCCAAAAAAAGCCAGCGCCACCATGGTTTCTACCATGTTAAAAGTCGTTGTAGAATCGCTAAACGCATTGAAAACAATTGCCTCTTTTCTAGGCCTTTCCAGATACCTATTAGGGCCTGTGCACACCACGTTTTTTAAACGCGCCGTTGACGCGCGTTTTAGAAACGTGCGTCGACGGCGCGCTTTTATCCTACAGAAGGTCTACAGGCTGCGTCTGACTCGCTACAAACGCGCGTCGACGGCGCATTTTAAAAACGTGGTGTGCACAGGCCCTTAGTAACTACATGTTTAGCCCAAAGCCAAATGAAAAGCTAATAGAATATAGAGAAACTGAGCGCTCCGTTGCTTAGAAGGCTGACTGCGACACCGCCCAACTATTTACTTGTAAACACCAACGATATAATAACTCAAGAAATTAGTAACTTATCTTAATTATTGATTTATGTTTATTATTATTGATTAATACTGGGTTAGACAAGTCTGTCGAAGCATAATTAATGGACTTAAAAGCTCCGGCTGCCTTACTTATTAATTGTAAGAGCTAGACGAAACTGCGCAGGCGATGGCGAGACGAATTTGAATCAAATTCATCAAAGAATCCGTATCTGTTATTATAGATACGTCATTCAGATTTACCTAATCTGAAAGGGCGGTAATATTCGGTTCTTTTTTTTTCATGATTTTGTTAGATTTAACCTTGTGACCGCCACACGTCAAAAAATCAAAAACGTGCCCTCAGCGTCAGTCTGTCATGTAGTCGAACCGTGGCGTGCTGGGCACATTTTGGTTTGTCATCTATATACCTAATGTATGACTGTGGCGGTCAAAAGAATAATAATGTTATTTTTTATTGTTTGTATTTCCTGTGCGTGTCCCAAATAAAATATTTTTCATTCTTTCTTTTCTCTTCTTAAATAAAATCTGTGATAGGCACAATAAATCAGCCTTCAAAGACAGGACCTTACTCCGGGTTCCCAAACAATTTGGGACTCCGGTTTCCAGTCAGGTACAACAAGAAAGCCAACAAGCCAATAAATCTCAATAATTTGACTTTAAACGGTGATTATTGATAGTTTGACCTAATTCCCTTAGTGCTGTCCCATGTTAGTAAGTTCGCAGTCTTGTAACATGCGCTAAACATGCTAAATTATAGTCGTAACTTACCATGTACAATGGCGCCACAGTAGTTTATATGAAAATAACTTTAAACCGGACAAAGGAGACACAAGACTCGATAAAATAATTTAAGTGGTTACTAGTCGTTTATATCAGTCCTGTATTCCCTAAAAAGGGAGTGGATGTGTAATGGCCAGTGATCGGACTAGGTAGATTGATTTTTGGTACTTGTATCACAAATGCACACAGAAAGAATAACATGGATAAGCCATTTTTCCGGAAAGTAATTCCGGTATTTCTGGATTCAATTAAATATTGTTAATGTTGGTAGTGATATTATTACTACTCAATTCAAAATTTAAAGGAAGGTATCAAAACTAAATTAATTCATTATTTATCTGTTGAATAATAAAAACAATCGAATTCCGATCGAAGCTTTAATATTTATTTTTTATTTTTAGCGTTTTATGGCTAGATCTTTTATAGATAGATATACATTTCGGCTAACTAATGAAATTCTGACTACCACCAATTCCGGAGGAATGTCCATAGTAATATATACGTTTCGGATCAATGACCCCAGTTCAATCTACCTACTCCGATCACTGGTAATGGCGAACGAGAGACAAAAGACATTGGTATGTAGGCAGCTAACTACCTTAAAGCTTTATGGCAAGTTGGGCGTATTTCAGAATACTCCTACAGGTAGGCGCGATGCGACTGTAGTAGAACATTATTTCTATGACTTTTCATAGAAATTGTTCTACCAAAAACATGTCGAACGGTCGCGTCGCGCCTGTCTGACGGAGCCTGAAGTCCGATGAGCATGAATTTTACCTACTTAATAATAATGTCTTCTGTAACCGTTGCATGTATTGTGTTATGAATGTGAAGATTGTCTTTAAACAAATTAAAACACCTAAGTTTTATTTATTTTTTCTCTTTCTTACTTGGAGACCAAGTTCCTTTGCTATACCTACATTTGCCGAAGACAGTAGAAAGTTATTAACAGAGGACGAACCTATTGATATTTCCCGGGTATAGTTAAACTTACAAAACGGCATTCAGCTCAACATAAACCTCATTGAAATTTACCGAGTATAAGAGCACTAGATTAACACCAGACCAACTTGAATTGAGTTCAATAGAAAGCTCAATAACGCTTTGTCCTACCAATCCAGCCGCGCCTGCTCGGGCCATTGTGGCTATAGACTATAAATGGTGTTAAAATAGACATTACGATAACAATGACTAAAACACAAGCCTAATAAATACCAGAGCGACACGTAACAGCACCTGAAGTGCAAATTGTTTTAATAGCGACACTATGGCGAGATAGAAGGCTTGATAAGTGCATAGAGGTCGCATTCGTGAAATTAAAGTATACATGAATGGGCGAAAACGTGTTATTGTAAAATTATGTATGTATTGAAAAAGGAGCTACGACTGCCAACAAACTGCAATGCAGTTTGCAGAGGAAAAATATATTGAAGAATGTATGTGAATAAACACAAACACAATTAGGTATAGTAAACTATCTTGCAAAAAAATTTACTTGTAATTTTTTTTTCTCTGACGTAAAGGAGACTGAAACGATTTCATACAATCTTGGGCCCAGGTGTAAGAAGATGAAAGTGATGTCAATTAATAGCTTATATATTATCAACCTTTCACTGAAAATTCTGCGGATTTTGTCAATCTGAGAACAGAGATATAAGAGATTAAGTAAAAGTGAGGTTATGTTACAATCTTTAACTAACAGCTGATTCCTGAAGTGCAAAATGTGTTCTTTTGCAATAATATATTATATTATATTTACTAGAAAATGTTTGAAAAGTCATATGAATGAACGTTAACGACTTCAAGCGATAGGTAGGTAACAGGTAAGGAGATAGGGAGAGGATGTCTAAAATAAAATAAAAAATCATTTAATATAGTGTTTTATTCGTCTTCTATTATAATTAAAATGTCGTCTAGAAATTGTGCAGGTGGTACTATATGATCTTGGTACCTAGCCCAGCTAAGGTACCATATAATGCACATTATATGAGCGCAACAGCCTACAGTTCGTTTCCCTACAATACAATTACAGTAATGCATTACTATAGCCTCCCTTCCTCTACGAGAGCCGTCGACTAAAATATAAATAAAATAAGTTTTTCGACTTATATGTCGGGATTGTATGCGACCCCTAAGTAACCAGGAGGTATTGGCAGCCGACAGCTCTCGAAGAAGGCTACTGCTGACCTCCCTGCACACTTCTATATTAAAACCATCATTTCCTCTTACATGTTCACCGTAGTAGGAACGTGCCTGCTTGATTTGGTATGTTCCTAAAGAAATCAATATTAGTTCACTGTCGGAGAGCTGTGGAAAATCGTTAAGGTTATCATCATGTACGGTGATAGCTTCAAAATTAGCTCGACGCCTATTATAATAAAATTATTCCTAATGATAAAATCAGCTAATTCGTTTTCTACATTCATATACCTATCTATTTCTTGTATTATTTCCACAGCATCTACACGATCAACTATAGGAGGATGAAACTTATTTAAAAGGGCAGCAGCCACCTCAAAATAGTACAACTTCTTTTAAGTATCTACAACTTCTTTTAAGGACATCATGTCCTGAATATGTTTAGCTGTAAAAGACTGAACAGAATTGGATCTCAAGCTGTCTAGAAAATCCCATGCTTCTATAACCAAATGTTGATCACAAAGACGGTTATTTTCGGGGATATAATATTTATATTGATGAAGCAACATTTTCCTAGTTGAAAGTGGAACTCTGTACCTTTCTGTTCTCTGACATCCTTCTATGAAGCACCTACGTTCAGTTTCTATAGCTCTCATGTAATCTAGCAAAACAATAGTAGGTTCCGATTGGTTGCTTCCAAGACCTTCATTCGGAGACATAGTAGGAAGATCTTGTCCCTGTGGTTGTATATCTTGAGGGGGGTCTTGTTGGGATGAAGTTGATGGGCGTGAGACCATATGGCCAGCAGCTCTGTCTGCAGTCACCCAACAACTATGACATATTTTACTTGCTGCTTGTATCTGCAACAAACATATACATATAATCAAGATTAGAATTTATTGAGATAATAATGAAATTGTTAATTACCTAACATGAATGAATTATCTAAGCTGTTTGTGTTTAGATTTTGGCTAAGAATGCTAAGATACTGTTTTTATTCTTCTGCATTTTCATTCCACAAAACTATTAATAAATAAATAACAGATATACGATGACTTCTGAAAAAATGTTTTCACTTGACATGAAATAGATTTACTTTGATTGGGTTGCAATATACAAAGTAACAGACAAATACAATGTTATGGGACAGGTCTAAGTATTAAAATAGATATTATCTTTTTAACTTGCAGCAAACCACATTGTAATAATCTGATTTAACTTACAGTTCGAGGTATAATCCACTCTTGTATAACATTATAAATTCTTGATTCACGGGTTGTGTTGGTATGAAGTAGGTGATGGGTTCGCGATGCAAGAGAGCGTCCGCAGCGGAGGCAAACATTACGGTGGCCTAGTGGTCTTCTTTGGTCATCGACATGTGGGCTTTGAGCCAAGTCCCAGCACGCTTGACAAACACAGTCACTACTGCTTACCTAAAAATTGAACATTTTTATCAATGTTCAGCTACATAAACAATACCTAATTAACTATTGTGTATTAGGGTATTATAACATTGTTTGATAAATAAATAATTCTTTGCCATAACTGTAAACAATCTCCATAGACCTTCTAATTAAATGTATTTTAAACCTGCCAGGATGGTAACTGGTTAGATGAGGTTATATTTACTTACAGACTGAGGTGCATTCCATTGCCGAATCACTGACAGAATTGTTTCATCGTGTAAGGGTCGTCGGCCCAGTGTATTGCAGTGAACAGTGGATATCCCACAATTCACACAGCGATCCATAGTTTGAATAATATCCAATCCAGAAGCCGGCGGTAAAATCCAAAATAACAATTCCAAGTCAAACGTGTGAGCGATCTTCGGTGTCCAAGGTGAAAGCAAGGGTCGTACAAGGTAGGCAGGGTCAGAATCCGTAAAATACAAAGCAGTGGTCGTGAAAAATTACGAATAATAGGGAAAGCACTCAAAACACATCGGAAAACACGAAACCACGAAACGAGTGAACAAACAAGAACAGTCGGCAACTGTCTAGTGTCAATGTCAGTCAGCTGTCATGTTAGTGACATAGACTAAAAATATAAGAGAGTTTTGTATCGATATGAAATCGATAATCATTAATATTGGTTTTTCAGTAATTAATTGGTATTTGATTTATTAATATGACAGTAGTTATATGCAATATGTTGCATATAAGTATATATAGTGTATTTAATTACTTTGAGTTAATTGTTTAGTGCTATAGTTTTATTTTCGTAACTGTGTAATCGATTACTGAATCGAAAATCTCACGAAAACTATCTTTTTCATATTTCTCCGCTTCCAGATTGAGAATTGAAGTGATTTTTCATATTCTTAGATAAAAAAATATGACTAATTTTTTAGATCATATCTCAACTTATTACATTTGGGCCCACCGTTTTCCATCTCCTTTTGTCGGAATTATTTGACAATTTGCTATCAAAAGAGTCCAAACCAGAAAGTTCCGAAGGCTTAGTAGTCATAAACGGTCACTATAAAATGCGGATAATTCAAAAAAACTATGATTCATTCTTATCGTGCACCGATTGATTATTACATCTATTTCAGAAATATTTCGATTAAAACGAACTATTTTACTTGCAACAATTTCTTCGTATTTGTGAACCTAACTCATTTTGTGTTCTATTTTATTTTAAAAGTTTTAAGTATGTAATTCAACTAACGATATCTTGTACGTAACTATTAATGTCTCAGCTAGTGCTGTGCACTTCTTCTGTAAGTGACGAATTCACAATTCCTATAACTTTATGTGACTTTTGTTAGTGTTACATGTCTTAGTGAATAAGCCGTTGAAGTGCCTGTCCATCAATATCTAAATTAGAATTTAAAAACATAAACTTTCTAAGGGATCAGTTACGTGCAAGTTATTTTGATTGCAGTAGACATTGGTGACGATTCTGTTGTTCACAAACTAAACTAAATTTAAGTTCAATGCATCTTTTTCTTTCTATTTCATTAAGAAAAAGATAAAAGATATCTAAACTACACACACACACACACACACAGGACACAGGACAGGACAGGACACAACACACACACACACACACAGGACCACACACACACACACACACACACACACACACACACACACAACACAGGACACAGACACAGGATACAGGACTAAACTGAAATTTTTCAGTTTAGTCCTGTCAAATTAATCAGCACGTGACGCTACTCCATACAAGTTTAGACTGATTAAAAACTTGCCTACTAAAATTACTTACGTGAATTTACGTCAGGCTATGATTAATTTGACAGGACTAAACAAAAATTTATCTTCTGTCCTTTTCTTAATGAAATAGAAAAAAAAGATGCATTAAACTTAAATTCAGTTTAGTTTGTGCACAACAGAATCAGCACCATTATCCAAAAACCAAATTTAAAAGGTTACACTCTCAATTCCACAAACTGCGCTCAACGCCATATCTACATCCTTACGTAGAACAATATTGCCTCTAAGACAGGTGTTAATTTTATTCGTTATTAATTGAAGTGCGACGTACATAAATATGCCAGATTTATGTGTTTAAGTCCCACAAATACACAGCGAGATACGCACGAACACACCCACTTACCTGTGAGCGTATAATTGGCTGTTTACTTAATAGTGTGGGCTTTGTAAGGGCTTTATAAATTTATAAAAATCCGGGCAAGAGTGACATGCCCTAGTAGCCCCACTTCGAATTTTTCAGACCCCCCTATCAGTCCCTGTTACAAAAAATATACATATATTTTTATTTCTTTCTTATTTGCAAAATAGTCGGGCCAACGTCATCTAAAACTATTCCAAATTTCAAGTTGATAGCATTAGGAGTTCTTGAGATATCCAGCTGTGACAGACAGACAGACAGACTGAGTCTCACCATAAGGGTTCCGTTTTACCATTTAGGTACGGAACCCTAAAAATGGTTGTAGGCAAAACAGTAATAATAACGAGAAACTGCTGCTTCAGTTGGATAGATTTGGGAACCAACTGAAATAGAACCCAACCAATGAACTCCTTGTCACTCTGTTACTGTGAATGTATATCGGGAATTTTTCTATATGTACATATGTGTCATCATTACTCTTGCCCCTAACCTAATCTACTTGTGGTCGGTGCAACATGTATTTTTCTTCTTGTTTTTGTCTTTTTCTTTCTTCTGTTCTTTCTTTCTTTCTTCTTCTTCTTTTTTTTTCTTTCTTCCTTCTTTTTTTCTTCTTTACTTCATTTTCCATGTTTTTTTCATCATCTCTGTAGTCACCCCCTTTTTGTCCAAATCATCTTTCAAACAGTTCATCCATTTTTTCTTCGGTCTTTCCCTACTCGTATAGCCACTGTATTTTTTACATGTGTTTGTAATCATTAGCATCTAACGTTTGCAAGATAAGTTTAGAATTCCAGTAAAACAGACGAAAAGGTTGTGCTTTACTCCATTTTTAATAAACTCAAGGTTTATTTTTAGCCGTTAAATAAACTGCTCTTCATTCATTCACTCCTTAAAAATACAGGATCAAGGCATATGTATACCTGAGATAGTTGGCAATTAAAATGTCACCCAAAAGTCTAGGAAATCTTAATCATGACAATGCTGCCAGTCTTCTGGGCAAGTTTCCGGATGACAGCGATGCGACGACTCTTCGACGCCTAGGAGTCCTTTTCTTTTTGTATTTATTTGTATAGTTATTTAGTTTAGTACGTAGCATAAACAGTTATTTGTGTTAAATATTGTAAAAGAAATAAACAATTATATTTCTTTTCCATCATGATACAACAGGATACAACCACACATTCTACATCTATAATCTTAATAGCGCACACTGAAATCTGAGTAATCTACACAAAGTGTGACCAGCCATCGATTAATTTACACCATCAGAAAGCGATCTCCAGAGATAAGCGTCATGATCTCATTGCTGTTATCTCCAGCCGTTATCTCACGACAATGACGAGGCGACTCGGAGCCGACACTGTCAGATAACCATTAAGAACCAATCACCATCAGTCATGGTAATGACTGGTGATGTCACACAATGGTGATGGGACAATGGGATACGCTTTGGTGGTTTTGGGGTGAAGGTTATGTGATGCAGTTTGGGTTAAAAAGTTATATTGTACTTATTCAAATCATACATATAGGCTGTGCAGATTTTGTTAAGAATTATCTTTGAAAAGTTTAATTTCCAACATTATACGAGTACATATCCGATCGTGACGAGACATATCTCTGGAATCATTTTGGAAAATTTAGGTGAACGGAGTATAGAAATCATAATTTTTGTTTGGCTCTCTAAGAGAGAGCATTTGTCCTACTGCATCCTATTTCGTTGGGATCTCAAAAACTACCGGACCTAAGACTCTGACAACTCTTTCTCATCTCGACGTAAGCTTAAATGGCTACTCATAGTTATGACGCTTAAATGATAATGAAGAAACAACCACTAGTCCACCAGTCTTACCAAGGGGTATCGTATTACCCAGTAACTGGGTTGTGAAGGTCAGATAGGCAGTCGCTTCATGTAAAATACTGGTATTCAGCTACATCCGGTTAACATAGTTGGGAAAAGGCTAGGTAAATGATGACTTATGACGCTTATCCAACATTTTCTTAACCTGAGTGAAAAATACCACCCTCATACCAGCCGAAAGGCGGCCACTGCTGAAAACTGCCTTGTCCTCACTTGTGTCGTTTTGGTTCAAAATGTAGCATATCAGCTGATTGAAGTTGAGTGTCTAATAGATAGAGATAGGTATCACCTACTATCGTATATCGGTGCATATATGTAGGTATCTAAAACAACATAAGTAGCATCAATCACCTAACATAACAAGCCTGCCCGCCTGCTGGCTGTGGGTGAATGGGAGACGAGCCTCTGGTTTCAAGCGCTACCGTGCAGTATGATCAGTTACACCACATTCCGACTCGCTACATGTTTGCATCTGGGCGCTCCTTGTAGAACTCCGCATCGCTGTCAATGTGGTGAAGCAGTCGACTGCCTCGGACACCATGGCCTATCATGCAGCAATAGCACTGGTCGGATGGCACGGCTCGCCAGCATTAATGACATCATCCGTGGAGCTCTTGTCACCGGGGTGCCAGCTGTTTTAGAAACCCAATGGCTTTGCACGCGACTATGAGAAGTGGCCAGATGGACTGACCATAAGCATGCCATGGAATTCCCACAGAATTAGCATTGCCTTCCAACGTGGTGATGCTGCCAGCCTTCAGTGACAGCGATGCGGACGAATTTTGTGATGCCCTATGAGATCTGAACCTTTATCTTTTATTATATATGTCCGGCTAATAGCCGAAGTGCGGCTACACCTAGTTTTAGCCGGGTACAACTAGATGCAGCCGGCCACATGCGGTTCGTGTGTACTTCGGGAGGCGACGTAGGATGCAAGAGCGAACGAAGGGCACCTCGAGGTTAGGTTTGGCTAAAACTAGGTGTAGCCGCACTTCGGCTATTAGTCGTAATATATACATGAGTAAAAAATAAAGGCTCAGAGTACATAATATAATATACATATTTTTGTGTTATATTATATTGTAATTAAGACTTTTTGTTTGTATTTAAATAAAAAAACATGACATAATAATTCAGTACAACACTCTGTCGCAATCGCAATATTCATTACTAATATTACATATGTAAAAAATGTATAGGAAATAAAGCAACAACAATTTGTCACAGCCGTCATACGCAGACACAACTCAATTAAACAGATACATCAGGTGACAAATAATTTACTTAATAACCTACCTTTGCCTACCTAGATATTATTTATAGTTTATTACTATACCTACCGACTTCCATATTTACATACATCGCATGAAACTAATTAATATTTAAGAGAGCAGTAATTAATATTGAAGTATGCAAACGGAAGTGCGTAATTATTTTTGTTGCCCGTGTTGTGGTTTTATGCTTGATTCTATAACTAGACCTAAAGTCGCCTAGGATATTGAATCTTGATCTGTATTTGCCTAATTTGCCGGTGAAATAACAACTATAATATTTACCGCACTGAATGGACGGATCCACTAAAATCTGTGTGGTTGTTTCCTCAAAAGTCTGGCCATTTAATGAAAGTGTGACCTTCGAGTTTGTTTCGTCTCAGGGGGTCTATATGTCCGTCAACGAAGATACGGGCCCGTCCAAAAGTAGTTGATCCGTCATAACAAGTTTCGGATAAAATTCTTCGGACGGGCAAATAGATATTGGGACGACAGACGCCTGTCAAATCGTGTTGTCATTTATTCTTAGTTTGGGCCCCAAATCAATCATATGACTGAAAGTGAGTAGCAAATGCCCTTCTGTAACTTCGGCCGAAAGTATGGATTTCGTACTAGGGAGTAGCCCCCGGAGTAGTCGGATAGGAAGCACCGACCTCGTTCAGTTTTAAAAAGTTCTTTTTTTTTTAAGTGAATACTGCTTTAGGCGCGTTGGACATTTTTTGAAATGGCAAAAATCTATTGAACTTGCGCCACTGTTACCGTAACCGACACCGCTTCGGATGTGTTCGGCTGTCCTCGGGATGTACCTACTCGGTTTTAATGTATATCCGATATGCCAGTGAGTGATGGCAAAGTATTCTGTTTGTGTTTTGTTTGCACTTCTGTCGGCACTCCCGGAGTGCCACTGTTTTTTCCTTTCAAAATCTTTCGGATTGTGAAAGAAAGTGTGTTACGCAATTGGGACGCAGATTTCTTTTGCGTGGCACCGCCGTGTGCCATTACCTAAAGTTTAGATACCTAACCAAGCGCTAAACCAAACGAAACGAGAGAAAAACCAAACCGAGACGTAACTTTAGTTGAGGCTGCTATTGTATTTTGACCACTTAGACTCGGTTTTAATGTTTTTTGTAATTCGAACTTCAGCTTTGTCGGAATAAAGTTCCAAATAAAAATGTGGCTCGATGGTTTAAACTCGGGGCTAAACATACACCTTGTTTTGTAATAAGGCCGAAAATTACTCATAGGTACAGTCTTGTATCATTTTGCGTCACTAGTTTGAATGTAAAATTATACTATGATCAGCAAGGCCTTACCCAAACATCGCCATAAAGACCGGTCCTACGATACCCGCATGAAAAATACGCACTCAATCCTGACAGTCCAAAGTTATACAAGTCCTTATCACTAGACGAATGCATGACGGGACCTACTAGCATCTCAGCATAAATATAAATAAATAACTAATAGAATTAATTTACAATATTTACACTCAAACCAATAAAACTGGCTCCATTTGAATAATTCTAACAAATTGTTGAACGGTAACTGTGGGTCTGTTGACCACCTGAATGAATTAGTTTGTCTGTTTTAAATACGTTTGTTTATTGGGCTTGAAGTTCCAACTAGCTCATTCGTAGATAAACGGTTAAAGAACTATATTTTCTCGATAGAATTGACTAATTATCTTCAGGTAAAATATGGATCTTTGGTCTGAAATAAAGAATTTGATTTGATTTGAAAATACAAAGGGGAATGGGAAAATTATCAATCTATCTGTATATTCAGTTACAGGAAATTGTATAATTTCTACTATTCAAGTAACAATGGACTCAAATATGTTAGTAACAGGATATTTCTTAACAACTACATATGTTAGTAAACCTCCTAACACTGCAATATAGTTTATGAGAATCCCTGCTACAAGCTCAACTCCGATGTGGAAAGTTTGCAGCAGCTATTCACACACAAGCAGTCCAAAGTCCTACCTACCTCCTACTCATTTCATGAAAAATTTAACTTTTTTGATAAGTAAAGGTACCAGGTAACTCAGAAAGTATTGCGAAAAAAAGTTTTTATGTATGGGAGACTGGCCAGTTATAATCTATTTTGAAAATGTGATTATTTGTAAATAAAAATAGGTACGTTCCAATTTCAAAATTTCCCTCCACATTGTTTGCGAGCTAATTTAAATTATCGTGTCTCATTAAAAAATGAATCAGCGCCGGGAACATTTTCGCGCTATGCGAAAATGTTCCCGGCGCTTTTTTACGATTTCAAGTGTCTTGTGAAACCGGACGAATCATGCGATAGACTTCAAATGGCATCATGGATGAAGGCTCTTCTAAGGAAACCGTGTATCGTTGGTATAACGAATTTAAGCGCGGTTGACTAACTTTGGGGGATGAAGAAAGAAGTGGTCGCCCTTTGACGGCTGGAAGTCGACCCCAACGTAATTGGGAAAAGGCTAGGGAGATGTTTGACGTTGACGCTGGTCAAGGATTAAATGTCTGATTATTATAATCTCCTAACGAGGTTTGAATATACTTAAAGTTTCCAATTTTCCATTATTATATTACAGAGTCTGCGTAAACATAGGTTACGTTACGTATGCCAAGTTTTACGCAGTTGCGTCATTTTATTCGTGATGCCTTACGGCAAATTGCAATAAAATATTATAGCAATTAGCGATAGGTATTTAGCGATAAAACTGGAAAATACCATGGTAAAATATATATCACGGTCTAGGCAGTTAGGTCATCGCTACGTTCGCTACAATTGTTGTCGAGGTACATACCTACAGGGTAACAACAGGATGCGATAATAATATCAATGGAAACCGTTGATCGGGGGTTTCATTCGTAGATCTTGATAGTCGTAACGGGTACGGTCGAACGGGTCAGAAGCCCAAAACTCCGCGCGACGACTCCCGGCCACCGTATATAGGCGCGGGCCTGCGGGCGGAGAGTAATGGGTAGCTCACCGTCCGATCAGGACCAGGCCCGTGACGGACGGCGCGTACGTGTTCCACGCGCGCCTCAAAGAGATGTCAGCATCATTCGACGGGGCCCGTCAGGGCCGAAGCCTGCCGGGTCAGCGGGATTGTCCGAAAGGGTTACCGCTGGCCCGGAACATAAAGGGCTAAGGAAGGAACACGAGTGGGTTTTAGTCAGTAAGAGTCTGACCTCCCTTCCGCTCCACCCAGAGCTGGAGGAGTCATTTGATGATTTCCCATCCTTAAAAAAAGCCCAAAACTCTGTTAGACTGAAAGCATACTCCAACATAGTTGGGAAAGGCTAGACAGATTGATTTTTATTATTACACACTTATGTGCCTACTTCTTATTAAGGGGCTTACAGGACCTAAACGCAAAAAACGTAAGTTTTAGAAACAATAAAAGTATAATAAGATAGACTACAGTAAAAAAAATCAGAAAAATATATGATATTCTTCAGGATATATGCTAGGCAGATA
Organism: Luperina testacea; assembly: GCA_927399505.1. Classification (NCBI taxonomy): domain Eukaryota; kingdom Metazoa; phylum Arthropoda; class Insecta; order Lepidoptera; family Noctuidae; genus Luperina; species Luperina testacea. The sequence goes on from OV656764.1 coordinate 16,996,301, forward strand.
GTGTGCTGAAAACATATTATTCAACTAATTTGATACGATAGAAAAAAATCATGAACATACCTCCAAAAACTTTCTTTTTACAATAAAAACCATAACTAATATACGTACAATCATTATGATTTTTTGTCAGATTATTCTACAAGCAACATACTAAAAAACTAGTGTTTTAATTTTTTAGTCCAAACAATAGATTTTTTGTAAATATATGTATAATTGCTTCATATTTTGCAATAAATTACCAGCGTTGTAACATCGCGCTTCTCTTTCTTTTCTATGCAGTCCGACAAAAACCGCGCTTTAAACCGGGGGCAGAGCGGCTGGCGTCAGCTAGTATTTTGACTATATAACAAAAAAAAGGTCATATAGTCAAAATACTAGCTGACGCCAGCCGCTCTGCCCCCGGTTTTTAAATGTCTGATATCTTTTAAGATATTAATTTTAATGATATTCTGTAAAGGGCAATTTTGATCTACATGAAATGCATTGTTAATGCATTATTGTTTAAAATAGCTTGGTAAATAACCCATAATTCTATTGTAATATGTAAAAGATAAAAATGATTACTGTGGGTTAAACATATACCATTGTGGACTTTTTTATCGAGATTTTTAAGATATATAATTCCGTGGTATGTACATTAATTTGATCTATGTATCTCGTAAGGTTTAGCCAGCGTTTGCAATGTATGCGCACAAAAATATGTTTGTTACGACATCACATTACAAATCTTTGAATTTCTCGGCTTTTCTCTACTATAATATGCATGTATTATAATTATATACAAACCTTTTTCTTGAATCACTCTATCTATTGCTGAAAACTGCATTAAAATCCGTTGCGTAATTTAAAAATCTAAGTTAACAGGGAGTGGGAGTGACTTTATTTTATACTAAGTACATATTTAAATAATCTTAAAATTCGTCATTCGGTGATTGAGGAGCAAACAAAAACGAGGAGCATACCTACAACGAATTTGCGTAGAAAAAAAAATTACTGTAGATCACCGCACAACCGCGTAAAAGCAAAGACCTACATCAAATATCCGTATTCAATATGACATTGACATCACAAACAATAGGTATTCCTATACCACAGAGCAATGAGCAAAACCAATAATCACGTATAATTAATGACCGCATACATTTTATTAGACATAATAATTATGTCACGCGAGGGCGCGCGGCGTCGTTTGATGGCTCGCTTCGAAACCATCATATTACGTCACCTTAAGGCTGTACCACACAGGCGACTTGTCGCATGACTAGGTACATGTCGCGTACTCGCGTTACAATACAGACGCCGGAAAAAAAAATGTTCTAAAACCAAAAATTTGAAGACATGTGACATCTGCCAACCCGCACTGGGCCCGCGTGGTGGATTACGGCCTACTCCCTCTGACTGAGAGGAGGCTTGTGTCATGTGTCCCTGCAAAAATGTATAATTATGCTGATTATGTTATGCTGAAATGAAATGTTTATTTGTTCGTAACATGTTGCGACAGCAGCCCGGTTTCTTAAAGGCTACAGCCTAGGCTAGCGTACAGGACAATATACAGTAGTTCACATGAGCTTGACAGACTCAGTTAATTTTTGAGTTGGCTTTTTACAAACCTTGTGATATACCGATCCCTCCTTGCGTCGCGTCGAGTGTGTTAGTAGTCAAACTTAGACTCTTTCAAGCATTTGTTTCAATTAAATCTTCTACGGGGCCTTTTGAATTGTCGAGAAATCGGTCAGAGAGATAAAGCTAGTAGATTTGCATGCAACTCGTTGAAAATTAACACGTTATAAAGCGCAACTCGAGTTTCCGCGCGATATTTCGCGTCGATATGGGAAAGCCTTAACTCTCATTACCATGACGTACTCGCAATAGTAAAAAACAGTAACAATACTAATCGTGAAAGATCAAGCGATAGAAGATAAACTACTCTTGTAATCCAGCGTAAAATGTGTCAAAAAAGTTACGCTAAAAAGTGAGGTGACATCATAATTTTATTATTTGTAAAGCGGTGACGTTATTGTAATATGTAATTAGGTTTATTATTTAATTACTAAGTTCGTAAAGCTAGCAGCTTACGTTAATAATAAAATATTATTATAGTCTCTCAGTACTCCCAAATAATAGCCTATAAGTATGTATAACACTTGGTATTATTTTTGGTGAAATAAATAAATAAAATTAATTAAATTAGTCTGCAACTTTTTTGGTTTAGGAAAAAAACGCGTGGTGGGCTTTCAACGCGTGCGGTTTTGTTAGTTTTTTTTTTTTACTTTTGGCTCCTGTTGGCAGGCTTCAATTTAGGTTTCGATGGTTTATATACAGGGTGGACAAAAAGTCGTGAATCAAACGAAACAGGAGATAAAGGAGGTCATTTCCAACAAAAAATCTTTCTACAGCATGGCTATAATTAAATTGCCCTAAAAGTTATGAATATTTTTGTATACCGAGTTATTTCACAATTAAACTAATTTAAAAAAAAATGTGATATAAAACAATAAAACAAACCGTGTTGTATTATTACTAGATAATGTATCAGCACTACAAGTAGTCGGCCAGTGTTAAAAACCTAACTTAGCATTACTTAAAACCAGACAATTAAATGGCTTGAAACTAATTTTAAGTAACGTGGTATCTTGTGTTAAATTCTGTAACACCGGCAGTACAGTCGCATGCGACTAATTGAAAATGAATGTTATAATTAAGCAATCGCAAAATCTTCGTGATATTTCGCGTCGGTGTGGGGGAGCCTTAACTCTAATTACCATGACGTACTCCCAGTAGCAAAAAAACCGTAACAATACTAATCGTGAAAGATCAAGCGATAGAAGTTAAACTACTTGTAATCAGGCGTAAAATGTGTCAAAAAAAAATTACGCTAAAAAGTGAGGTGACATCATAATTATTTGTAAAGCGGTGACGTTATTGTAATAAGTAATATTATGGTTTATTATTTAATTACTATGTTCGTAAAGTTTGCAGCTTATGTTAATAATAAAAGATAATTACAGTCTGCTACTTTTTTTTATTTAAGAAAAAGAACGCGTGGTGAGATTTCAACGCGTGCGGTTTTGTAATTTTTTTTTTAGTTTGGCTCCCGTTCGACACGTTTCAATTTGGTTTTGAATGGTTATTAATTATTTATTTTAAACCGTCTTTGTTTAATATGATCTTAGATTATGTTAATTGAAACAAAACGCTTCTTAGTGATTTATAGCGAATCGTAGACGTCTGCTAGGCTTCACGACATACTGAAATTCCTACATACAACAATGTTATTCACAAAAGTATCGATTTCGATATACCTCTTAGTTGGTCTAGTTTTAATACTTAAACTATTTTTGACATGTAAAAGTGTTATTTTGAACACAGCAATAAAAATAAGATTTGAATGTATCATTTCTTCAGTTTTTACCTTTGGCAAAATATGGTACGAGCTGGAAACACTATGAGAACTTGAGAAGTAGCGATCTCCGCTAACGACTCCATGGGCATTGGCACCGTTCGGAAATCTGTAAACGAGAGTTTTAACTCTGCTTAAACTTTGACAGCGTACTTTTATCCTATAATTGGGTAGGTACTAAAATTGTAGATATTGGTCTCCTGTGCTGCAGTAGATATTCCATTCCATATACATATTATTAGGATGCAACACACCCTTTTAGTTTTTTTTTTTTCTAAAGGATTCTCTCTCTGGGGAGAACGGAGCGTTCTGTCGGACTCCTACCAACTAAAACCACACTGTTCCTTCTATTACCATGAGTCAGGGGCCCGGGAGATACTTGTACAGACGCCAGCACAATCTGTCAAATTTATTTAATAGATTTTCAACTTTATCGCTAAAGTATAAGGTTCAAAGTCGATTGGGAAAGGATAGTGGGCAAAAATGTTTGGACGGTACACCCAAGTCCGCCACAGCTTAGACTACTTTTGTTTGGAAGGTATCACAGCCATGTTTCTTTGTGCCAATGTGCATCAAATTCTGTCCATGGGTTCTTCATTTATTTTAAGTCGAATAGGTTTAACTTACTGAGTATTATTGAAACAAGCATAACATATAAAACATTTCTTTTATTGCAATTTAACAAAATACATTCAATAATTGCAGTAATGACTTCGGGGATATTTTTTAATGAGTCATAAATAAAAATGCTTATTTTTGTTAGATGTTTCGAGTCATATTTAATATACGGCTGGCGGAGTTGGGTGTATTTTGCCCACAGTCCTTTGACAGTTTCGGGTAGCTTGATGTGCTGGCGTCTGTACATTCGCCACACCCCCGACTGGGCAATGCACCCTAATAAAATCAAGCTAAGGCTTAAAATAAAGCCTTTACTAGTGACGAATCAAAATACAGTGCGTACTATCTAACCAAGTAAGTTGTACTTAACCACTATTTTGGCTGTCTGCTTCTTACAGTGTCGGTAGCAATCTAAACGGACTCAGCCCATAATTCGGCTACTAGTATGGCGCCATCGCCAGCGTCCACCAGTTCCTGTAACGTGCAGCTGACAGGACAACGTTGCATTGCGTAAAGACTCTTTCAAACAGGCTCGACACGACACGCGACACAAAAGCACCGCTAGTTGCGCAACGAGCGGTGGCTTTGTGTCGCGCGCGATTATATCGCGTGTCACGCCTGTTTGTAGGAGCCTTAACACACTAACAGTAGCAATGGCTTTCATTTTGACAGTTCAACAACATTCATTGCGTTTTTTACGATCTCGAGCAGACAAATGTTTCGAGCAAATGAAGCAATGGATATCGTTCAAAATTATTCAGAGTGTGATTGAAGTGCTGTTCTCGCCTAGCTCGTGGCTTAGCCAGATAAAATTCTTAAATTTAATAACAACAGAATAATAAAACCCGTTATAATTGTTGCAGTCACCTGTTATATCTCCTATTGTCGGCGATGGCGTCATCTTGTCACCCATGGTTGAAGTCAGAGCCTTAGAGCTAGGATATAACCTAGATTTAATTCCGTTATTGAAAAAGGTTAGGTTTAATGATGTCATTTTGTGCAGAAAATTACTTTCAAAATACCTTTAAATACAAATATCCGGTCCGGGTTGAATCATCTTTGGATCAAAATGGGAGGTGAAAAATAGATTGTTAGGAAAGCCAGTTTTATTTTTTTGTTTGGCATACGAACAGGCAGGCTCAACGGAGAGCAAATGACCGCCGCAGCCTGGCAGTCGCATTGGACATCTGTAATACCAAAGGCATACTAAATGCGTTGCCATTCCAACACAAAACAAAATGACAAAGTTCAAATATCTTATAGGCATGTCATTAGTGTAATTAGATACACACGTCCACCCATCAGACTGGAAATCAGCTAAGAGCATTTCTTATCTGCAAAAGCTATGGTGGTAAAAGAAAGAAAGAAAGAAAATAAGTTTATTTGCGCCAAACGAGACGCATAAAAATAAAAAATAAATTAAAAAAACTAAATAACAATTTGGAAGAAAGTATGCGTCACATTTACGCAAAACGGTCATCGCTCAGCATAATGCTAAGACCCTATACGGGACAGAGCCCAAGCACTGGTTTTCAACGACAGCCGGAAACTTAACAACTAGGTAGAACTTTACTAATACGTAAAGCAACTCTACAAAGAATTCTATAGTACCACTTCAAAGGTTCAATCAAAACGCACCTAAGACATTACTATTATACGTTAACGCAGACTAACCAGACATCATTTAATTATTTCCAAATAAGTATCCATATACTATGTAAAATACATATCAAGTATTATATATACATTATGACGGGAATATACAATCAATTTAATACCTACATTATCTTCATAATACGCATACTAAACGTCAAAATACCTTTCAGAAGACCGTAGCACCAATACATACTATTTGCGTAAATTACATGAAGCTTTATCTTTTACCTAATAACCCAGAGTAGTATTTAATAAACCCAGGATAATAATATGGCGTAAAAATAATGTTTCATCATTGTTTACCTTTTTTCCTAACTGTATACGTGTATTTATATGGTCGTCGGTTTTTAGTCGAAACCGACAGATTCGATATTTCGATTTTGTTTTTTTTTTATTTTCTTTATTCGTTTTTTTTTTTTCACATTCATCATTTTTTGGGTACCGTACCTCAAAAGCAAAAACGGAACCCTTATAAGATCACTTCGTTGTCCGTCTGTCAAGACCTTTTTTCTCAGTAACGCGTGGAGTTATCAAGTTGAAATTAATATCAAATACAATCCCTTGAAGAAGTGAAAAAATTTAACTTCTAAGTCAACGCAATAAAAGATACGGGCGTTTATGTTCCGTTTATGCCGCATATTTTGACACTCGTAAGGGAATCAAAACCTATAAGATACTTCCCGTTGAACTAGAATCATGAAATTCGGCAAGAAGCAATATTCTGTAGCACAGTCAAGTAAAGGAAGAAATCCGAAAAACGTAAATTTGTAGTTACATTACTCACAAAAAAAAACCGTTGATAGACTATACCTACAAAATACGGAACCCTCAGTGCGCGAGTTCGACTCACACCTAACTGGTTTTTTATCAGAACCCTTACCTACTCATTAAGAGGGGGAATTAAACAAAATTGCCTATCTTCAATTAGATTTTTCATGAAATTGATAAGACAAAAACAATATGAGTACCTGCCGGTCGATTCTGTAAAAATCTCACTGTAAAAACTTAGGTGAAGTGAGTTTGTTTTTGCTAGGAATTGACACTATTGACAGCACACTCCACGCTCACTTCACCTAAGTCTTCACAGTGAGATTTTTACAGAATAGCACCGCTGATATTTCGAAACTTTTTGTGGAAAAGAAACACAAAATATGTACCTATTAAAACTTTCTCGATAAAAAAACATCATGAGTTGCGGGTACTTAACCACCTAAGTTCACATGTGGAAGCAATAAATATATTGAGTACCTATTGAGTACTTCAAACATATTTTTGGTTTACAAATCAGTTACCGTCGCCGTGGCGACTGTAACTAACAGACTTGACGACGGCCGCCGCGCCGTCGCTCTGTTGAGAGTTGAGACTAGAAGATTGCGCTCAAATATTCGCCTGAGCTGGCATATAATTTACAAGCTTCTGCCCGCGACTTCGTCCGCGTGAAATTTCTTGTTACTCCGACCCACCCCGTCGCATCGCATCGCCTGCCCGCGCTATTACTTCGTTTTTGTTAGCGTTCTTTCTGACTTTTTTCTTTTTGCTCTGCTCCTAAAGGTCATAGCGTGATGTTATATAACTTATAGCCTTCCTCAAGAATTGGGCTATCAAATTCAAAAAGAATTTTTCAAATCCGACTGGTAGTTCCAGAGATTAGCGCGTTCGACCAAACAAACAAACTCTTCAGCTTTATAATATTAGTATAAATTTGTGTAAACAATAAACAACTCTCTTGAAAGGTATGTGCTAATTTTTTTCTTAAATTCATTGAAACCGTACCTACGTTTGGAATTTAGGCATTGTGGTAACACCTTTCTTTTGTTTTATTTTTCAGAATTTTATGCGCGCCGCTTATGTAAACTGAGTGAGCTTTTACCGGCATTTTTTTTCTTATTTAGCTTCTAAAATACCGATACTTATCGATATTATTGTATAGAATCAAGTCAGACAGTCGTGCTGCTGAGAAGTTTGTTGCGCCAAACTCAAACTCAAAGCATTTATTTCAATGGCACTTTGGAATTGTCAAGAAGTCGGTCAGTCAGAAAATATGAAGCTACTCGTATCTTCTTCCCAGCTAAAAACACTAGAAACTAAAGGACGGGCGTTTGAGAGACTCTTATGTAATTTCGACGTTCAAAAAGTACTGATTCTCTGCTTATTTGATCTTTGCCTTGATCTTTTTATTCTGATTTTGAACTCTCGAACTCTCAGAGAGACATTGTTCTCTGTCTCTCTCTCTCTGTAGTTCGAGAGTTCACTTTGTAGCAAAAAATATTCATCTACCTATTTGTGTACTTACGAGTATGTAACACTAGCAGCGCCCGCGGTTTCACTCGCATAAGTATCGAGCCCGTAGGAGTATCGGGATAAAAACTATCCTATGTCCCTTCCCGAGACTTAAACTATCTCTATACCAAATCTCATCTAAATCGGTTCAGGGGTTTAAGCATGAAGAGGTAACAAACAGACAGACAGAAACACTTTCACATTTATAAGATTAGTATGGATTTAAAGCAGTAGCTAATTCTCCACGTGGAGCTACAATAATCTACAACAGTTGGCACAGTCATGTTATGTTATTTCCTTCCTGTAGGCACTTATTCAGGGGAAATAACTCCGTATTTAACTGCCGCGTCATCCGATTTATGTCAACCGTCAGCAGATGATTGATTGATATACGAACATACGAATATACGCATAAATGAACATTTGTATTACACATAGAGTTTTCCCCTACTGAGATATTGGCGGTCCTATTGTGTTAATGTGATGTTTATCCTTAATATTATATAACTGATGAGACTGTGTGACTCAGTATTGATGTAATATTTTTGTAATGATTGGTTTCTCTAAGGTTTGTTAGCTGTAATGATGTAAAAGCGGTCAAGTGTGAGTTAAACTCACACACGAAGGGTTCCGTACTACTGTGACATATTTAACACTACAATTTTTTTATACTTTAGAAAAAAAACACAAAAAACATGTATGGGTAGCTATTTTATTTGTTGTTATAGGGGCTATAGTACACTGTAATCATTCAAGTGCCTACCTATTACAGTTCAAAAGATACAACCCTGGGACAGACGAATGGACAGCTAAGTAATAGGGTCTCTCTTTCCGTAAAGGGTGCCCCTTTGGGTACGGAATGGGACCAATACCGAACTCTAAAAATGGATACCAAATAATGAAAACAGTGAATCTAGGTGAATCATAATCTGCGTTCGTAATAGTGTATTTAATTAAATAATGAATATGAATTATTATACTAATCCATAAAATTACCTTGGTTTCATATTTGTATTGACTACAGGTAGTTGTTCCGGGTTTGGCTGTTTGTGTATGTGAATTTAAAAGTTTGTAAACGCACCCACGATACAGGAGTAATTCCTAGTGCGGGGCAAATTAAAAAAAAAAATAGTAAAATGTTTTGTATCTGTGTCTTCCTAAGATAAAAAAAATAAATAAAAGGAGTAGTAGCATCTAGAATGACAGCAGTCGCAATAACAGATAACCATTATGAACGTTGGTACTCACTCGGAAGAATCATAATCATAATACCTAGTCTTTATTTTTCGCAAAACCTGAAACCAAAAACTAAATGATTACCATTTACAGATTTTGCGAAAAAAAGAACACATAACTTACACTTGGTACACAGCAACTTCCTTACGTACCTAATACCCTTATTATTACTGTTATTACTTAGCCGCACGGGTCAATCAATAAGGTTAAGCTACGCTTGATGCGGTTGGTCCGTGGATGGGTGACCATCTTTACATACTAAGACCCTCCGTGCCTCGGAAAGCACGTTGAGCCGTTGGTCCCGGCTGTCATTCGCAGATCTTTGACAGTCGTTACTGGTCGTCAGAAGCCCCATGGTCAGACCATCAGTCTTACTAAGGGGTATCGTATTACCCAGTAACAGGGTTGTGGAGGTCAGATAGGCAATCGCTCCATGTAAAATACAGGTATTCAGCTGCATCCGGTTAGACTGGAAGCCGACACCAACATGTTGGGAAAAGGCTACGTAGATTTTTTTCCTTACGTAGTAAATATAAGCCAAGGAGAAGATACTAAACATTGTATCATGCCTGCTTAACCCGAAGAATTAATCAGAGGTGTACTTAGCTATAGTACACCCACATTTCACCAGTAATAGGGGAACCTATTGCCATGGGTCAGCGGGATTGTCCGAAAGGGTTACCGCTGGCTCGGAACATAAAGGGCTAAGGAAGGAACACGAGTGGGTTTTAGTCAGTAAGAGTCTGACACTCCCTTCCGCTCCACCCAGAGCGGGAGGGGTCATTTGATGACTTCCCATCGTGAGGAAAAAAAAACGCCAATTCCCATCAACTGGACACAAACCATCCTGGTTACTACTGAGAAATTCCAGTTAGAAAAACCCAGTAACACTTCATCCGACCCAGGAATCGACCCCAGGCCCTCATGCTCAGCAGTACAGTACCCGGCGATAAATATTGCACATCGACCTATTCGATCCTATCGATTTTATACAAAGAATAAAAATAATTATCAAAAGAAGCAAATCATTATTGTTTTTTTAACAGCTCCTAATAGATACCGGACTGTTTGTATTTCGTGCGACAGAGATAACGCTCTACGAAGCCGAAATTAGCCGATTGTCTCTTTCCAAAGGTTGATGTGCAATATTTATCGCCGGGTACTGTAGTGCTGGCGACAACTAAGCCAACGCGGCAGTCTTCTAAATCTACTATTACTAAATCAACACCTTAATTTGAAATATCTCAACGGGTAACACTACGAATATCTTCAAAAGTAACGGTTTGTAAACAACCATTCTTCACCAAAACGGTTTAACTCCACTTTACTCTAGCGCTATTTACCGAGTAACTTATGTGATCATTTATGTACCATCTTAGTACAATATTTCATAAAAACAATTAAGTTTCTGTCAGCCATTACCGACCACCGACCATTATCTAACCACTACTGGCACGAATCCAATTTATGATATATAGCTGTCAAGCGCATAGAAGTTTTACGCAAAAAACACAAGTAAAGTCAGTGAAATTAATTGTTTACCAAATTGACAACCAACTTAAGGGAACTACATGACCTAAGGCGCGGTCACTGTCGGACTGCATAGAAAAGAAAGGAAGAATGAGAAGCGCGATGACACGCCGCCGGTAATTTATTACAAATTATGAAGCAATTACCTATTTACAAAAAATCTATTATTTGGACTAAAAATTAAAACACTAGTGCTTTAGTATGTTGCTTGTAGAATAATCTGACAAAGAATCATAATGATTGAATGTATATTAGTATGGTTTTTATTGTAAAAAGAAAGTTTTTAGAGGTATCTTCATGATTTTTTTATATCGTATAAAATTAGTTGTATTATGTTTTCAACACACTATCTACCTACCATATATCCTGAAGAATATCATGTATTTTTCTGAGTTTTGTTTACTGTAGTCGATCATATACTTTTAGGCATTATAAAAAATGCGTTTTTTGCGTTTAGGTCCTGTAATCCCCTTAAATTGTCCCGATATTCGAATCATTAAAGTCTGTACCTCTATAATTGAGACTATTTCACCTTACTTAGCCTTAGTATTTAATTCGTGTGTTGATCAAGGAGTCTTTCCCGATTTAATAAAATACAGTAAGGTAATACCACTTTACAAATCCGGGGACAGTAAGGACACCAATAATACAATTTTTTTCCCAAGAAACCAGACTATACTTTTCCGAAGGATTTTGACGCGCTGAATTCAAATCTGGCCTCAAAATTGCTCTATCACGTCAGGGTTTCGAGATATCCTAACCTAAAAGTGCAAAAAATACCGTTTTTGCTCATTTTTGAGGTTATGTAGCACGGCCGATCCTATTTTCTTTCTAAAATTATTAATAGCATCTCAAAGGACTAGTTTTTCTCTTTAAAATGACGTTGAGTTTACTCAAATATCTTTTTTTTTCGCTGAGAAATTGCATTTTGAAATTTTCCAATAGAAAATGTATGTGTATGAATTCTCAAACGTAGAACAATACACGTACGAAAATTTCAAAATGCGATATCTCAGCGAAACAAAAAGATATTAGAGTAAACTCAACGTCATTTTAAAGAGGAAGACTAGTGCTTTGAGATGCTATTAATAATTTTTGAAAGAAAATAGGATCGGCCGTGCTACATAACCTCAAAAATGAGCAAAAACGGTATTTTTTGCACTTTTAGGTTAGGATATCTCAAAATCCTGACGTGATAGAGCAATTTTGAGGCCAGATTCGAATTCAGCGCGTCAAAATCCTTCGGGAAAGTATCATCTGGTTTCTGGGGCAGAGCGTTTGTCAAATTTTGTCGACCTGTGAATTATAGACCCGTATCCGTTTTGCCGGTTTTCAGCAAGGTGTTTGAAAAGATAATGCTTAATCAAATGCTCAATCATTTTAACACGAATAAAATCTTACACGATCAACAGTATGGTTTCACCAAAGGACGTTGTACGACCGACGCTGGTGTAACTTTATTAAAACACATTTTTAACGCGTGGGAAGAGGCCCAAGACGCCATAGGAATCTTTTGTGACCTCTCCAAGGCATTTGATTGCGTCGATCACGAAACCTTGCTTTTGAAACTTGAGCATTACGGACTTGGAAAACTTGCGCTCAGTTTAGTTAGTTCTTATTTAAATGATAGACAACAGCAAGTTCAAATAAATGGTGTCAATTCGAATGGTTTAACAGTAAAAATGGGTGTGCCACAAGGCTCGATATTGGGTCCTTTCCTCTTTTTAGTGTATGTTAATGATCTACTCCATTTATTAAAAAATCAACCACAAATGGTGTTATTTGCTGATGACACTTCCTTAATTTTTAAGGTAAATAGACGTGCTACAAATTTTGACGACGTAAATAACGCCCTACTGCAGGTCCAAAATTGGTTCACTGCTAATAATTTAGTATTAAATGGGAAAAAAACTAAGTGCATAAGATTTTCTTTACCAAATGTCAAGAGTAGTGATTGTGAGATAATATTGAATCAAGAGAAACTAGAATTCGTCGATGAAACTGTTTTCCTAGGGATCACGCTCGACTCAAGGCTACAATGGGGTCCTCATTTAACATCTCTTGCAGGACGGCTAAGTTCAGCAGCTTATGCTGTCAGAAAAATCCGTCAATTTACTGATGTAGATACCGCGAGACTAGTCTACTTTAGTTACTTTCATAGTATCATGTCTTACGGTATTTTACTTTGGGGACGGGCTGCAGACATCGATTCTATTTTTATTCTGCAGAAAAGAGCTATCAGAGCCATTTATATTCTCCGCAGGCGCGATTCTCTAAGGGAACTGTTTAAGGAAATTAACATCATGACGGTGCCTTGTCAATATATCTACGAAAATATCATGTATGTAAAAAAAAACTTACATCTTTTTGGTAAAAGAGGTGAAAGACATAATTATAGTACTAGAAATAGGGACCTATTAGTTCAACCAGGTTTCAGACTGGCTAAAGTAGACTCATCTTTTATGGGGTACTGTTTAAAATGTTATAATAAAATACCTCCCCACATTCTTGAAATGAATGAGACGAAATTCAAGTCTTGTATAAAACGCACACTATGCAGTCAGGCATATTATAAGTTAGGGGATTACATCGCTGATAAAAATGCCTGGCTCAAGGCTGGTCCTGCTCCACAACCACAACTAATTGATTAACACTTGAAGATTCTGTTGGAGCTGCTGAAGATTGTAAGACTATCTTTGCATTGTATAAACTCAATTTCCTTTGTATTGTATAATTGCATAGCACAGATGTGAGTTCTATGTATATACTATACACTATGTACCATTTACCGGGTAATGTGTCTTTCATTGACTTGAATGTGCCCTGGCGGCTGATAGTATGTCATGCTCACACAAATGTCTCGCTGACGGTGGCGTGTGTGTTGGATCATTTAGCTCCCTTCAAAATGGTTGAGCTGAATGGTGCCGATCTATGCGTCATGTTCGTGAACGGGCGCCGTCAGTTGGGGCTGGTCATATCACTTAGCTGCCTCGGCATATTTTTAATTATGTTAATATTGAATTGTTGTTTTCTTACCATTTGTTGTACTCTGGACACTTTTAACGCGTACATCTTTTGTACATCGTTCTCACATCTAATTATAAATTCACATTATTGATGTAACTAATATTTTTGTACAACTATAATTTAAAAGAGTGTCCATGGAGTTTCTTGCCCGTTCTTCTCCATAGGTACCTACGCTTTGGAATGGGCAACTAGCTTCATATTTTCTGACTGACCGACTTTTTGACAATTCAAAAGTGCCTGTAAATGGTTTAATTGAAATAAATGTTTTGAGTTTGAGTTTGAATGACAGTTGTATGAAATGTCTACATATAACACGAAAATTTAAGTAGTCTTCTTCTTAGCGTGTCGATGACAATCTACAGTCTACAGGCAATCTAATCTATATACAGTTAGCCTAGAATTTGGCTACGAGCTTGGCACCTTCAGAAGCGACCATCGAGTCCTGCAGCGTGCAGACAACAGGGGGCCTAAAAAGGCCAATTTGGCAGAATCATAAAAGGATAACATTATTAATCAAAATGGACAGCTAACTGTTACGTTAACCGTATCAAATCCTATTGGTGAAGGATTTTTCACTTTTTTTTTGTCCAAATCCAATCCCAATCTCTTTGATTATTCCTACGTAGTGCAGCGAAAAAAAGAAAAACACGGACTATCTTCACCTTATTATACTCGTAATTCATAATGTTATCCTTTTATAATTCTGCTAAAGTGGCCTTTTTAGGCCCCCAAGACTCGCTCATTGTTTGGGGGACAGCACCACAATTACACTTTAGGACGGAGTTAGCTGTGAATCTTCACCTGAGCAGTTTTGTGTCAATTTAATGAACAATTAATTTCCCTAACTGTACAAAGAGTACTTCTTGCCATACTGGGCGAAGTATCTTGACATTGATTTACAAGAACTGCAAAAGTAACTTGCTGGTATCTTTTTACGCTAATGAGGGTAGCAACCTAATCTCGATGATTTGACGTTCAAAAGTGCCTATTTGAAATAAATGCTTTGACTTTGACTTTGATGAGTATAAGTGGGTTACAGGGCCCCATAAGTTTAGCTCACCGTCCGATCAGGACCAGGCCCGTGCCGGACGGCGCGTACGCGTTCCACGCGCGCCTCAAAGCTATGTCAGTAACAATCGAAGGGGCCCCTTAGGGCCGAAGCCTGCCGGGTCAGCGGGATTGTCCGAAAGGGTTAACGCTGGCCCGGAACATAAAAAAGGGCCCCATTAGTACAAGGTAGGTAATATTATCAGTCGATCATGATCTTCTGAACAAAGACCTCCCACATACATCGAGTGAGTTTGGGATTATCACGCGTGACAGGCGGATTTTAGCGCTGTATCTTGCCAGTTTAATGACGGTGTGTTTAATCTGAACTCCTAGACGTGTGTAAGGTGTAATTTATTTATTTGGCAAAGGCAATTTGTAATGGCATTAGGTACATCGTTGAGCGCTATTATCCAGTAAAAATAGTAAAACATTGACTCTTTTTTTTCAATCGTTTAACATGAAGTTCTGCGTACCCCGTATAAGAAAACAAATTGATACCACTTCGTTGAAGCGTATAAACGGTGAAGTTTAAACGATTTTTGTCGACGGATTTGATGACGGACTTTTGTGTGCTTCCTTTCACAAGTATAGAAAAGCATTGCAGACTGAAAATGGATGAGGCTAGGTCAAATTCTTAAAATAATTGTTAGTGCATTATATTCTATCGCCAAGACGAGCCAAGCGAAGCGCAAGGGCACTACCTACCTTTTCTCGAAGCGCTTCGTCGTTTTTCTACCTTTTCTCGAAGCGCTTCGTCGTTTTTTGAACCCTACAAACTAGCTTCTTCTCACGATTTACGCGTGGAAGTCGTAAGACAACACAATTTACTAAAATAACACCCACATTTTTATGAAACTTTCCTATATACTACATTTGTAGTTTTGGTCTCAGCAGCCAAAATATGAAAAGAGTCAGGACTGGTGACGTGGGGGCAAGTGACAGTTGTACGTGTGAGAAGCAACTCGTCCTAACGTCGATACCCGCAAGCAGAGAATTTAATCCGGAGGATTATGTGTTTATGTGTGTATAATACTTTCGTATTAAATCCATACTATTCCATACTTAGTATTATAAACGCGAAAGTATGTCTGTCTGTTACCTCTTTTAAATGTCGTACAACATTTATTTTTTAAATGTCGTAGCATCATGCTGAGATAGGAGCCTTTTGGCCTCGTATAGGACTTTCTGTTTCATTTTCCTTTTGTTACTTTTTTTATATATAACTTGGTTTCTTTATTTTGCTGTATTTAGTTTAGTTTGTGATCTTCCTGTACGAGCCGCAATAAATACTTTTTCTTTCTTTCTTTCTTTCTTCACGCTTAAACCGCTGAACCGATTTAGATGAAATTTGGTATAGAGATAGTTTGCGTCCCGGGAAAGGATATAGAATAGTTTTCATCTGGATATTCCCGCGCGATCGAAACTTACGCGGGTGAAACCGCAGGGCGCTGCTAGTTTATTAATAATAAATAAATCTCGATGTTTTGTCAAGTCGTAAACACCGTGGGGAGCAGGGGCGGATTGCTAGTATCCATACAATTCAGGTGAGATTGATCCTCTGTCACCTCTATGTTAATTTTTTATTGAAAACCAGTAAACCAGAGTCAAAATCACAGACCGTAAAACTTGACAAAGCAATGACATCACGGAACAATCAAAGCCTCATACCACCACTTTTTTACAAGATTATTTCAATAGAATTCTGTGATGTACCCATTCATTATGTACCACATAATATGAATCATTGGGATTACCATTCAGTACACCGTCTTCATCGCAAGATGTTGATGTTCGTGTAAAAAATCTGCCAAAACTAATACTTATTGAGTGCAATCCGTAATTGAAGTTTCCGCGTAGGCGAATAATTCCTGAAGTACGTAAGCAGTGACATTACCTACACCTGATAGAGATTATCAAAATCTCGACTGCAGATTAGAGAGATGAGACACAAATACACGGGGAAAATCAATATTTGGAAATCTCTACAAATGTCTGCAGGATTAAATTTTCACCTAAGGAAAATGAAATATGTATTAAGTATTCAGTTTCATAAAATCAAAGAAGAAAATCAACGGACGAATCTTGGAAAATAGCCTGACATTCGTTCGATTCTGGTAGATATAACGATACCCGTCGTGCTATTCTAAAAATCTCACCGTGCGAACTTGAGTGAAGTGAGCTGTCAATCATGGTGGAATGACAGTTCACTTCAAGCTCACTTCACTTTAATTTTCACTGTGAGGTTTTTACAGAATAGCACGGCTGATAGCTGTGTGAAGCTCCTACAATTAAGGCTTTCTAAAATAAACGCGAAACGCAGGATGGAAAATAAAAAATCGAGAGAACAAAGGACCAATAATCTCGAAGCTGCAAAAATGTCGTTCAGTTAAAAACAAATGATCATTTAACGTATTGAAATAGAAAGGACACGAATAAAGGTTAATTAATCTGTTGAAACAATCCATAAAATCCATTCCATCGCGACCATCGCAAACGGACACTGACAGAAATGTGTAGCAACAATAAAGACAACATAAATAACATGCTTGTTATAATTATCAAGGCGAAATCGTTTAGTGTAGTGGCGTGATTTTATGACTAGAACAGATAACACTTATTCAGCTAATTATTATGTTTATTGAAATGAGACAATAATAGTTGAAAGTTGATTGGGTTGGCGCCGCTCATGTTGTGTGACCTACGTAGACTCTGTGTATAGACAGCTCGCAGAAATAGAACGATCGTCAAATTCCTGTACGCAATCCTGGACATTAATCATAACACAATAAGGATGGGAGTTACTTGAAAATGTTAGATGTAATTTTGACAGTACGGACCAATCATAGTGTGTAATTCGAGCGAACTTTATTGTAAACATGGCTGATGTTTAGACCTAATCCGTATCAAGAAGTACACATCCAATAGACTACCTCATGGCTTCGTTTTTCGTTCCTTAAAAGATCAAACATGTAGGTACTAGACAAATGATGAAAGACCATGTGTCCAATACAATGCTACGTGAAACTATTTAAAAGATACCGAGGTTACCGCGAAGTGCTATTCAAAATTGTTTGATTTGACAGATTTCACAAATGGCGCACTTAAGTTTTTGGCGGGAAATGCCTCGTAAATAGCACCTGTCAAATCCGGAGCGCCAACCACAGACGGCCCTCAATAAAATTTAAAAATAGAACCATTGATAATGGCGCCATGATTTTGACAGATAAATTAAAACTGTTGAAGTGTGTGGCGTAGCGTCGCGTCCTTGCAAATCTTAACCAAACAAGTTGCATCATATTGTCCGTTTTTAAGTAATTTTTAGAACTGATTGATTTGTTTATTTCGCTTACTCATAGAAATTTAACAAAGATTGCTTTAACTAAACATAAAAGAAGTTTGAATACCGGCATAAAACAAAGTGCACCTTTATCTAAAATATCTTATCGAACACCTTGATATTCGGTGGAATGCTTACAATTTTATTTACGTACCCTAACCAAACGCCTACTCATCAGAGTAGTTTTAAAATAACACACAGTAAAACTAATTCGGAACTTATCAATCATTCATCATTTATCAATCTATTGGTTTAAAGAAAATAATAATATCATCATCTATCCATTTTCGATGTTAGGAAAGATATAATATTTAAGAGCTACTGTTAGCTGAAGTTAATAAAATAAGCATTTTATTTAGAACATCAAATCTTTACTACTATAATTTACAATCAACAAAATAATATTTGATTACAAGTTTATTAAACAAATTTTCTGCAAAACCTACGTAAAGTTGTTACTTCGGTCTTCATTTGGCGATGTTCGAGGTAACATCACAACAAACGTAAGTACGTATTTTCATATCACATTAACATTAACGCTATAATTCGTGTTGTAGGTAATATTAGTATTTCCATTTACAGATTACCAATAATATGCTAATCTGCAAAATTAACAATGTAACTTGTAAGTGACACTGATGTTATTAACTTTTTAAGCGAATGTTATTATTCAGTTCACATGTAGGTATAATTTTATTTTTAATTTAGTTTCTACCATTTAGATTTTTAACTTTAAGTAATAGCTACATTTATGTAGGTATCAAACAATAAGTTTTGCTGTGATCTGACAAGGTCTACAAAAGCTCTTAGCCTTTTGTTAAAATCTTTTTTACCTTGTGGAACATTGAACACAAATAAATGATTAAGAATATGTTTTTACTAAAACGGTTCTCCCCCGATTATAGTAATATTATGTGACATTATATTGTAGCCTTAGTCGCGGTCACTGCAATCATTGCCGTTAAGCTTACAAATTAACAAACTTAGCTTCACAAATATAATTAAAAAAAACTATTAAGGATAGATTTTTTTTTAAATCAGTCATGATATAAACCACGACGTACTATAAAATATCGTGATACGAATCAACAAAAAATTTTTTTATCAACAAAAATCGAAATCCGACAACTCACCTTCAAATCTCACTACAATACAGCACAATACACACACCACATCTTCACACAAAAAGTCCTTTACAAACTAAAAATCTTGGTCCTAAGTTCCGAAGTGAACAAACAGGAGCAACGCGTTCGCTCCGTGGAGGAGACCGACTCTTTTGACGAGCGCCTCGCATTTCCTGAACGTGAAAGTTTCAGAATAAGCACGCACGTATAGATTACCGAAGTTGGCTCAAAGATAAGTGAAGATCGTGAGACTGTGAGTAAACAATGCTTGTCTGTTGTTGGGCTAATATGTTTATGTGGGAAGCGTTATTGAATTATTTTATCGTAAAGTTAGGTAAGTGTTTAGTTTTATATCTTGACGACTTGATTTTTGTCATTTCCGAATTAGTGATCGTTTTAAATGCACGAAAGTCAATTAATATATTTCATGAAATTGGTTTATTTATAGAACTCGAGAGCATTTTAGCAGCTTTTATTCCGTGTTAACAGAAATGTTTCAGACGCGTCGTCATCTTTACTCTGACCTCGAGCCCTTGGTTCCGAAAGACACTACTGTCTTCAATGCACCAGATAGTTTTAATTTGACGATCATCTCGTATTACATCATTTACTATGGACTTCATAGTAAACTTGATTTATGATTCAAGAGAATTCCTACTCTTCATCTGCCTCACGTTCCAGTTCTCCACGCTATGTTGGGATTGGGTGTGAGTGTAAGCAAATGCAATCATGCAACTGAACATCAATATTTATTTTGACGTGGCTGCAAGTTCCAATCCGTCGGAGCTTGCATGTATCCCAAAGTTATTACTAAATATTCTTCCGACTACATTCAACTGCTGCCATTGGTGCCGAAGATATGCTCTACGAAGCATGGAGTGCTGTCGAATTTCACGATATGCAAAGAATACTTCATTCATCCACAAAGCAAGTACGGCCAATAGCTCAACCTCGCAGATCAATAGATCCCCTTCTCAATGATGTTCTAATACAACCTACACTAAAGAATAAACAAACTACATTCCACCTACTTAGATGTCTAAGCGTGCACTAACAAACTGCATGCTCGCGTCGACCCACCATCATCAAACGATAAATCACTACGAAATATGTGTTAAAGCATTTGTCAAATTATCATAAAACATGGCCGGCGCATTCGAGACGTTTGATCTGTCTTCATACACTTTGTTTAAACAATCAGTTATCTATTTTAAAGCGTAAGTACGGAGCTATCCGCGGCGGGCGGTAGTTAAATCAAGTTTATCGTAGTTACTGCGATATTTCACCGCCTATTAGCCACATCTCGGAGGCAGTATTGCCAGCGTAATTTTGCGTCGGTGTACTATTATTACTGAGTTTTCAGATATTGTGTTTCTATTCTACTATGAAATACAAACAGAGGACTTTATTTTATTAGAGTTCGAATATTCCTGTTTTTCTACAAATAAGTACCTAAGTACTTATATCAAAAATATCAATGTTTAAATTACCAACGGATTCGTCACTGGAATTCAGGACAAAACGTAATTAACTAAGAAGTAACCTGGTCTTCGTTTTAGTAATAGCCTGGTTAAGGACTTACCAGCTGATTGGCTTTTTCAGTGAGGTATGTCTTTGTTATCCACCCTGGAGAGAAATCGCATCTTATCTTGGTGAGCTTTAACATCATGAGATGACCCCATTTGACGTGAAAGCATTTAAACAATTGCAATACATGCATCAAGCCCCCATTTCATTCAGAGTCCCGACATACAAAAACGCTTATGATCTCACATAGTTACTGACACTCACATTTACGGGCTGATATATGACGATCTAAGTAAATCATAAATAGTCTGCATATCTGGCAACCCGACGCTTGTCTCGTGGCGCCGTCTGCGCGGGCGCCGTCCCCCGAGCGCCGGCGCCTAACGCCAAATTATGTAATAGTACGCGTAGAATTAATTCTGCTTGCGTTGGCGCCATTACAACGCCTTATCAGCATTATAATTAGCCCACGGATTCTTCACTTAAATATTTGTGTTTATTAATTTTTCTTTGGAGGATAATATTATTTTCGTGTTCTAGTACAGTCCAGATCGATATCCGTAACTTAGGATGTCAAGAGGTGCTTTAAAGTTGACTGCAGATTTGGCCCTCAGATATGATAGCCCAGGTGACATAACAGACGCCAGCACATCAAGCTACTACAATATGTCAAATTTCATTAATAGATTTACAACTTTATTTCTAAAGTATTAGGTTCATAGTTGATTGGAAAAATTTGACAGTTTCAGGTAGCTTGATGTGCTGGCGTCTGTACATACTAGTAATACAAACACAGATCATTCGGAACAAAAGCAGCACTATCAAGATTATATTCGACTTTGGCAGAATTATAGTTTACTATTTAGCAATTAAACTATACAAATATTGATATGAATAGTCGACATTCCACCAATCCAATCTCCTTGTGACAGGCCTGCAACTGTAGCAATAATTAGTTCTACTTTGCCCGCATACCCAAATCAATTTCAAAGTGCAGCATAGTACCAATAGATCCTAAAAGCTTTAATCATGAACATGGGCCTCTCAAAAGCAGCAATGGACGGCTACAAGGAAATTCCAGGACACCAACTAGGTACGTACCTCTGTAGGAATATTTGACCAAAACTTTGAGAATCGTATCAAGGATCTCACTGCAACGGGTGACGCATTCCTGCATCCGATTACCTATGCTTTTAAACATAGAAGTTTACCATTTTCATGGCCAAAATGTCACCTTTCTCTAAAAATAATATACGTACGTGGTTTGTTTAGTCAAAGGAAGTAACAACATCACCACTGACGTCATTGGGTACATCCGCACACCTGCGTACGAGTACATATCTAATGGCAATCAACACTTCGATTCCGTATCGATTGTTGGTCGAGTTGAACGTTCGCACGGTGCTTTCTCTATTTTTACCCTGACCGCAAAATATCATCTCCAACCGACTAGCGTCTCGCTGTACCGACCAAGTTTAAACCACAGGGGACCAAAGGACCAATAACATTGGTAAGACTATTTACTTTTGAGAATTTAAATCAGCATTTCAGTGCAAAAGTATCAAGGTTCTAATTATACAACTACAGTTTCTTTTTCTAAATACAGTCGCACATCTTTCGAATAATCTTCGAGTATTGAGCTAAGCTCGTGAAGAGACCTTGAAACAATTTTGATACCTAATTCTTTCATTAATGTGATCTACATACTTTCAGGAAGGTTTTACTCTAAGTCAACTGCAATTTAACAGGACCAATTTTCCCATAAGGAGCTGTAGTTAGTACTATTAAGCCTAATTATTTAAATAACTACGAGTGTATGAAATTCCAATCAAAATATCTAACACAGCCTTAAAAGCACGCTACAGTTTTACATTCTTGGAAGAAAAAACTAATGTTTACTAAGTTCGAAGCCAAATGTTTTATATATGTCATTTCGACATATTAGTTTTCCGACATCTTTTTTAAGGTGGCGCCAACGGAATTCCAAATGCTGACACGAAGTCTCTGATAACCATTTAAAGTAATATATTGCTTAAAAGCCATATAAGCCTTATTAAATTTTAAGATCGCAAGGTTGGTCCCATCGGATCGCCTAAAATACCAAAATATATTGCATTTAACCTCCGAGAGCTGTTTTTGTTAGTATGTAGGCTGTTACTCCATACAAGTAGAATACAAAATTAATCATCAACGTCTTTAATATTCGTATTTAATGTCAGCTTGTACAGATATGGCTGATTTTTTAAACTAGACACAACGTTTGGCAGATAATTTAAATGTTTCCTGTGCCGTAACCCCAATTATCTGTCCTTATTCATCACCGATTTTGTTATCATTTTGACTTGCCTCCCACTATGGAAGCAATTTTAAAGACGTATTCACGCCAGAATTCGAAGACATGTGATACTAATGACCCGCATTGGGCCAACAACGTGGTAGATCACAGCCCACCCCCTCTGGAAAAAAGAAGGCCTGTATCCCAGCAGTGGGGGCATTTTACGCTGATATACATATTCAACAGTCACGGTGTCAAGTGCTTTTTAAGGGGTTCTCCGCACACATAATCATACGTTCATGGATGTTAGCAGCCGACGCAGCTTAATTTTGCAGATGGTCCGATCGGCGCCAAAGCCATTTAGCCGCGACCCTCTCAAATTGAAATTAATTATCTGAAAAAATATTAGTCGTGTGTTAGTATTAAGGAAAAGGACCAAAAAGTACAACTCGTAAGCCGCGGTCATTACCACTGGGCTACTACTGCTGGAAGAGCTCTGCCGGCTAAAAAAATCAATCATCACTGCTGGACATAGGCCTCCCCCAAACACCTCCACTTCGACCGGTTCTGTGCTTCTCGCATCCAACGGGTTCCTGCGTATTCACAAGGTCGTCGAACCACCTTGTGGGAGGCCTTCCAACGCTACGTCTTCCGGTATGCGATCGCCACTCCAGAACCTTTCGGCCCCATCGGCCATCTGTTCTGCGAGCAATGTGCCCTGCCCACTGCCACTTAAGTTTGGCAATTCTTCGGGCTATGTCGGTTACCTTGGTTCTCCGGCGGATCTCCTCATTCCTGATTTAAAAAAATCAATCTGCCAAGCGTTTTCCCAACTCTATTGGGGTCGGCTTCGTCAGACTTTCGGGCTTCTGACGACCCGTAACGACTTCCTAAGATCTACGATTGACAGCCGGGGCCAACGGCTCAACTGTGCTTTTCAAGCCACGGAGCTGTCTTGATATGTAAAGATGGCACCC
This sequence comes from Luperina testacea, assembly GCA_927399505.1. Lineage (NCBI taxonomy): Eukaryota > Metazoa > Arthropoda > Insecta > Lepidoptera > Noctuidae > Luperina > Luperina testacea. The sequence continues at coordinate 17,020,338 of OV656764.1, forward strand.
ATCCACGGACTAACTGCAGCAAGCATAGCTTAACCCGATCGATCGACCCGTGCAGTTGTTATTACTTAGCCACTAGCCCCTCTAAAGAAATACCACCATCTACCTATTATTTCGACCAACGAGATTGCTGCTCCGATTCAAAAGGAGGTTAACACTTTGCAGCACTAAACGCCCAGACATAATAACAATAAAACTTCTAATGTGTCTCGTTCAGTGTCCTTCAATGGGTTAATTATTGCCGGGAAAACATTAACCCCATTCTTAGTTTTGCAGGTAATGATGTTACTTTCAACGGACGAAAAGACCACAACCGCAATTACCTGCCGTCGAAATGATAGATCGTAAAACATTTATTATGAGAACTAATGTTCACACAATAATTTAATAAAATATTCAACTATAAAAACCACAGTGAATGGCATTATCTTGCATAACAACGTCACTGGACCGCGTCTGTCTGAGGGAACCGTATTAAATGGTTTGTGGTATGACGCACGACCGTCAATGCGCGAGGCAATGCGAAAATTTCAGTGCCTATAAACTCCCTATAGGTACGACGCACAATCATACATACACATACAAAGTACAAACGGACATCACTCAGGCGCCCCACATAGTGCGAGTAAACACTTTAACTGATCACTATACAACGCTTGCAAAATTTTAACTGCTTAAAAAAACATATAATCTGCCTTTTCCCAACTATGTTGGGGTTGGCTTCCAGTCTAACAGGATGCAGCTGAATAACATATTTTACATGGAGTGATTGCCTAGTTGACCTCTACAACCCAGTTACTGCGTAATACGAAACCCTTTGTTAAGACTGGTTGTCACTTTGTCAGACTTCTGGGCTTCTGACTACCCGTAACGACTGTTAAAGATCCACGAATGACAGCCTGGCCGCACCTACATTCTTACTAAAAAAAATGTTGAAAAGAAACGAATTACGACAAACTAGTGGCCCGACCCTGCTTCACGTGGTTCTTACGACTTGACAAAACATCAAGATATCTTTATTATAGGTAAGTTATATATAAATCGTCTGCCCGCGGCTTCGCTCGTGAGGTATTGACATACCTCGCGGGCGAAGCCGCGGGCCCTCCGCGCGGGATTCTTAATTAAAACTTAAATCTAGTGTATTCTTGATCGAAGCCATTTACAGATTGAAATCCATTTCCATAAACGCACTACGACAGCATTTTATATTCAACTACTTCTAAATTCTACTGCAAAACGCAGGGACAATCTAATCTAATAATTCACAGACAATACATAAACATTTTACAAACGGGATGCAATTGTAAACCGCCAACAAACGTAGCATTTCCAATCTACGAGTGAATCCATTGAGACAACCCATCGGGACAGTTGGCAAGGCAAGACTATATTATGTAAACATGTACAGTTCGAGGCAAAAACATAAGTATTATTCTTATACTTAGCTAAATTCTACACAGATATTGTTCTAAAGCGTGCCTGTCGGTATCGTCAAATAATATTATGACGGCATGTCTTATACGGAGGTACATGAGAGCGTTTTTTTAACCCTGTAATGTCAAGACATCGTCGAAAATTACTAATTATCTACTACATCGATTTAATGCCTATAGATTAGACTATTTGGCCTTCTGCATAACCCCCTTACTAACAAACGTTGTATAGTCGTATGTATAGTTAAACAACGCTTTGTCTTCTTCTTTGGAAAGTCAAATTATTGACGACTGAAATAGAGATATTCATCTGATAGGAATAATACGTTTATTAGGAACATAGACATCAAAGGCATTTCCACAAATAACATTTCAACTGTCAATTGATCAAAAAGGTCCATTCCACTATATTTTTTTTTTAAGTATATTTTTCATTATTCAAAACCTAGTTGCAATCTCAAGAACGTCACAAACAAGCTTCTGCCCGCGTGGTTATCGGAAATTATCCCAAGGGCACGTGCTACCGGGACAAAAAGTAGCCTATGTCCTTCTCCAGGATGCCATCTATCTCATTGCCAAATTTTATCGAAATCCGTTCAGTGGTTTATGGATGTAGATAAATTAGAGGTATTTCTGACAGATTGAGACTGCTATTGGAATACGACAGTTCCTAAAAATACAGGAATCGCTTGCTTTGCTAAGTGTTTACATATTTTTGCCCTCGCCTGTACCTACAGATTCGGTTGTGAACATGTGTACGTCAACAATGAGCTCATCCGTCACTGTCGTCGGCCGGGCACTGTCAAAAAACTGACGCCGTAACACCCACCGGGTTGAGGATGATACTGCACCATGATACTGCAGATTCAGTAAGACAATCGTCTTAATTAATGATTGAGTCATTCGATTGTGGCCTGTGGCTACGATCTTGTTGCTATGGAGTTGTTATTTTTGATGTGGTAACTAAGCGCTTGTCCGGCGCATCCTGGACAGTCAACCGCACTCGCGACCTGCTGATTAGCTATACTTTTTACCAATGCATGAGCTTATGTTTTCATAGAGTTTGTGTTGTAGCGGTATCTACAACGCCACAAGCAAACAACGCGTCATACTGACGTCACGTAAAATCCTGCATCGCGCAAGCAGAGTTTACCGCGCAACTAGCATAGATACAACGGCCCGACATGAATCATCGGGCAGTTGCCCGCCAGACACAACACCCGTCTGGTCGGAGGATCCTCCCTTTTCTATAGAGTATGAGTGAACTTTACACCCTGTTCCTCATACCTCTATAGTGTAATCGCGTACTGGAAAGTTCAGCGTGGGTAGGCTCCTTATGCTAAAGCACCCTAAATCCGTCACACACTTTCAATCACAATCTGAATCATTTTGAAGGATATTGCTAATCCATTGCTTCACATGTTCCAAAAAATTTTCTGCTCAACAAGGTAAATAACGCAATGAATGTTGTTGAACTGTCAAAATGAAAGGCGTTGCTACTGTTAGTGTGTTACGCAATTACCCCTCAAGAACGATGAATTAGTGAAGGTCGCGGGAATCCGCTAGACACGAGAACCACAGGGCAGGTCAACTTGTCCTGTGATTCTCGTTTCTAGCGGATTACACGGTCAGAATAGGCCTTCCCCAAGCATCGCCATATCAATATGGCGATACTTGGTCTGAGACTTATGTCCAGCAGTGGACGTATTTCAACTGAATGAGGACGATGATGATATATTTTGAGGCGACATAAAAGAAACTTTAACTCTACGGTTGGAAATAAGAAAAAAACACATTAGTATCCTCAATAATTCGAAGTCTCCATTTGAAAACGGAATTATTATCTAGATAACCCAATTCGAGTACTTATCTAACAAGAATCTAACATATGCAAAGTTTGGCACGATTTTCAAGTTAACTCGCTAGAAAACAGACACGAAATACGAAAACGAAAATGTTTGCCAACGTGTCGTGTTCCTCGAATATTTTCTATTACAAGCTAAATTTATTCCAGTGTCGTTTGGCAAAACGTGTCTCGGAAACTCAGGCTTTTATATCCAGATTCTTGGATACGTAAGACTGGAAATGTTAGATCTTATGCACACACATACACAGCTATAGTCTGTTTCAAAAGTATGTAATAGAAATGTAAATAAATGGATCAGAGCGGCACTTCTCGAATTTTAAGAACGTTCACAGTCTGAACTCAGTCTCAATCTGTCAAAAATACGATTTTCTCTACATTTTTGCAAGTTTTTGACATTGATTGTCGCTTTCAATAACCGCAATTGGCCTTCTGGTCTGTCTCAATCTGTCAAAAATGCCCTTAAAATCGTACATTTTTGACAAGTTTTGTCAAGACGACGACGACGACGTTTGATTGTCGCTGAGATGAGATTGCGATTAAATTTTGTAAGTTTTTAATTACTCGAATTGGTGTTCAGAAAACGTATCTGTGGTTGCCAATGTCTAGTGCCAGTTAAGTACCTACTGTGCTTTGATTTGATTATTGCAATAGGCACTTAAAGCCAAAATTCTAATTTAAAATCACCTTAATAGATGTTTTCCAATTGACAATCGAGGTTAATATTATTAACCCCAATTTTCGTCGATAATTTTTCAATTACAATTTAATAATGTTAGTCAAACAATTATATTGTTTGGAAAAAGAATCTTTAGCGAACCAACGCATGGTAATGGTTGGTTCGCTAAAGATTAATGGTAATGGTTGGTTCGCTAAAGATTAATGGTGTTATGGTGGTTTACTGTGTAGTAAACCACCATAACACCAAGTGACACCAAGGGTGAGTGTGGCAAATGTGTACATTTGCCACACTCACCCTTGGTGTCACACTGCATGACTAATTTGTCACTGGTTCGAGCATAGATATAGTTTTTTTACATTTCTATGGGTTCGAGTGACGCTACTCACCAAGCGTAGTAACAAACGATGTTCCTAGCTTATAGTTACTTTAACTATGGCGCCGATTCTGTTGTTCACAAACTAAACTAAATTTAAGTGCATCTTTTTCCTTCTATTTCATTATGAAAAGGACAGAAGATAAATATTAGTTTAGTCCTGTCAAATTAAGAACTAAACAACTTTAGACGTGATTAAAAAAATAGCTATTAAAAATGGTCAACTTACGTCAGGCGCTGACTAATTTGACAGGAATAAACTAATATTTATCTTCTGTCCTTTTCTTAATGAAATAGAAAGAAAAAGATGCACTGAATTTAAATTTAGTTTAGTTTGTGAACAAGGGGATCGGGGCCTATGTCTTTGCAATTTATGGTCTTTATGTCTTAGTTTTTACTGTTCTCACTGCTGTTCGGGTTGGTACATGTCACAGTCTTCGAGTTTTTGGTTCTAGGACTCACCGGTTTCTTCATGATGGTTTTCCTTCACAGTTTTGAGAGCAGTGTAGATGATTTTTTTTGACACAAAGTAAAACGCCTGCCTCGGTTCGAACCAACAACCTACAATACGTCACCACAGTTCTCTAAATTTTTAGTCAATCATCAATATAAATGAAGACAAGTCGAACCTAACCTACTGCGCTCACGTTACACTACAACAGTGCTGTTTTGCTAATTTTTTTAAGACAAAAACCTTTTCGCCACTTCCTCATACATATTCAGTGCAATGTCACATTATGATGTTGCGATCCCGTCTGATGTATATCATAGTGACGTCATTATTACGTGGGTGAGACAACCAAGGGGCTTGCAATATTGATAATATAAATACTTGGATAATAAACTGTATCCTAATTGCGCAACGCACTATCAATCTCAATAATAATAATAATAATAATCGTGCGACAAGGATGGTTTCATCAAGGTGGAGAAGAAGAAGAAGAAGCCTCCTTGTCGGAACCAGTGCGGCACCGCGCTGGCAGGACCCAACATGCTGCTGCGTCCAGCAATCCCGACGACGCAGCTGTACGTGTCCAGACTGCACCACTCCACGAAGGTTGAGGAGATCGTGGAGTACATGCGTGTGAAGACCAACTGGACTTTGAGGGTCGAGAAGTTGGAGTCGCGTCACAACACGAACTTCAAGTCGTTCGTGGTTCGTGTTCCGACACATCATCTCGAAAAGTTCCTCAAGGAAGAATTCTGGCCGAAAGGTGTTGTGTACCGCCGGTTTCGTGGCCTGCTACATGACACCAGTCAGCGAAACACGATGCCGACACTTCGTGTGCGTTAGTTTTTAGTTAATATAATTTTAATGTTTTATGTATTTATAGTATTTTTAAGTTATATTGATATTGTATTGTATGTGTTTTATATGGGCCTTGACGCCTGAAATAAATGGATAAATAAATAAATAAAAAAATAAGGGTTTTCGTGAAAATTTACGACACCAGTTGGCACCACTGTGACAAGAGGTCTTCCAATATAAAATATATGATGACGTTCATCATTCGATTCATTCATTCGTTCATCATTCAGTCATGACTAAAGAAAATATAGGCTCTTTGACAGATGCCTGGACCTGACGTACCAGTGCTGCCACCTAGCGAACGTCATTTCAGAAAACCCTCATTGAGGGTTTTCGTGAAAATTTACGACACCAGTTGGCACCACTGTGACAAGAGGTCTTCCAATATAAAATATATGATGACGTTCATCGTTCGATTCATTCATTCGTTCATCATTCAGTCATGACTAAAGAAAATATAGGCTCTTTGACAGATGCCTGGACCTGACGTGGCAGTGCTGCCACCTAGCGAACGTCATTTCAGAAAACCCTCATTATGAACATGGTTAGTTTATAATCTATATCGGGAGATTTTATACTATAGAAAAATTTGTGAACTGCAACGAATCATATTTTTCGATAGTTTATAATCTGTCCATAGCTAACCGACAAATTGTTTACATTGAACAATTGGCACACATACCTAAGTCGAAGACCAGCCAGCAGCGTTCATAATTTGTTCACATCATTATCTTGTTCCAAACTTAAATCACTAATCAGAAGCACTAATTTTAACTCGATCCAGAGGATTGCTATCTAACAAAAAGCATGATTGACATAAATAATTACTTTCCTATGATCAAAGCGTTTAACAAATGCTTGATGAGATCAGTCGGCCACAAAGGCCAAATCAGCTCAATTGATTTATTTTTGTTAAATTAAACAGGTTTTTTGTATTACCTACACATCAACCATATAGCACGACCACAAATCGAACGTCTGTCTGAATGAGCCCTAACTAAAGCAAAAAATAAATTTAAAAAGCGGCCAAGTGCGAGTCAGATTCGCACGCGATGGGCTCCGTATTAAGATCAATCAAAAAACACAAAAACACATTTCTTATATGGCGACCTCTTTAAGTTATTTCTATATTATTTTTTTTGTGGTTTTTACACACTGATAATTTCAAGTGTCAGCCTATTCGGTTCAAAAGAAATATTCCCGCGACACACCGACAGACGGTCGGACAGACGGACCGACAGCGAAGCCTTAGAAGTAGTGTCCCATTGGAACCCTATAGGTAGATACGGAACCCTAAAACACAAACAATGAGAGCAACTTTGCGACCTGGAACTGCCTGAAAGAGACCTGTCTACATTTCACTCACAAGCAAACAACGCAAGCTTGATTTATTTATACGTTTATGATTGCACTTCAGAAATAAAGTCGAATCCTCTTCGATACTTTCGGATAACGAACACTTACTTCTTAATGGTTTTTAAAATATATTTATGGTCCTTGGACTAAATGGGCAATTGAAAGTAGGTACTCTTCGTCTTACATCAAGCAAACGCAGGCAATGTTCCAAAAATTTTATAGACACCAAAGTTGGTAAGTACCGACATAATAACAAAAGTATCGGCTGCTGTTAACACCGTGCCCTATAATAATATTGCCGGAACGGGTCTAAGGTGAGGAGCCAGACCAAGAGAGATACAGAAACCCGCAGGGCAGCATGTGGCGAGCTGTTGGGGAGTAGCGACCCCACGGACCATATCTCCTGGGAGAAGTGTTGTTCTTCACCTCGGCTTGCCTTTATTTTTTTTTTATAAATTACAAGTTTCTTATACTTAAACAAAGCACACAATTAGACCTCTGGGGTCTGTCCTAGCATGCCATGGTCTGAGGTTTGACCAACGCGCTATTAACAGTTAAGTTAAAATCGAGTTGATGTAATTTTCTTTCAGCTTACGCTTCATGTTTTTACTATTCATTGAGTCTCTAACGTCTACAGGTATTTGGTTTAGTAAATTGGGTATTGTAAAGGAAGCGGTACGCCTACCACAAAAGTTATTTTTGCGTGCCACTTGAAATGATTTTGATTTGGCTTGTCGTGTATTCACGTCATATTTAACTGGAATTTGAATATCACTGTTATCAAAATGTTCTATGAGGACCGTATACTCAGCGCGCGCTAGAACAGGCAATACTTTGCAGTGTTTAAATAACCCTGTGTAATTGTCTTGGTATTCATTTTTTACATAGTTTGGTACTACAAGTTTCAACAAACGTGTTTGCAAATTATGTATTTTGTCTGGGTAAGTTTTAAATGTGCGTCCATATCTGGTGAGTCCATAGGATATTACCGATTTAGCAAGAGCTGTGTAAATTTGAAGGAGGGTTCTGTACGGTACATTGCGCTTTATAATGGAAAATTTGATGAGTATCCCACGCAACCTGCCGCAAACCGATTCCACCTGGTAACTCCAGTTGAATCGGTTATCAATTGCCAATCCCAAATAGGTATGATATGGGACTTATTCTATAGGCGAGCAGTGGCAGTCTGGCATGTTTTTATGCAGACAATCATAACTATGAGCTATGATTTGAAAGGGATGGGAGGTACTTACCTATGTGACTTGAGTGTACGTGTAAGAACAAGACCCATATATCATGGGCCCACTTAGACATAGAAGTAAAATCTTTTTGCAAACAATCTGCGGCTAAGTTAAAGTTTGAGTTAGCAGATAATATACAGGTGTCATCAGCGTATTGATAAAGGGAAACAGTGTGTTATAATATTTTCTTGGTCATTATAGTGGAGTGGACCAGACACTGAGCCTTGGGCTGTGCCTTTCGTCTTGTTTACAGATCTGCTAAGGCTAGGACCAACTTTGATACGATAACTTCGGCTATGAAGGTTTTCTTTGCACCAGTCGAATAATTTCCCTCTTATACCCGAGTTTTCGAGTGCTTTTAATAGTGTATTGTGCCCGAGTGTGTCAAAGGCTTTGCTGAAATCAATGAATATGAGTAGGTATCACATGCTGCTTGTCATCTAGGTACGAGTAGCTGTTAACTTCATCAGTAAAATTGGAAAGTAGCCGAGCTGTAGATTTCTTACTTTAGAAGCCATACTGTGATTTGGAAATTATGTCATTGTCCCGATAAAGTGTGTATTTGGTCGCTTATAAATTTTTCAATTATTTTATTTATTGACCGGCTGGAGTGAAGAATGACGAGTGGCAGAGCTCCCATCACCTCATTCTTGCCTTTATAGTTTATTGGACGGCTTGAGTGGAGATTCGTAAGTGCAAACGTGCACGCAGACTATTTTTTATATGTTTAAATGGTTTTATATTCTAATATTTAAAAATATAATTTACATGTATTTACTAAAATAAAGGAAATGAATAATAATAAAATTTATTCAAAAATATAAGGACTAACGTTATGGAACAACGTTACCAGTAAATTACTATTAGGTACGTAGTTAAAATCAAGCTCTTATTTATTGCAGAGAATGAGCAAGCTGAAGTGGCAATCCGCCGGCCATATTAGCCGTAGAACCGATGACCGTTAGTGTAGACGTGTTCTTGAGTGGAGAAAATACGATTCGGCAAACGTAAGGTGGGACGCCTTCAAGCTAGGTGGAGCGACGATCTTCGTAGGATGGCTGGTAGCAGCTGGATGAGAGTTGCCGAACATCGAGTTGAATGGCGTGCAATAGGAGAGGCCTATGTCCAGCAGTGGACTGCTGTAGGCTTATGATGATGATGGTTGAAGTGAACGAAACTTAACCGCCACACTCGGGTCGGTAACGCTGAATTGAGTATACTTGGTGCCAGACCGTCGGCGTCGGTGACGATGCATCGCGTGTCTCGGCCTCAGTCGTAAGTTTCTATTGTGTGGTTATAAGCACACACCCTCTTTTTATGCAGGATAAATACGTGGTTTACTACAAGCTTTGCTAAGAACACTAATCTCCAAGTTCATGATGAAAAACAAATAATATCTTTTGCTCAGAAAATGACTGTTAAAATGCGACACGCAAAAGGTGACATACAGCATAACAACGTAATCAGCTTATAATGATCCCACTGCTGGGACACAGGCCCCCCTCTCTTCGTGAGGGGCCATAATATACGCGGACTCACTGCGGGTAGTCACATATAACACGTCTTCGATTTTTTGGTTCTAGGACATGCCGGTTTCCTCACGATGTTTTCCTTCACCGTTTTGAGAGCAGTGGTGACTAAATTATTTACACAAAGTAAAGCACCTGGCTGGGTTCAAACCCACGACTTACACAACTCACACGCACAGGCAGGCTTCAATGATAGTAGAAGCCCGATGTTATTTTTATATTCAAAGTATGGAAATAAGCGTTATATAGTTCCTAATCCAATCGTTTATAACAGTCGTGCGCCACTGCCTCCAAAATAGCGTAAGTGGTAGTGACAAATAAATTAGACAAGTGACACGGTACGCGCCACCGTGTTATCCATTGAACCCAAGCAACTTGCCTACTGCCATTTTATAAAAAAAAATACACATGAACAACGTATCTATCCCCATAATCACGGTTATTAAAATATTATTGACGTGTTTGTATAAACCTACTTATAGAAATAAAATTATTTCCAGTTCTATCTACCAATCAGTAAAATAACTAAACTTGCCATTTTCGACTCTCTCGATTTTAAGTAAGTTACCTACGCCAATTTTTTGACCCCGAGCCGAGCTAAAGAAAATCCTGTTCCATTATCCACCAAGACAATAGACAAGATTTCTGGTATTTCAAATGCATATTAATTGATAAGGCATTGTGACTGCAAGCACTTACGTTACTAATCTATGATTCCGATATCTAAATGGGATATTCTTAATGTGTACCGAAGGTATTATTACCAATAGGTTGCCCCCCGACAACAAAAAAAAAAAGGTATGTCATTATGCCAATGACATTAATTTATAGTTAATGTACCTACTAGTATCATGTCTCATGTTTAATGTATGGGTAAATTATTTCCACAATTTTACGCGTACACCGTTAGAAATAAGGCGCGGGCGCCAGCTATAAATAATTGTGTAAGTAGGTGCGAATAAAAAGTTTCCGCGGATATATTTACAACTTGGCCAAATAAGACACCAAAATACGTCTTCAGAATACCAAACATTTGTAAAATGAATCCCGTTCGTCAACACGTCATCTTATATTTCACAAACAAGTAGGTACCTACCTACTTAATTTCCATTCCTTACACGTTGGTGTACAAACAAGTCAATGCCCAATATTCGTTGTCGTTGACTTAAACATGCGCTCTCAAAAAACTAATCTTTTTGAAAACTATAAACGATTGCTAATAAAGAATTCCATACGCATTAGTCTTACTAAAAACATGCAACTTCGTTGACAGAGGTCGCGCACACATCTCTCAAATAAGTCAACGAACGTTACGAATAATTGAATAACTTACCAAAAAAAAACTTCGTTATATTATTGAAGCAATACGCGTCGGTGTGACATGGTGCCAGTCGCGTCCCGCCGTCGCCTCGCAGGTGAAATACGACGGGCGCCGACAGCGACGCGCGACGCCAGCCTCCTCTTGTAAACATCCGTACTCGACTCGTGTAGACGCACACTATCTAAATTGGAAGACAACTGTGAACTGATACCTATTGTTTTCTATGTTGCTAAGACTCTGGTGCAATTTTTTCTGGAATTTCTTGACGGTGATATATTGAAAAGTATAGAAAACTTTGGAGTTGTGATCGATGTTTCTGGCAAATAGTTTCTGAAGCTGAAAAACAGACACTACAGCTGAAAAAGTTTAGAAAAAAATTAGACTTGGAGATAAAACTTCCGAGGGTTCACGCATGACAATGCAAATAAAAGTACTTAAATCATAAAATTTTCCATTTTTCGTAGGCACTAGGTATCTAGATAATGCCTAGCAAAAATGGAAAATTTAATGTTAAACATTATAGCGCGTTCCAGCTGCGTTTAGAAATAAGAATCTCGTAAAAATTATTTTAAAATTTCGGGGCAAGGATAGCTATAAAGGATTTTATTAAGAATAATGATTGATATTAAGAATAAGAATAATTGATTAGACCAATCAATTGTTCTTATATATTGTTACGAATAAATTTTAAAATAATTATAATGTATGCTTACCCACTGTAACTAGAATATTTAACATAGTTATTTGAACAGTGGCCATATTATAATAGGTAGGTAGTGAGTAGGGTTGCCAACCGTACTCTAAAATAGAGTATTGTCCTCTATATCATGTAGGCGTACTCTATAATCTATAACACTAATAGAGTACGCTAAAATACTCTTTTTTACACAATGTTTACTTAACTAGTGCCAGTCTGTAATAATATGCAAGAACCAGATTCACTGTAAAGACAGAAAGACAACTATTTTGTCTATACAACAAAACATAAATTAAAACCTCTTGAACAATCATCACCTGACTTGTTTTATCAAATTAACACTAATTTTACATTGTGTATAGACAAATGTTTAACTTATTTACAAAAATGGTTTGATTTTACAATATCTTTAAAAACGAATGTTGAATTTAATCATTTAGAACAATTATAGAAGGAAAACTTAATTTACAAAGACTAAACATACACATGGACAGTTTATATTCAGAAGTAATAATTTTAAAAGAACTCCAAGCCGAATTGTTTAATAACACAGATTTTATGCAAAAGTCCACTGCAGAAAAATGGCAATTTATTTAAAAAAAATGTCCTGAAGAATTTGATTGTTTAAAAAAAATATTAGCTATATACTCTGTTCGCGCCACTTCAGCATTTACTGAAAGAATCTTTTCGGTCATGAATGTGAAGTGGCGAGAAGAGGGAAACAGAGCTTCATTGAAATTGATAAAAAATGAGCTCTTTATATATATAAATTTAGAGTTGGAATGTTTGGACTCATACAATTCCTTTAAGAACAATGAAAAATCGTTATGTGCTGCAAAAAGTACAAAAAATACCTTTTTTAAAGTACAAAATAAATGATATTCTTTTTTGTAACTCCGTACTCTTTATTTACCTCATTTAAAATCAGATATACTCTATTTCTTCTAAAAAAAGTTGGCAACCCTAGTAGTGAGGTACAGACGCCAGCACATCAAGCTTCCCGAAACTGTCAAATTTTCCCAATCAACTTTGAACCTAATGCGTTAGCGATAAAGTTGAAAATGTATTAATGAAATTTGACAGATTGTAGTAGCTTGATGTGCTGGCGTCTGTACATACAGAAAATAAAATGTGAGACAGCCAAAGTTTGTCCCCACACAATAAAATGCTATCAATTGTAAACCCTTGGCGGGTAACAAATTGATAGGATCGCATTGTGTCTTCTGCCAAACGTGGCTTCAACTTTCAAGCGGTTTTGGCACCATTTTGTAGCTTTAATTACCGCATCAAAGGTCACCGCTGAATAATTTAGAAGCGAGTACCTAATTTACATTTGTATGGAAACTCGAATTCTTAGACAAAACTAAAAATTCATTAACTACTTTGTTGCGACAAAAAAACTATAATAGGTACTGATATTCAGCTTAGACTGGAAGCCAACCCCAACAAAGTTGGCAAATGGCTAGGTAGATTGATTTGGAGCCTGCAGAGCACTTCCAACCAGCTATTTTGTAACTGAAATAAGTTCCAACAGTCTTATGCTCTATTTAAATTTTCAATTAGCATACCTGCAGTTACTTTGTGTGCTTCACTTTTCTCAGAACAAAGTCGTCGTAATAAAAGCGTAGGTAATAGTTGCTTCGGATATGAAATGTGAAAGACGTAAAAGAGATATGACGAGAATGCTTTCAGGGCATCGAGGACGAGTTTTATGCGATATTATTGTATTCTGAGTGGGATTGTAGAAATTCCTACTTATCTACCTAGCCTTTTCCCAACTATGTTGGGGTCGGCTTCCAGTCTAACCGAATGCAGCTGAATACCAGTGGAGCGACTACCTATCTGACCTCCACAACCCAGTTACTGGGTAATACGATACCTACCCCTCGGTAAGACTGGTTGTCAGACTTTCGGGCTTCTGACTACCCGTAACGACTGTCAAAGATCCACGAATGACAGCCGGGACCAACGGCTTAACGTGCTTTCGTATGTAAAGATGGTCATCCATCCACATACCAACCGCGGCAAGCGTAGCTTAACCTAATCGATCGACCTATGCGGCTGTTATTATTTAGCCATGACAGTACATAATGACGTATGTGATGTATGCGTAGGTATATTAGGTATATCTTCATACAAGAAATCTCTTAAGGGGTCATTTTATTCATCATTACGAACAACTTTTACTATGGGACCAAACCTGAAATCGCAAAAAAAATCAGCTGTTCCCTACATTTATGTTCGCATAACTCGTCAAAATTTATGGAACAACAGTATTAAGACAGTTTAAAAACATTTCAATTTTGTTGGTGTTGGTGTGTACCTACTTTTAGATGACGTCTCTGATTGTGGAAATGTTACTACATTGTTGTAGGTATTGAGTCCTCTAAAAACTTTAATTGGTAATAGTGAATAATTTATGTAAATGTATTCTCTAACTGTCAGAAATCGCAAATACCTAAGTAGTTGCACTACGCCATCTCCTATCAGGTAGGTACTGCCCAACTTCCTGACGTCATTCTATGTTGGTAGATCTCCTGAACCTGGTCACCTGGATATTTATGGAAAATACAGAGATAGGACGTCCTATCTATAGCCCAGTGAGCGGCACAGGACTAGATTTGATTCCAATAATAACTAGTTATTGCAAAACGTCGAAACGCACTGTAATTAACCGACTGCACGCCGGCAAAATGAGGGTAATGTTTTTTACGCGTAGGTGTTTACTACGAGTGGTAATCGGATTATTTGAGTGCAAGACAGGTTTGAATTGAATTAAGATAAGAATATTAACTCGTTAAACTTAGGAACCCATTACCGTAACCATGCCAATTAATTACTAAAACATGAGAAAAAGTCACCAAAAAGAAAGATACCTAATTCATTTTCTCATAAGTAAATTTTGTATGGAATTTTTGATGATATCTCGAGAACAGATTGACTGATTTCGATGGAGGTACGAAGTTCGTCGGGTTAATAAATAATCCAGACAAGTAATTTGCATCCATTCTGCTAAATTTAGACTTACATAGGTAGGACCTACTTCACTACTTGCCATATAATGCTGTCGGTTGGACCGACGTGTAGCGTTCCTTTTTGTTGTTTCGTAGGTGTGCCAGATGTAAATTACACAGTCAGTTAAAATTGATACATCTAGTATTGAGCTGGTTTGGGTAATTTCCGTAATTTAGACTTTTTTTATTTAACCTTCTCACCGCCAACGTACACAGAACGCAATGCCTCGCTAGGCGCCAAGCTATAAATGTATAACGAAATATACAATAAACAGTAGTGATGAGTGTATCGTCATATCGATGAATGAAATTTATACGCGTTAAGTTTTATTTATAATTTTACGAATGTAGGTACCTAATTAAAAAGTGATTAAATATTTCTATATTTGTTTTATGTCACAGTAGGTATCCCTAGTAAGAAAAATCAATATAAATTATAAGTATCAAAGAAACAAACAGGTACCTATGTGTTTGTTTTTCAAGTTTTTCAAGTTCAATTCGAACTATAAGAAATGAGGTACATCTCATTTCTTTCATGACGTCATTCTTTGACTTCATTTCAAGTCCTCGGCGCTCAGAGCACGTTAAATTCAACTTGGATTAGGGATGTGGTCTATGGTCTTTCTTACATAAACAATTCTTTTTATTATGCATTCAGAATTGAATCTATTAAGGCCTGTATTAATGCCGATAACCTTGAGCATTTGGGCGGAGCTAACGACCCCTTCTCCGCGCCACTCCGCTACCCGCATGTAACAGAAAATGTGCGGTTGTGTGCGCCGCCACCACGGTTTGCCTCGCCTAGTCTCGTCACAGAGTATCGAAATCACAGAAGGTCAAGTCATCGTGAAAGTTAAATAATTATGTGTACCACATATACAGGGTGTCCCAGAACTCAACGTCAAGCCGAAACGGGGTGACAGGATTGATCATAACCATCACGAGAAAAATATAAAAAAAATCTATCCCATGCAGTTTGAAAATTATGGGCATTTTAAGAAAAACCTAGAAATTTGATCAAACTGTACCATTTTTCGGTTATTGTGGTTATTCTTTTTTATTTTTGTTCAATTAAACTTTGGAAACGTAATCCTAAATAACATTTCTAGAATCCCAATAAAAAATAATGACACGATTGCCTCAAGTTTCCGAGAATTGAGACTATTCGTTAAACTACGAATTTAAAATTTTCAAGATTCGTCGACTTTGATTGGCCCTCCTTTAAAAAAAAATGTACTAGAGTGCCTTGGCAAGTGGTATTAAAAGTTGGCGCGTTTAATCAGAATTCTAAAATGGTACAATACTTGTTAGTTCCATACAATAAAAAAGAGTAAAAAAATTAAAACCTCAAGTAACCCGATTTTTGCTATCTCAGTTAAAATGTTTTTGATTCGCACAAGCTCTAGGTAGGTTCTTAATTTTAAGGCAAAATGATGAGAGAGATGGATAGTGGGTATGTTTGCCATGAGTGAGCGAGACAGATAGTGACGCCACTTTTATTAAAGTGAAAAAAGTGAAAAAAAGTTAGTAAAATAATGAAAAATCTTGATCTAGTTTAATTTAGGTTTGTTGGAATAAAAGTCAGATAGAGAAATAACATTTTTATTACAATAAATGTTCAAATTGTTTACCATCAGCCTCAATACAAGCCCTACATCTTCTTAAAAAAGATCTACTTATTAGTCGGGCATATCTTCAAGAGTTGATCTCCTCAGCTGCTTGAGAAATGCGTTCACGCAGGTCGGCTACGTTCTCAATGGGCTTATTTATTGTAATAAAAAACGTTATTTCTCTATCTGACTTTTATTCCAACAAACCTAAATTAAACTAGATCAAGATTTTTCATTATTTTACTAACTTTTTTCACTTTAATAAAAGTGGCGTCACTATCTGTCTCGCTCACTCATGGCAAACATACCCAGTATCCATCTCTCTCATCATTTTGCCTTAAAATTAAGAACCTACCTAGAGCTTGTGCGAATCAAAAACATTTTAACTGAGATAGCAAAAATCGGGTTACTTGAGGTTTTAATTTTTTTACTCTTTTTTATTGTATAGAACTAACAAGTATTGTACCATTTTAGAATTCTGATTAAATGCATCAACTTTTAATGCCACTTGCCAAGGCACTCTAGTACATTTTTTTTAAAGGAGGGCCTATCAAAGTCGACGAATCTTGAAAATTTTAAATTCGTAGTTTAACAAATAGTCTCAATTCTCGGAAACTTGAGGCAATGGGGATTGTCCAAAATTTCTAACCATTAGATTTTATTTTATTTTTTGAAAATTTAGAGTATTTTGAGAAACTAATTTGAATATTTTGATGATTGGCTCAATAGTTATTTAAAAAAAAAATATTTAATTATTTTAAGTTTTTAAGGTAGGTGACGTCATCAGTGGCATAAAGATTAAGTGCCGTTGCCTGACTAGTACATAATTAAAAATTTTAATCTGTCAACACAACGTCAACAATCCAAAGAGTACTGTCACATCTGTCAGTGTCCGTATAGGCCGAATAGACGTCTTAAATAATCGAATCCTATCTTAGCGTATTTATTTACAAATGGTGTTTTTTATGTGCAAGTGTCCTCCAAAGAATATACTACTCTCTATCGTTACTAGAACAATCGACAAGGCGACTTAGAAATAGAATAATAACGCACGCGGCGACATTATTACTATTATTGCTGCAAGTTGGAACAAAGCACTTACTGTATTCTATAACTCTTTCAGTATATTAAATATTGTCGAGTGTTGAAATAATGTACCTATGTAATGTAATGAGATATAAACAAGAATGTTTTTATATTTTTGACATATTTATAATAATTTGACATTTGACAGATTGTAGACAATCTTACTTTTTTTTTCTGAGGTAACGATACAAAACTACGGCCAAAGCCGACGTAATTTGAAGGGCAAAGAAGGTCAATCGTATTTTATCAAAAATATCAATAAAATATGACTATTTTTCATAATTAATTAGTCCGTAATGATCAGTAACGCTATTCCTCGAAATGGTTTTTCAATTGCAACATTTAAAAAAATATGAACAATGCCCATTGTGTCATTATTTTTTATTGGGATTCTAGAAATGTTATTTAGGATTACGTTTCCAAAGTTCAAATGAACAAAAATAAAAAAGAATAACCACAATAACCGAAAAATGTTACAGTTTGATCAAAATTCTAGGTTTTTCTTAAAATGCCCATAATTTTCAAACTGCATGGGATAGATTTTTTTTCAGATTTTTCTCGTGATGGTTATGATCAATCCTGTCACCCCGTTTCGGCTTGACGTTGAGTTCTGGGACACCCTGTATTTACAATGGTCCAGTTTTGGTTTTATTTAGGTATTATCTATTGATATGGATGTACTTTTCGGGCTATGGTTACGAATAAAATTGTTAAAAGCTTTCGAGGCCGTGAGTAGAAGCTATACCCTTAATATAAATCAGCCCGGCTTGCCATGTGGTAAACAACTTAATGTATCTTTTTAACTAAAATTAATGGCTAAATGTGCTGCTAAGCGCAAAACTCAAGAATGGCTGGACCAATTCGGTTTTTTTTTTAATATTCGTTGAAGTCTTAGGAAGGTTTCTATGAAGAGAAGAAGGGTAGGTAGGCATGTACGTAGATAGGTAGGTAGGTATGTAGGGTAGGTAGGTAGGTAGGGTAGGTAGGTAGTTAGGGTAAGGCAGATAGGAAGGTAGGGTAGATAGGTAGGCAGGTAAAGTAGGTAGGTAGGTAGGTATAGGTAGTATAATTATCACTAGTGTATGTCATATTATTTGTTATATTTTTTATAAACAAATATATTATAACTAAAATTCAGCTGAATAATCTTCAAGTTCTTCGACAGACCTTACAAGATGCTTGTGAGTCACCATGTCATCCAATAGAGACCGTAGTTTTTGAATGCCCAAATCATCTTGTTCCTAAAATGAATGCAGTTATACATATATTTACAAGTAAAACAAAAATATAGGTTCATAATTTGTAAAAAAAAATACATTCACATCCAAATCAACAGAATTACCTTCAACTTCTCTGGTAGAACTAATTGATTCACTACGTATAGGTAATGATTTTTTTATTTGATTTAATTAGTTGAATAATATTATTGACCCACTTTAGCCCACATGGATAGTAATGATAAGTGATAATTATAATAAAAAACATGACTACCAATTTGTTTTTCTAATTTTATGTAGTCTGTGCCACCCGCGGTCTGCGATAGGCTGATTTAATTGATTGATTGATGTCACCCGCGACGATAGAAGTCGAGTAAAAAGTATTCGACTTTCGATCTGCCATAGAGAGATTTGATCCTTATGATTGACCCTATCGATTGATGCCATAAAAGTACAGGGTATTATTTTTTCGGATTTTAGGCGGTTCGATTCCCGAGAACGGCAAGCGAATTTTCGAACATCTTTGATTGCAGATTTGTTTTTTTTTTAATGAAGGGATTTTCCTTTGAGTAAAATTTGCTATCTCCAGTGTTTAGAGTACTTGCCCTCTAGGTGAGGTTAAAAAAATCCAGCCTGTATATACATATATATTATTGAACTACTACTTTTTACTATTGTATGACATTATTATTTTTAATTCCTTATTTTGTTGACTGATCTGTATTTACGATAATTTTATTTTCAATGACATTGTACAGACGCCAGCACATCAAGTTACTACAATCTGTCAGATTTCTTTAATAGATTTTCAACTTTATCACTAAAGCATAAGGTTCAAAGTTGATTGCGAAAATTTGACAGTTTCGGGTAGGTTGATGTGCTTGGCGTCCGTACTTTATTGAATAGTGAAATTAACAGTTAACATTCTTGTTTTATATTTGCACACCTTATATGGTTATTAACAGTGTACCATTTGACCTTTTTTAACATCCACTGAACCTGTTTTATGCAAATAAATGATTTGATTTGATTTTTTTATTTGAAAATAATTACGCCGGTAATCAATAAATTGACAAATTATTAGCAAGTACGTAACCTATAATCATAATTAATACCTACTTTAGGAGCATTTTCAGTTTTGTGTCACAATATGTCACAAATAATCGCAACGCATCAGAATAATAGACTTTACTTAGGCACCGAAAAGTAAAATTTATAATATTGGCTGAATCATTTCGTGGACGTGGACCTTCTGTGATCATTCACTACTAGTACTTACGACTTTCGTTTGAATGAGGTAGGTATTTTATAAACAGTACCTATGTACACAGAGTAATGGACAGCGCATAAGTTTCATAAAACCCCGCTTGGGTAGGTACACTTTTTGTTTTTGCAGTAATATTTTACGATTTTATTTCGTAGTGCGGAGTTCTCGCAACGCGACATACGTCCACCTAGCAACACGATGCGCCCCGCACTAAATTTATGGACGAGTGCGGGGGTGATGTAGACGCAGTCCTTTATCAGAGGCCTTTTTAATTTATTATCATAAAAATAATACATATTTTAAAAAAGTAACAAAACCAAATTATTCTCCTTTGTATTGCGAAGATGTAGATATATTTTTGTACACTCTTTTGATAAAAAATGAAGGAGTAAAACGGTTTCATCTCAATGATTTGGAGGTGATTTGGTGATTTTTTTTTAAATTAAGTGATACCGGTAGAAAAATTATGGCTAAACCAAATTACGTATTATATCATGAAGATTACTAAGGATTTTTTTCAGATGTAATTTCTCTGTAAATGCCGACAAAAAATGGCTTCATCTGCATGCTTTTTTCAAGCTTTTTTCGAGAGAGCGGCCTTAACTCCTGTATGATAATGTCCTCAAACTGTAAGGTAACCATTATAACTTCAAACTGTAAGGTAACCATTACAACAAAGCAAGCGACACTTAGTTTGTGGCTCACCGAACATTTAATACAACCGAATTGAGAACCTTCTCCTTTTTTTTGAAGTCTGTTAAAAAGACATGTTGCGCCGGCCACAAACATATTAGGATAAGGGAAGGAGAATGATGATGGAAGCTAGCCATTCTCCTGATATAATCCTTAGTCACGACACTCAAACTGATGATCTGATCTAATTTGAGACTACAAGATACAAATATTTATTAATACCACTAATACTGCACTCAAATAGAAGTTCTGATATTCATCGTCATGCACATCTGGTGTAAGTCTAACGTGACCTCAACATTGGAAAATGGCTGAATAATGACTATGATTTGGTCAGACAAAATAGTATAATGTTAGGAAAATCTAGAATAGATATAAATTGACCCAAATTCATAGTCATAATCGTGTTATACACTTCTGGACACATCTATTGGCCCACCTTATATTTTCAGTTTCGTTTGGTCCTAGCTAAAATTTTATATTAGGTCGAGCAAAAAGTTTTTATGCAGTTTTGAACCTGGCACATTCACAATTTCATTCAATAGCCTTTTTTTGAATTTCGAACACAGAATTTAAAGAAACAAAAGACAATTTGGAGCCTGTTTGTGTCAAACAATCGAATACTAAGAAAACTTGGTTTTATTGGTTTACCTACTTGGATTTAATTCTTGAAAAAGTGATTGATATCTTTTGTGAAAAGTGATTATTATAATAATGTGGTCAATATCAGTCAGATAGGCAGATGTAAAATACTGGTATCCAGCTGCATCCGTTTAGACTGGAAGCTGACCTCAACATAGTTGGGAAAAGGCTAAGCAGAATGCAGATTGTATCGTGAATGACGCTTGAGAAACTAGCAACGAAAATCAGTTAGTACAAAATGTTTTAATTAAAATTCAAAAACTTTAATTCGACCGAAGTATCAATACTTTAAACACCTGCACGTGAAGTGCACGTATTCATTTCACGTCCCGAGCTGCAGCATGGCAACTCGGGATCGAAAAACCTTGCCTGTCAGACTGAATTTACAAAAAATTTGTCGGGTGGTGAAGTACGCACTTTCAAGTCGTAGCAATAAAGGTGATTTTCGTAGTTCAAGTGTTTCATGGTTAAATAATACAACAAAATCGAAAAGTAATAATTTATGTATAATATTAATAATAGAGTAAAGCTTACAACACAACAGCTCCAAATATTGGAAATGGATCACTAGACTTGTTAAGTTTATACCTAAATCTATTGAGGAGTCCGCTTGCTACCACAACACCACTGCAAGGCGGATTGGAAACATAGTTTGACACTGGAGTTCTGAGTGGTCTCAACACTTGTGTCCGACAACTTTTGATTTTGATTCTAATACACTTATCACTTTTAAACTTGGTTGGTTCGAAGACTAATTCTCTGTGGAGTCCATTTCTTAGGTTGCTAGAGGTAGGAATCAGCCGGAGCTTCGGCCGCTTCATCACCGGTCGGACCGGTGGGTATGTGAAGTCTTCGTCTGATGTTCTCTCGGGTGATGCGTTTTCGTTTGTGATTTTATCTGAAAAAAATTGGGTGGGATTTAAAACTGTAAAATGTTTTTGTGAAAGTTTTGTAGTGAAGGGCGGGAGGTTTTTATCTTATGTAATTTTAACGTTGGAATAGTGCTGGTTCTCAGCGTAATTTGAATAAATGACTTTTGATTTTGTTTGTTTAATCCTAACTAAACACTTAAACCTGTCACTACAGTGTTTAGTACAGGCAGAGTTCCTTGTCGTCATGGTGCAGCAGCGAACGTCTTTCGGCTGAAATGATGGAAGACTATTTGCTATTGGACACATTATTACGTAGCCACTGGTTTTATGCAAGGAATACATGCGTTTTCAGTTCCCCAAGCATGTTTTAACATTTTTAACCGACTTCAAAAAAGGAGGTGGTTCTCAATTCGGATGTTTTTAAGTTAAAAGACAACCGAAACCTGCACGAACTTATCAAAACTAATATTATAAAGGGGTAAAATTTGTGAATTTTTATGAAGGGGTACTTATTACAAAAACTCTTTCACTGATAGGAGGCTACACTATAGCTGAGTGCCAAAGGATATGTGTTATGTTAAAACGAGAAACTTCACGCGAACGAAGTTGCGGGTAAAAGCTAGATTATTGATAAACGTATCCCAGAAGGGTAGGCAGAGTTGTACAGACGCCAGCACATCAATCTACCCGAAACAGTCAAAATTTCCCAATCAACATTGAACCTTATGCTGTAGCGATAAAGTTGAAAATCTATTAAAGAAATATGACAGATTGTAGTAGCTTGATGTGCTGGCGTCTGTACCAACAGTAAACCTACATTTTGACAGTTATGTTT
Source organism: Luperina testacea (assembly GCA_927399505.1). NCBI lineage: Eukaryota > Metazoa > Arthropoda > Insecta > Lepidoptera > Noctuidae > Luperina > Luperina testacea. Next base: position 17,043,376 of record OV656764.1, read on the forward strand.
AAGGCCAGGATCTTCGAGCGTAGTAGGCATTTAGCGTTACCTCCGTCCTCGCGTGGCAAATGCCGCGAAAGCGCAGTTCGAATGAACTCGCTGACCCCTGTCACGGTTATTTTTATAAGTAATAGTATTGTGAATCGGCCCTATTCTTGAAATATAGGGCTGCTCGTCTACAGTATTTTAATTTCATCATCCTACTTTAGTTTCTTTCTAGTTTTGTGATTGTAAATATTATATTTTTAACCGACTTCAAAAAAGGCGGAGGTTCTCAATTCGGATATTTCTATTTTTTTATGTATGTTAGGGGGGGCATAACTCCATCGTAAATAGACAGATCTGCAATTTTTTTTTTGAAGTGAAAACTTCTTTAGCATCGTTGTGATGTGATTTGAAAATTTTATGAAACGAAAAAGCAACAGTAAAAAGAGACATGAGATTTAACGTGGGAGAAAATGAGATAGGAAGCATTATACAGTGTTTTTGTTTTTTATTATTACAAATGACATCACATTTAATCCTATGCTACTAATTTGTGGTGATGATGATGATGAGGATGATGGTGATGGCGATGGCGATGGTGATGGCGATGGTGTTGGCGATGATGATGATAGCGATGATGATGATGGCGATGGTGATGGCGATGGTGGTGGTGATGGCGATGGTGATGGCGATGATGATGATGGTGATGCGATGGTGATGGTGATGGTGATGGCGATGGTGATGTTGATGATGGCGATGGCGATGGTGATGGCAATGGTGGTGGCGATGGTGATGGCGATGATGATGATGGTGATGCGATGTTGATGGCGATGGTGATGATGATGGCGATGTTGATGATGGTGATGGCGATGGTGATGGCGATGGCGATGGTGATGGCGATGGGGATGGTGATGGCGATGGTGATGGCGATGGTGATGGTGATGGCGATGGCGATGGTGAAGGATGGATGGATGGATGGATGGATGGATGGATAGATGGATGTTCTTTAGCATCGTTGTGATTTGAAAGTTTATGAAACGAAAAAGCGACAGTAAAAAGAGACATGAATTCATAAGATTTAACGTGGGAGAAAATGTGTTAGGAAGCATTATACAGTGTTTTTGAAGGTTTCATTTCTACCACGTGTGAATTGCACACATGCTGTTTTTTTTATTTTTGTAAAGATCTGATGATGACTTTCAGAGACAAACAACGGAACTCTTCAATAAATGCCAGCAAATCAACCGCGATTGCTGCTATAGCATATGTAATCGCAATCACACAACATAACATCACGCCTGTACCCTTCAAAGGGTAAAGCAGATGTGTTCAATAGCTTTGTTACTGATATTCACATAGCAAGTAGTGACATATGAATTTGTTTGGGGTAGGTAAGTACAACTAAAAAGTGAAAAATAAAAACTTTTTTACAAAAAAAAAAACCGACTTCCAAAAAAAAAACACTACAAAGTGAAAAATAACTTTAGTTTCGAAAGTCGGTGTCAAAAAATGAAAATATATTCTTCACGTTGTAGTGTTTTTTTTTTTGAGTCGGTTGTTTTTTTTGTAAAACACTTTTTTTGGTTGCTTGAATTCGCCAATAAGTTTTTTTAATTAAATCTACTAATCAAAAACACCACAATACGTATTTTTATTGAACTCTTCCTATTTCATTCACAACGAATTTCATATTTTTCAATAAAAAAACAGCAAGTGTGCAATTCACACGTGGTAGAAGTGAAACCTTCAAAAACACTGTATAATGCTTCCTATCTCATTTTCTCCCACGTTAAATCTTATGAATTTACATGTCTCTTTTTACTGTCGCTTTTTCGTTTCATAAACTTTCAAATCACAACGATGCTAAAGAACATCCATCCATCCATCCATCCATCCATCACCATCACCATCGCCATCGCCATCGCTATCACCATCGCCATCGCCATCACCATCGCCATCACCATCTCCATCACCATCATCATCATCGCCATCACCATCGCCATCACCATACCCATCGCCATCGCCATCACCATCGCCATCACCATCATCATCATCGCCATCGCCATCACCATCGCAATCACCATCGCTATAACCATCGCCATCGCCATCACCATCATCATCATCGCCATCACCATCGCTATCACCATCACCATCGCCACCACCATCGCCATCACCATCACCATCGCCATCACCATCGCCATCACCATCGCCATCACCATCGCCATCATCATCGCCATCACCATCACCATCACCATCACCATCGTCATCGCCATCGCCAACACCATCACCATCATCATCACAAATTAGTAGCATAGGATTAAATGTGATGTCATTTGTAATAATAAAAAACAAAAACACTGTATAATGCTTCCTATCTCATTTTCTCCCACGTTAAATCTTATGTCTCTTTTTACTGTAGCTTTTTCTACTGTAGCTTTTTCGTTTCATAAAATTTTCAAATCACAATATGTAATGCTAAAGAAGTTTTCACTTCGAAAAAATATAATATTTTACCTATACAATCACAAAACTAGAAACACAAACTCAAAAACTCAAATTTTGCAATTGAATATAAACCTTATTCCGTTGTAGTAAAGTTGAAAATCTATTACAGATATTACGATAATTGTAAATTTATGGTACCGACCTGCTACTGCTAGTACTGTGACGAAAGCAAGAGAACCTATACAACTACAATATTATTCTGTCGCGTCGTCTTATAAGTGGGTAGTTATAAATACGTAGAAAAATAATAATCAAAATTACCTTATTTTTTTTTAAGCTTTGCAGTTCAATGCTGAACGTTTTTTTTTCTTTCTTCTGTTTTTATTCCCCATAATTTAATCTTAATTATCACTATATTACAACTATATTATAACAAACTAATATTTAGTTTAATTATTAATACTAGAACCTAAACAATATTTACAGACTGAATTTTGAAACTAATACACAAACACGGAAATTAACTAACAATATTATAACGTATATTTCGATCGATTAGCGGGAACGCGGCGAGCCAGCAAAAGCGACACAGGTCCTACCTCGGTAACGCCCGGCGGGCTACTGAAGTGAAGCGCGCAGGCCGCCTTTTTAGATTATATCTTGTTAAGACAATAAAAATCAGTTTTGAGAAAAATTAACCGTAGAATGTTCTACTATACATCATTGCCTATTTTTTCATATATTTTTTGCGAGTAAAAGTTAAGTCTACTTCAAATGCGACTTGAAAAACGATTAAAAACTTCGCTGTTTTAGATTTGTTTGCGATTTTTTATGATCGAGTGAAGTTGTAAATATCGTGTTTTGAACCATAGAATAATCAAGAATGTTAGTTAAACTATGCCATATATTTTTTTCAGATTAAAACAAAGAATATTTGATTGTTTAATGTTGAATCAAAAATAGGTCGATTCCGAGATTTCCGAGAGTCCTGGCCTTAAGTCTCATGTCAGCCCGATTGAAATTTTATGGCGGTTCGGAACATGTGACGAGTCGCAGCGCAGTAACAAATTCACCTGTCAGCGGGGGTGAGGGGGGAGGTACTGAGCAGCGAGCAGCGCACTTCAGAGCCGCCGTAAAGTTTAAATCTGGCTGTTATAATACAGGCCGAGCCTATTGCCAGCAGCCATTGACAAATTTTTGTTAAGATATACCTGTGATAGGGAACAACATGCGGCGCGGCAGTAAGGAGTCGCCGAGCATCTCGTACAGCGTGTAGTCCGTCGTCACGTAGTCTTCTATGTACGTCGTGGGTTCAGATCTGAGTAAGCAGGTTGACACGTCCTGCCAACAAGAAATGTTAACATTGAGGTTGATTACGTACGATTTCGTATGGTTCAGGATAACACTTTCACCGTTCGCGAAGCAAACACTAAGACAAACAATCCCAAATAACTATTATATAATAAACGTGTATGTATGTCCCTGGACTGAATAAGGGTTAATGTTTTCACAGGCATAAACAAATTTCCAAAAAAAAAAAAACCCGCTGTTGAATATTCAACTTTCGGTGTAAAGCCGAGGATTAAAAATCAAACAACACGCTTTTGAAAACGAGCATGACTCTAGTCTCACTCACAAGTATAGTCTCCCTAAGGTCTGTCTGCAGATGGTTCCTCCTTGGCGCGTGTATGCAGTCGTCGAGATGGTCCAGATGGTCGGCGAGGCACTCCACCAGCGCGCGCCGGCCGAGCGCCATCACGCACTTGATCATGGGCGCCGTCAGCCGCTCCTTCGTGCCCTGCGCGAGGTAGTCGAAGAGGATGCCTTTGCCTGAAGGAAATATTAAAAAAAAAAATATTTAAAAAAAATTAAAAGACAAAAGAAGGAAAAAGGTCTAACGAATGTGTTGAATTAACTCCTCTTGATGTTTTTGTGTGGACAGGTTTACTCAACTCAGATAATACAACTTTTTTGTAACTAAGTAGTTTTTGTTTAAGTTTAAACTAGTGAAATTTCTTGTTCCCCGACCCTTTGCATCGCATCGCCTGCCCGCGTTATTAGTTCGTTTTCACATTCTTTATTACTTTTTTTTTTGCACGACTCCTAAGAGTCCTAGCGTGATATTAGTTATTAGTTCGTTTTCGCGTTCTTTCTTACTTATTTCTTTTTGCTCGAATCCTAAGAGTCCTAGCGTGATATTAGTTATTAGTTCGTTTTCGCGTTCTTTCTTACTTCTTTTTGCTCGACTCCTAAGAGTCCTAGCGTGATATTAGTTATTAGTTCGTTTTCGCGTTCTTTCTTACTTTTTTTCTTTTTGCTCTACTCCTAAGAGTCCTAGCGTGATATTAGTTATTAGTTCGTTTTCGCGTTCTTCCTTACTTTTTTTCTTTTTGCTCGGCTATAAGACTCCTAGCGTGATATTAAATAGCCTATAACCTCAAGAATTGGGCTATCAAATGCAAAAATAATTTTTCAAATCCGACTGGGAGTTCCAGAGATTAGCGCGTTCAAACAAACAAAAAAAAAAACAAATGAATTCTTCGGTTTTATTATTAGTATACTAGATAGATAAAATAAAAATCCGTTAAAACAACGATGTAGCGGTAGTAGACCATGGTTTTGGGTATGTCGCAGCGAGATAGTGCGTTTATTTCATGCGAAATCTGCCGCCAATACCTTCAGAGTCCGTTACTGGCTATTGTGAACTTTATTCCCTAGACAACAAGATTCAAATTTCTCTAATTCACATAGCATGTCGACAATTTCGACCGTTTTTGTGTTGTATAACTGGCTTAGGAATAGTAGGTTTCGACGGCTACTAGCAAAGAATCCTGTATAAAAAGTATCCCTAGAACGATTTAAATGTAACAACTATTCGAAATAAAAGTTAAAACTTATTCATATTATAAATAACAGTTTACCTATTGTAATAAACGAGGGCCAGGTACGTGTGATTTTTGTGAGTATTGCGACCATTTTCTCCGCGAGTGATCCATTGCCAAGTATGTTCGATACCATCACTGGAAATAACCTCTGGAACTGAAACAACACATTGACGATTAATAAACAGCTAGCTTAGTCATTATCATTACTCACCTATTATTATCACACTAATATTATAAAGGCGAAAGTGTGTGTGTGTGTGTGTGTTTATATGTTTGTTACTTCTTCACGCTCAAACGGCTGGACCAATTTTGATAAAATTTTGTATGGAGGTAGCTGACACCCTGGATTAACATATAGGCTACTTTTTGTCCCGATATTCCGACGGAATCCACATTTTCGCGAGTGAAACCGCGGGGCACAGCTATTTATTTTATAAGTGCTTACTCTTAAGACAAGTGCCACTTCGAAAGGCTTATTATATCCAGTAGTGCAAAAGGTGGACTTAAAATTTAAAGATTTACTACCTTTACACTTACACTTGAAAAAAATACCTTAAGAAAACAGCGTTCTTAAGATATTTTTTTCAAACCGGAGTGGTTTGAATAAATAATCTTTAGCCTATAGAGCAAAATGCGACGCCGCTGTCTCATTAGTGACAGCGGCGTCACATTTGCAATAAAATGAGAGAAACTGACACAAGTCTACCAAATTCGTAAATAATCAGTTCAAACTGACGCAGGACGGACAGTTTAGTCTGGCCTCTCCAATTGGCCAAAACTCAGAATTATCATTTAGGAATACTAATAATGTAGTTTTAGGAATGAAAATCAGGATAATTTGACATGATCTTGAACAGTCAAGATCCTATTTTAATTAACCAGTCCTATCCTCATAAGTTACCTACGTCAAAAATTCCTAAATTGAATATTGGAATAAACATATTTATGTAACCACAAACCACCATACTTAACAACCATAATTAATTAGACTCACCTGTTGTTGTATATTGGTATCCAAGCTACAAGGATTAGAACAGAGAGCATCAACCATATCCAATACGTTAGACTGCAGAGGTTTCTTAGCTGGCACGTTGAGAGCGTTCAGGTTGTCATCGTTCAGCACTAGGACAGCCAAGTTGAACAGGTTTGGAAATATAGGACCTATGCGGGTGTTCGTTGTCAAGTCTTCCACTGCTAGCTCTTTTGGTTTCTTCCGGAGGTTTAATATGGCTGTAAATGTAGTTGATTTATGTTTACAGTTTGTATAATCTATATAAAATAAATAAAAATCAAATGCTGTTCGCTGGTAAGTTTTTCTATGGCATTTTTGTAGGAATTCTTGGCACAGGACCAAATCTCTTGGGTTAGCTAGTCTTGTATAAGATTATTAAAAATGAGTACTCAAAATCATTCAATCAAATTGTCTAAAACCATTACTTAATCATTTTTAATTATATTTAACTAACAATACTGGATGCTTGCTAATGCTAAAATAGTACAGACGCCAGCACATCAAGCTACTACAATCTGTCAAATTTCTTTAATAGATTTTCAACTTTATCGCTAAAACGTAAGGTTCAAAGTTGATTGGGTAAATTTGACAGTTTCGGGTCGCTTGATATGCTGGTGGCGTCTGTACATAAATATAATTTTATAAGATATTATCAACTGACAACAGCCCACAATTCGTATAAATGAATCTGATTCTTTATATTTATTATACACAACACATAAAATTAATATTTAATGAAAATGTAAAACAATACATAATCCATACTAATCTACGAATATTATAAATGCGAAAGTGTGTCTGTCTGTTACCTCTTCACGCTTAAACTGCTGAGACAATTTAGATGAAATTTGGTAAAAAGATAGTTTGAGTCCCGGGAAAGGACATAGGATAGTTTTTATCCCGATATTCCCACGGGATCGAAACTTACGCGGGTGAAACCTCGGGGCGCTGCTAGTTTAACAAAAAGCCACGAAAAAAAAAAATGTAGTATCTTCAAACAATGTACTTATTATATAATTTTCTACTTCGACATACCACAATAACCGAAAAAAAACATACCTCTAGCCACTTTGGTATAGTAGTTCTGCAGATTTATGCTTATGTTACTGGCATTGTTGAGGCTCTTATCATCTGTGATCCATTCGACTGACACAGTGGCTGTTGTACCATACACATAGCTCTGAGGTGTCAGTGCAAACTCTGTCACATTCAGCCAGTTGTCCTGCAATGGAGAGATACCCCTGTATAGCAAATTTCTTAAATATTTGAATCATACAATTCACGCCCACTAATATGGCTCATCGCACTTACGAAAGGAAAAAAAAAGAATATTTATTTGACCTAGTTTAAGGCCATAACTCACACATAACTGGCGAAATGTGGGGCACTATAGGTACACCCCTACCTACCTAACCCTTCAGGGAGTACAGGCGTGGTGGTGTTATGTTAGCAAAACAAAAAGCAGAAATAACTTAGTTAAGAGTATTTTGTGCCTCACGGCTGTGCCAAATAAGCTCAGTGCAGCATAATGCCAGACAACTACTGTTTGACGCTGGTTTTCAACTGAACCTTATGTGATGAGGATGTTTAATGGAAGGAAAGTTTATTTGATTTCTCCGATAGATACGTCATGATGTTCAACCGCACTGAGCCTGCATGGTAGATTACCTTCAACACCCTCTCGAAGAGAGGAGACCTGTCCCATTATAGGCTGAGTATGCATATTTGAGAATGATGAATGTTAATAGAATGGTGCTAAATATGCCATATTACAACAAATATTAATATACTCACAATGGGAACGCAAAGTTTTTCTTCCCCTAAGGTGGTGTACTGTGTGACACAGGTTCCTACTACTGGGCTTGTGTCGGTCAATGTTAACAGTGTGTTCACGTCCCAGCTATCCACAGTTGACTTCTTCATCATCTCACTGTGCAAGGCAAGGCTCTGGAAAAATGATAACAAAGTTAAGACTCACCCCTATTACTGATTTAATTTTATATGTAATTTTAATTTTACTATGATTTTAAGTAAACTAACAAACTATTAAAACAAAGAAATATAATAACCTAACTAAAATTATTACTAAACTAAAATATGGCATCGAAATATTCCTCCGTATCGCTGTCGGTTGGTAATGTACCCAAGAGACTGGTGACATTGCCATGTTGTAAGGCAATACTATATTATTTAGTATTAGAAATTTATCCAGACATTGTAAATGTTTTCATCCTAAGAAATAAATGAAGAGAGCTATGATTTTAATATTTATTTTGAATGTTGCAAGATATTTATTTTGAATGAAAAGGCTAGGCAGACGAGGTTTATGATAGTTAAAGCACTAGCTATAACTACATAAACCACTATAATTATGTATTTAGGGGGTTGCATGTTTTTTGTAGGAACATTTTAGTTTCTGGTTTGAGTCAGCAAGAACAACGAAACATATTATTACTGCTCTGCTAGCTCTTGGATAGGCAAGGAAGCATATTTGACTACAAAGATTAGTAAAATCAATTTGAAAATACATGTTTTGTTGGGTACTGTCAACATAAATTATTTTGAAGAGTTACAAAAGAGGGAAATATCTAAAGAGTTGAGTTTATTCTAGGCAATATTTGCCTTTAAAAATGAAATAAGACTTATTCTACCTTGTATTCATTCATTTAGTACAGATGCCAGCACATCAAGCTACTACAATCTGTCAAATTTTTATATTCGATTTTCAACTTTATTGCTGTTTAAGTATAAGGTTCAAAGTTGATTAGGAAAACTTTACAGTTTCAGGTAGCTTGATATGCTGGCGTCTGTACATTAGAAGGATAGGCAGTACACACGGAGTTGTCTTTGCTAACTGGAAGAACTGACATTGCTAAATAATCTATGTAAGCATAAAGTACTTACACTGATAGCCTGCCTGAGTTTATAGCTAACATCCTCAGCCAAGGCGGTGATGGCCTCAGAGTTGACCTCATGCCCTGCCTGCTCTGCCATACAGGCCACAGACTCAGGGCTGACGCCTGCAAACTTGCCTTGCGCCGAGCTGCCATCCTGAATAAAAAAATTGTGTTAAGCATTCAAGGAGGTGATGAAGGTTGTCCTTGCTACACTTTAGAGAAAGTTAATGGTTCAATCAAGCAACTATAACACTGGCACAAAAGGCCAACAAGTGTTCACATTTAGCTCTTTGTGGTTAAGGATATAGTTAAAAGGCGCCAAGTAAAGGGCTACAAGTTATTATTGAGATAACCTCAACTGCGTAAATGTTTTACCTTTTCGTTGAGTGGAGGAGTGTCGCACTGACTGGAGCCCCCAGACTCTGATGCTACAGACTTGTTTCTATCACGTTCTCTGCTGCTATTCGCCTTTTTCGAGTGAATTTTATTACTCGAAAGTGAGTTAGACATTTTCATTTGTAACTATCACCTAGTAATACTCACAACATGGTATATACGGTTAATGATTTACTTATGATTTATTCTAAACTGTGCCTGTTATAAAATAAGCAGTCACGTAAACAATTCTTCAAACAAATTGTTATAGAACAGTAACACAAATGCGAAGCGCTGACTTTATTTCCCCGAAACTGACAGTGACGGATGCGGGTTGACACTCGACGGACCGTCACTCATCCGTCACTACAGTCAGTTGACTTTGACTATTTGACAAGCAACTCGGTACGGGTTCATCTTCATAGACTAATAGCTATTAGTCTATGAAGATGAACCCGTACCGAAACGAAATGAAAATGAAATGCTTATTGCTTCGTTATAGTCTATAGACTATAACGAAGCAATAAGCATTTCATTCATACAGAAACTCCCGATTCCCGAAACCCCGAATTTCCACCAATCTCCGTAGATAGAGTTAGTTTAATTTATTGCCGCGGGACTTCTTTCGTGAGACGGACTCTGACCAAAATATTCTAATCTGATGGAGATAGGTTTTGATGGGATTATGTAGTAAGTCAAGGTATCCATGTGGGGAAATGTCGAGAGGATATCGGTGGCAATAAAGGAAGCTCCACAGACGGTGGAAGCAGTGTTTTGTTCTGAAATCATTGATATACCTCGTTTCTGAGTATAAAAAGAACCACCTCATTTATACAGGGTTACTTGTAATTCGACGTTTAACCGTCAAACCGCAAAATGCAACTTCAATAATTTTCGAGTTAGTTCAATTTCAAGGGTTTTTCGATAGGTATACTTAATTCCAAATAAAAAAAACGAATTGTATGAGTACCATTAAAAAATATATTGTAGCTGGCACTTCAATTAAGCTAGGAACATAGTTAAAAGTAGGTACTTAATTCAACATAATCATTAAAATTATGAGCGATTGAAAAATCTTACCAATATTTTAATTTTACGCTTCATGTTTCAAATATCTCGAATATTTTATACATACATTTGGGGGTTTAATTTGTTGCATTTTGGCCCCCACTATGTACAGACGCCAGCACATCAAGTTACTACAAACTGTCAAATTCTTTAATAGATTTTCAACTTTATCACTAAAGCATAAGGTTCAAAGTTGATTGCGAAAATTTTACAGTTTCGGGTAGGTTGATGTGCTGGCGTCCGTACTATGGTAACTGGATAACTTACTGGCACTGCAACAAGTTTTCTATGACTGTTATTTACTAAGTGAGACAGATTGTTATACAGTAAAAGGGTTTACAAACTAAATAAAAAAACTTGTTTCATTTCATATTTTTGTTTATATTCTCATAAGTAAAAAGAGCATGTGGACATAATTGGGTAGGTAACGTCTTATCAATATTAGACGACGTAATGATCCAAAATAAATTAGCAATGTAGTTTGCTGAAGGCACACAATCCAGGTTTTGCGAGTTAACACCACAACAACCCTATTATATTATAATATAATTAAGTTCTCTCATATCTATGTACATACAAAACGATTTATATCTCTCGACAAACTATCATGTTCATCATTATATTACAATATTTTATTCTCGTATCTTCCTGTACAAAAGATTATTGCAATTTTTAGATATAACTAAATTTAAATAAATGAACATCTTGATAAAATATTATTACCAATCATTACGTACTTACTTAAACCTAGCTTTTACAAATATTGGCATAAAATAAAAAAAATATCTATGTTCACATGAGGCACGTTACGATTATCTTTAATTATGTCAACAATACATAACAATTAAGTTCATTTTACTTAAAAATTATGAATAAAATAAATCTGACATAAAAATATTATACTTTAATGTAACATCTCTTACATTACAAAAATATTTCAAAACATGGCAAGTTAACATGTAACACTAGAGCGAGTGTTGACGACGGGAGGTGTACTGTACGAGTCGAGCACATACACTGCAGTCTGACTTTTAATTAGCTGCAGTAAAATAACACTTCTTATTGTCATTTCGTTAAATTATGTTGCCACACTCACTATACCTGCTAGTGATGTGATTGAAACACAATTTAGCAATTTTGATTTAACCATAAACAAATATTCTTTGTAGTGATCGGATAAAAAAATACATTGTAGTTTCATTCATAAACTGGGTCAAATCAATTTAGCTAACGAAAATCAGCAGACGTGATGTGAATTGATATCTAAACATGATAAAACAAAAAAATAAACGATTTGATGATAATTTATTTTGGGGTTAACGACCGCTGGTAGTGTTGTTACATAAAGTATGAGTTGAGAAAATCTGTTTTGCGTCTGTAAAGTGTACAGAAACTGAAATGTATTTTAAAGTGAAAGAAATAAAATCGCGGCGATGAAGCCTATGAATTATTAAGTAATTTAACGAGTCCGGCGAAACCCAGCGATAAAACGTATGCTATAGGTAACTATGTAAACAAGTGATGAAAGACCATTAACAATCCAAACCTTCGTTTATGGCGGAACGATATCGCTTTAGACAAATGAGGCACGTACAGCCAGTTCAACCGTTTATTGTGGTCTGTCCGTCCGGCACCAGTTGACACAACACCAACACGCACACCTACGTGTGCGCGCCGCAGACAATACACTACAGAAACAAAAACAGATTTTTGAACTGATATTTCATGCAAATACATAACAAGCGGTCCTTGACCTTAAAATAAATTATCATTACACATACACACATAAGCTGTCATGTTAGTGCAGCTAATTTACGCTTTCTGAAATATTATGATGTTTATAAGTCACAACAGCTATAACATCATAGTATTTCACAAAGTTCGTAAAGAACCAAAATATTTGGCTTTCTTTGCAAAATCCGTACACTCGCTGAATAATATCATTTGGACACGGATAAGATTATAAATGGAGCAATAAGGTAAGTTCGTGATCGTCATTCATGCAAACACTGATTATTGACTCGACAGTCTTCCATCACAAACCGCATGCATCCAATAGACATGGCATTTTCCTGTCGAATCTCATTTATTCAGTTTTTATTTCAGTGACAAATATTCATATGAATACTCCATTTACATTTTGCTCCATGCATTAAAAAGTAGGAAAGAGAAGTGTCATGATAGGTGACATACACTTGCCAAGTTTGACGAGTAATCTGTTTTCTGAGGGCGAGTAGAGTAACGTTTAAAAAATAAGACACCCAAACCCGATGAAATAAACGTTTTTCGTGAGGTCAGTCGGAGTCGCTGCCGGATTCGGACAGGCAGAGATCATCGTTGAGTACGTCTGCTGGTAACGCGGCCGCCGGGTTGGGGGGCGCGACGGTACCTGCAAAATAAATTAACGATTAGCGCAAACCCTTCTAAATAAACAATGAAACAGGTTAGGTGATTGAGCTGATCATCCTATCGGCTGGTTCTAGAGATTATTTTACACCAAGGTCTTAAAAAGAAATTAATTTCGTTTTCAAGTCCCTGATACTGACCATTGGGAATAGGGTGGTGTACGCTGGAATCGTTGTCGTCACTATCACTGCCGCTGTCCGAATCACTGCCGCTTTCACTCGACGAACTCGAAGAGCTGTCATCTTGTTGCGGTGGCTGTATAACATAAAATAACATTGTTGAGTATTAGCAATATGCCAAAATCACCCTTACTTATAAAAAGCGCTGTATCAAATTGTTACTATAGACGTGCGTTTGATTATCTAATCTAAAGTAATTTTATAAAGAGAAAAGATTTGATTTTTTTGTATGATTGTTTGTTACGCTTTTACGCTAAAACAGTTGAACGAATTTGGATGAGATTTAGCACATGGGTAGACCATAAACCTTGACATAAAATATCGGGATAAAAAGTCATGGTCAACTTTTTATCCCGATATTTCCACAGGATCGAGACTTATGGAGGTGAAACCTGATTTAATGGATGAGACAGTAACAGATGGATTACCATATTTTGTTAACTTCAGCCAACCTATTGTGTTATTCAAAATGACCCTTTCAGAACTTTATCAGGACCAAAACACGGCCTGCAGAACTTGGTTGAAATTTACATTTTACTTGTGTCTGTTGTGCTGTATTCTAATTAGATAGACACAAAATCGTTGTTCATACCTGATGATGCGGTACGGGCGGTTGATACGCATTAGTATTATGGAGTGGCCTCTCCGGCGGCGGCGCCGGCGCAGGCGCAGGCGCAGGGGCCGGCGCGGGCGCGGGCGCGGGCCGCTCGTACGCGCGCGCGTAGCCGTTGTGTGCGGCGTGCGGCGCGTGCGCGGCGTGTGGAGCGTTCGGCGCATGCGCTGCGTGCGCGGCGTGTGGAGCGTTCGGCGCATGCGCTGCGTGCGCGGCATGTGGAGCGAGCGGCGCGTGGGACGCGTGCGGTGCGTGTGCGTGCGGCGCGGGAGGCGCGGGCGCGGCGGGCGCGGCCGCGGGACCGCCCAGTGCGTCGTCAAAACCGATCATCGGAAGAGACGCTAGCGTACTGTTGCCGCCGCCTGACCAACTGTGAACATATAATTGAATAAGTAAGGATTACATTGGAGTTTAAATTTTTCTTATGAATTTGACATCTGATGGCATCAGAGGGGCAAATCTCGTAATTATGAAAACGTTCAGCCTGATCTGTCACAATCTGTAAAAAATACGTCTAATTTCCCTACATTTTTGACAGTTTTTGACATTTGTTTGTCGCCGAAATGAGACTGCGATTAGATTTATTTACGACTTTTTTTAATCATTAGTAGTACGCATAAGTTATGAACTTACGGCGCAGCCTGTGGCGGCGAGGTCTTCTGTCGCAGCGGAGACCTGACCAGCATGGGCGGCGGTTTGGCCATACTGCCGGCCGCGCCGTTGAACCTGGCAGCCTGGTTGTTCGGCTGGGCGGTTCCAGGTACTAGAAATAAAAAGTTATTCTTGGTCAAATTCAAAAGTCATTTATTCAAATTAGGCTGAGAATCAGCTCTTTTCGAAGGTCAATTTATTAGTTCCTGGGACAACAGATTTTTTTAAATTCATTGGACGTCTTTCGATTGGTGGTGGTGTTCAATGTTCTGGTAAATAACCACCAATATTAGAAATCGAATACCTAATCCGTTTTAGTGTTCATCCAAATCCATTGGTGTTGAGAAGATCCATTTGAATATGTTTCTCTATTTCTTATAGTTTCGCATTTGAACATCAGAATCAGAATCCTAGGGTAAATTCAACATAAGGGTTATAATAATCCCCTTAACGACTGCAGGTGAGTTAGCCCAGACTACAGAAATTCACTCCAAGCTCAAGCATTACTTGAAACTACTTTAAAGCCAATTATTGGTTGAAGTGAATTTCTGTTATAGAGGGCGTAGTCGCCAGTTCAGCCACCCTTCCTGCCCTGTCTTCTAGTTTTCGTTTCCTACCTGAATTAGTGGCACTACGTCTGTTGGTGGCGACTCGCGTGCGTGATGTGGAGCGCTGCGTCGTGTTGGTGAAGTCTGTCGTCACGGGCGTCAGCGGCCGCGGCTTTTGAGACGTTTCTTGTCTGTGAGAAATAATACATAATGATTATTACGTCGTCTATAAGATAATGAAAAGGGGAACGTTAAGATAACACCTTGGTATAAGAATGGCTTGAAGCGGAAATGGTAATAATTCGGGCTGACATTAGCGCGCGAGGTTTTTTTTTTTCAATGAAGCAAATCATGGCTATGTCTAAACAATGTTTGTTTACCATCCATATCTCGTTCCGCCGCAAGATGATGCGACAATAGGACGACAGGATTGTCTCATACTGCGCACGTGGGGATCAACACTTACTTATTATTGTCTTGATCTTTAAAATTAAATGATAATATCGATTACCGGTTAGATATTGGTCAAAAATAAGTTCAAACTATAACTGAACTAAACTGTCGTAGAGTCACGACCACTAATAATGTCAACACGTCTTGTCAACGTTCAATTGCGATTTTTTTTCGTGAAATGACGAATGCAACGTTAACGTTGAAATACGACGCTTGACACAAACCTATGGGTTCGAAAATACTTTGTTCGTAATAACATAAAATTTCATTCAAAACTAAATGTGAAAATCGTCTTTGAATTAAGCCAAGTGTATACATTATGCTCGTGACTGTACCTGGACTAATATGATTTCAGCGTGAATTTTACAGTTTTATCATATTCATGTATTTATGGTAGTGAAAAATCATTCGTAACATTAAGGTAAAAAATTACGCCTAAACCTACTTGTGTCCAAATATGTTTACAAAAGCTATCACTAAGTACAGTTATTTCTTACTCTACCGAATTTTGGGTTTTCACAGCACCTATCTGATTGTATTACACAACACTTGTTATCTTTTTCTTTTTAGAGAAAGGTATAAGAGTGACTAATGAAATACTTTTATTTGCCCTGTACTTTCTAGCCGCATATTTGTGACATAACCGTAACTATACCGAGCAGAAGAATAAACGGTGCCAACACGGCGTTTCCGATTGACAGAAATGCAACATTCTTAAAAGAAGAATTAAAGAAAGAAAGAAAGAAGAAAGAAAATACGTTTAATTGCGGCAATCATGACGCGTAATAATAAAAAAACTACAACAAGAAAAAAAAATAACAACTTGGGAGAAAGTATGCGTCACATCTACGCAAAACGGCCAACGCTCAGCATAATGCTAAGACCCTATACGAGACAGAGCCCCAGCGCTGGTTTTCAGCGACAGCCGGTGTTCAGGTGATGACGTCAGCCAGAATCTAGTTCAATAGCCATAAATACAGATTTTACGAATAAAACCGCCAAGTCGCAGTGGTCCCGTATGAGAAGAGACTTTAGACCATCAGTACGTGCACCTACGAATAAGTAATTTGTCAACAAAAGACTTAAGTATACAAAAAGAAAAAAAGCATTATTTCCACAACGCGGTTATTATTCATTTTTTGTTGTGTGCACAATAACTTTTAAAACTTATGAGGCACACAGAGGTACGATTACTTAGCACATGAACAACATGAATTAAAAGTAGAAGTTGGCTGTATAAGTCTGTATACTTATTATACTCTTTTGTCGACTGTACAGTTACAAGCTGATATTATGATACTTCTGCTTTTGGTGTCGATGGTACTCTTCTTCGATATTTTATATTGCTTGAGCCCTGTAGGTGGCCACATTGATTGCGGGCTCGATGGTACACTTATTATTACAGTGCGTGCCACGTAAGAAGAGACTTGACCCCGCCGCCCCCGCCTCTTTCCGCCGCCCCTATGACGTCCGGTCCCGTCCCGCACTCAGACCTCATACCGCTAAAGATACCTAAAATCGTGTTCTGCGCATGTCAGACCACGTGGTGTGTCAAGTCTCTTCTTACGTGGCACGCACTGTACTTATTAATTTTATTTATTTGTTTATTTGCTTATTACATACATACGCTACCATTACTATATATATTTTTTTATTGTAATGGTTTTTTAATCTGAAATAAATGTATTTATTATATTATATAAAGCTCGATTACCACTCACTGACATAATTGTTCTCCCAGATGGTGAAGGGGGAGGTGGGTATATTTTTACAGATTCGTATAGAAGTAACTCTCACGAGTATGGGAAAAATCCCAAACCTCCCCTTTTCCACCCCACTCTCCCCCCTCCCTATCGTATCTCGGAAACTAAGAGTCCCGTGTTTTGTTGTTTTACGGATTCGTATAGAGGAGGCTCGGAAAAGTAAAATCCATTTTTCAAAGTTGCCCCCTTGCCCCCCTTCTCCCCCCCCCTTCTAGGTAGATCTCGGAAGTTAAGAGACTTGGAACATTTTTTTTTTCAGATTCATATCAAGGGGCCCAGAGTTGGTCAAAATCATTTTTCAAAACTCCCCCCTCTCCCCCCCTTCACCCCTCCCCCCATCGTAAGAAATACTCCTCAAAAACACGACCACGCGAGCTGCTTGCAGCTCGCGCAACGCCCAAATACTTTTTACAAGGGTAAGAAATACTCCTCAAAAACACGACCCCGCGAGCTGCTTGCAGCTCGCGCAACGCCCAAATACTAGTTATACTATATAAAGCTCGATTACCACTCACTGACTCACTGACATAATTGTTCTCCCAGATGGTGAAGGGGGAGGTGGGTATATTTTTACAGATTCGTATAGAAGTAACTCTCACGAGTATGGGAAAAATCCCAAACCTCCCCTTTTCCACCCCACTCTCCCCCCTCCCTATCGTATCTCGGAAACTAAGAGTCCCGTGTTTTGTTGTTTTACGGATTCGTATAGAGGAGGCTCGGAAAAGTAAAATCCATTTTTCAACGTTGCCCCCCTTGCCCCCCTTCTCCCCCCCTCTAGGTAGATCTCGGAAGTTGAGAGACTTGGAACATTTTTTTTTCAGATTCATATCAAGGGGCCCAGATTTGGTCAAAATCATTCTTCAAACCCCCCCCCTCGCCCCCTTCACCCCTCCCCCCATCGTAAGAAATACTTCTCAAAAACACGACCCCGCGAGCTGCTTGCAGCTCGCGCAACGCCCAAATACTTTTTACAAGGGTAAGAAATACTCCTCAAAAACACGACCCCGCGAGCTGCTTGCAGCTCGCGCAACGCCCAAATACTAGTTATACTATATAAAGCTCGATTACCACTCACTGACTGACTGACATAATTGTTCTCCCAGATGGTGAAGGGGGAGGTGGGTATATTTTTACAGATTCGTATAGAAGTAACTCTCACGAGTATGGGAAAAATCCCAAACCTCCCCTTTTCCACCCCACTCTCCCCCCTCCCTATCGTATCTCGGAAACTAAGAGTCCCGTGTTTTGTTGTTTTACGGATTCGTATAGAGGAGGCTCGGAAAAGTAAAATCCATTTTTCAAAGTTGCCCCCTTGCCCCCCTTCTCCCCCCCCCCTCTAGGTAGATCTCGGAAGTTAAGAGACTTGGAACATTTTTTTTTTCAGATTCATATCAAGGGGTTCAGAGTTGGTCAAAATCATTTTTCAAAACTCCCCCCTCTCCCCTCCCCCCATCGTAAGAAATACTCCTCAAAAACACGACCCCGCGAGCTGCTTGCAGCTCGCGCAACGCCCAAATACTTTTTACAAGTTATTATTATATTATTACAGTATCCCAATTATGATACTGACCTTGTCTTTTTAACTTGAATATTACTAGAGAGCTTCTCCAGTGTAATCTCGCCGGTAACTCTGTCTATGATGAGCACACATTCCTTTGTGTAAGGCCTCTGGTTGCCTTTGAAAACGGTCTGCGGGACCCCAGCGCCGTCTGTCGGAAAAAATTGTTAATATTGGTTTAGATAGAAGAATTTATAAGGGAAAGCACCTATAGACTTTTAGCTCTGCATTAGAAGAATTACATAATATAGGTAATAGAATACACGGTCATAATAAAAACGGTCAAGTGCGAGTCGGACTCGGGTACCGAGGGTTTTCGGATTCTAAGTCAACGGGAATTACTCTATACTATACATTTTGATTCCCTCGAGAGTGTCGAAATATACGTTTCTTGCGGCATAAACGGCCCTATCTTTTTTTTACGTTAACTTAGAATTTTGATTTTTTCACAGCTTCAAAGGACCGCAGACCTGAGTATACGGTTTTAATTTCAACTCGATACCACTCTGTCTTGCCAGACAGACAGACGGACAACAAAGTGATCGTATAAGGGTTTCGTTTTTTTCCTTTTGAGGTACGAAACCCTAATAAAGACTTGTGATACAGCATTGTATTTTTCTTCTTTAAGTAAGCGGCGAAAATTAGCCCTACTGGCAAAATAAGTTTCGTGATTTTGTCAACATTGCTGGTGAATTTATCACACTAATATTATAAAGGCGAGTGTGTGTGTGTGTGAGGGTGTGTGTGTTTATATGATTGTTACTTATTCACGCTCAAACGGCTGGACCAATTATGATAAAATTTGGTATGGAGGTAGCTGACACTCTGGATTAACATATAGGCTACTTTTTATCCCGATATTCCCACGGGATCAAAACTTATGCGGGTGAAACCGCGGGGCGCTGCTAATAATACAAACATATAGTCTTCATTCTAGTTTTCCCCTTTATTTGCAATGAACTCATTGTAACGGTGGAATTTTATGGAAAAACCAAAAAGTTGTTGGAAAATCTCGAAATAAAATTCTAAGTATTATGGTTTTCACAGCTTAGGTTTTTCGACATAAAGGATAATAGCACTGTTTCCACTGCTGGGACATCTAAATCCATCCACCTTACTAGGGAAGTAACTGGATGGATTTAGATGTCACATAAATATATTATTGTCTTCTAATTTTTGATTGTAGGACATGCCCGTTTCCTCAAATAAAGGATTATTATATTTGTTTCAAAGTCAAAGTCAAAGCATTTATTTCAAGTAGGCACATAAAAGGCACTTTTGAACGTCAGAAATTACAAATAAAATAGAATTGATTCTAGTCGCCCATTCCAAAAGGTAGTTTTCGTATGGAGAAGAACGGGCAAGAAACTCCACCGTTACTCTTTTAAAATATTTTACAAAATTTTGCATACATTAATTATATAATAATAACTAGCGACCCGCCCCGGCTTCGCACGGAAACATTATTATTATTATACATATAAACCTTCCTCTTGAATCACTCTATCTATTAAAAAAAACCGCATCAAAATCCGTTGCGTAGTTTCAAAGATTTAAGCATACAAAGGGACATAGGGACAGAGAAAGCGACTTTGTTTTATACTATGTAGTGATATGTGAACACGATGCACCTAAAATAAAATTACTATACCACAATAGGTAAAAGACTTAAAAATGAAACCATGGCATATATAAATTAATTATCTGATAGATACATGGTGCTCACATATTTACAAACATGCTAAAGGTAAACGATTTAAAAAAAATAAAAAATAACAATTAATATTAATAAATAATGTTTGCTGTGAAAGCTAATATTAGCGGGATATTTATTTCCAATATCAAAAACGATTGTTTTTAAAATTATTGCTTTTCAATAAGCATGCTGTTACTAAACTCCATTAAACTGATCGTAGAAAAAAACAATATAGCTATGCAGATCAATAAAAAAAAAAAAAAAAAAAAATATTAAGGCGAAAGCGCCAGGGTAGCCCGCGAAATTCAATTTTTTTTTAGGTTTTTTGGAATTTGCTGGTCAGTATTAAGTTGTACGTTGATTAATATATGAATCGCGGCCGTAAGAAATATGTGTTTACAGAATTATAATCATTAAAGTCATCAACACAACTCTCTAAGACCACGAAGTCCCAAGAGTAACTGTTTCATGAAATCATCATTCTTTGGACTTACATTCATTCCGTTATTTACAATGCGTGCTACGAAAGATGAGACTTGACACACCACGTGGTTTGACATACGCAGTACACGATTTTAGGTATCTTTAGCGGTATGAGGTCTGAGTGCGGGACGGGACCGGACGTCATAGGGGCGGCGGAAAGAGCGGGGGAGGCGGGGTCAAGTCTCATCTTTCGTGGCACGCATTGTACGTTGCTGAACAGACAATTTTTCGAACATAACATAACATTTATGCAGCAATGGATTAGCAGTATCCTTCAAAATGATTCAGATTGTGATCGATAGCGTGTTACACAATTAGGGTGCTGTGTGGCGGTAATCTAATCCATAGGTACTAATATTATAAATGCGAAAGTGTGTCTGTCTGTTACCTCTTCACGCTTAAACCGCTGAACCGATTTAGATGAACTTTGGTATAAGCAATAGTTTGAGTCCCGGGAAAGGACATAGGATATATTTTATCCCGATATTCCCTCAGGATCGAAACTTATGCGGGTTAAACCGCGGGG
The DNA here is from genome assembly GCA_927399505.1 of Luperina testacea. Lineage (NCBI taxonomy): Eukaryota > Metazoa > Arthropoda > Insecta > Lepidoptera > Noctuidae > Luperina > Luperina testacea. Next base: position 17,064,910 of record OV656764.1, read on the forward strand.
CGCAGCTAAACACTTAGTAAAAGACACTAAGGCGCCAGAGCCAAAGGCACACAAAATTAAGTACTAAAATTTGTTTTTATTTTTAAGCCAGCAGCTACAGAAATATAGGTAAAGAATTTAAAAATAAACAGTGGTCAGCTGTTTCTTCAGTATTTATTATTGCCTAGTTTCAGAAAACCAGATGAGTACCTACTATTACTGTTAATGCGTTTATTTTGTTGTAAGTATAGGGCGCTGCCCCATTTATCAAGACTTCAGAATGATCTAGAATAATTGCCACGAAACTTGCGAATGCTATAAAAAATTTAAAAATATCTCTAAGAGATGAAAATAGTTTAAGGGTGCGTTTCCATGAAGAGGAGCTGGGCGGAGCGGAGCGGAGACGTGCAGGAATCGTCCAATCATAGACGAGACGAGTGACGCGCTGAGGATTTCAACCAATGTGATTGGTCGATTCTTGTACGTCTCCGCTCCGCTCCGCACAGCTCCGCTTCAGTGGAAACGCACCCTAATAGTATAAGTTCGGATTTGGATGAGAAAATAGTTTATTGTTTTAGGTAAAGTAGTAAGCAAGTGCCGTATTATGACGGTTTAATGCCATCATGATTCCAGTGTAATGAGAGACGGAGCTATACATGACCGATAGCACCATAGCACCATCCCTTTTCCGGACTGGAATCATGATGGCATTCATTCTTCGTAATACCAATACGGCCCCAGGTTCACAGATAACAAAGTTGATACGACATGAGTAGCTCAAAATAATACCTACAGTAAACAATTAGGATACAAAGTATTATTTGCCAGTGAGCCCTAAACGATTCATGACCTATTCCTATGATATACTAAAATTGATTACGATATTGGTTAAAATTAAGACTCTTGTATACCAATAATGAAACAAATACCTCACAGCTTTGCATAGTAGACCCTCCCTTATGGAAGTATGTAGCTATTACTGGAAAACCTTCGAATCTATTTATATGGCAACAAAAAATGCTATCATTGGTAAGCAAAACGGGTCCGTGGCTAAATAATAACAGCCGCACAGGTCGATCGATCAGGTTAAGCTACGCTTGCCGCGGTTGGTCTGTGGATGGGTGACCATCTTTACATACCGAAATCTCTCCGTGCGTCGGAAATCACGTTAAGCCGTTGGTCCCGGCTGTCATTCGTGGATCTTTGACAGTCGTTACGGGGTAGTCAGAAGCCCGAAAGTCTGATAACCAGTCTTACCAAGGGGTAAGGTATTACCCAGTAACTGGGTTGTGGGGGGCAGATGGCAGTCGCTCCATGTAAAATACTGGTATTCAGCTGTATTCGGTTAGACTGGAAACCGACCCCAACATAGTTGGGAAAAGGCTAGGCAGATGATGATGGTGTGCAAAACGATTCGTTCTTGTTTATATGAACCGAGCATAAGTCTGTGTCTTGGGGCTCAGGGTACGAATTCCAGCAATTTCATAACTAAACAAAAATTCCAGAGTGGAGACTAGAGAGGTGATTTCAGGCGTGGTATTGCATGTGTGGAGTGGCAGCCTTGTTTATTTTATTAAACACTTCACATGTTTTCAATAGTTGAAAAATGTCCCACGACCTGTTAACATGTCATCTGCAACAGGCGACGACACTCATACGACACGTATCTCTTCTTAGATCGTGCGATGTACAACTGTCTAGATTAGTGAATAGAAGATTGACAGACGTTTTAAGTTACTATGGCAGAATTTCTCTATTATCCAGAAATATAATTATTCTAGAAAAACAAGCCCAATCACAATAATATTGCAACATGTGATGCAATTGCAACTAAATTGCGGTTGATCGACGTCGGCCATTCGACATAGGTCGAATACCGACCGCAATTTAGTTACCCCTTCCGTTAGTTTGTTAAATACTTATTTAATTGATAAACTAAATCAGTATCAGCTCGTTAAAGTCCACAACCGAACAGAAACAGTCTCCTAGATTAATTATTATGGGTTATGGCCTGCCCAACAAGTTTGATCGCCACCAAACTGAAGACAGCGAGGTGCAGATATCAACAAGACAATAGTCATCATCTGCCTCGTCTTTGCCGAACTTTGTAGGGGTCGGCTTCCATTCTAACTTGACTGCCCATCTGACCTCCACAATCCTGTGGCTGGGTAACACTATACCCCTTGGTAATACTGATTGTCAGACTTTCGGGCTTCTGACTACCCGTAACGACTGTCAAAGATCTAAGAAGAATAAGTCAATAGTAAACAATTAAATACAAACCTAAATGTGGCACAGTGACGGTCACTTGATTATTTGTTCCAACATCCACAGTTGCCATTTTGTTAACGTCAACTGACGCCGGTTTGAAGTCATCTGGAAAATATTAACATGTCAAATAATAATAAATCAAGAAACTTTATGTTTAATTACATATATGTAAGTAGTTGGTTTTAGTAATTTGGCATAAATTGTAGCTCAACGACCCTATTGTGTCAGGCATGAATGTAAGCTGAATAGGTTTCTTTAATAAGCAAAGAATACTGGCAGAAAGCCAAGCAATGCGGCATGTGATCCTTGTTATATTTTATTCAGGAAAAAATTAAACTAATGAACCGCACCCAATACCTTGCTTGCATGCATTACAAAAAAATCATTACTATAAGGAAATTACCAACACATAGTCATAATTCTAATAAAAAACTTATTTTAAACCATTGTAATTGGCTAAGTAATTATTTTCCAGGCGACTAACAACTTTTAAAGGGCGACTAACTGTAATGGCTGGGCTGGGCTAATTACTAAAAATCCCTTTAAGGTAAGAACATATTAATCAGGGCCAATTGAAATCATGGGCTAGGTACTATTAATAATGACATGGCGACTAATATTAACAGTGGGATAACAAACATTGTATTATAGGCAACTATAGGCATCTTTGAAGACTCATTCCCAGAAACACACAAGGTTGAACTTGAGAACTTAGGATGCAAGAGCGAGCGAAGCGAGCTCGGGACTTGTGGCACCCCGACTCGGACAGGTTAGCTTTGAAGGGGATGACGGGGGCTCAAGTGATCGAGCAAAGCGAGCGATCGAGCCCCCGTCATCTACTTGGTGTTAGGATCCTTTAAACCCTGTAGACAAAAATAGGCCGCGAAGCGGGGCTCCGTCAATTACTTCTCATTATTATTAAAGACAATTAGCTAACTTTATATACAACCTCATTGTATAATTTAAGAATGCGCATTTTCTACTTTTTATCCGCCATCAAGTGTTCGCTTAACAATAAATTTAACAAAAACTCGATGCCAGTTTAAATTAAAACAAAGCTAACAACTGATTACTAAGCTGCTACTTTCTACTTAAAATTATCCTTCGCTGTAGCTGCCAACCTACTATTTTTGCTACCGACTTTATTTTTTAATCGCAAATTCAGATTAATTTGTCGCCGCATTAAATACATGCCATTGTAATTGTTCAATTAGCATAAAAAAGTATTGATTCTAAACATAGAATGAATGAAAAAATATAAATGATGAGAAGACATTGAATGAACTTGTAATTGCTGATCATGACATGATTCTATTAGCATCATCAATAGGACAGCAAATACTTTATTATTCAACGTCATATTTTCAAGGAAAAAAAGTCAAGTGAATGGAGATTTTTTGGTATAATTCATAATACTTAATTTTAAATCCACAATTATTGATTGAATTATTGATAGACAACAAATACCCACCAAAAACATTTTCATGCAAAATGTTGCCAAGACGAGACCACATAGGTCATATATTATAATGTACTCTGTGGGGCTCGCACTGTCAAAAAGTTACCATATCCCATGTAGAGCCAAGCTTCTAACTCTACAAGCCCTAACTTCACAAACTCTACACCTTAGTCAATTTTGACTATTTTTTTTTTTTTTATTTTGATTTTGACGGCCAAGCTTCATATTTATGAAGCTTGGCCGTTTCGTTACTACAAGAACTAGTGTATCACAGAAAAGTGAACAATGAATACATTTTTCACCCTCACGCCCATGTGATGGTAGTGAAACGGCCAAGCCACATATTACCCTTAGTTGTATAGTAAAGATCATTGTTGTTATTGTTGTTTTTTTATTTCATACTAGCAGCGCCCCGCGGTTTCACTCGCATAAGTGTCGTTCCTGTGAGAATATCGGGATAAAAAGTATCCTATGTCTTTCCCTGTGATGTAATCTATCTCTCTGCCAAATTTTATCTAAATCCGTTCAGTGGTTTAGGCGGAAATTTAACATACAGACAGACAGACAGACAGACAGAGTTACTTTCGAATTTATAATATTAGTATGGATAGATTTCCTTTTTTTAAATTCAAATTCTTTTGATCAAAATTACTAACTAAGGATGCAGCTCAGCTAGCTGAATGATATTAAAAAAGGAAAAAATCTTCTATGAAATTAAATGCAAATATCTACTAAACCTTGATTGACCAAAAAACCTTGCAATAAAATAATTCTTGGCCATTCTAACTAAAAGATCAAACTATACATGAAATGAATTATTGCACATTATGAAAGTCAAATTAGTTTGTTCAGTATCATTTACTATATTGAATTACATCATTGTTTTTCGTTTTTTTTTTAAGTAAATATAAGTAGGTAATTTTTATCACTAAAATAATTAAAACTAGTCAATTACAGTCACACTTCCGCTAAACAGTCAATACAAACCAAAATGGACGAAGTACCTACTATGCTAGACCCTTATAAGTGTGTGACTATGTGTGAGCGTAGGTTTGTAATGTGACCACAACTTTGATCCAAATCAGTTTAGCTAATTTAATAAATAAAAAATGTTTGATATAATATGTATAATAATAAAAATTCGGTGTATGAATTATGATTATAACATAATATTCTAATTGGGGTGTTTGGTGGCGTGCATTAATTCGGAACATATTGTATAATGTCTTAACTTAAATTATACTTACATTTGATTGTGTGGTATTGAGATGCTTTGTTGTTAGTGAAACTAGCTCCCAACTTTAACTCTCTCACATCATAGTTCAGGCTGTGTTTATCGGCCATTATTACCCACTGGCTATGCCATAAATGGATTTGTTTCCTAGAACAAAAAATATATACATTACATGGCAATCTTTTTTTTTCTGTAACAAAAATGGCAGGATGAGCTTAAAAAACAAACAACCAGAGGTCCACTTTAGCCCTAGATCGAAAGAGCTGGAAGTTATGGGGCCATTGCCCAGCAGTGGGATAATGCAGGCTAACAATAACAGTAACTAATATGGGTCACAGTCACAGGTGATCACAGCAATAAGGAAAAACAACCAATTTATTGTAATATCAATTACGTCTTTGAGTATTGTGATAACAAGCAGCCTTATAATGACCCACTCTTCCTTTAATAATTGTGTATTACATAAGGCATACCTGTACAGAATAACAAATAAATAGTACACCTGGAATCTTAAATCAAAGCCAACCTGCTTTTTTTTTTCTAATAAGTTCTATAACATTTTAAATGATTGTGAATTCAAATTTGGAACAAAATGATGGCCAGCATGTTGGCTACAAAACTACATCATAACTTTTTCTTTGACTCATCACTATTTTCTATTTTGATGGCCATTCCTTTTATATCTAACATGGAAATGCATGGTGCAGCAATTTAGGAGTTCATGAGTGTATAATTGTATCCACCAATTCATTGGAAAAATGTCTGAAATGGTAAATATATCAAGTCATAAACATAATAAAAATTTGCAATGCTTAGTTGACACTGCATTCTTATCATCACTCACTGTAAATTAGATAACAATAATGGTTTCAGTCAAGTTATTGAGGTAATCTTGTGCATTCATTCCTTAATAGTCACAGTTCAAACTTTGAAGGTTTTTGGTATAAACCTTTCTCTTTTCAGGCTTCATTGAGAAATTATCACTATGTATGTATTACTATTACTTAATTTGATTATTTATTCAGGCGTCATATCATCAGGATAATTCTATAGGTCACATACCTAGATACCCTTTTAAAATATACAGGGTGTGGCACACAATATCCAGCTTAAAGTTGGAAACTACTTTATAAAATAGCTGGTGTACATACATTAAATAAACTACACTGCTACAGGTATGTATTTATCATGTAACTGCAATTATTGTGAGCCTACATGTCTACTTCCTAGATTCCTAGAACTTTCTTTAGCATCTGTGTTTTCTATGAATTCATCTACAAGATTTGTATTATATGAATTGAGTATTTTAATGATATTTTATAAAAATCATGGGTTAGTCTTAATTGTACAATTTCTTTGAGCATGTAATATTTGAAGATTTATAAATTATTTGCATCAAAACTACATAAAAAAGATTGTGCTACTTTATACTACCAAAAACGAATAAGAAAAATAATAATAAATAAAACTTTATTCTCAGAAAATTCAAATCAATTTTATAAGTTAGAATATTTGGTCTATTTTAGATTTTATTTGAATATGAATGGCAGTGCCCAGTTTTGGTTATATTAAATATTCACCTACAACATATCATAAATTAAAAATACCTGTAATACAAGTAAATACACCGACACAGGTACCTATTATGCATACGTATCTCTACATTCACTAACACAGCTGACAAACTAGGTCTGCATTTTTTTTTTCGCCACAACACAATTTATTTCACATAATAAGATAGATAAGAAGTTGATTCCTTATACAATAATATACTGCTTAAATAGCAAAAATATAAAGTTAATTGCAACATAAACTCATAAAAGAAAGTTCAAATAGATAAAATATGGCAAACAATTTTAAAGACTGAATGATACCCTTACCTTCGATTGATTCTCCACCGATGTTTTAGCAAACCCAACTATGTCTTAGAAATAAATGTCATCGTCAGTACGATTTTTAGGCGCACTAATTAGATAATAATTTCATGGAGAAGGGCTCGTTAAAGTAATAAAATAGTCCAATAAGTTAGACATGGACTATTCCTTCGACCTAGTTCCCATGACGTTTAATTTAGAGATGGCGTGTTATCACCATACTAATCAAATAGAGTAACGCTGAATTACTATTTAGTAATAATACGAATACAACGATTATAAAAAATATATTTGTTATTTGATACCACCTACAAACGAAAAGTCCCAACCCAAATGAGATTCCACATTCGATAGTGTGTTTTCTAATTTTGATATTCTTTTCTCCTCGGGTGGATTATCATAACTGAAACCCATCTAGCATAGGTTCGAGTAAAAAGTCAGACATGCGTTCTTGACTAATCGTCTAATCAATTAGAGTAAAAGAGAAATGTTGGGTTTTTACTTAGATCATAATAACCTATTTTTAAATGGTATGCGGTATGCGTAGAAGTGGAATAGTGGTGTATTTTTGTTGGCAAAGAGGTCTTGTCTCTAGTCTATGGCTGTATGGGCTCAGTTCCCCTTGCCTGTCCCAGAAAGGGATGAAATAAACCAAAAAAAATGTCTCTAGTCCAGTGCTCGTCACAATTTCACAAAGTGTCAAAGTGACACTGTCAATGTCAGCCGGTTTTAATGACAGAATAGTGAGAAAAATCTCAAAATCTCAATTTTGTTCTTCACAGAGTAATATACTATTTTGTTTTTGGGTCTCTTTGGAGAATATTTTGTTGATTTCGTTGCTATAGCCGAAACTGCCTAGAAACTAAACAATATGACGAAAAAATCAATAAGTTTGGACGTTGATCCAACAATCATGGAAAAGAATATGAGAATTATACGAGTAAGTTATTAGATTACGCTATTTACGCCCTTTTATAATTGCCCCGAAATCACATTTTGGTCAGTGGGTCGTCTTAGGTTTGATATATTCTTATAAAAGTGATTAAATAACGGTTCATTTAAGTATCTTGTAGCTTTTTAACTGATATATATAACTATTTATTGCAAATCAGGAAAACCCGGTTGAGGAAGAATTCAACAAGATTCTGTCTAATGTAGAGACAATACCTTCGAAACTTGTGAAACCTACACCAGGTAACATAATTTTCTTAAATATTTAACATTACCAACATGTGCACTTGTTCGCAGATCTCCTTTGTAACAAACCCTCTCCAACATGCGCAGAATTCATTCAAGTCTCACATTCACAAAATTAATTTGCATCTTTTTTCATTACAGGCTTTTGTGTAAAAACGTTTACAAAGCCAGATAATAAAAAGGTATTTGTAAATATATGCTTGACTGATGCTATCATTTGTCCGAGAGACATCAGCAATGAAGAGCTTATGCAAATCCTCAGCTCTGAAGATCCATCTACTTACAGAGTGCCCATGAGCATTGGTGAAGGTAGAACGGAACCTGACAAGTCTGGAGCCCCAGCTACAGTCTATGATGTAGCTATAAACCCAGAATTCTTCAAAAAGATTGAAAAGGACGATTTGTTCCAAACATTCTTCCTCACTGTTGTCTTTGAAGGTTTACAGGATAAGTATCAGTTTGAAATAGACATGCAAAAGTACACAATTTTGAAAAATAGAAAGTCTATTGGTACTTTGCAGTGTCATAGAATTCAAATAAGAGGAATAAAGACGGGAGTAGGGAATGAGGTGAAACCACCTCTGATTGAAGAGCTGGACGATAAGGGTGTTGTGCAAAAACCTGGGGTTCCAGCAGCTGTGAGGAGGGAACTGGAGTATAGACTGAGACGTGAACCGCCCACTGGGGAGATTGAATACTTGCTGGCTGAATTTAAGATTCCTTCTTCTGTAAGACTATTGATTTAATTCTCAATTAAAATGAATGGACTGTCTTATACTAATTAACATTAACTAAAACAGTATTGCTGACAAAACAGTTATACTATGGATACTTTCCATAGTATAACTGTTCATGTATATATCTTTAATATTATGAACTTTCAGGTAAACCTAAAAGATCTGAACTTGGAAGTTGGTGAAGACCGCCTGGTTTTGGACTCCAAAGGACTGTTTGAACTGGTGGACTTCTTCCTGCCATGCAGTGTCGATCAGGAAGTCATTGATGCACAGTTGAATAGAAATGATGATGTAAGTTTTCATTTTTTAGGGTTCCGTAGTCAACTAGGAACCCTTATAGTTTCGCCATGTCTGTCCGTCCGTCCGTCCGTCCTCGCTTAATCTCTGTGACCGTTAGCACTAGAAAGCTGAAATTTGGTACCAATATGTATCAATCACGCCGACAAAGTGGTAAAATAAAAATTGGAAAAAAATGTTTTATTAGGGTAGCCCCCCTATATGTAAAGTGGGAAGTGATTTTTTTTTTAATTTCAACCCTAACTTGTGATATATTGTTGGAAAGATATTTAAAAATGAATAGGGGTTTACTAAAATCATTTTTTGATAATGTCAATAATTTCGGAAATAATCGCTCCAAAAGTTAAAAACAATGTGTCGTCTAACTTTTGAACCATAAGTTTAGAAAATATGAAAAAATCTGAAATGTAGAACTTTATAAGGACTTTCTAGGAAAATTATTTTGAACTTGATGGAAACAAGTTTTTGTACAAAAAGACAAAAAGTTGTACAAAATAATTTCTGGACTAAGTTTGTAGTATAGGTAATCGTATATGCAAGCATTTTTTACTTTTAAACTCATAAGTGGGAACACTTATTGTGACGGACGGGAAACTACGGAACCCTATACTGAGCGTGGTCCGACACGCTCTTGGCTGGTTTTTACAAACTGCATTAAGCCAAAATTCTTGAATAATGTTGGTAGTGCCTCTAGCCTCGACGCTTGCCCAGCAATAGAACAATCCTTTTGCCTTGAACCTTACTCAGCAATGAGACAAAACATGTTTTAAAAAACTTCTAGATTATTTTTACCCTCAATGCATTTAGGCTGAGGCTACAGTAGGCAGCGATTTGCGATGCGACTGGAAGAGCGAAACGAGAAAAACATGGTATGGCTACATTACAAGCGAAAAAAAAAGCAATTTTCTAATAAATTCGCTTCAATTTCGCTCATGTTGATGTAGCCGATGCCGTGATTTCAGTAATGTTGTTCCTATCGCATAAAGAAATCAAAGATCGCTAGTAATATCTGATGTACGGTGTAGCCATATATGTGAGCATTCATTTACTTGTTTTAATCGCTCATGTGTCGCAGGTCGCGTCGCGGCCTAATGTAGCCTCAGCCTAAGGGTGAGAGCGTGAGAGGTTGTGTGTGCAATAATTATAACTACCAAGGTATTTATAATAACCAATAATTATTCTTGAGAAGTTAAAATACTCAATTTATTTTATTCAACTAGGAGGCCTTTGCTCTACACCATACATTAGAGGCTCTGTGAATTTGGGTATTATTTGAATCTTTGTTGGTTTCAGATGCTGTTTGTGAAGATGCCAGCAATTCATTAGATTATTTTAATTATAATTTCAAAGCTTATGTAAACAAATAAAACTAAGACTGCAGTATTTTTTTTTATTGTTGGTTAAGGCAATTAGTATGGCTTATAAAATTAGATAGCAATGTCTTTGACTAGTCCTATCATGGAAAACTGGGATTGATTTCATGTTATGTATAAACATAAGAATTGGATACATACTGTATATTAATTTGTACTTGTGTTGACACAGTACAAAAAAAAGACTACAGATTTCTTAATAATACACTAATCATCAATCATCTGCCTAGCCTTTTTCCCCAACTACGTTGGGGTCGGCTTCCAGTCTAACCTGATGCAGCTGAATACCAGTATTAATGATACACTTAGTATTTCTTCTAATTAAAAATAATAATTTACAGTAGCGTAATATCACAAAATAATAATAATATCTCCTAATTGAATAACATAATAATTTTACCTGTGTAACAAACAAATGAGTTTTGATGAGATTGCCGATTAACGGCCGAACCCAATTGCCTATCTATGTATTATCAGTTTTGGAATACTGGAGGTAGAAAAACCTATCTATCTCTGGTTTTAATGTCCCAATAATCTATATCAGTAGCGATCTAGCTGTATGATTATAATATTATACTGGCAGTTATGATTATACTGGCAGTTATGATTATACTGGCAGTTATGATTATACTGGCAGTTATGATTATACTGGCAGTTATGATTATACTGGCTACCATCAGTAGCTATCTATCAATAGGTTATTAGGTTCGGCCGTTAGTATGTAATAAATCATAATTTTTTTGAGAATTTACAATAAATAAGTACAAAATTAAGATCGAAATAAAGTAAATGCAATAGCAATAAAAAAATATAACAATTAGAAATAAGAATTATATGATTGGAACCTACTTAATATTCTAAATTATTATACCTAATAGGTAACAAAATACATAACTGCCATATACCTAAAATTAGAAGTTAGGATGCGAGTTGTGATTTCGAGTAATAAGCCTCAATATTAATTCTTAGTAGAGTCTACTTATGTACAGACGCCAGCACATCAAGCTACCCGAAACTGTCAAATTTTCCCAATCAACTTTGAACCTTATGCTTTAGCAATAAAGTTGAAAATCGATTAAAGAAATTTGACAGATTGTAGTAGATTGATGTGCTGGCGTCTGTACCTACTATAATTATTATGTATTATGTAAACGCCAACGCAGGAACGTTGGCGTTTAGCATCGCGGTCCTAAAAAGTAAGAGCGAAACGACACGACGAAATCCCATACTAAATATCCACCGTTCTACTCGCACGTTTTATGACCACGATTGGCACGAGTTTTGGCGTTTAGCAGAATTCTCATTTGCATGTGTTTTTGTGGCAATAGGCTCGTCTCATATTACATGGGACTTATACATAACTGGCGAAATGTGGTGTACCTATAGGTACACCTCTGTCTAAGTTTTTCGGGGAAATAGGCGTGATGTATGTTATGGTCGAACATTTTGGGATACTTCGAAACAAAAGTTATTTCCACCCCAAAAAATCCACCCTAAGGAGGATACGCGAAAACGCACGCATCTCCCAGAGATCTACCCTAGGCCTATGTGGATAAACGAAATAACCGCGAAACAATCACATAACACGATTCTAGAGGGAAAAGATGAGACAAGGCACGAACATACACTCGGCAAAACCAGACAGACGAAAATAAGCTTACAGAGATTCAACTAAAACTCATCATGTTTTATATCAAAACTTTTCCGTACACTAGGCTCAATTCCCGCTAGCAGACTTTCATCATACCTCCTCAAAAGAGGTTTTATTTCCTTCAGCATACTCTCATAGTCTCTAACTTGTATGTTTATAACTGTGCTAAATCTTTGGCGTTGGTTCCTGTTGAGGTAAAGTTTAAGGAAGGGATAGCTCATGATCTGTTCGTGCTGGCAAACGCCGCGTTCGGTCACGCAGTTCACTTTACCCAGTCGGACGGCGTTGTTTAGTAACTGTAAAAGAGGAAAGTTACCTTGATTAATAAGTGTGATAAGTGCCCGTATCATAATATTATATATTTTTTTACTGATGACAGCAGCGCATGGTTCAAATTCACTTGACACTTCAGATTTTGTCAAATATGCGTTTTATTTTTGAGTGATAACGCGTTCCTAACTTTGGTGTCAGGAGTATTCATTTATTCATCTAGCATTGCAGGTATATGATACTTACAATGCCCGCTACTGCGAAGTCTGTGAACTTTTCGTAGCAGCTATAACATCTTGGAGAGTGGAAGTACACCAGCCAGGGTTTCTTGGTTCTGTAAATAAGTATAAGTAAAATTACATTCATCAAGAAAGTCATTACAATAGAACAATCAATATTACCCAGTGGGGTTTAACTCTTCAGCGATAACTTCCTTGGAGAACATTTGCCAGTTGAGCTTCTGCACCGAGTCATCAATGTACCCGAGCGCCCATTCCAGTATGTACGGCGCTTGCGATAGGTGCTGCAGGCTAACACTGAAAAGAAGTAACATATTTTGAAAGACTGGGCATAAACAATAAGAGTAAAATGAAATGGGCGAGGTCCATAAATAAATTAATAAAGAAAAAGAGTAGTCTGCTTTCTATATTCAAAGGGAGAATCAGTTGCGTGCTTAAAAAATGTTTTGTTTAAAACTTGATGATCGTCTGACGAAAAGCAAAAATTCCCACAGAGGATTCTGTTCTGCAGCTGTAAATTTTCTTAATACAATCCCTTGATCGCCTTTTAATGCTCGGTTCTTATAAGTAAACAAAAACGAATTGTTATGCTTACCAACGACGGTAAGCATTCTTTATTGCCACACTGGGCATGTAAGTAGATTCGTAAGCTAATTTTACCTGTGTTAGCTACTTCCATATGGGATGATCTACTATGTAAAGCTATGATTTTAAGCTTGTAAGCTTCATTATTGGTAAAGATGCAAGAGTGACTTTTAGCCAATAATGGTCCGCAAATTATAGAAATCAGCCATTAGACAAGCCATGGTGAAATCGGTGGGTGCTTTTTAGTAAGTCTGACTAACCTATAGTATTGTCCAGAAGCAATGGGATAGAGTCTTGCGGTAGCTGCGCGAATGTTAGCACAGAACCCAGACGGGTTGCTCGCGCAGTTCAGAATGCCCACGCGCACGAAATCAAGCGGGCGAAGCTGTAAATATATACACATTTAATATGTTTTTTAACCAAATCTCTCGGCAACGCCAACTACATAGGCAACTAAAACAATCTCAATCCTTTTACGTGGTAATATAATATAATTATTATACATAGTAAACGTTCATTTATATTACTTAGCGAAACTATTTATAGTTATAGAGGGGCGACGGTTTGTTTTTATTTAAATTCGAATTGCGTAAATAATAATTCATAATAACATAATATTGTTGCTTGAATTTTACAATAAGCGTTTGGGTATGGCGATTTCCTGCAAATGCAAATATATGTGGAAAGTACATTGAAGGATTCTTCTTAAGAAGACATATTGGTACCATAACGTCTGTGAAGCTTCACCAACTAATTTAATTATGTATTCGTCACAGGTGTTATTATAAATTCAAGGGTCTAATATCCTCGTTTATAACCTTCTTAGCAACGATCATCCACTCGTACGCCAGATCGTCACAGAAGCTGCCGCAGTGTGCGGGCAGGTAGGCAACTAGCCACGCATGCTCCCGTGATGATGCGTCCAATATCTCTAGGACTTGTTTCTCGTCTAACTCCAAATCTGTTTGGATAGAATGTTTATGTTTGTTATTAAGGTTAATAACAAAAATATGCAATAAGTAAATAATAAAATTATATTCAACGTGTAATGGAAAGGGTAGGGCAGATTGTATGAGCCGTCATTGTACAAACGCCAGCACATCAAGCTACCCGAAACTGTCAAACTTTTCCAATCAACTTTGAACCTTATGCTTTAGCGATAAAGTTGAAAATCTGTTAAAGAAATTTGACAGATTGTAGTAGGTTGATGTGTACATACGCCGGCGCGTCCGTTTGCATACTGTTGCCATTATGTATAATGAATCGCATTTAATAATTATCGATTAAAACAAATTATTATGATTACTGACAGCAATATTGCAATAATACAGGAACTTTTGTGCAAAAAAAGGGTGTTTCGATTCCTGGTTAAAGAAAAAGAGAGCTTTTTAAAAAAAAAACTAAAAAAGTAGTTCAGTTTTCCAAAATCGAGCTCATGTGTTTCGTTTTGTACCATTTATAGAACAGAAGTCCTTTCTTCAAAAATGCCCCTAAAAATATCGTGTTTCTCTCACCTCCACTCTCAACAATCATATCTATGAAGTCCAGCAGTTTGTTCTCGTAGTCACGTCCGTTGTACGCGCTGCGCTTGGCTCCGTTCTGAACGATTATCACTGGCTGGTTGTACGCCACTTGCCGACAGTACTGGTCTGTGTTCGCTGTGCAAGCCATTATGCCGAACTGTGGAGGAAGTTTGGAGTTATTTGTCGATAAAGACCGAATTGGCGCAAAATAGCAGCAGGCATTGACTTAAAAAGGCTGATGACGACAGTAAAAAATTTGCGAGTGTGGCACAGTATTATAATATGTATTTACAGACGCCAGCACATCAAGCTACTACAATCTCTCAAATTTCTTTAATAGATTGTCAACTTTAGCGCTAAAGCATAAGGTTCAAAGTTGATTGGTAAAATGTGACGGTTTCGGGTAGCTTGATTTGCTGGCGTATGTACTTAACTACTAATTTACGGTTTTCAGATTTTTTCCTTTACATGAAATAGCTTCTTGCCAAATTTCGTGATTCTACCCTGAAAGTACCCCATAGGTTTTGATTCCCTTGCGAGTGCAAAATATGCGCATAAACGGAACATAAACGCCCGTATATTTTGATTACGTTGACTTAGAAGTTTGATTTTTTCACTGCTTCAACGGATTGCAGCCCTGAGTATTTGATATTAATTTCAACTTGATAACTCTACTCCACGTTCCTGAGAAAACGGGTCTTGTTGACAGACGGACAACGAAGTGATCTTCGGGTTCTGTTTTTCCTTTTGAGGTACGGAATCCTAATAGAAAGGCGTGGATTGAAGAAGTATGTAACTGTAACGGCCGATTCAATTTTAATACCTATAAACGAAATTACTTATGTCGATGGCATAAGATAAATTTTTGTGCCAGTCAGCATAATTTTGAATACAATACAATATGAAAATATTATAGAATTGCTTACATTAACATTTTCATCCACATTATATTCTAAGCTGGCTCGTGTGAATGGATCGGCGATATGGTCCCACGTTGTCCCATGCGGCGCCACTAACAGAACCCAAACACCCGAGTCCCCTGAAAATAAAAACAAATTCTGAAACTCTTGGTAAAGAAGCTGAGTAAAGTTAGCATTCCATGTGAATATGAACATTATTTATGCTGCCAGCCGTTTAAGCTATGTTCCTGTTGACAGCGATGCGGAATTTTTTGTTTTTTTTAATTTTTTTTTTATCTTTCTTATAGGTACATGTTATATATATTTATTTTAAGTGTTAGCTAAAAAAATATATTTTAATTATACGAATAATGTTTCTATTTAATAATTCGTATGAGCGAATGTGAACAAACGTTTCATACGAATATGAACCTTATTCCTTAACAAAAATGTTCATATTCGTACGTAACGCTTACTAAGCAACATTTCTAGCTAGCTACTTACCACCTTCAAATACCCTTTGAAAATCAGAAGTAGACAACGTATGCAGGTTCAAAGCTTCAGAGGCTGTCTCTATGAAGTCTTTGACGTTAACATTAGGTGGGGCTCGCTGGTACCCGCCGCCTCGCTTGAGCACGCCCCACGCCGGGGGGGACTCTACGTGCAGGGATGCACATAGCTCGGACCATTTGTCACAGTCTATTTCACCTGGAAAAAGTAAAAAGTATTGTTATATCAAAAGCGAAGTTGGTAATTGAACTTGTATGGATACTTCTTAGGTGGCGTTCCGAATTGGACGAAAATTGAGATTAAAATTTCAATGACGCGTCACGTTTACGCACATTTCGTTACTTGAGAGAGAAGAAAAATATAACTCTCTCTTTTTCTGCCTCTCACACAAAATGTCTCTTATTCTTCATTTTTTAAGAAGTTTCACTTCTATCACGTGTACGGTGTGCACGTGCAATTTTGGGAGTTTATAAATAATAAAAAAACATCGATATATAGCTCATGCAAAAAAGCATACGGTAACCGTTGTCTTTGGAAACCTTCTATACCAGAGACATCGCGGGTGTTTTTTCATCCCAGGGAAAAGGTGAAAATGTTTTATAAGCCTGTAATTAAAGTGGCATGGCCCTTAAAACCGAAATACAGTAGATAACACTGCTTGACGGCAGACTTGCGTATGGTGCTAGTGATCGAACTCCTTTAGACAGAATACTGATAGGGAATGCCTAAGGTATTAAGTCTGCCTTTGTACCTTATTATTTGCGAGAAGTTTAAATAAATATTATTTTGAAAAATAGTCTTAAACATGTATATGCAGCCAGGGAAATTATTTGTTTAGCATATTGACACCCTACATCAATTTATCGTGTTATAGCTATGTCATTATGACAGTTGGAATATACCTACGGATAATTTAAGGTGGTAGTAAATTTGCTTTTCCTGACTTTATTTCAACAGAACTTACCGAAGTTTATGTTAGGGAATGAAACAATCATTTGATGTAGCTGCAATCTATTCTCTCCTTTCTTTGAGAAGAATAAAACCCACGTCTTTTGTGAGCCAGTACGTAAGCTATTCCTTATTTCCTGTAAATAAAGCAACAGGGAGATTTTATTAAATAAATAACAGACAAGACTATCCCACAAACAGTTTAAAAGGTACAGACGCCTGCACATCAAGTTACTACAATCTGTCATCTTTAATAGATTTTCAACTTTATCGCTAAAGCATAAGGTTCAAAGATCATTGGAAAAATTTGACAGTTTCGGGTAGCTTGATGTGCTGGTGTCTGTATAATTTAACACCGGCAGTGCATTTAGGGGGCTGTTCAAGTATTACGTAGGTAAGCAGATTTTTTTTATTATTATCCCCCCCCCTTTCATCATTAAAAGTAAGCATCTTAACATGCTTATGTCAATACATGCATTTTTCAATGTGTTCTGGTTTCTTTATTGATTCATGAGCAGCAGTTATATGCGTTTCGTTTTCAAGCACAGACAAGTAGGATTGCCATATGTGTTCAAACCAAAATCTACTAAATTTTGTAAATCAAAAAAATCTGACAAAGGAAAAAAAAATCACATAAAAATGTTAAACCCCCCATGTCATCAAAAATAAGCAAAGCAAAGCCCCCCGCCCCCTGTGGTGCTTACGTAATACTTAATGGCCCCTTATGTCGTAGCAATAAGGGCGGCTTTTGTAGTGCTAATGTTACCATTGATGTGCGGTTGTCTTTACCAGTACTGTGTATAAAGTTGAAATAAATAAACATTCGATACCTTCAATTTATCTGGTTCAATCATATCAATTTTAGGCAAAGCATCAACGATTTCCTGCAATATTTTGTTCTCGTCCGTGCTCTCTATTTCTCTCTTGATATTCTTGTACTTGAATACGACAGTTGTATAGTCGTCGTTGGCTAGTTTACTTCGAAGATCGTCATCTTCCACTAATGCTACCGTTACTACATCTTTCTGAAAGAAACACAGACGAAATTAGAAGATATAGTGAAAGTTTATAAAATACATAACATAGGTATGTGTCTACGGCTTTTTTTGCATTGTTCCTAAAAACATGACGAAATAATGTATGCAATAAAAACAAACCAAATGAAAAGCAATCCTTGTCAGAGCATTCTTAGCAACCCTATTGGCGCCTAACACATACGCCATAGGTTTGTCCGTGCTCCTGAGCTGCACAATAGTAGGCACGTGGATGGCAGTGCGGAGGAACATCATCACGAACTCGTCCAGAGCGTCCAGGGTTCGCTCCCCGCTGTGGTACACGAAGTTACCTTTTTTACCCTGTCAAATCACAGGGTTAAAAAAAAGAAATAAAATTAATTATAATTATGTCCATTGACTACAACGTATTTAAAACGTAGTCTTTTTTCAGAAAAAATAAAGCCTAAAATTATAGGGAAGTAATACAGGGTGGTGAAATACATGGGTCAGTATGGAATAATCTGAAACTTTCTTTACCAGTACCCTGACAAGTAAATGATAAATCGCAGGTCTGCTGGAAGAAGTTTCATAAGAAATAAGCAGTATTTTTGTACTCAAACTATAATTATGTCGTATTCCTATGTATTAACCTGTGTACATAAAATATATAAGTATATAAATAAATGACACGCAACTTAATATACTTTTTACGATATTGGAAAGCAGTAAAACTGGCGCAAATTAAATCTTTGTTTTAATTTTATTAAATGTTACTAATTAAGTTTGAATAAATATTTTAATTTCCTGGAAAAATATTATTTTTATTATAAGTAGTTTATTTTAATAGTAAATCTTACATTAGGATAGAATAGTAATGTAGGATAGCTGCCTATTCTCATATTGTTGTAACAAAACGAATTGTGGTATTTACAGTTCACTGCACCAACTTTTACCTGAAACCGAAATAAATAACATTATGAACCCATTGAAGGTCACTGAACGAGACACAATAGAAGTTTTATTGTTAACAGAACAATTACAATAAATACACACACACAACATTTTATATAATAACGTAATTAAATATACCTAGTACATGTTTTGAATGAAATACAACTTACAATTCCTTTATAGATTTCAGCCAACTTCTTCCAATGTTCTGCCACGTTTTGGCAAGGTGGGCAGAATGGTGAATAGAAATTAACAAAATAGAAGCCATCCTTCATGTAATTCTCTGAAACATTATTATTTGGAATCACAGATGTCTTCTTTATTCATTTAAGTAAGTATAAATACAGTAAACTAATGAGACTATCTTGGTAGAGGGTGTGTGGATTGTAAGAGACATATTTACTGTCTTTAATCCTACATACAGTGATCATAGTTAAGGTGCCACTAGTCGATATTTTTTCCATACAAATTTCGAGAGAGTATTAATCCCCTCCCCCTCTCAATGGACGACCACTTAAAAGGGTCGCCTAATTTAAATACTTGGTCACTATGTCACCGAGAACCTCAGGGATCAGGTAGACATTGAACGTGAACGCAGGGCACTAGCAGCCAGATGCAACATGTTGGCTCACAGATTTGCTCGTTGTAATAACGAGTTCAAAATAACTCTGTTTAATGCATATTGTCAAGCGTTCTACACGGGCAGTTTGTGGGTCAACTGCACGCGGAGGGCACTAGATGCCCTGCGTGTGCAATATAATAATGGTTTCAAGGTGCTGTTGAGGTTGCCCCGATTCTGCAGCGCGTCTGGCATGTTTGCTGTAGCGCGAACTGACGACTTCTATGCCATTCTGAGGAAAAACACCGAGTCCTTAATAAGCAGAATGCTAGCACCAACAGCATTTTGAAAACCCTTGCCGAAAACACGATGCACCAATATTTCAGACACTGTCCGGTTGCTCGTGCGGCAGGGATGAATATGTTTTAATTAATTAATATTACTAACCCTTAGTTGAAAAGTTATTGTTGTACAGACGCCAGCACATTAAGCTACCCGAAACTGCCAAATTTTCTCAATCAACTTTGAACCTTATGCTTTAGCGATAAAGTTGAAAATCTATTAAAGAAATTTGACAGATTGTAGTAGCTTGATATGCTGGCATCTGTACTAACCGTTGGACCTATGTAGTCAAGTTAAATACATAATTATTATTACTCCACTGTTTGACATTGTGCATCCAAAGTTAAACATGATATCGTTTTGTCTTATTATTAATTTTGTATGTACGGAAACAGAATAGTAAAATAAAAAGCCATAAAAAAGTTATGAGCCAAGCCAACAAAGGTTCGTTTTTCTTACCATTTAATTGATTTATGCTATTTAATTGATTTATGCAGTGGTTATTTCATAAACTCGATTTTCCAAAGCACTTTTCGAATTTTTTTACGCGCCTTTTAGCTCGGAACGGTGTTTCTGTACGTGAGAACTAGACGTTGTGCGTGGTGCGTGTAGACTAGCGTGTAACTGCTCATCACTGATAGGTAATATCTGTGTCGGACACGAAGCCAGGTGAGACAGCGTGATTTTTAGTCATGACCACCAGTGAGTTCGAGCTCGCGACTAGTTCCACCTTAAGTATTTTCTGTAGGGTTTCATAGTCAACTTTGTATATTATTTGAATAAAGCTCTGATAAAACATGCATGTTTAATTTATATAGGTTAGGCAGTATCTCAAAGACCTGTTAATATACAGGGTGGCAGGGAAAGTGACGAGCAACCTGTTACCATGGATTCAGTACATGGTTCTGAACCCCCTGCGTTGAAATTTTCTGTGGGAAATTTAAAAAAAATAATTGTTGTTTCATACATTTTGACTGTGTAGGTATTGGACTTTTCTATGAAACAGTCTTTTTTTATAACTGTTGAAATATTTGTATGTTAGGGTGTCCAGTATCAGATGCTGAATTTATGGTAACTGTTTGCGTGTCAATGTCCCTGCCTGGCCTGTATAAAATTCTTAATAGAATGCATACATAAAGGCATTAGACATGGATATTAGCTATGCAATATTAAGGCCACTTATACATAAAAACATTATGTACTTTCAGTACTTTGTATGGTATTACAACTTTTATTGATAAACATTGATATAGTTGGCTGTAAAAGTGATGTATTTGCAACTAGCATTTAATTTTGTAAGAAGCATTACATTACATACTTACTTCACATTGCATGATTTGCTAGTAAGTGAAGGACACTTTTGAGTCTTTACTGACATTCAAGTGTCACTGGCTCTTTCTCTTCAAAAAAATGTACTCCCACACTGAGCTTACAACAAACCATAGTATAGTACAACATATAGTGCGATTTTATAATGCTAGATAGGTACCAGATTTCCTATCTTATAATGCACAAATGAATGTTAATAAAGCCTTTGCCTCTCCCTCACCAAGAGGAAAATTTAAATTTTCAAATTGAGAATACTTACTCCAGCTAGTTCCGGATAGTGTATCAACAAATGGATCATTATGATATAGTCCATTGTAGTACAAATTATCATATTCTGACTGAGACCGGTAGTCATATTTCTTTGCGTATGAGAATGATCCATACAGGTCATAGTTATTCCTCTTATCTGGGTCCTTCAAGGTCTCATAAGCCTCTGTGATTTTTAAGAACTTCTCCTGTTCATTTTTACCCTGGAAGTTATCATTATAAAATAATGAAATTGGTAATAAGACCTATTTGGTAAATATCTACTTACTCAACTTTTTGTCTCAATGTTCCAATTACACCAAAGTATTGCAAGAAAAGTAATCATTTTTTACACATGTGATGAGGCAATACCATATGTGATTAAATTTACAGGCATGCAAAACTAATTACCTTCTACAAAAACTGCTCATCACAAGTTTTTTTTTGTTCTAAACGGGTTTTTACAGACACCAGTGCTTTTTATTGAGTCTAGTAATAGTTGGTACTTACAGGATTCTTGTCCGGATGATACTTTACGGCTAACTTCTTGTAAGCTTGTCTTATCTCTTGTGCCGAAGCTTTTTTTGTAACCCCTAATACCTCATAGTAAGTAACTTCTGTTAAGTTAATCGCACCGAATAGAAAGCAACTGATAACTATGAGTTTTAACCTAAAACAATGTATTAATTAACATCCATATTCAATAGAAAGGTGTTTCATTGATAAAATCGAACTTTATTCAACTTAAACTTACATTTTTATATTTTTTAAAGTTCCTAAAATTAGACGCAGGCACCGGCACTTTCCTCTGATAAGTATGGAGCGCCTGATTAATCACTCATTTAATAATTAGGCAACGTTAGATAACACAATTTATACGAGAAAATGAGATAAAACTAAATTGTTTACTTTTTGTGTAGGTGTCGGCAAAGTATGTTGAACTTCCGACAATCGAGAACATACAATCGAGAACTGAGAAGTCAGCAGACGTCTCACGTCAGTCAGTGTGTCAATCAGTCACTGAACTAGAGAGAGAAGCAAGGCATTTGATAGTTTTGATACCGAGCATCGATAATCGATTCACTGTTCATAAATAAAACTAATTACTCGAAACAAGGAAAATTATGATGATTTTGATGCTAGTATTAGTGAAAAGTAGACATATTATGGTTGATTAAGTTTTAGTTTTTTAGGATTTTGAACCACCTTGATCTTGGTTGCATAAAATCATTAAAATTTTGTTTCAGATCCAGGCGCAGTAAAAATCACAAGACTAAAAATGTTAAAATGAAAATGGCTAAGAAACGCTCCTACTTGTTTTGGTACTATAGCTATTTACCTACCGAAAAACACCCTAATATTTTAGTGTAGCTACATACTCCACCCTGAGCTTTGACGTGGCCCAGGCCTGCGGATAGCAGTACCTAGGTATTAACGTCAGACTTGGCCAGAAATGCAGTCTAACATTTCTTCTTTTTAGTATCGATGGTAAATATTTTAGTGAATTATAGATATCATCAACAGTGGGATCTTGGTTGGACCGCAGCCACCACAGAACACATAATATACTCCTATCGGAGGCAGCCACAGACTTAATAAGTCTGTGACCGCAGCAGACTTTAGAGGCTGAAATCAGCGAGCGCCTGTAGTCACAGAGTACATTTTTATAATAGCCTGTAGTTTTAGAAGTTTCTCACAACACGTAGGTAGTGCGCTTAAACCCAGGCATGCGCGCATTTTATGCTAATCTTCCATCGCTAGTGCTTTTATAACTGTTATAAAACAGCGATGATAATAATAATTAAAGTGAGGCAACATATCCTAAAAATTGAAAATCTAATTCATTATGTCAACAATCAATCCATCATCCGCATTGGAAACACGTGGTGGATTATAGCCCAGGGGGCCTAAAAAGGCCACTTTGGCGAATCATAAAAGGATAACATTATGAATCGTAATGGACAGTTAACTGTTAAGTTAATCTGAAAGAAAGTTTTAGTTAAGATGAAGGATTTTTAAGTTATTTTTTTTTGTGTTGCTCTAAGTATAATACGTTAGGATTATCTTCTTTATGCTATTGACTTCAGAGGAATAAAGACTCCTGCAAACAGGCTTCTTTATGCTATTGACTTCAGAGGAATAAAGACTCCTGCAAACAGGCGCGACGCGAATCGCGCGCGTCTCAAAGGCACCGCTCGTTGCGCGACTTGCGGTGCCTTTGTGTCGCGCGCGATTTTATCGCCTGTCGCGCCTGTTTGAAGGAGCCTTAATGCTTTCGAGTTGTGAATGACGTTGCTTCGTGTTGCACACGTGGATACAACACTTAAGTAGTTACCTACAGGCTTAACTATCCGGCTTAGTTGTGAGCAATCACAGTTTGTGATGCGAGTTCTTCTTCGTATCGAGGGCACGGCAATTTTACAAACTATACCCTGCGCAACATCCACTGCGTCGTCGATGGAAGGGGAAAAGTCAATTTGATTGCTGGTTTTGGGGCACAACACAGCGGATAGGATAGGAGGTGAGATATGGTTTGTGATACAGTTTTACATAGCCTGCTGCTGTTATGAAAAAAGGAAATTAGGTATCCGCGGTCTCATAGAATATTCGGGGTTCCCTTTAATTGCATTACGTGGCAATTACGGACTGACTGACGGACTCTCTCGTTGAGTGATCGTAAGCGTGAGTGCTGAACGTGCGGTACTGCCGGTCGATTCTGTTAAAATCTCACCGTGAAAACATAGGTGAAGTGAGTTTGTTTTTGCTAGGAATTGACACTATTGATAGCTCACTCCACGCTCACTTCACCTAAGTTTTCACGGTGAGATTTTTACAGAATAGCACCGCTGGGTTCAATCATTAACTAAAAATTAAAACAATCATTAATTAAAAGATTTTTTCCAAGGAAATTCAGTATGTCTAACTGACTAGCCGAAGTCTTCAATGCCCATTAGCGAAGTTCGGCAATAATAGGCTCGTTTTTATTACGTCATGGGACTGCGGTGCTAAGTATTCTGTAAAAATCTCACCGTGAAAACTTAGGTGAAGTGAGCGTGGAGTGAGCTGTCAATAGTGTCAATTCCTAGCAAAAACAAACTCACTTCACCTAAGTTTTCACGGTGAGATGGTTACAGAATCGCACTGCTGATGGTGATGATGATGGCTGGTTCAACGAGGACGTAAGAAGTGATGCAGTTCCACCTTGCTTGCCCTAAGCTTAGGATCAAACAGACGAATAAATAAAAAAAAATCTATTAGGATTTATAAAAGAGTATATTTCCATTCGTGCACTATATTCAAAAAACCTTTTTCATTACACATTCATGCAACACTAGGTATGCTTCTATTTTATACATATTATTAATTTAAATTATTACAGATGAAAGTGTGCGTCTCATTATAATTATTTTAAAGATTACCCTCATCACCTACTTACAAACTGTTGTAGGTACTTAGGTAATATTATATTTTTGTTACAATGCTTTGTAAATAGGTACAAAACAAAGTGTCTGTACATAATTTTTTTTATTGTACTTATAAAGCTGTCTAAACAATTACTAAGATTCACTTTGTAAAACATTTATTTTTAAGTACTTAACTACATCTAACGAAAACTTATCACAGGATGGTACAACTTGCTAACATTATTCTTTGACAATGTAGTGGTCTAACACTATAATAATAATAATACCTACTTATACCTAACCAGATCCATTTCATCACACCTACTTACACTATTATAGCACTTTTAAGGCCTATTCAAACCTGAGCGATATTCGCTGTCGCTGTGGGTAGAGGTACATACATACCGCGCGGGTTTCGCTCAGGTATTTAGTATCAAGTACCGCGGCTAGAGCGACCTGAGCGATATTCGTTGCCGCTGTGGGTAGAGGTACATACCGCGCGGGTTTCGCTCAGGTATTTAGTATCAAGTACCGCGGCGAAACTCGACTACCGCGCGTTATTCTACCCACAAGGATAGCGAAATCCGCTTAGGTCTGAACAGTAATATTACCGCATACCCACTGGGTTTTCTCTGCCGCAGACGGTAGCGAATACCGCTTAGGTCTGAATAGGCCTTTAGTTGCTTCTACAGGGTCAAGTTATATTAGTTAGCAAAACTCCGCAGACGTGACGGTATTAAACATGATAAAGCAAAAAGAAGAAGAAAGAAGTGATATGTTGAGTGAGTTCAAAATACCTTTCTATACCCTGAGTGAGGGGTACCATCAGTGGAGTTTCGCTAGCTAATTTAATTTGACCCTGTTTATTATTTTTTATGCAAGTAATGTTGCCTGCCTTAGAAACCAAAATAAACATAAAAAGTCTTGTTTATATCATGCATTCTTATAAATCTACCATCTACCTTAAATTAATACTTGAAGACCGTTAACATATTAAAATTAAGGCTTAGAATCGAAACATTCTCAGACCGCACGTAGTAGGTGTGAGTAGGCAGTCGTTCACAGTCCTACATACCTACATATGACCATACAAAATATTTGGATTAAATGATACATGAACGCAAGCTAAGTAGTAGGTACTTGATGCCTCTCAGTATAAATAAAAAAAAAACTAAATTGGATATAGGTAGGTACAGTTAACAGCACATCATTGGTAACAATTTGACATTGACAGTTTTTATGTCGTAACAGTCAAGATTTTCGTAGTGCAAGAGTACATTTGACATTGGCAGAATTGTCGACAATCGGCACCATTGCCATAGAGAAAAATAGAATAGAATACCATTGCAGTGGCGGTTGATTGTACCTAATGCAAAAACACCAAGACGCGGAACTAAGGACCCACTGAAAAGTGTGCGTTCATATAATTACATAACATTGCTATGTAATAGATCAATGAATCAATAAATGCATTTTATAATTAAATTATAATATTTTGATAATAAACTAACAATAAACCCATATCGCCATTAAGTCTAACATCAATTCAAATTATAAATTAAAGGCAATTTAATGTGTCTGCACAGCTGTGCTTTGCTTATTTTTCATAATTATAAGAAGCGTAATTATGTAATAAAAAATAAATATTATTATATAAACTTATACATAAGTTTAGTATCAGTAGGTATATCTTACAAATACCTTCTATTATCGAATGAATTGTAAATATTGAGAATTGTAATAGTAGCTATTATAGGAAAAAAGAAAAATGCCTGCAGAATAGTCAATAGTAGTAACAATAGTAGAAACAATTTTATTGTAGTCCGCGCGGAACTAGTTGGCCGCGCCTTAGGTGTGTGAGCGGCGGGACGGAGGGGCGGGGGCGCTTTACTCACTATGTGCGTTGCAACCCGCCGCCTCACTCGGCCTCACCCCTGTCCCCACCTCAGCGGCCAACTAGTTCCGCGCAGACTATAGTCATGCTGTGTGAATACACAAAAGAAATTTGAATGTAATTTGCCGTATATCGACATCCTTCACGGCATGTTTAAAGATGCCATATTTGGCAAAAAAGAACAATTTTATTGATTATACATTGACAACGATTCCCAGGACAGGCAAAGTGTGTGTGTGTTTGCCTTTTTGCATTACGAATCAGTAGCGAAATGAGTGGACCTATTAATACACCTCTGCCTAATCCATTGAGGAATTCAGGCGTGATGTTATGTGTATGTACGACTTTCTTAGGTAACTGTGTGCACGGTAGTGCACTGTCAAATATTTTTTCACCTTAGCTGCACTGCAAAGGTTCATTGTAAATGTCCAAAACTCCTAGGTAACAATTGACTCTTGGAAACACAATCTCTGTTCCGTAGCTCAAGTCCTAAAGTACGAAGAACCGGAACCAAATTTCACGGTAACTCTAATAAATAAATACATTTAACTAAACAACGTTCGTTTCACTTCGACATGATGTAAATACATGTCGTCTCATTTTAAATGGTGTTTACAAACTAGAATTTTATACCTCTTTCGTAACACAAGCGATGACAGTTCAAGTTTGTAAGCCCATTTCCGAATAATTTATTGCCATAATTAAAATTGTCACTATGTGTTTAAATAACGAGTTTGTTCAAGATTATCGCTACCTACTTAAAGGTTGGTTAACCAGATGACTTGACGCTTCTCTTTAATGTGAAGTAAGCCAATATTCTGATGACGATAAGTTCTACTCCGAGGATCATGATGTCTGTCCAGTAGTTGTCAGGTTCGAGACTGAACTCGTCGATCACTGCTTTGGGATGTCTGGAAATAAGAAATTATTATCAGACATTGTAGGACAAAAAGAGAGAAAATAAATTGGTTTAACCCAGGTACCCTATACTGTTTTTGAGTCTGTCAGGTGGTTCGGATTCAGACAGTTCACACTTCATGCGTGACTTCACAGAGATGAACGCTAATGCGGGCTTTACCGGTCTGGGCTAATAAAGCGAGTAGGATTATTCTGGCCATCTAGCAGGCGTCAGTGTCGTTTAACTGCAGCAGTTTCCATTGGTGAATGAGTAAAGCAAGTATGTAGTGTCCCCAACCCAACACAAGGGTAATTGCGTAACACACCATCAGTAGCAATGGGTTTCATTTAGACAGTTCAACAACATTCATTGCGTTATTTACTTTGTTGGTTATACATATTTTTCGAACGTATAAAGCAATGGATTAGCAATATCCTTCAAAATTATTCAGATTGAGATTAATAGTGTGTTACGTAATTAGGGTGAAGTTTTAGGATGTCCCACACCCCTAAGAAACAAGTTCGTATTCAGTCTATTCATAGATAACAAAACACATAGAACACAAATCTCACCTCAAGTGGCAGTACGTCATAGTTTCAGGACACAGCAGCGGCTGTCGTCCATTGGAGTAGATGGATAGCACGAGCGCCTCGAAAGCGTAGCGTAAGAACGACGCGTGCGACACCGCGCGCATGACCGGGTTCATGTGCGCCAGGAGTACCAGGTAGCCCGCGTACACTATCATAGCACAAGTCCAGACTGCGCCCAGGAATGTGCCGTTCTGGATAGACATAAATAATCCAATTCACTGACAGATAACGCACAGCATGAAATTTTACACTAGAGTTCCTTATTTATGTAACGTAGATGAGCACTATAAGGAATGATTTTTCAAAATTATCTCCTAAAGGGTTTAAATAGGGGGATGACAATATGGTGTAGAATTTTTTCATTTAAAAAAATTGTAACGAGGAATGTTGTCACTTAGACTTTTGTTTCTAAGTAAAAGTTAGTTGTATCATCGTTTCCCACCAGAGATAAGCGAGGATGCGTACGTAGCGATGGATGTGTGTGAAACCAGCCAATAACATTGCTTCAGTTTTATAGCTTGAACTAACTTAGCGTTGGTATTGGTTAGTTTTACATCCCTCGCAAGACATCCTCGCCCATCTCGTGTGGAAAGGCAGCCTAAAGGTCCTGAAAAGTTGCCGATGGGAAATCCCATATATCATTGAACCGATGGCCTTCTAAAGGTCGCGTGACTCCACTCGTTGCGAGAAGTACAGGACCGGTTCAGACTGGTTTTGGCGCTGCTTGAGGGACTTTTCTCTGCAGTGGACAGCTTTCGACTGAGCGATAAATCATGGTATGTAATTCGTTTTAAAAAAGGTTTCGTTTAAGTTTATATACATGATGATATCTGGCACGTCCATGAAAAGGTCATTCTCAACAGTTTTACCGACTATTAAATATACTTTCGATCGATATCTAATTTCGACGATATTTTTGAAGTGAAACTTCTTTAGGCGCGTTGGGCGTTTTTTGTGATGGGAAAAAACCATTGAACTCGCGACACTATTACTAACACCACGCTACATTCGGATGTTCGGCTGTCCTAGCCCAGGGATGTACTCGATTTTAAATCCGATATGTCAGTGAGTGATCGCAAAGTATTCTATTTGTGTTTTGTTTTCACACTGTTTTTTTTGTGGCTTACTTCCGTCATTTGCGTGTCCTCTGCCACGTGTAACGTAACATGCGAGAACAAATTACTACAACTAAACAAAACAAGTCACGTGCCATTGAGAGATAACACGATGATTCAAAGAGTTCACAAGGTCCAACCATTGTTACCTAACTTCCACCACTACTAATTAGGTAATTCATTATGATAATGATTTGTTTAATTATTAACATGCAATTGAAAAGCGGATGTGACTTGGGAATTACACTACGCATGTTTTCCTTTTCTCTAATTACTTATCGTAAGACGATTATACTATTACACGAGGCTAATAATAATTTGAAAATTGTTCAACATTTTTGACACAAAGCAACTGATGACTATTTGTTTGAGTCCTGTGTAAAGCCTCTGGCTCATCCCGCATCCTCGGAATCTTAATTTAACGTATTCTAGTCAAAGCTACTCATCATTATACTACCCATTTTTAGCTATGTTGGGAGTAGCTTGTAAGCCAAGCCAGACGTGGCCAAGGAGTATGGATTCTTCAAAACACAACAAAACTACGGAAAAACAGAGTGGGAGTACCACAAGGTTCCATTCTTGGTCCTTTTCTGTTTCAAACCCACACAAGTAGGTAGGTGCAGAGTTTTAATAGCTAGGTACTTACAACAGGGTTGAAGCAGGTCCCAATGATATTGCCCATAGCCTCAGCGAGTAGCGCGACGTTGGCAAGCGTGATGACGAACATGAGAAACCGGACTGGCTCCATCGGCTGACCGGATAGGAAGTACGACGGCACTGAGTACACGAAACTGTAGATTACCTGTTGAATAGACAAAAAGGTGAGTTATCTACACTACTTTCATACTGTGTATAAGTAATTATTTTTCGATTTCTGAACGTCCCTACAGTAAAAAATGTTAGTCCTAAGTTAACATACCCGTATGTAAGCCGGAAGTTTGGGTTGATAGCGATAAACAAAATGTAGAGCTGGACTGCATATCTAAATGGCAGTGTACATAAAAGCAAAGCTCACCTCTTTTAGTCCAGTCATTTTAGGCATTTTAAACCCCAATCTGCGGAAAAATTCCTAGTGAGCTGAATTTTTGTACACACCTTTATTACAACGTTGTAATGAAGATGTGAAAAATCGACATTAATATCGTGCCGGCTAAAAGAGTTATAAAGGTCAAAAGGTCACGAAAATTAGTTTTTTGCAAATATCTCGCGACCTATTGGTCGGAGGTCAATACAGTCATTATAAAAATTGTTTGTCGTAAAATTATCTACAAAAAATGCCTCTTGCAATTTTCTGTAAAATTAACTGTTTTTGAAGTAGAGCGCTGAGAAAGCGACTAGAATGCACTTACATACAGTATTGTATACCGTATACCAAGGCGTAAACTCTATTGTTTTTTATTTATGTTTTTAAGTGTCTTAAAAACTTCTATCTGATATTTGGGCGTTTTGTGAAAAGTATACTTATATTATAGAGGTTTGGAACTTAGTAAAATCTACTATATATTATACAAACGACCTCCGATGGCAAATGTTCTGTATTTTATTGTTCCGAGACCCGTCCCTTTATATCTGCTACTGTCTGTCGGACTGTGTTTAGCTCAGTTGAAAAATATTTCTTGAGTATTAAAGACGTTATTAAAGACAAAAGACGTAGAAAAAAAATGTGTTATGTGTTCAGTATGTCATCGGGTGCTGGTGGTAATAATGTTGTTATTGGCTGTTGATTGTTGATTTTCGTGACCTTTTGACCTTTATAACTCTTTTAGCCGGCACGATATTAATGTCGATTTTTCACATCTTCATTAAAACGCCGTAATAAAGGTGTATACAAAAATTCAGCTCACTAGGAATTTTTCCGCAGATAAAATCTAAAATGACTGGGCTATTTCACCGGGTTTGTGTTATTTAAATAAATTTTTATCACACCATTAACATAGTAACAGGAATTGAGTGATATCATATCGTCGGCTGAGTGATGTTGGATAAGCAGTTACAGTACCCGGCGGTAAATATTGCTCATCGACCTTTGGAAAGAGACAATCAGCTAATTTCGGCTTCGTAGAGCGTTGTCTCTGTCGCACGAAATACAAACAGTCCGGTATCTATTAGGAGCTGTTAAAACAATTATGATTTGCTTCTTTTGTTAATTATTTTTATTCTTTGTATAAAATCGATAGGATCGAAAAGGTCGATGTGCAATATTTATCGCCGGGTACTGTATTAGGTATTACAATTTTTATTTCAAGTAAGAAAAACATAATAAGTATCATTATCTGACTCCCAAGATATAGGCAAATGCCTACTTTAGGGGTCTTGGTTTAGGAAATAGTTATTATTATAAACCAGTTTGTAGTAAGAATAATTTTCCTTAAGCATAGAAATGTTCTTTTAACTTTGAACTGACATAAAACGGTGACGTAGTTTTATAAATTGTAAAAATGAGTAACTTGACCCTGATAGTTATTCGAAAGCAAAAGGCAACGGTCTGGGAGGCCTATGACCAGCAGTGGATATGTCTCGGCTGACATGATAATCATGATGACGAACGCTTCATAAACCTGCCTACCTAGCATTAATTTCACTAGGCTCGCTTACTGAACGTCTTCAGACTTTCTAGGTTTTGTTATAATCATCTCTTTCATGTAAAAAAAATCGAGTTTTTGTGCTTTATGTATGAACTAGCTCCTGCTCGTGACTTCGTCCACGTGAAATTTTTTGATCCCGTCCCACCCCGTCGCATCACTTCGTTCTCGCTTAACGTTCTTTCTAACTTTTCTTTTTGCTCGGCTGCTAAGGGTCCAAGCGTGTAGCCTTCCTCAATAATTGGGCTATGAACTACAAAAATAATTACTTAAATTCTACTGGAAGTTCCAGAGATTTCGCATTCAAACAAACAAACTCTTCAGCTTTATTATAAGCGTATAGATGCACTTTGTACAAATTTAAGACAAGTCGGTATCGATCGGCGGGAGAAACAGTCTCACATCAACTAATTTTGCGCTCACACATAAAGAAACAGATAAAACATGTAACCGTTTCCTTCCGAAGATCAACCTGCAGCAGGAGTCGGGACCGAAAACCCGCTTCTTTATGTAAGCACCCTTAGGCACGTGTATGGCGGAAAATTGCTTCGTGTTTTCCTAGCACTATGTACTTTTAAGTATCATCATCATCATCATTAATAATTTCATTACTTATCACTTTTTATAAAATAATATTGTCGCATTACTGGCAAGGTTCCTTTTTTGCTGAGTTAACATTAGTAGCTCACTTAACCACCGTTTCATATGACCTTTGGACACATGTGTACTAGAAACCCTGTGACATTTTCCATTAGCGTGCACGTGTTCTGTTCTCGAGCTCGTTATCTCCACAATTATGGCACACTATGATTTAATTACAGTAGTTTACCTGTATAGGCTTGTGGGCATGACGAGCTCTCATTATGATTTAATTACAGATCAAAGTAACAGTCAGGGAAATTAATTGTTTAATAGATTGACACATTGCGAAAATTTGCAGTGTTTTAGATAGATATTTCACACATTGCGACAATTTGCAGTGTTTTAGATAGATATTTCACACAAGTATCAAAAAATGTCGGGTGTTAATTGAATACTTATTTACATTTTTTGGGTAATTTGCTAGTTAGTTGTCAATTTCAATAGTGTGGCATAAGAGGGAAAAATATGTTGCGCTGACCCCAAAGGAATTAGGACTGGGGCAATAGGATGATGAAGAGGAAAATATTGCGAAACCATACATTGAGGTTTTTCCTGGTTTGAGGATCGCTATAATTCTTCCATTGCATGGAAAGTTTTGTGTCACTGTGACTAAGGTTTCGTCAAAGCTAACATAAATACTAACTTGAGGAATTATCTATAGTCAATACGATGATTAAGAAAAACATAGTTTACCTGCAGAGGCATGCCAGTGACTAGTAACGCTGCGTAGTACGTTTTCAGGTTGTACCAGTTGTTGAAATGCTCCTTCTTCAATATTGACATTTCGGTGGGTACTAAAAAAGAGGAAAATTCATGATTAAACCACTTTTTGTTGTAAGAGCAAGCACCTTTTATATTGAATAGTTTTCTGTGAATTAGATGGAAAAACCTATAAACAAATGTGCCCGCTGAAAATTTTAGTATCTATAACATTTTTAGATAATGCTCAGAATATACAGTTTATGTAATACATAATCGTAAATTATAAAATATATGGTTGCTAATATTCACTTGTTATTATAATATATGACGATTTTTCAAACAAATCTACTTATTTTTTTTTTACTTTATTTGGCTGCGCCCCGCGGTTTCACCCGCATAAGTTTAAATCCCGTGGGAATATAGGGATAAAAATTATCCTTTGTCCTTTCCCGGGACTCAAACTATCTTTATACCAAATTTCATCTAAATCGGTTCAGCGGTTTAAGCGTGAAGAGGTAACAGACAGACAGACAGACACGTACACTTTCGCATATATAATATTAGTATCTATGGATATTGTAATTTTGTATTTGTTAAAAATAAGATGCATCTTATGTTGCATTTTAAGGTCAAGTCTTCCTTTCCTTGGCAAGTCATTTTAAAAGTCTATCTGCCTTAAAGCTCGTACAATAGGTACGCGCCACAACAGATGAGACTTGACTTTTATCTTAAACTTTATTATTTCATAATATATACCTATTACTTATAATATTGTGTTGTATGTGTATAATATTATAATGTTGTGTTGTGTATGTTTCTAGTGTGTTTGTCTGGAGTACGGTGAGTGTATGTTTGTGAAAGAGTGTGTGTGACTGTGAATAAGGGTGAGTGTGCGAGCGTATAGCGTAATAGATATATACATTATGGGTAACTATTTCGAAAACGACTGTACCTGCACAAGCTCCCTACTACTGAGCTCGTCAAGTCTCATCTTTCGTGGCGCGTCATCATCTGCCTGCCTTTTTCCAACTATATTGGGGTCGGCTTCCAGTCTAACCGGATGCAGCGGTTACTTTCGTGGCGCGTATTCTACATAAATAATAATCACACTCGTAAAGTTTAGAGACGCTCTAAGGCCATTAGTATTGTACAGACCAGCCAGCACATCAAGCTACCCGAAACTGTCAAATTTTCCCAATCAACTTTGACCCTTATGCTTTAGCAACAAAGTTGAAAATATATTAAAGAAATTTAAAAGATTGTAGTAGCTTGATGTGCTGGCGTCTGTACCTTCTACAAGACACGGTTTCTTTACGGTACAGCGTATAAACCGCGCCGTAGAAACTCAAACTCAAAGCATTTATTTCAATTATACCAATTACAGGCAGTTTTGAATTGTCAAGGAGTCGGTCAGTCAGAAGGATGAAGCTAGTTGCCCATTCCAAAGCGTAGTAGATACCTATGGAGAAGAACGCGCAAGAAACTCCACGGTCACTCTTATAAATCAAAATAATATGGTTACAAAATATTGGTTACATCATTCATGTTAAAAATTATGCATGTGTGATTGATACAGAACGTTAAAAGTGTCTGTAATAAAAGATAAAAAAACCAATTTAAATATTAAATTAAAATGAAAAGGCAGCAAAGAGATGACCAGTGCCTACTGACGGCGCCCGTTCACGAACATGACGTATAGATTGCATCATTCAGCTCAACCATTTTGAAGGGAGCTAAATGATCCAACACAATGCGCCTCCATCAGCATTCATTTCATACAACTCACACATTTGACATTTGAATGAGCATGACTGCATGACATACTCTCAACCGCCATGGCATGGCAGATTCAAGTCAATGTAAGGCCACGTTCCGAATTAGCTATAATCGCTCACAGCACACATCATCTCACATGTGTTCCGATTTAGATTTACGATTAAGACAGCGGAGAGCTGCCTTCAATTCGGAAAGCTCGTAAACGCGCTCACAGTGCTTACTCAATGTAAAAACGTTATTATTACAGTATTTTCTTGTATAAACACCACATTTCTTCTTCAATTCTTCTTCTTTGGTTAGGTGGCGACTGTCAGCCAGAAGCACAATTTCGAAAATGCCACGTTAGTTTAATTTAAAGATGATGCAACTCAAAACAAAACACACACTGACACATCCTCACACACACACTGTAATTTTTGACAGCGTTCACGGTGATATGATTCTAAGGCATAGTCGGCGTTATCGCAAGATGGCGCATGTCATGACGTCATCTATGACGATTCACAGGATATCGTTATCGCTCTCACGCTAATTCGGTACGGGTTTAAGCACGCTCAAATCGATTATTTTCCAACTCGGAACGCAGGGAAAGACGTACCCAGTAAATGGTAGCTTTCTAATTATGTGCATAGTCCTCACACATGCGCTATGGAATTATACAATACTAGAAGATTGAATTTATACATATAAGTACCTAATACAAAAATAGATTTTTTTAATCTTCAGCAGCTTCAACAGTATTTTCAAATGCTAATCAATTTATTTATGCATCCTTGTGGAGCAGGACCAGCGTTGAGCCAAGCATTTTTATCAGCGGTGTAATTCCTCAATTTATACTATGCCTTGCTACATACTGTACGTTTTATACAAGACTAGCTGCGCCCCGCGGTTTCACCCTCGTAAATGTAGTTAATCCCCTGGATTTTTGAAAATTTTGTATGAGGTAGCCTTGTCAGCTACCTCCATACAAAATTTTATCAACATTGGTCCAGCCGTTTGAGCGTGAAGAAGTAACAAACATACATATAAACACGACATACACACTCACAAACTTTCGCCTTTATAATATTAGTGTGATTTAAATTTCGTTTCATTCAGCATTAAGTATGTGGGGAGGTACTTTATTGTAACATTTTAATTATAGAAAAAACGTGTCCTTTTCCAAGCTTCCATAGTGGTCCACACAACACTAATGAACCATGCTTACATACACCAACCGCGCCGTAAAAATTAAGGTGTAGATACGTCAACAAGCTTCCATGCAACACGCCGTGTTTAGGCACGGTTATCACCGTGCCTAAACACAGCGAATACAACGTTGTTTTAAAAAAAAACGTGTGAGTACAAAGGACTTAACAGCTTTTTGAAGTCAACTAAAATAAAGGCTACTGCAAACAGGCGCGACGCGCGACGCGAATCGCGCGCTACACAAAGGCACCGCTTGTTGCGCGACTTGTCATGTCTTTGTGTCGCGCGCGATTTTATCGCGTGTCGCGCCTGTTTGAAGGAGCCTTATGTCTTTTATTTAACATGTCAAAGATCAAAACACACATTTATTTAATTACCTAGAAAAACGTAATTATCATGTTTTATAATAACGCAAATACTAAAACAGGTTTTTTTTTGTCTGGCCATGATTGCAGTATTTCGTTTTGGACAACGTTATAAATCTAAGACATTAAAATTAGCTAGTTATAAGATTTTTTCATTTTCCTTATATTTAAGTCATAGGTCGCTAGTTTCTTGAGCAAATTAAGAAAAGAAATCAGCAACTTATATAATATATTGTTTTTTTTTGGTCCTAAGATCCACCTTGGATTATAGTACTAAGAAAAGGAGTCACCTACCTAAAAACTGACTTCTGTAAGCCGAAATAAAGTAAGACACTATCTTTACCATGCATAGGGTTGCCAGGTCTTAAAACCAAAAAGGCGGACAGACCAGCCAGTTCAGCCGGACATTTCGTAAAAAAACCCGGACATCCGTAATTTTTGATTTATTCATTTATTTAATACTTCAAGCACATAACTGTACAGAGGCGGACTTAATGCCATAGGCATTTTTTGTTTTTTTTAGTCTTGGTATAACACGACAATTTTTTTTTAATAAAACGGCTTTTGTATCATTTATCATAAAATCTTCTTAAATTGGGGTGGTGATGAAGAGTGGTGGGGCGGCGGGGGCGCGTCGCGCGCGCGATATTCAAAAAGCCTAACAAAAGCCGGACAGGCCGGACACCGTCTGATTTGGCCGGACACGCAACCTAAAAGCCTGACTGTGTCCGGCTTTATCCGGACGCCTGGCAAACCTAACCATGCATTATTGGATGGAATGGATGGATAGGACCATTTATTGAGTAACATTAGAATTAGGTCGGTTATTTGCGGTTAACATGATTTTTTCTTCCACACGTCTCTATTCGTCAGTAGTCACCCCCGTTCTAGCCATAATATCATCCTTCAGACAGTCTAATGTTCAGCGGGATTGTCCGAAAGGGTTACCGCTGGCCCGGAACATAAAGGGCTAAGGAAGGAACACGGGTGGGTTTTAGTCAGTAAGAGTCTGACACTCCCTTCCGCTCCACGCTCCGGGTCCACGTTACGGGGTCATTTGATGATTTCCCATACTCAAAAAAAAAGACAGTCTAATGGGGACAGCATCAGGGTAGCCCACGAAATTTTCTTACGTTTGTTGGAAATTGCAGGTCATTGCCAGGTTGTATGTTGAACAAAGTATGATTCGCGTGCGTAACAAGTATGTATTTACAGAATTAAAATCATCAATACAACCTTCAAGTCAATTAGAATCATAGTGAATGATTATTTCATGAAATATCAATGAAAGGAGAGTCACCCCCTGTAATGCATTTAATCGGTGGTTTTACTTTGAAAGAGTGTAGATAAGTTTTTGCTATATATATATAGGTAATAAAATTATCCATAGCAACCATTCGGAAAAAAAAAACATATGAGCAGCGCTTACACGTGTAGCAAGAACTGGCAAAAAAAGAAAAAAAAGTGTTATAGAAATATCTAACAAAAAAGTAAACAGGTACATACCTTGACATGGTATGGTAACAACATTCTGACCGACCGACAAAAACTGGCCTTGACCAATTGCACATCGGACGAGACCGGTCGATGAAGTTAAAGCCGGATCACACTGTCTTAGGAAATCATTGACCCTATATTCCAAGTGGACAAACGATAAGCCTTGTCAAAAATCTGATTAGTCTTGAGTTCTAAAAGTCCTTAGCATTTATCATTATTTTTATTTTTATGCTTTTATGCACAATGGTGGTGCAATAGATACCTACTAATAACAATGTTGGTTTGTTTGTTTGAACGCGTTAATTTCTGAAACTACCAGTCGGATTTGAAAAATTATTGTGCTCCTTATTTCCATTTTAATATCTATCCTAATAATAAAGATAAAGATGATGAAGAAACAAACCTACAAACGTCTATGTTTGTTTTTTTTGAGCGCGCTGATCTCTGAAACTATATAACCAGTCTTATTTGAAAAATTCTTTTTGTATTTGACAGTCCAATTCTTGAGAAAGGCTATAACTTGACATTGGCTAAATTGTGGTGGTTTTTCCGCAAAAGCCATTAAACGAAGAGAAGAAGAAGAAGAAGGCTAACATCACGCTAGGACCATTAGGAGTCAGAAGGAAAACGAAGTACCTAATAGCGCGGGCCGGCAATGATGCGACGGGGCGGGTTGGGGTATAAGAAATTTCACGCGGACGAGGTCGCGGGCAGAAGCTAGTATTATAATAAGACATTTATACCAGCCAAAGTTTAGGTGGAAAAGATTTTTTTTGCAAGGGCAATTATACCATTGTGATAGGTAGAAAAATCTGAATAGGTCAGGCAAAATAAAACGAATCCACCAAGAGCGTGTTGTTTTTTTAAGTACAGACATCAGCATATCAGGCTACTACAATCTGTCAAATTTCTTTAATAGATTTTCAACTTTATCGCTAAAGTATAAGGTTTAAAGTTGGGTTGTTGTACATTCGTCACAAAGTAAATTCGCCACGAAAAAAAGTATGTGTAAACTCGTCACAACTCTATGTTTATGAAAAAAAATCCGCCATATTGTTTATTTCCGTACAGACAGCAGAAAAATCAAACAATAAAGAATAAAACGTTATTTCTTTATTTTTCATAATCATAGAAATTCACATAAAAATCACAGTTCTACTTACAGCTAAAATATACGGTAATATTGTCTGGTTTTGTGCGTTTGTAAGCCCGCGTTGTCAAAGACAGCGTGACATCATCATGATCATCTTTTTTTTTAGTAATTTGCATCTAAATAAAAAGGCGCACTTTTACTTACAATATATTTATTGCAATAGGCTGATTTTCCTGATATTTTTGTGGAATAATAACATCTTCCGGTATAACATGACCGGTACGGCTAGAAAGAGATAGATACAGCGAGCGAGCGAGTGCGTGATAGCATGTGCAGGAGCGCAGGAGAAAACAAAAATTTGGAAATCATTTTCATTTTGAGCACTAAAAATCAATAACTTTGTTTTCTACCAGTACTTTATGCAAAAAATATGTACCTATGCAGACTTGTGACGAGTTTACACGTATTTTTTATGCATGTGACGAATACACTTTCAATGTATGGAGTTTAAAAAATGTGACGAATTTACTTTGTGACGAATGTACAATAACCCTTAAAGTTCATTGCGAAAATTTGACAGTTTCCGGTAGCTTGATGTGCTGACGTCTGTACCTACAGTACCCGGCGATAAATATTGCACATCGACCTTTGGAAAGAAGACCCCTCCATGCCTGGAAAGAAGCTTTTCCTTTTATACCTAGTACTAGCTTCTGCACGCAACTTCATCTACGTGAAATTTATGGTCCCCCGACCCACCCCATCGCATTGCCAGCCCACAAGCCGAAATTAGCCGATTGTCTCTTTCCAAAGGTCAATGTGCAATATTTATCGCCGGGTACTGTAGATAGTTGGTCAAAGGATATTTATTTACTTAATTAAATTACAACGTGCCTCGGAAAGCACGATAGGCAGTTTGTCCCGGCTGTCATTCTTGGATCTTTGACAGTTATTAAGGGTCATCAGAAGTCCGAAAGTCTGATAATCAGTCTTACCAAGGGGTATCGTATTACCTAGTAACTGGGTTGTGGAGGTCAGATAGGCAGTCGCTCCATGTAAAATACTGGTATTCAGCTGCATCTGGTTAGACTGGAAGCCGACCCCAACATAGTTGGGAAAAGGCTACGCAGATTGACTTAATTAAATTAACAAAAGCACTATTAAGTTAGAACAAAAAATGTCAGTGGGTGGTATGTAAAAAAAATATACCTACATGAGTAATCCTTTAAAATACCTATGTATAATAATTTATAATAACAGAAACGTCGTGGTTAACATCAGTCCATTGAGTTAAGGCTCCTTCAAACAGGCGCGACGTGCGATAAAATCGCGCGCGACGCAAACGCACCGCAAGTCGCGCAACGAGCGGTGCCTTTGTGTCGCGCGCGATTCGCGTCGCGCGTCGCGTCTGTTTGCAGGAGCCTTTATTTTTAGGTATGTGTGTGCGCAATCACGTTTTCTCATTATTATTTATATAAAACGTCGTGAAATAATAACAAAAATTTGTTATTAATTTAGCAGGAAGCTGATAGTCGTAATTAGTCGATATTCTTTGTTATATTCTTTTTACTTTGCCATCTACAGCATCTAAGAATAGAGTAAAGAATTTTCACAGTAGTCAATATAGAGAATGGCTTTATAAGAATAGGGGAAGACCAAAGAATCGATGGATGGACTGTGTGAAAGATAATTTGGCTAGGAAGGAGATGAATACCGAGATGACGACTAATAGAGAAGTGTGGAAGGAAAAGACATGTTGCGTCGATCCCAAATAAATTGGGATAAGGGCAAGAGAATGATGAAGCAATAGAGAATTGGTGTGAAAGGGTTTTAAATGGAGTATGGGACGCATCTACATAACCTGAAGAATAGATTTAGGTCTTAGGACCTGTGCACACCACGCGCCGTTAACGCGCATTTTAGAAACGTGCGTCGACGGCGCGCTTTTATCCTACAGAGCAGTGCCTGCCAGTATCTGACTCGCGTGCGTATCGCGTCTGTATCGCTACAAACGCGCGTCAACGGCGCGTTTAAAAAACGTGGTGTACACAGGCCCTTAAGGTGATATATTGAAAAAAAAATATGGTTTTTCTATTTCGTGTAACTTGTTATGTATGGTGGAATAGGGATTTAACATTTTGGTATATGTATGTTTTTTGACTTAATATCATGTAAAAGGAACACCTACACGATTCAATGAATTTTTCTCGATACAAAAAAATTACAAAGTTATATCTATTAGGGTTCCGTACCAAAATGGTAAAACGGAACCCTTATGGTGAGACTCAGTCTGTCTTGTCTGTCTGCCATATCTGGATATCTCAAGAACTACTAATGCTATCAAATTGAAATTTGGAATCGTTTTAGATGGCGTTTGCCCAACGATTTTGCAAATAAGAAAGAAATAAAAATATATTTTTTATTTTTGCAACAGGGACTGAAAGAGTGTCTGAAAAATTCGAAGTGGGGCTACTAGGACATGTAGGGTATCATATGATATATAGAGCTATGTTCTCTACTAACTTTTTAGACCTTTGTATCCTGCTTATGCGTATGAAGTTTCAATAAAATCGGTTCATTCATTTCTAAAAATAAGGGCTTGAAAGTTTGTATGAAATGCTGTACGGCGTAAACGCTCATAAAAGTTATTGAATAGAATTTACTTTAAAACATAGAGAATTATAATATTAAAGGAGATGGACAAAATGTGCCCCAAAGTGTACACAAATAAATGTATTGTAAATAATTTAAATAAAAAAAAACAAGAATTTTGAATAACTGTTTATGGCTTAAAGCAGCAGATAATAATAAATAGAAAAGAAAAAGAAAGAAAGAAAATTAGTTTATTCTGCACAAACAAAAACGCACATTACTAATAAAAATTAAAAAAATATTAAAAAAAAGAACATAAAATACACACACATAACGTAGTCAAAAGCCTCGTACTCAATCTTAGAAAATATTGACAATTTTGTCCATTGTTTGATGTCAGGGCCAGGCACCAAAGACAACACACATTATCATTTGACAACTGACATTGACAATGACAATACATATCACAACAAAACGTGAAAACAATCAAACAAAAACAAAAATGCCAATTTCAGAGTGGAATAATAACTACTTTCGTAACAAACAACATTAATAAGAACAATAATTAAGCTGTGCGTCGCATCTGTGCAAGAATAGGTCGTTGCTCAGCATAATGCTGTGACTTCGGACGAACCTATCGTAAACAGCGCTGATTTTCAGCAACTACCTCTCAAATGACGCAATGACGTCCCACCGTAAATCGGGAAGTCTAGTTTTCCGAAATAAGTGTGTTTATAGAGGGATTCTAGCATTTCTAGCTGAACATAGTGTGTACTTATAACTAAAATA
This sequence comes from Luperina testacea, assembly GCA_927399505.1. NCBI lineage: Eukaryota > Metazoa > Arthropoda > Insecta > Lepidoptera > Noctuidae > Luperina > Luperina testacea. The sequence continues at coordinate 17,107,502 of OV656764.1, forward strand.
AAGAAAAATATACAAGTAAGTATCTGTTTATAATCTTATAATTAATAAAATACATAAACTAAAGATATATAACCATATTACAATTTTGTTACAACAAAAATGCTGAAGTAATAACTCTGTACAGTGTGGTGTGTTTTCCTATTTATATATATATTTATACTATTTTTTTTTATGCTATTTGAGTAATCATAACTTCGATACAAGTAAAAAAAAAAAAATAAATAAATTATATCTGGTTTGAATCTATTGTTTGAATGCACCATGGATGGAAAATTGGAATCGCGATGGCGGCCATTTGCATAGATAAGTATAAGTATGTACAATCATGTGGATTGCTGCATCTGCAAGAAATTTTTTCTTAATACACTCAAAAAGTGCTTTTTTGTTCTCAGGACTCTTACTGGTGGAGGAAGATTATTCCAACAGTGTGTTGCAGCATACCTGAAACTCCCCCTGAATGCTGCGGTCCTATGTGCTGGTGTACAAAGAGGTTCGGTAGAAAAACGTGGTTCGTATTTGCTCTGCCTCCAACTTAACTTCTCAAACAGATAGTGAGGTTTTTGTGTAGTGACTACTCCAAAAAGTAAACCGGCCATATGTAACCTTCTCCTAGCAGCCATTTTCAATATATTATTTTCATTTATAAAAGGTGTGACATGACTTCTACGAGGTATCTTTACACAGAACCGTGTACATGCATTTTGTATGCGTTGTATCAGCTTCTCTGTTCTTGCTAACAGGCATGGGCCATACACAGTATCACAATAGTTAAGCCTTGATAAAATTAGGCTATCCACTAATTGTTTACGAAGATCAACACTCAGGTAGTCTCTAATTGAATATAGGAGTTTCAATCTATAAAAACAATTCCTCATACAGTTACTAATGTGCTTTTCAAAACGTAGTTCTGGATCCATGGTTAACCCAAGGTTGCATGCTATCTCTACTCTATCTACCTTTTCCCCCCCGATAACAACTTCTGGCTTGGCTGACAGTATATGACTGATAATTTTTCTGCTTCCTAATACCATAAATTTAGATTTCAGCGGGTTTAATACCAGTGAGTTATCATCAGACCATACTAACACTCTTTCAAGATCGTCATTAACTTTCTCCACTGCCTCCAATGTATCGGCCGGTTTAAAAGTTATATATAACTGGATGTCATCTGCGTACATGTGATACATGCAATGCTGGAATGACTTTATAATGTCTTCATAATTAAAAGTTTTTTTCTGTTTTATTTGACGTAAGGTACCCTTAATGTTGCCATACAAAATCAAAACAGGGAAAAACATTAACTATTACGCATAGCGGACCTAAAATGAAAAATATTTAAAACCCAAACTGTAATCAACTATTATTTTTTATGTTTTTCTATCTATAAATAGTACCATCTATTATTGAATTAACACCAGGGATGTTAAGGAGCTCCGTAACCGTAACCGAAACTATCGGATATCCGATATAAAAAATTATCCGTAACCGTAACCGAATCCGAAATAAAAGTTTCGGATAATATCGGATAGAGGCGGAGCCTAATTGAGGCACAAGATAAAGATAGCTATGATTGTTATGTTAAACTTAAATCATAGTAAATATATATGTGCAATGTGCATTCTAAATTTAAATCTAATTTTAATATTTTCTTTGAATACGAAATTACTAAATAAGTATAAGTAATAATTTTATTATAACATTTTCATTTTAGGTAGATTAGATAACACTCAACATTTATTTATACTCATTTTTAATTTAAATAGCTGTAATAACTCACAGACTGATTGTAATTCCTACCAAATAGTTACATATAAATAAAACTATTTTATTAACTATTTGTATTGTACTTTTGAAATTCCTAAAATAATTAATAACCGTAACCGAAATTATCCGAAACTAACGGATAATCCGAAATAATTTCATATCCGTATCCGTATCCGTATCCGGTATAATAATCATTCCTATATCCGTAATTAATCCGTATCCGAAATTTCATATCCATAACATCCCTAATTAACACTACAAAAATCTAAGTGCAATTATTATGGAAAGGATTATTTCGCTTTTGTGCTGGCAGCACTCAAGTTACCCCGTCAAATGTCAAAACACGTTCTACCCTCTTCGAGTCTTCGATGTCCGTTGCGCGCGCGCAAATTCTCGGCATTTGTTTTCTTTTGGTTTTGTGTTTTTACTTGACAAGTGTACGTTTATATTTTATAGTGTCGTAGTCCCACGCGAGTGCTCCACTAATTGTTGTTGTAAGTCCAGAGCTAGAGTTTTCGAAAGAACTTGTAATGCACATAGGAGGTAATCACCCTGTTCTATTAAGAGGTCGCATTAAATCGAGACATACATCTCGACGTGAGTATTACACTAATATTTTATATGATGAGCATCCCTCAAGTCAAGACCAACCTAGAAACGCTTTATTAGGTTACTGGTGTACCTAATTGTGTAGCTGGAAACCGGACTGTTGGATGTTGTGCACATATCATGACAATTCTTTGGTACTTAGGGTGGGCGAGATACGAAGAAGGTATTGTTCCACCAGCAGCATTTTTAGATAATGTATTGACGACGTTAAATGATTAAAATACATAATGTACCTACGTTGTTTTACTTCTAATCAATGTTACAAACAATAGATTTTCAGATGAAAAAATACTGTTCTCCTAGTTTTTGTAACTAATACGCTATGCATATTAAACTCCTAGGACACATATAAAATATATACATTAATATACATAAAACAGATTTAGTCATATACTGAAAAAATCACTTTTTGAAACATTAATAACTTCTGTTCCCTACTGCTGTGCAATATGCACCTTTTTATTTATTTTTATAGAAGATCTATACTATGAAATGACAACATTTTATTTATGTACTTTCTGGGGTATAGGTCCATACAATTTTTGGCCATCTCCTTTCACTCAAAGTAGTTTTTTTAATTAATTTATTTTGTTAAAAACGGAGTAAATTCGAGAGAGTGCACGCACATTATAGCAATATCTCTTCTTTTGCGTTTCAAAAGAAATTGCATCACTTTCGCTCGTTTAGTAGATTAATCGCTACGATTTATTTTCGACGTATGCCAGTAGTTAAAAACTAACACTTCCCCTTTAGATTTCCCTTCCAGTCTAACCGGATGCAGCTGAATTCCAGTATTTTACATGGAGCAACTGCCTGGCTGATCTTACCTCCACAACAATACGGTTACTGGGCAACGCGATATCCCTTGGTAAGACTAGTTGTCAGCCTTTTGGGGACTACGTGTAATGACTGTCAAAGTTCCACGAATGACAGCCAGGATCAAGTATCGATAATATGTATGTAGGTAATGAATAGTCACCCATCCACGAACTTGTAACTTTACCTTCTATAGACACGTGAGGCATTAACAGTTGATTGGTATTCAAGATAAGCTAAACGAACAAAATGATAAAAACAAAATAATAAAAACAGTGTTAAGTATTAAATTTTTGATTGTATAAATTATGCTTTTGTTTATTTGCAAACCACAGATTTACATACTTAATTTAAGCAAAAACATTGTGTTAAATATGCAGCCTAAGTTTCTAAGAATTTGGCTGTGATTTATGTAGGTACAGAGTCCAAAAGAGTTCGTCTTTTGCTTTGTTAGGCAAAGATATTCATCTTACTATTATTCATCACTACTGTTATTTTGTAGGTGTAGGTCAGCCATTCCCAAAGTGGGCGATAACGTCCCCTATTGGGCGCTGCAGGCCTAAAGGGGGGTGGTAAAAGACCCAGAAAAAAAATCTAGCTAGGAGGACTCTTAGACACCGACTGAGCTCTCGACTCTCGGCTACAACTTGTGAAGTTTGGGAACCTATGGGAACCTATGGTGTAGACTGTAGGTAATAGCTTTTTAATCCTATAACACAGTTAAATAATGATTATAAACACTTGAGTACTTAAACTTTGTTTTCCTAAGGAAATGATAAAAAATTGTCCAAATACAGAGCGTTTTTACAGATTTTCATGATGGCTGTTATAAAATGACGGAACCACTTTCGAAAAAAAAACCCTAGATTTCGCACACTCAAAACATTGTTTAGAGTAAGTTGCAATTAGCTGCTCAGAAAGAAAGAATAAAATTTAGCTGGACACAGTTCGTAAAACACAAAAAACAATTTATAGCAACATAATAAAGTCAAAACAATGCTTCTTTGTTTAACTGTACTTATGTGCATCCCTATCATTTCGTTTCAGTAGTTGTCAGATGAGCTTACCTTTTTATTAGGATGTTATATCACACTACAGACGAGCTCGCAGACAACGAAATTGGATACAGTCAAAAAGGTCACATGATAAAACAAGATTAATCCTAAGTATTCACTTTTATATCCATATTTTGGCCTCGTGGCCGATGGCCGATGGAGTAATGCTTTGACCGAATGGTGGCCAAGGTTAGGCCAAAGCGCATTGAATTGATGATATCGTCAAAGTCTATGAGGGTGTACGGAACCGGGATAAGGGGCGCACGGAACCAGGAAGTATGGGAAAAAAAGCAGTGGGTGATTCCGGGCTGAAATTATGACGATGATTATTCACTTTTGATTTCTCTATAAAGATAATTAGGCTTTGTAGGAAATAACTTGATTTGCTAGCCCTGACATCCGCACTTAGTAGTTGACTATAAAATCTAATCTACATCTACGTATGAGTTTGTTATTGGTTAGATCCACGTTATGTAAGGAATTATAGCTGTGCAGCTAATTGAATTTGTCTCATTGTGTTTGCGTGCAATTTAATATCCGTGTTACTTCTATTGTGTACTCGTATTTTCAACAGTATTTTAACGGGTTTATACTTTTTAAAAGCTTTATTTTACTTGCTTCGTTCGTATGTGTTTTAAAGTAGGCTCTTAGCTACACATTGTCTCTCTGTCACTCTCTATATTATTGCACAACCCTGTACACTGTGATCGTCAACCACTCCTGTCTTATAATTACGGCGTTCTATCACCTAGTTTTGGTACTTTTATGAGTTCAAAGTCAGATCATTTATTTCAACAAGGCACTTAAAAGGCATTTTTGAATTTCAAAATTTACGAATGAGAAAATAGAATTGATTCTAGTTGCCCTTTCCAAATGGTAGTTTCGTATGGAGAAGAAGAGTTGACTATGGGTGCTTACGCAAGCTAGCAATATAAAAATTTTGGTATCATGTATCCAAACGCGTCTCACATATTGAGGGTAGAATTCATATTGGACCACAGTATTGAGCCAATCCGCCGGTTCCGGTTACCTTTCCAATCCTACCCCCATTCCGCAGCGACTTGACAGATGTCGCTATGAAGATTCGCACTGTTCTCATCAAGCAGCCAACCGCTTAACACCGCAACCGCAACCGCTGTATGGTTTATATGGCCGACACAAGGGGGTAAAGGAGAACATTACAGTCGATTTACCGAGCGCGAGTGCAACCCATAGGAGAGCGAGTGTCATCATCCACGTCGGCAGTCGTTGCACCCACCTGCCATCCAGTGCTCCAAGTAAGTCATACTCCATTGTGCTCAATATCTGTGTCGCCCAATATTTTCCCGCTAAAATTACACAACTCCTATTGGTCCTTCGAAAGCCGCATTCCCAACTTCACCAATGGGCATGCCATATCTATTCTTATAACTAAACAATCAATCTGCCAGGCCTTCTTCCAACTATGTTGGAGGGGAAATTACTGGGTAACACGATACCCCTTGGCAAGACTAGCTCTCAGACTTTTGGGCTTCTGACTAACCGTAACGACTGTCAAAGATCTACGAATGGCAGCCGGGGCCGACGGATTCACGGGCTTTCCGAGGCACGGAGGGATCTCGATGCGTAATGCCATCCACGGTCCGATCGCGGTAAGAGCAGCTTAATTTCGGTCGACCCGTGCGATTGTTATTCATTAGCCATGAGCCCCTTTCTTCTAATAACTAACCATATTGCAAAAATAAACCTTTGATACACTTACTTTTAAGTACGGCAGGCATGAGTGACGTATAACAGAGGTAGACAGTGCTGACCAGTAGGAAGCTGAGGTTGCTGAGGGTCTTGGAGCCATCGCTGCCAGCTCGCTCGTATAGCAGCCCGAGGAGAACTCCGATCAATATGTGCATTATTAACTTGAGGTGGGATACTGTCTGTGGAAGAAATATGGTTGTATATAAAGTGATCTTTATCCCCCTTACTAATTAATAGACGTACTATTATAGACTATAGGTATCAGATTAATAGTTATACACCGATTTCTTTCTTTCAGTCGTCAGTAATTTAACTTTCGAAAGAAGAAGACAAAGTGTTGTGTAAGTACACAGACGCTATACAAGGTTTATTAAGGGGAGGGTTTGGTAAGGGGGTTAGGCTAGGGAAGTTGATAGTCCCCCCCGGTGGGTTCCCGCATTGTCGAGGCGGGGGGCTCAGTAGCCGTGCTTGGACACCCACAGTGAAGCGAAGAGGAACCCGAGGAGGGGCCGCTCGTCAGGGCTTTTGCTGATAAGCCAACGACGTAGCGGCCAAAAGTAGATCGCGGTGCCGCTTGAGCGACATCGCAACTGAGGCGGGCCGCGATGTTGTATGGGAGGCATCGAGGCTGAGGGTTGGAGGCCGCGGGGGGAGAGGAGTGCCGGTATTGCGGTGCGCCGCTCTCCCTTCCTTCCGCGGCCTTGACGGGGTCGCCACCGTATGATGGCGGACGCGGTGGGGCTGCAGGGGAGGACGAGTGTTGGTATTACGTTGGCCGCTCGCCCTATCCTCTGCAGCCGAAAATTGGCAGGTGGCGGGGCCAGTGACCTGACCCGTCGCAGGGGGACCAAGGGTGCCCAGACACGAGGTGGTCTGGCGCCCATGTGCTGGTTTGGTCCCTGGGGTGGTCACGGCGTGCTATGTGTTCTGGTGCGCCGGTGATGGGGAGTACTCCCCAGAGGAGGGTCCGGTAACGGACAGCCGCGGCGGGTTCATGGATGAGTGCTAACGCGTGCCCGTGTTCCCACCGGCACCGTAAGCGGCAGAGGAGAACACCGTGGAGTTTTAGTGGGTTACAGTACAGTCCCACATAACTGCACTATCTCCCCGTGGTAGTGCAGTATGCATGAGCATTTCTCCACGATAAAAAAGGGAAGTTGATAGTATTTTTTGGTACTTAGGACCAAAATTTTGCCTTTGTGCCTGCCTACTTTTTTCTGTTTAAGGTACACACATAGGTACATAAGATAGGTATTTTTAGGGTTTCGTACCTCAAAAGGAAAAACGGAACCGTTATAAGATCACTTTGTTGTCCGTCTGTCTGTCCGTCTGCCAATACCCTTTTCCTCAGGAACGCGGTGGAGTTATCGAGTTGAAATTAATATCAAATACTCAGCGTTGCAATCCCTTGAAGTAGTGAAAAATCAAATTTCTAAGTCAACGCAATCAAAAGATACGGGCGTTTATGTTCCGTTTATGCCGCATATTTTGACACTCGCAAGGGAATCAAAACCTATGGGGTACTTTGCAGGGTAGATCCATGAAATACGACAAGAAGCAATGTCATGTAGCACAAGTAAAGGAAAAAATACGAAAACCGTAAATTTGTAGTTACACAGACAGACACACCTACAAATTTGTACGGAACCCTCGGTGCGCGAGTCCGACTCGCACTTGACCGGATTTTATTATTCATCGCAATTATTTATTATCCGTTTATCGAACAAATATTGTCGGTTTAATTGTAAGATCGTAATGATTGTGTTTCCGAAGGTATTTTTTAGGTCTTGTGACCTAAACGCAAAACACGGAAGTTTTATAATGCCTAAAAGTATATTATCCTAGGATCCTACTTTAAACAAAGAATGTTTTTAGAGGTATCTTCATGACTTTTTCTATCGTATCAAATTAGTCGTATTATGCTTTCAACACACTATCTAACTAGCATATCCTGCAGAATATCATATATTTTTCTGATAAATATATGATATTCTGCGAGTATATTCTTAGAGTAATTTATCAAGACACTTGTTTAATCGACGACATGACAGTTCTTAGACATAGGTAAGTAATAATACAACTGCACGTTTGTCACACGTGAATATAAGAATAATTTAGGTAGCAGTGGCGAAGGCTCTATACCTACAACTCGATTCCTACCGGTTTCCTTTTGCAAAATGGCACAGTCAGTATTTTATAGACAAAAAATATAATCATATTAAAGATATCTACTCCGGCTTACCTCTTACAAAAATTGACCCTTCGGCGAAGGGTCAATTTTTTCCACTACTTTAATATAGCAGTAGCGAAGGGCCTTCGCTACTGCTATATTAAAGTAGTGGAATTTGTATATAATATCTTCGTTTACTCTTATAATTCGATTCTACCCATTTTGTTATGAAGCGGTTAAGAATAAATCATCGAATGTTATGAACTCTGGTCCAATAGATTTTGAAATATTTAAAACAAGTCTTAAGTAAGCGGAAATATCAATAAGTCTCTGTCCGTCAAATTATGTCATTTAATTTATAAATTAAGTACAAAGAAAAGTTGCGTGTGTTTAAGTTTAATGTATGGCATTTTTACCATTTTATTCTGAGGAATATCAAAAAGTGCTGGGTGCAGGCTAAGTTGTAGGCAATCAATCACTCTACTGAAACGTTAGCCCGAGGCTATGAGAATTGTCTTGTAATTTCATATTACAGAAATAGTATGTATAGTTCCAGAACTTAAGACTTGTAGACGATTTCATTTTATTAATGAACTTCTTCTTTACATAGTATAAAACAAAGTCGCTCCCGCTCCCTGTTAACTTAGATCTTTTAAACTTCGCAACGGATTTTAATGCAGTTTTCACCACTAGATATAGTGATTCAAGAGGAAGGTTTATATGTATAATACATGCATATTATAGTAGAGAAATACCGTGAAATTCAAAGATTTGAAATGTGATGTCGTAACAAACATATTTTTGTGCGCTTACATTGCAAACGCTGGCTAAATCTTACGAGATAGATCATATTAATGTACTACGGAATTGTATATCTTAAAAATATCGATAAAAAGTCCTTGATGGTATATGTGTATCTCTTAAGGATAACCCACAGTAACCATTTTTATCTTTTACTATTAAAATTATGGGTTATTTACCAAGCTATTTTAAACAATACAGTATTATTCCTTATTCAATAAAATACATAAAATACGTTGTGCATTTCATGGAGATCAAAATTGCCCTTTACAGGATATCTTAGAAGATATCAGAGATTTAAAAAGCGGGGGCAGAGCGAGCGGTTGGCGGGGCGGTACGAAGTTCGCCGGGTCAGCTAGATTATAATTCAATGTCTATTTTATCGCCCTCTGATGTGAAGAGCTATTAAAATAGCCTCCATACCCCTAACTGAGAGTTATGCAACTGTAAAGGGTCCTACAAACAGGCGCGACACGCGATAAATTCGCACGCGACACAAAGGCACCGCTCGTTGCGCGTCTTGCGGTGCTTTGTGTCGCGCGCGATTTTATCGCGTGTCGCGCCTGTTTGTAGGAGCCTTAAAGGTTTCATGCAGAATTTCAACATAGTTATTTTATAGTTCTGAAGCTTCATAATAATTGTTGCCGACATATTTAAACAGCTATGTTTATTTTTCGTTTTATGTTAGCACTTAGCAGAGATGCACGTGGGTAAATAGACCGTAAACGCAACGCAAATAGGACGATTCAACACGAATACAAAAAGTTAACACTTTATATACGCGGCACTTGCGACATTACTCTACAGGAAAAGGGTCCAGAAGATAGACCATTATAGGGCTCATATGTAGAATATTATAAATAGATCATCATTACAATTACTTCGTCTAGATGCGAAACTGCTACCACAACATAGCAACAGAATATCAGGGCGTTTGATCCCTTTGGACCAATCATGATTGTACCGAGTAATATTGCCTATCCAGATTAAAAAATTATACTATCAACATTATAAGAAGCGGAACCGCCAGTTTTGCTTCTAAACGAAGTAAGCTGTTATTTTTACATTACAAACACACTTTAATTTTATTATTTCAACAGTGTTATAGATTTTTCTACGGTTAGGGGCACAAGGACCAAAAATTAAAGAAATCAAACTTACCCAGTCTCTGTATTGCTGCACTATACACCGTTTGAACAGCTTGCCGAATTTGTACAATTCATGAGGAGGATTGATTATGATGGAGGTTTTCCCAAGAGACATCACTTCGCTCAATCTTTCGGGGACTGGCAGAATTGCTGGCTTTTCTATCCATTCGTGGTTTGAACATTTCTCTGCTAGGAACTCGTTGAACTTTCCGAATTCACCCGTCGCTATTTCTAAAACTGGAGAATTACTGATTGAGGATATATGTAGTTGATAATGGTAAATAATAAATATTTGTTATCACTTCTAATAGAGCCATTAAAGGTAATATCATAGAAATGTAAATATATCTATGGGTAATATAAACAGCTCTATTAGTCGCCGACAGTCTGACAACCAGTTTTACCAAGGGGTATATCGTATTACCCAGTATTCATTTTGAAAAAAACAAGGGCTTGAAAGTTTGTATGAAATGTCGTACGGCGTAAACGCTCATAAATACACGCCTAATTTAAACTTTTCTCACGAGATTTTATAACTGACACCTGTGAGTAGCGAATTTAACTAAAACTAGATTCACGATTAAACAATAAAAAAAATTGTTACATGAGCAGTTCACACAGTAATTTGCAAGTAAACGAACCGTGAAAAATGATTGATGAACTTATTCATTCAGTGATTTAATGCTCTTTGAGTTAACAATAAGTTATGGTATAGGTTTGATCGAGGCCTACGTAATGACTTCAAATGCACAGACACTGGATATAAAAACCTTATAAAAAAAAGTGATCGTTTGATTTAAATATACAAGTCTCGTAGTTCTGTGGGGTAATTGCGTAACACTAACAGTAGGTACTCAGTAGCAATGGCTTTCATTTAGACAGTCTTAAACAATATACATTGCGTTATTTACGTTGTTGAGCAGACACATTTTTCAAACATATGAAGCAATGGATTAGCAATATCCTTCAAAATGATTCTGATTGTGATTGTAAGTAGGTATGCTATTCAATTACTCACAAGAAAAGCCTAAAGAATTGTGCCTAAGTACAGTACGATTCACGAAAGATGACCACGGCGCAGAAGGCATAAAAAAGGTTACAAGATGCATTTTAAATTACTTACGTTTGATTTATTTGCATAACCAGCGTTTACAACATTACACAAATTATTTAACTATCATTTAAATATTATTTTTCTTTTCTTCATGAGTTTACGTGCGCAGACGGCCGCCATTTGTGGTCATCTTTCGTGAATCGTACTGTATGTGTTGTGAGATAGTAAATAATAGAACTGTTGTTCGCTTTTAATTGAAAACGATGGAACCTTTTGTCATTGAGACAAAGTATAACATTATAGTGACATTGAATATGTATAGCTTTATATTTTATGGAGATAAAAGGTTCCTAATTACTTTTTAAGACTTTATGAGGTTGGGTCGGTTTTTAGTGAATAAATTCAGTTTAATTAGGTAAGGTGTATAAAATACAGGCCATTCGTATTATGAGTGGAATCTACCATTATTAGTAGATTGTTTGCCACGGGAGCAAACAATTATTTGGGATTCAAAGTACGTAACTCGAGCGTAAAATAGTGTTGCTCCTGAGGTGGACACTCTACTTTTTATCACCATCCATGAAAAAATAAGTAAATGCAACTTATGAATAATAATACCTAATTTATATTTTTTATGTTTTCATATTTCTTTTCATATTAATATTTAAAAATATAATTTATATGTATTTAGTTTAATAAAGGAAATAATAATGTATTTTATTTTTTAATATGTAATAATAATAATGATTATATTTAAAAAAAATGGTATGCTTGTTTACCCGGATCCTGCAAGAATAACAATAATAATAATTTATTTTATTTTTATAATTATTTTTAATAATTATTATTATATTAAAAAAAACGGTATGCTTGTTTACCCGGATCCTGTATTTCGGTTAAAGGGCCAGCAAAGCTTCAGGCCTTAAGCCTGCCCTTGAAAATCGTAGCAGAATTTCATAATTTATTTTCCGCAAGTAGGTAGGCAAACCTTAATTACATTACTGAGAAATGGTGATATCATAGCCTACAAGAATTTTAAACTTTCAAGGCCCAAAGGACCGGCTATTTTTTATACAAGTGGTTTCAAGACAAAAAGGACCATGTTCTATGTTCATTTCGGGCATCCAAATATACTTACAGTAGTCAGCTGGGTTGTGGTACATAGGGCACTGAAGACCAACGGATGCTAGGTAGGGCACCGTGTTTTCGCTCGGACCGTGGTATATGCAGAAACCTTCTGCGAGCATATACACCTGAGGTGGACAAAACAAAGTAGGTATTTAAGCAAGGATAAATCATGTATGTGATGTAAGTGTCAGAGATCATGAATCATTTCTAGTAACCGGTTTTTTTTTATATTATGTAGGTAGGTACCTACTAAATCATTCCTATTTCACTCTTCTTATTAAGAAGAATTTTTTGCCAATTTTTTTTTTAATTGCTTGGCCTTTACTTAGCTAAGTATATAATTTGCATTTTTCTACATAATTAGAGACAAGTTTTTATTTTGAAAAAACTCGATGAATAAAAAAATAAGCTTGATTGGGCTGGACCTTAAGATCAAGGCTTTTTTCTTTCCAGATCACAAGATTTACACAAACCGGTCCCGACGCGACGTATTAGTAGTAGTAGTAGTAGTAGACGTAGGCAACTGTTTTACTTTGTGTAATTTATTTCATCACCACAGCAGTGAAATTCTGTAATAATCTCACCGTGAAAACTTAGGTGAAGTGAGCGTGGAGTGAGCTGTCAATTCAATAGTGTCAATTCCTAGCAAAAACAAACTCACTTCACCTAAGTTTTCACGGTGAGATTCTTACAGAATCGACCGGCTGCTCTCGAAAATGGTAAAGGAAGACATCGTGAGGAAACAAGGCAAGGCCTAGAACCAAAAATTCGAAGACATGTGACATCTACCAATCCGCACTGGGCCCGCGTGGTGGATTACGGCCCATTCCCTCTTACAGGGGAGGCCAGTGTTCCAGCAGTGGGAACGTTATAGGCTGATTAGCCTAATGTGTCTCTCTGGGTTCGAACCTACGACCTACAACTCATACGTCGCGGCCATTACCACTGGTCTATCACTACTCCGTTTATTGCTAATTTTTAGGGTTCCGTACCTCAAAAGGAAAAAACGGAACCCTTATAGGATCACTTTGTTGTCCGTCCGTCCGTCCGTCTGTCAAGACCCTTTTTCTCAGGAACGCGTGGAGGTATGAAGCTGAAATTTATATCAATTACTCAGGTCTACTGTCCCTTGAAGCTGTGAAAAAATCAAACTTCTAAGCCAACGCAATCAAAAGATACAGCCGTTTATGCCGCAAATTTTCGACACTTGCAAGGGAATCAAAACCTACAGGGTGCTTCCCGTGAACTCAGAATCTTGAAATTTGGTACGAAGCAACGTCTTATAGCATAGATAAAGGAAAAATTACGAAAACCATAAATTTTTAGTTACATCACATAATATATTTTTTTTTAATAATTTTAAACTTACTACCCATTTCCTCATAAACGCGTAGAGGTATTAAATTGAAATTCATACCAAATACTCAGGTCTATAATACCTTTAAGCTGTAACAAAATCAAACTTCTATGTCAACGCAATCAAAAGAAACAGCAATTTAAGCTGCATATTTTGAAACTCGCAAGTACTCGCAAGGGAATCAAAACCTAAAGGGTACTTCCAGTCGACCTAGAATCTTGAAATTTGGCATGAAGCAACGTTTTATAGCACACATAAAGGAAAAATTCCGAAAACCTTAAATTTTTAGTTACATTACAAAATATATATTTATTTTTTAATAAATATAAACTTATTACTTTTTTCCTCATGAACGCGTAGAGCTATCAAGTTGAAATTCATATCAAATACTTAGATCTAATTGCCTTTAACCCGTGAAAAAAAAAAATTCTAAGTCAACGCAAAAACGCAAAACGCAAAAGTACAACCATTGATACCGCATATTTTGAAACTCGCAACTACACGCAAGGGAATTAAAACCTAAAGACCACTTCCCGTTGACATAGAATCTCGAAATTTGGTAAGAAGCAATAGCTTACAGCACAGGTAACAGAAAAATTCAGAAAAGCTTAAAATTTTAAGTAGTTATACCACCAAAAAAATTGTGATTGTAAACATAATAAAAATACTCGATTGTCGTAATGAACGAACTTTGTAAACCTTGCAGGTTTGTACGGAACCCTCGGTGCGCGAGTCCGACTCGCACTTGTTTTTATGTAAAACCTACGTGCCTGTACTCCGTTTTCACTTTCAGTATTTTATTACGCTGACAAGACAGCGCTACTGAAATCACATATTTTAATGTAAATGAGATTCGCAGTGAAATGTTTTGACTTTATACTATTTACATATGTCTTTCACGGAACAATCAAATCTTCTTTTGGCAAAATGTAAAGTATCGGTATAAATCTATAAAAAAAAAAAAAAAAATATAACCATCCGCATTGATTGAAGATGCGCATCCCCGGTGCGTAGAGTACGTGGCAGCGCCAACAGTATCCTTAGCATGATAGCTACTCGGCTGGATTGTAGCTACATCAATAATTGCTGCGCCATTTGTTATGGAATGGCGCAGTAATGATTGTTTGAGTTTATTTCTTTTATTGTTAAAGTTTATTTCTTTTATGTTTTTTTGGGTAGTTTTAAGTATTACTAACACTACTCTAAAGAACATTGTTATTAACAAAATGGACACCATGGTCTGAAAATAAAGTATTATTATTATTGAGAACCTCCTCCTTTTTTGAAGTCAGTTAAAAATCTAGTACCTAAAGGTCACTAGCATCTAGCGCAATGATAATAATCATAGCTTGAATTGAATATTAATACATCGACAGCCTTAGATTTGTTACTCGCCTTGTGCGTAACACTTCTACAACCTCTTACGTAAACAACAACAAAGAGAAAAAAAACCTTATTGTTTGGTGAGACGACAAAGTATAGTAGTGTTGGAGGTGAAGCCTTGTGTTAGATTCCTGGGTCTTTAAGTACCTTCCTATGGGTATTTTTTTTTTCAGTTACTGTTCCAAGGTTAAAATAGGGTTATTATCAGGTTCACCTTCGACAAGCATCAAGCAAGTTTATATCTCCGGCTTGGTCTTTTTTCTTCTTTATTGTGAGAATAATGACATGCCGGTTACTTAAATGTAAGATTTATTTACCTACATCTAAATAAAAAACGTCCTCCAGACCGTATTTCGGCCACGGCGGTCAATCTCAATGGAGGAATCTTCGGCGCGGAGGATATTATAGTGCACAAGTGTGCGCGCAGACACAGGTGCACTCCTTCTTCCCTCACTCTCATAGTCCGATGGGACGGCAATCCGACACGACCGGAGAGAGATCAGGCGCAGGCCCAACGGCTTAACGTGCTTTCCGAGGCACGGGGGTATCACACCACCAACTTCCAAACTCCGGGTTGTTACTAAGAAATTCCTAATGGAACTGAATAAACACTTTGCCTGACGCGCGGCGGGAATCGAACCCAGGACCCCACACTCAGCAGTTGCGCTTTGCGACCACGAGACCAACGGGGTAATTAGGTACCTACATCTACATGGTATGTGTCATGGGCTCATGGCATAGCACATTTTCCGAGTTAATGATAAAGATCTGTTTATATGCCTGGCGTATAATAAACCAGTGCTAATGAAAATGTTTACACACCTTTACATATATTATTATTTTAACCTTTTGACCGCCACAGTCATGTATAGATGACAAACCAAAATGTGCCCAGCACGCCACGGTTCGACTACATGACAGACGTTTTTGATTTTATGACGTGTGGCGGTCAAACATAAAATGTAGCCGTCGTCGCCTTTACACATAGATACCGTCATGAAAATAAGAAGCTAACAAAAGTATCATAACATAATGCCTTGTTTTCTCGAAGGGTTAGGCAAAGGTGTGTATCAATAGTACACCTACATTTCGCCAGTGGGTTAGGCAAAGGTGTGTATCAATAGTACACCTACATTTCGCCAGTGGGTTAGGCAAAGGTGTGTATCAATAATACACCTACATTTCGCCAGTGTGTTAGGCAAAGGTGTGTATCAATAGTACACCTACATTTCGCCAGTGGGTTAGGCAAAGGTGTGTATCAATAGTACACCGACATTTCGCCCGAGGGTTAGCCAAAGGTGTGTATCAATAGTACACCTACATTTCGCCAGAGGATTAGCCAAAGGTGTGTATCAATAGTACCTACACCTACATTTCGCCAGAGGATTAGCCAAAGGTGTGTATCAATAGTACACCTACATTTCGCCAGAGGATTAGCCAAAGGTGTGTATCAATAGTAACTACACCTACATTTCGCCAGAGGATTAGCCAAAGGTGTGTATCAATAGTACACCTACATTTCGCCAGAGGATTAGCCAAAGGTGTGTATCAATAGTACACCTACATTTCGCCAGAGGATTAGCCAAAGGTGTGTATCAATAGTACACCTACATTTCGCCAGAGGATTAGCCAAAGGTGTGTATCAATAGTACACCTACATTTCGCCAGAGGATTAGCCAAAGGTGTGTATCAATAGTACACCTACATTTCGCCAGTTATGTTTAAGTCCCATGTAATAGGGGGCGAGCCTATTGCCATCAACCGAGCTCAAATCCAGACTCCGGGCTGCTACTGAGAAATTCCAGATGGAAACTCTCAATAACACTTTGCCCGACTTGAGAATCGAACCGGTCGGTTAAGGGGGAAGCGCTAAGG
This sequence comes from Luperina testacea, assembly GCA_927399505.1. Taxonomy (NCBI): domain Eukaryota; kingdom Metazoa; phylum Arthropoda; class Insecta; order Lepidoptera; family Noctuidae; genus Luperina; species Luperina testacea. Next base: position 17,124,393 of record OV656764.1, read on the forward strand.
GTAAGGTAGCCCGCGAAATTCAAATTTTCTTACGTTTTTTGCAATTTGCTGGGGGCTTACTCTCCAAACTAATTTTAATTCCAATGAGATGCCAATATGATTCCAATGCTCATGACTGTTGATGACTTTAATGATTATAATTCTGTAAATACATATTTGTTACGGCCGCGAATCATATTTTGATCGACGTACAACTTTATACTGACCAGGGTGCTTACTCTTCAATTTAATTCCGATAGATTGACATTGGAATTGTGACGTTTCGTACTCTTGAGTTCAATGCTAGCGCCAAATGATTTTTAGATTGGGTGTCCATTTTGGAGAACTAAGTGTAATTTGGGTTCGGGCTTGGCGTGGGGTAATTGTTGACAATATTTTTTTTAAAGTGATATAAATATGTGAGCAGTGGTGGCCAAGTGGTAACGGCCGCGTGTTCGTGACCAATTTTTTGTTAGCGTTAAGTAAACATTTAACTGAAGTGTTAAACTCTGTTTTAAAAACGACTAACTGCGCTTTATTTGCGGTTCGATTTGTTTGATTTATGACGCTTTTCATAAGATGAGATCAAGATATTATTAGCATTTAATATTTTAACTTAATGTTGTGTATAAACCAAATCAAAATCAAACATATAATTGGAACAAAAAACCGGTTCACAAATTTTTAGTGTTCTTTTAAAGCTACATTAGCTTAAAAAACTGTGTTGCAGCCATTAGCGTCCACCGCCGAGAGGGGGGAACGTCGGCATTCCAACATTTATTATACCTATTGGAGCAATAAAATAAAAAATAGTTATAAATTTATAATTGAACCTAAAGAAAAAGTAGATAACAAATGGTTTACCTATGTTTTGTTCGAACAATCCTTTAGAAGGAGAAAGTAATTACGAATCTACAAAAACCGAAGAACTAGTAGAAGTCGTAGGTAGCCAAAATTAGAAATAGGTCCTTTCGCTGATTAAAAGGACCAATCAAAACTCAAACCATTTAAGGCTCGTGCAAACAGGCGCGACGCGCGACGCGAATCGCGTGCGACACAAAGGCACCGCTCGTTGCGCGACTTGCGGTGCCTTTGTGTCGCGTGTCGCGTCGCGCCTGTGTGTACGAGCCTTTATTTCAATTAAACCATTTACAGGTATGTACTTTGGAATTGTCAAGGAGTCAGTCAGTTAGAAAGTTGCCCGTTCTAGAACGTAGATCTTTAAGGAGAAGAACGGAGAAGAAACTCCATGGAGATGAACACTTTTTTAAATCAAGTTAGATATTACAAAATCCTGAGTACATTGTAATCATAGTGAAATATAACATTTTCTTACCTGATCAAACATGGAGTAGATTGACGCAGGAGGCTGGTGGATGGTACAGACTATCGTGCGCCCATTCCGAGCCAAGTTCTTCAGCATATCCATGCACTGAGCTGACGTTCTGCTGTCCAGACCACTGCACAAAACAGTGTGATGCATGTTTAACATTATATGGCGTCTCATACCTACTCCATAAAACTTTAAGAGCAACAATAATATTAAAATGTATGATTATACTGACAGAATACTTAATGTAATGAATTAACATGTAATCCATAGTAATAATAAAGCTGAAGAGTTTGTTTGTTTGAACGCGCTAATCTCTGAAAATAACGGTCAGATTTGAAAAATGTTTGCATTTGATAGCCTAATTCTTGAGCAAGGCAATAGGCTATTTAACATCACGCCTTAGAAGCCGAGCAAAAATAAAAAAGTCAGGAAGAACTGTAAGCGAAAACTAAGTGTTAGCGCAGGCAGGCGATGCGATGCGACGGGGTGGGCCGAGAAGCAAGTAATTTCACGCAGACAAAATCGCGGGCAGAAGCTAGTGCATAATAAGCTTCTAAGGTATTCATATCTTAGAGATTGCTGTAGGTAGTAGGGTTGTCTATGCCATGATGTTCTTGCTATTTCATAGAGACTTATTTCTATGACTGGGATTTTAAATAAGGTAGTAGCTCCTCTTTTCCATTGGGTACTCTGGGCAAGTGCCCAGGGCCCCACGATCGACGGGGGACCCGGTCCTCAAAAAATAATTCTTTACAACCGCCACCGTTTCATTCTACCCATTATTAGTACCCGATTCAATGACAAAATAATCGATTTACAGTGCGAGTTTCTAGCCCCAAACTTATAAAGAAAGAAAATAGTTTTATTTGAGTAAGGCACATAATATTTACACAAAAGCAAAAAAAAAAAACTTAAAATAGTATCGTGTGCCTTGTGAAATATTAATACCTATTATTTTTATTTTTTTGGTTTAATATAGATAATTTAATTAGGATTCATTGAGCATTGAAAGAAATTCAATTTGCCAACTATCAAAATATTTAAAAAGTTGTTGAATAATTTTTGAATTTTGCTTAATTACTCTTTAGCTACACTGAGACCCCGTGATCCTTATTTGCCCAGGGCTGGAACAGGTTAAATACGGCCCTGAGTAGCACCATTTTCCTTTTTGCCAAATACACGTGTAGGTAGGTAAAAGTATTCGTTTAGCGTTCATTAGCGTTCATGATTCATTTTATAATTTCTAACAGGACGATTTTATCGTGGTCGTCGACGTCCACGTCACGGCGTCACGGAAGTAAAATGTATGGAAATATACAATGTGGCGATTAGGTTATCCTTATCACATTAAATGTAGGGGAACCTGTTGTACCTAGGACAGTTTTTTAGATATATATTTTTTATTGTGATTTGACGTACAGCATACAAATCATATTTGCATATTTTGAAATGTCAATTATTTGGGTACTCACCACAAAAATATCAGAAATGTATATTTTATATTAACATATATTTTAAAGGTTTTAAAAAAAATGGTAAATAAGGCCAAGGTACAACATACCCTATGTACCTGGGCCAGTACTACGTTGTACCTAGGACACATTGAGAATCTGGGGGTAATTTAAGCAAATTATCAGGTTTTCTTAACCAAAATGGTTTTATTTGGTCTATTACAATCTTTAACAAAGTAGTTACTTTAGAAATTCTGAACAAAATTAAAATAATATTCAGTTTTTTTTTGCTTTTCAAACATAATCTTTAAACAAAAACAACTAACTTTTAACTACTGTTTTGTGACATCGCAAACTTTAAAATTAGTAGGTACATAGACCTAGGTAGGTACATTTGAACATATCACAAATTTACAATATTATATTATGTCATAATATAATATTGTAAATAAATATACCTATAATATAGCAAATAGAAAATAAAATATTTAAATAATTAACTTTATAAATTATTATTTCTGTCTTAACTTTTTAATCAATCATTAAGTAGGACTATCTAGCTTTTATAAGAACACTATCAATATGTAGATATATTATGCAGCCTAAAGCATTTAGTAGAAATTCAAGCACTTCTGTATCTCTGGAACATAATAAATTAATTGAAATTTAAATGTATTCCAAAATGTTTGGAAGCACCAAAAGTGGAGAACTTTTTCTCCTTAAGGCGAAAGCGCCAGGGTAGCCCGCGAAATTCAATTTTATTTAGGTTTTTTGCAATTTGTCACAACTCTCTAAGACCACGTAGACCCAAAGAATAACCGTTTCATGAAATCGTCATTCTTTGGGGTTACGTGGTCTTAGAGAGTTTTGTTGATGACTTTAATGATTATAATTCTGTAAATACATATTTGTTACGGCCGCGAATCATATATTAATCACCGTACAACTTAATACTGACCAGCAAATTGCAAAAATCCTAAAAAAAAATTAATTTCGCGGGCTACCCTGGCGCTTTCACCTTAATCATTATAATGGCATTTGCCAGATGATCCACATGAATAGGTGTCCTTTTCTTCTTCTCTTTAATTCTCGGCATGATTTCTGAAATAATAAACTCATTTGATTAGGAATATATTACGTAAGTGTGAAATAATTTAATAAAATATTCTCCTGGCCAAAGTACAACATCCTGGTTGTACCGTGGCCACCGACCAAGGAACAACTGATTGACAGTGACCATGGTACAACACTACTCCAGCTACAACAAAACGATGGATTTTAAATAGTTTAGAGATCACGTATCTCGTAAGTTTTTTATTGTGTTGACACTTGTTGAATAAAAGAACCGTTAGCATATAACAGTTAAGTCACTATTATAAAACGTTTAAAACTATCAGACTTCAAAATATATTCGAAATACTTACTTTTTCGCCAAAAAAAGTTTTAACCGTCGATAACACCAAACACCAGCTTAATGGCGGTATGCGACTAACTTCACATTGACTTGTCGGTAGTGACGTACCGAATACCATAAACAGTAGAATTTAATATCGCACGAATATTTGAAACGAGCCCAATGGCCTAGGTACACATAGTGCCAAGGTTCAACAGGTTCCCCTACATAACGTACACACTATAATGTACACGTATTTATTTCCTTACATTTTGTGGACGTCCACGATAATAATTATTGTCACGTTAGAACTTATAAAAGCGCACATTGTTGCCTTATTATTGTTGACTATTGCAAAACCCGAATTTTATGCAATGGACGTCTATTATTTGATTTGCTGATTAATACAATTGTGGCGTTATTTGAATATAGATCAGTATAATAACGCAATTAATATAATTAAGAAACTAACTTAGTTTTAGTTTTCAAAGTCATGTATTTACTTTTAAATTCAATTTAAAAGTTATTCTAGAAGGCCAATTCTCGTAATTAAAAACGTTCAAAATCTAGTCGCAGTCTCATCTCAACGACAATCAATGTCTAAAACTTGACAAAAATGTAGTGAAATTAGAGATACATATTTTTGACAGATTGAGACTGAGATCGTGAACGTTGTTAAAGTTACGAGAATTGCCCCTCTGATGCTCGATAGTGAACTGTGGAGGACATTCCTAAATGTAGTTACCATTATGTAAACTGTCAGTACGCCGCGAACTCTTTAGAATTTACAGAATATGGAATGATTTGTGATTTTTTTTTCTTCTTTATTAGTCTCATTAGTGTTTTGCCTCTAAAATTATCTGCATATTCTCTACTTCCTAGATCCTATAGCTACTCTAGGAATTGCTATCAAAGATTCTTGGAAATCTAACTGCGAAGATTTCTTAAATACGTTGTTGAAAACCGATAATGATGATAATTTACGCTTCATTATATTAATAGACTAGTAATTATTATGTCATTATAGATTTTTTAGATAACCTTTAAGGAGTACTATTTCATAGTCGTTAAATTTTAATTAAACAAATGAAACTTTATTTTTTATATTATTTGGTTTATGATAACCTCGTATATAAACTAAATTGTAAATTTTATAGTCGATTAGAATATGTTTAACCGATTTATTTTTGACTATAAAAAAACCCGTTCCAATGGAAATAGAACAATAAGTGGGTTACAACAATAAACGTGATTTATATTTTAATTTTTTTAAATATTATTAGTATAAGATAACCTGTTGATGTACAAACTAAACTGTAAATGTTAATAGCCGATTAGATTTTATGTTTAACCGATTTATTTTTGTCTATAAAAAAACCCGTTCCAATGGAAATAGAACATTTAATGGGTTACAAAAATAAACTTGATTTAAATACATTAAAAGTATAATTTGGACGCTATCGATATTAGGTGTCGATTGCGTCCAAATATATATTTTTCAATACTTGCTTAATTATTAGAAGTCTCCTAATTTGGAGTCAAATTCACACAGCCTATATGAGAAATAGAAATGTTCTACTATCATAAAGGCACACACACAAACACACACACACACACACGCACACACACGCACAAACACACCACACACGCACACACGCACCCCGACACACACCACACACGCACACACGCACACAGACACACCCCACACACGCACACACACGCAAAGAGAAGTCGTACCAGAATCTCTAACTTTTCATTCATTGTGTACTTGTTTGTAATTACTTAAAATAGTTTAGTTATCTAGTTACCTAAAAATATGTTTACCCGAGGGAGGAGCAGAACCACCCAATACAAGCATTTCTACATGCTTCCTGGGAAGTTCTAGCCACAGAATAATATTGTACAAGAAAGTTACAGAAATAAACTATTTTTAATTTTTTAATTATCGTCTACCTATTTGTCAACTACCTTTGAACCTCTTTATGTAACATTTTTGGGGAATAGGTCCTTGACAGAATATCACACGTCAGCTGCAGGCTGGTAACCCTAGGCTAAATTATCCCAGAACCCTAACTACGTAACACGCTTGCAAACATAATCTGAAAAAAAAACGGAAGGATACTTATTGCTAATCCATTGCTTTATAAGTTCGAAAAATGTGTCTGCTCAACAACGTAAATAACGCAACGAATGTTGTTGAACTGTCAAAATGAAAGCCATTACTACTGTTAAGAGGAAACAAGGGCCGTTCTTTCCATACAAACGTAGTCCCCTGTTTTATCCCTGGATAATGCCAGTAGAGCGATAATTTTTATCACAAAAATCTATGGCCACTATTGGCATGTTTCTATGTTTTCCTATTTTTCATAAATAAATAAATTAAAAAGATATGAGCCTTCAAAAACCTAAAAAAATCGCCAGATTCTCCGCTGTGTTCAAACATCCAGAAAATAAATTTGACTAAATTTTATAAAAAAAAGCAAAACATAGGGACACGGCCAAAGCCTTTCTTTAATTTTGAATGAAAAAAATATTTAAATCGGTCTAGTTTTGGAAAAGAAATCGGGGGACTACGTAACGTTGATTTTGTGTATTTTTAATAGGTATTTTTGGTCCATGATGCAGTTGTCTCTTTCATGCCCTGCGGGGGAGGCTTGGACACCGCGCGACAGCAATAGATTTTACAATTACCTATTTCTCAATTCTCTCGGCCGTAGTGTTTCCTCTTAATGTGTTACGCAATTACCCCGCAGGTCAATGATAGGAGTTTTAATTTTTCTGACCACATGAATCATATCATTCTCCTGCACTTATAACAATCCCACCAAAAACATTTCATGTAAAATGTTGCCAAGACTACCACATAAGGTTTGCCCTGTGAAAAAGATATCAGATCTCATGTAGAGCCAAGCTTCTGAATCTACACGGCCTAACTCTACCGACCCTAACTTCACAAATTCTACATATCAGTAAAAATGTGTGGCTTCGCCGTTTCGCTACCGTCGTGGAGGTGATGCGAATATTTAGTTTCTGAAGTAAATAACGAAACAGCCAAGACATACATTTTACTGATATGTAGAATTTTTGAAGTTAGGGTCGATAGAGTTAGGCCGCCGGCCGTGTAGATTCAGAAGCTTGGCTCTACATGAGATCTGATATCTTTTTCACAGGGCAAACCTTACGTGGTCGTCTTGGCAACATTTTACATGAAATGTTTTTGGTGGGATTTCAGTTCTTTTTGTAAGTTGCAAAAAGGCAATCTTTTTAGTGTTTATTTTTTCTTCTTTTTTTGGGGTGTATTTCTTGCACATCAGCAGTGCCGGTTTTCATAGCACATTCTCTGTCTATGCCTTTTTCTCTTTGATGGTTTACTGATTACCATAAGCGATAAATCAGGCCGATATTTCGCTCAGGTTCTTGTAAGTACTTATTCATAGGTTTTTTAGTTACTGTCTACAGTCCCGTGTAAACTTTCATGTCCTAATTCATAAAATTGGTGAAAGTCTCATTCGAACTTCCACCCCCACCCCAATTTTAGGGGATGGGGGCAAAAGTCATAAGTTTTTAAAAACTTGTAATATTTTTCCAAAACTCGATGCGCCGTTTTAACGGCCACATAATACAATCTAAATAATATTTAAAAACTAATTTAAATCAATCTAAATAAGTTTTACTTACGTGGTAGGTTCGTCAAGAAATAGCACCGGAGGGTTGTCAATCAGTTCCACTGCTATCGACAGTCGTTTCTTTTGTCCCCCAGAGAGATTTGCACATCGCGTGTTTTCTGTTCCGGACAACCCTAGCGTGCAGATAATTTCGGCTATCTAGGACACAGGAAAATTACATAATGAATAAGTATTGATAGCTAAGTAGCCGATTTTTTTTTAAAGAATTTTTATTTTTTATGTGAAAAGTGTTGTGTGTGATATTTTGCTACTAGTTGCTACCTACTAGGCCACCTCGCCACCTAGTAGGTAGCAAAAGTCATCACCCTGTCGGATGATGCTAAAATTTTTTGTCAAATGGCGGCGAATGTCGATTCTACTTTGACATTTGTGAAGTAAACAAATACAAAATACACGTCAAGACATGAATCGCTATACACTTAATAAACGCGAAATAATATTGTTTCGGGTCGCCTAATTTCTCGTTTTGGCCGTTTGCACTGGCCGGCAAGATTGCCTGATTTAACTGTTCAGACTTCTTTTTGTGGGATTTTTTCAAATCATGAGTCAACAAGCCTCAGAAGCCCTCAAAGAGGATATCCGTCAAGAATGCGAGGACCTGTCGCATCTACTCATCGAATAATGCCTTAAATCGGGCCCGAATATTCAACAATTCTGGCGACGGTCCCTTATGCGATATCTTTTTCTCGAATTAATGGTAAAAAAATAAATTAAAACATGAAATAAACATAATCCGAAAGCAGAACCAAAGCAATATTCATTAAAAAAACTACAGCCAAAGAAATCGAGTGACAACTTTTGCGCCACCTTGTATAATAAAAACAAATGACGACAATTGAGAAGCACAATGTCATTGACCTGTGCACTGTTTGACAGTTCAGGGATTCCTGTCAAACAATGATATCTTCATCAATCATTCAAAAACTATATTTTGTAGAGTCAAAGTTTTGAACTTTACGTAAATATAACGTCATAATAGTAAAAAATCTGATTGTTCTCCGATAATTTAATATACAATGTCATGTGTATCTGTTTTTAAACATCTGCAATAAGTTAATAATATTAGCTTGACATTTATAAACAGTCACTAAGCCGGATAAATTAATTGGTAGGTACCTACTGCCACTAAAACTAAAAACTGGGAAAAAACCAGTCAGATTGTTTTTGCAATAACAAATCATGTAGGAATTCCTAGTCCAACAATGACAAAGTTTGGCTGAAATAATGATTTAGTACAATAAAATTTTGAACATTGGGGAAATAATAACGTCATAATAACAAACATACATGGTATATCAAGGAGATAGATATTTTTGAGAAATTCATAATAATTATATTGTAGTGATATTTATTTTAGAAGTATGTATCGTAGGTATGTAAGTATATTCACTTATTGAATGTTTATATTTAAATTAGTGCTTTTTTTTTGTTTTATGTATACACGTTGTATACTGTATACATCTCTTGTTTATCTACTTTCCTATCGCACATATGCTGGAAGAGATTCTTTAGAAATAAGCATCACCTTTGCACCTACGTATTTTTCTGTCCCTTTCTTCTTGTCAGTTTTATGGTGTGTGCATAAATAGTTAAAGAAAGAAATACTTAAATAAATAATATTACTTTTTCAGTTTATAGACAATAATACAGACAGGCACTGGGCACTAAAATTATACGAAAAATACCAGTCAGATTCTGGTTAGACATTTAGAGCATTCGCAGACGGCAAACAAGTCGGTGGCTGTTTATTTTGTTTTGTTTGTTCTTAAACAAATTTTTGTAGGAGCTGAATGAGTATAAAAAATCTGACCGGTTGTAGGACTTACAAGGATATGTCCGAGCGCACTTAGTCAGGTGATGCTTTTTATGTTTTAATTCTATAAATTAATGTTTGTTACGGCCGCGAATCATACTTAGATCAACATACAACCTGATACTGACCTGCAAATGGCAAAAGACGTAAGAAACTTTGAATTTCGCAGGCGCTTACGCCTTAAACTATTGCAATCATAAATTATAAATTAATATAATTCGTCCGTGGATGGCATATAGATGAAATAGCGATAATAAACAATACGAAGATATACATTTTCAAACTCACCACGCTTAATTTCAGATTTTCAGTAAGTGTATTTCCTAATTTCATGTCAGCGGCGAACTTCATAAGCTCAGCGACAGTGAACAGTGGGTTAAGCCTGTCGTGCTGTAGGATGTAGCACGACTTCTTTCTGTAGGCCTTCAGTGATCGCATTGAATTGTTAGTCCCAAGTTCACATACTGTGTCACCGGCCCGTATGCTGCCCGTAACGCCTCGTGTCCTGGAAGAAACGATAATATACATATACCTATGTTGTTTAGAAATTATATTAAATTTTTTATCGATAATCGCTAAAAATTTTATTCTTTATTTAAAGTTTGATATGTACTTAAGTAACAACTTATACTTAATTAAGAGCGTTTACGCCGTACGGCATTTCATACAAACTTTCAAGCCCTTGTTTTTCGAAATGAATGAACCGATTTTATTGAAACTTCATACGTATTGGCAGGATACAAAGGTTAAATAGTTACTTAAGAACATTTTCGAAAAATAGTGTTACAGCCAAATTAGACTGGTTTTAAATTTTCCATAAAAACAGAAATATCCAGTTATCTTTTTTTAAATAAGACATTTCGAAAATTTTCTTAAGTAACTTTTTAGACCTTTGTATTCTGCTTAATATGTATGAAGTCTTATTAAAATTTATTTCGAAAAACAAGGGCTTGAAAGTTTGTATGAAATGCCGTATGGTGTAAACGCTCTTAATATCTAAATTAAATAAAAATAGTTAGTTAGTAATAGTTGTTTTTCGTAAAGCGATTTCGTCGAGAAGGAAGTTTGTAAAGTTACAGTGGCTTTTTAGTTGCCGATTATGCTAACATAATTACTATTGTTTTTTACAGATACACAAGATTGTTAACCTTTTTAACCGTTTTATTGTTAACAGATTCGTAAGATGTTTTCCTATTGTGAATGTATTTATTTGTGTTAATATTTATGTATAATTAGGAATATACATTATATTTAGAGTTTTAGTAGGTATACGTATATCCCATATATTTAAATACTTAAATATTTGGGTATTCCACAATTTTCGTTATTCATGCACCACCACCACCACTGGGCACTGTTTGTCTTTGCATCACCCAAAAGTTGACTGGTAGAAACTGTCTATGGTATTAAGTCCGCCTCTGCAGATTTGTATGCAGAAGCGCACTTAAGTATTTAATAAATGAATAAAATACGAAAATACTTACGAAAAACCGGTAAGTGCATTCATGAGTGAAGATTTTCCGGCGCCTGAGGGACCCATGATGGCAGTCAACTCCCCGGATTTGAACAGTCCAGAGACACCTTTTAGTATAGTCTTGTTCTCTAGAACAAAAAGTTGAAATTATACATGTAGCTCAATTTAGTTTGCCAGCGAGATAGAAAATGTGTCCCACAGCACTGCTTTTCAGCAGTTGAAATTTCAGGCATGAAATTATTGTTATTTGTAATCTGTATTTAATTTGTTTCATATATATGTACCTACACTTGTCGAGAAAATTAGGTAGGTAAGTATTTTGTAACATTCTCTTGACGTCAATCGAAACTTGTTCAAATAAAACTAATAGACGATATAAAATGTACATAATTAAATAGACCAGTTTTCTAAATAGGCGTAAATAGATACATTGTTAGATTATTGTTTTTTTTTTGTATAACCAACTACCGTCATTCTAGTTTTAGAACTGCAACAACATCTGTTTATCCCACCAAAAACTTCATGTAAAATGTTGCCAAGACGACCACATAAGGTTTGCCCTGTAAAAAAGATATCAGATCTCATGTAGAGCCAAGCTTCTGAATCTACACGGCCTAACTCTACCGACCCTAACTTCACAAGTTCTACATATCAGTAAAAATGTATGGCTTCGCCGTTTCGCTACCGTCGGCGTCGTGGAGGTGATGCGAATATTTAGTTTCTGAAGTAAGTACTTCCCTACTTTTTTTGTCCTCATCAGATCGTGAACAAATCTCTGGGTATTAAAATAAGGCTCCTTCAAAAAAAACAGGCGTGACACGCGAGATAATCACGCGCGACACAAAGGCACCGCCAGTTGCGTGACTTGCGGTGTCTTTGTGTCGCGCACGATTTTATCGCGTATCGCGCCTGTTTGAAGGAGCCTTAAATTATTTTGATTATAGATAACCACCGTAATTACGCCAAAACGAATTTAGTAGGTATTACATAGAGGTAGGTATTATACATAAGGGGGATATACACTAGGTTGATTTTCGCCGTGCGGCTGGTCGCTTACCAAATTGGCACCGCATTTACACAGGTCGATAAAATCGCAGGTGACTAGTTCATTTTGCATCAAAATGTCGACCTTCATGAGGCGGGTGATCGCCTGCGACTGAGCATTTTCATGGTCGATTTTAGTCACCCGCTGCATGCGACCTGTCGTCGCACTATAGGGCTATATATAAAGGCTCCTACAAACAGGCGCGACACGCGATATAATCGCGCGCGACACAAAGGCACGGCTCGTTGCGCGACTTGCGGTGCCTTTAATCTTAAATTCTAGAGTAGGTTTACAGGTGGCTTTGTCACTTGCGATTTAAGTAACATGCAGTCTAGTCAATTTGCCATTTAGACAGTCGATTTTTGCCGTGCGGCGAAAATCGTTCGGCTATAGTCACCTGTGTAAAGCCCGCATTATGGAATATAATTACCCGACTGCGCCAGAAGGAGGGTTATGTTTTTCGAGTGTATGTTTTTAGTTGCTCAATTAATCCTTCAAAAATGGCATTGAAACATGACAGGTTTGCCTATATTTTTTTGAAAGGCTATTTTATTACGTAATATAATATAATTAATTAATAAGTAAAGACTGTTTAAATACCTGCTTAAAATATACCACCAAAGATCAAGTCAGGCAGCATCTACCTGGTAGGTAGGTAAGTTATTCTGATACAGGTAAATAGAACAGATTATACAATAAATTGATAATTAAGAGTTTATGGGTCGTATACAGAATTTATATCGTCGTATACAGGTGAGTTTTTCAAGTGGGCGTGGAAGGCATAATCCGAAACTAATATGAGGAATAGTGAAAAGTATTCAAAGGAGTCGCGGCCTCGATTTTGATGAAAACTAAATCTGCATCATTGGATTTTTGAAAAATCAATATTTCTAGCCAGGAATCGAACCCGTTGATTTTGATAAAAAAAAACACGCACTGTATTAATACACCATCCGATAGTGTCCCTAATAAGGATCAAATTCTTTTGTTTCCTTTTCCTTGTTCGAAATGATGCTCAATACACCTGCAGTGTAGTCACCTTCACAACATTATGTTCTAAATTCAAATTTTGAATGCGATACAATCCTTGAGAAGTCGAATCCAGCTATGTATTAAAAACAATGTAATAGGTAGGTAACATAAGAAAAATAAAAAAGTATTTTGTTAAACATGAGCTCTTTTTAACTGACTTCAAAAAAGGTAGGTTCTCAATTCGGATGTTTATACATATAATACAATAGGTATATTTTTATAGACGGATTTGCAAATTTTTTTTTTGTTCGAAAGTCGTTCATTCCGAAATAGTCCCATTTAAATTTCGTAAAGATCTGATGATGAGTTTCGGAGACAGACAGCGGAACTCTTCAATAAATGCCAGCAAATCAACCGCGATTGCTGCTATAGCATACATATCGTATGCATTGTTTACCCAATAACACAACATAACATCACGCCTGTACCTTATAAAGGGGGAGGCAGATGTGTTCAATAGCTTCCTGTCACTCATTTTTACATAGCAAGTAGTGTTATATGAATTTGTTTGGGGTAGGTAGGTACAACTAAAAAGTGAAAAATAAAAACTTATTTACAAAAAAAAAAACACTACAAAGTGAAAAATAACTTTAATTTCGAAAGTCGGTGTCAAAAAACGAAAATACAGAACCAACGACACCGACTTCGGATGTTTTTGTGACAATCTCTAAACCTAATCGAATGGTGTAATAATAGTGTTTTTTTTTTTAAATCAACGGGCTCGATTCCTGGCTAGAAACATTGATTTTTCAAAAATCCAATGATGCAGTTTTAGTTTTCATCAAAATCGAGCCCGCGACTCCTTTGAGTACTTTTCGCTATTCCTCACAGTTTCGGATTTGGCCATACATGCCCACTTGGAAAATTCACCCTGTATGCCTACCGGATTTTAAATGGCAAATTAACTTTGCTGGTCATTTGTACCGCTCATGTGATTAGTCAGATAGTTAAACCGTAACGATTACGACTGTTAAACTATTAAGTACTATAACCTACTGCGACATCTACCTACATATCGACGATGAAGTGACAAGAACTCATGCATTTTTTCACGGAATCAGGTTTCAAATTTAAAGGTCATGCAAGTGGATAAAATACACAAACAAGAGTCTTGTTTTGTTATTGTTTGTTCCTTTTGTTCACATAATTAATTTTGCCCTGACTACGATCACGTTTGCCATCTTTGTAAATATCTAAGTTATAATCTGTGGAAAATGTAGTGGGCGGTGTATTTGCTAAGTTATTACTCTTTATTTTTAATATACTATCTACTGTTTATTTTCTCTCATACAAAATTAAATAAAAAATCTCCTAACTACCTTTTTAATTGCAAGAATCGCAAGAGCATGAATAAAAATGAAGAAATATCTTCTAAAGTTCTAACTTAACCACAGAGTCAATGGCATTACCTCCATGGGACACATGTTGACTTCGACAGTTAGAAGTTATTGGCACTTTGATTAATCCAACTTTAAGGTTTTTTCACTTTGTGTAAATTGTTAACTTCGGCAGTTTCTAGTCACTTCGCTGTCGGTCTGTGCTTAAATACTTATTCACTAAATTGTGCGGTAAACTTCTAGGGGTTTATATAAAAACGATGGCGTCACAAATGTATGGTTAAACAGTCGCTGATAACTTCTTAACTTTAAGAGAGGTTTATGGACAAAGGTGATTTTTTTTTAACCATAGAAATGCCCGGTTTTCTAAAGCCTGATCAATTGAACATATCTCTAACAGATCCAAGTTAGGTGCTATGATACCTTGACCAAATTCACAATCACTAATCATAAAATATTTAAAGTTGTGAATTGGCTTTTATAAACGGGTAAGCCTTGTTTTTATGAAAAAAATGACTATGTCAATTGACATGTTTCGAACTTGAGTATCATCTACACACCGTATTTTTTCTCCATAAGTACTTACTCGTTTTTTCGCTGCGGTAGCTATTACGTCTCACTCCACGCCTAGAGTCTACTCCCTAAGCACTGCGTCCATGGTTTCGGCCGAATTTCCGGGTGTTTCCTACTCCGTATCACTTACAGACATAAGATTAGTTTGGGGTCCGAGCTAAGAATGAATGTCGGCACGATTTGACAGTTGTCCCTACTCCGGATGTGTTTTTACCCGCCCTAAAAATTAATGTTGACAATTTGTTGACACTAATTATATTGGCACTTTGTTGACACCAATTACTTTCGGTTGGCCGTATCTTCTTTGACGGACGTAGAGAGTAGACCCCTGAAGCAAAGGTACCTTTGATTATAACGTTTAAAAAATACGTTATAAACATTGTTTAAAATAAAAACCTTTAGGACAATTATTATCAGACTAGGTACCTGTAGTCATGGCTGTTCACATAGCGTGACAATGAATATTTCGAAGTGAACTCATTAAGTGCCTATCATCATTTATCATCGGAGAATAATAAAAGTATGGTTTTCCTGTAATTAGATAATTTGCGGAAACGCGAGAATGTTTTTTGTGATGATAGAAGACCAATTTAGGTACCTAGTTGTTTATTGTCATCATTTTGAATAATGCTGTTCTTGCTACGGAGGTCGATGTTTACGCTAATATAAAGCCATCAAAAACATTACTTAACTAAAACTTAAATAACTTGTAAAAAAAAACCAAGTCTCGCAACTCGGACTGAGTTGTGAGACTTGGTTTTCTACCGTAAAAAGTTGTGAGATCCATGTAATACCAAGTCGGGTAATTTATTCAGTGCCTACTTGAGGGACCTTCTGTCTTAAGTTATTATGTAATTAGCTAGCCTAACAACATCTCAAAATTAAAAATCTTTTATGACCATATCAAAAATAAAAATCTTTTATGTTTTAAATAAATAGATTGACTTGGCCATCGCATGAAAACACAATGTATCTCACAAGTAATACAATATATTATATTAAATTAGATTGTTTAGTGCGATTGCCAGCCAAGTCAATTTTTGAGTTATAATTCATAAACTACTGGTTCAAATTGAATTAAATTTGAAATATACCGTGTTTATACAATGCCTGTTTGGTTACTGAAAATTCAGGCTTCTAGTTTTATCCATAACAAAGTTATAGGGAGGTCGAAAATGGCTTCAACTGCTTCGAGAAAAGGATGGTACGGCCCGTGCCGCTTTTTGCTCGACTTGGCGGGGGCACTGCCGTGCCCCCCGATTTGGATGTAGGAGCCTAGGAGGTAATCTCCAAAACTACTCTTCCGATTCTACACTATTGCCGATTGCTTAGGATATCTTTATTTTTAAGGAGGTATACTACCTATGTATAGTTGACTTCTAACGCGGACGGAGTCGCGGATAGAAGCTAGCTAATAAATACTAGGCAGTGTCCCACTATTTTTGTCAGTGTTTTTTTTTATATTCTGGTTATTTATTTTTAAGTGTATGTATAAATAACAAGTATGTACCAAATCCTAAAAATGAGTAGGTACGGCTAGCGGTACCTACTTAATGAAGTCAATGAACAATAATGCGATTACTAATAATAATAAACGCTACTGCTGAACATGAGGTCCTGGGTTATATTCTCGGGTCAAGCAAACTGTTATCTATTGGATTTTTCCGTCCCGAATTTCTCAATAGCAGTTCGGAGTCTGAGATTGTGCCCGTAGTTGACAATAGGGTCGCCCCCTGTTATATGATGGAACTTAAACAAACTGTCCAAATGTGATGTGCGTGTGTACCGAGGGACCAAACTGGAATTCGCAAAATAAAAATCGTAGGATCTAGTAGTAGACTTAAAACAATTGTAGAACAAATCTGGGAATTTGTAAACAAATATATTAAAAACTACAGCACTTAAAGTGCGGTCCCTCAGTCCTCACAGAACATCAGCCAGATCTCGGAAAGTATTTGATAATTAAGGTATTGTGACTACAGACATTTACATTTTTGGGTGTTACTGAAGAAGGTATACCACTTGCCCTTCGAAGATAACAGGCGTGATGTTACGTTACGTTTAAAATAAAAATGTCGTTGCTTAGGAATAAAAGATGATTTTAATAACGATTTATTTTACCTACCTAGTTATTTTTTGAACACTGTCTTTCGTATAATATAGATGAAAAACAAACAACTTAATTGTTTACATCGAAGATTTTAATTTGGTCCGATCAGGCGATTAAGGTCTGTTGACCTATCTTAAGATAATTATTGTTATCATTTCTTGTTTGGTCTTCATGTATTTTTTTTGTCTCTGACCTACGTATTTTCCTTTAAAGCTTATATAGCAAATGTTGATCTAATAACATTCATGACTACATTAGTAATTAACATAATAATTACAGATAATAGTTTACGAGAAAAACATGTTTATGTCTATCTTATAAAAGCTGATAATCTATAATATTGATATACCAGAATCGCTTTAAAGACCTTGGTAAACGATTCTGAACAAACTACTTTCATAATGTGCATTAATTCGGTTACACATTGCTTAAGTTTGTATAATACTTTACAATATAATTTTAAAAAAATATAACTGTCCACTTAACTTTAAGTAAACTTACAATATTCGTAGTAGCGTGCGAGCGATCATAGTCGTTATTACCTAACGTAACTATTATTGCGTTCTTGATAATGACATGCTGACAGTGACTGACTTTACCGACTTGTAAGGAGTTCAAGTGCGCTAAGTGCGTACTGCCCCCAGTACGCACTTAGCGCACTTGAACTCCTAAAAAGGCCACTTTGGCAGAATCATAAAAGGATAACATTATGAATCTTATTGGACAGTTAACTGTTAAGTTAATCGTATCAAATCCCATTGGTGAAGGATTTCTGATTTTTTTTTTGTCTCTAAAATACCAAAAATACCAATAAAATACCAATCAATCAGACCGAAGACTAACTATAAAACCTAGGTAGGTATAGTACTTGTAGGTATATTTACGTTGCACCTACCTGCAAACTTAATATTTTGCAACTAGCCTTGATTTTAATGGAAAGTGTTCCTGAAAACCTTGAAAATCTCATTGAAACCATTTGGCATCTCAACAATCTTCGACTACAATCGTGTAGACGACGCTCGACGTATCCGTAAGGATTTCCCCACGAAAAAAAGGTAAACATAAACCAATATGTACTGTACATACTACCACAGAATAACTAATAGTATGATGAATTGATGATACTACTTATAATTTTTATGTAACTAAGTATCTGCCCCCATTTTTTTTAAGTTATTTTATTTTTATCTCAGTATTGTGTTTACAAAATACACTGTAGGTATTATCAGTGAATTATACAGACCGTTTTAAAATGGACAATACCTACACAAGTTTTTTTTACTTAGTCTAGAATGTCAAAATTATGAGCAAACGCCTTTCCCAAATCTTTCCAGGTATCCTTTTCTAGAGCCACCTCGATCCAACTTTTGCGGTAGGTACGCGTCTAAGTGATCTCGCCACCTTTTCCTGGGCACAATAATTACCTAGACAGATGAAAATCTTTTGTTGTAATAAAATAATTCAGTAGCCGACGCGGAAGCTTCCGGTCCAAGTTTTAAAATGGGAAACAGATTGTAGGAACTCGAAATATTGTTCAGCTGAAAAAAACTTCAAGTAAATAAATGGTAAATAAGAAATGTTTAAATTAGGCAAGACTCAAATCTTGGATCGCTCAAGGTCAAGTACGTTTTGTCCTGCCCTTATGTACCTAATGCAGTTTTTCTTGTACTTATACATATAATTGACTGTAAGAAAATAAACATGACTGCGTGCATAGGTTTTAAGGATGTTGTACCTACTTCAGAATTAAGTTCCTAACCTACTATGTATATTGGCTAAGCAATATGCACTCAGTACTGCGAACTAGATGCCCAGTTCCATGTGTAAGTGGTCACAAGTAGGTACTGTTAGAATAGAATAGAATAGAATAGAATACTCTTTATTATGTACACCATATAAATGCACAGATACATCCTTAAGAAAACTAGTTATGCCACTTGTCAGCTTATATCAGTAATTGCGTAATGTTCTCTGCCACATTTTCATAGTTTCTATGTGAAGCGTAGACAGTTATTACTTTGCTAAGACACCAATAAAGAAAAATAGAAATTTTCTTGTAGCAGAAATCGATAATAATTCAAAGATATCTAAACTAAGAATACATATCTATTATACAAAAGAAAAGATTTGATTGATGATGATGGTGTTTGTTTGATACGCTTGTTCACGCTAAACGGCCGGGTGGCCATGGCCTGGATTAGGACATACGATACTTTTTTACCCGCGTGTCGCAGCTTATTTTAAATAAACTAGTATTACCTACATAAATTGGATAGGTACTTATAGGAACAGATAGTTTTATTTTTGACGTGACAACGTCTAATAAATCGATGAAGCTGGTTGCACTCACGAAAAAACATGACTCATGTAGCGTTACCTCGCGGCCTCGCTCTGTAGCGTTCCATGGCGGCTTGAAGTGCAAGCGAATATAACAAATGCAATGCAACTATTCCATCAGTATTTTCTTATGACGTTGTCACGTTCAACTATCATCAGTAAACCGACTTTACAGACAACCGATTTTGACGTGACAACGTCTAATAAATCGATGAAGCTGGCTGCACACACGAAAAGACATGACTCATGTAGCGTTACCTCGCGGCCTCGCTCTGTAGCGTTGTAGCGTTCCATGGCGGCTTGAAGTGCAAGCGAGAGCGCGGAACGAGCGATGAGAGACAGATGATGTCGAACGCGGCCTCCGCGTTCGGCAATTTCATTAATGTTTTGTTATGACGTTGTCACGTTAAACTATCGTCCGTAAACCGACTTTATTACAGACAACTGATTTTTTAGATACGTTTTAGACGGTGCGAAAATGTTAAATTCTAAGTTAATATGACGTCTACACAATAGTATGACAGTTAATAATAAATTGAGTAGGTTTTCCCTAAAATTTATAGATACTTATCGATGAGACTATTAATTGCTTGCTAATCCTATTAGCTAAGTAATACGTAAATATGGATTTCCTGTGCAGCAAGAAATATTTAAAAAAACATTTAAATCACGCCTTCTTTCCCGGAAGGGTTGAGTAGAGGTGTCCGATACCATCGGTACATCCTGTGTGTACTATCGGTCTGATAGTACCTACACACATTTCACCAGCGCGGCAGCGGGGTCATTCCGTAACACACCGCGCCGTCACTATCAGTAGCAATGTGTTTGTTTCATTTTGACAATTCAACAAAATTCATTGCGTTTTTTTACGTTGTTGAGCAGACAATTTTTTTAATATATGAAGCAATGGATTAGCTATATCTTTCAAAATGATTCAGATTGAGATTGTTAGTGTGTCCCATGTTATATAGCGGGCGAGAATCTAGACTCCGGGCTACTGCTGAGAAAATCCAGATTAATTATAATAAAATATTTAAATAAAATACTTTGATACTTTTTGTTTTTTTTTAGTTGCTTTTTGCTTGCCGCGGTTGGTCCGTTGATGGGTGACCATCTTCACATACCAAGACCCCTCCGTGCCTCGGAAAGCACGTTAAGTCGTTGGTCCCGGCTGTCATTCGACGATCTTTGACGGTCGTTACGGGTTGTCAGAAGTAAGAAAATTTGACAGTTTTACAAAGGGGTATCGTATTACCCATTAACTGGGTTGTGGAATTCAGATAGGCAGTCGCTCCATGTAAAATACTGGAATTCCGCTGCATCCGGTTAGACTGTAGTGGAAGCCGACCCTAACATAGTTGGGGGAAGGCTAGGCAGATGATAACTTTGATAAACTTCTGCGATAATGTTTAATAGACTTTATAAGGATGTAAACAGCGAGTCACCTTCAATTACTTAACCTATGACTGGTCTTAAGGATTTTAGATTGATGGAATAATAGCACACTAAGTGGCAGTAATTTTACATTAATTAATATGTTTATCACAGCAACGTAAAATTATAATGTTTCTAGGCTGCCTGACTGAATGGAAACTTTTGTAGAAACAGTTTTGTGCGACGCATTAGACATAAATAAAATACTCATAAAACTGGCGACTCGCTACTGCTTCGCACGGCGCGGGCGCGGGTGCAATGGGGACTCAGAATTCTGTGATGTTATTATACAGGGTGCCAGGCTATGACGTAATATTATATATGTACATATATCATTGGTGCCAGGGACATCGATGCGCAAACTAAAACCTTGAATTTAGCACATGATTCCTACCACCCTAGCGTAGAAATTGGTCACGGTTATAAAATAAATTGGCTGTTTCGTGGAAAAGTGCAATAAAATATATGAGACAGCATACAATTTTTTTTTAAATAACCGACTGAAAATCAGACCTACAGCGCTACTAAAGACAGACGCAACTAAAGACAGTACACAGTATAACACAGTAGTAAAGGCAATACGCTACTAAAGACACTGGATCCATGGTAACAGTCCCTTCCACCCTGTCTATACAGGGTTATTGGTAAAACATTAACAGCCTCTTAAGAGGTCATTGTACTCATCATTATGAACAACTTTTACTATGGGACCAAACCTAAAATCGTGAAAAAAAAATCAGCTGCTCCCTACATTTATGTTCGTATAATAACTCGTCAAAATGTAGCGAACAGCTGTTTTTTTTTTCGAGATTTCAGGGTTGGTTCCATAGTAAAAGTTGTTCATAATGATGAGTACAATGACCTCTTACGAGGTTGTTAATGATTTACCAATAACCCTGTATACTTAAACCTTCATGAAAGCAAATGCTCTAATGGTATAAACCGCATAATCCATTGCGTAGCTTAGGAGAACTAAGCGATTTCATAAACAGACGCTAACAGCGACTTTGTTTCATAGATTATATGTAGATATTATGTATTTTATTACGACGCCCGTATATGAATACGGTGCAGAGGGTTAAGGCTCCTACAAACAGGCGCGACACGCGATAAAATCGCGCGCGACATAAGGGCACCGCAAGTCGCACAACGAGCGGTGCCTTTGTGTCGCGCGCGATTCGCGTCACGCGTCGCGCCTGTTTGCACGAGCACGACAGCTGCAGTTTAAAAATCTAGACTCCGAGTTATGTATACTATACTGTTACCGAGAAACTGAGAGAGGGAAGAGAGAGGGCACCTGTGTGTGCGCACACACTTGTGCACTATATTATCTCCTGGGTCGCAGGACGCAGAGGTCGGGGACGAAGGTCACCGCGGAGACCTTCGACCGAGGGGGTCGAGGGGTTCGTTGGCTTGGATTGGCTGCTATTGCCGAAATTTGGTCTGGACGACTTTTATTACTCAGAAACTCCATGTCAGCAGTCGCGCTTTCGACGACTAGAACAACGAGGCTTTCACCTGCATATGGAGTTTCTTACCCATTCCTCTCCATACGAAACTGGGTAGTTTCGTTTGGAAGCGCTCGCTCCACTAAAATCCCCCAGACCAGTCCCCCAGGGCACTACACGTTACAGCACTCAATGTTCCACTACGATCCTCTATGCTGGGGATTCTATAAGTACTAATAAGTGCTATTCCTTTATAGTCCCTTATGGTGAATTATTTTCTTATTTTTGATATTTAAAAGTGCGTTTTTATTTTCAATGACCTAGGTAATTGAAATAATTTATTGATTTTGACTTGCTATTTAGGCTCGCAATACTTTTACGTGACAGATATACCACTTAGTTTTTAGCACTTATGTAGTTATTTTTTCGTAATGTTTACTTAGGTATGTTGCCTGTGGTTACTTTCACAACTTGCTGTTAAGAAATCTTTGCTTAGTAGACGAGTTTTGCTTTCTCTAAGACAAGAGATTTCAGTCATTAAGAAGACATTTCTTAGTATTAGGTAAACCGTCGAAACAAAGAGGTTTCGTATTACCAGCGGTGGAAGGTTTTAACTGTACCTACTTTATTTATTTATAAAAAAATAGCAGAGACAAAAAACATGGCAGATGCAACATAAGAGATAGATAACTCGAAAAACAATAATATGGTATATCATATTATTATGTAGATACATATAACGAAAATAAACTTTATTAGGAGAAATAACGATAGGTAGAGGAGAAAATGCGTACAGCGAATCAGCGCAGAGATGATTCTGCCAACTTCTTACGAATACTTTAATGATATAACTGGATTAATGTAGGTAACTTTATGTTAAGGAAGGAAATGAACGCGATGATACCCCTAGCATACATGGTAGATTTGATCTACAGATCAAATCTCGGAACTACATTTACTTAAAGGTACGTAAGTTGTAAGTGCCTTAAGAAGTATCAGGTATTTTTAAAATCCATGATATGAATAAATTGAGTCGGTAAATAAATAAAATTATCTATCGAGGGTCAAGAGGTGTTGTTCTTCTACTACCTTGAAAACAATTCCAAAGAATAACAATATAATTGTCAATATAGAGGTCAATATTGACAAACAGGCCTGTTCAATCACAACGATGAAGTAGTCATTCAGAAGTAGACGCAGCCACGATGACAGCTTGTTTATTTAGTACCTAAATAAATACATTGTGTATCCACGCATACGCAGAAATACGTAATAATTAATAACCTATAGTTTTAGTGCGATAGTCGATAGGTGAGTCGCCGTCGAGAAACAAACAAGAAACGGAATTAATAATTTAATAAATATTCTGTAAAAATCTCACCGTTATAACTCGGGGGAAGTAAGCTGTCATTATTGTCAATCCCTAGCATTAGATGGACAGCTCACTTCACCTAACTTCTAACGGTGAGATTCTCACAGAATCGATCGGCTGATATCACTTTTAAAAAAACCGCGTTGGTGTAGGTAACGGATTCTTCGAGACGATTTTATTGGGATTAGGAGCCTATACTACCTCAAATGGCTTAGCATGATCCTCCGTTATGTCGAAAATACCGCAGCATTAATTTTGAAATAAATATATATGGTATAGTTGAAGATTAATGTTAAGTACTGTGTTAGACGAAAACACAATTCCATAAAATTTTCTCGATAGAAAAAAATTCTAAAGCTACCTCCAAACCAAACAATAAACTGCTGGTATTCAAAAAACACTTCAAATTAGATCATGAAACTTTGCATACTAACTGAACTAACTATAAAACAGGTCTTATGTTTTTAATTTTTTTGAATTACATTTATTTTCACCGTAAAAAGCAAAAACCAGCCGCGGCGCGGCGCCCGCGCCGTGAACGTTCGGCGGTCGGTTTTAATATAAGTACATATAGTTGTAATACCTATATTTTAACATATTATATTGCAATAATAGGTATCTACAAATGCTGTGTGTGCAGAATGCACGGCGCGTAAATCAGTAGAGTAATGTAAGTTCCATACCGTTGGTGTTTGTGAATTGAAGGAAATGAAAACTATTCAAAATCATAATTTCTTCAGCAGCTGCATTCGTAGCTATTTTAATAACATCAAGCTTATCTACCAAGATCATAAAATTACAGACTTTGTGACAACAAAATAATACCTATTCGTTTTAAATTGTTTTCTCAAAAAATAATCAGCAATGTTTTAGTAAATAAAAACATAATGGAATTTATGGGTGCTTGTAGTCCATACATGACAAACACATAACTGCTTTGGCCTTCATTTTTTTATTCATGACATGTCATGCAATGAACTCATGCGAAATACGATAAAACAAATATAACACATAAAATCTACAACACTGTAGTCACATAATATTTATTATATTGTATGTATTACATAAAAAAAAAAATATCAACTCGTCAATTATGATCGCGCCTGTTTGTGGTGCATTCCACTAAATTTTTATACCAATAATAAGTCTTATCCTGAGAATCACTTTTGAGTTTTTGACAGTTTTTCCATACTAGAACTGTCAGACGTCAATTTTATTCAACGGATAAAAGATACTTATCTGACTTTGGTAAAATCAGCCCTTAGTCCAAAATAAGTATAATTATCTCATTTCCATGAGAACCTACGCTACGTTCTCAGAGGTACTATGCAGATCTGCGACGGTTAGTTAGCCCAGCCCATGTTCCTAAAACTGTTGCTAATTGATTTAATTTAACTCGAGAGTTCGTAACCACAGCTCTGGATTATAAGTTAAAATTAGTAACAATAGTCACTCTCCTATTAGGTTCTGTTTAGCTCATGGCCAAGTAATAACAGCCGCACGTGTCGAACCGCATTGCTTGCCGGTGGTCGGTCTGTAGACCATCCATTACATAGATACCGAGACCCTCCGTGCCTCGGAAAGCACGTTAAGCCGGGTGGGACGGGTCGACGGGTCGTCAGAAGCGTGAAAGTCTGACAACCAATCTTACCAGAAGTATAGTATAATGCGTGCCACGAAAGATGAGACTTGACCCCGCCTCCCCGCTCTTTCCGCTGCCCCTATGACGTCCGGTCCCGTCCCGCACTCAGACCTCATACCGCTAAAGATACCTAAAATCGTGTTCTGCGCAGGTCAAACCACGTGGTGTGTCAAGTCTCATCTTTCGTGGCACGCATTGTATTACTCGGTAACTGGGTTGTGGAGGTCAGATAGACAGTCTTTATTTTTTATTTTATTTATTTAAGGAAAAACAAACAGTAGCACAATAAGAAACAGTCATTGTTGTAAATATTACATATTAAAACAATTATGCTACCCACTACGTTCTCCACAGATTACAATTTAAAGTAGGTATTTAAAACTAGCTAGAAAACAGATACAATGCCTATAAAACAGTCATTGTCCTAGAACAGACAAAAAAAAAGAATATTAAATTTGTGTGTACATTGTTAAACATTACGTTATTATTATATTGTTTTGCTGATCCTTTAGGGTTGCTTGGATTTGCTTCTTAAATGCAGTCTATCCACTCACCCGACCTGGCGGCCGAAAACGCATGCGAACCAACACGCAGATGCATAGGCTCCTGCAAACAGGCGCGACGCGCGACGCGAATCGCGCGCGACACAAAGGCACCGCTCGTTGCGCGACTTGCGGTGCCTTTGTGTCGCGCGCGATTTTATCGCGTGTCGTGCCTGTGTGTAGGAGCCTTACGCGTCCGAGAGTGTACAGGCGACACAAATGTACCGCAAGTCCCGCAACGGGCGGTGCCTTTGTGTCGCGCACGATTATATCACGTGTCGCGTTTGTTTGTAGGAGCCTGATAAGTGCTGGTATTTAGCCGAAACCAACATAGTTGGGAAAAGGCTAGGCAGGTAATGAGGCATTTTCCTATATAAGAGTAAGTAGGCATCTTTATTTGATCCCAGAAAAGGTATTCTAGGAATACAAGAGTGACAGCCATGGTCTAAGTCTATACAACTCGCGTTATCGTGATTGTAAATATGTAATAAGTAAGTATTATGCACGTGTGTAATAATGACGTAGCCAAGTGGTTGGTTGAATCATCGCTTCTGGCAATATCAAGGCAATTTACCATGAACCACAACTAGGTACAAGCTGAAGTAGCCGCGTTTGATTCTAAATATCAGGAAATTATTAAGTGAAAATCCAAAAAGTGGCCAAGTGCGAGTCTCACTCGCACACGAATACTTTTGTACCACGGTACAATTATTAAGATCGAGCAAAAATACGCCGAAAAAATCACATTTCTTGTATGGGTACCCCTCTTTATTAAATTGTAAATTTATTTTATTTTATTATTTTTTGTTAAAGCGGCCATAGTAGTACACACTTTGTGAAAATTTCAAGTGTCTACCTATTACCGTTCAAAAGATACATCCCTGTGACAGACGGATGGACGGACAGCGGAGCCTTTTAATAACCAAAGTTAGCCAAACTTGAATGATTCATCACAAGAAAACTTAGCAAGCGCGTACATTCATGAATAATTTTCCGTTGAACAATACCTATTTATTTGATTTATTATTATTACCGTTGTGACCTTGATCATTATCTTTGACACGCATTTTACGTAAAAAGAATACAAGTCAAGATATCGGAGGTCAGTGTCATCTAGACACGCGGCAGCGTGTCAAGCCAAGTTCAAGCAAAGGAACTGGCTAGCTAGCGCCGAGTGTAATATTACACGATCCAATTGGTGCCACTTTTGACCCTTCTGTAACTCAAAACCTCTTTAACGTAAACACATAAAACTACGTGTGTTTAATTATATCAATAAGGACATGTAGAAGCCCAAATTTCATGAAGCTAGCTCAAGCGGTTATAAAGATATGAAGGTCAAAAAGTCGTAAATTTTAGCACTGGCTGACATATTAGTACCTAAATCTAACCTACTTCCAAATGACCTAGAAGGATGAAATTTGGAATCCAGCTCGGTAATTGTGTGTAAGCGTAGCAAAAAAACAAAAAATAAAAAAAGTCGAAAAATAAGTGGTGTCCCCATACAAAAAACTTGTAATATGCGCTAAGCAACCGGCCAACGGTGTGTCGTCGGCGGCGGCGCGCGGCACCACATAATTAATTACATTTGACTTGGCCAAATTTTATCAGAATTAAAATGTTGAATAACTTTATAAAATGACTGATGTAATGAAGACTGGCCAAGTCAAATCTAACCTACTTTAAGATCTCACATTTTTAAATAACAGCAATTGTTAGGTATCCAATAAAGCAAAGAAATAGAGTTTAATACTTGTTCATAATGTTATTTTGTTCCTATAAATATATATTTCAATTTTGCATAGAACTTGGCACTCATTTAGATCTCCATTCTTTTTGCGGCGAAGCCCACAGCCCAGCATAATTTTTGTATTAAACCTGGATCTCCTTTTTTACATTTATGTTTTTGGTGGGTTATTTTTACGAAGTAATCCCTATAGTACATTATTATACATGTGTATAATGATCAATGCACAGGCGTTTCATACGACGTTTTTCAACACACTTGCGAGGAAAAAAACAGACTTGTATTGTTAATATTAACTTTTCTGTTTTTCCGCGCACCGTACTAGCCAGCACTAGCGATGCGCGCGCGTGTAAATAAAAGCACTGACAAAACTGCTAAAAAGCCTATAGAAAAAATATAGAGCAGTTCAATAAGAGCTACTTTACGAAAAAGTGTGTTGAAAATGATATTTATTACACTATGTATTATAATCCCATTATGTTTATCACTCGCGTCAATGATTGTCAACGATTAAGTGTACCTAGTGTTACAGTTGCCTTTGCTTACCTATTAGACTTCGTACTTTGTGTAAGTAGTTCATGGGTAATTCATGTTTTTAATTATAGAAGGAAAGGTTGTAAAGCAGTTGCCATTAGAATACAATAGCTCTGTAATTATTTAGCAACAAACTTGCTAGACATTATTACGGGAATAGCGGATCTGAAGGCACCAGCACCGGTTATTTATAAGGACACGGCATTTGAACATGTTAAGAAGAAAAAGAGAAGTGGACCAAAGTAATAACATAGTGGTATCCATGGTATAGAAAAATGAGCAAAGGACGACAAGCGAAACGTGGGGAAGACGACGTCAAAAGAGTAGCTATTCCAGAGTGGATAGAGAAGGCGAGAGACGTGGAAATCTTTAGAGGAGGCCTTTGTCGAAGGACAAGCTGTTCAATTCAAAATGAGTGCACCGAACGTCGATATTTAAAGAAAATAATTTTGAATAGGTGTAATTAGAAAAAATATTTTATAACACATAGGTATGTAAAAACACTAACGGCATATTTCTATTTATTGATTATTTTAATAGCAGTAAATCTACGGTTAATGTCACTTTGGCGTTTACTGTAAAATAGAATACGCTTTATTATGTACACCATATAAATTACAGACATTTAAATATTAGCGATGCGGACGAGTACTTGGACGCCTATGTGTCCTTTGTTTTTGTATTTACTTTTGATTAATCTTAAATGTGAATAATTAATTACAGACATAAATATAGAAACTACCTGCTGCTGTACTGTAATGCAGCAAGCAATTAATATTAAATAAATAATAATAGAATAAGGTTGTGTGCAGACCTAGTCGAAACAGTTCGGTGTAAAGTTATTGACAACACTGTTTTGTTGGCGACACTCGTGCACGCTTCGTTATTAGTTCATTGGTCACAATTATTGCGGTAGGCTTTCCAAAAATGATAAACTTGCTTGATAAGCTGTCTAATCATTATTATTAAGACACGTCGTTATCACATAGCACCGAAGTGATATGATTTATGGTGATAATAATATTTTGTACTGTGTTTATTGTAACTCAGTTTTGTAAATTAATCGTTTCAAAAAATGTGTCGTAATCAATATGACTAAAGACGGCGTCAAATTTTGGTCTCAAATACTTTCTTTTAAATCCATTGCAATCCGGTTTTCGGGGCTAACTACATACCTACCTTGAATTTGAAATGTTCAAAGTATACGATACATAAAGACAGGCCGTATATATTGATATAATAAACTTATAATTACCTAAAAAAAACTTATAATTACCTAAAAAGAAAAAAAAAACGCTTCATGAAGCACTTCATCTACGACCAGCACCCTAATTACGTAACACTCAATCACAATCTGAATCATTTTGAAAGATATTGCTAATCCATCCATACTTATATACTTTACTTATATACTTATACTTATATACTTATCACACTAATATTATAATGGCGAAAGTTTGGGAGTGAGTGTGTGTGTGTTTGTTACTTCTTCACGCTCAAACGGCTGGACCAATTTTGATAAAATTTTCTATGGAGGTAGCTGACACCCTGGATTAACAATGTAGATGCTACTTTTTATCCCGATATTCCCACGGGATCGACATTTACGCGGGTGATACCGCGGAGTGCAGCTAGTAATATTATAAATTCGAAAGTAACTCTGCCTGTCTGTCTGTATGTTACTTTTTCACGCCTAAACCACTGAACGGATTTCGATAGAATTTGGCAGAGAGTTACGACATTTCAACGATATACCTGCGGGCAAAAACGTGGGCGGAAGCTAGTTGCTTCATATGTTCGAAAAATTTGTCTACTCAACAACGTAAATAACGCAATGCATGTTGTTGAACTGTCAAAACGAAAGCCATTCCTACTGTTAGTGTGTTACGAAATTACGGGAGGTAATAGTTTAATGAAACTATTACCTCCCTAGGTCCTAATATTATAAAATGATAAAATCAAAAAACTAAGTTTACCTAATGAGGTAAACTTAGTTTTTTGATTTTATCATTTTAACAAAACACGTGCTACGTTGGAACCTACGTACGCTGCTTGATACGCAAAACGTAGACAAGACAGTTTAGCAAATTATCTGGGGTCCTAGGCTTCTAGCCCTACCTTCAATCCTACGATCGCGTCGATCGGGTCATTGGACAAAGTAAGTACAGTACCCGGCGATAAATATTGCACATCGACCTTTGGAAAGAGACAATCGGCTAATTTCGGCTTCGTAGAGCGTTATCTCTGTCGCACGAAATACAAACAGTCCGGTATCTATTAGGAGCTGTTAAAACAATTATGATTTGCTTCTTTTGATAATTATTTTTATTCTTTGTATACAATACAAAAAAAGGTAAAGGTCGATGTGCAATATTTATCGCCGGGTAGATTGTTCTATTCAGGAATTTCTCAGTACCAGCTCAGAATCTGGATTTGTGGATAACTGGCGTAATGTGGGTGTTTCTTACCTACTGGCACCAGTTTCGTTAGTGTTTTTCTGGAACTTTTTTGTATTGCCGAAATGTGGGTATACTATAGGTATGTACATCTCTGACTAACCCCTTTAGAGAAAGTCAAGTCAAAGTCATTTATTCATAAATAAGTAACTTGTATCTGAATTTACACACAAAATTACACAATTATAGTATACATACACTAAAATAAATTGCTTACATTTGAATTTCATAAATTACATCATCAATGTAAAAATTATAAATTTACATTTCTTCAATTTAGTATTTCGAGCTGTAAATTAAACAATATGACCAACACCTTAAAATTTAAAATAATTACAATGAAATAATTCATTAAAGATAAATTAGCATTAGATTGATCGAATTAATTAAAAATAATAATATGAAAATTATACAGCCAGACAGATATTATATTACTTATCTGTTTCTTGTTCTGAAGAGGTCTTTGACTCTTCTAATGGTCCCTGTTTTAGTTAACTGTTACTTTTATTAACCCGGAAAATTCAGTCGTTTTTTATTCTGGTTTTTGTTGACCTTTGTTGTAATGATACCTAAAGAATATACTTATTTCAGATTCAAAACATATCTTTGAAGTGATCATGACAAATCAATTGGCGACTTGTTAGGTATATACTCAAAACCAGTTTCAAGTTTATTGAAATAATGTATCTAAAAATTTGAAAGCGGTTCCTGACAAAAAGAGTGACCTAGATCAAGTGGATAAGACAGACATGAAAACAGAAGAATATCTAGCAGGGGATCCAGGGGGGGTGGAGGGGGTTCGAACCCAGGCAAGCGCTTTACTCTGTGTAAATAATTTCATCACCACTGCCCTCAAAACGGCGATAGAAAACATCGTAAGGAAACCGGCATGTCCGAGAACCAAAAATTTGAAGACATGTGACATCTACCAAGCACCAACCCGCCTTCCCATATTTATCTGATGAGCAATTTTTCGAGCAATGTCCTTCAAAATGATTTAGATTGTGATTGATAGTCCATGAAGCAATTAGGGTGCTGTGGTATGTTTCATGTTAATAACAGTCTAATGATGATCGCATAACGAATTATAACTCGGCTGTAAAAAATTAAAACTTACGTTACCAGATTTTTGGAGGCTTCGTTAGAAGAGATGTCGGCCGTACCTCTACTAGCTAGGTTAGTTAGGTACCTATTGATAGTTATGAAATAAATAAAAAAACGAACCATTTATCATTTTTCTTTTGCTGTAGATTTACATGAACATAACTAGATAATGATGTAATCTATTCTGTAGATCTAATATTTTGTAACAATATTATTTTTATCACATGTATTCAAAAAGACCTAGTGTATTCTTCGTAAACAGGGACTAAAATAGCTCTTTAATCCCTAGGGACTAAAAGTGATTTGAATTTGAAATGTGGATTTTGTTAGTAAAAGTTCCAATCACCAAAAAGATCAATCACGAATATTGTATGAACAAGTAACAGGCTGAATAATAAAGTAAAAGGCGCGAGAGCCAAATTTAAAAAAAAGTTGTAAAAAAATACAAAACGCGCGAAAAGCATTCTGCCTTGGTTTGTAATTGTTTACTCAAATTAGGATTTTACTTAGTTTTATAAAAAATGAGTATGTCTTCCTCAAGTAATTGTATGTAAATAAATAAACGTACTATTCTTATTCATAAGTTGCATTTACTTATTTTTTTATAGTGGGTGATAAAAAGTAGTGTCCACCTCGGGAGCAACACTATTTTAAGCTCGAGTGACGTGCTCTCGCACTCTCTCTCTTGTAGCCCATTCTTTTCCTTAGATACCTACATACTTCGCTTTGGAATGGTCACCTATAATCATCTTTCTGAATGACTGACTCCTTCGACAGTTAAAAAGTGCCTGTAAATGGTTTATTTAATTGAAAAATGCTTTGACTGTCCAGCTAGGTTATCTACAGCAAAAAACATGGGTGGCAGTAAATACATAATTGTAAGATCTTATATAAAAACATAAATTGTGTGATTGATTTCATTAATCAATTCCCTGAGGTTCTTTAGTATCATCAATCCATTAACGCCTAATGAGCAATATTTCTGGTTCCAATAATAAGGATTAAATTGCTGTTACACATTTGGTAGGTACAAGAGGAAAAATATTCATCGGGTTTTAAACAACCTTGGTAGGTACTAAAATGTTGACCCAAAGGATGAGTTCAACAACCCGATCAGTTAGTTTTTTTTTTAAATAATCCCATGCCTGAAAATTATGACTTTAATGTGGACCGTGGGTATGCATCAAAAGATTATACAGCATCATTTACAATGTAAATTTATGTCTTTATTGTTCCTATAAATATTATTCCTTACCTACCTATGTACTTCGTCAAGATTATATAGGTATGCAAAAATGATTCACATGTAAAGGAGGTTCTTGACTCCAAACACGGACATTCAAGCAGGTTCCTTTGGCAGCGCAAACGCTAGCAGTGCCAAACTATGCATTACCTAGAGTGCCTATGCACCATAAAGGCTCCCGCAGACAGTCGCATCGCGCCTGTCTGCTAGAGCCATAATTCGAGCGTCCACTGTTACGTAGGATGTGCACGTAGAGGTTTGCTATGTAAGCTGCGAGGTCCATTACTTTGTTATCTTTTTTTATTGCTGAATTAAAAAAAAAACTCTTGACCTCGATCTTGCCTGATGGAAAGCGATGGATGAGGTCTATGGGCTTGTACACAAAACTTTCAGTCGTTCAGTTTTCAGTCGCAATTCGTATTGTAGTTGCCTGCATTGCGAATTCGCATCGCACCGATTCGCAGTTTTGTGTACAAGCCCTATGATCTACGTCTCCGTGCGTAGCTTAGCCGTGGGCTGCTGTGTAGCAGCGCCTTAAAGGCTCGTACAGACAGGCGCGACGCGACACGCGACACAAAGGCACCGCTCGTCGCGCGACTTGCGGTGTCTTTGTGTCGCGTGTCGCGTCGCGCCTGTGTGTACGAGCCTTAAACCAGGCATTATAATTTATGTATATGCATCCTGTTGCGTACGTGACACCAGACTCATGTCTTTTTGAAAAGTTTTTCTTATGGTAGGTAGTAATTATCTGTATGGACAGATAATTAATAATAACAGGTAATGATATTATGCTTCCTGCTTATTGTTATTAAATTACCTTCATCAATTAGTAGTTATTTATTATGTGCGAATAGTTTTGTAAGAAAACGTTGTTCAAATCTATTACTACTGCTAGTCTATTTTTTAGAAATCTCACCGTAAAAACTAGGGTGCAGTGGGTTGTCTTTCCACCTGGGGGCAATCTCGTAATTTTAAGAACGTTCACAGTGTGATCTCAGTCTCAATCTGTCAAAAATACAGAGGTATTTTTGACAGATTGAAACTTGTCAAAAATGTAGGGAAGTTCTCTAATTTCCCTACATTTTTGACAAGTTTTGACATTTGTTTGTCACTGAGATGAGACTGTGAGTTGATTTTGAACGTTTTAAATTACGAGAATTGGCCTTTTGATGTCAGGGATTGTCGCCGTTGACAGCTCAGTTGACACTTAAGTTTTTACGAGTATATTTCTACAGAATAGATCGGCTTAGGTACAAAAATAACAAAAAATACAACAGATCAAAATCTGTGTTACTTAAAAATACGTGTTGTGACCACGTTGCTATTCTAAACTACGCAGCGAATTTTAATGGGCTTCTTCTTCGGTAATAAAAAAAAAAACAAAAAAAACTCGAAGCTAGATAAAAGCAATTTGACGAACCGCTCGTTATATTTAAATTTTTTTGTTACCTTCCTCGTAAAAACAAAGTTTAGATGAAATCTTGTTTCAAAATAAAAAACAAAATTTAATTTAATGAGAGAATTAAATCTAATGTGAGAAAAAATATATGTATTTATACATACAAATCAAAATTAAATGCTTTTCGTTGGTAAGCGCACCAGGAACAGGAGCACCGATCTGATCTGATATTTTTATTTTTGTAATAGGCCGAATTAGGTTTATGTACGGAAAAAAAACTCTGTAAGTAAAATATGAAATTCGAGAAAAACTGAACGTTGGTTTTTTTTAATAAATATTTTTATTAAAATGGGAAGTTACAGTATTGCCGAGTGTCAATAAGACATATTTTATGTTAAAACAAGAAATTTCACGCAGCCGAAGTCGCGGGAATAAGCTAGTTACTGATGAACACAAGATTATTTTTATGCCTTTTATGAGTAAACTACATATTCGGATGTCGGGTCACTTGTGATATGGTTCTAGCTGAGGATCTTATATCCACTAGAACATAGGTTCTCAATCTTATTTTCCACCTCCCACTTTGAGAATATAATATTTTCTAGAGTCCCCGATTTTTTTAATTTTCTCTGGATCTTTACTGCCCCTCTGAAAGTCTCAACGTGGGTTAACGCCCCCTTATGGGGCACAAGGGGGCGTTAAACTACGTTGAGAACCTATGCACTATAATGTAGATCAACGTCATCAATCAATGTAGATCGATTGGATAGTGTAGTAAGAATGGTCGATCGCCGATCGGCGTCATGTTTTGATGACAGCTGTCATTCGGAAGTTATAACGACTTCAGGAGTTCAGGCTATTGACATAAACGTTTTGTTTTTGCAAATTACAATGACATTAAATAAAAATTCAGAAATATTATAGGTGCTAAGTGGCTTTGTCCGCGTTTATGGTCACGTACTTTTTTAAGAGGTTGGCAGTGTTTCAAATTTTTTATTTTACTCACAACAATTTTTTAGTCCGTATTTGGGCTTGATCAAAAACGGAAAGAAATGATAAAATCATGAATATTGATAACACCACTTAAAAACCGATTGTTATCTTGTTACCTGCATATTTTATTGTCACATTATGTAGGTAGGTAAAAATATGGATACATAAATTATTATTCTAAACTACGGCTATTTTATTTGTTTGTGAAGAAGGTATAACAGGGCCGCCCTTGACATTGTAACAAAACAATGTCTGCGTAAGGCTAGTCACACCTCTATGATTTACAGTGTAGGTACATTCTGTGTAGATCTTCTGTCTTATAATTATATGGATACTAGCTGACCCGACAGACGTTGTCCTGTTTTTTATTCAAAAGACGTTTTCCTCGGGAACTGCACTTTTTTTCGGGTACCCTATGTCCGTTTCTGTACACCTGACAACGTATATGCAAAATTTTAGGATGATCGGTTCAATGGTTTATTTGTGAAAAGGTAACAAACAAACAAACAAACAAGCTTATTTTCGCATTTATAATATTAGTTACGATATACATATTGCCGTGTGTTAGTCTCGCAAAACCTCGAAAATGGCTCGACCGATTTGAATATTTTTGTTTTTGTTTTGTTCGCCTCGTTACTGGAGTGGTTTTGGAAAAAACAAAATAAGGAAAAACCCAAAGGAACAGCCGATAAATTGAAATTTGTTACTAAACGTAATACTAAGTTCACTGGGTCATCTAGTTTTAGATAAAGTAGGTCAATACACCTTGCACTTGGCAAAGTAGTGAACTAAAATGAAACGTACTACCTAAGTGCTGGGTTTCACAGGTTTTAGACATCTTCCCTTTACAAGCTCCGCCGCCATTAGATGATGTAAAATCAGGGAAATTAATTGGTTATCAAATTGACACACTACGTATACCTAGCCATTTCATAAATCATTCAAAATTTCAAAAACAGTTGAGATTTGAATATACGGAAAATTTTAGTTAGTAGTCTATTTAATAAACCCTGACTTTACAATTTACAAAGATGTTCGTCAGACTATACAATGTCATTGTCAGGGGGAGCCGGGCGGCGCATGCTGCCATTATGCAGGTCCCTTACCTTAGTACGTGTACCTATGTACCTAAGTGTCATCGTCACCACGGAACAATCAGCTGGTTATATTGTAAGCGTTTACATATTCATCAGCTTTTTGTTTTAGAATTGACATGTACTGTGGAGATGATTGCTTTATTACTTTATCTCAACTGCTCGACGTCCGTATGTCACTGCAGGGTTCCAGCAGACTATCAGCGTCAGGTACATTTGCCTGACACATGGTGAGCTGGACTCCCATTTTGTGCAACCTTGAGATGCACACCGCACTTTTTGTATCCGTTATTTTGGTTTAAAGTATGTCATAGTCATTTTTAAATATATTTAAATTTTTTATTTTGGCACCTTGTTTTTATATATTTACCTATGTAATTTGATATCATTTAATTGTGATTTTGTGTTATGCTGTCTTCAGCATAACACACAAAAGCACAATTAAATGGTTTGTCTGTCTATGTAAGTATCGTATTTATTGCGGTAGGTATGACTAAGTACCTACCTTTCTGGATTTAGTGAGCCAATTTCGTCGACGCGATGTCGAAAAACGACCATAAGGCACTGCAGTTTTCAAACAATTGGTTTGCATTTCAAAACCTTCAAATATTGCTAAAATTAAACGTCCTTGTTATGTCAGTAAAAGTTTTGACATAGACATGAACCAACAAGTTTTACATAACTTCCATACTGTGCTCTAAATAAAAATTTCAAGACTTAAGACTTGTGGGGTAACATACTAACAGTAGCTTCTAGTACAACTAGCTTCATATTTTCTGACTGACCGACTTTTTGACAATTCAAAAGTGCCTGTAAAGGGTTTACCTATTTTGACAATTCAACCACATTCTTTGCTTTATTTACGTTGTTGAGCAGAATTTTTTTCGTACAGACGCCAGCACATCAAGCTACTACAATCTGCCAAATGTCTTTAATAGATTTTCAACTTTATCGCTAGAGCATAAGGTTCAAGGTTGATTGGGAAAATGTGACAGTTTCGGGTAGCTTGATGTGCTGGCGTCTGTACATTTCCCGCCTACACTACACCACTAAGGCGAAGGACATCGTGGAGTACGTGCGCCAGAAGACGAGGTACGCGCCGAGGGTGCAGTTACTGGAGTCGCACCGCAACGTCAACTTCAAGGCGTTCGTGGTGCGCGTGCGCAATTGCTATCTGCCCATCGTCACGGAAGAAGACTTTTGGCCGCAGGACGTGGTGATCCATCGCTTCCGCGATAAGTACCACAGAACTGCTCAAGAGTTAGCTAGTGAATTACCTACTGTTTTATAATAAGGATATGTATGTTTAGGTTAAGGTATTAAATTAATGTATGGGCCTGCGTCGCCTGAAATAAATAAATAAAGTATTATGAATAAATTATGATTTTAGTTTAATGACCTCGACATTAGCATCTGCTTTTACAGAACAGATAGCCGAAAATACTCAAAATCCTTGAAAAGACTAGTAATCTGGGTCGTATAGCTCGCGAATGCTCAGTTTTGGTTGAGTAAGAGTGACGTATCGTTAAGGTAACGGTTTGTTTCGGCGTTCGTATATAAACAATAATAATCGATTCTTTGGCTAAAGCTTGACCTAAAGAAATATAACGCTTTTATTCAGACATGTCTTGCAAAACTGCAGCTTAATTTCGAACCATTAGTACAGAGCTATATGACGAAGTATTTTTGTACTATTATTTCTGCGTCAGTTGAATTAATTTTCAATAAATATAATGAAATACATTATGTTGCCCATTTAAAAACTTGTTATTTACCATATTTGCTAGACCGCACCAAGTAATTACATTTGTAATTGGCTGTATATAAATTTAACATTGGCATTTGTGTGAATGAAAAGCATAAAATCCTTGTAAATACCTAATAAATAGGTACAAAACGAATAAGGGACTAAGCCCTAGTCACTTTATACGATAGGACCTTAGATGTTACGTGCAAATCTATACAAATATAAATAAAATTGAAGTATCTGTATTCTGTTTGTAATATCAAAATAACAGCTTTTTTACGAAATGCATATAATGAATACTCTATAATGGTTATTGGTAAAATATTAACAACCTCTTAAGAGGTCATTGTACTCATCATTATGGACAACTTTTACTATGGGACCAAACCAGAAATCGCGAAAAAAAAAAAATCTGCTATTCTCTACATTTAAGTTCGTATAACTCGTCAAAATATATGGAACAGCTGATTTTTATTTCGCATCCTATGTCGACGGAGCCCCGCGATGTGGGGCTCCTAATTCTGTGTAAAGGGTTTAAAGTAACCTAACCTCGGGATGCCCTTCGCTCGCTCTTGCATCCTACGTTGCGCTTTTGTGAACTAAGGTATCTGGAAACAGTGGTTTCTATGAACAAAGTTTACGGCAAGAAGTGCTATGTATGAACAGAGATCTCTGTCAACAGTGCTTCCTACAAACAATGTTTTCTATCAACAAAGTTTTCGGCGAAACGTGCTGTCTAGGAATAGAGATTTCTATTAACTGTGCCTTCTGTATGTAGTCGTATCGTACAAGCATGTTTCTGTTTAAGGTTCCACACCGGTTTGTTTGTTCCAGCTAATCTCCGAAACTGCTGGGCCGATGCCGATTTACACTGATTTACCCATGAAGTCCTATTTGTTTTCCGACATGCACGCGAACGCAGTCGCGGGCATAGCTAGTAAGAAAATAAAATCACTACAATATCAAGTACCTTGGAATTATGTACAAGTTACGACACATTTTTCTTTTGCTTCACTGATTGGTTCAACGGTTCACTGGCAAAGAACTTGTTATTTGATAACTCCATGTATGCAACATGATATTTACCTACTAGCAGTTGGTCTACACATACGAGTAAATGTAACTGTATATTGCATCAGTGTTTGTGTTCTTTACAAGTATAGAAAAGGTCTATTGAATGTCCAATGTCCAAGTCGTCCAAACTTTGCATTGGTTTCATAGTTTTCGTCCGCTTCCGATAGTAGGGCAGAAATATTTGACTATGTACCTACTTAACGATAACAACATTGACGTAATCTCGCCTACTAGTCTGGTTGTCCAGATAGACAACAGTAAACAGATTATTTTAAGTGTATTTAGGTCAGATGAGCCATTCATAATCAGTCTATAATGTTCTAACTGCTGGGTCACAGGCCTCCTCTCTGCGAGAGGGAGTGGGCTGTAATACCACGCGAGCACAGTGCGGATAGATGGATGTCTGGAATTCTGGAGGTCACACGTCTTCGAATTTTTGGTTCTAGGACATGCCGGTTTCCTCATATGACCCAAAATACACTTGAAATAAGGCTAAGTTGATGATTATGGTACAAATAAGAAAAGTATTTCCTAACATCTCCGGAAGACGGCAATAACGCCTCTTCATCGCGCAATTGTTCAATAAAAGAACTAGCAGTGGCTGGTGTCACAATTAATCCGAATTTATTAAGGAATTGCAAATAATACCTTCCCACTGATATTTACCTTGACCTCATAAAGCGCAGTCAGACCGCTTTCTACAGTCTCGAAAGAGATTTCGATGCAGACTCGAATGTTTTTTGAGTCATCATAAAATATCTCCCCTCTAATTTGAGAAAGTTCTAAATTGCATACAGCAGACAGTATTTTTTTGTTTGTGCATTTCTACGTTTCATATTTTAATGTAAACGAAAGCGTCAGGGTAGCCCGCAGAATTCAAATCTTAAGTTTTTTGCAATTTGCAGGTTGCAGTAAGAGATTGTATGTTAATTTAATTAGAATTTGCAGCCATAACAAATATTTTAAATATAATTATAATTACATATAATAATTATCAATCATATTTTAACAACAACATACAACCTGACACTGTCCGCAAATTGCAAAAAAACGTAAGTAAATTTTAATTTAGCGGCCTACCCAAACGCATCCCCATTAGTGGTCGTCGAACTCTTTTTGAATCTTATTTTTGCGTTGAAAGATACCCACATAAAAGCAACAAAACTTGATTTTATCTTTTTCTAATTAAGTTCTATGTTCTACGCTTCAATTTAATTAGCACCTAACAGAGTAGGTAATGTTTTGATATCACCACATTGAACAGTTAGAGCATTAAGAACTAACCGAACATGGAAATACTGTTACCTTCTTCATAATATCGATCGTGAAACTAAAAATAAGCCCTCCAAACTTTTCACTAATCTTTTAGTGGTAGTTTTCCCTCACAAACATGACCTTTCTACGCCAAAGAAGGGTCACGTTTGTTCAATGTCGTAACAAAGTACAGCTAATGCACCAGATGAGACGAATGATAACTGTGTCAAAACAAATTCTTATCTCTTCCTCACAATATGCATCCCGTTTATAATGCAGCTTTGTCTCTGAGCTCAAAAGCTATACTTATCGGTCGGGCTCTTATCGCACGAGATTGAGTTGTATCTACTAACGTAGGTATTAGAGTAATATTGGTCCTAAATTTCTACACTGATCCAATATTAATAGACGGAAACTTAGGGAATCACTTTAATCATGGATACAACATCAGGACAATCCTATTGAGGTTTTTGTGATTTTTCTGTAAATATGTATTTTGTTTTGTTCCTTAGTTAATAAAAAATAAAAATACCTATTGATCTAGTTAAAACTAGTTTTTCACCGCCGTGCATGATAACACAACCAATATTTAAACCATTTCAGTGCCTTATTTTTATGAAATAAAAAAAGTTCATACTAGCTACCTTCTCAAAACTAAATACGAAGTAAAGAGTTGACAAATTGTTTTGTGTCACTTACTTCGCGAGGTCAATCCTTTTGAAATTGTCAGCCTAATGTTGTTAAACTCTAAGTGAACAGGCTTTGAAGATGGCATGTTCACCTGAAGCGTCCGACATTCAGGCTGCTCCTTCCCGCTCACTTTCTGCCCCAAGCCATGCAGCACAGCCATAGCTTTCGACATTTTTGTCAACACGTGCACTTATTTTGTAATTAGGAAGTTTTAAACAACACCAGCTAATTGTTTTCAGTAAGAATACAAAATCACCACATAACGAAAGTTGATTTATTGAAAAATTATTTTTAAATAATATGTAAAAGTTTTATAAAATTCGAACACCGCTCTATGGCGTCTCGTTATTTTTTTTATTTGGAGTGGTCAATATTATTTTTAACTTTATTTTTGTTTTTAATATTTTGTAATTGGAACTCGAAGTCTGTGGCTTGCGTGTGTTCGCTCGTGCAGCGTGCTGTGCGAAACAACGCGAGGTCGTCACCAGACTGCCGGCGCACGAAGCGCGGGTGTTTTCATATTTGTATTCGTCGGGTAGAAGTACCGTGATGTCTTAATTAACTAGTATACCGTGTTAAATGCAGAAGTTATTTTTTACGACGAATTAGGAATTACCATAATATTATAACTGTATTTAAGTATGACGGGCCGGGCGGCTCTCACAGAGAGGAGGCCTGTGTTACAGCAGTGGGAACATTATAGGCTGATTAGTGATTATGTATTTAAGTATGACTGCATAGGCCTGTGCCTAGATCATGTCAGTACATGATCTAAGTTATTATTAAGTAGCTAAATTACTTAGGTATGACTCTTTAATGAAATATATCAGTAGTAAAGTAAAAAAAAAACATATTTCCATCGTTGGTGGGTACTTCGAAGTGAAGTTCAGTTTTCTAACAATGAAATATCGATTCTAGCGGAACCTATTATATAAATATAGAATGCCCTATCTTCTGTGAAACGGACACTGAAAACGGTAATGTGACACATACGAAGGCCGCTTGTTGCAACGATCAATAATATCAGCTTACTGCTATAGAAATGTACAAGTACATAAGTAGATAAATTGATGTTTATCTACTTGAGCTCGAAGACTATAATGTCGACACAAGTGACGCGTGGGCGTGCGTTTCCACGCGTCCAGATTGCGCATTAGGTACCCTTTGATAGTGGCACAGTATAATAAAGTAAGCAGTATTACATCTTCGTACAAATTCGCCGGAATGACGCGCTTTGAAATCTCGGTGTACACCAGCCGGTCCATTCTGTAAAAATCTCACCGTGAAAACTTAGGTGAAGTGAGTTTATTTTTGCTAGGAATTGACACTATTGACAGCTCACTCCACGCTCACTTCACCTAAGTTTTCACTACTATACTATCGCGCGAGTGCCGCAGTTACGTACAGTACCCGGCGATAAATATTGCACATCGACCTATTCGATCCTATCGATTTTATACAAAGAATAAAAATAATTATCAAAAGAAGCAAATCATAATTGTTTTA
This sequence comes from Luperina testacea, assembly GCA_927399505.1. Lineage (NCBI taxonomy): Eukaryota > Metazoa > Arthropoda > Insecta > Lepidoptera > Noctuidae > Luperina > Luperina testacea. The sequence continues at coordinate 17,167,235 of OV656764.1, forward strand.
ACAGCTCCTAATAGATACCGGACTGTTTGTATTTCGTGCGACAGAGATAACGCTCTACGAAGCCGAAATTAGCCGATTGTCTCTTTCCAAAGGTCGATGTGCAATATTTATCGCCGGGTACTGTAAGGACGCTGGTCGCTGATGGTGCGAGCCCCGTTCGAGTTCGTGAACTCTAAACTATTCATAACATATTTATCCAAATGATTTGGTCTAAAGTGCAATTTTTATCTCGATATAATTTCCCTGACGACAAGCGATAGGGATTTAACATTACCTACTATATTACCCTAGACAAATTGACATATTTGTTTTAGAGAACTCTGTCAGTGTCATTTTGATCAATTTTGTGAATTAACCTGAGCATTTGTATATATGTCATCGCGTGCGTTTTTATACGCCTTTTTTATGTACGTTTTCTACAAAAAGTATAGCCTAGCCTTTTCCCAGCTAACCAGTCGGTTTCCAGTCTAACCAGATGCAGCTGAATACCAGTATTTTACATGGAGCGACTGCCTATCTGACCTCCACAACTGGGTAATACGATACCCCTTGGTAAGACTGGTTGTCAGACTTAACTACTTGACTTAATAAATAGATAATATCTAAAAAAACAGACTATCAGAATGGCTCCGGTTGATGTGCCAAGATGATTTAACAAGTAAAAAGCTCCCGGATTTGTAAAAAACATTTTATTTTAATGTACCTACAGGACATACACCTTTAACATACCGCAAGGTTTTAATAAAGAATGCTCTCCCATAATTTTTGTCGGACTTATAAAGTACAGTTACAACTTACAACCCAAGAGACACAGTCAGTGGGCAATCCCAGTGCGTGTTTATCTACCGAGCGGCCGTAGGTAATTATTTCAAGGAGACCGCCGAGACATAATACTGCTCACTTTATTGTACTGTGATAGTGGGATGTGCTCGTGGTATGACAATCTATGGCTTATGTCATTGGAGCCCTATTAATTTTTATTAAAACCTTTTGAAATAATAAACGCGGGGTGGAACAATTAATACCGTCTGATCTTAAATCTGTATTGTATTGCGTCTTGTGATTGAGAACGCTATGGAATGGGCAACTAGCTTTGTATTTTCTGACTGACCGACTTCTTGACAGTTCAAAAGTGCCTGTTAATGGTTTAATTGAAATAAACGCTTTGAGTTTGAGAAAGAAATGTTTAAAAGTAGCCGTATACAAGGGAAGATCGATGTGCAGTACGAAAGAAAAGATCAGAAGCTTAGTGTGAGTTTTTTCACTCACGTTCGATTTCGAGCGCGTTAGAATTTTGTAGGGAAAAAAGTTATAGGACCACCTGGTGGTCACTAGGAGAAACCTAATTTCCCATACAAAATTCTAAACTGCTCGCAATCGAACGTGAGTCGAAAAAAACTCACACTAAGGCCACTGAGTAGGAGGGAGTGTCATTACTAATTCTGTTATCTGTAGTAGGTAAGTTATTTGACGTTTGCTTTTCCCTGCGGCTACGCCCGCGTGGAGGTCGTAAGTGATCCCACGGGAACGTACTACCTCCCGGGATAAAAAGTATCCTAACCTAACCGCGGCAAGGCAAGGAAGCCTTAATACGAACCAAAAATTCCTGGAAGAGCTACTGGTCCATGAGAAAGACCTTATGAAAGGAAACCTGCTTAAGATACTTAAGCGAAAAATTATGGGCAGTGCATCCTTCCCATTTTGACTTATGGATCCTAGACTTGGTCTTTGACAAATATTCAAGAGTCCAAAGTCAAGGTTTGCCAACGTGCAAAGGAGTGTTGTATTCTAGGCGTCAAATTGAGAGACCATATTCGCAAAACCACACTGCGCTCCAAAACACAGATTACTGACGTTTCTCAAAAAAGCCGCTAAGCTGAAGTGGATCTGGACAGACCACGTCTGCCTTATGCCCAATAAACTGTGGACCAAAATATCCACTACGTGGAGCCCTGACGCAGCCAGAAGGTGTCGCGGCAGACCACGTAGAAGATGGCGGGATGAGCCGGAGAAAACAAACGACCACACCAGCCCAGCGCTTTTGAGCGGCTTTAGCCCTGGATCGAAAGAGCTAGAAGTCATGGGGTGCCTTTGCCATGGTCTACCTGTGGGCTAAATTTCACCGAAACCCGTCTCGGAGTTGAAGGTGGGAAAAGGAACAGACAAATAGAGTTACTTTCGCATTTATAATAATACTAGCAGCGCCCTGCGGTTTCACGGCTTAGGCGTGAAAAGGTAACATAAATACAGACAGGGTTACTTTAGAATTTATAATATTAGTATAGAATATGGATGGATAAATTATTATTAGACCGTTTCTAAGAGATCTAAAACGCATACGATGATGTGGATTATCTCATGCAACGACCAAGCAGGTTACCGTTATCTTGCTAATTAATTGATGAGTTTATCTTTATATTGACATTTTGAACTATTGCATGCCGCTGTGAAAGGTTCATTTAAATTAAAAATATTATGGTAGGTATAAGCCAAAGAGAGTCTTTGGTATAGGTAAGCATGTTTTTGTTTTAATTAGCATTCATTTACCTATTTTTAACGAACATCTTATGATTGATTTGTCATGATGTAAAATAGTTTTGGCATACAGAGGTATTTACCTCTTTCAATTAATCAATCAAATAAGTTTTTTCTACGTCGCGACGTAGAAAAAACTTATTTGATTGATTAATTGACAGAAGTAAATACCTCGCCCGGGTAAGAACCCGGGCGACGCGCGACGTAGAAAATACTTAATTGATAGGTAGGTAGCTAAAACGATTAGTTTTGTATATAAAAACCCGAAGCCCTAGGAAGCCGATATTACTCGAAAAAATATTCCATTCTAGAGTGCCAAATTCCAGTGGTGAAGCAACATAATTACATAATCAATAAGAAGTACCTAATTACGATTATCAAGACGCATTAGCTAGTTAACATTTACAAACTCATTTGTAATTGTTTTTTTTAATGACGATACTATTATTCCTGCAGTTTTGTGGTCACGAATTATAAAATATAAATTATTATTACCAACTAAGCGTTTTCTAATCGACAATTAATTCGAATCCAATAGTACTTACACGTTTAAAATATATCGATTCGATCGAGATTTCGAGATAAAAAAGATAGGTGAGACTTTTTGAAATTGGTGCGTGAAACGCATTTTGATTCTGGTACGAATTCACAAAATGTGGACGCAGTGTTGCCAGCCTTGCTATTATAGTATCCTTATTAGAAGCCAGAGGCAAGGCTGAGGATTTTTAACCGACTTCAAAAAAGGGGTAGGCAGATGTGTTCAATAGCTTCCTGTCACTGATATTCACATAGCAAGTAGTGTTATATGAATTTGTTTGGGGTAGGTAGGTATAACTAAAAAGTGAAAATAACTTGTTTACAAAACAACCGACTTAAAGTTATTTTTCACTTTGTAGTGTTTTTTTTTGGAAATCGGTTGTTTTTCTTTTCATTTCAATACAAAATGGTGAGATGTGTAAGTAATTAGAATTATTAGACATATAAGTTCAAAAAAATAAAAAGTCGTTAATAAATCCTGAAAGTATAAAAAAACAAGCATTGGAAAAATAAACTATTTTAGAAACATACCTATTATATTTTTTTCTTTTCGCCGTCTACTATACCTAGATATTTTTACAAGCAATGGCTTCGAAAATACTACATTTATATGCCATCAAAAACATAACTTGTAAAAAAAAAACAAGTCTCGCAACTCAGTTCTTCTACCGTAAAAAGTTGTGAGATCCGTGTAATACCAAGTCGGTTAATTTATTCAGTCCCTATTTAAGGGACCTTCTGTCTTAAGTTATTACGTAGGTAATTAGCTAACCTAACTACATCTTATAGTGACCATATCAATATCAAAAATCTTTTATGTTTTAAATAAATAGATTGACTTGGCCATCGCATGAAAACACAATGTATCTCACAAGTAATAGGTACATATTATTATATTAAATTAGATAGTTTGGTGCGATTGCCAAGTCAATTTATTTATTTAAAACATAAAAGATTTTTAATATTGATATGGTCACTATAAGATGTTGTTAGGTTAGCTAATTGCGAAATAATAACTTAAGACAGAAGGTCCCTTAAGTAGGCATTGAATAAATTAACCGACTTGGTATTACATAGATTTCACAACTTTTTACGGTAGGTAGAAGAACTGAGTTGCGAGACTTGTTTTTTTTTTTACAAGTTATGTTTATGATGGTATCTCACTTCTTTTTGTAGATAGTCCTACTTTTTTTTCTTTCCTGTTTCTTTTTTTTAACATTATCCGTTGACCATTTTACAAGTTACCTTTGAACATAATTCTAGGTACCTATATACACCTATTATTCCATTATATTATACATAATACAATACAGGTACACTGATTCGTTCATGCAAATGTAACTTTGTAATCCTTATATTTATATGGGATTACAAAGTTATTTATGCAGTTGGTGGTGTATCTAGAAAAGTGGACCGAAATTGCAAAATATTTTAGTTTTTCTTTGATTTATTCACTAAACAATAATTGTATTCTGAATTTGAAGCTTAACTATGTCTGTTAGAAGTGCCTTAGAGTTTTGATGATCGGTCAGTCAGTCAGTGAGTGAGTGTATTCTTAAACTACTGGTTCAAATTTAATGAAATTTGAAATATACCGTGTTTATACAATGCCTGCTATATATTAATAATTCATTATTCACATTTAAGATTAATCAAAAGTAAATACAAACTATTTACACTAGATACTAAAATAAATTACTAACTAACTTACTATACAAATAAATACAAAAACAAAGGACACTTAGGCGTCGAAGTACTCTTCCGCATCGCTGTCATCCGGAAACGTGCCCAGAAGACTGGCAGCATTGCCACGTTGAATGGCAATGCAATTCTTTTCTATGCCTGCTTAGTTACTGAAAATTCAGGCTTCTAGTTTATCCAAAACGAAATTATAGGGTCGAAAATGGCCTGAACTGCTTCGAGAAAAGGATGGTACGGCCGTGCCGCTTTTTGCTCGACTTAGCGGGGGCACTCCCGTGCCCCCAGATTTGATATAAAATAAGTTAGCGACCCTAATTAAGTGGTCGTCACATTCAAACAGGTATTTTAATTAGTTGGTTTGGTTCATCGACAGGATTATAGTTGAAGTCTTTTTTAAATGTGAGCCTGTTTTAGTAACCAGTTTTTATGCGGCCACAAAAAAGGGAGTTTTAGCTAATTTCAATTCCCGAGAAGTCGACATTCCTATGATTTATATGACAGTTTTTAGCAAACTAGTAGAACAGGCTGCCTCTCTCTACTGTATTCCTACGTAAGTACTTAGCATATCTAATTCCTTACAGGGCATATGCCTTACCTGGTATATGTACTTCGTGAGTCTTAGATACACTAGATTTTTTGTTGAGAAATGAAATCATTTACCTATCAGTTGATAATTTTCCTTAATTCCATTTTCCAGGTTTTGTTTAGTAGCCTGTTTATAAGTTTTACAAACATACCTAAAATGCTGGTGTTTTTCTTGTCGTTTTGCAGCCTAGTGTTTTTCCAACGACAAAAAAAAACAAAATTTGAATGCCACGATTCAAAAAAGGAACTTACAAGGTATAAATAATACTGCGTTCCATGTTGTAAGTTTTTATTTAAATAAGATTAAGTAAATATTATTATTTGTTCTGCTTTTATCTTTATCTTTACTAAACATAGTATGAAACAAAGTCACTCCCGCTCCCTATTAACTTAGATCTTTTAAACTTCGCAACGGATTTTAATGCAGTTTTCAGCAATAGATAGAGCGATTCAAGAGGAAGGTTTATATGTATAATACATGCATATTATAGAGAGAAAGGCCGAGAAATTCAAAGATATGTAATGTGATGTCGTAACGAACATATTTTTGTGCGCTTACAACCGCTGGCTAAACCTTACGAGATTAATAAAATTAATGTACTGCGGAATTGCATATATTAAAAATATCGATAAAAAAGTCCTCGATGGTATATTTATGTATATCTCCCTTAGGAGATACACATAAATATACCATCGAAAAGATAAAAATGTTTACTGTGGGTTATCCTTAGATAACCCACAGTAAACATTTTTATCTTTTATTACAAAAACATTATGTTTTATTTACCAAGCTATTTTAAACAATACAGTATCTATTATTCCTTATCCAATTAAATACATAAAATACCTACGTTGTGCATTTAAAGGAGATCAAAATTGCCCTTTACTGAATATCTTAGAAGATATCAGTGATTTAAAAAGCGAGGGTAGAGCGGCTGGCGGGGCGGTACGACGTTCGCCGGGTCAGCTAGTTATCTTAATAAACAACAGTAAAGGTCAATGATCAACAGAATTTTTTAGAAAAGTGGTATATTTACGTGAGTTTGAGATCAACATTTGTTTCAGAAGCATTCTTGTACAGTTGTACACTTTTTATTGTCAGAATTTCCGGCAATGTGTGCAACCCTAATATTCAAATTACCCAAAATATCCAAAAAAGCCTGTTCAGTGTGGTTCCCTAAGCCCGGATCCTTGGCTGCAAATAAATCAATCATTATTATCTTTACAACTTCGATCGTGATTGAACCCTCAATAATTTAGGTACCAACACCCAAAACGGTCTATCAAATTCATTCATTATTATTAATTTATTGCATTCTATAATGTTAAAAATATGTTACAAAAGGCTTAAAGCTACGTACAAATATGAACCCTGTAAGGACACAGTAAAAGAATCATCGTCTCCCTTGCCTTTTCACAACCATGTTAGGGTCGGCTTCCAGTCTAACCGGATGCAGCTGAATACCAGTATTTTACATGGAGCGACTGCCTATCTGATCTCCATAACCCAGTTACTGGGTAATACGATACCCCTTGGTGATTTTACTGATTGTCAGACTTTCGGCACAGTATAAATTTACCGTGCTTTCGGGCTTCTGACGACTCGTAACGATTGTTAAAGATCCAGGAATTACAGCCGAGCGAGACACGGGGGTCTTGGTATGTGAAGTGAAGATGGTCACCCATCCACGGACCAACCGCGGCAAGCGTAGCTCAACCTGATCGATCGATCCGTGCAGCTGCTATTACTTAGCCATAAGACCCTCAAATTATGCTATTACCCAAACTTTTTACTTGATTTTATATTTAATCTTTTATGTGTATGTGTAAACTGTCTTTAGTTTCTGTAATTGGTTGTAAACCGTTTTAATTAAAGAATAAATAAATTTAAAAATACATATTATAAATGCGAAAGTGTCTCTGTTTGTTTGTCTGTTACCTCTTCACGCTTAAACCGCTGAACCTATTTAAATGAAAGGTATAGATAGAGATAGTTTGAGTCCCGATAAAGGACATAGGGTAGTTTTTATCCCGATATATCACGGAATCAAAACTTATAAGGGTGAAACAGTGGGGCGCAGCTAGTTATAGATAAGTACGTTCAAGACACACCCGCCCTTAAAAGCGGTATACGAATATTTACTGTATTAGGTAGGTACACGTGGGTGTTAAACCTAGCTTACAAAACACTTAGACTATGGACATAAAGATACATTTATAATCTATTAATTATCCATACTAATATTATAAATTCGAAAGTACTTAACTCTGTCTGTTTGTGTGTATGTTACCTTTTCACGCCTAAAACACTGAATGGATTTCGATAAAATTTGGCAGAGAGATAGATTACATTCCGGAGAAGGACATAGGATACTTTTTATCCCGATATTCCCACGGGATCGACACTTATGCGGGTGAAACCGCGGGGCGCTGCTAGTATGAAATAAAAACACAACAATAACAACATTAATCTTTACTATACAATTATGGGTAACCTTTGTTTTGTTTATAGAGATTATGACAGTCTATTGACCTAGTCTGCAGGTCAATGGAGAGGTCTTAACTGACCAAAGTGACATCGATTAATGAAACGGTGCAGTGGTGCCATCTATGTTCAACTGACGGAACTAATATACCAACACAGATGTACATTCATGTAAATATCTGTTGAACTGAGCTACATTAAGCTACGTAAATGCGTTCACAGTTTCTTGAGCCAGTCACAGATGACGCTGTAAACAGAAACATTGTTTTCTTGTTTATTTTTAACCCTTGACGTGTGTGTGGTGTGTGTGCATACTGTGCATGTGTCTGCCTGTGGCATCGTAGCTCCCGAACGGATGAATATTTTTTCACAACTCCCTCAATATATGTAGTTATGAAATGCAAGGGCTTGACTAGTAGAATACTATATACACTATAATATATTTCAAATCCAAGATGGCCGCCACCACAAAATGGCGAATTAGGTACATTTTTTTTTCACAACTCCCTCAATATGGGTGAATGAAATATGGGTGAAATGAAAGGGTGAATTACATTTTTTTTTCACAAGTCCTTCAATATAGTTAGGTATCAAATGCAAGGGCTTGACAAGTAGAATAATGTACACTGTATTGAAAAGGAATGAGGAATATTAACTAACGAAATGAAAATTAAAAACATCATGTCATATCCCTATGTATTTTACTGATAAATTATAAAATAAATAAATATATACTTCAAAATTATTTTTTTGTCTGATCAATGCCCTAGATTGATGAGGAAAGTGGAGCGATGACTGGTACCTACGACCACTGAGTTTGACCATTTTTACGAATTGAACTATCCTACTTAACAAACTTATTTCTACATTAGATGGTGTCGAAGTCCCATTTTATAAACTAGATCTGAAATACCTAAGATATCTAATAACTATGAAATACTTGTATGAAAGTTGAATAACTAAAGAATAACTAGAAAAGGATATAATAAAACAAAAAAATCTGTTTAGTCTTAAAAATTATTCTTCAACTGTAAATTAATAATTATTTCTTAACGGATAAAAAACCTGATTAAACACCAAATTACCTGAATCTTAAAACGCAAGAAAATAAAGGAAATAATATAAAAAAAATAAGGAGTCCCTACAAAGAGCATGAATAAAAAAAATTAAAAACCCCTGACACAAAGAACTCATAAAAATTTTTATGAACGTAAAAAGACTTAAACAATTTAAAAACAAAACTGAAAAAATAGCCATAAAAAGAACAAAAAAGGTAAAAATTAAAAATTTCGAAAAACCCTCGACGGTTAAATGTTTTTGGAAATGGATAAAATAATTAAAAACCCCCGACTTAAAGAATGTATGTAACGAGACTAAAACAGATAAACTCATATGGCAGTCGGGGGGGGCCTCATTATAATAGAAGGTGTTCCACAGAACGGTCCCCCGACTGCTATATGAGTTTATCTGTGTTAGTCTCGTTACATAAATTCTTAAAGTCGGGGTTTTTAAATTATTTTATCCTTTTTTTTAACTTGTTTTAATCTTTGTTCTTGTTTTTACGTTCATACATTTTTTTTTATTATTATATCGTGTCGGGGGTTTTTAAAATTTTTTATTTATTCTACATTTTACGTCCATTTATCGTCTTCGTATCGTCTTCCTACACTATGTTATAATATTCAGGGTAGCATGACAAAAACTCATAACTTAGCCTCCTTTTTCAGGACACAGGTATCTAATCTTTAAACTTTTACAAAGACATCTTTGACGATAATAGCTTTACTATATAATACAGTATATATAATAGGTACAGTATGTAGATACTGTGATTATTCACAGCCCAGTTCTCCCTGTCTGGAGTTTTGAGGGATTCGCTGCACTTTGAAAAGTTTTAAGCCGTTTGGAAGAGAGCTACGAGAAATCTAGCCTGAGTAACGTTGCTCTGGTTAGATTTCAAGTCTATATTGGAACTAGTCCGAAATATCTTATAAATAATCTAATTAACTCCACCGAAATATATATAGCTTAGGTACATATTTTTGTTCTTTTTAACTTGTTTGGTGTGAAGGACTTTTCCGTATATAAATAATTGTAGGTACCTACTATGTTTTTAAGATCGAATGAAAACATAGGTAGTACTTAAGCAAATTATGATCAAATGGATGACTAATTATTGTTAGGTAATTAACATATTTCTCACTAACGTGTTTTAGCTCTCTCTCTCTTGACCGTTATGTGCCTTTAGTGAAATATTTAGTGCTAAATATTTGTTATTTCTTATAATAAAGGAAGCTATTGTTGTTAAATTTAGAATACATTCGTATCTTTGTCTCGGCATATAATAAAAGCATACGAATAATGCAGTAACATCACAATAAAGGGTATTGTTCACGCGCTACGCACACAGACGTGTGCGCACGCCCACACACTCGCTAATAGAGTGTCGTCCAAGTAACACTCATTTACAAATTAACGTGCAATGAAATGAAACAAATACGTGTGCAATTATTTACCGGCTACGGACAAAGGGTTCCAATAGTCCACTTCGCGTTGGAGCAAAGCGCGGGCGCACTTGAATGCGCGACGTAACGTAGCGCGCACGCGCGGAAGTTTTATCGAAGAAACAGTGTAGTTCGCGATCGGAATGATGTTGGCCGGGGCGCAAATTGTTGATGATACTAGTGTCGCGTTTACGACGGGGAATACGGGGACAACCGGGACTAGTCCCGAGATGCCTCCCGCCCAGGGCTCCTCCTGGGAAACCCAGCCTCTTGCCCCTCCACATGAGCTTGCAAAGGGACTCAACATGGTCCCTAAACTTGACCCAGTGGACATACATTTCAGCAATATCACATGCACAGTCAACCTGGGAATAACTAAAGGTAAATTTAAACAGTTTATGTACAAAATTTAGTCCTGTTTCTGAAAACGGAAATCAATTGTCACCCCTTCCTTCACTTATATTTTTTCAGTGCGTGGCATTTTACATTTTTATATAGATAATTATATTAATCCAGAATTATACTCTAAGAAAGGAATGCTATCATATCCCAAAGTGATACCATATCATGTTCGATTTCCTTACCCAGTGATCCCTACACAATAAAAGGTTTTGAACTGTCCTACTTATGACCTTAAATCTAATTTAAAAATGGGTGCAAGAGTATTGACGTAGTGTGTAACTCCACAAGTCGTGATAAAGTTATTTGATATGCTCCAACAATACCTAAGTATGGATATGTTACGATTATATCGTCAGTAACACGATAATAAATTAAATAATATCTTAGTCTTTGTGTAAACGCGGTTTATACTAACTTAGTTATCGTGTCTATAATTTGTATAACTTTATAACACGTAGGTCGGTAAGGAAGTATAATTGCCTAATAACTTATCGACAACATTAGCTACTCACCTATTATCTTATGTACCTACCTATTTATTATGTTTCTATGTCGTTTTAAGATAATACACGATGTGAATAATAACTAACTAACTAAGGTCAAGATTTTCATTCGAGGCGGGCAGTTTTTTATAGTTAACTTACTGACGATGACTTACATGTAACCGCTTTTGCCAGTAACACCTTCTTCATCATTTTGACAACAGCTAAAGATTTTCCTGAATGAACTGCTTGATTGTGCTAATACATACTTATCTTGAAAAGACAAATGGAAGCCATCGACTGCAGCTTTTAAACTCTATCATCACCATCATCTGCCTCGCCTTTTAACATCAATTTTTGGGGTCGGCTTCCAGTCTAACCAGATGCAGCTGAATACCAGTATTTTACGTGGATTGACTGCCTATCTGACCTCCACAACCCAGTTACTGGGTAACACTACACCCCTTGGTAAGACTGGCTGTCAGACTTACAGCTAGTCTATCATTTTTTCTACCTACAGTTGACAGTTTGATCTACCTACTGTTTGTCACATTGCAATTGTACTTATCAATGATGAAATAATTTTAATTAATCCCTAGAAGATTATCCACTCATGTGGTAATCAGTGGCAATCAATCACAAGCAGGAAATCATGCTTCAATGCAGCTAAGTATTACGAAACTTGTTAACAACCCATGCCATCCTGAAATGATAGTGTCATAGTTAAACAATTTTATCCATTAGTCCTTACCTAGTCTCTTTCTTTCTCTCTCCAGTTTCCCAGCTTTAGTCAAACTTGATTTTGGGGTTAGCTCTCCTCATCTTTTCTTTCCAATTCACTCGGCCTTCTATTTTAAGCGTTTGACACCCTCTCCTCTCAAAGTGCACTATCAATTAAATTATTCTCAATTATTCTCTGCTTTCTGCATCACACTTTAATCTTAAATCTTAATCCATTCACGCTTATTGATAATTCTGAAGGAGACAAACTCTAGTACTCTTTAATCTCTTTAAAGCCTTGGTACAGTAGCATATATATTATTATTTATATTCTTCAGGACGATTAGCAACCACAAACTTTGTGGAGTGGCTTTAATACCCATAAATCGGGTTAATATCGGGTTGATACATAATTTACATCCTAATGATTGTGGGAACAACAATACGATTGTGTTTATTAGTTGAAGTCTGTAACGAGGTGACTAATGATGCTTGAATAAATGCACATAAATGATAGGAAATTTAAAGTGACACAACAGAGTGTAAACAATAGGTACAGTCACGAGCATAAGTATGTATACACTTGGCTTTATTCAAAGACGATTTTCTCCTTTAGATTTGAATAAAATTTTATGTTATTACGAACAAAGTATTTTCGAACCCATAGGTTTGTGTAGTGTCGAATTTCAACGTTGCATTCGTTATTTCACGAAAAAATCGCAATTGAAAGTTGACATATTAGTGCTCGTGACTGTACAACCAAAGACAATGCAGGTTACTACGAAATCTTGTTATACTAAAATTTCACTATTTTCTTTGGCTATTTGCTGTGCTCTTTAGGTACCTCGTGCAGTGCTACATAATTGTATTATGCTAATTACAATTAACCAACCCCTTGCACCAAAATTAGCATTGTACAGACGCCAACACATCAAGCTACTCGAAACTGTCAAATTTTCCCAATCAACTTTGAACCTAACGCTTTAGTGATAAATTTGAAAATCTATTAAAGAAATTTGGCAGATTGTAGTAGCTTGATGTGCTGGCGTCTGTACATTACAACAAGAGCTCTTCCCAAAAACTACTTGTGTTGCAAAAAATAATTGAAATTATATGTGTTAACTGCTTAAAAATATCACTGTAAAGCTTACGTTTAACCAAAATAAAAGAAGTAGCAATATCAACTCTAAGGTCACTAGCTCAAAAGTGCTTCTTGCATCGATTGAGCCACTTATCGATAGAGCCGCAGCTAAAAACCACAATACGTCGCCTTGACTCGATTGCTACATCACAACGGTTACGACTTACGAGTCAAGTTCACTTTTTAACCGACTTCAAAAAAGGAGGAGGTTCTCAATTCAGATGTTTTTTTATGTATGTTCTTGGATGTTTTATCACTAATCGGCCACAGCCCACCACAACCAAAGCGCAAAGTGCAAGGTAGCGCTTACGATACCGGTTTCCTAATTTACGTTACCGGTTTCTTTACGTACCTACGCTAGCGGTTTTCGCAGAAACATGTGCTGTAAAGTCGGAAAGGTTTTAACAAAACAATTTTAATTTTACTTTGTAAAATACCTAGTACTCGAAAATGTAATAATTTAAGACAATGCATGTACTACTGTACTAGTTATCAAATACCATACTACTATCAAAAAAAATTAAAATCACGTATTTATTTGCATAATCATTGCAAGAACTAATGAAAAAAAAATTGTTAACAGCTGATATTGTGGTTGTTTCTATGTTTTCTTGCTCGGTCATTTATGATAATACTAGCAGCACCCCGCGGTTTTACCTGCATATGAGTCGATCCCGTAGGAATATCGGGATAGAAACTATCCTATGTCCTTTCCCGGGACTCAAATTATCTCTATACATATAAAATTTCATCTAAATCTGTTCAGGGTAACAGACAGACAAACAGACATTTTTTCGCATTTATAATATTAGTATAGGATTGTATACTAAAAGTCTAAAATATCTTTCAGCGTCTACACTTTGTGTTGACTGGACTTTTTAGTTAGTTACCTACGTCACGGTATTATTGCGTTCAAAAAATATAGAAAACACAACATTTCGCACTAATAAGTAAATTTTGCATGTATCGCACCTATTTAGTACTTACGCAATTATCACATCTAAGTATTTCGTAAAAACGAAAATTACGTATCCCTAACCATAATCTTAGTGGCTTTAAGACAATTCGGTCTTTAATCTTAAGATTATACTCATGAAAAGGAGACGGGTTATTAATTTTATTGCCTCTCCAAATACAAACAACTCACAAATTCACAGTTATAACTTATACTACAATGTAGTACTTGTAATGTAATGATCTCCAGTTTGCGTCAGGATTTGACTTTTAACCTAACAGGGAAAAAATGTTAAGACACACAAGTAATGAATAATGCTGTTTACAACTTCTTGTTATTGCGACATAACCATTGTAAATAATAGACACCTGATTGTCAGGTAAATTGAACTGAGGACTCTGTCAAAGGTTTGGTTTGGTCGTGGCCTCGTGGGGGTCGAATAGGAAGTCGCTCCAAGTAAAATACTGGTATTCAGCTGCATCCGGTTATACTTTGTTGATTTATTTATTTAGTTAGGATCTCCATCAAAAGGTATACCTACAATACATGACACTTAAATAAAGGGTTTCATCAGGTATTATGCAGGTGTTGGGGTCGCGGGACCACCAAGTGACTCCAGGGAAGACGTGGCACAGTAGTCACGTGCTGCCGTGCATAGTGAGGCTCAGGGGGGGCCCTTAACAGTCTCCCCAGAGAGGAATGTGCCTTACCTACAGACACTGCACGGGGGGTTTCCGGAATTCGTCTTTTAAGAGGAACCGGGACCACCCCTACGTGCTGATGGTGATCACCGGGGTGGTTTTAGTGAGGTAAAAATCCCACAATCCCCGACCTCCCTCCCTGGAGGTCGGGTGCCTTTTGTAGGTTAAAAAAAGGTGTTATGTAGGTTTACTCGAAACCGACCCAAAATATTTGGGAAAATACTGTGGGAAAATGCAAGGTAGATTTTGTTTTGATTCTATCAAAGGCATACAAAGGTTCAGCTCAGCTTTATTAAACCTACTGTAACTGATTCCATCAGGAACATTGAACCTTAAGAATAAGAACCGTGGAATTTTAATCTCTGGACCACTTGTAGATCTTGAATTCAGCCGTTTTAATAAAAATATTATGTTTTACATACCACACAAACCCGTCTAGCTGAAAAAGTAAAAACTTGATATCTACTGAAGAAAAATATCAACACCTGCACCAATTGTATCAAAACTTTGAATCTATATAGGTATGTGGGACACACAGAATATAATAATAGTACCATTGCTGATTGCACCAAAACAATATCTGTTAACTAACTAAGTAACTTCGATGTAACTTCGATTCTGGCTATTTCTTCATTGAAGTCACCTGTTTAAAGTACAATTGGTCAACTAATCATTAGGTATCATTGATTTGTAGAAATGATTGCGTACATTCGAACATTTACTTAATCTATCCTTAATCCTTATCGTGACATGGATACAAGAGAATTAATACAAAGATATTGAAATGGATTAAATACCTCAGCGTTGTATCATGAACACCTTTATAACGTAATTTTCTTGGTATTGTATCGAAAATGCAAGGTTCATTAAATCGTTCATGAATAGATTAAAAAAAATGAGATATTAGATATTTTACCCACCTTGTATCTGCATCAGAAGGCGTATCGTATCGAAGCAAAAAACTAAGTTACCTACATTGAACCTGTTTCATTCGTGCCAAACTTACCTACGTCACGAATGTTTTTAAAAAAGACTATTGAGCATTGCTTTAGTCCATTGATCTACTTCTAAGATAGAAAAACAAGATCATGATCAACATAAAAAGTCCGACCGAAGCACAAAGTTCGATTTCCGTAACTTCTTCAACTCAGCGTATCGCAATCCTCTGGTGGATATAGGCCTCTCCCAGACTACGCCACAACACCTTATCTTCCGCTTTTCGCATCCAATCTGTCCCAGCCACCTTCCGAAGGTCGTCGGTCCATCTAGTTGCGTCGCATCCCACGCCACGCTTGCCGATACGCGGTCTCCCCTCCAGGACTCGTCTGCTCCACCGGTCATCGGTCCTTCGACAAACATGGCCAGCCGACTGCCACTTCAGTTTACTTACACTGCAAGCTATGTCGGTTACTCCGGTTCTTTTCCATCACTACTTAATTAATTGCCAACTTACAATAACTTCATGCCATCTGCTATGATACTACATATTACTCTCCCGGATATGCGATACTACGGCTCCTTATCAAGATATGCCGATTTGGTGATAACTGAGATAAGGACTAACTGGATCGCCTAACAATCGCTACTACAAGTGTTTGATAAAATGCACTAGACAGTTCGTTCAACTCAATTGAATTGTCCAGTTTTTGTGATGTCCCCTCCAAAATATAGGATGTGGACAATTTTGAGTGTTAACCGGTCATCATGGGGGAAAGAGACCTTGATATTAGATTGGGATGGCACGAGGCAAAACATGCGAAAGATTGTTATCAAAAGATTTGGCAACCAAAATATTTTGGAATAAAATCTTTACATAATTATTATAAAACAAAGTCGCTCCCGCTTCCTGTTAACTTAATACTTACTTAGATCTTTTAAACTACCAACGGATTTTAACCCATCGATTGTCTAATTAATACACACAATAGAATTTAATTGTTCTTATGTCGCACTGTGTAACATAAGACATTCGAGAGGTGCAGTTTTCAGCAATAGATAGAGTGATTCAAGTGGAAGGCTTAGATGTATAATACTATGTATATATATTATAATAGAGAAAATCCGAGAAATTCAAAGATTTGTAAAGTGATGTCATAACAAACATATTTTTGTGCGCATACATTGCAAACGCTGGCTAAACCTTACGAGATACATAGATCAAATTAATGTACCACGGAATTGTATATCTTAAAAATCTCGATAAAAAAGTCCGCGATGGTATATGTTTAACCCACAGTAACCATTTTTATCTTTTACATATTACAATAGAATTATGGGTTATTTACCAAGCTATTTTAATCAATACAGTAATTACCTATTCCTTATCTTGGTTAAAATACGCTGTGCATTTCATGGAGATTATAATTGCCCTTTTAGAAGGTATCAGAGATTTAAAAAGCAGGGGCAGTGCGGCAGGCGGGGCGGTACCAAGTTCGCCGGGTCAGCTAGTGATTGATAAAATAAATATTCGTTCAGAAAATGAAAACAGTAGCATCTATGTAAGACAATTGTTACTTCTAACACCTCCATAAACTTAATTATCGCCTTCGCGATCGTGATCAAATAGATGCATGGCTGCCGCTGAACAAACAAACCTATAATGTAAACGTAAAATACCTAATGAATAATGATAAAACAGCTTCTTTAGAAGCTACATCCATAGCTTGTTGCCCTTGAGATACAGCCTTAAAAAGTGTTTCTAATTTCAGGACATTCTTATAGCGTCGGAGAATGTAGAAATCTTGAAGAATTTAGAATAGATATTCTAATAGAGTTGTCACCACATACGGGGTGAAAAAATATAATAAAGTGATGACACCAAAATTCAGGGATTTAAAAATTCGGTCTCATTAAAATAGAGCATTATTTAAGTACCCCTTTACTAAAATGATAATAGTAATTTTAGACACCTCGAACAAAAAGTAATTACGTAAATAAAATAAAATTGTTGTTATTATTGAACTTAAAACCGTTTGTGTGATACTGTTAAGGTAGTTAGTTCGATACGAGTTTATCGCGGCCAATAGAAATTGTTTTTATAACCCGACAATGTCTAGGAAATAATTAGCGTGACCAACCTTATTAGCTGATCAATTATGGTTTGAGTTACGTATAATGTTTTGACTAGAAACTGTTTGTCATTTTTGTTTGTCTATGGCTTTCATTTTGACAGTTCAACAACATTCATTGCGTTATTTACGTTGTTGAGCAGACACTTTTTCCGAGTATATAAAGCAATGGATTAACAATATCCTTCAAAATGATTCAGATTTGTTTACAGAATTAATTCTTTGAATGTTTCTGCCCAGTTGCAGACTGAAACTAATGATGAGAGATTTTGGTTTTAAAAATAATCTAGCCAAACAATAACCCAGTCACACGATATCTGACACAGTTTTATGTGCAAAAAATCTTAATGTTTACAATAAGTAAATATATTTTTGTTATTACTTCCACAATCTTATCGTTACTATTATAAAACATAAATACTTGTAGGTAAATAACGTTTTTTTTTTCTCCAATAAGTTAAATTACTCTTGCGACCTTGCTCTTACAAATAAATCTTAAGCAATAAATATTTACATAAAATGTTACATACTACAAAATTAAAGCTATAGACAAATAAGAAATAATAAAATAAATAAGGATAAAACTTCACAAACGGGTGATATTCTTACTCTTAGCGTGTCGATGGCAAAAATAACACGAAATAAATACCTACATATTATATCTTTTTCTTGTTTGGCCCAAAATTCAGCAACGCGGACACTGCACCGTTCGCTGACGCAATCATTAATTAGGTCCTCACGTGTGCAGGTGACAGGGTTATATTTACTTATGAATTTGTTTCATCATGAAAATATATAGATTTCGATAACCATCATATCTAAGCGTATTTTAACCTGGCAGACATTCATACATGAATTTTTACACCCAGTCCTCGGAAAAGTGCACAGAATACTATTAATTGCTTACCTACATGAATTCTTAATTGCTAATGAAGTAATTATTAACTTTATTTCAAGGATGTAATTCTTTACAGTCAAGGAACAATGTCCAAAGTTATTTTATTATATTTTATTAAACGTTCCCCTGTCAGTTTGCCGATGATTCACGACGGCCATGCCTTTGTTACTAAACATTTCACTCAGTTAGGTATACTTAGTTGGATGGTACAACAGTCAGATAAGCTAGCGGTCCTTTTGTTTCCAAGGCATCTAACATATATTATCATGGACTTTGGACAGTGCAAAGTTTATTAGTCACGTAATTATACATAGCCAACTACTATGAAATCAGCAATGAGCGCAAGGACTAGTTTTGACAGCTGTTATGATTTATGCCGATCGGAATTTGACAAGCTCATTATACTATATTCGATCTGGCATGGCAAAAGTTGAAAACAATAATATATTTTCCAATTCTTCATCTACTGCCCATACACGCTCTACTTTGAACACAATAAATATGTAAACAATGAATGTCCTAAATTCTTTGTTTTCTTTTGCTATGGTCTTTGCAGTGATTGTTTTTTTTTATGATAAGACATTGACAAGACAAACCATCCACACTAATCCATACTAATATTATAAATGCAAAAGTGTGTCTGTCTGTTACCTCTTCACGCTTAAACCGGTAAACTGATTTAGATGAAATTTGGTGTAGAGATAGTTTGAGTCCCGAGAAAGGTCATAGGATACTTTTTATTCCGATATTCCCACGGGATCAACACTTATGCAGGTGAAACCGCGGGGCGCTGCTAGTTCTAAAATAAAGTCAATCCATACCACATAAAGGCGAAAGTAACTCTGTCTTTTAGTTACCTACCTTTTCAAACCACTGAACAGTACCCTAATTGCGTAACACACCTTTAATTACATTTTCAATGATTTTGATCTTCTTTACATAAACTTCTATCACATAAAATAATTTCAGATATTTCTCTTTGCAAACATCCAAAGTCGAAAACTATGCGGCCTAAAAAAAAAGAATAATGTTTGAGAATGTGCAAACTGCGCTCTTTCACATGATACCCCACATGCCCTAGTAGCCCCACTTCGACTTTTTCAGGCCCCCTTTCAGCCCCTGTTGCAAAAAATATAAATTTATTTTTATTTCTTTCTTATTTGCGAAGTAGTTGGGCAAACGTCATCTAAAACTATTCCAAAATTCAAGTTGATAGCATTAGTAGTTCTTGAGATATCTAGCTGTGACAGACAGACAGACTGAGTATCAGCATAAGGGTTCCGTTTTACCATTTTGGTACGGAACCCTAAAAATGATGAATTACTAAATACACGCAGACGAAATCGCAAACAACACCTAGTACTAGTTCATAACAGTTTGTTTATAAACCTTATATCAGCCTTGACAGCTCGCTGCAAGAAATATCCATTCATTGATAACTTCATTACACTAAGGTTAAATCAATGTATGTCACGTTTAGATAAATTTCCACTGCATTATTTATCTTGAACTATCATAACTTATCTTCCAGTCTGTAGTATTGGCATAATTAGCCTATAATTTTTCCCACTGCTGGGACACAGGCTTCCTCCTGGTGGTGGTTGGTAGATGTCACATGTCTTTGAATTTTTGGTTCTAGGTTATGCCAGTTTCCTCACAACGTTTTCCTTTACCGTTTTGAGAGCATTGCTAAATAAATAATGTACACAAAGTAAGGCTCCTGTCTGGGATCAAACCTACCAGTGGCGAAGGTTCCATATTCCTACCGGCTTCCCTTTAAAAAATTGGCACAGTCAGTATTCTATAGACAAATAATATAAACATATTATTAAAGATCTCTCCGGCTTACCTCTTACAAAAATTGATCCTTCGCTACTGAAACCTACGACCTGCCACTGGTAGGTCGCGGTCGGTTCCCAGTCTGTAAATAACGTTAATCTGTTTATTGTGATTTAAATAGGAAGTAGACATGTAACAAATTCTCGTCTTCTTATTCACATCACGCAGTCGATAAAAAAGAACAAAGTATTATGTGTTTGACCTCTGCTTATTGTCCAGATTGTGACGTCATTCAAATATAATCGATGAGATTGAATTTAAATCCTTCCTTATTACATGAATGAGAGGAGTTATTTTGCATAATACATATTATGTGTTTTTGTTGCTTTAAAAAGTCATGAATGAACTTACCTAAATATCCCTCAATATTAAATAAAATATTTCTTATCCTAAATATTTTTTGGATCTCAGTTTTTAGCTTTTCGACTGTGAGCAAATCAACATTCATAATGACTTTCAATATTCAATGTTATTTTTCGCTAAATACAAGGTGGGAGATCAACGCGCAACCCGTTACCACTAGGGAATCCAATCCCGCATCAAAATCATAATGGGGCAAACCTGCGGGATTGGGGTCATCATGCGGGATTGACATTTTTAAGTATTTTTTTGTTTCCAATCCCTCGTTTTGAATCCCGCAAATGCGGTATTGAATTCCTTAGTTACCACGGATTCAGTTTATAATACTTAGGTACATTTATGAACCCCCCTGCGTTGAATATTACTGTCGGATATAAAAAAGTTATTGCTGTTCCATATATTTCGACCGCGTAAGTATTGCACTTTTCTTATACATACTATGCTTTTTTGCTAAGGACACGTTTGATGAGGGTTTTGAACTTTCCATCGCTAAGTTCTGTAACCGGTTTTGGCAACTTGTTATAAAAACGGATGCCGTTAACAAGAAAATGACTTGCTAGTTTTAGATAATCTAAATTTAGGTATCACAACTTCATTTTTACTACGTGTATATTACTTATTGAAATCGCTTCTTATTTTTAAAAGTCCTATTAAGTTTTTGCGAACATACAAAATATTTTCTAAAATATAAAAAGAAGGCAGTGTTAGTATATCAATTTCTTTGTATTTGTTTCTAAGAAACTCGCGAGGACCCATTTTATAGACTGCGCAGATTGCCCTCTTTTGTAAAGTGAAAATTGAATCTACGTCAGCTGCCGATCCCCAAAGCAGAACACCATAAGAAATAATACTGTGGAAATAAGTAAAGTACATATAGGTACTAACCTAGCTGTGGCTATATGTATCTGTCAACTGCCTTATTTTTCTTACTGCATATGCAGCTGAACTTAATCTACCTGAAAGAGCTCTAATGTGTGCGCCCCATAGTAATTTTGAATCTAAAGTAATTCCTAGAAATACAGTTTCCGTAACAGCATCTAGTTTTTTGCCATCAAGTTTTAAATTCAGACCCACTTGAGGTACATTTGTTAATGAGAACTTAAGACATTTAGTTTTGTTCGCATTAAGTAAAATATTATTAGCTGCAAACCATTTCGAAAGAACAGCCAGAATCGTTGACATGTAAGACATCCCTATCTTTCCTATCTATTTTTAAAGTAAGGGAAGTGTCATCAGCGAATAAAATGATATCCGACAAGTTAGCCATCATGTAAGGAATCATTAATATAAACTAGAAATAGGAAAGGGCCAAGAATTGAGCCTTGAGGCACGCCCATCTTAATGAGAGACCCCGATGACGTCGCCCTGGTCTAGCATGATTTTTTAACCGACGATAGAATCATGTTCTGAATCTATGATTACAATATGTGCATCGACGTCCCTAACACCTTAAATTGTATATTAACAACGGTCCCAAGAATTGTCCCACACAACGTTATTTATTACCATTTTAGATCTAGTGATACATTATATGTGAACTAAACATTGACGCACGGACTACCACATGTCAAGGATCTGAGTGATATTATAATGTGATATCACGAGTGATAAGTGTTATAATTGTGTAGGGTTAAGATCGAAGTCCGAAGCAATTATGATAGAGTTTCATTCAAGGCACACGTGAGGGGTTTTTACATAAGAAGCTTGTGACGTCAGTTAAGGCTGCCTTTTTTGTAGTTTTTGCTCATTTATGTCTTAGTACGTATATGTTTATTAATGGTTTCTAGGGTTCCGTACCCAAAGGGTAAAAACGGAACCCTATTACTATGACTCCACAGGCTGTATCTCATGAACCGTATCTCATGATGTATTTTTGTTGCCGCTATAACAACAACTACTATTTATTTACTATAAAATAAATATTTAAGGGGGCTCCCATACAACAAACGTGTTTTTATAGGCGTTCTTGCCTTGTGGTACGGAACCCTTCGTGTGCGAGTCCGACTAGCACCACACGGGACGATTTTCAAAGTTAAGCAACGCTATTGCCGCGATCGGTCCGTAGATGGGACCATTCATTACATACCGAGACCCCTTCGTGTCTCGGAAAGCATGTTAAGCCCTTCGTCCTGGCTGTCATTTGTAGATCTTTGACAGTCGAGTTACGGGTAGTCAGAAGCCCGACAGTGTGGCAACCTGCAGTCTTACCGGTGATTGGGTACCTAGTGGTCGGATAGGCAGTCGCTCCATGTAGAATACTGGTACCTATTCAGCTGCATCCGGTTAGACTGGAAGCTGACCTAACATACTTATGAAAAGGCTAGTCAAATGATGAAAAGTTAAGATATTAAAGACTTGGGGAAACCGATTAAAATTGGGTTTCATAAAATGAAAATAAATGACTAACGCACGATAAGGTCATATTGAAATAAGCAGTGGAAACTTTGGGTTTGGGGACGCAGAGCCTTTCCGCCGTGGGCTTTTTTAGTTCTACCGGACCCTAGGTAAGCCAATCGCTAAAAGAGTAACTTGTTTTCAATGTAAGCCTACATTGTCTGCCTACTGTGCAAAGGCCTCCCCCAAATCCTTCCAAGCATCCTTTTCCAGGGCCACCACGATCCAACAGAAATACAAATTTTTTTTTGTTATTTTTCATACTCACTGCGGTTTTTCTTATGGTTTTTCCACCACTTGTTTGACATTTCCGTAAGAAATGTTCATAAACATTAATCTCTTAAATCTTATAAAGTAGTAGTCTATGTGTAGTTTGTAATAAATCGCCATTTTCCACACATAAGCGCCAGTATTACGTCGGTGTTATTCCTCGAACAACGTGATCAAACAAAAACGTGATCGAAGTCCAACAACCTTGGTTTGTGACGAAACTAATAATAACAATAACTTTTAATAATAGTATAAGTCTATCGAAGAAGAAATAATTGACACATTGCCTTGTAACTTGAGTGTAGAGTAAAAAAATGTTTTTTCCCGATTTTATTTAAAAAAATATATATATATTTAAAGTAGGTACATTTTAATAACAAAAATTAAGGTTTTCCTTAGCTTGCTGTTGTTAATTTTTGTTATTTTTTGGTTGGTGTTGGTTCGTTAAGTATTTAATAAGCTTAGTCAGCAACCTTTTAAATTACAGGATTGTATTTAATTATATGCTGAAGTTGCGTGTTAATGCTACTGTTCTACAGCGTGTATCAGCAATATGTGGTCATATTTCTCCATGGGACCAACATCGTAATTGTTCAGTAAGATGGTCTATACACACTTACATAATGACCACACATTTCTAATGTATAGGTAAACGCACTACCTACTGACAGACATCAAAAAGTGACAAAGTCTAAAGGCTCCTTCAAACAGGCGCGACACGCGATAAAAGGCACCGCAAGTCACGCAACGAGCGGTGCCTAGTTTATGTCGCGCGCGATTATATCGCGTGTCGCGCCTGTTTGTAGGAGCTTTAAAACACCCTTCTTTCTCGTCACTTTATAAATAATTTTCAAAGGTTTGAGGTTATATCAGCAAACTGCAGGCACATAGGTACCTATTCAATAATATAATTGTAAAGTAAAGATCAAGTAAATACCGTAGTTGTAGTCCTCATAAGCTGATTGACTTAAACAGGAGTCTCACTTCTGTGGCTCAACCATGTAGACGGCCTTCGGCAGGAGATTACGTATTGAGTAGCTCCATACTAGCAGGTATACATATATTAACATAGGTATACTTATATTCAAACCAGCATTAGTGCATACATCAAGATACTGGATGAGAGAAATAGAAAATATAGGTTCTACTACAAAACTATGTTTTCTAGACTGGTTTACTGCTAGTTTGCAGACCGGTTTAGAACCTGTGAGGTGAATAGAGTTCATTGACCATATACTTATAGGACAAAACAATTATGTATTAAATAGGTCGATATACGCTTCTGAAACAAATTCACTTCCATTGTTATTAATAGTAGGTACCGACAGTATAAGGTAGAAGTAGGTAGGTGAGTAATTTTGGATAAGCTGTAGTCTATCAGATGCAATGTAGTCTGTGTAATTAAAGTCATCATAATTCAAGGATTTAAAGACACACAGAAGACATCGAAGCAAAAGATCACAACACTGGAAGCTGTATAATATGTACATACATAAAAATTCTTTGCAAAACAGTCCAAACTCCACGAAAATAAATGATGACAGCGTTAACAGCTCCACAGGATGTCCCCATTGGTCTGATTATCCAGAGTACTCGCAAATACAATCGCGGGACATATTGACAGGCAGATTGCAACATATCCGCATTCATTATTTTCATCCGCACTGAACTTTAAACTTGCGGTTAAGTCGTGGTTAACTGGACTTTGATCACAAATAAACGAGTATTATCATGGTTACCACGAGTGGTAATAATAGAACGAAGAACATGCTACTAACATACATAGTCGTAAGCCCCAATTAACTGAACACAAGCTTGTTTATAATAAAATATGGCAATGTTTAAGATAAGGTATTTCTTTATGGGCTTGTATCCCATGAAATAAATGGATTCTTATTATTTTTACTAGCTGAATCTTTGAAATAGTTTTCTCTACTTTGGTTTTACTGAAAAAAAGTCTCTCTTGCGTACCTACTGCCGTGTCATGACACGATCAATCACTAGAAGCTCTACCTCATTACTGAAACCAGCCAAGAGCTGAATAAAAGAACCGGGATGGCTTTTCACAAGCTTCCGAAACGCTTCCGTGCCAAATCGAACATCAATGAATGTTATCGAAGGAGTCCTCTAAACATTGGTCACAAATCCGAAACCCGAAAATTTAACAGTTTGTACCACATAGACGATCGCTATCGGACACTAGGACAAATCAGGAAAACGAAAATGTGTCATAATATGACACATTTTCGTTTTCCTGATTTGTTTGTCATTATATCATTCGGAAGCCTGCCGAATCGTTGTGATAGCTATGCAGATAATTATGTTCTTTGTCTCAGCTCTTGGCTGGTTTCAACTTAGTGCATTTACACGGTAATTATTATTATTATTTTATTAGTATAGAAATAGCAGGCTAACAGTAGAAGGTATAGAAGTATGACAGATCGATTTCGTCATCGGCTTTGCCCTTACAGGTTGTCTCTATGATTGATGACTTATAATGTTTTAACCCTTTGAGTGCGTCAGAGATTAAAGCGATACAAGATAATGTAGGGTGGAGTGTGAAGGTACGCCAAATATCAGAATGAAGTGAAACTATGCCGTTGTGTGTTTCCAATAATGATGAGGTGGAGCTTCTAGTGATTGATCAGTGATCACACAGCAGCAGACTAAAAAAAATTTGCTATTCCCTACATTTTGACAAGTTATACGAACATAAATGTAGGGAAAAGCTGTTTTTTTTTCAGGTTTGATCCCATAGTAAAAGTTGTTCATAATGATGAGTGCAAAGACATCTTAAGAAGTTGTTAATGTTTTACCAATAACCCAGTATAATCATTATTTCTAAAAAAAAATCGGTACAGAGTGATCGCATATTTCCATACAGAATTATCCCATATGAAAACAGTAACTCAGTGCTAATTCTAAATACTAAGTTATAAACTGTGACTAAACAGGAAGTGCTCAAGTTGATTAGATAACACACGACGGATATTTATTAGCAGTAATAAAATATATTGAATACAAGGGCACGAGCAAAAATAAAACATACTTACGCTAGTGTAAAATTCTTGAGAATTTAATTGATGTTATATTAATATTGTTATATTTATATAACACACACACCACACCTGTTATAGTAATAAAAGATGGATGGATTATTATGTGTGAATTATATGAAAGAAACGACAGTGAATGATAGCGGAGAATGGAAGAAGAAAACATGTAACGTCCTGTAATTTGAAAACATTGTAAAAGCCAGTTATTTTTAAAAGAGTAACTGTTGAGTTTCTTGCCGGCTCTCCTCCATAGGAAACTACCAATTGGAACCGTGCACCTAGCTTCTGACGTTTCATAAGTGCCCAAACCTCCTTGTCTTGTGCGATCTCTGGCCATGTTAGCCCAAACGTTATCAGACACCACCTTAGTCGTGGTGATGCAATCTGGATTAACAGTTATTAATTTCTTTTATCAAGAGAATTATTTATCCATAGCCATACCTAAATAATCTAAATCATAAATTTGTTCGATTGATAATGATATTTCTAACACGCAAAAATAATTTAATTTATCAATTTCCAAATCCTTTAGTGGCGAGGACAGACACGGTGTTGTAACTTCTAACATACGATTCGACCCACATTATTATCGAACTATTGTCACTCTACCTACTTACACATAGCCATCGCTTTACAATAATATTGTGACAGAAAATCACCCTGTTATCTATCCTACATATGACAGGCTTAGAACCAGCACCCTAATAACGTAATGTAAAACACTATACAATGCATGCCACGAAAGATGACACTGACACACCACGTGGTTTGACATGCGCAGTACACGATTTTAGGCATCTTTAGCGGTATGAGGTCTGAGTGCGGGACGGGACCGGACGTCATAGGGGCGGCGGAAAGAGCGGGGGAGGCGGGGTCAAGTCTCATCTTTCGTGGCACGCATTGTAAATTACAATCTGTATCATTTTGAAAGATATAATTGCTAATCCATTGCTTCATATGTTTGAAAAATATGTCTTCTCAACAACGTAAATAACGCAATGGATGTTGAAGAACTGTGAAAATGAAAGCCATTGATACTGTTAGTGCGTTACGCAATTACCCCGCAGGTGTGGACTATACATCTTATGAAATCGTTGAAAGTAAATTCGGTAGTAAGAAGGTTGACACAATTATTCTGAGTAAATGTCTCAAATTTTCTCAAGTATCAACCTTTACAGGTGATACTTAAGTTAAAAAAAAATTATGCATATTTATGTATCAGGTTTTGTATTTTTTCGTCTTTTATACTGTCACCGGTAGGCAGACAGTTGTGAGTACAAATTATATGTAAGTAGAGTATATTTATTATGTTGATTTTTTTAAGTTTAAAATGTTCTAACAAATTTTTGTTGAATTTATTAAAAGTTTTCCCCGTTGTCTTCTTATTGCCCTTGCATCTGAAAAAAAACGCAAGGTTTAGAAGTATAAATCTGTTTAATTTTTTGACTTCTGTGTCTTATATTTCCCCCATTATTGAGGAAAAAAATTAAACACATACTTTGTACACAAAACTATATATATATTTAGGCCAATTGTCTTCAATTTAATGTTATCATGTGAAAGATACCAATGGACAGTATAATATAATCTGTTCTAAGATTCACTAAATAGTCTCTAACAGCGTCAAAAATGAAAAGATTTGTTTTTGGTCTCTATTTACCCCGGAGGAAGGATTTTTTATGGAGTATTTACCCCGCCTGACCCTATTATATTCATCTACGTAAATATTTAGCTATATAAATGAGGGTTTTCTGAAATGACGTTCGCTAGGTGGCAGCACTGAGACGTCGGGTCCAGGCATCTGTCAAAGAGCCTATATTTTCTTTAGTCATGACTGAATGATGAACGAATGAATGAATCGAATGATGAACGTCATCATATATTTTATATTGGAAGACCTCTTGTCAAAGTGGTGCCAACTGGTGTCGTAAATTTTCACGAAAACCCTCATTGCCAGCCATATTCATGGGTTCACTGACGAATCTCAAGTGCGTTCGCGGTACCTCCCCACAGACAATGGCCCACGTTCCATCCTGCGCCGAATGCCCTGTCACCTGTGAACTTCATGATCTTATGACTGCGTCACTGAGTGAAGTTTGTGCAGCTGAATTTTGGGCCAAAGATGTTTACACTTTTTGCCATCGTCGTTACGCTAAAAAGAAACATTTTTGCTAATGTATACATAATTATTCTATTAACATACTTTTGATGTTTAGGAAGATCATGTGATTTCAAACAGATCTTCGACAAAAGAATTATGACTGTTAGGAATCTACGACCCGGATATATATAACTCAGATGGAAATATGGAATAGTCAATTATAGTTAAATCTAATTATTATTAAAAAATAAATTGATGTTTTTACGAAACTTGTCAGAAACTGGTTCTGATGATTTGATTAAATATCAAGGATATTCCATATTCATCATCATTATGTAGGTACCTACCTATAACTGACTGAAAATACATGGTGGCAGGTACATCGAGACGCAAACTGAATCTATGAATTCACCACATCATTCTGGGCGCAGAAATTATCCGTCGGTTATCAAAAAAATCTGCTGCTTCATAGAAAAGGGCAGTACCTACGCGGTCAAAATGTAAGTAATTTCTACGCTACCTACTGAATCCATGGTTTTGCGTCGATGTGCCTGCCACCCTGTATCCATACTTAATATTATAAATGCGAAAGTGTCTGTCTTTCTGTCTGTCTGTTACCTCTTCACGCTTAAACCGCTGAACCGATTTAGATGAATTTGATATAGGATATTGTATAATTGCATAGCACAGATGTTAGTTCTATGTATATTATACCCTATCATGTACCATTTACCGGGTAATGTGTCTTTCATTGACCTGAATGTGCCCTGGCGGCTGATAGTATGTCATGCTCACACAAATGTCTCGCTGACGGTGGCGTGTGTGTTGGATCATTTAGCTCCCTTCAAAATGGTTGAGCTGAATGGTGCTGATCTATGCGTCATGTTCGTGAACGGGCGACGTCAGTTGGGGCTGGTCATCTCTTAGCTGCCTCGGCTTATTTTTAATTATTTTAATTTTGAATTGTTGTTTTGTTACTATTTGCTGTACTCTGGACGCTTTTAACACGTACCCTACGTCTTTTTTACATCGTTCTCACATATAATTATAAATTCACATTAATGATGTAACTAATATTTTTGTAAAAATATAATTTAAAAGAGTGTCCATGGAGTTTCTTGCCCGTTCTTCTCCATAGGTACCAACGCTTTGGAATGGGCAACTAGCTTCATATTTTCTGACTGTCAGACTTTATGAAAATTCATAAGTGCTTGTAAATGGTTTAATTGAAATAAATGCTTTGAGTTTGAGTTTGATAGCTTTTTTCCTGAGAAAGGACATAGGATAGTTTTTATGCGGGTGAAACCGCGGGGCGCTGCTAGTAATTTTATACGCCAATGAGTCTTTAAATCGATTTGATCGCTCCCTGATTTCAAATTGGTACCTCTAAAGTCATGAAGCTAAAATACTTTATACCTTAGTATCAGTAGAGCCCTGGCCCAAGGGTATCTGCCCAGCCTACGAGTTGTATGTCATGGGTTCGAACCCAATCAGACACTTTAACACATTCTCTGTCCCATGAACCACATACGGTTCAGGTTGATTGTTTAATTATTGTGTCTACTTTGTGGACAGTGAAAGTGTTAATATGTGTAATTTATATACCACTGCTCTTAAAACGAAAATTCGAAGACATGTGGAGGCGAGGCGAGGTGGTGGATTATGGCCCACTCTCTCTCACAGAGAGGTCTCGCGGCCTGTTTCCCAGCTGTGGGAACATTACCGGCTGATTACGTAACATCACGCCTCTATTTTCCCAACGGTTAGCCGACAGAGGTGTAACCTCTGTGTAATTTTATTGTGGATATTTGTGAACATTTCAGTACCTATAATAACTTGATTTGACTTTGAACGATCGGGAAACATGCACCCCGGATGAGAAAGGTCGTGCAGGGTAGATAACGGATTGTGTTTACGTTTGCATTTCCTCGTGCAACTTTAC
Organism: Luperina testacea; assembly: GCA_927399505.1. Taxonomy (NCBI): domain Eukaryota; kingdom Metazoa; phylum Arthropoda; class Insecta; order Lepidoptera; family Noctuidae; genus Luperina; species Luperina testacea. The sequence goes on from OV656764.1 coordinate 17,197,911, forward strand.
ATATGTCATATACATCCTCTATACTTTACCAGAAGTAGATAAGCAGGCACATCGGTTCATGGAATATTTTGAATATTCTTTTATTCCTTCTGGCTTATTTCAGGTGCACATGTAACAAATTGGAATATTTTGTATGTGTCTTTTGTATCCGGATTATTTTTTATTTTATTTTATTGTTTAATAATTAAGTAACAAAACAAAATATAAACATAAACATCACAAAAACCTCAATAGGTTCGTCAGGATAGATTTCCAGAAGTACTTTGCATAGACAAGCAGTCTAACGCTTGTTAGCTGAATAAAACTACTTTATCTTCAAAGTAAGCTTGTATAGTTTACATAAAGCAACTGCCATCAAACCTATTCAACTCTGTACCCGATCTTTTCCACATAATGCAAATGTACGGCTTCGTTTACATTTGCAGCATAAAAAAAATCGATTCGCAGCTATTTAAACAAACAAAAGGAATTTCGTTAACATTCGGCAGCTGGCAAGTAGCAGCCATTATCTCGGTGTCACCAACCTCGTGACGTCACGCCAGCTGATACCTGTAAATATGGGTCGTTGTATCAAGTTGAATCGCCACCACACGCCAGCCAACCTCTGACGTAACACGATGCGAAATACAAGCTCGGACGCCTTTGTTCACGAATTTTAAACAGCTCTTTATTCAGTTCTGGTTTTTGTTTTCTTTCAGTTTCACAATAATAGAAGAATGAGATGTTTTTGTTTCAGAATGAATTGATTTATTACGCTACTGCCTAGTATAGTAAAGTTTGTTGTGACTTGATGTATTTGTTTTTGTTATGACTGTAATTCTCATTGAGGCCGCGCGGCTCTAATTGCAATTTGTTTAATTCTACGCTTTTTAATTGAAGAATTTGAATCAACAGGAGCAGCTGGCCTTTATTCGAAGTCATATAATGTGCGATGCCTAGTGGAAAATTGCTTTATGTAGTTATTTGTAGGTAGTCATCAGCTACTTAGTTGGTGTTTAGGCACAGATGATCCCTACTGCTCAACCGCCTAATTCTAGATTCAAAGGATGCTTAGTTGGTGTTTAGGCACAGATGATCCCTACTGCTCACCCGCCTAATTCTAGATTCAAAGGATGCTTAGTTGGTGTTTAGGCACAGATGATCCCTACTGCTCACCCGCCTAATTCTAGATTCAAAGGATGCTTAGTTGGTGTTTAGGCACAGATGATCCCTACTGCTCACCCGCCTAATTCTAGATTCAAAGGATGCTTAGTTGGTGTTTAGGCACAGATGATCCCTACTGCTCACCCGCCTAATTCTAGATTCAAAGGATGCTTAGTTGGTGTTTAGGCACAGATGATCCCTACTGCTCAACCGCCTAATTCTAGATTCAAAGGATGCTTAGTTGGTGTTTAGGCACAGATGATCCCTACTGCTCACCCGCCTAATTATAGATTCAAAGGATGCTTAGTTGGTGTTTAGGCACAGATGGTACCACTGCTCACCCGCCTAATTCTAGATTCAAAGGATGCTTAGTTGGCGTTTAGGCACAGATGGTACCACTGCTCACCCGCCTAATTCTAGATTCAAAGGATGCTTAGTTGGCGTTTAGGCACAGATGGTACCACTGCTCACCCGCCTAATTCTAGATTCAAAGGATGCTTAGTTGGCGTTTAGGCACAGATGGTCCCTTCTGCTCAACCGCCTAATTCTAGATTCAAAGGGTGGCAGAAATATTGTTACTGTTAGCCTGCATCATCCCTCTGTTGGGCAAAGGTGACTACTAAGGTGACCCATGACTACCAGCTCTTTCGATCCAGGGCTACAGTGGACTACTGGTCGTTTGTTTTCTCCAGCTCATCCCGCCATCTTCTACGGGGTCAGAAATATTGATTGGGACTTAATATTTCCGAGCTCTGCAGGGTTATTGGGAATACACCAACAACCTCTCAAGAGGTCATTGTACTCATCATTATGAACAACTTTTACTATGGGACCAAACCTGAAATCTTGAAAAAAAAAACAGCTGTTCAATACATTTATGTTCGTTTATCTCGTCAGAAGCTTCTTTTGATTTCGAGCAACATTATAACCAAATCGGGCCTACCATCCGTCATTTTATATTCTTTTCTAGTTCTTTTCCTCAACCATGTTTCATTAAAAACACTCACCTATTTCCCGAACTCGTGTCAGTTACTCAGAAAGTTGAGTTATGTAGTATTTCCGTGAACCAGCCAAGCACGTGGAACAACAACGTCAAACAAAGGTGTTTAACTTCTCCATTGTCGGCCATGATGCCTGTCTGTCTGTCACTGGCTTTGTCTCCCACACGCGTTGTGTGTAAATACCTTATTTATATATAGCATATCATGTTGTATCTTGATGACTGTATCATGAAATATTTGAAGATAAAACAATTAGGCTCGATAAAAAAAAACATCGTTTGAATGAATTTGAATGAAAGGTCAACTTATAAAAAGTTAAGATCAAATAATCAATAATAATAATAAACAACACTAGCAAAAAACTTGAATAATTCTCTTGATAACTATTAATTGGATTTTTATTTTGCTGTGTTTAGTTTAGTTTGTGATCTTCCTGTACGAGTCGCAATAAATACTTTTTCTGTCTTTCTTTCTAATAATAAAAAAAGGGTGTCAATTAAATGGTTAGCATAGTATTGTTATTTCTGTGAGCAGAAAAATATAATCGGTGAGCAGAAATAGCTAATTGGTCAGCAACTCATGGTCAGCAAACATTTCAAAATCAATCAGCAATTTATGTCATTCTGGATGGCTGTAATTATTTTTGTACAGCATAAGGTGGTCGATAATAATAACGACAAACGCACATATAAACTTTTATTAGTGGAGAACGTGCTGATATTAGAACAAAAATGAGTGACTACGAAAAGAAAGAACTTCACTCGCTCTTGCATCCAATGTCGACGGAGCCCCGCTTGGCGGGGCTCCTATTTCTGTGAAAAGGGTTTAAAGTAACCTAACAAAACCGAACCTCGGGGTGGGAACATCATATGAACATTATACATTTTGATCAACAGCGCAAATGTTGTTATCGCAAATAAATATTCGATGAAATGAAAATTATGTTACCTTTTCACGCCTAATCCACAAAATCTTGCCGCTCAAGTAGTTATTTTGCGGACTGAATGTTTATTATGCAGACTCATGTTATTGTTGGCTGCCTATGTATGATTTAATTTTTGACCATTATCAAAATTAGTTGCGGAACAAGAATTGCTGCCTGATTTTTTTTATTGCAAACAAAATCTTTGTATGCTGACCAAATTATTTAAATGCTGCTTTTGGGTGGCTCGCCAAATTTTATAATTGCTGACCCATTTAATTACATTTAATAAAAAAATGTTATTTGTGGAAGAATTGTGTAAGTCATCGAAATGTTTGGATATCAACTGATGATTTGACTTCACCTTGACTAAATCTTCATCTTCAGCAAAGTTACATAAAATATTTTAGGTTAATAAATTTAGAACACCTTTAGGCAGATTTTAAAATAGTTTAGTTTTCCTTAAAAATAAAGAGAAATAAATAAATACTTAGGTACTTACTAAAAATCTGTAAATGAACAAACAAGCTTTTAAGGGCTTATAGCCGAATGGCTGATTGCAGTTACCGCTGGCCCGGAACATAAAGAGCTAAGGAAGGAACACGGGTGGAGTTTAGTCAGTAAGAGTCTGACACTCCCTTCCGCTCCACCCAGAGCGGGAGGGATCAGTTGATGATTTCCCATCCTGAAAAACAAAAGGGGTAAGCGCCAGGGTAGTCTGCGAAATTCAAATTATCTTATGTTTTTGCAATTTGCAGGTCAGTGTAAGGTTGTAGGTATTTACAGATTTGTAATCTTAAAAAATACAATCCTCTAAGTTCATATATGTAACCCCATTGACTGACTATTTCAGAAATAGTCACCTGACACTGAAATTAAATTGGTTTATTCTGTAAAAATGCTATTGGAATTACTTTTACACGTCATATTATAAAATGAAAAATAAGCCAGATGAGGTCGGCGTTCCCTATCTGACTACTCTGAGTAGAAAGGCCGAAATAATCTCTCAGGTAACGGTCTCTTTTAAAGTCCAGACATGATCTTGGTCAGATCATGTGAAGATTCATGTCTGAAATGGTATTTTTTTTAGAAAAGTACCACACAGATTGGAGTGGACCAGTCCAGTTAGTGCAAGCATTTGTCAGTAATCGTGTAGCTCAACTCAGAACTTGAGGAGCTCAATGACTCGACGTACGTAACATTTAGGTAGACCGCATAAAGTAATCAACTTCTACAATCTGCAGACCGACCGATGATAATTCATATAATTTTTATTAATAGCTATCTCGACCTGAATATTCCGTCAGAAGAAAGGTTAGAAGATTAATTTCGCCAACACTTTTATCTATGACTTTCTGTAACACACTCGAAGCAAATCAGTTGTTCAACTCGTTTCAGTTATAAACAATGTTATCGAGCGGCGTACGCGCACGTTGATGTATCACTTTGTATACAATTCGTGTGTGTTTTGTCAATTAACTTGTGACTGTGAGCTTTTTGCGCAGTACACGGATGCCAGCTCAATGGTTGCAATGTTTTGTTTTTGTCTGCAAAAGTTATTGTTCTGCTGTGAGCTTGTGACGTCTGCTTCCTCAGTTAATTTTTTTACAAAAATAAGTATTAGGTATTACCTAGCGCTTGTTGAAGAAAAAGTTGGATAACAATGAAAATAATCTTCGTAAGAAAATCTTTAAATTAATGGTCTAAAGTCCAATTCTCGTACTTAAAAAACGTTCAAATTCAAGTTGTAATCTCATCTCAGCGACAAACAATGTCAAAAACTTGTCAAAAATGTACGTGAATTGATTGTATTTTTGACAGGTTGACATTGAGACTGAGATTAGAATGTAAACTTTATTAAAAATTATTATATAGATATGCTAGACTAAATAAGTACTTATGTACTTACATAACATACATAATCAGCCTAAAATGTTCCCACTGCTGGGACACAGGCCACCTCTCTGTGAGAAGGAGTGGGCCGTACCGTAATCCACCACGCGAGCCCAGTGCGGGTTGGCAGACAGGGGTTGAAAGCGGTAAAGGTATAAGGGTATGGTACCGGTATAGAATTACGATACAGCTTCGATTTAAAGGTAGAACCATAACGGTTGAGAATTATGGTTGTGGTACCGTTAAAAAACGAGTTATACATTTATTTTTTTACGGTATCGTTATACCTATATATTACTAATACCTTTACCGAAATAATTTCGGTACCGAAAAAAATGATGCAAAAAAGAGCGAGCTCGACGTGGTGGCAAGGGCGCGGGGTGCCGTCGCCGGCGACGTTGCTTGCCAGCCTAGTCGACTCGATGTCTCTCTCGTTCGTGTCGAGACTTGAACGAACGGAGACGCGTCAGTTGTATTTTATTTGCAATTTTCGTGCACCTTAAATAGCTTTCCAGGTGTAAAGTATAGCTTCACTCTATTAAGGATACCCAGCTTCTTGGCCGCAGTTTGGGCTTTGTACTCGATGGTGGCGCCGAATTTGAGACTAGATGTCAACTCCATGCCCAGGAGCTCGAGCCGATCTGTTACAAGAACAGATGTACCCCGAAAAGTAGGAGTCTGGTCGAATCGACTCCTTTTGGCGGTAAAAACACATGCCTGTGTTTTGGTGGCGTTAAAAGAAACCAAATTGTCATCACCCCACTGGGAGACAAGGCTTAAGGTCAAATCTGTCCGCTCCACCATGGCCTCTCTCAAGAAACGAACTTCGGCCCCGCTGGCCCTTGTACTGGACAAGTATCTCTCTGAAACAGTATTGTCATCTGCGTACCCAAAAATACCAGGCTGAAGTAGGTCATTGGTGTGCAGCAGGAAAAGAGTTGCAAAGAGAACAGAGCTCTGAGGAACTCCGGCGTCAATAGCTATAAGGTCAGAGGAGCAGCCGTCAACGACTACTCTGATCGACCGCTCACTAAGGAAGTCAGATATCCAGCTACAAAAATCAGCTGGGATGCCATAAGCAGGAAGCTTGCTGAGTAGACCGGCGTGCCAGACCCTGTCAAAGGCCTTCGAGATATCAAGCGATACAGCAAGTGCTTCGCCGTGTTTCTCGATGCCTTCACCCCAACAGTGCGTGACATACACAAGAAGATCGCCAGTTGACCAACCCCGGCGAAAGCCATATTGACGGTCACTGAGGAGATCATTGTCTTCAAGGTAGGTCAGCAACTTAATGTTCAGTACCTTTTCCATAACCTTGCATAGAATGGAGGTAATGACGGTAATGTGCAGGGTCTGCACGGTCGCCCTTTTTGGGCACTGGTTGTACATTTGCAAGCTTTCAGGATTTTGGTACCGTTCTTTTTTCAAGAGAGAGGCGAAACAAGCGTGTCAACACAAAAGACAGTTCAGGCGCACACTGCCTCAATACTCTCGCTGGAATACCATCAGGCCCGCTTGCTTTGTTCACGTCTAGACTGCACAAAACTCTTCGGACCTCTTTATTGTGAACTGCGGTCTCCGGCATCGAAGAGTCACAATGAGGTACAGTGGGTGGTTGCTTGAAGCCAGCGTCCAGACGTGAATTGCTTGCAAAGAGAGATGCAAATGAATTCGCTTTCTCATTTGCTGAGCAAGCGACCCATCAGGTTTCATCATTGGAGGTAAGGTGGGACGACGGAAATTCGTTTTAACCGCTTTAGACTGGGATCAGAACTACATATTTACTACCCGGAGGATGCGATGCTAGTTTGATCCCAATACGTCCGACATGGTCAAAACGTGCCTTACCCAAAACCCGCTTGCAGAACTTAGCGGCAGAATTAAAAGCTCTTTTCTTCGCGCGAGCCCTATGCGCTCTAACTTTGCAGTCGCGGGCTGTGACCCAGGCTTGGTACGCAGACTCTTTTCGGGCCTCAGCGCGGGCGCATTCCGTAATATACCAAGGCCGGGAGTTGTGCCCGAGCGGGATGTCGGAGAATGGAATAAAATATTCCATCCCCTGCTGAATCACATCCGCAACCACGTCAGCACAGCACGAGGGGTCACCCGAGGAGAAGCACACCTGCCGCCATGGATAAGACGCAAAAAAGTGCCGCATCTCATCCCAGTTTGCTGACTCGTATCGCCATACTCGCCTCGTGCCTCTAGGACTCTCATCTGGAGGAGAGCAGGTCAATATGGATTTCACCAGACAGTGATCAGATGTTCCCAGCGGGTCTGAGACCGATACTGAATGACTGTCCGGATCAGTTGCCAGCAGAAGGTCCAAGCAATTGGGAGTATGGCCGTCGACATCCGGTATCCGCGTTGCCACATTCACCATCTGGGTTAGATCTAGCGTTAAAGCAAACTTGCGCGCCTCTAACCCAGCATAGTCAGTTCTCTGGAACGGGAACAACCACTCTTTATGGTGGGCGTTAAAGTCCCCCAGAAAAATGAGCTTCGCTGTTGGGTACCGTTGCTGGGCTACGTCAGTCGATTCCACGAGGAAAAAAAAGAGCGCCGTTGTCTCCTGGTCACCGCTGTGCGATCGGTAGACGCCAATGTAGACAGATTTCTCCACGCCTGTGTCCACAAGTAGCCATATGGTAGAAAAACCCGATTTCACAAAGCAACGAAGACGACGACAACAAATATCATCGCGGACGTACATACAGACCAGCTTGCTTCTTGAACTTGTGGTCAAGAGAGTATCCTGGGTAGTTGAGGTACGCTACATCCGATGGGGTTGCTATCTTCGTCTCCGTCAGGAAAAACAGGTGCGGCTTCTCGGTCTCAAGGTGGTGATGGACCGGATCGAGATTGGAGTGCAACCCCCTGATATTAGTGAGGTGCACTTTTAGTGGGAGGAAGTGCAGCCGTTGTTTAACCTTATTCTTCTTTGCTTTGGTCATTTTGAGTAGAGTTGTTGGGGAAAAAAGTCGACTTGGTCGAGGCGCTGCTCAGTGAACCAAGTGAAACACTAGAGCTAACCTAATCTATGGGGAACTCATTTGGAGACTGCGGGGACGCCCGAACCCCCCCGGATATGACCACTGGGTCCTCCCATCCAGTCGCCGACTGGCACGGTGGTGCATACCGGGATTTTTCGCGAGTTGGCGGGGCAGCCTTTGGCACGCGGCTTGCGTGCTACTTGGACCCCCTACTGACTGCGGTCGGCCAACGGCTGGCACCTAGCTTCGGATCCCGCTACCCTCCAGAATGAGTTACCCGACAAGTTATGCCCAGGGACCAAAACCGGTTCTGAACAGAGCAACTGACAAACTCCTTCTCCCCCAAAGGCACTGGCACTCCCACACACCGACGGAACACAGCAAGCTGCTTGGCGCCGGACTCCGGTGGGATGGCGGTCGCGGCTCCAAGCGGAGCCTACCACCGCTAAGTGGGATCTTCAGCCGTACCACAGGCAAGCCTGTAGCGCCGTTGCCTGGGGTGGACCACTAGGAGGTAGATCCCATACCACCCCAAAATAAAATAAATAGGGATGGTGTTTATATGTCTTTAGGTACCTTTATCGTGTTTAGGACGAAGCCAAATGGACGAAATATTTTGAGTTGCGAGTCCGTAAAATGTGTCCCTGCATTCGGTTGCATAGGTACAAAAGTTCTGTTTGTGCCACACGGAGCGCGGCGAAGCAAAAAGAGTTGACTGCTGACTAGGATTCCTGTATGAAACCTAATGCAGCGACTTTACGAACTCACAACTCGAAAAATTACGTTCGTTCGGCCTCACTCTAAAAAGTATAAAGTAATACAAAGTCCATTGATATAATATTAAAAGGAGGAAGATACGTTACGCACAAACATCGCAATCTGAAAACCTTGACTCGGTGCAAGACTACATGCACCGAAACTCACACGTCTATGATCAGTGTCATCACAGTCGCAAACCTGCACGAATATCAGTAAATTTTCGATCAAGTACCTACTCTCTTACCATTGCGGCCGACAGACGCCTCGGCGCGGGCGGCAGGGTACAAAAAAACCTTTATTTTATAATTTAGATACTTGAAAAAGTAACGATACCGCAATATTACAATATCGAAATTATACAAGTACAGTTATTTTAAGGTATCGAAATTTAAAGGTATGACGTCATACCGCTAACCGTTTTAACCTTAATTTTTCGGTTATTCAATCCCTGTTGGCAGATGTCACATGTCTTCGAATTTTTGGTTCTAGGTTCTAGAACATGCCGGTTTCCTCACGATTTTTCCCTTCACCGTTTTGAGAGCAACGGTGATGAAATAATTTACACAAAGTAAAGCGCCTGTCTGGGTTCGAACCTACGACCTACAACTTGTAAGTCGCGGTCGTTACCACTGGGCCACCACACCACTGCTCTGTACCTATTTACTAGAGTAAAAATATCCCTTTGCATTACTACAGGCTAATATTTTAACATGATGAGGTAGACGACGACACGGTTGGCGCAGTGGCTGAGCGATCGACTGCTGCGCTGCGTGTCGTGGGTTCGATTCCCGCACGGAACAAATATTTGTATTGCCTACAGGTAGTTGTTCCGGGTCTGGCTGTTTGTGTATGTGGATTTAAATGTTTGTAAACGCACCCACGATACAGGAGTAATTCCTAGTGTGGGGCAACGTTTATTAAAAAAAAAAAAAAAAAAAAAAAAAAAGATTTACTACGGACTATTACAGGCTAATATTTTAACATGATGAGGTAGATTTTTTCCTGATGTGCATGCAGCGTCAATTACATTATTCACAGCTAATAAAGACTATAAGAATATCGTTTTACCTAGCCCATAACTTATGATGAGACTGATGACAATTACGAGTACTTCTATTATGTTACTTTATATAATATGATGATATCATATTATAACAACAACAACAGAATTATTTTTTATTGGCAAGTAGGTACTTACTCGAAATTACGAATAGAAAAGACGAATGAATGGTGTGAGGAATGATATGAAATAGAAGGGAGCGAATGATAACGTGACTGGGGAGAATGGAAGAAGAAAACAGTTGCGCCGATCCCAAGTAACATGGGACAAGGACGGGAAGATATAACATGGGACAAGGACGGGAAGATATAACATGGGACAAGGACGGGAAGATATAACATGGGACAAGGACAGAAAGATAATTATGATTACGGCTCCGTCTGCATGTAAATATTTTCATCTACGAGAAGTTCTCTCATTTAATTTCCTATACCCAGACTGCAGAAATGCCTTTACGCTTTTCATCATACTTGGGTCAATTAGTTTTGTTTTCGGCCATGAACACAATAACACAAGTACATAGGTAAGCACGACGACATTTCCAGTATAAGCTGACTTCTCATTCTACGAAAAGCCTATACAATGCGAGCTCAGCTAAAACTGGAAAAATATAAAGGCTCCTTTAAACAGGCGCGACACGCGATAACATCGCGCGCGATACAAAGGCACCGCGCAACGAGTGGTGCCTTTGTGTCGCGCGGGATTATACCGCGTGTCGCGCCTGTTGTGTATGTCGCCGCCAACTGGCTTAATTAGCCGTTCAGTTAACTGCCTAGCCTTTTAACTGAACGGCTCCATTCAACTAGTAGCGGCCTGAATGATATTCAGCCAATCCGTCTAATACAACATTTGTTGAACTGGCTGACTGATGCTAAAGCCATAATATAACAGGGTGAAAATGTGAGGAAAACAAAATTGAACTAAATATAAATGGGTAATCATTTTAACAATTACTGTTATTTAAACATTTGGGAGGTTATGATGATCAGTTGAATAAAATAACGGGCAGTCATTTTATTCTATCTTCCTCTTCTTCTTTCCTCTTCTTCTTCTTCTTCTTTTTTGTCTTAATAAAAATAAAATTGATCGGGAGTAAAATTGGTCGGTAGTAAAAGCTAGTTGGCTGCGACATGTCATGTAAAGTAACAAAAGAGATAAGTATGTAGGAGAGTCGGATATAGTTGAAGTTTATTAAGAAATCGATGGATGTTGTCAACTGAAAAATTTGATAAATGTGCTGTTTGTTTTCTATTTTTTTTTCACATGCATCTGTTTCTTACTAAACTTCAACTTTATCCGACGATCCTGCATACTTATCTCTTTTGTTGACTGTACCTACACGAGTATCAAACACGTAACATGTTTTGATCATAACTAAGAACCTCAAGCTTATTTTATTGAAAACATTAACGTAGCAAAGTTAACAGCTTATTTTATTGAAAACATTAACGTAGCAAAGTTAACTTAAATGACATGTAATGATTTATAATATTATAATTAATAACTTGTAATTATTTGTATAATGTATGTAGATTGCAGCACATTATATTAGGTACCTACCTACCTAGGTAGGTACCTGTTAGTAAGCATATATACTAAATTATTTTTGGATCGTTCTTTACTTCTCCTTCATTATTTTTAATCACACAATTGGTGAACAATAAATAGATAACCTTAAAAGGTTTCTTTAAAAAAAAATCTCTTAAAAAAAAGACGACTTTATTTTTACTATATTTATGGCCGATTTTTCAATCCTCAAATAACTTTATCTGAGGAATAAACATTGCGGTCTGACAGCTTTTGTATAAAAAATAAGTATGTCAAACCACCATAACTGTTTATTATTTTGTGAACAGTTATCTGACTTTTGAAAAATCTACCTATAGTCACGTAATCACGTTACAGTACATATATAAAACATATTTCTTGCTATGGAAGAAGTAGGTACACCAGCCATGTCCATTCAATCAACTGAACCTATCGCAGTCCACTCCATGATCCCTCCCATGAGTCCCATGCTGCGCCACAACCGGGGGGGTCCCTTTTGAATATCCATGTCCATTACTGTGATTTATTATAATTATTTAAAATGAACATTTAACAAACTGTCTTATTGTTCTAAGTTGATTTGATAAGCTGTAAGTACCTAATTGTGCAATTATAAAATATAAATAAAATTGCTTCCTCAAGGTCGGTCAAAGTATAATGTTGATCTAGTTGCTACAATGATCTAATTGTGATAAGAAACCATATTAGCAGTATCTATAGAGATATGTGATCCACCTACTGATATTGGTAACAAAGGTCATAAGGCTAATTAGTCGATTCGCACGAATTTACTCGCTGGAAACGTGCGTCATCATCATCTGCCTAGCCTTTTCCCAACTATTTTTGGGTCGGCTTCCAAGCTAACCGCGTGCATTAAACTTATTATACAAATAATACAAAAACAAAAGGACTAGATAACAGAGCCAATCATTAAAAAAAAACAAATTCAACGCTTTGAAAGGCGTTTATCTGTTTTTCTGGCCTTTGATATTATAAAGACCCCTGCAATAATTATAAACTTGTGATGTAATTAAGTATTTAATCTCAAAATTAAATGACAATAAAAATAATGATGATTTAATCGGGTGGTGCCGCATTTCATTCAAGTTTCTTAAGGGGGAAGCGATAAGGTAGCCCGCGACATTCAAATTTTCTTACGTTTTTTGCAATTTGTTGGTCAGTATTAAGTTGTGCGTCGATCAAAATATGATTCGCGACCGTAAAAAATATGTATTTACAGAATCATAATTATTAGAATCAGTAATACAACTTGTTAGGTTAGTATAATCCCAAAATGTCAATATTTCATGAAATAGTCATTCTGTGGGATTACTTGGTCTTGGGGAGAGTTGGATTATAATTCTGTAAATACATATTTGTTACGGCCGCGAATCATATATTAATCAACGTACAATTTAATACTGACCAGCAAATTGCAAAAAACCTAAAAAAAAATCAATTTCGCGGGCTACCCTGGCGCTTTCGCGGGGCCTCTGCTAGTTGGCTTCGATCTCTCGTACGCCTTCCAAAGGTCCCGAGATATATAAACACAAAAAAAATTAATAACACAAAGCAATGTACTGAAAACTTCAAAGAAAACCGCAAACTCATAGTCATGCAAATTAAAATGCCGACATGAAGGTAGTAACTACCTAATAGCCCTAGCCTAGTAACACATACTGTCAGCAGCACGTTCATGGTAAAGATTTAACTTAGGCAGCGCCTTTATTTAGAAGCAGTAAGGGCGGTTTTCCTATTTCATGTGAAACAGCTGACGTGCAGTAGGTAGTACCTACATTCTGCTGTGACAAAGTCTAGATTAAACTCGGCCTTGAAATTCTAATGACAGGATGTCACCAAGTGCTAATTTAACTAGGTACTTACAATTAACTTCGTTCCTTCAAGTGCAACGGAACGCTCTTAATCTCTGACGTCATTCGGGGTTATCAGGGTTGAGTCGAACCGCGGAAACTCTGCGAGAGACCATTATGGGTCAAACTTACAAGTAAATAGGTGGCTGTTGTGCCACCACGTGGTGAACTAGCTTCTGCCCGCGACTTCGTCCGCGTGTAATTTCTTGTTCCCCGACCCACCCCGTCGCATCGCATCGCCTGCCCGCGCTATTACAGTACCCGGCGATAAATATTGCACATCGACCTATTCGATCCTATCGATTTTACAGCGTGGCGGTACAATGGTGACATTAATTTAACACACATATATGTTTTCACATTTTCGTTTCATGAAGAAATTATGTTTCCATTAAACGTTATTATTTGCGGATTTATTAAAAGTTTTCTAAAATAGCATTTTGGAGCAACCTGTACTTAAAGAACTGTCGCGCAGCGGTCATTTGCCGGGTCACGGATCATAACATCGGCATCGCATCAATGAAATTAAAATAAATAAACAATACTTTAAAGTAACGTGATATCCCTTTGTCGGCGAGCGGGCGGCGCAGGCGACGCGTGCCCCCCCCCCCCCCGCCCCGTCGCGTCGCAGCGAAATCCAATTCTTTTTTTTGCATTTCTAGTGCTAGCCTAACTCGTGCCCTTGACACACTTCTTCACAGTAGTGCACATAATTACGTCGACTAATTTTGTGAATGTTTCCGCGAAAAAGACGCTTACCTATTGTTTTATTTATTTATTTTTGTGTAATGAACTAATGAGTAATTAGATTATGGTACTGCGATAAAGACGCTTTGTTTTGTTTTCGTTTTCTAATTTAGTAGGTACGTTGACATCTCTTGCGATACGGGCGCTTTTATTTGTGTTATTAGTGCTTGTGTAAACTTGTGATCGTGATGGCAAATACACATCCGAACTACACAGCAGCTGAATATGCGGACATGATCCTAATTTACGGAGAATGTCGTGAAAATGCCGCTCTTGCCATAAGGACATATCGCGAGAGATATGGCGGTTCAAGACAATGCCCTACTAATCCTCGCACTATTGTAGAGCTCTTCAGCGCATCCGCGAAAACCGGCCAGTGGATCCTAGGTCTCAACGCCCTGATCGACCACCTACACGACAAAACCCAATCCAGTTAACTGAAAATGTGCTACAATATTTCCAAAACCAACCCAAAACTAGCCTCCGCCAGAGCGCTAGGCATTTTCAAGTTCATCACAGTACCTACCGTCCATACGATATTAAAGCGCGAAAAGTGGCAGCGCGTGAAGCGACGCGTTGCCGCTCCGAGTTAACGTAAGCCAGCGTAACGTAGGTAAGTAATTTCATGAATGATTTTTTGCAAGGGTGATCCCAATTTTAGTTACATTTTTATCATTTAGTTTGTTTGAAAAAATTTTTTTTTCAATTTACGAGTTATTTTAACCTACTAAAATTAATATGATTAAAGGGCACTAGCCCTACACGTGTGTTAAATTAATGTCACCATTGTAGCGCCACGCTGTACAAAGAATAAAAATAATTATCAAAAGAAGCAAATCATAATTGTTTTAACAGCTCCTAATAGATACCGGACTGTTCGTATTTCATGCGACAGAGATAACGCTCGCTCTACGAAGCCGAAATTAGCCGATTGTCTCTTTCCAAAGGTCGATGTGCAATATTTATCGCAGGGTACTGTAGGTAAGTAAGATGGCGAATATACATTTTTGTCACGTCGTTTTTAATTGGAAAAATCCTCAACACAATCTATAAAACACTGAGTTTCCAACACAACGAACAAATTGAAAGAACATAATTAAACTACATGCCATGCGTCCGATGTCCGACGTCCCATCGGCAAAAATGCAGAACTTCTATACCTACACAAACTTTCCTCTCCGATTTAGGGCTGTACGTCATCTGTCAGTGAATGAATGCACGATTACTATAGAAATCTCCATGCCAGTTAGGCTCAACTCACACCAAAAGAGCGTCGAAGCGCAGCGCAGTTTCAGTGTCATATGAATTTTAACTTTATTTTCATTACTATAACACTTATTATCGCATGAGAAACTCGAACGAACCGCGCGGATGCCCGCGGCCGGCGCCGCGGGAATTCCTGCGAATTCCATAAACGCGCCTTCTCTAACGAGCGGGTCGCTGCGCTTTGCTGCCCTTCGCCGCTCTTTCGGTGTGAGTTGACCCTTAAACCGCGAGGCGCTGCTAGTAAAACATAAAGTCCTAAAATATACTACCATATATAATATACACAAAAAGCAAAAAAATAGGACTTCGACAGTTGTTTTGAATAACAGAACATTATACATACGAGTATAATGATAATGACCAAGATGGAACGTGAACTCTTCGGAAAAAAAACTAATTTGTTGAGCTGCGGGAATTTTAAGATATTTATAGCGTAGGTATACACACACACCCTCAACACTCACACACTTACATTCATACACAAACACACACTGACAGCTCCTAAATTAATGTTTTATTTTATTTTTACTTTTATCTTTGTTTTTTTTTCTCCGCCTCATCATTGTTAAGTTACCTACCACTTATGGGAAGAGCGAGGCAGCTCCGACACAAGTACCTACTTTTGTAACTTACTGGGACTGTCTCAATTTATTATATGACACAATGTTTAAGTTGAAATAAATATTTTTGTATTTTTTTTGTATAGCATATTTAAATTTAAATAGTATAGTCGGAAAACCAGTTACATCAAATAATGTGTCTAGGCTTAATTGCAGATATTCTTAAAAATTCTCACATCTAAGTGTAAAAGCTCCTACAAACAGGCGTGACACGCGATACAATCGCGCGCGACACAAAGGCACCGCTCGTTGCGCGACTTGCGGTGCCTTTGTTTCGCGCGCGATTTTATCGCATATCGCGCCTGTTTGAAGGAGCCTTAAAGTTTGGATACCTATTGTATTACAACATTTGTTCGGGTATGAATCCAAGACCGTGGAATGATACACAACGGTTTTCCCTATCATCAGAAACATGGAAACATAACCAAAAGAATATTCTAGATAGACGAAATCTTTTTAGAAAAACATAATGTCAAGTTACATGTAACATAATATTTGATTTATTTAAAAAACTAACTAATTTCAGGAAAATTTTACAGTGTACTACATAAATAAAATAAATATGCTAAAACTTAAATATATAGAATCATGTACAAGTATATAAAAAAGGGAAGGGGCTCATTCCACATGTCTTTCAATGTGAAAAACATAATTGGAACACGTACATTTTAAATATAATGACTTCAATTTCTAAATCCATATTCTATTGTTACAGGTAGCAAAGAGATTCTCCATGGGGTACACGGCAGACTGCGTCCTCGTCAGCTGATAGCCATCATGGGACCCTCGGGGGCTGGCAAGTCTACCCTCCTGGATGTACTGTCGGGGTACCGCATCACCGGTGTGGGAGGAGCCGTGTACATCAATGGAAGAGTGAGGATAATGAGTGAGTACTATCCTCTTTAAAGGGCATCGAAAGATAATGAAAGAAGATTCAATATTAAGGCAAGTCAAACTTAGTTGCGAGAACTTTCTGCTTTGTATGTTTGGTGCTCTCGCACCACAACCGGTTTCAAAATAATGACTTGTTGTAAACGTTCTAAATAACCGCAAAGACGGTGAATGCCACATAGGTCATCATTAGCTACACAAAATGCCAAAACGTCAGGTAATAATAAAATTCGTCAAAAAATTATTGTATTTCCAATAAATTTTCAATGCAAGTAATTGCAAAATGGACTTCATTAACGTCTTCATAAGCAAATACACAAATAGCATCAGTAAGCGATTAGATTGCGCTCACGCAAACGTTATATCAGCGGAAAATAATTAGCTATGAACCGAAGACCCGGATTCTAGGTGTTAGATAAAACAAGCTAGGTTAGAACTACAATCATGCGGCCCTGATACAACATGGACTCAAGTGCTGAATGACCGTTGGCCACAGATATATGTATATGGAAAGGTATTATAGATAGTGATGATAACACTATCCATGCGTCAGTCTGTTTCTAACCCAAAGGCGTATTCCACGAAGCAAGTGACTGTAGCATAAGCACCCTAATTGCGAAACTCACTTGCGAGTACAATCACGATCAGAATTATTTTGAAGGATATGGCTAATCCTTTTTTACTTCACATGCAAGGTCGTCCGAGTAATTTAACTTATTAGAGAAAAAAAAAGGTTATATACCTACAAGTATTTATGTTTTAAAATAGTAACGATAAGATTGTGGAAGTAATAACAAAAATATATTTACTTATTGTAAATATTAAGATTTTTTGCATGCTTAAAACTGTGTCAGATATCGTGTGACTGGGTTATTGTTTGGCTAGATTATTTTTAAAAGCATAATCTCTCATCATTAGTTTCAGTCTGCAACTGGGCAGAAACATTCAAAGAATTATTTCTGTAAACTGCACCCTGATTGCGTATCACACTATCAAGCACAATCTCAAATCTGAATCATTTTGAAGGATATTGTTAATCCATTGCTTCATATGGTCGAAAAAATTGTCTGCTCAACAAAGTAAATAACGCAATGAAAGTTGTTGAACTGGAAAAATGAAAGCCATTGCTACTGTTAGTGTGTTACGCAGTTACCCCGCTGTTGCCATGCAGTTTGGTAAGAGATTGCCATGCCTGCAGTTTTTATGGAATCAGACAGGGCCGTCTTAACCATATTGGGCGCCGGGGTGCGAAAATCAGCTTGCCAAAAAAAATAAATTAAACTTAATTTGTGTGTTCCATTATTAAGATGGTTTCCACCAATTTTTTCCAAGGGATTTTTTCGAGGCGGTGACGTGCGGTTACATCGCTGGAACGTTGCAGTTCTAATGAGTGATTAGCGATGACCTGATCGGCTTGCGCCCCCTAAGACCTTGCGCCTGGGTACCACGCACCCCTTGCACCCCCGGGTAAAGGTACGGCCCTGGAATCAGATATACCAACAAAATGACAAACAGTTTCTAGTCAAAACATTATGTAAACTCAAACCATAATTGATCAGCTAATGAGGTATAGACAAAATAAAATAATGGATTATATAAAGCTTCTTTAGCACAACTCCGTACAAGTGTTGGCATGCAGCAGCAATTATTAACAATTTTACGTACAAACACAACGCATGTCTCGCTGACGGTGGCGTGTGTGTTGGATCATTTAGCTCCCTTCAAAATGGTTGAGCTGAATGGTGCTGATCTATGCGTCATGTTCGTGAACGGGCGCCGTCAGTTGGGGCTGGTCATCACTTAGCTGCCTCGGCTTATTTTTAATTATTTTAATTTTGAATTGTTCTTTTCTTACTATTTGCTGTACTCTGGACGCTTTTAACGTGTACGTCTTTTTAACATCGTTCTCACATATAATTATAAATTCAACATTAATGATGTAACTAATATTTTTGTAAAAATATCATTTAAAAGAGTATCCATGGAGTTTCTTGCCCGTTCTTCTCCATAGGTACCTACGCTTTGGAATGGGTATCTAGCTTCATATTTTCTGACCGACTTTTTGACAATTCAAAAGTGCTTGTAAATGGTTAAATTGAAATAAATGCTTTGAGTTTGAGTTTGAATCCTGCACTAACCATGACCCAAAACAACTACCTACCTACTCGAATCAAGTAGATCGGAACGAAGCAAGTGCAGTGATTTTGTTACGAGTATACGTGTCAAACTTGAATGCACGATTTCATAACGAAATGACTGCATCGATGTTCATTTGTTTAGATTAGACGATCTCATTATACGATCTTAGCTTGTCGAGTTATAATTAACAGAATATATTACAATCGAATTATCATAAAAATGGACGAAAATAAAACGAAATTAAATATAATAAGTAGGAATAATTAGGATAATTATAGCGAAATTCTCGCAACTCGCAATAATATATTATATATCTTTAAATTCGTAAACAGCAACAACCAATAAATTTTCATCAACATGACACCTACTGATAAAATTACTGTGACGATAAAGATGATGAAATATATACAAACCCAAGTGTTGTTCTGTCCGTCATAAACTGTCACCTCATCTGTATAGTGGTCGCAAACGAGATTGCTGCTAAACATGTGATCTTCGGATTGATCCTGAGCAAGTCTTGGGGCCTAAAAAGGCCACTTTCGCAGAATCATTAAAGGATAACATTATGAATCAAAATGGACAGTTAACTGTCAAGTTAATCGTATCAAATCCCATTGGTGAAGGATTTTTAGTTATTTTTTTTATCTGTGCTAAAATACCAATCAATCCAATCCAAATCCAATCTCTTTGATTATACCTACGTAGTGTATCGAAAAAGAGAAAAACACGGACTGTCTTCGCCATATTATAATTCACAATGTTATCCTTTTATGATTCTGCCAAAGTGGCCTTTTTAGGCCCCCAGATCATTTGATTGATTAATCTAAAGTCCTATTGGTTGTTATTAGGTTTTTGTATGACCAACCGGCCGAATTCTTAATAACTTATCATTAAAGTGATCAAATATCATTACAGAGAGGTTCAAAAAGATGTCGTGTTACATCCAGCAAGACGACCGGCTGCAGGGTCTCCTCACGGTGGGAGAGAACATGTCACTGGCAGCAGACCTGAAGCTGCCGACCACACTTAACAAATACGAGAAGGGAGAAGTTGTAAGTTTACTGAACATAACTACATAACTAGTGGAATCTCAAATGACAAACTGAAATGAATAGGTATAGGTAGGTAGGTACATAAAGTCGTAGTGATTTCGAATTATACTGTCTGCGCTGGCTACTTATGAAGAAAATCCCGTACTACTTCGTGACTCCTCCAACAGTTAGGAGAGCTAGCTAAAAGTAGCTAATAATATTTATTTCTCGAGTAGCAAACTTGAACATTGCATCAATGAACTTTGCCTCAATTATGTAAATTAGAGTTATTAAAAACACCACATTCTCATTCGTCAATTTATACGCGCTTGCGAGTTTTAATGTCTCAATTTGTACGAACATTGTCTTCCTCATTTTGAGCACTATGTTCCGCACAGTGTGGTATGATAATATATGGATCACGTAGAATCAATAATGCTCGCATGGACATGTTTTGAATATTTATTGTAATACCTACACTTTGTTTGTTCGTGCATTTGGAGTCGGGAACAAATGCCTTCGTTGTCAAATTTGCCACAAGTTGCATTATTGAATGACAAAAGCGATGAAACAAGCACGTACAAAACACTCGTTTATTGAGAAGCTTACAGTCAGCAAGAAAAGTAGGTTAACAGAAGATAGTATCCAGTAGTAAGTTTAAAAGATATTTCAAGAAACAACAATTAAGTAGGTACTATATCTGGTTCAACAATATACCTGAGGGTGGATTTTTGCGACAGTACTTATTTTTTGAAAAATTTTGATTCCCTTCATTTAGATTATGAAAAAAATTATTTTTTTTCTTAAAAACATTAATTGTTTCATAAAATTTATATTTCTTTAGCACACAAATGTACAGAGACGGTCTTAATGCCACAGACATTTTCAACCAGTCAAAGTTTGAGTGATGCAGAGACAAACAGTGGTAGGTGCAATCGCGAAAATTGAGGAATAAATATTTTTAAATATAAAGATACGCATAATGTTTAAAACTATAAATATAAGGATCAAACTCTATCGGACTATAACTGATGTGTGAATACTAGAAAAATCAAAAATCGCAAAAACCTTTTCCCATACATTTCGTAAGAAATGAGACTCCAACGTACTTTTATGTATTTTTCTCTTTTAAGTGTTTTGTGTGTACATAAATAAATTAATACAAAATAATCAAAATCTAATAGTCATTAGCGACTTTTGTAGCTGACTGCACCTGCAACTAGGTATTATAACAACATGGTAGGTACCTATCTATTCCATTGCATATTACTTGCACAAAATTACACACAAATGCAGAAGGTAATGACACGAGGCGGTGCTGTAACCTAATTTGCCAAATTGCCAGTTTTGCTCAACCCACCGGTAAAAGTGTGTTGGTCTGCAACTGTTATACGTAATCTGCGACATTCATTCTCGAATGCAATATGTATTTTGTTAAATAATGAGTTACAGCACTATCCTATTAGGTACCTATTCTACTTTCATCGGTATTCTTATGTTAACGGTAATTTGAATATTTAAAAAATATAGGTAGGTACGGTCAGCAACAAAAGTCGGTTAACACTTCAGTTTTTTTTAATCTCAGTTATTGAGCTAAATATTTGTTCAAAATTGCAGCAGAAGTACAATGCAATTTTGAACAAAATTTTGCTCACTAACTGAGATTAACAACACTGAAATGTTAAAATTGACATTACAGCTTTTTTGTGGAGAACTCAATATAAAGCTATGTACATGTTCTTCTAATGAGAGCGTCAAATAATCCCTCGTGTAGCACAGAGCAGGATTATAGCTTAGCAACAATACAGAACGTCCTGTTTTACGAAAACTGGGACTGTTCCTTTCCTTCACCATTTGTTTCAGCAGAAAAATACGGCTGTCTACTGATTCGTTGTTTACGTAGATTGGTGCAATTACCACGGTTTTGAGAGAGATTGGAAATTGCATTCCAACATTTCTAAAAATGGACGGCTATGGATATAAAACTTCTATTATTTTGTTCAGATTGAGGACATCCTCACAAACCTGGGTCTGTACGAGCACATGAACACTCGCGGCGCACAGCTGTCGGGAGGTCAGAGGAAGAGGCTGTCCATCGCGTTGGAGCTCATCAACAACCCTCTCATCATGTTCCTTGACGAGCCTACCACGTAAGTCAACTTCTTCTCTCTTAATCGGCACAAACTACACTTATTACTGAGAATGACTCAGTAAGACTTGCCTAATGCCCATCAGTGCACTAGAGGCCCGAATACCTACAAGAAGTGCTATTGGGTAACTCCTGTGAAAAAACATAACAACTCTAATGTCCGTTTTCACTAACACTACGCGACACCTAAATGATATCTAAACTAATATTATAAAGCGACAAGATTTGTCATTTTTGTATATTTGTTTGTAACCTTTCACGCTAAGACAGCTTATCGTATTTGGATGAAATTTGGCACACGGGTATACCATGACCTGGATTAGGACATAGGATACTTTTAATCCCGATATTCCCACGAGATCGAGACGGTATACGGGTGAAAACCTGCAGCTAGTAGGTACATAACAAGCGCACTGTTCTATTATACATTATCAGGCAATAATATTTGTGTCGCTCGGCGTGACAACAAACTAAAGCAATTATTATTTTAAATTATCACAATGACCTACAAACAAAAATTATGACGCATCTAATTCTCAAATTACTTTTTAATATCTCTCCTGGCTCATGATAGCAGAAGTTCGTAAAAACATGTCGATTTGCGAAATTATCATATTTTAACTAAGGTTTCCATAAAGTATCATAATTATCAATAGCGGCAGTTGAGATAATTATTACGTAAAAACTAAATAAGGTGTCACTGTCCTCTATTTTTTGTTTGTTAGCCTGTGTTATGTCCCACTGCTGGGAAAAGGCTTCCCCTTTTTCCTTCCAAACCTCCCTGTCTTGTGCGATCTCTGGCCATGTTGGCCTTCCAAACCTCCCTGTCTTGTGCGATCTCTGGCCATGTTGGCCTTCTAAACCTCCCTGTCTTGTGCGATCTCTGGCCATGTTGGCCTTCCAAACCTCCATGTCTTGTGCGATCTCTGGCCATGTTGGCCCTGCAAACGTTATCAGATCATCACACCACTTTCACCGTGGTCTACCTCGACGGTGCTGTCCTACCTCAGGCATTCAGTGGGCGACGATCTTTGCCCATCTCTGCGGGTGCATTCGTGAGACGTGTCCGGCCCACTTCCACTTCACCCTGGCTGTTATTTCTCCAATATCCGCGACTTGCGTAAATTAGCTAGGGTTCGTAATCATCTATACTAATATTATAAAGCTGAAGAGTTTGTTTGTTTGTTTGGTTGAACGCGCTAATCTCTGGAACTACCGGTCGGATTTGAAAAATTCTTTTTGCATTTGATAGCCCAATTCTCGAGGAAGGCTATATAGGCTATTTAACATCACGCTATGACCTTTAGGAGCCAAGCAAAAAGAAAAAAGTCAGAAAGAACGCTAAGCAAAAACGAAGTAATAGCGCGGGTAGGCGATGCGATGCGACGGGGTGGGTCGGAGTAACAAGAAATTTCACGCGGACGAAGTCGCGGGCAGAAGCTAGTCGTAAATAAACCGATTAACAATTTGTTAAAGATAATAAATTATAAATTGGTTCTTCCGACACAATTTCCGAAAGGAAGTTGAGCGAAAATCGGTTGCCATGGTATGTAATGCGGAGATATGAAGAGAGAAATAAGAAACAATAGATGTATTGTAAGAAAAAAAATATGGATACAAAGAGAGTAAATACCATCGATATATACTGGTTTTTACATTTCTATGGATATACCTATACATATGTCCCGCGCACGTAAATACTTTTTTTTATATTATTCACAAACCTGGTGTACAATCACAAAAGCATTAAAACATTTACACCACAATATTTCTGATTGACATCTACTATAGATGCGAATCCAGCATGCATTATAATTTAAGTAAAAACAAAATGACGGGTAATAGAGATTATAGAACAAAACGAAATCCTGGGATACCACCGTCAGTGTGGAAAAGAGATGGAGTTATACAGAGCGTATAGCATAATCAGCGTATAATGTTCCCACTGCTGGGACACCAGAGGCCTCCTCTCAGTAAGAGGGAGTGGGTCGTAAATTCGTAATCCTCAATGCGGGCCCAGTGCGGGTTGGCAGTTGGTTTTCGAATTTTTAAATTAGAACATGCCGTTTGCCTCACGATGTTTTCTTTCACCGTTTCGAGAGCAGGGGTGATGAAATAATTTACACAAAACGCCTGTATGGATTCGAACTTACGACCTACAACTAGTCGGTCGCTGCCATTACTATTGGGCCACTGGTCTCAGGGCGTATAGCTCCATGTTCTACAGTTCAGTAAGATTAAAATAATACTTCAATAAGATGTGGTGGTAGGCCCCAAATATGTATATTATGAAAAGGAAAAGACGTGAGTGATGATATTTTTGAAGTGTGCGGTATTTTCTTTATGCGCGTTGGGCATTTTTTGAGTTGGGAGGAATGATGTGAAATCCATCCTATATAACCACTGATAGCGACATTACTGCTACCATAAACTTACCTGTTGATTTACCAAAAGCTCTTTATCTTTTCCAGAGGTCTGGACAGCTCATCATGTTCGCAAGTTGTGCAGCTATGTCAGAAACTGGCGCACGAAGGTAGGACCATCGTGTGCACGGTGCATCAGCCATCAGCGTCACTGTTCGCTTTGTTTGACCATGTGTACGTGCTGGCGGCCGGCCAATGCATGTACCAGGGGACGACGAAGAATCTGGTGTCTTATCTAGACCAGGGCGGGATACCATGTCCCTTGTACCATAACCCTGCTGATTACAGTAAGTGTCAAGTGAAGTTTTGTAGCCTCTTATGTTTTATTTTCTGCTGGTACTCAGGTAATTTTAATGCTTCTCGATGTTTGAGACTATGAATAACTAGATTCATTAAATATTTACAACGGAAAGATAACTTACGTAAACAGAAAATAAATTCGTAATATAATTCGAACTTTGGCCGTGGAAGTAAACAGATTCATTCAATGTTGCTTGTTCAACGGAATTAAACAACAAAACTTTAGAGAAAGTTATTAATTTTATAAATACAATAAAAACAAATGACTGCATGAAATAAAATAATATTTGTCTCTGTTATCCGTAGTTATCGAGCTGTCCTGTGGTGAATACGGGCAAGACAAAATCGATCTGATGGCCAACAAATCTGAGAACGGTCGGGCGTTGGACTGGTTTGACGACTTCCAGACCATCCCCACGATGGAAGGTCTCCGCAAACTACTGCCACTCAGCGTCGTGAGAGCCAATGAGCCCAAAGGGGGTGACGAGGAGACCAGTCAAATGAACCAGCTTGATGTACTCATGGTGAGAGGGTTTATGAAGGCTAAGAGAGATGCGGTAAGTGCTGAGTTTTCTTTGTCAAAGAGTTTGTTTTTTGTAAAGTCAATATATTGAGAAGCCTAATATCAGGTGCTAATTAATTCGTTTTTAATGTCAAGCAGCTTGAGTATCTATATACTCTGTTTATAGTCTCTGTTTATAGTTTCTATAAACTGGACATCTGTGTTCATTTCAATTAATGTAATCAACTTATCGCTATTCACTTCTGGGCAGAACGGGACATTTGATGATTATGATTACATACATATAAAATAAAGCCCTCCAGGGTGAATTTCGACCATTGCGACCTATTTCAGTGGAGACCAGCCTCCGGCGCTTGGGATATTACCTATAATATATCCCGCGCCGTGCGCAGACACAGGTACACTCTCGCTTCCCTCACTTTCATAATCCAGTGGGAAGGCAATCCGACACGATCGGAGAGAGATCAGATGCAGGACCAGCGGCTTAACGTGCTTTCCGAGGCACGGCAGAAAAGAGAGTTGCTGAGATGGCAGTGTGATACGGGGGTATCACACTGCCATCTCAGCAACTCTCTTTTCTTAGTGTACAAACCTAATGAAACCTTATTTCACTTTCAGACGATGACTCACCTGCGTTTGATTGTGAACGTGGTGGTGGGTATTATGTTGGGCGGTCTGTTCATCAACGCTGGTAACGAGGGTTCCCGCGTCTTGGAGAACTATAACTTACTGTTTGCCATCCTCATGCACCATATGATGTCTCCGATGATGTTAACCATTCTTACATGTAAGTATACAATGTTGACTCTTCTGGTTCTTAGGGTAGATGCGATTCTTCTCTGTTTTCTAAAAGTATTTTCAAAAAGCAATAGAGTTTCTGAGGTACTCATTAAAAAGGAGCCAAGTGATCTGCATAATCAAATCATTTTGACCTTATATCACCTTTGTCATTGCAGATAATGATTGTTGTAAGTATATATTCCATCACAAAAACTGATAATATGTATATTGTTACCTTTGTTTATTTTCAGTTCCCAATGAGATGTCGATTTTATCTAAGGAGCACTTTAACAGATGGTATTCCTTGGGATCTTATTACATATCCATCACGATAGTCGATCTACCTATATCGGTAAGTGCCTATCCACAACATTCTTTTGATAAAAGATCTGCTTTTTTTAAAAGCTACTCATAATGATGAGATAAATATCAAAGAAAATAGGTTATCATAAATGTATATTTATGTATTATATATTTCGTTTATTGTGGATATAAAAGTACGCACGATCCATATATTATTAGTAACAACGACTTATAAACTAACTTAACAACAACTAATAACTCTTTGGGCTCAACACATGTTGGCACGTGACTCTCCACCAGCTGTCCACTAATACTTGTATTTCTTGTTTTCCAGATAGTGGGATGCGCGCTGTTCAGTGTGATAGTGTACACGATGTCCTCGCAACCTCATGACATCATCCGGTTCTGCATGTTCTTCGCCATCTCTCTCTACACCGTGTTAGTCGCGCAGAGCTTCGGCCTCATGATCGGTGCCGTCTTCAGTGTAGTTGTGAGTACCTACTCTTGTTCTATAAAAATGTTAGGAATGGCTCTCCCGAAATTTGGAAGCGAGGTTACATGCCAGGCCTTGTACCATTTTTTCCCTTGTGATATTCGAGTCTAAATTATGGATAATTATTTAGTTACATGTGATTTAATCTACTAGCTTCTTTCAAACGTGGTAGTGTAATATTTAAGGAATGATTGATGCTGAACAGTTTCTTATAAACTGGATTATTTTATCGATCGACATTAAGCTTGCTGTAGACGCATTTTACACCAAAACTAATCATAACAATTTCTTTTCCATCCAGAACGGCACATTCTTGGGCCCAACACTGTCAGTACCGATGATGATGTTCGCCGGATTCGGAGTGACCCTCCGGGACCTGCCCTTCTACTTAAGATGGGGGTCCTATGTATCCTACCTGAGATATGGACTAGAAGGCTTCATCGGCGCCATCTACGGGCGTGACAGGCCCATACTGGACTGCAATGAAGCCTTGTACTGCCATTACAAGTGAGTATATTTCTTATATTTTCTTTCCTATTTCTAGATTAATTTTATGCAGTCAACAGTGCAGTGTAATTTTGGATGATAATTTTAATTCAAAGAGACGCTATTAGTTTTACGTATTTTTCGGGCAGTTCTTGTATTATCCGTCAAATTCCAACTAACTAACAGATATGAAATGGTTCAAAAGTTAACCTATTAAAACAAGAAAACTAAGTCTTTTTATCATCTTTTCATATTACTATACAACTTGAAATTATCTTAGCTATGCAAAATGCGATTTTACTTAAAATTCTTCATTATCAACAGACACCCTCGTACATTCCTCAACGAGGTGGCGCAGTCTCCTGACGAGTTCTGGTTCGACGTGATGGCGCTGTCCATCTTCGTGGTGACCCTCAGGATCGCGGCCTTCTTGCTGCTAAAGTGGAAGCTGGATGCAGTGCGGTAAATGTGAGGAGGTGGAAGTTTACCGGTATATAGGAGTTATTCAGTTATTCATGTGTTATCATCCTCATTTAAGCGCAGGGTGTTTGAAAATGTATTTGAAAAAAAAAAACAACGAATTTTTTAATAAAAAGAATAGGAAGACGAATGATATTATATTTCTGTTTAGGAGGCTGGTTAATAAAGTTGAGCGCAATTTGAAGAAATGTGTTGGGGCACTAATTAAAATTAATCTTTTGCATTGATTTCTGGCCTTTTAGAAGGTGAATAAATAAAAAATAGTTGAAAGTCTGGGGTCTACGGCTACACGGAAGCACTTTGTTTTTGTTCAAGTTACAATTACCTATTAAATTGCAGAAAGTTAAAGTATCACACACTCACATTGGATTTAGACCAGTCGCTAAAATTGTTTTGAAGTACAAAAAAAAACCCTACATGTGCAGTAATCGCTAAAAAACATTTCTAAATATTTTTTATAAATCAAAGACATTTTATGTAATCTAAAGTAAGAAGCATTTACCTTTAAAATTGTAGATACTATTTTCTTTGACGAAAGTTTCATATAATTAAACTAAGATTTAAATATAATTTAAGGGTCCAAAGGTAGCAAAACTGTGATAGGTTTCCAAAATATTTTGTTTGATTTCAGGACTTCTTCTTTGATACATTATTGTTTTTTTTCTTTCGTACAAAATATATATTTCTTCTCAACTTTCGTAACTATGCAACCAACGTCGACAAAATTCAAGGCTGAATGACGTTCAAAAACAAAAAAATAAGTGCCTTTTGTTTTTTTTGAAGGACATTTGTAGACGTCAAAACATGGGAAAATTTAGTTTAAAATCACATTTTGATTAGGTACAAGTATATTAAATAAAAAGGGAGATCTTAATCATACTACCTTTTAATTTTGTTGCTATTGAATTATCTTATGTTAATCACTAAACTAGTGAGAAGCAAAGTAAAACAATAAAATATGCTTGTAAGCAAAATGTTTACCAATCAGCTTTTTTAATTAATATAGGGTAACATAGGCCTGCACCGTAATTTCGTAACACACTAAATATTAATCACATTCTGAATCATTTTGAAAGACATTAATCCATTGCTTCATAAATCTGCGAAAATTTGTCTGCTCAACAACGTAAATAACGCAAAGCATTTTGTTAAACTGTCAAAACGAAAGGCATTCGTACTGTTAAGGCTCCTTCAAACAGGCGCGACACGACACGCGACACAAAGGCACCGCAAGTCGCGCAACGAGCGGTGCCTTTTTGTCGCGCGCGATTATATCGCGTGTCGCGCCTGTTTGCAGGAGCCTTTATTGTGTTACGCAATTACCCCGTTGATTTCTGGAACATAAGTCAACATCATCAATTGCTGTGATTGGTTGACTGAATAATGAACAGCCAATCGCATCACTTGCCTTGCAATTGATTTTGACGCGTCTATAATTTTCGATCCAGAAACCGGCCGTTAGTGGATAATTATAAAATTGTTGTATGACATGATATCGTACCTACCTGTTAGGACACCTAATGTACACAAATGTTTGTGTTATAGAAAACGCCAACGTTTGCGGCAGCCGCGGTCGTAAAAAGTGGGAGCGAGATGACACGAGACTGTAGAAAGTTTTTAAACATTCGCCGTTCTACTCGCACGATTTATGACTGCGTCTGCCACGAGATGGCGTTGGCGTTAAATATGTAGTAAACTTGCCTATGTTAGTTGCTCAATTAGGTATTTATTTGTAACTAGGAGTAGATCTATAAACCTATAGATAGGCTGTACTGAACTATTATAATTATGTAGGTAGGTAGAAAACTAAGATTAATATGGTGATAATTTTGTTGTAAATATGTTTTTTGTAACATTAAAATTTATAATTTTGGTATATAAGCGTGTTTTGTTTTATTATTTATTTATTCATCAAAAACTCCCTTACCATTATCATTAAGTACAGGTGTATACCTAATGCGACAGCGTGGTCTTAAAATTAAATTACGAAATAAATATGATAAACTTAATTATGATACAGTTACTGTCCGGATGCAGCTTTTACAAAATGGCATGTTATACCTACCTACTTATTTATATCCCAAAGGAAAAGTCTCAAAGGATGTTGACGACCAAAAGAAAAGCGCGGCTCAATTGTGTCTGATCTGTTTATTTTTTATAAAAACTTCACTTACGAAATACACCAGACCAACCACATTTTGTTTTGTAAATAATATGGATATTATTAGATACCATCACCACTTCCTGAGTAAATATTGTATCTGTTATCATCAGTTTACCTACTCGGTATACAACGTGGCGCTACAATGGCCACACGGGTAGAGATCAAGGCCAGTAATCATAAAAAAAATTAAAACTACTGCCTGCGCCGCTCGCCGACATAGGGCTCTCTAATTCCTTCAATTCGCCACTATTTTCACGTTATTCGTTTTAATTTCTCTGATGCGAAAGCTAGCAAATGCGGAGTCATTTGCTAGCTTTCGCATCAAAGGTTACAGGTTACAGGTTGCTCCAAGATGCTATTTTAGAAAATTGAAAATAAATCAAGTTTAATTAAATTAAAATAAGTTCATAAAACGAAAACGCGAAATCGTATCGTGTCTTAAAATAATGTCGCCATTAAAGCGGTACGCTGTATACAACACCATGACTCGCTGACTTCAATCAGAGTAGGCACCTAGGTACTTCATTCAAAAAAGCCCTATTCAAAAATATTTATTTGGTTTCCAAGTAAGAGATAGAGTAACTAGAAAAATCTTAAGCTATGGGTATAAGGGTTAACTCTTTTTGACCAACTTTTTCCTCATCCTTTTCTGTCCCCAAATGTAGTCGATAAGGTGCCACTGCGCATAGTAGAAGATTGTTAATACAACGTGAAAAGATATATATACAGCGACCAATAAGGTGTTACTAGAGGTTGAGAGGAACGCGTACACTGCCTTACCCCTGAGAAGATCCACGTAGATCCTGCAACAGAAAATGTACAGTTTTAGAGGAACCCTGCTGGGACAAAACGTGCTT
Organism: Luperina testacea; assembly: GCA_927399505.1. Lineage (NCBI taxonomy): Eukaryota > Metazoa > Arthropoda > Insecta > Lepidoptera > Noctuidae > Luperina > Luperina testacea. The sequence goes on from OV656764.1 coordinate 17,228,753, forward strand.
GTTCGTTAATTTGGTTCGCCGCACCTGCGTTTTGTACGTGAACACTTGCATACTATACTGTGTGTTTGATATTTCGTGACCCCACTCGCCACCGCGCCCGCGAGTCAACCAACGTGTTCAAGCACTACCTCTTTATGTTTCACACCTTGTTCTGTTACCTCTGCAATGGCGAGATATTATTGATAGTTACTAATAACTCAAAAAGGTTTAGAAAATTATTTAAGATGGACTGAGAACACAATTCTTCAGAACGAGAATGTTTTATTGCCGTAAGTTCTAGATGATGTGAATTCGATTGTCAACACGTAAATAATTACACACAATGGACATAATGTACAAAATTAACCAAATCAAAATCGTTTATTTGTATAAAACGTGGTAGGTACAAAAGATGTTACATAAAATTTCAGTGCAAAGACACATTACGCCATGTAAAGGCTCCTTCAAACAGGCTGGACACGACACGCGACACAAAGGCACCGCAAGTCGCGCAACGAGCGGTGCCTTTGTGTCGCCCGCGATTATATCGCGTGTCGCGCCTATTTGTAGGAGCCTTAATGATGGCATGCAAATATTTAAAATAGATACAGTAGGTATGTTGTAAGTGTTGTAACATACAGTAATACGTAGACAAATAAATATTTTTTTTTAGGTTTTAATTAATTTTTAGGCTAGGTTATTTTAGGGGGTTATTGTACATTCGTCACAAAGTAAATTCGTCACATTTTTTAAACTCCATACATTGAAAGTGTATTCGTCACATGCATAAAAACTATGTGTAAACTCGTCACAAGTCTGCATAGGTACATATTTTTTGCATAAAGTACTGGTAGAAAACAAAGTTATTGATTTTTAGTGCTCAAAATGAAAATGATTTCCAAATTTTTGTTTTCTCCTGCGCTCCTGCACATGCTATCACGCGCTCGCTCGCTCGCTGTATCTATCTCTTTCTAGCCGTACCGGTCATGTTATACCGGAAGATGTTATTATTCCACAAAAATATCAGGAAAATCAGCCTATTGCAATAAATATATTGTAAGTAAAAGTGCGCCTTTTTATTTAGATGCAAATTACAAAAAATAAAAGATGATCATGATGATGTCACGCTGTCAATATTACCGTATATTTTAGCTGTAAGTAGAACTGTGATTTTTATGTGAATTTCTATGATTATGAAAAATAAAGAAATAACTTTTTATTCTTTATTGTTTGATTTTTCTGCTGTCTGTACGGAAATAAACAATATGGCGGATTTTCTTTCATAAATATAGAGTTGTGACAAGTTTACACATACTTTTTTTCGTGGCGAATTTACTTTGTGACGAATGTACAATAACCCATTTTAGGCGGATTAACCGGGATATACCCGATTAATCCGCATGTTTTCGAGAGGCAACTATTCATCATCATCATCATCATTTTTAGCCGAAAAACGTCCATTGTTGGATATACCTAAGTAGGTCTCCCCCAAGCACCTCTACTTCGATCGGTTTTGTATTTTGCGAGAAGTACAAAACCGGTCCAACGGGTTCCTGCGGCAACTATTAGGAAATTTTATTTGTCAAAAATATTACCAAACTATTTCGTCATGGCCTTGGTTTACGTAGTATGGCACTGCAGTAAACTGAAGAATTAATTAAGAAAAAACACCAAATACTTACATAAGACAATATGCAGATGCTAATCCCAGCATCAGAACCAGCCTAGGCTTCATACTGTCAGGCCTCCTTCGAGGGGTGAGCAGTAAGTCAACGATGACTGTTACCATGGATATTGTATGCAAAGAATGCTGTGCCCAGTACGGTACGTACTCAAACACGCGAGGGGGCGCTATTATGTGGGCATGGGACTTAAACAGCATCCAGAATGTCACGTCTGCGAACTGTAAATAATATATGCTAAGTATCATAAGTGAGCGAGCACAGACTCGCTCAAATAAAAAAAAGTAAAGCAAAGCCTGTGTTTGCTTTGCTTTTTTTTTCTTTTTGGGGTAGATCATCTTGCGTAACGAAGACTTTTTTTTTAGGGTGTTAAATTAACAAATGACTTCTCCCGCTCTGGGCGGAGCGGGAAGGCGTGTCAGATTTTAATGACTAAAACCCACAGGGGCTACGGTATCTCTTTCGAACAACCCGCGACACTGGCAGGCATCGGCCCTAGCAGACCCCGTCAGTTAGTGCTGACATATCTTTGAGGCGCACGTGGAACACAACGCGCCGTCGACAAGGGCCTGGTCCTTACCGGACGGCGAGCTGCCCATTGCTCGCCAACCGCAAGCCCGCGTCTACGGCCGGGAATCGGCTATCGATTCCCGACGCCCAGGGCGTTTCCTGCGGCGACTAGGGGCGTGAGGGCGCAAAGATTACCTCTCCCTCACGCCCTCTGCCTCCTCCTTCGCGAGCATTACTGCTTCGCAGAAGGAGTGGCCTAACGAAGCTTTATGTTTGTTTTCAAAAGTACTTAGTAAAAGATAGTTAATACAGTACCCGGCGATAAATATTGCACATCGACCTTTGGAAAGAGACAATCGGCAAATTTCGGCTTCGTAAAGCGTTATCTCTGTCGCACGAAATACAAATAGTCCGGTATCTATTAGGAGCTGTTAAAACAATTCATTATGATTTGCTTCTTTTGATAATTATTTTTATTCTTGGTATAAAATGAAAAAAAAAACCGGCCAAGAGCGTGTCGGGCCACGCTCAGTGTAGGGTTCCGTAGTTTCCCGTCCGTCACAATAAGTGTTCCCACTTATGAGTTTAAAAAGTAAAAATTGCTTGCATATACGATTATACTACAAACTTAGTCCAGAAATTATTTTGTACAACTTTTTGTCTTTTTTGTACAAAAACTGTTGTTTCCATCAAGTTCAAAATAATTTTCCTAGAAAATCCTTATAAAGTTCTACTTTTCAGATTTTTTTCATATTTTCTAAACTTATGGTTCAAAAGTTAGAGGGGGGGGGACACATTGTTTTTTACTTTTGGAGCGATTATTTCCGAAATTATTGACATTATCAAAAAATGATTTTAGTAAACCCCTATTCATTTAGTAAATACCTTTCCAACAATATATCACACGTTAGGGTTGAAATTAAAAAAAAAATCACTTCCCACTTTACATATAGGGGGGCTACCCTAGTAAAACATTTTTTTCCAATCTTTATTTTACCACTTTGTCGGCGTGATTGATGTACATATTGGTACCAAATTTCAGCTTTCTAGTGCTAACGGTCACAGAGATTAAGCGAGGACGGACAGACGGACAGACAGACATGGCGAAACTATAAGGGTTCCTAGTTGACTACGGAACCCTAAAAAGGTAAAGGTCGATGTGCAATATTTATCGCCGGGTACTGTACTTAGTTTCACAAGCTGTCTTATCCTTAACTAGCTTCAACCCACGACTTCGTCCGCGTGAAATTTTTGTTCCCCCGACCCCGTCGTATCGCACCGTCTTCCTGCATTATTACTTCATTTCACTTCGGGTTTTTCAGGAAATTTTTGCTTTTTGCTCGGCTACTAAAGGTTCTAGCATGATAGTAAATAGACCCTTAGCCTTCTTCAGAAATTGGGCTATCAAATGCAAAAATAATAATTTTTCAAATCCGACTGGAAGTTCCAGAGATTAGCGCGTTCAAACAAACAAACTCCACAGCTTTATTATTAGTAAGTATAGTATAGATTAAAACTAGAACAATTATTCTGCTATGAACGCAACCTGTAGTTCAATTTCAATTTAGGCATTCATTTTTGTCTCTACACAGAACACATAGTTAGTATATTTACATAATACTTTACTTACTTTTCTGTGACTTAAGTGGTCCATTTTTACACAGAAAAGCGTGACTTAAGTCGCACGAGCTATAAAATAGTATACTTACGAAACTTGTGACTCAAGAAGTCTATGAATGCCCGGAGTTTTTCAACCTCGTAGGTAGCGCTAATTTCACATTAAGGCCTGTATTAATGCCGATAACCTTGAGCATTTGGGCGGAGCTAACGGCCCCTTCTCCGCGCCACTCCGCTACCCGCATGTAACAGAAAATGTGCGGTTGTGTGCGCCGCCACCATGGTTTGCCTCGCCTAGTCTCGTCACAGAGTATCGAAATCACAGAAGGTCAAGTCATCGTGAAAGTTAAATAATTATGTGTACCACATATACAGGGTGTCCCAGAACTCAACGTCAAGCCGAAACGGGGTGACAGGATTGATCATAACCATCACGAGAAAAATATAAAAAAAATCTATCCCATGCAGTTTGAAAATTATGGGCATTTTAAGAAAAACCTAGAAATTTGATCAAACTGTACCATTTTTCGGTTATTGTGGTTATTCTTTTTTATTTTTGTTCAATTAAACTTTGGAAACGTAATCCTAAATAACATTTCTAGAATCCCAATAAAAAATAATGACACGATTGCCTCAAGTTTCCGAGAATTGAGACTATTCGTTAAACTACGAATTTAAAATTTTCAAGATTCGTCGACTTTGATTGGCCCTCCTTTAAAAAAAAATGTACTAGAGTGCCTTGGCAAGTGGTATTAAAAGTTGGCGCGTTTAATCAGAATTCTAAAATGGTACAATACTTGTTAGTTCCATACAATAAAAAAGAGTAAAAAAATTAAAACCTCAAGTAACCCGATTTTTGCTATCTCAGTTAAAATGTTTTTGATTCGCACAAGCTCTAGGTAGGTTCTTAATTTTAAGGCAAAATGATGAGAGAGATGGATAGTGGGTATGTTTGCCATGAGTGAGCGAGACAGATAGTGACCCCACTTTTATTAAAGTGAAAAAAGTGAAAAAAAGTTAGTAAAATAATGAAAAATCTTGATCTAGTTTAATTTAGGTTTGTTGGAATAAAAGTCAGATAGAGAAATAACATTTTTATTACAATAAATGTTAAAATTGTTTACCATCAGCCTCAATACAAGCCCTACATCTTCTTAAAAAAGATCTACTTATTAGTCGGGCATATCTTCAAGAGTTGATCTCCTCAGCTGCTTGAGAAATGCGTTCACGCAGGTCGGCTACGTTCTCAATGGGCTTATTTATTGTAATAAAAAACGTTATTTCTCTATCTGACTTTTATTCCAACAAACCTAAATTAAACTAGATCAAGATTTTTCATTATTTTACTAACTTTTTTTCACTTTAATAAAAGTGGCGTCACTATCTGTCTCGCTCACTCATGGCAAACATACCCACTATCCATCTCTCTCATCATTTTGCCTTAAAATTAAGAACCTACCTAGAGCTTGTGCGAATCAAAAACATTTTAACTGAGATAGCAAAAATCGGGTTACTTGAGGTTTTAATTTTTTTACTCTTTTTTATTGTATAGAACTAACAAGTATTGTACCATTTTAGAATTCTGATTAAATGCACCAACTTTTAATGCCACTTGCCAAGGCACTCTAGTACATTTTTTTTAAAGGAGGGCCTATCAAAGTCGACGAATCTTGAAAATTTTAAATTCGTAGTTTAACAAATAGTCTCAATTCTCGGAAACTTGAGGCAATTGTGTCATTATTTTTTATTGGGATTCTAGAAATGTTATTTAGGATTACGTTTCCAAAGTTCAAATGAACAAAAATAAAAAAGAATAACCACAATAACCGAAAAATGTTACAGTTTGATCAAAATTCTAGGTTTTTCTTAAAATGCCCATAATTTTCAAACTGCATGGGATAGATTTTTTTTCAGATTTTTCTCGTGATGGTTATGATCAATCCTGTCACCCCGTTTCGGCTTGACGTTGAGTTCTGGGACACCCTGTATTTACAATGGTCCAGTTTTGGTTTTATTTAGGTATTATCTATTGATATGGATGTACTTTTCGGGCTATGGTTACGAATAAAATTGTTAAAAGCTTTCGAGGCCGTGAGTAGAAGCTATACCCTTAATATAAATAAGCCTGGCTTGCCATGTGATAAACAACTTAATGTATCTTTTTAACTAAAATTAATGGCTAAATGTGCTGCTAAGCGCAAAACTCAAGAATGGCTGGACCAATTCGGTTTTTTTTTAAATATTCGTTGAAGTCTTAGGAAGGTTTCTATGAAGAGAAGAAGGGTAGGTAGGCATGTACGTAGATAGGTAGGTAGGTATGTAGGGTAGGTAGGTAGGTAGGGTAGGTAGGTAGTTAGGGTAAGGCAGATAGGAAGGTAGGGTAGATAGGTAGGCAGGTAGGGTAGGTAGGTAGGTAGGTATAGGTAGTATAATTATCACTAGTGTATGTCATATTATTTGTTATATTTTTTATAAACAAATATATTATAACTAAAATTCAGCTGAATAATCTTCAAGTTCTTCGACAGACCTTTTTTTTTTTTAGGCGAGAGTTTTTTAGACGATTTTAGGCGGTTCGATTCCCGAGAGCGGCAAGCGAATTTTCGAACATCTTTGATTGCAGATTTGTTTTTTTTTTAATGAAGGGATTTTCCTTTGAGTAAAATTTGCTATCTCCAGTGTTTAGAGTACTTGCCCTCTAGGTGAGGTTAAAAAAATCCAGCCTGTATATACATATATATTATTGAACTACTACTTTTTACTATTGCATGACATTATTATTTTTAATTCCTTATTTTGTTGACTGATCTGTATTTACGATAATTTTATTTTCAATGACATTGTACAGACGCCAGCACATCAAGTTACTACAATCTGTCAGATTTCTTTAATAGATTTTCAACTTTATCACTAAAGCATAAGGTTCAAAGTTGATTGCGAAAATTTGACAGTTTCGGGTAGGTTGATGTGCTTGGCGTCCGTACTTTATTGAATAGTGAAATTAACAGTTAACATTCTTGTTTTATATTTGCACACCTTATATGGTTATTAACAGTGTACCATTTGACCTTTTTTAACATCCACTGAACCTGTTTTATGCAAATAAATGATTTGATTTGATTTTTTTATTTGAAAATAATTACGCCGGTAATCAATAAATTGACAAATTATTAGCAAGTACGTAACCTATAATCATAATTAATACCTACTTTAGGAGCATTTTCAGTTTTGTGTCACAATATGTCACAAATAATCGCAACGCATCAGAATAATAGACTTTACTTAGGCACCGAAAAGTAAAATTTATAATATTGGCTGAATCATTTCGTGGACGTGGACCTTCTGTGATCATTCACTACTAGTACTTACGACTTTCGTTTGAATGAGGTAGGTATTTTATAAACAGTACCTATGTACACAGAGTAATGGACAGCGCATAAGTTTCATAAAACCCCGCTTGGGTAGGTACACTTTTTGTTTTTGCAGTAATATTTTACGATTTTATTTCGTAGTGCGGAGTTCTCGCAACGCGACATACGTCCACTTAGCAACACGATGCGCCCCGCACTAAATTTATGGACGAGTGCGGGGGTGATGTAGACGCAGTCCTTTATCAGAGGCCTTTTTAATTTATTATCATAAAAATAATACATATTTTAAAAAAGTAACAAAACCAAATTATTCTCCTTTGTATTGCGAAGATGTAGATATATTTTTTTACACTCTTTTGATAAAAAATGAAGGAGTAAAACGGTTTCATCTCAATGATTTGGAGGTGATTTGGTGATTTTTTTTTAAATTAAGTGATACCGGTAGAAAAATTATGGCTAAACCAAATTACGTATTATATCATGAAGATTACTAAGGATTTTTTTCAGATGTAATTTCTCTGTAAATGCCGACAAAAAATGGCTTCATCTGCATGCTTTTTTCAAGCTTTTTTCGAGAGAGCGGCCTTAAGTCCCACTTTTCCTATGTCATCTCATCTGCCTAGCCTTTTCCCAATTATGTTGGGTCAACTTCCAGTCTAACCGGATGCAGCTGAATACCAGTATTTTACATTGAGCGACTACCTATCTGACCTCCACAACCCATTTACTGAGTAATACGATACCACTTGGAAAAGTGTGTCAACTAAGTTGGGGTTGTCCACCCAAGCATTTGCACTAAGGCACCAAATCTCTACGACCGTTCCTACAGCTGTTATCTTTAAGTCTACTTTTATTTCATTTCATTCTCGACTCTGTTTTACTGTTACAAATGAGGTATACCGGTATACCCATAAGGTATACCGGTATACCTACACATAATATATATTTAAGTTGACCTTCACTAAGACCCTGTTGTTTCTTCCTTTTTTGGGCAGTATTTACTTTTTTTTATTTATTTACTTGTATATGAGAAAAACTTTTTTTTTTCTTTTATTTACCTACATGAGAAAAACCTGAAACCTTTTAAAACTAAATATACAGTATGTTAACTAACAGAGGGCGTTCCCGTTAACCCGCAATAGTATAGCATCCATACATGCTAAAAAAAATATTACCATTCGATAATATTTTTTTTTATTTTTTTTTATATTAAAATATTCACTAAAAATCGTAAATTGATACTCTATTTATTTAATTAATTCTAATTTATTTAATCAAATAAATTCCGACATTGCTGTCCTTCAAGTACGCGTGTACAGAGTGTTTCTTTAACATATCAATTTACGATTTTTAGTGAATATTTTATTATAAAAAAAAATAAAAACATTTTATTTAATAGTAAACCGGTAGTGCCGACAGAAGTGAAAACTTGAACAATTACGAGTGTATTTTGTGAATCGTCTTATAAACAAAACACGCGTGTTAAGGTGTGTTCCTTATTTTATAGGGTTTTTTGCAAATCAGGTATGATGACCAAAGTGACTGGTTTATTCTTCTCGTGAAAGGAATTTATTCAGATTTACAAATAAGCACACAGGATAGACTTCAGTTCGTGGTGTTGGTCGCGGCAGTGGTAAGAGAAGCAAGCCGCTCGCATGGAGCTCGTCGTCAGTTATATATCCGTGGTTCAGCGCCATCTCGTCGTTGTTGGATGAACTACGTAGTTAGTACGCGAGGCCCTCGTAGTTCTTCCCGATGTGCATAGATGGCGCTGTCCTCAACAACGCGCGTCTTACGTTTTACGTCTTACGAATTTTCGATCAGGGTCACGTGACCTGACGCGAATTTAGAAGTTTTTACCCATTCCAAAAAAAGTACACAGCGCCGCTAAAGAAGTTTTCACTTCAAAAATTATATGGAGAACTTCCCCGACCAGGCTCAGGGTAGCACATTTTTTTTCGCTGGCCGGCAATTTTGGGTTTTGGTCCCGACTTTTTATGAAACGTGACTGGTCTCCTTTCATGCGGACGAAGTCGCGGGCAGATGGGAGAAGCTAGTTGAATTATAAATGCAACTCACAGTCGTGATCGGCATCAAGAAGGAGGTCATGACGACATCTCGGAGTACCCTCAGAGGTTCCACATGAGGAGGCTCTTCACCACGCTTTTCACACCAGTCGCAGTATAGGCAGAGAGGCAGGTACGCTAGTGCTACAATCTGTAAATCGCGATACGAAAATATGAAATATTATTTATTTTATCTTCGTCGTGTGTGATAGTCCATTGAATTGTATGGCGAGCGATATAATTATAGTATCTTGGCCGTGTGCAGCGCCCCTTAGTGAACTCCACTGCGGACGTAACCTACGACAAACTTATTATTTGCGGTTGGTACAGTAATCGGGTCTAGGGATCGAACCGCAAAATTAAGTTTGTTTTTTTGTTGTATATACTTTTCCGGGATAAAAAGTACCCAGTGTGGTGCCCAGGATATTAAAGAATAATTATACCAAGTTTCATCGTAATCTAACCGGTAGTTTTTGCGTGATGCCTGAACAAACAGACGGACAGACAGACAAAAATTTTTTTAATGACATTTTTGGATTCGGTGTCGGTATAGTATACTAACACCCCTGCCATTTATTTTTTTGATATTTTCAATGTACAGAATTTTCACTTCTACAGATTTATTATAAGTATATAGATTTCGATTATTTATCTAATTACATTTTTAGATATTTACCATTTTTCTATACTATTAATTAATGTTATACCTTTAAGTCATGATTTCGGTAATTAAATAATTTCGTCTACCTAACTTTTGGAAATTGATCACTGTGCGTCCTTAGCAAGTGCCGAGGACGGACTTTGACCTCAATGCCACAGTATAAATATTATTACAGTGTCAATGCGCCGCACGTTGAAATAAAAGGATATAGCACGTTATGTTTCGTGGTATTAATAACTGTGTTTACTTACTGGTCACTTTATGGAATTGAAAATAGGTTCGTGCACTGGATAGATCACACACACTTGGCTTCACAACAGCGTATTATTGTATGGTTAAATAATTACTTTATATACCTAACAGCGAATTATCATGTGCGAGCACAAAAGGTTAAGGGGCTTACAGGACCTAAACACAATAAACGCAGGTTTTCGACAATAAAAGTATAAATGATCGTCTACAGTAAACAAAATAGTAACAACATTGAACTTGTAGAAAGAATAAAACATATTTACATTGAACAAGAACGTAATGAGTTTCCAGCGGATGCGGCTGTACGCCCTAACAAGAGGGTCTTCGTCTCCTGTCACATCAATATTCAGAGTCACCACTGCAGTCACCACAAGAAGTACAAACGCCAAACTATACCACACCAGCCTTATATTTAACAAAGAGTACCCCTTAATCTTCACGAATTTGATCTTTAATGACTGATCAGGCATTTTAAATGTACAGTGAACCAGTGAGTATCCAGTTTTTATTTGACAAATTAGTTTATTCAAAGCTATTTACTAGTGTACGTGAACGCGTCTTCGTATTAAGCGAGTTGTAAGCATACTGACGTTATATTCGTATTTTAGTATAAGCATTTGTAATGTAATCTATCTATGCATTTACAATTTTTTTGTAAGAGTATGATAGTAGATAATGAGTTGGTTTATTTTTAACATTGCTTTCGTGTCTTATCTTGTTAATATTTTTACAAAATACAGATTAATCATATAAAATCTACATTGTAAGTAGTCTTAATCTACTTGTGTTAAAGAATAATAAAATTAAGTATATTCTTTGCAAAGCCGTTGGTCGCAGTTGTCATTTGTAGATCTTTGACAGTCATTACGGGTAGTCAGAAGCCCAAAAGTCTGACAACCAGTCTTACCTCCTCCAGAACCTACTTACAGCGTTTCTGGACTGTGGAGGTGAAATACGCAGTCACTCCATGTAAAATACTGCGCACCACACAACCTTCCGGCAAATCCGGGTCGAACTCCGCGCCGGGTATATATTTTACCCGCGTGGCCGCGTGAAGCTCACTACGGATCTGGCGAAACCATCTGCCGACCGTTACCATTCCTGAATCCTGGCGTCTGCAGCGTGGCACACCTGTTGCGGTCACCATCACACCAGGCTTAGCCAGGAGAGTAGTAAGACTGTGCTACTCTCAAGGGAATTCAAGGATTTTTGTGACCATAGACTCACCTACCCCTTTCTTTCCTTTTATCTAATATACTTTTTATGTTAACAATTTACGTGGTCGTATATTTTCATCTCCATCTTCCGTCACATTGGTCAACCTTTCCCCAAATATACATAATTATGTTGGCAGAGATAAGATAGACATAGATAAAACATTTATTTGGCGCACACAAAAAGACAGGACACCACACAAAAGTAAAATATTAGATGATAACCAAATTATCCACACGATTAATATAAAAACAAGGTGCCGATAAAAAAACAAAATGAAAAACACACTTATCGAAATAAAACTGACACTATGACGAATAATTAATAACGTAGTGCGTAGTGCGGTGTGCGTATCAAGGTTGCACCAAATGGGAGTCCAGCTCAGCATGTGCCAGGCAAATGTACCTGACGCTGATATTCTGCTGGATCCCTACTGTGAGTACTGTGACACGTGGACGTTGAGAAGCCGAGATAAATTGGTGTTGGTAGTTACTTGGGAAAAGGCTAGACAGATGATGATTCTTTGCAAAGTAACGTCAGAGCGTTGAACGCTCTTTATCTAATCCGAATCCGAGAAATGTCGCTCCAAAGAATTTATATTATGCCCCCTTGTTGTATTGCTGGAGCTTCTTGTCTATAGGAAACGACCAATTGGAACCGTGGCCCTGGTTTATGTGAAATTAAATATTTTGAATTATATATTTCTTCTTCGTCTTTGTCCTATCGATGTTTCTTTTGTGTGCATGCACATCATTTTTGATAAATTGTCAAAGTAAGCTGCCTAGCTACTTGTCTCATTAGTTGATTGCACATATATTAATCTCGACCGCAGAAACTGTCAGTTACGTTATAAAAAAACATAAACTTAACATCACGCCTTTATTGCCCTAAGAGGTAAGCAGAGTTGTATAATGCATCTACATCTTGTCAGTCCTTAGATAGTATAAAACAAAGTCGCCGAAATGGGTTATAGTTTCAACTTTTTTTTATGACCTACTTAGGTAGTACAGACAAAATCATAAAAATTGTTGAATGAAAGCACTTTTGCATTCATAATTTTCTACATGCACTTTAGATTGTGTTATCTAAGTCGTATAATAATTATATTATTACCAGCAATAAAATGTACACTACCTATATAATTTGATAAAATTTGCGCACCCACCGTGGTACTTCTGGGTGACGTCAAACGTATGATTAAAATGATGATATCTCTAAAGTTTTATACGGGAGCTGTATATAAAACTTGTGTCGTTGGAATCGCGTTAATCGTTATGAAATGTGTTAATACATTAAAAATGGAATATTACAGTTTTGCCTTGTAATATATTTTTTAATTCTAATTTTGGTATCAGGGTGAGCGCAAAAACGCAACCTACCGCGACGCTCGACTTTGGCGTTGGTAAGTATTAGAGACTTGTTATGTTAAGCCATCCTTGTCCTTTTCCTTACACTTGGTGTACACACCAACACAACACAAAAAGAAGAAGAAGAAAAAGAAGACGGAGAAGAGACGAGAAGAATAGAGGGAGAGGAAGAAAAGGGAGAACCCCGATGGGAGAGACGTTAAGTAAAATTGTTACTAACCCTGTGGAGTCCTGTCTGAAATAAAAGTTTTGTATTCTATAGCTTAGAATATCGCTCATTAAGTAGAAACTACGTCAGACGGTCAGAGCCGATCGATCTCTAGGAGGCGCCTTGACAGATGCTCGATTTTGACGTTGTGACTGTTCCTAAATTACCCTAGGCTGATAAAATTTTTGTTTTTACTAATTTAGTTAATATTAGTTAACAAAATTAGGAAGAACGCATTCCCCGTTTTCGTTTTGTTAAGGTAAGGATTAGAAGGACACATAATACAAGAGAAAATAGCATTTATGATTAATTACGATCATTTAGAAGAGTTATTCCCACGCTGGAATAAATTATCATGAATAGCTTCTCAGTTATATCGCTCTTCTTCAATTGTTACTTTGTTTTTCTGTTGTTTGTATTTTTTTTTTATTTTTATGCGTCATGTTTGCCGCAAATAAACGTATTTTCTTTCTTTCTTCTTTCACCACCCTAATGTATGAGCTGGAGAGAAGAATAGGTGCAATAAACTCTCCAGTAACACGACGTATCTGTCTGTTTAGTTTGAGGAACTTTAATACCATTATCAGCCTTGCATAATTATTATAATTAAGGGCATCTTTAGTCTGTCCGTTTTCAGTTACAAGCAATTGTGAACAAACTACTTTCAGGAGTTGCGTTTGTTCTGTTACACTTTGTTATTAAACGTAATGTTTAATAATGTACCCACACAAATTTACTTTTTCTTTTTTTCTATTATAAATTTAAAAATCCAATTAGGCATGAGTTCTAGGACAATGACTGTTAATATGTAGGTATAAGTAATGTATCTGTGTTACTAGTACCTACTTTAAATTGTAATCTGTGTAGAACTTAGTGGGTAGCATAATTGTTTTAAATGTTATATTTAAGATTTTATGACTGTTTTTATTGTGCCACTGTTTGTTTTTCCTTAAATAAATAAAGTTTTAAATTAAATGAAGAAGTTTGCATTGACATGTTACTCCAGTACAACATTTAGATATTCATATCAACCAGGCGCAACTATTATAGTATAGGATATTAGTACAGACTATGAGATTTTATACAGTTTTATTTGCATTATATATAAGACACTCAAGTAATGACGGTTTAGCTTAAGTGATAAGAATAACATTACTCCTCATCATAATTTCAGCTGGAAGAAGTCTACTGCTGGACATAGGCCTAGGATCCGGCGACCTTCATCAGGTCATCGCTCCACCACGCCTTCCAGTGGTACGTCTTTCGGTACGCATTCGCCACTCCAGAAACTTTCGGCTTCATCGGCCATCTGTTCTGCGAGCAATGTGCCCTACCCACTGCCACTTAAGTTTGTCAATTCTTCGGGCTATGTCGGTTACCTTGGTTCTCCCACGGATGCCTTCATTTCTGATTCGATCACGTAGGGAAATTTGAAGCATAGACCTCTCCATTGCCCTTTGAATGATTTTCAGCCTTCTAATGAGGCCCATTGTGAACATTACTAACTAACTAACTAACTAAACGGATAATATTAGCGCCTACTCATTTATTGGGAGTAAAAACGCCTGAATAGTTTAAATAAACAAAGTTCCATAATGTTAAGTTGCTCTATAATTTATTTTAAAAACAAATCTTTGCACTCAATATTTTGTTTAGTGTTATTGTGTTTATTGCTTAAAAATCTTATGCAATAAGTGTTTAATATTTCTGCATTAAATAAAAGTCAAATTAAAGTATTTTATCATTGTTTGGAGAAAAGCTATTATTATTCTGTCTACCAGTATCTTCAAGGTCACAAATAGTTTATAATAAGGTCATTTAAATAGGTCGGTAGCCTATTAAAACTTTACCTAACATTCTGATAACATATTTTTTAAATGTTACTCGTATTATCTTAGGCCAATAACATCGTTATTTCTAGTAGGTACTTATTTAAATTATGGTTTATTTGGTTACGAAATTCTGAGAATAATTAATTATGATTGTTTCAGTGTAAAAAAATATTTACAGTGTGAATTATCAGAAGAGAAGACAAAACTAGTGAAGGATGGGTAATAAAAGGTCTTCTTCAGACTAGAATTTTATGTATAACTCCTTCTCAATGTGATAAGAAATGAAAAATGAACGATCAATAAATGTAATTAAGAATGTTTAAAGTAAAGGCAATGAAAAAAATACTTATAAGACCAACTGAAAAGTGTCAGAAATCAGAAATCCTTTATTTTGCAATGAATGTGGGTACAAAATTAGATGTAAGTAGGTACCTTAACATTGTAAAAGCGGTTCTAACACACTCTCCCTCTCACTCTCCTCTTTGTAGACGTGAGGTATTTTAATATAGATGACGGTCCCCATTGATAGTTAGCTTTTTCTCAATGATGCTGTTTTGTACCTATCTGTAAACATTAGATTTTTGTATTGCGATCTAACAGATCCCGGACGTGTTCTAATATCGTCCATTAGGGTGTGTATTGTTCTATCAAATATTACAACTTCAAGTATATACAAAGACGGAAAGGTGAGTAATTTTTGATACTTGAACACAGGTTCACAACTGTCGGTATTTTTAAAACTCTACAGGGTTATTGGTAACACATTAACAACCTCTTAAGAGGTCATTGTATTCATCATCATGAACAACTTTTACTATGGGACATAACCTAAAATCGCGAAAAAAAAATCTGCTGTTCCCTGTATTTTGACGAGTTATACGAACATAAATGTAGGGAACAGCTGATTTTTTTTGTTGTTAATGTTTTAACAATAACCCTGTATAGTCATTGATCTTAGGCAACGTTTTTGGGCTTTGAATATCCTCTCCCTCTCACTCCTCTCAGTACAGTACAGTTATACCAGAATATAACTCCAAAATCTCAAAACTGACGCAACTTGACCATGATAAGCTTCCAGCACGGTGCGAATGCTTACTTTTTTTTGCCAGGTTGTACGTACGCTGAGTTCTGCTTAACCTCTTATTATATCGTATGAATGCGGTTTCCAGGTCAGATTGTTATCAATTAGAATATAGGTACCAAGGAATTTTGTAACATTTGTTGAGTCTACTTTTTGTCCATTAAATTCAACATCATCATTTTCAGCTCCTAGACGCTGATGAAAATGCATAACTTTTGTTTATATTTGAATATTCATAATTAGATTATTGTTTTTTTTTTTTGTTTTTAATATCAATTTCGTGATTATTTTTAGTGTCGCATTTTACTATTGCCGTACTGTCGTCTGCAAATAATACCATAGGTTGTTGAATTTGGCGAGGCAAGTCGTTAAAATATAAAAGAAACAATAAAGGTCCAAGTACACTACCTTGCGGTACGCCATATTTGACTTATCTGTAGCCGGGTAGATATTTATATTCTTGTTTAGTTTTCACACATATCCTTGATATTTCTGTATATTGCTTTCGATTAGTAAGGTATGACTTCATTAGATTTAAGACATTTCCTGTAATGCCGTACGTGTAAAGTTTATTTATAAGAGCGTCATTATTTACATAATTAAATGCTTTCGGCATATCAGTATTTTAGGCGCATACAGGCATTTCATGGTCCACACTTGGCATTACGTTATTCAGTTGATCGTATTTTGGCATATTATCTAATATTTTCATTTTTTCTGAACCCCTTTTGTTCTTCACATAAAATTTTATATTTAGTTAAGAACATATAAACTGTCTGAGTGTCTGTATACATGATTTTTTTTCAAAAACTTCGGAAATCATTGGAATTAAGGCCTATAATTAGCCATGTTTTCTTTGCTATTTTTTTATGGAGTGGTTATATAATTTGTTTTTTAAGACTATTGGGCTCAAGTACCATCGTACCTGAGCTAATACTGAGCTACTTCATGATGTGACTTAGTGGTACAGCAATTATATCAGCCACAAATTTAACCACAGAAGTTGTTATACCGTCGAAACCATGACTTTTTTATTTTTACTACTCTAGCTATATCTTGTGGAACTACTGGCGGCATGAACATTGAGTTTGGGTTATTGGCTATTATAATTATTATATTAGTGATATTATCTGATTCTGTTTTTCCGTTTGATACATCTTGTACTTGGTTTACAAAGAAATTACTAACAGATTCAGCAATTTTTTGAGGGTCTTTAGTTATAGAATTCTGTCTGTTGATTTGTAAAATAGGATCTTTAGTGAATTTAAAGTTGATAATAAATGCCATGTTGCTTTATTCTCAGAATGATTTATAATATAGTTATTTTGAGCTTTTTGGGTGAGTCTAATAATTTTTTTGAGTCTCTTGATTACGTTTTGAAAATATCTTTATTTTTACGCGTAAGAGTCTTTACTTCAGTCTTTACTTCCACAGTTTTCTTTGTTTCAGACTAAATATTCTTACACACAGGGATATCCACTGAATCTTTCTGTCTGGTTTAACAATAACCCATTTCGTCGGAAAGCAAAGATTATACATAAAACTCTATTTTCGAAAAAAACTGAAATGGATTTAAGCAGAACTCAGAAGGCTTTGAAATCCGACATCCATAAGTCCCCGTACCTTCACAAGATAATGCACTCATCGTGCGTAGCAAATTTAAAATCCGTTCATTGTATGTACAGACGCCAGCACATCAAGCTACCCGAAACTGTCAAATTTTCCCAATCAACTTTGAGCCTTATGCTTTAGCGATAAAGTTGAAAATCTATTAAAGAAATTTGACAGATTGTAGTAACTTGATGTGCTGGCGTCTGTACGTTGTAGGAACTTATCTTAAAACAACATGGCCCAAATATGAATTACGCGCAGCACAACACGCGCCAGCACCAAATCACTAAATCAATTTAAGTGATTTTTAGTAATTATTATTTACTAATGAATAAATCACAATATTTAACGTGACATTGTTTCCACAAGTCCGGGGGCCACGCGTCCTGTGATAACTATCTGCTTCACACCAAACTAAACGGGTTATCACCAGTTCCAAACCCGTTAAATCCTAACTGATAGCTACTGATTTGATCACTGCTTTATATAGCGCTGCGACAAAACCTTGACCAAATGAATCACGCGGTTTAACTGTAAATTATATTAATTTTTGAAGTACGTACTTATGAAACAATTAAGCTAAGGTTACAAGGCAAGGCAGAAGATTTATTCCGGTCGGATCCCCTGAATCTCTGTCTTATCCACTTTATCTAGGTTTAGAAGTGGGTGTGAAAAAGTTTTTTATTATATTGAAGATAAGAGTGACAAATATGATAAAAGTAGGCATGACAGCGTGGACGGGAATAATACTAATGTTGTGATAGAAAATAAATGCTTTAATGCTATGTTATTCCTTCTTATTGTATGAAAACATTGCGTCGTCATCATATCAACGGGACACCACCAATCACATTCCACGGCCTCTTAATTCGGCCAATCGTAGTTTACGAGTTTTACGACCTTTGACATACACTTTGACATAAAATTTAGGCCTAAACTTACCTTGTAAACTTATCTCTAGTTTAAATTCTGAAAAAAGCTTACGGTAAAGTTGTATCTAATATCTCAAACCATTTTTAGGGTTCCGCACCCAAAGGGTAAAAACGGGACCCTATTACTAAGACTCCACTGTCCGACTGTCCGTCTGTCACCAGGCTGTATCTCATGAACCGTGATAGCTAGACAGTTGAAATTTTCACAGATGATGTATTTCTGTTGCCGTTATAACAACAAATACTAAAAACAGAATAAAATAAATATTTAAATATTTAATATTTAAATAAATATTTTTTTTTTATTTTTTTTCCCATACAACAAACTTGTATTTTTTGGCGTTTTTGGCTTGTGGTACGGAACCCTTCGTGTGAGAGAACGAATCACTTGGCCAGTTTTTTTCAAATGTGGCCTAGGAAATTTTAAATCGATGACTGACGGTTAACGAAAACAATAATGAGGAAACCCGCTCTAAGTATAGTATAATAACCAGTGATCGGACTAGGTAGATTGATTTTTGGTACTTGTATCACAAATGCCCACAGAAAGAATAACATGGATAAGCCGTTTTCCCGGAAAGTAATTCCGGTATTTCCGGAAATTAAATTTATATTTTATTTATTTATTTGTTATATTTATATTATTATTATTTCATGCTGTATTTTTGTTTCTGCTGCATGTATTGTATAGTTATTAAATTGTAAATCCGTAATTGGCTGTAAGACTAGCTTATATATCTTAAGATAAAATTTCAGAGCTGTGCATTTTGTGATTAATAAATAAATAATTTCCGGATCTAATTAAATATTGTTATTGTTGGTAGTGATATTATTACTACTCAATTCAAAATAAATAAAAAAATTAAAGGAAGATATTAAAACTAAATTAATTTATTATTTATCTGTTTTCACGTAACGTTTTCACAACACAGTAAACAAAGAAGCGCACTTTACGAACCGAAGTCGTCATGTCGTCAGTGGGCGTACGCATTGCTTCGATAACCGGTTAGTGCACCACCCATGATCCTTTGTTCTGGTTGGTCGTTGGGTTGTGTCAAATCGTGAATGTGTGCCGTAAAAAAAAAATGAAGAATAAGATATAGCTCATTTTAATACAACTCCAACCTAAGTTCTGGTTTTTTTTAATAATCAACCAATTCCGAATTTCCGGAGGAATGTCCATATTAATATATACGTTTCGGATCAATGACCCCAATTCAATCTACCTACTCCGATCACTGATAATAACTGTTCCACCAACTGCAATTATCAAAATTTTGTTTCAGTGCGATTAGTAGTTTGCCGCCGTTCTATCAAATGCCGTTGAAATCAGTGCTAGTGAAATACCTCTGTGTAGGTAATTGGTAGAATAATAATAGATAGGCTTTTCACACGTACACCATTTAGTTTTTCTTTGATAAACCCTCACGTAACTGAGCTCACCTCAATCCGTCATTACCAAAGGGTCATCAAAGCTTCATTAACGTTAGATACGAACGTTTGTTTATGATAGGTTATTATAACATCATAGTGGTCTAGTGTCATGCAGCTACGGATATTTGTGCTCGTGTTACGATCGTCAATCATTATCGCCGGTTTATAATTAGATGTATCAAGGACTTGATAATCTCTTATAGGACACGAGGGAAGGTGGTGATCAAATGGACAACACTAATGCTTATAGGGCACTAGGGTGAGAGGTAATGAAGTGGACAACACTAAGGCTATCTAAGGTTTTCTAATTGTAGAAATCTGTCTTCCCAGCGAGAGCATGTTGTTGACTCTACAGTCAGAAATTGATTTCCTGTCATGAGTTCAAAGCTACTTCAAGGCGTACAAATTAGCTTTGAATTAAAAAGGAAGGAACACGGGTGGGTTTTAGTCAGTAAGAGTCTGACACTCTCTTCCGCCCCACCCAGAGCGGGAGGGGGTCACTTGATGATTTCACAACCGGAAAAAAAGGTACAAATTAAAAACTTCTAAGACAGGTGTGCGAAATAAACCTTCGTTTCTTTCTTTATTTCCCCTTTCCCAAATTGGGTTTGTCCAACGAACGGGAGCATTTTAGCCCAACCTCAATTCCTTTTAGATCCTTACGAAATGGAGGCGTGAATAACTCAACAAATCTGAAGGTTTAGAAAAAGAACTTGATGATGAACTCTCTGCCAGCGTCTGTGTTCCCTTCCACATTTAACCCGTCAGTAAGAGTCTGACACTCCATTCCGCTCCACCCAGAGCGGGAGGGGTCATTTGATGATTTCCGATTCTCAAAAAAAATAACCCGTCTGCCTTCAAAGCAAGAGTGAACGCATCTTCTGGATACGCTCGTTCTATTATAGACCTCATTCATCGCTTTCCATTAAGCATAATCGAGGTCAAAAGCAGGATCAAACAGTATTAAAAAAAAATTCGGGCAAATGTAAACCATACGCACTGATAAACGTGCATATACAGAGACATACGGTTATCTGTTCATTTATCTGCTCATTTGCAATAATCACGAGAGCGTATGATGCTTAGCATTCTACCAGGAAATGATAACCGGGTGAAGTTCACCTTCAAAAGACAAAACAATCGTGACAAAAACAAAATTAAAAACTTTGCCGTGGTGTTTGTGATTTCAAAAGCATCTAGTAGTATTAGAGCAGAGAGTGTAAAGTGTACCTAATATACCGGTGTAATTAGATATGCACACGAGACATTTCAGCTTCGTTTGTGTAATGGCAGTGCACCTGCAATGCCTCTGGCATTACAAATGTCCATAAGCGGCCATTACCATTTAAGATTAGGCTAATGTAACTTATGTCAGTTTTCATTCGGAAAACCGAATGCGACGATCGTGTATTGGCGCGACACTCCCTTTTGGTACTTGTTCTAAAACCTACCTATTATATACCTACCTATTAGGTACCTTTGTCATCCAACATTACGCAGACAGCTTAGCGCCTGAATGGCTGCCCCGATCTAATCAGGCTTTATGAACGCGTGTCTCGCTATGTTCAGTGGACTTGAAATAAATATGTTTTGTACCTTTATCACTTTTGCGCTTTGATCGTTGAGTATTTCTTCGCATCCCTTATACTAAGTAACAAGGATTACTATAACGAAGTTTGTAAGCTGGCTCGTGGTGAGAGTTCAAAAAAAGAACGTTCAAAAGCATAGACTTCTGGGTAAGCTCACTCCATCGTAGACTTTGTCTCTGTCACCTCTGACCTAGACTAGAGTCAAGGGCAAACCCATTTCAAAAAGAAAAAAAAACTGTGCGTTATTTTATTGCCTGATGCCAATATCCTTGTTGGGCTTATGTCGAGCAGTGCACTGGATATAGACTTCTTCAATTACACGCCATCCAGCCCGATCTAGAAGAAGACTTATCTACAACAATAACAATTCATGAATAACTTTAAATGCGTCTTTCCGCATAGTATTAATTTTAAATCCTTGATTAATTAACAGTCAGTCTAGCTAAAGAAATAAACGTATTCCTTTATTGTTTACACAATGCACACCAGTATGTCTCGACTACAAAGAACTATTAATTTTATACCGATTAGTTCGTAAGTACGGTAAATAAAGTACTACTTTATATTACTGGAGAACTGCCGCATAATTGCAATTATTTATGTTAATTCCTACTTCAGCAGTGTGTATCCACACTTACCAAGGTGATCATGTCATCCAGTAACTGAATTGTGGACGTCAGATAGGCAGCCCCTCCATGTAAAATACCGGTGTGCAGCTGGGAAAAGACTACGCATCTGCCTATCCTTTTCCCAGCTACCCGAACCGAACCCGAACTTTTGGTAGAGACTCTACCAAAAGTTCGGGTGTATCGATCTTCTTTTTTCAATACGAAACCCACATTGCGACTACGATCAATATTTTTTTCCCAAAATAAACAATGGAACGTTCCAATTCGCCACATTTTATCTCGGGCAAAGAACGTACTTGTATCACATTCACAACTCATGTTCGATGTTATTGATATTACGCGAAAAATATTGATTGTTTCATAGGAATAGGTATTGATGAGTTAAAGCTATGTTATTGTACTACGTTAACGATAAATAAGAGTACGTGTGACGGTAGATGTTTAGTTTGCTTGAGTCCCTTCCAAACACGTGAAGCCTAGGATATTAAAACATATTTATATAATTTAATGGGGGCTTAGGTTTACCTCGTAGATTGTCTTCGTATCGATTATAATTGTATTTTTCTAACTGGCCTACTAAGAATTTGTTTTAAACATACAATAAATGAATGCGTAAAAGATGTGGTTAAACTGTTGTTGTTGTTGTTAAACTATTTTAGTGTGTTTGCACATTGTGTTTTTTTGGCGTAGTGTTGGTCAAACTTATGCAAAGCGTAAACGCAGCGTAGCAGGTTCGTAGCAGCAACGGCGCGCGTAGCATACGCCTACAGGCGCGTAGCAGTCCGTAGAGGCGCGTAGCAGTCGCGTAGATGCAGTGTAGCAGCTATTAGGAGCCGCGTTGAAGTCGCGCGAGGACGCGTAGTCGCCGCGAGTACATTATATTATAATTTTTAACCGACTTCAAAAAAGGAGGAGGTATGTACACCGATTTTTTTTCAAGCATAAGCTTGGCAAGGTTAGCTTGGTTGGTTAAGGTGAGGGGTCCGTGGCTAAATAATAACAGCAGCACGTCGATCGATCAGGTTAAGCTACGCTTGCCGCGGTTGGTCTGTGGATGGGTGACTATCTTCACATACCGAGACTCCTCCGTGCCTCGCAAAACACGTTAAGCCGTTACGTTACGGGTAGTCAGAAGCCCAAAACTCTGACAACCAGTCTTAGGGGTATTGTATTACCCAGTAACTGGGTTGTGGAGGTAAGATAGGCAGTCACTCCATGTAAAATACTGGTATTCAGCTGTATCCAGTCAGACTGGAAGCCGACCCCAACATAGTTGGGAAAAGGCTAGGCAGATGATGATTATGCTAAAGCTTAGCAAGGTTATCAGCCGTATATTTAAAAAATATAATATAACATGTTAAAGTTAACCTCAGGGAAATAAATCACTAGGAAGTATACAGCCATTTTCTTACGCAAACACTCGAAATTATAGGTATTTTCATAGTCACTTTTTTCTTGTCCTAAAGCTCATTCTTTCCCACTAGGTAAGTCCCAGCTGGCTTATACATAGCTCACAAGTATAATGAGCGAGCGTCTGTAAACAATACTATAAATAAGATTTTTTGATTTATTTTACAGCACTATTTATGTATCGCACTCGTGTTGATAATACATACCCTCTCGCCCGAGGTTGCGTTGCACGTGACTTGGACTTCTCGTTTATAACAATGTTTAACTGCACATGCACACAAAATGATAATTAAATGGGCCGTAAAATCGCGTGGTAACTACATTCTAGTGTACTATCGTTACGTACAGTTAGTAACAGTTCTAATCTAACCTAACCTATTTGATCGGGGTCACCTAGCTTAGTTACTGCGACCAATTTGGCTCGCGCATGGTTGGTCACAGTTCTAATCTAACCTCACCGTTTCAAAATCACTGCAAACGACAATTGTCCCTGCGACGATGACACGGTACAAAGCCTCGACCACCTCCTCAGGGATTGCCCCAGATTCGCCATGGATCGCATGCAGTATGAGGCAATCTCTGAGAGATTTGGTATCACGGCATATGACATCGATATGCAAACGCGCAAGCTAGAAGTCCTTCTTGCGTTTACTAAATACGTCACAAAAATTTTAAGCGAATTGAAGCATCTCAATGGCACATAGATAATACGAAAATATATATATATAATTATAATAAATTTTTATCGATAATATATATCATTTATCTCTTATTAATATTATTATCCTCATCGCGACTAAAATTTCCCACAAAACAATATCTGTATCAAATAGCAGATATTGACAAAATAATCGAAACAAATAAATAATGCAAATTCATACCAAAATAAATAAAGCGAATAAATCTAATATAAAAAAGAAACCGTTTGGTCGAAGTACCCTAGCTTACTTACCGCTACCAACTGTCAGAAAAGCTTAGAAAGTTAAAAAGAGGTTCATTTATTTTTTTTTTATTTACATCACTAAGTTTAAGAGAATCAGTTAAATATTTCGCTTTTTTACAGGCTGATGAGCCGGGTTTTGTGGGCGGGTTATATTTTTTCCATTAAATATAACAGTAGAAAAGCTTAAAAAATAAATAGTATTCTCCACAAGTACAATTTATTTTATGTGGATGCGAAAGTAGGCAGGCATATTCAAATGCACAACATGCCATAAGCCAGTTCGAGATAAATGCACAAAATACTATACACAAAATTTGTTCAATAACGATAATTTTAGAATTAATTATACTGTGTATAAAACTAATTGCCAGTTCAAATGTGTGCCGCATTATAAACAAACTAACGTCATTAAAAAAATATCTTTGGCTTGATATAATAAATATTATGTAGTGATATCGTGAACATTAAAATTGACTATTCCACTAATGAACATCTAGAAATGTCTTTGATCTCATTGCCTTTATCGTGCTCCAAAGCTTCTAGACTCTCTGTTGACAAAGAGTCCTCTTCATAGCCTCGGACGTAATGTGCAATCATTAGCATTACACACATGTACAGCTAGACACATTACATAGGCACGATAATCACTTCGCATTATATACCTACGATAGTTAATGTTATCGGTATGAAACAAGCCGCGGTTCTTGAATGTTCCCAGTACCTACCTGTACTCTAACGCACTAGACTAGATAATGTCAAAAGTAAGTCAATGATTTAAGTACTTTGTAAGTACCTAATTTACTTTGTGATATTACCTAGTGATTTACTTTTTTGTGCTAAGGTGCGTGGTTAAATACCAATTAGGGCTAATGTTTTGTTAACTTAGTTTGTGGCTTCAGTGAAGACCACAAAATGTATAAAGCGTGCTTTGTATCGGGTTGGGAGATGTCACATGTCTTCGAATTTTAAGACTCATTGTGTGATACAATGTCAGCTTCAAAGTTTGAGTAAAAACCGTTTACAAAACAATTAACAAGTAATAAAATTGCTGTAAAAATAACAACACCTAATAATAATTAATTTACAAATGTCATACAAAAGGCCTTACATTGCTCTGGCGCTACATTATACTTAAAAGTCAAAATCAAAAAACATATTCAAATTAGGCTAAATCAGCACTTTTTGAATGTCAAAATTACATAAGACAGTCCTTCAAAACGCCCGCCCTTCACCACTTCCTAGTTCTTTAGCTGTCTGAGACGAAGTGGCGCAATAAACTCCCCAGCAGCACAGCCAAGACAGATACCCTGACATGCAATAACGTCACAGAAAATTCTTGTAATGGCTTTTTCCTACAGTCATCCTAATCCGAGACTTCCCCGTAACATGATGTAATTATTTTGTAATGAAGTTTGCTTGGTACTAATCTGACCTCATGACATGACATATCTGACACAGCTACCTAATGTTTAAGTGTAGAATTTGATGTAAATGAAAATTACAAAAGGTGTATCCACACATATACAAGCACCCTTATTGCGTAATACACTGTCAATCTCAATCTGAATCGTTTTGAAGAATATTGCTAATCCATTGCTTCATATGTTCAAAAAATGTGTCTGCTCAACAACGTAAATAACGCAATGAATGTGGTTGAACTGTCAAAATGAAATCCATTACTGCTGATAATGTGTTACGCAATTACCCCAAAGGGCCGTGCCCGGGACGTGTCAGACCCCTGGCGTACACTGGGCAAGTGGGCAAGCACTGGAGCCGGCTGGACCTGACGTTTGTGACTAAGTTTATATAAGCTGTAGGTACACAGTACACACCAATTAAATATGAATTTTGAGCCTCTGACGGGGCATGGTCCGTCCACAGCATGGCACTGGAAGCCTACACTCTAAGTCCGTCAACGAAGATACGGGCCAGTCCAAAAGTAGTTTGATACTTCGACTTGAACTCCCGATTTATTAACTTTTTGACAACTTTCAAATCGTTTTTACACCGACGAAAGAACGGAGGAGGTTCCTGTCATTCGTTCTTAGTTCGGTAAACTAGGGGATGGAAGTTTGTATGAGACTTCCGCAAATTTTGATGCTAGAGGTCTAAAAATTGATATAGGGACTCCTTGTTATAAATAATAAAATACATATTTCTAGATATCACATGTCACTCTGATGGTACCCTGTATTAATGAAAGACTATTAAGTTATTTACGTACGTGCTACGTATGAAAGATCAAGGGTGGATCAGATGGTTGTGAGGTTGTGTGACATTGTAAAATAGGTGATAAGAGAAGTGTGCTAACGTGTTCCTCAGACTAATCTGCATAGATTAACTGCACATACACTTACGGCATTTACAATACTTGGAAAATTCTGAACATGAAATAAAAAGCCCTTACATCATCATGCGCTTAGTTCAGTAAACCTCTTGAGCACATGGGTCACTGTGGTTATTATTTAGAGATTCTAATGTGTACTAAAATAAAACTGTTTTTGAAATAACTTAATATTACGCCTGTACTCCCGAAAGGTTAGGCAGAGTACCTCATAGTACAACCGCATTTCGTTAATAAGGGGCTTGGCTATTGACTGCAACTAAACACAAATCCAGACTTTACTAAATTATTTGAATTTACTTGAATTAGACTCCGAGCTGCTAATAAGAAATCCTTGATTTTAGAAAATAATGGCAGTGTTCGTAAAATTAAACCCGTATCGCTTCGCACGATTGGCTGACGTATTTCCACGGAATAGGCGTGACAATAGTTGTCTGTGTATCCCTAGTGCTAGAACAACTCTGATGCGCAGGAGTGTCTGCTGCATGGCACCGGTGTGATATATGTATAACAAAATACCAAGTTGTTGGAAGGACTATAATTTGACATTATTAAAAAAAAAGCTAAGAATTTTTTTAGTAGGCAAAGCTTATTATAGGGTTGAAGAGTTTTTATTGGAGAAAGAAGTTGTTTGACTATTTTATATATTGTATTTAAATACCTAACTATTAGAAATTGTGACATTAATTTTATTATTGACTGATTATTTTTATTAATGAATTATGAATTAGAATATTATTATGTATTATTATTTATTGGTAAATATGAATTTTAATTGGACCTAAACTCGATACTTTTGCATGCCTTGTAAATTGGCAAAATATGGCTGTTTCTGTATTTATATTATGTAACACCTTATCTTGTACCCGTATTTGCAAAATAAAATATCTTTATCTTTATCTTTGATGGAATAACCCAATAACACTTTGGCCGACCTGGGCACCATCGAACCCAGGACCTCACGCTCAGCAGCAGCGCATGCGACCACTACACCAACCACCATAGTTTTTAAATATTAACTCATAAAATTATGCATTTATTTATTTATTTAAGTATTGGCAGTTCCGGATTAGCCCATAAGCAAATTAAGCAATCGATTAGGGCATCACGTCTCGGGGGTCACCATAAGGCAGAAACAGCACCGAAAAAGTATTTGCTAGCACATGAATGGCAAGGCTGTTTATCAGCAAGATATTACAAAAGTCACTCTAGAGATGTGCGCCAATCTTTACAAATCGCTCGTCGATGTTTTGGAAAAATACGAGGCGACTAGTATCCACTAGTCGCCTCGTATCTCGTATCTGTATCCACAGACGTGGATTGCTTAGGGCATCGAGTAGTCTTAATCCGGCACCGAGTATTGGGGACCATCAAAACATACCTCCATTATTTTTGTAAACCCATAAATATTAAGGATCAGAGGACATAGGAACAAGCAATTTAATTTACATTCAAAAGGTAATTATCAACCTTATGAAAACCTACCTACTTATTTCACCAACTCACCAACGTCATAAACATGACAGAATGTTACCAAAGTAAATAAAACTAAGTTATGTAACTATTAAAAGGTCAGATAAACAGTTCTACGTAAACATATAAATATTATGATTACAAAGAAAAATGAGCAGCCGTTAATAAAAATATTATTAAAATTAAATTAGTTCAATGTTGCCTCCGCTCGATACGATAGGTACTGTTGGGAAACATGATTAGTTGACTCATTAAAATTATAATTTAGACAAAATAAAGGGTTTTTCAATCATTTAAATCCTGCATTAAGTAAATGTTTGTAATTATGTGTTGTAAGTATTATTGTTGGTGTTGAAAGTGTCCATACACCTGCACTTCTGAGCACCTAAAAACGCCACTGAAGCACCCCACATTTATATGGATCCACATTATTATGTTTGCTTTTGCTTGTTAGCTGTGGGTATAAAAACGTATAAAAATTCAGAAATGAGTACCTTGCTTTATCGTACCGTTGTCATGAGTCTTACTTATCCAGAAAAACCGGTAATACTACTACGCAATGCGCACCTTGCATTTAAAAAGGCTGAGAACTGCGGTACATTGCTCATTAAGTATTGCATGCACGTGATGCACGTATAGGTACTAATAATGTGGTTATAGCCAAACATGTTACAGTAAATTAATAACTAAAGTTTCAAAGCACACAACACACACACAAACTAGTGAACTTCATGAATTATTGATGCAGTTGCTAGTAGGTACTAACAATGTTAAATGTTTCCAACCAATGATATTTTAGTAAACAGATATGTTATACACTTACAAAACAACAGAAAAAAGTGTTCCGCGCCGAGAGGCAGCACACATACACACTTTTCATTCATTTTACATTTCACTACAAGTAAAAAGGATAGCTTGATAAAATCAATAAGAAAAAAAGTGACAGCTAGATGTTGTCAATTGCGCGTGAATGTAAACAAACCTTATTCGGGCTACCAATCACCGCACGTTGGCATCATAGACTAACAAATTAACTAGGCAGAAAGTACAAACCGCGTGTACAGAATTTGCAGTCGGGATTTGTGCCTATGCAACGAATAAACACTATTAAAAGGTAGGTAGCTGTTGTCACACAGTAAAGTAATATAAACGATCCATTTCTTTGTTTATGAATAATTGCGATCCATTCTTGAAGCCTGATCACAATGGAAGCTTCATTTTAACACTATCTGTGACATATTATGGTAACGATAAGCTATTAATATTTTCTTTCGCTATATATGACATGTTTAATTTATAATTAAATATATCAAACAAAATTATAAAGAAAAGTTATTAAAAGGGAAACTAGAACTCTGCAGCTGTAAAGATGACTTTACTGCCTAATATTCGCATCTGTACTTTTATTCTATGTCCGGAAAGCACGCATCCTTGTCGTTCTTACGACAAAAAATGTATTTTTCATCTCTTTCTTTTTTCTAACCTCCAAATATCAGAATATTAGGAAAATAATTGAAATATATTAATAAATCGAAGTATATTGTGTAGTTACATGTGGTATGAGATCCCTTGTGTTTTATTAACTTTGGTATCATAATTGGTACACTTTCTAAATACACAAGATGGCATTTTGGATGGTAATTACCAGTGATCGGAGTAGGTAGATTGAACTGGGGTCATTGATCCGAAACGTATATATTACTATGGATGGACATTCCTCCGGAATTGGTGGTAGTCAGAATTTCATTAGTTAGCCGAAATGTATATCTAGCCATAAAACGCTAAAAATAAAAAATAAATATTAAAGCTTCGATCGGAATTCGATTGTTTTTATTATTCAACAGATAAATAATGAATTAATTTAGTTTTGATACCTTCCTTTAAATTTTGAATTGAGTAGTAATAATATCACTACCAACATTAACAATATTTAATTGAATCCGGAAATACCGGAATTACTTTCCGTAAAAATGGCTTATCCATGTTATTCTTTCTGTGTGCATTTGTGATACAAGTACCAAAAATCAATCTACCTAGTCCGATCACTGGTAATTACGTAGCAGCGCGCACCGTATCACTCGTAGACGTGCGTGACACAGACTAAAGGCAATACGTCCCAATTAGGACGTTTTCTAGTCTTCACGATTTGCGCGCTCATAACATATCTGTTTACTAAAATATCATTGTTTCCAACTAAAACAATGAACAGGAAAACCTTCCAGAATAGCAATTTAAGGAAATTACGTACGATATTACGAATTACGATGATTTTCTATTATAAAAGGTTATTTACGAAGTCTGTTGATGATATTACTTTCATCATTACCTCGGTTTTTACATGACCTTAATAAAAACTAAAAATATACGAAGAATTCCCTTGATTCTTTTACTCGTTAATTTGAGATTATCTTCGTCTCTTTTTAGAGCAAGCAGTTCTTAATCATCATTATACTCCTGCGGCCTGTCCTTTTCCCAATATACCTACATATTTGGGGTCGGTGCAACATGACTGTCTTTTTCTTCCATACTTCTCTATTAGTCGTTATTTAATATAATTTTGATAAATCTCAGACGTATTTAAAGCAAAACCTCTTAGATTCTCTTTGAATAAAAACCGTTATAGCGTCATATTAAAAAAAAAAACAAAGCAACTAATACTAAAACTGATATGTATATAAAGATACCACGTGCGAACCGCGTGAATCGAGTCGTAATCGCGGTGCTGCATAGTCATTAGTATAACGATGATAAGTAGGTCACCACTACCTGCATCGGATCCCGCACCAATTTGCTGAGCGGCATCGGCACCTTTGACGATACCGCCATTGGAAATAGGTAACCTTGAAGATGATAGTTTTTCAAAGTGATTTTGAGATTATCATATCATTTTATGCGTGGTGGATTGTGGCCCACTCCCTCTCACGGAGAGGCGGCCTGTGTCCCAGCGGTAGGAACATTATAAGCTGATTATGATACTGTTTTAACATTACGTCTGTCTATGGTACTTAATTACGTCATTGATTAATTTAGTTATCCCAGTTGATAATGACTAGTAAAGTCCCAAGCGGTGGGAACATTATAAGCTGATTATGATACTGTTTTAACATTACGTCTGTCTATGGTACTTAATTACGTCATTGATTAATTTAGTTATCCCAGTTGGTAATGACTAGTAAAGTCCCAAATGTTTATTAAAACATCAACTTCATGATCATCTGCCTAGCCTTTTCCAAACAATGTTGGGGTCGGCTTCCAGTCTAACCGGATGCAGCTGAATACCAATATTTTACATGGAGCGACTGCCTACCTGACCTCCACAAACCAGTTACTGGGTAATACGATAGTAAGACTGGTTGTTAGACTTTCGGGCTTCTGACTACCCCTAACGACTGTCAAAGATCCACGAATGACAGCCGGGACCAACGGCTTAACGTGCTTTCCGAGGCACTGTATGTAAAGATGGTACAAACCTAACCTAAACCTGTGTGATTTGATAATAATGTAAAACAAAGCTTGCGACTGTATTTTTATTAAATAAACTTTATATTTCTTGTATTATATTTAATTTTCTTGTATGAATAAACATGATTTGTAATGCTAATGTTCCAGAAAATGTTTGGGTCATTTGTGGTTCTGATCTCAGCGTATCTTGGTAGGTAGGTATCTACCTTTGTTTTGACACACAAACATACAATTTTATAATCATCGCCATTCATCGCTGCATGTAGTGTGTATTCTTTATAAAGAATCAAATTCAAATCAATCAAATCAAAGAAGAAAATTGATTGACGAAATTACTTACCTACATCAACTCTACAAACAATGTTGATGTAAGTATATTTCGTTAATCAATTTAAAATGATTGACGTTACGCAAAAGAAGATATAAGTACTTAATCCTAATGATAGATAATGAATTTGTAATAGCTTCATCAAAGACTTGTATTGTTATTTGTCGTCCAAGTGTCCAACGCAAAAAGACGAATTGTCTCTGCTCAGATCAGTAGGATAATCACTTGTATACCAATTACTTTTATAATACCATACATTTCCATACATCGTGTGTATACATACACAAACACCTTCATTTATTCCAAGGCTGTGTATCTAATTCACAGCGCACCTTCTGTGGGTAAACGAATGGTGACAAACAAAATACGCACGTGGCTGTGACGTCACACCGCAGTTTCAACATGCCTAGGTGTAAGTGTAGGTAACTCATTGATAAACCTAACTTTCTGACTAATTCGTATATCGACCGGCTAAACAATGTCTACGATTGCCTTTTTAAGAACCTGGTTATTGGATTTTTCTATAAGGAATTTGTCAGTATCTGCCTAGTTTATGCCCGTTTAAACTGTGCTCCGACTCTGTGGAATACTCCAGACCTGTTTAGAGAGTAGGTACATGGGGTGATCAATGTACCTACATCCCTGCCTACCCCTTTGGGGAAGACCTACAGGCGTGAGGTTATGTGTTTACTTGTTATTATGTAGATTATGCAAATGTTATGTAAGAGCTTATAACTGACAATATATACCGATGGATTTTTTTTAAATATGACTGTGACATAAACAAAGTGAATGTTTACATTCTGATAAAGTTTTGATAATTTCAGAATATTTTAAGTAAATCAAAAAGATTGTTCAAGTACATATTGGTATACTTACATAATATTGGTTCTGCGATAAATATTTTCCTAGATAACCATCACTGTACCTATTGTTAACACAATATTGATAATTATGACAAACGGTAGATTTTCCACAGCTGATAATTGTTTTATTGCAGTTACGTTTCCACGTTGGGGCACGGTTTCGATCGAGTGTCTGTGAGTTCATAAAATTAGGTATTAGATGTATTTAACAAGTGTGTTAACGACGCTGATTCACAGGCGTCATTTTGATTCAAATCATGCAGTCAATGGCTGCAGTATACTATATTATAAACAAAATTTCCTTGTCGTGATTTACATGACACTAATTTATACTAGTACTAGTAGCGCCCCGCTGTTTCATCCTCGTAAGTTTCGAAACCGTGGGAATATCGGGATAAAAAGTATCGTATCGTATCCAGGAAATGGTCTATCTATGTGCCAATTTTCATCCAAATCTGTTCAATAAAAAAAAAAATAAAAAAAAAAAACGCGTGATTGAGTAACAAACATCCAAACATGTTCACAAACTTTCACATTTATAATATTAGTAGGATTTACTTTGCGTGGGTAAACATAGACATACCTACTATAATTGCGCGTGTAGTTTTTTTTTTTAAAAACGTTGCCCCACGCTCGGCATTTCTCCTGTATTGTGGGTGCGTTTATAAACATTTAAAGTCACATACACAAACAGCCAGATCCGGAATAACTACTTGTAGGTCATACAAATATTTGTTCCGTGCAGGAATCGAACCCGCAAAACATAAAGTAAAAAAACCGGCCAAGAGTGTGTCGGGCCACGCTCAGTGTAGGGTTCCGTAGTTTCCCGTCCGTCACAATAAGTGTTCCCACTTATGAGTTTATAAGTGGGTATCCATCCATCGTATACAATTATACTACAAACAGTCCAGAAATTATTTTGTACAACTTTTTGTCTTTTTTGTACAAAAATTGTTGTTTCCATTAAGTTCAAAATAATTTTCCTAGAAAGTCCTTATAAAGTTCTACTTTTCAGATTTTTTTCATATTTTCTAAACTTATGGTTCAAAAGTTAGAGGGGGGGGGACACATTGTTTTTTACTTTTGGAGCGATTATTTCCGTAATTATTGACATTATCAAAAAATGATTTTAGTAAACTCCTATTCATTTTTAAATACCTTTCCAACAATATATCACACGTTAGGGTTGAAATAAAAAAAAAAATCACTTCCTACTTTACATATAGGGGGGCTACCCTAATAAAACATTTTTTTCCAATTTTTATTTTACCACTTTGTCGGCGTGATTGATATACATATTGGTACCAAATTTCAGCTTTCTAGTGCTAACGGTCACAGAGATTAAGCGAGGACGGACAGACGGACAGACAGACATGGCGAAACTATAAGGGTTCCTAGTTGACTACGGAACCCTAAAAAGGATCGAGGTGGCGCGGGAAAGGAGTTCCTGGAAGGACTTGGCGAGGCCTTTGCCCAGTTGTGGGACAGTATAAGCTAAACAAAATAAAAAATAAAAGTTTCTCAAGACGAGTTAGAAAATATGAAATAAGAATTTCAGTAAGCGAGGCTGATACCTACTGTTAATAGTAGGTATCTAAGTACCTAGTTAGGTATCTATATCAAACAAACCCAAAATGAGACCTGACGATACCCTTCCACCAATATCGCTAACACGTCACACATAAACACAAACACATGCGTCACTACGTCAAAACAGTAGGCGTAACATGCTGCAAACATACCATCGACACCTCGACGAGGAGTCATTCATTCAGCGCCGTGACCCATGCGCGGGAGACTGTGCGGCACGCGACCAACTCGTGCGCACCACGAACGCATCACGCATCACACCATGATATGGAAGCGCGGAAAAATCTATTCCCAGCCGCCGTTAAACTTGAAATTTTACGGGATTTATATAAAGATATGTGGGAAATGGAAACCTACATACCTATGACAACGGGCGTGTTGCCAAATAGGTTATACAAATAATAATAATTGACGTTCGATAATAATTATTATAAATTCGGTGCTCATATAGTTAAAAACCACTGCGATAGTTTTAAGAGAACATTATAGACGGTTAAAACTGTCATAAATGTATAATTTTTACAATATTTCAACAACGAAGCAGTGGGGAAATTGTTTGTTTATAAAAGTGTTCTGTTGGCAGTGTAAATAGCCGCCCCAAGGCTTTTGTAACAATAACTTCGATCGTTAACAGTGGACCTGTGTTCATGAACCTATGCGTCGCGTCGCTTCTTTGCTGTATTATTTAATTTATATTAATTTACAATGCAGCGAAGATTAATGGGTCCTTCGAGTAAAGGGCTGGGGCAGGCATACTGACCACATGACTGACCATCAGTCACTCATAATCACTGACAGTGTCTATTTTGTCCCTTGAGTTGAAATACTGTTGTCTGAAATGTCCTATGGCATAAATGACATTAACAATTTTCGATTTCCACGGCCTAGTAAATAACGTGTTATTTTATTACTCAAAACTAAGACATCTCTTTCAACAGATTACACATTTAAAATTAAATTACTTACTTATTTTTCCACTGTTAAAGTCAAAATGTGAATGCACTTGCAGTTTTTGACTTTAGATGCACGCTATTAAAAAATACGTGAAAGCATTTCACCATCTGTTAAACCAGTAAAATATATTTGTTTAAGCAGATCTGACATATTACGCCAGAGTTAAAAGATACTAACTCATAATATTATCAAAATACGAAAACAAGAGATACAACTGTGAGCCTCGACTTCATTAAATCCTTACAAACACCGAATTCGCATTTTCAGTCGGACAAGATCCAAGACAATTCTTGACGAGGGGTCAGTAGAGTGATAACCCTTCACATCGCCAGCGCGGACCTCCGCTGTCCGCCTCACAGACGCACGAGATCTTCGCCCTTCTGCGACGCGTCTCAATAGTCTATAAAGGCACCCGACGCACACAAAAGAAACAGTACGCCTTCGATCTCCGTCCATGATGTCAATTTAGACGTTCTGAACAACGCGAGAATTTGTTCAATAACATTCGATTCGAGTAACCTGCAATGACAAAAACAATACAAACACAGTGCTAATAGTACATTACGATATTAGTGCGTAAAGATGGTTATAACATGCGAGGCGGAATTTCAGCCCGAGCCGAAGGCGAGGGCGTAATTGAGCCGAGCATGTTATAACCATACGCACGTATATCGTACGACGTTTTTTAACACACTTGCGAGGAAACAGAAAAAAAAACATTTTATACTATTTTGTTCATTTTTAATTATTGAAACAGTTAGTGAAATTACAATTGTTAAAATGATACGTAGTTGTAGTTGGTTTTTTAATTATGTTTTTATTATTATTATTACTATTCATAATGTCATTGTTTTGTGTTAGGGTAAATGTTGGAGACGACGAAACTTCTTGAAAGGCGGCAGAAGAGCATTGTAATTCGTCATTAGTTTGTAAATAAAAAAGTACCATCAGTAGAAGAGGGGCGCGGCTCAGGGCAAAACTTCTTCGTTTGTGGCTCCAAATTTATGTCTGAGTTATTTTGGCACTTATATTTGCTTTGTTTTGGATGGAATCTTTAAATTACCGACTAAACTGTTTTTTTTTAATTTTAAATAAACTCAATATGTGAATGCACACTGTTGCTTTCCCGCCATTTTAACAGCGCGCTAGCGCTGCCTACTGACTGGCGCCGCGCGGCGATTAGTTCGAAATTTGAATAGCAACAGCGCGCTGCTCACTAGCTGGAGTCGTGCGGCGGCGATCAGTTCCAAATTTGAAATGGCAAATAATGCTGTTATGGAATTTGTATGGACTATAACTTAACTATTTGCTTTGGTAACACACGCGTTTTTTATGACCCTCTTTACATATTTAAAACCGGTGGAATTACATCAGCTTTACGAGCAAGGGTGTTAAAAATAAATATTTTCTTTCAAAAATCCCTCCGTTTGGGTCGCGCATGCGTGCAGTCGGCGTTGTGATTGGCCGTGAATAGGAACGTTCGCGAAGAAAGCAAAAACATGAGTGGAACGGACAGAAGTGCCAGTCGATCAGCGTGCAACAGCAAGGGAAGCATGATTGTTGTGTCGAACAGGCTGCCTTTTATACTGAGGAGAAATGAGAAGACCGGCGATCTCGAGAGGAAGGCCAGGTACTGTGACCTATTTTTTCACTAAGTTAACATGAAAATCCATGTCGAAATATTTTCAGCTACGGTTTCATTGAGCAATATCACCGAATCACGGATTTTTATGTCGCATTTATGGTGCTCTAGAAGCGGATATTGTGTGTGAAATACCTATAAATAAACCGTGGTTACGGCATAAAATAGTGTTAGGTACTCAAATTCTTGATGTTGTATTTACAATCAATTAAAATGCTAATGATAGTACGGTTTCTACAAATGCCGGGGCTCGTTCGGGCACCAATCGGTACAATTCGGGAAGTTTCTACGTTGTGTTCGATTTAAAATAGCTGTTCCTGACTTACAATAAATGTAACTCAAAACACAAAACTCGTATCATTTACCGTAGTTACCGTTAGGAATTTGTTGAACACTGCATGAACTCATTTATACACTCGAACGCCGGCATTTTATACAGAACATGATATCGTCAGCTGTTGCCGGTCGATTTCCATAACATACACGTATTACGCGACTTAATTGAAAAGGTGTGTTTGTTGTAGGTATCCAATTTAACAGAACGTTGGAGGTATATTGATGCGTCGATTCTTTTGTGGGATATTATTGTAGCTGACCGTGTTTTGTGACATTGTGCATTCAATACATGGCGCACTTCGTAAACATACAACAGGGCCTTGGACTTGAATGTTTAGTTTCAAGGTCGATGTTACTGTGTAGCACTGTGCTATTGATTCATCACGACATTGACAATACTGCATTAAACATTTGTTGCTTTGATTTATGTTGTCAAACAGAATAAAAACTATGATAAAAAGAACATTGACACGATAACATGCGAGCCATTGCTCTGACTAGGATATTCGTTTTTTGACAGCTGCTTTAGAACGTAACTAGGATTGCAAATTACGTAAAGTTAACTTTAAAATGCGTAAGTAATAAAATAAATATATGAATAAACTGCCTTATCTTATTTAATTTTCTTATTTATGAATTCTTACAGACATTATACCGTACCTACTTGTATATTTGTCAGTTATGATAAAAAATATAAGTACATATAATTGTTATGCATAATAAATTACATTCTCTCGTACCTAATCGTTTCAAATTAATATATCGAAAATAATCATTTATATTATAGGTAAATCAGTACCTATAGAAAAACCTTGCATCCACTCAAATATCAATAAAACATATAAATTACTAGTTGCGCTCCGCGGTTTCACCCGCATAAGTTTCGATTCCGTGGGAATATCTATGTCCTTTCCAATAAAAATAAAACTACCTATCCTATGTCTTTTCCAATAAAAATTATTTTTAAATAAATAAATTTTATTATTATTTATTATTTCCCGGGACTCAAACTATCTCTATACTAAATTTCATCTAAATCGGTTCAGCGGTTTAAGCGTGAAGAGGTAACAGACAGACACACTTTCGCCGACTGGATTTGCCAGGATACCGATTTGCCACCATAACCAAGATGTTAATGTTTTATTTCGATTTTTAAATTTTCATAAAATGTTACTTATGCATAAAAAACGTTGTGTTTTCATATGTAGTATTATGTGTATATGTTACCGGCCAATAGACGATCAGTCAATAGGCGAAGGGCACCCCGAGGTTAGTTGGGTTACTGTAAATCCTTTCCACAGAAATAGGATGCAAGAGCGAGGGAGAACTGGTTTGGCTTAGGCGAAACTATAGTTCATCCTAAAATCGGGTATGGCCGGTAACATAAACACCAACACAATTGATACGGCAAACCAGTGCATAGTTCCTGAGAAAAAGGGTCTTGAAAGACAGACAGACAGATGGGCAACGAAGTGATCTTATAAGGGTTCCGTTTTTTCTTTTATCAAGCACGGAACCCTAAAAACGGTTAACCTAGTGGACAGTGTATTTAGGTAACATATTATGTGACACTGATAACATACAGCTACATATATGCTTCTATTTACTTATGTTGTATGTACCCATTAAAGTATTTAGGTTAGGATATTAGATAGGTACCTACTAGCTTACTACATAGTTAGTTTACTATGTACAGACGCCAGCACGTCAAGCTACCCAAAACTGTCAAATTTTCCCAATCAACTTTGAACCTTATGCTTTAGCGATAAAGTTGAAAATCTATTAAATAAATTTGACAGATTGTAGTAGCTTGATGTGCTGGCGTCTGTACCTACTCAGCTTACATCAATAAGGAAAATGGATAGTTTAATCAATAATTTAATTCATTAATTGATATAGTGATGCACTCCGGCAATTGTTGATAGATAAGCATTAATTTATTCTTGTATACGTTGTTTTTGTTACAATACAGTTTAAGTGTAGGTACTCGTACTTATTTATTTACTTACTAGCAGTGCCACGCGGTTTCAGTCACATAAGTTTCTATCCCGTAGGAATGACGGGATACAAAGTTTCTTATGTGTTAATCCTGGTTATAAACTATATGTGTGCCAAATTTCATCCAAATCCGTTCAGTAGTTTTTGCGTAAAAGAGTAACAAACATACAAACACACTCACAAACTTTCGCCTTTATAATATTATTAGTTTGGTATCGAGATGTCTACTATCAGCGCAAAATAATTTAATTCGATGACACAATCTAACAAACTATTGTAAGAAGGAGTTATTAATATAATAAAAACAGCCGGTCGATTCTGTAAAAATCTCACCGTGAAAACTTAGGTGAGTGAGTTTGTTTTTGCTAGGAATTGACACTATTGACAGCTCACTCCATGCTCACTTCACCTAAGTTTTCACGGTGAGATTTTTACAGAATAGCACCGCTGGACATTTTCTTAAAAAAAATGTTTTACCATAGATCGTATAGATGTTTTTAATGCTGCGTCAGCAGCAGTTTGTTTACACACTTTGCCATTTACAAAATATGAAATTCGCACAATATTTTTATCGACATGTACATATTTCGCAATATTTTTATGAATAGGATACCTAACTGCGTATAATGTTTAGGTACATATTTACGTTAAAATTAATATTAAAGCAGATAATTTAATTAGGCCTTCCGATAGCCACAATCACGATCCTCCTGCAGCTCAAAGTTAAAATTAAACTAAGACATAATAATATATGGACGTGTGATAACCTACATATCGCAACTCCTTGTTACTGCCATATAAATATACATAAATCAAACAAATCATACGCCCAATAAAGTATAATGTCGTAATTGTTTGTAGCTATATTTAATCATTTTGTATCAATTTACATATTTAAAACTGATGATTTCTTGGTTTTCCAAATGTCTTTTACTCATGGTAAAACCAATAAATGAAACTACATATTATATTATGACAACGCGTGATTTCAAAAGTAAGAACATAAGTTGTAAAAGTAATTTATTATTGCGAAAAGAAATATTGACCAATTTATATGAATCATAGAAAAAGAAGAGAATTTCACACTATTTATGCGTAGCAATGTAGCATCAAACGCGTAGCAGTTACCTACGTCTGCTACGAAGGTCTACGCAGTGCGTTTTGATCCCTTTTGTCCCTTTGGGACTGTCCATTAATCACGTGAGGCTCGAAAGGGGGGAGAGTCCATAAAAAATCACGAAATATCACAAGGCGGGAGGGGGGTGTAGTAATATATCACGTGTATTAATTTTTTCGGCAAACGCGCGATACTGAACCGAAAAGCGGCGTTACGCGTATTAATTTTTTCGTCAAACGTGTACAAAATCGAAAGCTGCTTGTATTGTGATTGTGACCTTGTGTACTAAAAATACACGTGATATAGTGGGGGGGTTAGTCGTAAACTTCACCATGAATCACCAAGGGGGAGGGGGGTGTTAAAAATACCCAAAAAAAGTAAAAGCTTTGCATCCATTTTAAATATTCCTGGAATAAGGCAATGGCGGCATGCCATCGAGCAACGCCGCTTTGGAAAATTGAGAATACTTATTTAAATTAAATATATTTTCAATAAAAATTACTTACCAATTTTATGTAGCGTGATTAACAACTATTTATTCGTTGAATATTTCTTTGTTAAACAATGATATTTTAGGC
This sequence comes from Luperina testacea, assembly GCA_927399505.1. Classification (NCBI taxonomy): domain Eukaryota; kingdom Metazoa; phylum Arthropoda; class Insecta; order Lepidoptera; family Noctuidae; genus Luperina; species Luperina testacea. The sequence continues at coordinate 17,269,830 of OV656764.1, forward strand.
AAAGCGATCGTATAGTAAATCTGCGTTACAAATAAACAAGACCTCCCATCGTTTGCCTATTATTACCATAATAAATAATTGACCTTTAACTTACTTTGATAACGAAAACTCACGCAATATTAGTACGATAGTGATTAAACGGTTTTTTTTAAAAACAAATGAATAACCGACCACAATCAGTAATTCATTCAGAATTATCCAAGTTTATTTTGCAAATAACCCGAACTCACGTCATTTTACTCCTACTCCATTTTACCATATTATCTTCTTCTTTCATCCCTTAATACTAGGTATATCTGGGGTCGGATCTTCAAGTACTGCGGCGTCAGGACGATCTGTCCTGGGTTGGCATAGGAGTTAGGTTCTGAGCTTTCATCTTCCTCTAGATACAGGACCAATATGTAGGAGGGGGCCATTTTACCATATCTAAACTTTAAATTAAAGAGAGAAATTGTTTGTTTGTTTGCTCACAAGCTTTTTACAAAATAGCACTTTGAAACTATACGAAAGTCTGCAATATTCAATAGAAACTATTGTAGAAGGTGATGACTCGATTGATTATAATGAATCGAAAGCGAAACCATGAGATCCAGATCATCATCAACTTTGACTCAAAATGATCAGCTGAATAGTCAGCATCCTAATGAGGGTTTTCTGAAATAACGTTCGCTAGGTGGCAGCACTGGCACGTCAGGTCCAGGCATCTGTCAAAGAGCCTATATTTTCTTTAGTCATGACGGAATGATGAACGAATGAATGAATCGAATGATGAACGTCATCATATATTTTATATTGGAAGACCTCTTGTCACAGTGGTGCCAACTGGTGTCGTAAATTTTCACGAAAACCCTCTATCTAATCCATTACTTCATATGTTCGAAAATGTTGTCTGCTCAACAACTTAAATAACGCAATGAATGTTGTTGAACTGTCAAAATGCTACTGATAGTGTGTTACGCAACTACCCCGCTGGTCTAACACAATTTTAATTGGAATGATCCGACGCGAGAGAACTAACAAGTCATCTTAACGTGACTATTAAATAAACAAATCACCGTTGTTGTTTTAAAATATGTTTAGGTACCTAACTAACAATGAAATAATGGTTCTGGTTAGTTCACAAGTTAATGAAACTAGATAACGAGTAACAACAACATGAATATCTCTAGTAATCTCTTGATGGCCACTGGATATTATTACCGTGCCACAGGCTTATGAAACAAATACTAAGGTCCGGCGTTTCAAAATTTTCCAAAGATGTAAACAACAATGGCCGCTCAAAACTGAATAAATCGATATACCTACAAGAACATTCTAGTTAGCTCGGAGATTTAGACGAAAACAAACTTTACTTTAAATAAATATTCTTTTAGGTATATCGATTTATTCTATTTCGAGCGGCCATTGTTGTTAACATCTTTGGAAAATTTAGAAACGCCGGACCTTAAGTATACTTAGCCGACTGCCTCGTTGGTCAAGCGATCGCAAGCGCTACTGCTGAGCGTGAAGTCAACAACGAAGAGCGTGGGTTCAACTCCCAGGATGGGCCAAATCATTATTCTCCTTTCCTTATCCCAATTTATTTAGGGTCGGCACAACATGTCTTTTTCGTCCATAGTTCTCTATTAGTCACCACCTCTTCTAACCATATCATCATTCACGCAGTCCATCCATCGTTTCTTTGGTCTTCCCCTAGTCTAGTCATAGCCATCGGCATTCATACAGCCTATGCTGTATATGTGCTATGACAAGACTAGGGCATGGCACTTAGGGGATGGTTATGACACGATAGCCTGTCGAATGGTTGTGAATAGCTATCTATTCACAACCATTCGACAGGCTATCGTATCGAAAATGACACATTTCGATAACCTGATTCGCCTTGCCCCCGACAGCAGACAGCTGTCGGGAGAATAGCGGTCGTCTATTTGATATAAACTGACAACATTTTCGGGATTTGGACCAGCGAACAGCGTTTAGAAGACTCCTTCAGCCTTCTATAACATTGATTGATGTTCGATACGGTACGGAAGCGTATCGAGTGGTTGTGAATCGCGGCGGGTTCACGGATGAGTGCTAACGCGTGCCCGTGTTCCCGCCGTAAGCGGCAGAGGAGGACACCGTGGAGTTTTAGTGGGGTTAGATCTAACCTGGGGTCTAAAGTGGGGGAGATAGTGCAGTATGCATGAGCATTTCTCCACGATAAAAAAAAGTGGTTGTGAATAGCTATGCAGGTCGGGCAAAATGTTATTGGGTATTTCCATGAGGACTTTGTCAATAGCTGCCCGGATTCTGGATTTATGCCCGGTTGATGGCAATAGCCTTGCCCCCTATTACATGGCTTGACTTAAACGTAACTGACGGAATGTGGGTGTACCTACTGTAGGTATACCTCTGCCTCACCCTTTGGGGATTAACAGGTGTGATGTATTGCGTTTTAAGGCTCCTGCAAACAGGCGCGACGCGCCACGGGAATCGCGCGCGACACAAAGGCTGTCCACATCTCTCTATTTATTGTCCTATCGCAGGTATGCTGGAAGACATTTCTTATGAAATAAGCATCACCTTTGTACCTATTTTTCTGTTCTGATTATTTCGTATCTGTTTATATATGTGTGTACATAAATAGTAAAATAAATAAATAAAGGCACCGATCGTCGCGCGACTTGCGGTGCCTTTGTGTCGCGTGTCGTGTCGCGCCTGTTTGAAGGAGCCTTTATGTGTAAACTTAATAGCTATGATAGAAAACGTGATGTTTTCTATTGAAAAGAAGAAGCACGTTGGAAGTGTCGGTAGATACAGTTGATTGAATTCGTTTGTGGAACTAGGGGCCGTGTGTTTCCGTGCGAATGATCAGCGGGGTAATTACGTAACACACTATCAGTAGCAATGGATTTCATATTGACAGTTCAACAATATTCATTGCGTTATTTACGTTGTTGAGCAGACACATTTTCGCACAATATGAAGCAATGAATTAGCAATATTGTTCAAAATGATTCAGATGGAGATCGATAGTGTATTACGCAATTAGGGAGCAGCAGTGCGATTCTGTAACCATCTCACCGTGAAAACTTAGGTGAAGTGAGCGTGACGTGAGCTGTCAATAGTGTAAATTTCTAGCAAAAACAAATTCATATCACGTAAGTTTTCTCGGCGAGATTTTTACAGAATCGACCGACGTTTGGCGGTTCTTCTATAACTATACATATTATGAATTAAAGTCCCTTTTCATGTCTGTCTGTGTGAGCGCATTGTTCTTCTAAACTACGCAATGGATTTTGATGCGGTCTTCACTCTTCACCAACATATAGAGAATTTATTCCGGAAGGTTTATATGTATAACAAATTAATATGAAACTAAAATATAATAGAAATCTCGATGTATTGTCAAGTCGTAATAACCGCGTGAAGCAGGAGCGGGTTAGTTTACTATAAAACTGGCCATTACTGGCCATAGCTGGTCGTGGTTTTGTGTTCGGGAAGCTCGATTCCAAAAGTGGTTAAGTTAGTATTTCTTGGATGTCTCTTAACAGTTTCCCTGTCCCATGAATCATATAAGTATGATTCATGTTGATTGTTTAACTATTGTGTCTACTTTATGGACAGTGAATCTGTTAAAACCACCGCTAACTGAACAATATATTGCGGTGTTTAGTCAACTGTAGAGCAAGGTTCCGGTAGCCAAAATCATACGAAAATTCCCCAGCATGACAAACGTAAACTGCCATTCGCCTTCTGCATAATACATATTTTCGTACAATATGGTTCTAAAAATTACTTAGGAATCGCTTTTCTTTTTGTGGTTCTAAATATAAAATTGTTTGTCCACAGCGCCGGTGGGTTGGTGACAGCTGTAGCCCCAGTGGTGATCCGAGGAGGCGGCTTATGGGTGGGGTGGCCAGGCATGCACCTGGAGGACCCCAACGAGAAGATCCCGGAGTCAGACCCCAATGACAAGACCCCCACAGCTGGCTTGCTCTCTGAGAAGGTATGATAAACTGTATAATTAATTCATTAGGTATGTATAAGCAAGAACTCACAGTTTTACTGCACATATGCTGAGTGATCCCAAATATGCTGCTATTTCTACCTTTTTCTTCTTCTTATCGTGTGGGCAGTAAGGTCTAACGACCCCACACACTCTAGTGTCAGAGTTTCTAAACCGCCTCAATTTCTACCTTATAATCATCAAACAAAACACACTATTCGTATACAGGGTTATAAGGAAAACACCATATTTTAACGAGTTATACGAACATAAATGTAGGGAACAGCAGATTTTTTTTCGCGATTTCAGGTTTGGTCCCATAATAAAACTTGTTCATAATGATGAGTAGGTACAATGACCTCTTAAGAGGTTATTGGTGTTTTTTCAATAACCCTGTATAAAGGAATCGTTCTATCGCATGTCAAAGACTGCACTACCAATCGTTTAAGCAAATTGGACGTGGGCAGCAAATTGACGGAGAAACGGTCTAGAATTAAGGAAACATCCTATACAACAGATATGAAGGCAATAAAACACCCGAAAAAACAACACAAAAGGTAACGTTTTTTAAACAGTATTACCTATTTCCTGAACTGACTAAGTGAATCTTTAAAACCGGACACAGTGACACATTTTTGTGTACCTTGAGTTGTTTTGAATGACATAGATACAACACGGTAAACAAAGATGCTCGTGCTCATACCATTAAATCTTTATGCACCATAAAAATCCAAATGTAGGCTATCTCCTCCTAAAGTTACGACTAGACATTTGCATAGAGAGAAAATCTTCCTTGCTGGGAAAACATCGTAGATATATCGCAGGCAATTTGTACGATTCCGCGTTTTACAGACGGCGTCGTCGTTTAAAAACGCTCGCTATTTTAAAATATGCCGAACCCCGAGGTTAGGTTACTTTAAACCCTTTACACAGGAATAGGAGCCTCACGAACTCTGTGTTCACGGCGCTAAAACAACTCTTATGCGTAAGAGCATCTTTTGTTTGGCTCCGACCATTTTTAATAAATAATCTGCTCTTCAAAATAAATTGAAGAGTCTACTTACTGAAAGAACATATTACAGTATAGCAGAATTTATGAAAGAGGACAAGTTTCTTCGTTCTTGAGATGACATTGTTGTATTTTTGACATGTTATTGTAATTTGTTGTATTGTAATTTGGAATTGACATTTTAATGATAGTATTGTATTAGTGGTATTGTATTGTATTCATATTTTTTTATTGACTAATGTATCTATTGACTACTTTGACATTTAATTTAATCTAAATAATTATACTTGCTGAATTGTAATGATACCTAATGATTTAATAAGTACCTACATAATTTCTGTAATGTAATTTTGATGAATATTATCACGGTTTATGCACCATCTCTTCCTACCAATTTGTACGCCCCAATATGCGGCTAAACATGTTAGAACTTTTCAGTATATTATTATTATCTTGCATGCAATGTATCATGTACACCATATTTAAACAAATAAAATTTTACTTACTTACGAAGTGGGGCTACGTCGACATAGAATGCAAGAGCGAGTGAAGGGCATCCCGAGGTTCGGTTTGGTTAGGTAAAACAGCGAGCGTTTGTAAACGGACGACGCCGTTTGTAAAAGGTTGTCTTTAAAAGATCGCTTCTGGCGATAAGACCACACATTGTGTCACCCCTTGGAAAATTTCTACACTCATATCTGTAATATTTATGGTGTACATTATAAAAGATTAAAGAATATTCTATGCTACTTTATTCTTACAGAAAGTACACTTTTTTTTGAGGTATGTTAAAAATGTTCTATGATGTTCAAAAATCCATTTTTAAATTGGCAAATGCATGCAGTAGGTAATCCTACTAAGGATTCTATCAGATTTCAGGCACCTTTAAAATAAAATTTAACGGTTTCTAAAGCACAAGGGCCAGCAAGTGAATCACACCGGCCCGACCTTGCAACACGCATGACCGTCGTGTTCCACTGTGCAAATAATTTGCCAATTAGCTCGCCAGTGTACAATCACGAGCATAAGTTTGTATACAGATTTGAATAAAATTTTACGTTATTACGAACAACGTATTTTAGAACCCATAGGTTTGTGCAAAATGTCGTATTTCAACGTTGCATTCGTTATTTCACGAAAAAATCGCCAAAGTTGCCAAGTGTTGACATATTAGTGCTCGTGACTATACCTACCTACTTAACTGACGTACACAAATTTACCTTCTTACTTTAGGTCCTTTGGCTCACAACAAACATTGCAACTAAGTATTACAAGCCAAATCTTTTGGTTAGAACAAAAAACGTAAGCAATCTCAACAGTGACTGTTTATTTATTCATTCAATTACTTTTAATTATTTGTGCAATAAAACCACTTTATCCATCTTTATAATATCAATATCACATAGTCACATAATTACAGCAATTAAAATTACGAGCTACGTTACTGTCCTTTAGAACTACTTATACAGGGTGTTTGGAAGCTGAGTGCAAATCGTTAAGGGAGTGATAGTTGACACCATTTACAGAATTTTGAGCCATACATGTCTTAGACAAAGAATGTTTTTTTTTATAACTACAAACTATTAGTCTAAAATAGCATACCAACTTTAACTGGGAAAAAAATAAAAAAAAACATACCTACTTCGTCTAAGACATGTATGGCTCAATATGCTCTAAATGGTGTCAACTATCACCCCCGTAAGGCTTCCAAACACCCTATATATCTCCTTGATCCTTGGGTATAAATTTAATATCTTCCACTAACTAGGGGAAAATTTCAGGAAGTACTTAGGTACAGGCTCCTCGTTATTTTCCAATCAAACATCTGATAATAATGCGTTATCTGATAACAGATGAATGTAACCGTAGATATCTACTAAGATATTAATACATTTTATTGCGTTAGGTAAATAGTAAATACTATTACGTCGTAAAAGGCTTACAGTAGTGCATTATGTAGGTAAATATAACACGTACATACACGTAAAATGCATAAACATACTTATCACATTATGAAGACTCGCACTGTATAAATACAGTGCGAGTCTTCATAATGTGCACATATCGAAATAAGGGAAACTAAGCTTAATTTTATCGACGCAAAAAATATTTAAAACAATCTTTTAAAAAAAATATTTTTAAGTACACCATTTTTTAAATTCATGTTCGCTGCTGTGACCCAGGTGTAAACAAATCGGTATAACTTTAAAACTAAATGATCTGTCACAATGAAACAAACTCAATAATGACTGGAATAACAGAGCGCCATCATAAAATAAAAACTAATGAAAAAAATCGCCCTCAATTGAGAATTAAGGTGTTTTTTTTAACAAAAATCTGATATTTTTCCATCAATTTTTATAATAATTGTAAAATTTCTCAATAAAAGTCCTACCCTTTTTTATTACTTTAAAATATTCTCCATCGTATCAGCTTTCTAAATCTAAAAATACCATGTTTATAAATTAATCACAACATTTCCTATCAACTGTTAAAAAAAGGCTTCGTGTACCATACTTTAGCAGGTAGAGACCCCTTTTAATAATTTTTGTTTTGTTGTTTGTTGTTTTTTTCCTGTCGATAAAATTAAGCTTAGTTTCCCTTATTTCGATATGTGCACATTATGAAGATTCGCACCGTTCGTATAATGCGTTATAAAATATACCATGCGATAGGTACAAATTACTAGGTAATTGAGTAACACACTGTCAGTAGCAAATGCTATCATTTTGACAGTTCAACCACATTCATTGCGTTATTTACGTTGTTGAGCTGACACATTTTTTGAACATATGAAGCAATGGATTAGCAATATCCTTCAAAATGCTTCTGATTGTGATTGATAGCGTGTTACGCAATTAATAGGTTGCTGGATGCTTTCCATAAATTCTTGATACCACAACAAATAATTCCTGACTGCCTTCAAGATTAAAAAGAATACTACATTGAAATCTGTAGTAACAAAACCACAATATCCTCATTTCAGATAGTCGCTATCTACGCGGAACCGAAGCTTTTCGACAGTTACTACAATGGCTGCTGCAACGGTACCTTCTGGCCTCTGTTCCACTCCATGCCTGACCGCGCCACCTTCATCGCTGACCACTGGAAGGCGTACATCAAGTGTAATGAGGAGTTTGCAGATAAGACAGTGCGTGCCCTGCATATGCTCAAACAACAGAAGGGGGGGAAGAATGGCTCTCCGCCAATAGTGTGGGTCCATGATTATCATCTTATGTTGGCCGCTAACTGGATTAGACAGGTTTGTTTAAACATTGATATTTTCAGCGGATATTGTCATAGAAATGAAAAAGGAGCCAGGTGTTAATCGTTTGCGTTTTACTTTCAGCGAGCTGAGGAAGACGGCATAAAATGCAAACTGGCATTCTTCTTGCACATTCCATTCCCGCCATGGGACATATTCAGACTGTTCCCATGGTCTGATGAAGTATTGCAGGGCATTCTTGGTAAGTCTAACTACGACCCGATATTTTATGTTTTTCAGTTTTGGAAAGAACATTGTAATAATAAGGGATGTTTGTATCTTCACAGGTTGTGACATGGTTGGATTCCACATAATGGACTACTGTCTGAACTTCATAGATTGTTGCCAAAGAAACTTAGGTTGTCGTGTGGACAGAAAGAATCTTCTAGTTGAATTGGGAGGCCGCACCATCTGTGTCCGACCTCTACCGATCGGAGTGCCCTTCGATAGGTTCGTGCAGTTGGCGCAAAACGCTAAAGCAGTGCTCTCTACTAACCAACAAGTGATATTAGGAGTCGATAGGCTGGACTATACCAAAGGATTAGTACATAGATTGAAAGCCTTCGAGAGGCTACTGGAGAAATACCCGGAACACATAGAGAAAGTGATGCTACTGCAGATCTCAGTGCCGTCCAGGACGGACGTCAAGGAGTACCAGGACTTGAAGGAGGAGATGGATCAACTGGTTGGAAGAATAAATGGAAGATTTACTACGCCCAACTGGTCACCTATTAGGTGAGTTTCTGAAGTGAATTAGTTACATGTATTATATGATATTGACGAATTTAGGTCCACTACTTCGAGCAAAAATATAAGAACATTTACAATCATTCGAAAAAATATTTTTCCAGATATATCTACGGGTGCGTCGGTCAGGACGAACTTGCAGCCTTCTACCGTGATGCAGCAGTTGCTCTGGTCACACCTCTGCGCGACGGCATGAACCTAGTCGCCAAGGAGTTCGTCGCCTGCCAGATCAACAAACCGCCTGGAGTACTGATCGTGTCACCCTTCGCTGGTGCTGGGGAGATGATGCACGAGGCTCTTATCTGCAATCCATATGAGCTGGATGATGCTGCTGAAGTTACTCACAGGTGAGGTGCTATTATCACATCTAGTCTTCTGAACTTGGATTTTCCAGTGATTGGTGAACTACAAAGAGACACGTAGCCTTTTTTATTGAGGGTACATATTTAATGAGCCTAAGATAGTCCTAGCAAGTCTGTAGCTACAGCAAATGTTATCGTTCAGAGTTTGATGACGTCAATTGTAACAACAATTGCGTTGCGATATATGATATATATATGACGATTATTAACTTATTATTAAACGTTTATTCCCCCCGGTCAATGGTTATCATAGTCAATGACACCAGGGTTGTCGAACGACTCATAAAAACAGAATCACAACCGTTAAATCGTTTAATTAACTATTGCTACGGTCTTGTGCAGTTCCAATGGATAATAAATACCTGGAAAGTTTATCAAAAATCGTATTATAAAAATTCTGAATTTGTTCTGAAATTCCGTTTCAGGGCCCTGATAATGCCAGAAGATGAGCGCACAGTCCGTATGAACCACCTGAGAAGACGCGAGCAGCTCAATGACGTCGACAGCTGGATGAAGGCCTTCCTGAAGGCCATGGACTCGCTGGAAGAAGAGGCTGATGATATTGGAGCTACATCCATGCAACCTGTCACCATCGATGACTTCGATGAATACCTATCCAAGTGAGTTAAAAATTATGAATAAATTACATGCCAGTGAAGCTTTTCGTCGTCATTAGTCTATAGCAGTCCACTGCTGGACGTAAGCCTCTGCAATAGCATGCCAGGCTACTCTCATCCAGCTGCTGTTATAGCCCACCCTGTAAACGCCAATCCATCTACCTTGAGGGCATCCTACCTTACGTTTGCCAAACCCATTTCCAATGTTAAACCAACCAAAATCTCCTAAACCTCAAATTCTTTGAACCAGGTACATTGGCTACACGCAGAAGCTGGCGCTGCTACTGGACTACGATGGTACGCTGGCGCCCATCGCGCCGCACCCTGACTTGGCGACCCTGCCGCTTGAGACCAAACACACGCTGCAGAGACTCTCCAACATGTCCGACGTGTACATCGCCATCATCTCCGGCAGAAATGTGGACAATGTTAAGAATATGGTGAGTTTGGATTTTATACTACTTGCCTCCCCTGCTTTGCTATTCGCCTCGTCCTTATGATACGAACTCCGCTAAAGCTGGCGGGCTGATGTCAAATTTCGATATTTTTTAATTCAAATTCAAATACATAATATGTACTTACCAAATTAAATTAAGTTATTTGCTAGAATGTAGGTATAAATCAAGAACTAATGACTATCGTGGCCCAATTACATTCTACCATTACATATGGTGTGCAAATGTGTCATATTTACATTTCATTTACAAAGACATCTCATATTTTTAAGGTAATAAGTTCCTTTATGATATCAAATTCGATTTTCCAAATCATCCAGCTATGCCAGCCCTACCAATATATGGTACCTACACCTATTCTGTCTGCAGAATAAGTGTAGTATGTGTTTCGTACAAGAATACGAAATCGAATCGCGGAATAAGTGGAAGGAAAGACAACAGAAACGAAAAAACAAACTGGCTTTGCAGGTACGGTCAGCAACAAAAGTCGATTAACAATTCAGTTTTTTTAATCTCAGTTATTGAGCAAAATATTTGTTCAAAATTGCAGCAGAAGTAGAAAATTGCAGCAGAAGTTATTTTGAGTAACGCTTCAAGTCCCTGATTGTAACATTTTTAACTATCAGTTGGCTTTGCTAATAAATAACAAGGTCCTCGATATCATAGTGAACTTTGACAGCTCCATTAGCAGTGTTTAAAACAAAAATATTTACATTGTTCGTCGTACACATACCTACCAGCACCCTTGATAAAGTTATTACAACGGGTTATGAACGCACTGGTACTAGTGGTGGTTAATAAAACGTATAGCGCCAAAATATAACAAACTATGTGTACATAGCGTATAGCGTGTGCTATGAGCGGCTCTGACTTCGCGCTATATTATAGCGCCTCGGAATTCGCGCTATATTATAGCGCCTCGACCTACTCAACGAATAAAAGTTCAAACGCGCACAGCGGGGCCAGAACGAGATAGCGTCAGCGACTGACTATAATGTATAGCGCGTTAACATCTACCGCGCGTCATCAATTCATCAAGTCCGTTTAGCGTGATAGCGTGTTGCTAAATTATAGCGTCTCCGCGTTCAGACTGCGCCCGAGTTTTGAAATAGCGCGCTATAATTATAGCGTATAAAATAACAGACTATATGAATATATTTTATAGTTTATAACACGTTTACAGTTTATAGTGGATTTGAACATCACTAACTGGTACCAACTTGTGTAGCATTTGTTTCTATTACATAATGTGTGTGGCTGCCGTTTTTCGTTCATGTTTCATGTTTGCTTATGTAATTCTATTTGAAACTAACACGGCGTTACCTGTGTATGCAAGTTTGCAGCTATATGACAATTGCTGGCTGTTTACCTACTGAACACGTATGTGTTACGTAGATTACCTAATCTGAATAAAACCTACCTAGGTTTACTGCAAACAGAGCAACCCTAGTGGTAGTCCTAAATACAGTTAAAAGTAGGTATTTTCGTCTCTAACTCAAGTCGATTTCGCGATAGTTTGAATGGATATAAACCTAAATTAGATACTTGTAACTCCATTACGATTGGATCACTCAAATAGCCCACCACCTACGGTACCTACGTTGCCACTTTAGGTAGGTACGTTAAAAAAGGAAACCACGCGGACAGCTTAGTCTCCACCTGCTCTAGTGCCTAACTTCCTACCCTTGACCTGAGTAATAATCACTGTTATTGATTTGCCAAAAAGCATGGAGAACCATGCATACCGACCTACACACCTAACACGTGTAGTTATGCCAATTTACCTGTTCTGTTTCAAGTACTTCTTTTCAATATAAAATTAAAAGACATGACATTTGGAGGGTGTGTTCTTTGTGAAGAGTAGGTATCCACTAAGAAAGAGTTTTTCGAAATTCCACCTCTAAGAGGGTGAATGGGGGGAGGGTGAAATTTCACGCGGACGAAGTCGCGGGCTGAAGCTAGTACCTAAGATAGGTTCATAGGTTGGTCTAAAATAATATGTGATACACGGATGCGTTTCGTGCAATATGACCGCCACGTACGAAGGGTTATTACTTACCTACGTAGGGCTATGGTAGGAAAATTACAATAAAGTATTATATTAGCACTGCCTAAATCTACGTTCAATAAATACTTTGATTACGCAATAATAATAAATCTTCATCATTCTCCTGTCCTTATCACAATTTATTTTGGGTCGGCAAAACATGTCTTTTTCTTCCATACTTCTCTATCAGTCACCCCCTTTCAAAAATTTCCATCATTCATACAGTCCATCCATCTTTTCTTTGGTCAGTAATAACAAATAAATATTCTTTATCCAGGTGGGCATCGAAGGCATCACATACGCGGGTAACCACGGCCTGGAGATCCTGCATCCCGATGGCAGCAAGTTCGTTCACCCCATGCCTATGGAACTGCAGGACGCTGTCGTCAAACTGCTCAAGGCGTTGCAGGAACAGGTGAGAATCTTTATATTTATCCTAAATCAGTACAGGGGCAAACTTTCCTTCATGGTATGAAACTTGGCGAGATAAAACTCCCAGAGGCTGAACGATCAGCGGTTAACCAAGAGCAACTGGTTATAGTTACCACAAAAGATCCGTTAGTCATCATCTGCTGCAAGATGCTGTTGCATTATTTATTGGTTATCAATATATCAAGTATCGACTGCCATCATTAGGTAATATTTGTATTTTTGCTGCTGTATTTTCCTACTTCAGCAGTCCCCGGACTTCCCTAGGCTCTCCAGAGACAGAGGCGAGTTGATACAAAGCCGATTTATCAGCGAGATTGTCCGAAAGGGTTACCGCTGACCCGGAACATAAAGGGCTAAGGAAGGAACACAGGTGGGTTTTAGTCAGTAAGAGTCTGACACTCCCTTCCGCTCCACCCAGAGCGGGAGGTGTCATTTGATGATTACCCATCCTCAAAAAAAAAAAGCCGATTTATCGGAACCTATGACCATTATCGAGCTGGCATCTTCTAGTATTACAGCAACCTTAAGAGGACTAGTAGAGCAAAGTGTCCTTGAGAAACGCATGCACACATATACACAATCGACGCGTACGCCATCTAACGACGACGCCCATCACAATTATGACATACAGCATACGATTTACGATTACGCCCGAGTATTCCAATAGATGACGCGGAAACAAGTGGTTATGACAACAAAATTATTAACCGATTTCTAAAAAGGAGGAGGTTCTCAATTCGGGTTTGTTTATTATTATTTTTTTTATTTATGTTCGGGTCCGATAGACGACCTCCATCATAAATAGACGGATTTGCAAAATTCTTTTTTGTTCGAAAGAGGTTTGTTTCGAAAGGGTCACATTTAAATTTCGTAAAGATCTGATGATGAGTTTCGGAGACAGACAACGGAACTCTTCAATAAATGCCAGCAAATCAACCGCGATCGCTGCTATCGCATTTGTATGCATTATTTACGCAATCACACAACATAACATCACGCCTGTACCCTTAAAAGTGGTAGGCAGATGTGTTTAATAGCTTCCTGTCGCTGATATTCACATAGCAAGTAGTGTTATATGAATTTGTGTGGGGTAGGTAGGGACAACTGAAAATTGAAAAATAAAAACTGTTTTTACAAAAAAAAAACAACCGACTTCCAAAAAAAACCACTACAAAGTGAAAAATAACTTTAATTTCGGAAGTCGGTATCGTTGGTTGTAGCTTTGTAGTGTTTTTTTTTTTGGAAGTCGGCTGTTTTTTTTTATAAAAAATTATTTAATTTGTTTTTAGTGTGACTTGAAAAAATTAAGGATGTGGATGATTTTGAAATAAAACTGATTCAATCAAATTTAAAACATTTTTATTTAAAAAATATGGAAGTGGTAGTTACGAGTTTTTTTTACATTTACATTATACCACATGTACCTACCTACTTTTAAGCTATTTTTCTGGTTAACATTATACCTACCACATTTAGTTTTAAATGCTTTTTTTTCAGGTTTACGATTACACGTTTATACAGTATGTTAAATAACAGAGGGCGTTCCCTTAAACTCGTTAATCTATATCATTAATAGATTAAAATAAAAATATCAGCATAGAAAAATAAGCATAAAATAATCCGAATTAAAAAAAAAAAATAATTGTCAATAAATTCGAAACCTCCTGTTTAAAATCAAAATAGTAGCGCGGAATAGTATTCGTAGTAGTAATGCCCAAACGCAATGCGCACGATGCTGGCCGAGCGTTTCCGAGAGTTCACGAAGCCGAGTGAGACGGCCGCCCCGCCCCGCCCGCACCCGCGCCCGTCATTCATAAATAAATTCCGACATTGCTGTCCTTCAAGTACGCGTGTACAGAGTGTTTCTTTAACGTATCAATTTACGATTTTTAGTGAATATTTTAATATAAAAAAAAATAAAAACATTTTATTTTCGAATGGTAATATTTTTTTTAGCATGTATGGATGCTATACTATTGCGGGTTAACGGGAACGCCCTCTGTTAGTTAACATACTGTATTACACCATGCATCATGATCATGTTATAAAATTATTTTTGTTCCTAAAATTTACTAAAATCTAAGAAACGTGTAGACGTAACAACAAATGCCAAACATTTGTTGTGAATAATTTTCTTCATAATTTTTACGTTCTTCTTTGTCGTTATCTTCATTTTTGCCATCGCTTTTCTCTTTATTTTCGTTTTTATCTTCATTTTCGTTTAAAAAACTATTCCGGTCCGTCTACAGGAATGGAGAGTGAAAGAAAATTATAATGGAAGGTTTTAAACAATATTTGCCTACCCACTATATTTGGATATCTGACTGTGACTCAAGCAAAAAAAGAGCCGACTAATTTTCAGTAAAAATCAAAGTGATAAGGACTATGGCCAGTCATATTGAAAGCCTGATATGCCTAGAAGTACTAGATAAAATGAAAGATGATTTCATGAAAAAATTAAAAAAATATTGATGAAGAGCGAGCAATGATTGAAAGAAAAACTATTTTACAAAGTGCTAATGGAGAATGGCTTGAGATGAGAAGATCTTTATTGACTGCATCCAATTTCGGTAGGGTTATAAAAAAGCGCTAATACACCTTTTGCTAATTTAGTAAAATATATACTTTACCGAAAAAAAATTGATCACGTCGAATCCATAAGCCATGGCCAACAAAATGAAAAAACCGGCCTCGCACAATTGGCTGTACAAGAACACAGTCATAATCATTAGAACCTGTGGTTTATTTATAGACCAAGAACTATGTTTCTTGGGTGCATCGCCTGATAGATTAACTGGAGAAGATACTGTGGTTGAAGTGAAGTGTCCTTTGACAGCCAATAAAATGGGCCTTGCAGCAGCAATTGAAAAGAAAAAGGTAAATTTCTGGCAAAAAACAAAAACAGGTGAACTAGTCAACAACAAAAAACATGCTTGGTATTTATTACCAAGCACAAGGCTTTTCACATGACTGGCCATAGTCCTTATCACTTTGTTTTTTTACTGAAAATTAGCCGTCTCTCTTTTTTGTGTACCTTTTACTGAGGATTTTTTGTTTATGTTTTCTTTCTTTCCACGTCTTCTGTTTACCTCTTGGGCTTTTATTGGCCATTTTCTTATATAGCTTTGACATTGCATTTTCTTCATTGAACGACACTGCTGAAGCAATGCATCGCGTCTGATATGAATTTTTCAAGGAAAAGTTAACTCTCTTCCCTCCTACGTATTTCGTAATGATGCTTCGTTCCACCACGTTGCTGTCTACGTCATGAAGTAAACTTCGAGCATGGCCGGCAATACCTTGAATCATAATACAGATTCTCTGCCACAGAGAACTTAACATAAAATCATTTGGAATATCATTTTCCTCCAGATTTAATCGTAAGTAACGATATGTTTGAGGAAAAACTTACTTCTATATTGTAATTTAACCCTTCTGTTTCTTGGTTTTCAGTCTGGATATCATATTGACTTACAGGAGCACTATCCACCTAAAATCCCATTAATCCATTATTCAATTTTAAAACCAATTCTTTTTTAAAATTCAACGTGTTTGTGGCAAGGTGATGTTGCCCTGCAACGGCTGCAACGTGCGGCTGATATTATGAATATTACCTGTATACTAAAGATTTCTTCTAGTACACGTTTAGATGAATATGTACTTTTATCAATAACTTCACAATCGTGATCTTCCTGTGGTACCACTGTTTCCAATCTATAAAAAAAATACCATCACATATCATCACTTATCATCTATCGCTTTCCATCAGGCGTGATCGAGGTCAAAAGCGGGCCGCCCATTCAGCAATAATAAAATGAAAAAAATAGAAGATTTTAAATTACGTTTTTAATTATTTTAAATTAAGTTAAAAGGAGGCTCAATAATTTAAAAAAGTGCATCATTAGAAGCGCAAAAAGTTTTTAGAGGCTCATTAATTTCAAAAAGTGTCCATCATTAGCAGGTCAATAAGTTTTGAAAGGATAGGTTAAATATTTACTTTTAATAAATCAATTCAATTTCCTCACATAACTTTTTTCTCCAAGTGAATTCAGACATGCTGTCTTAGGATTAATTAAGCAAACTACTCCATGAGGGCAATAAAGATCAACATAGTTCATAATGCTGCAATTAACTTTGTGTCTGGGTACGGTCTACCCATTCTCCTTTGTCAAGTAAGTAAGGCCTTTTACACATTATGCCGTGTCTGCGGCAGCGCCGCCGCGCACCGCCCGCCACGGTATTTTTATCTATACAGTATTCTATCTTCATAAAAACGGTCGGAACGCGAATCATACCTACGCGCCTCGATTTCGATTTACACTCGGTTAACAAACAGTCTCGAATGCTCCGCACTCCGCAGTGACGAGTGGACGCCAGACGGTGTGACGGTTTCGTAAGCAGTAAGCGTGCAATTTGTGACAAATATTAATTGAAATAAGTACAAGTACTTACTTAATATGGCAAAGAGACTATAATATTGTGCTGTTTTTGGTTGTTTGAATTCGTCAATGTTTTTTTTATTAAATCTATTGATCAAAAAGACCATGTATTTTTATTGAACTCTATCTATTCCATTCACAACGTGTTTCTATTTTATAAATAAAAAGTCTTTAAAAAAAAAAAAAAAACTACGGACTTCAAAAAAAAAACAACACAAAGTAATTAACTTTAATTTTGGAAGTCGGTGTCGTTGGATCTGCATTTTCGTTTTTTGACACCGACTTCCGAAATAAAAGTTATTTTTCACTTTGTAGTGTTTTTTTTGGAAGTCGGTTGTTTTTTTTTTTAAAAAAAGTTTTTATTTTTCACTTTTTAGTTGTACCTACCTACCCCGCCTAAATTCATATAACACTAATTGCTATGTTAATATCAGTGACAGGAAGCTATTGAACACATCTGCCTACCCCTTTAAAGGGTATAGGCGTGATGTTATGTTGTGTGATTGCGTAAACTGGCATTTATTGAAGAGTTCCGTTGTCTGTCTCCGAAACTCATCATCAGATCTTTACGAAATTTAAATGGGACCATTTCGGAATAAACCTCTTTTGAACAAAAAAAGAATTTTGCAAGTCCATCTACCTACATATTTTTATGACGGAGTTATGTCCGAACATACATAAAAAAAAAATAGAAACATCCGAATTGACAACCTCCTCATTTTTAGAAGTCGGTTAAAAAGAAATATTTACCTATAGGTACAGTCACAAAACTAGAAAGAAACTCAAGTAGGTTGATGAAATTAAAATACTGTAGGCGGGAGGGGTTATCGCGTGTTTACGTACCGCGCGACTGTAGTACATTATAAAAAAAAAATTATATAATACAGCGGCGCCGCCGCCGCCGCCGCCGCGGTGCCGCCGTATTGGTTGCCCTTGGATTTGCATGAACCCTTGCACACGGCGCGGCGGCGCCGCGGCGGCGGCAGCATGATTCGGCGGCGAGTATTGCTAGCTACGGTTTTATCAAAACTCGTCGCCGCCGCCGCGGCGCCGTGTGTTCATACAAATCCAAGGGTGACTGATGCAGCGGCGGCGCCGCGGCAGTGGCGGTGCCGCTGCAGCTGCGGCATAATGTGTAAACAGCCTCAAAGATAGGTACCTAACATTCATACATAATATTATGAATCTATTTATTATAATAAACGAAATCAATAGGTACCTAATAATAAAAACCAAAATCTTGCTTGTGATAATTTTCATCGCAATTTTTAGATGAATTTGTTATTTCGTTATGCCCAATATCAATAAGTCGCGAAAAACATTAGGTGCTTTTAGTTTTTTTTAATTGTAGTTTCGCATTAGAAATAACTTCCGTGTTGATATTTACGACTGTCTTTCGCCTGTGAAAGATAATTACATTGTAGACGTTTTAATTATTATTTATAAAAAAATAATAAATACATAATAATATATAAATTCAAAATACATTTAAAAAGAAAACTTCGGTTAGAGAATCCCTGGGAATCGAACCCGGGACAGTTGAATACAAATCTACACATCGGCCTCATACGCTAACGTAACAGTTGCGAATACAGTCGAAAAAGTTGAGCTTATGCGTATATGCGTCATGACTCATGACTGCACTATCTTAGACGTTTCTAAATTCATAGTTTTATTGTTAAAAAAATAAATATTCAATAATAATAAAATGATCTTATTTTTTAATTTCGTATATATATATATATAATATGTTCAGCGTTTTATATGAACGTTTTGTAGTCCGAACGGAATTTTTCACTTCATATTTACAATAAATGATAATTGATAACAAGGTTACGCTATTTTAACTTCAAAGTATTTTATATTTACACGAAATAAAAATATTTACGCAAAGAAGATTATGCAAATAATAATAAACAATGAATTTACAAATAAAACAGGAAAATCTTTAAGAACCGACTGAGATGGTGTCAGAACCATGAAGAGCAGGTAAAAATGGATATTTTGGCCTCACATCACTCAAAAAACGATTTTCGATCTTTTTGGAAAGCTACAAATAAACTTAATAGCAAACCAGTTACTCCTGTGTGTATCGACGGCGTAAGCGATGCTGGTGAAGTAGCAGATCTGTTTCGACAACATTTTACTGTCAAATCGCCATTGGGGTCCTCGCAGTCAGTGATCAATGTTATGAACGGTGAAAAGATAGGTTTTAGATGTACAACTAGAGAAGTGAAGTTGATAATCAAATCAATGACTAGAGGTAAATCTCCCGGCCATGACGGGTTGAGCATTGAACATCTGCAGCATGCTGGACCCCATTTACCGAGATTGTTGGCTATGCTGTTTAACCTTTGTCTTAGCCACTCATATCTGCCTGAAGAGATGATTAAAACCATTGTAATACCTATCGTTAAAAATAAGACAGCTGATCTATCAGATAGGAATAACTACAGACCTATCTCTCTTGCCACCGTAGTATCGAAGGTATTTGACAGCATGTTGAACTCACAGCTGACCAAACACATTGAACTTCATGACAATCAGTTCGGCTTCCGGGGCGGACTATCCACTGAAAGCGCAGTTTTGTGTGTTAAGCATGCTGTCAAATACTACACAAGTCGTCAAACTGCAGTTCACGCATGCTTTCTTGACCTTTCGAAAGCCTTTGACCTGGTTTCCTATGATATTCTATGGAAAAAGTTAGAAAACACTAAATTGCCAATTGAACTCATTAATATCTGCAAGTACTGGTACGGAAATCAGGTCAATGGCGTGCGATGGTCGGGAACCATGTCACAATCGTACAGGTTGGAGTGCGGGGTGAGGCAGGGGGGATTGTCCTCGCCAACCCTATTCAACCTGTATATGAACGATCTGATTGTGGCACTCAGTAGCACCCGGGTAGGTTGTCACATAGACGGAATTAATGTAAACAACATAAGCTATGCTGATGACATGGTGCTACTGAGTGCATCGGTATGTGGGATTAAGAAACTGCTTACCATCTGTGAAGCATATACCGAGCAACACGGATTAAAATATAATCCACTCAAAAGTGAAGTCATGGTCTTTGAGGCCAGAGGAAACAGTATAGGTAACGTGTTTCCTAACATTACGCTTAATGGTACAGCTTTGCGTAGGGTGTCTAAATTTAAGTACTTAGGACATATGCTGACCTCTGACCTCAAGGACAATGATGACATCGAGAGGGAACGGAGGGCACTGGCAGTGCGGGCGAATATGATAGCTCGCAGGTTTGCACGTTGTTCGACAGAAGTCAAAATTACACTGTTTAGATCATATTGTACATCATTTTACACGTGCAGCCTGTGGGCCGACTATACTCAAAAATCTTACAGTGCCCTCCGAGTCCAATTTAATAATGCATTCAGGGTGCTGTTGGGGCTGCGGCGATTCTGTAGTGCATCAGGGATGTTTGCTGAACATCGCGTAGATTGCTTTTACGCTACGATGCGTAAAAGATGCGCATCCCTGGTGCGTAGAGTACGTGGCAGCGCCAACAGCATCCTTAGCATGATAGCTAGTCGGCTGGACTGTGGCTACATCAATCATTGCTGCGCCATTTGTTATGGAATGGCGCAGTAATGATTGTGTGAGTTTTGTTTCTTTTACTGTTTGTTTCTTTTATGTTTTGGTGTGGGTAGTTTTAAGTATTACTAACACTAGTTTATAAGAACATTGTTACTAACAAAATGGACACTAAGGTCTGAAATAAAGTATTATTATTATTATTATTATTATTAAAACTTTACAAAAACATAATAATCTTGGCGGAAATATTGCGGCGAAAAGAGCGACACGTCCGTATAGCATCAGGCCTCGGCCGGCAGTGTCGCTACACAGCGTTTACGCACACATGCGCACGTATTTTGTTCGAAAATATGAATATGCGATTTACAAAGAATCTATTGTTTGGACAAAAAAATTAAAACACTAGTATTTTAGTATGTTGCTTGTAGAATAATCTGACAAAAAATCAGAATGATTGTATGTATTTTAGTATGGATTTTATTGTAAAAAGAAAATTTTTAGAGGTATCTTCATGATTTTTTTCTATCGTATCAAATTAGTTGTATTATGTTTTCACCACACTATCTATCTAGCATATATCCTGAAGAATATCATATATTTTTCTGATTTTTTTTACTGTAGTCTATCATATACTTTTATTGTTTCGAAAACTTGCGTTTAGGTCTTGTAAGCCCCTTAAGCATAAAAATAATGGTCAATTAGTTTCAACTTTCTGACTAACTAACCGACTCCTCGAAAATTCAAATGTGCCTGTTGACCAATTTGATTTTGACCAATTACTCAATCTTCTTCTTCATTTCTTCAGGTCTGCAAAGACGGTGCGTGGGTTGAAAACAAAGGAGCCCTCCTAACGTTCCACTACAGGGAGACTCCGATGGCGAAGCGTGCGGCGCTGGCCGAACAAGCGAGGAAGCTCATCGTGGCGTCAGGGTTCACGCCTGCGCCCGCCCATTGTGCGCTTGAAGCGCGCCCGCCTGTTGAGTGGGACAAGGGTACACAATTTGTTTGATATATTCTGTAACTTCTCAACAATAACAAGACATACCTAGTTGTTTTGTTCTGATCAGGGGGGCTAAAAAGGCCACTTTGGCAAAATCATAAAAGGATAAAATTGTGAATCATAATATGGCGAAGACAGTCCGTGTTTTTCTTTTTGTCGCTGCACTACGTAAGTATAATCAAAGAGATTGGGATTGGATTTGAAATGGATTGATTGGTGTTTTAGCACAGACAAAAAAAAAAATAACTGAAAAATCCTCCACCAATGGGATTTCATACGATTAACTTAACAGTTATGTAACTGTCCAGTATAATTCATAATGTTATCCTTTTATGATTCTGCCAAGTGGCCTTTTTATGCCCCTGATCAGTGCATCTATCGGGCTTCTCCTTCAAACATAGAAATTTTGTATTTCTAAACCATTTCCGAAAAGACGAAATTGATTTGAATCTCTATTCCCAGCTCTTCTGTTTATATCACTTACGATCCAATCAGTTTTTCGAAATTAAGCATGATTGTGCTAGATATTTTTCAAATATATCTTAGTTTGGTTGACTCCTTGAATAAATGTGTGGGTGTTCTTGTTCACAGGTCGTGCATCTATTTACATCTTGAGAACAGCTTTCGGTTTGGACTGGAGCGAAAGGATTAGGATTATCTACGCTGGTGATGACGTCACTGATGAAGACGCCATGTTGGTAAGTACCGTCAATAAAACACTTTCCATTTTACCTATATCTTTGGCCACTGATATTTCCGCCTGTCTTGGTAGTGGTTGAGAATCTTAATGAGTCTGGTAGGACTCGAAAGTCGAGGACGGTAGACCATTATTTCGACGACTTATGAGCACCATATCTCATAATGAAATTATGTTCCAGGCCCTGAAAGGTATGGCAGCTACATTCCGCATCGCGTCATCGAGCATCACAAAGACTTCGGCAGAGCGGCGGCTCTCGTCCACAGACTCAGTGCTCGCCATGCTCAAGTGGGTGGAGCGACACTTCTCGCGCCGCAAGCCGCGCGCCAACTCGCTCACATACAAGAGCGCTAGAAAAGCTCGCGAAACCATGCAGATGCACATGTCGTACCAGATGCCTACGAAGACCTCCCCGCGGCAAACCCCTCCTCGCACGCCCGACAAAACCTCCAGTGGATCAGAGTCTAGTTAAACTGAACTCCTGTCTCATGACATCTGTGTACTGACGTAGGTACTAAATGCGGTATGCAGAGCAAACGTTATTTAACACCAGAATAAAGTTCAAGTTAACTTCTGCATGTAGCTCATCTAGTACGGTAGTATATCAACGTCATTTATCCTGTTATTTAATTCCACAGGTAGTCGTTAATTTCTCATAAATTATCATTCAATGAATTATTCTAATAATGAATTATTAAGTTCAAATAGCAAAGCTGAGGCTTCATTATTTCATTTAAAAATATTTTTATTTATCTAATTATCAATTCAATAGTGTTGAATTTCAATAAAATTTTTCAAAATAAAAGTCCTATCTTACCAAATATATTATATATTTCAGATGTGTATTGAAAATAATTAGTATTTAAAACTAAATCGTTCCTGCAGCTTTAACATTTAGAACATTAAAACGACGCACTGTTCTATAATTTCTAAAATACATAATGATCAAACCCAGCTTATTCAGAGTTATACACTGAGATCATAATTTAGTAAAATTGACTGAATAGTATTTATAAATTATTTGTCTAAATTATACTCTTGAGGACCTGACATTAACTTGGAAATAATTGGATGTTACTAAAGTTTCATATAAAAAAATAGGCGCCCTTGCATAAATAAATGTTACCTTTCGCCTAGTGTGGAGCTCCCACTTCTATCGTGTAGAGCAACGTTGCACTCCATTTAGTTTTACAAGTTATTTATGTGATAGATTAGTGATAATTTGTTTGTAAGGCTATGTAATGATTATATTTAAACATACGTAAGACGAGATTAGTGCACAACTTTACTCCGAGCGCACGATCTGTAGTGATTCAATGCATTTGTTCAAGTTTGTCTATGTAATAGTGAAACGATGAGCATTTTATTATGATGTATAAGGAATTATGTGTTTTATAGAATTGTATCAACATAGTTCACATAAAATATATTAACAAAAATAAGTGTATATTATGCACCTTTACTATTCAAACCTCATTCAAAATGTGAAAGTATAATGTCGTATCAAAAACATATAATGTTAGCAACTGACATGGAAATCTTTGAGATGTTGTAAATAGTGTAATACATAAAGTGTTTATAATATTGTACTAGTCTAGGTGGTGTACATGCCAGTCCGCTGTAGTGGCAGAGCACGCACTGAAAAGTCTCGAATTTGTGTCATCCGTGTATTTTTATATACATATATTGATGTTTTTAAAGATTCCAATAAAAATTACAGGAGACGGAAAATATTTTTTTAATTGATAATATATACAAAAACGTTCATCTACAATCTTAATAAGAAGTACTGACTCAAATCAACCTTTCTAAAACTGGAATGTTTACATTGTGCCATATAATATACGCGTAAGTGTATCCAAAAGAACCGAACATAGTCGACATCGATGACGTAATACCGCAATTTATTATCCGTTGAATAAATACATTTAGTTACAGTCAAGAGTGATCCACTTAATTAAACATTTATTCACAATTAGTAACACTAAAGAGTCTGCATATCACGTGTCAATGCCTAGACATTACTGTGCGACACGACCAGCCATGACAGTATGAAGTAGAACAGGCAGATGGGGTACACTGCCAGGGCCTTCTTGCCTTCAGGCTGACTGTCTCCCAGGAACTTTGTCGCAGCTGGAAACATAAATAATACAGGTGATTAACTCTTTTCTTGCGACGATGTAGTTTCCTGACAACATAGCTCACGCTTATGTACGAGACGTGAGACGTCAGCACATCAAACTACTACAATCTGTCAAATTTCTTTAATAGATTTTCAATTTTATCGCTAAAGCATAAGGTTCAAAGTTGATTGGGACGATTTGTCAGTTCCGGGTAGCTTGATGTGCTGGCGTCTGTACATAATATCTGATCAAACACAAATTCATTTTGTAGCTCAAGTTTTTATAAAGAAGATAAAGAAGAAGACTTCTGGTTATTGTAAATAGGCTCACATTACTAAAAAAGTACCAGCTATAATCAGCTAACAGCTGTAGGTAAGGCGGTTTATATCCTCAATAAAAACTATGTCCTTACATAGCGTTCAAAATATCAGCAATTTATTCAGCTATCAAACTGCAACTACATAACCCTGTCCTTACTCCTATAGAGTTACTCCCAAATTTAGGTTTCGGTATAGCCCGACTGATTTGATAGTGAAACGATGCCTGTGAGAAATAGGGAATATGCATAAATTTTTTTCATGGCATTTATTAACAAAATGTGAAAATACCGTAGTAGAGATGACAAAAAGTGAAATTAAAATTAAAATCGGCCAAGAAACACGGCCGATATGAGCATTTAAAACTATTGATTACACACCAATTAGACAGAGAGATCCGACATAGACTGTGACGTCACATGTCACTACGGCCATATAAACTCCGTGTTAAATTTCGTTTTGCGAGAAAGAGATAGAAACAAATCTTCGATGGCTCATATCTTTTTTAATTTCATAGTTATCCGAAAAACAGTTTTACTAAACTGTTTATTACATGAATGAGGATTAATTTTTTAAATAAAAAAAAATCATGCATATTCCCTATTGTTTCGAACAAATTTTCATCATTATCATGAAATCAACCAAAGTACGTCCACAGCAGGTTATAAAATTCCCCAAAAATCGTCGCAACGGTCCAGCCTAGTCTTACGCTGTCGCTATCAATCAGATTCCGGCGAACTTTAGTGAATCATTAGTCCACATTATGTGTACCCTCGCTGTGTTAAACGGCCTTCAAACCGTTTATGTTCATCAGTAAAATGATAAAAAGGAACCTTCAAAGAAAGAGGGAACAGACAGCTTTTGGGTACGCTCATTTCAAATTAGGGACTCGTCTATCTCTTACCATCAGACAAGATCGAGGTTACGAGCGGGCCCATTTGCCAACAAACAAGAAATAACTTACCAAACGTGGCCCAAATGAAGCCGACCATGGCTAAGACCAGCCTGAGAAAGAAGAGGAAGGTGGTCTGCGTGGTGAAGAGTATCACGCGACATAGCACCAGGGACAGTGCGACGGGGAACATGCAGTAGCCCAGCACGCAAACTGACTGGAAGAATGAGCTGTAATAGAAAGAAATAGGTGTTAAATTCCTCTGTACCTGGTCATGGAATTTAATTACAGTGACGAAATGTTTATATTGTGACTGTGATTGGACTTGATGTTAGGATTAAAGTTAAAATTAATTACTTTACGAGGACTTACGATTCGGTTTGTGTAGGTACTCTGTTTCCCAGATTTTTGTATTGAGCATATCCATTTAGTTATATTTTACAAAGGTATATTTTGTCTACCAAGGAGCCATAAATTTTAAACTATCCAAGAACTCATTGTACAGACGCCAGCACATCAAGCTACCCGAAACTGTCAAATTTTCTCAATCAACTTTAAACCTTATACTTTGGCGATAAAATTGAAAATCTATTAAAGAAATTTGACAGATTGTAGTAGCTTGATGTGCTGGCGTCTGTACGTAAATGTTACACAGTAGGAGCGCAACAATATTTTTATTAATTTTATTATAATGATTTACTACTGTATTGAAAAAGTCTTCACATTTAAACAACTTGTGAGCCTGACATTTAGTCGCTGAAGCTAATTTTCAAAGGCTTATGTTGATAAATATAACCATTTTAATAGGTAGCTAAACCTATAAAATTTCTACTACCATAAAACATATTTATACAAAATACAAAACAATGCTGTCACTTTTGCAAATACTTGGTATGACAAGTTATTGATTTTTATGTAGGCGCCATTATCAGGCATCCAATAAATCTAAAACCCTAATGCCCTAATTCCAATAGGTATTCAGCCGCGCCGTCTCCAGTGCGTTTCGTGTTTCAACCACTATTCAGCGGTTATCGCAGCAAATAACTCAACACTTTTCGCCAAGACCCATAATATTATTATTGAGTAAATTATTATTTAATATTACATTATATTTTATTGTATATGTGTATTATGTATTTTAATTTCTCTTCAACTGTTATACGGTGTCTAGGTGTCTACATCCTCTTTTATATAGGGTGTTTGGAAGCTGGATACAAAGCCTTAAGGGGTGATAGTTGACACCATTTAGAGCATTTTGAGCCATACATGTCTTAGACGAAGTATGCTTTTTTATTTTTTTCCCAGTTAAAGTTGGTATGTTATTTTTGACTAAAAGTATGTAGTTAAAAATAAAAAAATCAGCCAAGTGTGCGTCGGACTCGCACATGGAGGGTTCCGTACCACAAAGCATAATACGCCAAAAAAACGTTTCTTTTAACCCCCTTTAAATTTTAACTTTATTTTATTCTTATTATCTGTCGTTATAGCGGCAACAGAAATACATCATCTGTGAAAATTTCAACTATCCAGCTATCACGGTTCATGAGATACAGCCTAGTGACAGACAGACATACAGACAGAGGGACAATGGAGTCTTAGTAATAGGGTCCCGTTTTTACCCTTTGGGTACGGAACCCTAAAAACATTCTTCGTCTAAGACATGTATGGCTCAAAATGTTGTAAATGGTGTCAACTATCACTCTCTTAAAGCTTTGCACTCAGCTTCCAAACACCCTGTACCCTCTCCTATCGCAAGAGATTTCTTTACAAATAAGTAGTAAAATTATCATCTTGTACGTATTTTTCTGTTACTTTAACTCATCATCATCTGCCTAGCCTTTTCCCAACTATGTTGGGGTCGGCTTCCAGTCTAAACGTATGCAGCTGAATACCAGTATTTTACATGGAGCGACTGCCTATCTGACCTCCACAACACAGTTACTGGATAATACGATACCCCATGGTAAGACTGGTTGTCAGACTTTCGGGCTTCTGACTACTCGTAACCACTGGCAAAGATTCACGAATGACAGCCGGGACCAACGGCTTAAAGTGCTTTCCGAGGCACGGAGGGGTCTCGGTATGTAAAGATGGCAATCCATCCACAGACCAACCGCGGAAAGCGTAGCTTAACATGATCGATCGGCCTATGCGGCTGTTATTATTCAACCACGGACCCCTCTGTTACGTTAACTAATAAATTAAATATTAAAATGTTTTAAAAACAAACTCACATATTTCCACCAAGCAGTTTAGAGTTTATTGTGACAACTGCAGCTCCTATCCAGACTAGTACAAATACTTCGGCAAACTCCGGGCCGCCATCATTGGTGTTGTCGGCTACGTCCGTGCCCTGCAGGATTGTGGCCATCAGGGTGCATAACAGCAGGGGGCCCCATAGATCCCCTGGAAACAGAGGAAATTCATTTGTAAATCTAAACTATTAAGGCAAATTTTGTTTTGCAACGAAATTGCAAATTAATTTCTCTTAGTGCAGGGGTTTGTAGAAGTCGGTTATACGCGCGAATTTACTAGTATCTCCCAGGCCCCCGACTTATGGTAGTGGTGAGAATCGTGAGGGTATAAGTCTGAAATAACCCTCTGTTCTCCCCAGACGGGAGGTATCCACAAGGATTTCCTCACAACAATAAAAGGGGTTTATACAAGTGACCAGTACACAGCAGTAAAAACTGAAGTGTGCTATTAAGTTCCTGTAGAAAGTATTAAACATCAAACATTTGTGGAAGTTTTCACATAAACGAAAAAAGAATAAGCAATATTGAATATCCATGATCGCATTAAGAAAGAAAAAGATTACTTAAAGTAACGCTTGTTTGTTATTTAATGAGAAATACTCATTACTTACTTCTGATAAGACTGATAATCGTTGATAACAATCTAAGCATTAAAAACCAATCACACTTTAATTTTCTACATGGCTATTTTAAGTTGTTCTATAAAAAAATATCTAGACAGCATTATTATAAGAATAAATTATGTATTTGAACAACTATAAAAATTTTGAGTAAAGTATATGATTATTGGTGCTGAAACGTAGACGCTCACGCAGGAATCAGTGTACAGGGTGAGGAGTGGCACAAAGAGTCATAGTGTTCCATGCTTGGCATAAGGCTTATAGGATCGAGTCCCAAACGTCGAGATCCGCAGACGTACGAAGGTTTTCGATATCGGAAAACGACTTATGGGACGCAAATAGAGTTGGGCAGGAAACCTGGCAAGGCGCAGTGATGTCAGGTAGTCAGTGACCGAGTGGCGTCCAAGGACTGTGAGACGTCGGTCGTCCGGCGGCAAGATGGGCAGACGACATTACATTGTTACCATCGCGGTTAGAACCAGCAGGGTAATTACGTAACACACTGTCAGTAGCAATAGGTTTCATTTTGACAGTTCAACAACATTCATTGCGTTATTTACGTTGTTGAGCAGACACATTTTAAGAACATATGAAGCAATGGATTAGCAATATCCTTCAAAATGATTTAGATTGAGACTGATAGTATACCTATTACGTAATTAGGGTACTGGAAGAGGCTGGCGCAGGAGCGTGGGGATTAACACGAGAAAATAGGTCTATGCCCAGCAGTGGGTGATGTCAGGGCTGTGGATGATGATAAATAAAAATTTAAAAAATAAACTACTCACATTCTTTTAACAAACTAGACTTCTCTCTAGGAATGAGTACATGGTAAAACTTATTCCCCACTGCTCTCAAATCTCGAAGCTAAAATAATAAACATTAATGTTAGATCAAAATCACTATGTTTTTAGTCAATACAGGGTGGCAGGGACATCGACGCGCAACATATATCACGGTTTCACTGCATTATTCTGAACCCCGTGCGTTGAATTTTTTTTACATTGCTGTTTCCTACATTCTCTGCGTATTTTCCGGAAAATGTAAAACAGCAGCTTTTACGCTGGGGTGTCTAGAATCATATGCTGAATTCATGATTACAGTTTGCGCGTCGGTGTCCCTGCCAACCTGTATGTGCACCAACTACTAAAATAATAACTATTTTCTAGTAAGTATGTAAAACTTTTAATTTATACAAACTCAAACTCAAACTCAAAGCATTTATTTCAATTAAACCTTGTACAGGCACTTTTGAATTGTCAAAATTAAAATAGTCCGTCAGTTAGTCAGAAAGTTGAAGCTAGTCGCCCATTCCAAAACGTAGATCTCTATGGAGAAGAACGGGCAAGAAACTCCATGGACACTCTTTTAAATCAAGATATTACAAATCGTGGGTACATTTTTATTATTGCTTCTATATGCGAGAACAATGTAAAAAAAAAACACAAATGAAGAAACATTTCAAAATATAAGATTAAAAATAAGCCTTGGCAGTTAAGAAATGACCAGTCTCAACCGACGGCGCCCGTTCACGAACATGACGCGTGGATCAGCACCATCTAGCTCAACCATTTTGTAGGGAACCGAAATGATCCAACAGGAGGAAATTGAATAGGTGCGACCAATTAAAAATTAAAAATATCTAATTCAACGTGTTATAAAGTAAATTTAGAGCATGTCATTAAGGAAAGGGATGCACATACGTGCGCGTAGACGAGCGGTTTGGCAACGTCGTCGCGCGCCCTTTTTTCATAGGAACGGTCAAAATTAGGTAAATACCGCTAGTTCAACTCGTTGCCAATTTGCTTCATGTTGTGAACTCTGCGATGAATGGATTGCTTATCGGGCGCGCGCTGAAATTGATACTTTAATGTTCTTAAAATACGATAATTTTGAAAAAAAAATGTTTATTTTAAAAACAATAATTCGTGTCTACTTGAAGGCTTCACTTAGTTTGCACGTTTTTTTTTTTCAAGAATTTAGATTTGGGAAATGACAATTTATAATGATTTTGTAACAGGTACTGCACCTCCTATTTCGATTTGGCACAAGTTTTCAATTTCATCCTGTATAGAATTTTCCCAGTAGCACCTCGGAAACTGGTATTGTGACCGGTTCTTGGCATTAGACTCGCCTTCTGTTACATGGAACTTAAACAAAACTGGCGAAGTGTTAGTGACACTATAAACCTCTGCCCAACCCTTTGGGGAATACAGGCGTGATGTTATGTTTTAATTTGCTAGTAGTTGCTTGGTAAGGCTTGTTGCTAGATTTGACTGGTGACTGATGTACAGGCTGATTGTTTGTTGTATACTGTATTAATTTGTTGAGAAATGGCAGTTCGAACTCGGGGTAATTGCATAACACACTATAGGCTGACCGCTTAACTGAGATGAGGCCTGAGGTAGCTGTGCAGTGCGGAAGGGGTGATAGTTGTCATATCACTGAGCTCTCGCATCACGTCACCACACCCCTCCCACACCACGCTGCTACCTCAGGCAATGTCTCAGTTATGCGGTCAGCCTATAACAATGTAATGGATTTTGACAGATCAACAAGATTCAATGTGCTATTTACTTTGTTGAGCAGACAAATTTTTGAACATATGAAGCAATATACTTCAAAGTGATTTGGATTTTAATTGAAAGTGTGTTACACAATTAGGGTACAGTGTAATGTGGTCTCCTTGCTGCTGCTAAGTTAGTTTACCTTAACCAAGCCATCATAGTATAAAATGCGTTCATAAATTAGCCACTTGCCACAAGAAATGTAACTGCATCTTAACAACAAACAATACCAACATTCCATTATAGCAATCACAATCATCTACTTACAAGTAAAATGAAAAACTACTCTATACTCTTGAAGCCAAGGAACATAATTGCTTGGCATCACAGACTATGAATCTCAGCTGTTTGTGCAGTACCTGATTGTTTTAGATGATTTATCCTGTATAAGGATGTGTTGATGTAAATCATCTTTTATAGCATTCATAGGTAATCTAATCATGACAACATGTCCTTCAGAAGAATATTTGATTTTGATATAGTCTCCACTTTGTAATTCTATACATTTTAACATGATTACAATCTTCATTATTTGTATCCAATTAAGATGGCCTATTTAAAAGTATACACAATTGCTTCCTAATCTGCCTTCACGGTAAATAACACATTT
This sequence comes from Luperina testacea, assembly GCA_927399505.1. Taxonomy (NCBI): domain Eukaryota; kingdom Metazoa; phylum Arthropoda; class Insecta; order Lepidoptera; family Noctuidae; genus Luperina; species Luperina testacea. The sequence continues at coordinate 17,301,830 of OV656764.1, forward strand.
ATTTGTTTCTACTAATGATTTATGCAAACTTGATGATTTTTTTTTGTGGCTAATTTCACTACATTGAATTGTGGTACATCGTATGGTCAGTGGGTCATCTTAGGGGATTTCTAATTCTAATACTCTAAATTACTTTCTTCTACTGGATACTTACAAAAGTTTCTTTGATAGGTTCATCAAGAGTGTTGAACTCCATACTATTTCCAGATGGCACACCCTGTGAGGGTATGTTCATCTCCCCCTCGACCACCCCTACATCCCCTGCAGGGTACATCTAAATAACAATGAAAATTACATGTAAGTACAAACATTAACCTGAGGTGATAAAACAGCCTATCAATAACAACAATTCATATAAACCACAGTTGTTGGTGCATGCACCATGCATGTGGTTTAATTAATCGTCTACTCATGAGCAGGAACGATAAAATTAATGTAAAACGTACACTAAACACCACTATCAACGTAGATCATGTAGGAACAGAATGATTGTGGCATAAAAGCAGTTTTTTTCTATGACTCATAGAAACTGAATTTTTGATAACAAATAAACATCCTCTAGTTTTGTGACTATGAGGTTAGCGATCTAATATCATTCCAATTAGAGTTTTGGTGACCAAAAAACGATTATTTTGTGTGGAACTATCAGTACTACTAAGAGAGCGAACTATGGATTATTATTGATTTACATTATATTTAATAGACTAAAAACTTACATCGTATTTTGTATCAAACGAGGTCATCTCTGATTTTAAGTCCGAACTATTTTAACACTATAAAATATGGATAAAATAAATAAACTCCAACACATCAAACCCTCACAAAGATTTCTTTCAGTGACATTTATCTGTAGTCTTGCCATTGCATAAAATTAGCCAAAGCGTACGTTTGGAAACACTTCAATACTGTGGAAATTACATTATAGCATTAATTGCTTTGACTATTTTGGTAAAACTATCTGAAGCCAAAAGAAGAGGCAACGATAATATAAAACTATAATATACTCTTCTCTACTTTTTCTTTTTCACTGAGATGGCAATTTATTGTCTGTTACACCTGTTACATCAAGGAAAACATTTGGAGAAATTGTATCCGAACATATTCACCTAAAAGACCTATATCCAAAGAATGGTAAAAAAGTAAAATAACTGAAATTGACAAATTGTCAACTTCATCGATTGTTGTTGTTGAAGTGTTGATGAAATATGAATTAATATTTAAAAAAAAACATATAGATTCACGTGCAGGTGTAAATTACAGTGATCTAGCTTCTAAATAATAAGTCATAATCACTTAGTTCAATTTGCAACGTTATGCAAGTTTCGTGATATGAAAGTAACCGTTAAAAGTACGTTTAACATCCTGTCATTTCAATCAACCTTCATTTCTATTTGGATGTTACATTGTATCATAATTTCACGTAAACGTCAACTGTGTAGGTTGGACGGGCGTAGCGACTTGGCGGTGGGTTGCCAACGACGACAACTGCGGTATTTGTCGCATGCCCTTCGACAGCTGCTGCCCAGACTGTAAGCTCCCCGGGGACGACTGCCCTCTTGTCTGGGGTGCCTGCTCGCACTGCTTCCACATCCACTGCATCGTCAAGTGGCTGCACTCGCAACCCCAGCAGCAGTGCCCTATGTGCAGGCAAGACTGGAAATTCAACAACAAGTAGATTCAAAACGTAAGTAATACTACACTTCACATAACATAACATGACTGCATGATTTCATTATGATATCATTGTTTTAGCAATTTAATTAATGGAGCTAAATTTAGGTCAGATTCACTTCTAAAGTCCAGATACTCAATCACATCATATTTCATATTACTTAATACAACAATAAGGTGATAGTCACTTGAAACAGTCTTAAGTTTCCAATGAACAGGTGAAATTAACTTTGTATATTATTATTTGATGAAACAGTATCTTACTTACCCATTTAATGAGCTATTGATTTAAATATTGTTATTTGTATTAACAACAACTATCTTGGGTCAGGGTCAATGGGCAGGATTACATCTGTGTGCAATATATTGTGTGAATTGTATTAAACATTGACATTCGTTTCGTTTCGCTCCGCTGTCTGTCTGTCCGTCTGTCATAGGGCTGTATCTTTTGAACCATAATAGGTAGACAGTGAAAATTTTCACAGAGTATGTACTATTATGTCTGCTATAACAACAAACTCTTAATAAAATTATATTAAAAATTAAAACAGGTTCCTCCATTAAAGAAACATGTTTTTTGAAGTTTTTCTTTTACTAAAGTATTGTACAGACGCCAGCACATCAAGCTACTACAATCTGTCAAATTTCTTTAATAGATTTTCAACTTAATCGCTAAAGCATAAGGTTCAAAGTTGATTGGGATAATATGACAGTTTCTGGTAGCTTGATGTATGTGTCTGTACTTACATGAAAACGAAAAAATATTTCTTATATAAATATTAATAATGCTAATTTAAACCACCAGACTACTTATAATAATAATAGCATACATTCATATTACTAACATAAGTATAGTTTCAATTTAAAATATGTATGAACAGCATTGTATTGTATTACTTAAATTGCATTTTTATGGAAATTTTTGTGTGTCATCTTTGAAAGTTTTAGTAAATAACAATAATATTATAATAGTCTTATAAAATAAAGTAAATAAAGTTTATGTAACAACTAGATTTCTGACATAATTCATTTTGAGCATAAATAAGATTGAAGAAAATGCAATTTTGCACTATAATTTAATAGAATTAATGTAGGTATTTTACCCATATAATTAAAGAATGACATCATCACATGAACAGTATAGTAGCAAACTGAAAACCTTAAAACTATATTTTTTAAGTGCTTATTATTTTATTTTAATAATTGATTATATGTATAGCAAGCATGTCGCTTTTATTCCCCTTTAATTATAACATACATTTTTTTAAACATTAAATTCACTCAAACAAACCATACAGTAGTCCTTAATTCTGACAATATACAGGGTGTTGTAATTTAGCCAACAAGTGTTTTGTGTTAGCACATGACGACAGCTCTTCCAATCCAAATATGTACTTATAAACAACAACTGTAGTGTAACATTTTGATTGGCGTGAAACAATAGGTCAGAGAGTGCTTTCGACATCACCAACAATAGCCATGTCGTGTGCGCCGCGGACCCGTAGCCACTGTTGCATTCATTCTCATAGTAAACAATCACTTTTACATTATTAAAAGTGTGGGTCAACTCATTGTTAGGCCGTATGGTACCTACAGCAACAACACAACACGCAACAACTATGGCAAAGCTACGAACAAAGTAATTTTCAAGTCGGGAGGTAATTATTACGAAGTTTTGTACGCCTGTTCAACGTAGCGTCGTTGGAGTGACGTATAGCGGTGAGCCGGCACGCCGGTGGTCGCCGCAAGGAGCAGGCAGTGAGTGCCGCGCGCTCGCGGGGACGGACGTGTCGCCCTGCGTACTGAGCGCTCTCGTGACTGTGACTTACGTGCTGGTGTTAACGCGCTCCTTCTACTATAGTACGCATATTATAGTATTGTTCGAGTGACGCTTCCTTCAAGCATGCTGATGGTACAGACCAACGCACAACCGATGAAGAACAGCAAGATCAAAGGACCACCTCCAGTGCCCCCGCGGCCCAACCAGAGCGTGGTGGCGGAGGCACTGGCAAAAACGAGGAAGGCCGTGGCGGACTCTAAAGCTAGCTTTACGAAATCGCGTGCCTTCTCCAAACAGGAGAACCACTACACATCAAAATCTAAAACTTTGGATAGAGCTAATACTCTTAGCGAGTCAACAGTATCACCCAAACAAAACGGATTAGCACGGGTCAAGTCGTTCATCAGGGATGTGATCAGTGACAGAAGTTCTTCGTCCGATGAAAGAAAATCTAGCGGTCAAAACTCCAGAAGAAGCTCTAGTGACAGTAGTTCTATTCCAACTCCGACATCGAATAAAAAGTCAAATGAATCGCTCAACTCTAAAGCAGTCAAAACATGCCGACAAATATTAGTAAGATCGCTCTCAACATCGAACAAGTTGGATCAAGACGCAAAATGTAAAGTATCAAAGTCCTCTAGTTTTGCAGAGAAGACTCTACCTTTACGAAAAGCACCTCCACCGCCGTTGTCTCCTAAACCTAAGTTAAAACTAATGAAGCCCTTGCCTGTAAATAAAAGCCCTGTACATAGCAATAAATCTAAGATCTCACCGAAAATAAGCCCTTATTCATCTCCTTTAGATGCTAAGCCGCCACAGAGCCCAGTGTCAGAAGCGCCATACGCATCAGTGGAGGAAGTTCAGGAGTTCGATGACAGGTTGCGGAACAGTCCATCGAAACAAGTCAGCACCCCACCGGCTAAACAAACCGAACCAGGAAGTCCAAAAGTTGACGATAATGTAAATAAAAATAACAACTCGTTGGAAAGAAAAACATCGCGAGTCACAGAAATGTTAATTTCAGAGATCATAGCGAGTAGAAACAATAATAAAGAGAAAGACGAAGCGCACACTGTGATAGATAAAGGGAAAGATTCTGGGAACATGACTAACGGTAACGACACTCCGGAGCTGGAAATGATGAAGGACATGAACAACCACGAGATGTTGATATACGAACTGCAGACAATGCGCTCGCAGTCGAACGTGCCGGATACTTTAGACACCCCTGAGTATGCAGAAACAAATGGACAATGTGATTCTGAGGACTCTGAACAGAACTACGCCATGTCTTCAGTGACGAGCGGGAATACTTACGACGATGACCAGGCTTACGCGTACATACTCGATGATGACCTTAAGTCTAGGTGGGTTCTCAAGAATTTATTAATAAATTAACTTAATATTTCTTATCGTATGAATAAATCGTTACATTGTACTTCTCTTCCGTAGTTTGGTCATGTTGTGGTTTTGTGTTAAAAGGTCATACGACTTGATTAAACCCGGTTATGAACGCTGATACACTCGGCAATACTGCGCATAATTTCTAGGTCGTTAAAATGACGAAGTAAACCTGAAAGTAATTGACGGCTTTTGTTATTTACAATGGTGGTAATTTGCTTTTGAATAACTTCCATACGGTTTAATTATTTATAGATTGAACAAATGATGATGACTCATATTTTGGAGTATAATTCCAAGGTTATGATTAATAAATTAATAACCATCCGGTGCTTATCTCTCCCAAGTTTAAAAAACGGATTTTTTTTGTCATATTCATCAAACGTATAAATTTCTCCATTATCACTATCATCACATATTTTTACGACTTTCAATATGCTTAAATTATGGCAGTTCCATATCGATCCTGCAAATTTTTTAGAAATCAAGAATAAAAACTCCTCCTAATAAGTACAATTTTGTGGGCAGACTTCGTAAGCAGTTCCGCGCAATCAGCACCATGTCCCTGCAAGGTCTACCGCCTCTTCCGAAGAGTCTCAGCGGCTTTGCAGAGGGCGAACCTGACCTGCAGGACACACCCTCACCGCCCTCGGAGAAACCACCCACAGATCTCGACTCACAACTCGCTTATCTCAAAAAAGAAATGGTATGTTGAACTTTCTTTTGTCTTTTCTAAACCCTATAATCCTTTCTTTATCTTTTTCCCTATTATTGATACCAATTTCATTATTAATCACGACATTAACAGTTATTAAATCCTTCCCTTTTCCTTTATACCTTACCTACACGATTATTACGATTTCATAAACGTCACGTTTATAAATCATAAAGTTTACGAACGGGAAGCTGGTGATGTTCCACAATTCCTTGTTTGTTCTTGTTTTATTTTAAACAACAACGTTAGTATAATTTCCTTTTTTGGTTGCTGAACAGCTATGAGTATGATGAAAGGAAAAATGTCGGCTTTACATTCCATCGCTACATAAGGATACTTGATTCGATCATACCGAAATTACGAAGGTTTATCGAGAGTCCAACCGAACCACATTATTAATGACAGCAATTTTATGGAAACTAGGAGTAGTGACACCGAAAATAGACTAGCTCCCCAGTGCTCAATACAAACATGGCAACATGGAAAAAATAATGCACACAGCAGACACGAGCGCAGTTTAAAAAACAGATGTTGTTCGTACATTTGGGCTTATCGGCCGTGCCCGAACGCTATGTACGGAGAGACGTGCATGCTCCCTTTACTTGGTCTTACGAGCGGGTTTGGCAATATAGGAAATTGAAAATCAGGACACCTATCGACACGTTTTATTATTCATAACCACGAGCCATTAAATTCATATCAAAGTGGGCTAGAGATACAATATAGGTACCACTAATGGGATGGGCCGATTTAGATAGTATAATGGCTTATCTACGTCGCGTGTACATAATGAAAACAATTGATTCCATGTAATGCCACGACCAATATTGTGTTAATGAGTGCGCAACATCGAAGACCACATAAAATATATGTCATTTTCGTTTCCATGCTCATCTTTTGTTTGTATAGTATAGGTTCATAATAACTAAGCCATCTTCAACCGCTATCTTTCCGTGCCAGTCATCGAACGGAAATGCCATACCTGTTACACTTTATAAACTATAATGAAACCCCACTCGTGTCACCTAAGGAAATCGCACAAGTTAAACTGACATGTATTTACTTGAATCTTGCTACAAAGGCTGAAAAATTTGTCAAAATCGTCGTAAAAAATTCTAATAAAAATTTCCAAGAAACACCTGACATAGAAGTCATAGATAATGGCGTATCATTATCGCATTGCACGGCACTCGCTACATGAGCATGACGCAAAAACTTGTAATATATAGCTTTACTGACACGTATGCATATATACATATACCCAAGTATATAAATAGTGTCATAGACTCCACAAGCTTAACAATGAGAAAGGTCTCAGTGAGACAATTCTCGTAAAGTGTGACGTAGGACACATATACATAGTTGTCTGCGTGATATTGTTTGTTGCGTCCTTATAGGTCTTCCTAATCGGCGGTCGATCCGATTCCTTCTTCATGTCTCGTCTGTTGTACGTAACCGTCCTTTTAAGTTTTTTTGTTGACATTGAGACGGTTTCATCTGATTTTGTATTAATCAATTTGTTCAGCCGGTTTCTTGTTATTTGGACGGACTCCAAAAATTAAGAAATGTCTGCGGATATAGATCGAATAAACTTGGTATATACAAACATATTCCAGAAATATTTGTCAGGAAATTAACGCCGTTATATCCATAACCACCAGAAGCTATTACTTCGTTTTCACTTTGCGTTCTTTCTGACTTTTTTCTTTTTGCTCGGCTCCTAAGGGCCCTAGCGTGAAGTTAAATAGCCTTTAGCCTTCCTCAAGAATTGGGCTATCAAACGCAAAAAGATTTTTCAAATCCTATTATTATATAGATTTATTTACGTTTAATTCTTGTACGAATAATTGTGAAACGAAAACATTGCAAGTTTTTGCGATATCAAATAATTTTACCTCGGTATTTCACAAACTAGACATAACATTTACAACATACCTAACATATTAGTCTTGCAGCAGTTGTAGCCGGTGTATTATAACGCTGTAATGACAATTATCACCCGCTCCAACCTTGAACAGCTCGTTACCATAATCATTTGCATCCCACACTTCTCGCCGTAATATTATTATTGTTTATATCATAAAAATTGCCACTAAAAACAAAAGTAAAATAACTTTCTATAAATGAAAAGATATAACTTTCGCCAATAAAAGTATCGGTAAGTGTGAGGACTTAAGGTTTCCTTTCACGTTTTCTTTTTAACGATCTTAAGCTAGGGTCTCTTCGAAGTAATCCTTATTCTGGCGTAGACATCTTTAATTTATCTTATTCTTCACGTATAATAAATTTAGTATTGTGTGTTGCATTAATACCCACCCCATTGTAAAGATGTTTTATTGTATTTTTCCTGCTAATCTGAGCATAAAAGAAACGCGTGTATCTATTTTTGTAGATTCAGCTGTCATAATCATAACTATATTAAAAACTGTCCTCTTTTCTTGAGTAACCTTGAGAAATGTGGGCTTTACCTCCCTTCCTAGACCAAGGTCCAGGTGCGAATAGCAAAGAAAGTTTTTCAGGATTTTGGTTAACAATCTGCTTTTTATGCACTATGCGGTTATAATGTTGGCATCCAACAAGCATAGACTTAAAAATCTCCATTGCAGATTTTTCACCGCAGCTACTTGTATCTTGCTGTCTCGGCTCGGCCCACAATTTAGTCTACTTGACCGATTTTGTATCAGCAAATGATCTGACTTCTGAATATTCTTTTACAAAATGAATTGCCAATCAAAATAACTACAAATTGGGATATAAAGACGCTAAATTGCTCGTCTTCATTCAAAATAGATTGACATAACCAGACGTAACATTTCGAATTTAATGAATATTGAATAGAAAACTTTTATATTTTGAATTCAACTTCATCTATGTGATAGATCCGGTATAACACCATACAAACTTCAAGTTACGTGAATGTCGTAATCTCGTTTGCATTTAAATGAATCTTCGTTAACATTTGCGTAGGTGAGAAGCACATGGTAACTATCTGTCATTGTATGTATTCAACAGTTTTTTTCGGTTACATGCGTAGGCGATTGTTATTATCGTGCGTAGTTCTGCTAGTAAATAAAGTCTAATAATATGGTTTGTAGTAAATATATTGGATTGAATAAGTATATGAATTGTATAATGCATTATGCATTGTATTGATTATTACAAATGATATGTTTAATACTAATCTGCCGACAATGCATACAGGTGGGTAAATAACAGCTGCACACACATTTGTGTAATCCAGATCTGTCAAAAGTTAAAAATATCTTATTTTTCTGGATCAGACCCTTGTCCTACGCTTGATTGTTTTGGCTCTCAAAGCACTGGCTGAAAGCAACAAGCAGGGAAACTCTTTAAGCAAATAATATTACTTTGATCGATAGAGTCAATGAAAATCGCACGTCAAAATCAATAAGTCTTAGCAGCCAGCACCATTACCTTGTGCGGTGTGCCTTACGCGGTCCAGAAACCTGATATTAAGTTAAACCAGTTTCTAAATCACGTTGCGATTCTTTAACGTGTGATTAAACACGCGCCCGCGCCGGTGTTGGCTGTCATGCGTTATGCCATATCCTTGTAAAGGCAATCGCCAGCGATAAAGTTACCTGCAAAAAGTTTGCTAGCTGAAAAACTTTTTAATTCGAATCAAACCTGAGTGGTCAAATGTTAACGACTTTTTTATGGACAAGCTAAAGGTGAAAGGTGGAATGGAATACTTAGTGATGTTGACGACACCTTCGTCTGCCAGTCAAGGAACTAGCTAATGCTAGCTTAGTTAAACACTTATTTACCTCTTTTCTATATAAAGGTCCCAAGTGACACTGGAACTAGTTGACCGCAGTTCGACACCCAATCATTTTGTTTCTGCTTGAGTAAGCGGGATAAGTACATAAATGATAATACAGAGCACCTACCTCATTGTATTGACCGAGTCGAAACGTGACAATGTCATTGTTGTTATAACTGACGTTTTCCTTAACCGTTTTCCAAAACATTACAAGGTTTAACACTAAAATAGCGGAATATGAGTTAATGGGAATTTCGTCAAGGGGGGAAGCCTGTATGGAATTTGCCTGCTTTGATTGCAAAAGCCATGCTATTGTAAAGTCCAAAAAGTAAATGGTCAATTAGAGAAATATTCTCAATCGAATCAATATTAACTCCGCAAGATACAAATAGAAACATAGACATAAACATAACATTCATAATATGTCTAAAATAGGTAACGTGAAGAACGTTACCTATTTTAGACATATTATGAAAGGCCGTTATCTGGACATCCGAATGAGACAACGACTTTCACGCAATTGTTTTAACATACCCATAAACAGTTTGATGTACTTTTACTTTACAACTTACAACTAATAACATAATATAATTGCTCGTAAATTGACAGTTTATCAGCAGTTGAGCAGATTTATTGTTTAACTAGCTTTCACGAGCGTGTATGTCGAAAAATATCCCACGGGAACGTACTCCGGGATTAATCGTATGTGTTAATCCAGGTTAGAAACTATCTGTGTGTCACCACTGCGTCGACTGCCGGGAGGACACGGCGTGGCATACGCTGGCAGAGTGTGCCGCTTGGGAGGAGCTGCGCCGTACCCTCATCTCAGAAGTAGGCAGTGACCTGTCGCTGCCGGCCGTGGTTGAGTCAATGGTCGGCAGCGAAGAGTCCTGGGACGCGGTGGTTTCCTTCTGCGAAACAGTCGTCTCGCAAAAGGAGGCTGCGGAAAGGGAGAGGGAGATCTCGTCCACTCACCCGGCCCGCAGCAGACGCACCGGGCGTCGCCGGACAACGTCCTCTTGCAGCCCCCCTAAATGGGTCCAATTTAGAGAAATTGGACCATGAATAAGCATTTGGAGTGCATCCATCTTTCCACGCAACATAATTTGGACAGTAATAAAGCCACGACGACGCTTATAGAGAACTACTTAAAATGCCAATAAATCGTTTAACTAATAATGCCACTGTAATTTATACCGTAGCCTAGCGTCCGAGTGCCCCTCTAAACGCCTGTAGAATGTAGTGATGACGATTGATGTCTCCGCGGCGTTAACCCTCTACCCGCATTGTCTGTGGCAGCTCCGCATCCGCGTTGGCAACCACAGCGCCAGGATGTTGAACTCCTACTACGAGAATAACTCGCCTAAATGACACGGGATAATAATCGTTAGCATTTTCGTCCCCGTTTGTTTCAACAAGTCAAAAGCCTTATCCTTTCTCTTTCTCTTTTGAACCTCCGTGTGCCTCTTATTTCAGACTTTCCAACATTCATCATCTTTCCTTGACGTCGTTCTATCTTTGATATCCGTTCATGGTAGCAATTCCATAAACATATCAATTAATCATATCTTTATAATAAACGTATAGTAGTTTTCTTTGATGGCGCTTTCTTCAACTTAATAAAACTCAATTGCAAGCTTCCAAAGTTGTTTTTTCATATTTTTCGTTGTTACTAATTAACGCATAATTATATTTATTATAACTAAATATTTATAGAACTGTAACGCGCAATCGCGGTGAGGAAAATCCAAAATCCATCCAAGGCGATGACAAATTATTAAACAATTTGAAAACAAATGTATATTAATCATATATTTTGAAAATTCAAAACAGTGTCCGAATTTCCTTGTTGGAAAAGGGTTTTGACCAGACCGAAGTCGACCGAAAAGATCAAACGTACGAATCAAACAAAGTTGTTGGAGCTCTGCCTATAGTTTGTCATGTCAGCATGTGTGATATGGTAGGAGCCACCGTATATCGAGAGTATGTCGTGCCTGGAGGGAGCACGTGCTGGTATTTTTAGCACGAGCGACACCCGGGGGCGGATTACGTCACATGCTGTAACCGGATTAGAGGAAAAGTTCGATCAGATCGTGCAATGGATAGCGCAGCGGCCGCGCGCTGTTGACATCGGTAATGAGAAATTGAATGAGATGCTTTAGAATCGGATGACACGGTATTTATGACCGATGCTGTCATCCTAGTGTTAAATGATGATACTTTAATTTGTTTACTTGCACCATTTGTTATTTGGAGATATTGTGATCATTTGACGTTACAATGAATTTTGAAACGTTTAATTTAAAGATAATCAAAAGCTTCAAAATATGCGTTTGATACTGAGAAAACCGAACCAGCGTATAAACAAGGGACTTTAGATCCTGCCGAAGGTACTGGGGCAGGTTTTTAATAGGTGTACTTAGTGTAACATTGTTCTTAAAAGTTTCCGTCCATTACGGAGATTAGACGCCAGGGTACAAGTTTCCGCAACTCGTGACGCGAAGGACGTGCGCTATCGCTAAACCCAAATAAGTACCTCACACATTGTATAGTACCAGTTTACCTTTAGCACATGTTTTGCTTAAAAGCCGGAATAATCCCAGTGTTCAACCCACTCGTTCTCTATCAATTATCGCTAACCAGTCTCTAGAAATTGCTTTGGGATGTTTAAGGTTCGGATATAATGGAAAATTTGCTCTTCGAGGAACATTTAACCCCTCGTGGATACGAGGGCTTAATAGGCGTAATAAACTCCAATGACGTAGTAGAAAGATGTGATAAAATGTCACTCGCCTGGTTTATTAGGCTATGAGATTATCTACGACTTTAGTAGACGCATGGAGACATTTCGGACGGCTCCGAAATGTAGTATATCATCTATAAATAACGGAGTCAACGGGGCATTAAGCTAAACAAACTGAACCTATGTTTAATATAGACGACACGGCTCGTTTACTCGCTCAAGCTCTTTCATCCAACGTTTTTTGTCGGCGTTCTATTATGACAATTTGACATCTACTGTTGTTTTAATGGTGTTCACAGTTTCAAACTACATGATAAGCTCTTTTTCTAATAACTGTAGTCATTTTCTTACTCACAACTTCAACATCTTTGATATCATAAACAAAACGATATGCTGTAATGAAAATCAGAACAAATCTCAACTATAACCACAAATTGAACTAAATTGGCTAATGGGAGCATTACATTATAGACTGCATCATAAAAATGTATGTCAACCATTGACCACGGGGCAGTTGAATTGAATGGAAGTCCGTCGACCCCTACACTGACATAATGCGCCACGATTGGATTACTGACAACTTAACAACTCATCAATTACTTGTCGAGTCTACTACCGACTATCGCTGACTAAACTAATAACATACGTAATTGGATTCAACAGTCCACGCCACACACAGCTAATTGAGAACTAATACAGAAACTATCTGTGTTATTGTTATGCGGTTTTGTGTATTTCAGGATTCTGAAAGGTGCTTAAAATAAATCTCGTGTGTTAGTCAATGCTGAAATAGTGTTGTTATTTCATTTGAAGCCTGTCTATTTCGTAATGCCGGACAGAAAAATTTACAGTTATTCTAAACTACATAATTTAGACCTAACTTACTATTCCTGTAATGGCTTCATAACCGTAAACTGTTTCGAAGTGATATTTTGCAAGCATTTCTTTGAATGTGCAAATAAATGATCTGGGCAATTGGTTTTCAAAAGTGGGCTATTTTTTTTTCCGTTGTTTCGTCAACTATACCGGACAGTGTGTGTCGGTACTTACGTGTGTTATTTAGTACGTGGATTATCGAGCTACTGGTTTTGTTACATTTGGTTAATGGGGGCTTGTTTTAGTTTCATCACACAGCGTAGGTCGCTAACTTGCACATATTATTATGCATCGTTCGCACCTGTGCCTGAACTCGCTGCAGCCTGTGCATGTGTTTATCTGTTCCATTAGCGATCCTCCGCTGCGCTCACGTGTCGTAATGGGCCCTTAGTTTTGTTTGCTCTCAGTATGTTTTCTTATCTTTACAGTCCTGTCGGTTCTTCTCAGAATCGGCTTGCTCTCTCGCTCTTCAACTTTTGAGAAAGTTGACGTAATTACTCTATGATGATTAAAACGGATGCTAATTAAATCTTAATCTCAACTTCAAATGTCTCGGAAATGATTAGATATTCAATAACGAATATACGTCCTGTCAATTGAATCTACCTTGGCTGGAGTGAGAGACGAAAAGAGAAATCCAGTCTTTCGAAAAATAGAAACATTAATTTTAATAGCAATTTGGCATGATTGCTTTCGTATTACTAAAGTGTACTGTCGTTTAAGAGCATTGACCAGCCGAATTCGAATATCAATTTTATTAAAAACAGTATGGCTGTAATTACTGACAGTTTCGTTTTGCACACGCCAATCAAATAATTTATGTTATAAGTTTTCTACACTTCATTCATGCAACTAATTACTTTCAATATGCAACAATCCGGTTTGTGTGAATACAATATTTTATGATTTTTTATTAAGATTAGTCGTCTATGTTATCTCATCATTATTGAGCCGAAAGACATAAGACACAAGTATCGCTACTAAGACATATCCTTTGCGAATTCCTGCGACCTCCACCAGCTGGTTGTCATTGTGTAAGCTCACTTCTGTATCTGAGTATCTGAATTGATGTCTTGTTTCTTAATTGCTATTGTTTTGGAATTTGAAGCGCATGGTGTTGTGATAAAGCCAGCTGATTGAATCACCGAGGTGCATCTGCGCGCGCGCAATGGCGCGTGGCGGTCGCGCATCATGGCCGCCGGACGCGCGCGCACGCACGCTCCCGACTACTTTCACATGTCATATTCGTACACAATTTCACCTACATTTCGATTAATCCTCTTTCGGGCAGTGGAATGCTGTAACAAATGTATCGAACTGTAGGTAAACGATATCTCCAAAGTAAGGACTCAAAATATTCCGTAGATATGTGGTGGTGTCTTGTATTTCGTTGCAACGATTGTGCAGTTAAGCGACTGTTTATTATGATTGTAGATATTCATTGTCTCACTCAATGTTTGCGTACAAAATAACGTGTGTTACATCGATGACCTGTGTTCTAGATTAGCAAAGTCTAATAATGACGTCATTAACATAAAAAAAAAATTATGATCCTTAGAATTACTGTATCAATTCATCATCGATGTGGGCTAATGACATACACGAGATCACTTATGTTTGTGATACTTATAGTCTCTTGCATAATGTGTCGCCAACCGAAGAGCTACGGTCGTTATTCAGTTTCGTTCTGTTTTCTATCATTTTGTAACGGTTATGTAAGACCCAATTGGGCCACTTTATAAATTACACTATAGGTACTTTGCATTTTCCAAATTTTTCCGTTTTGCCATTTTCTGTACGGAACTCAAGGAATTCCAAAGGTTCTCTCTCACTCGGTCCATTGTTGATTTGTAGAATAGTTTCAATGATTTAAGATACAATAGAATTTGTTCCGTTGCGGTAATGTTCCGTTAAATCTAACAATAGGTAGTTAAGACCTCGGTAATTAAATGGTATAAATCATTATGCAGTGTCTGAAATTGTTAACGTTTTTGTTGTTTCCAAAGTTAATGTTAATCAACCAAAAAAAAAAAAACATCACCCATTCGTATATCCATGTTTTTTTTTAGATTCTGTGTTTTTTTTTTGCTGATATTAGTTGATTATATTGTTATTGAAAGTAAACCAGCTGAAGCAAGACTGTTAACAGTAACAACTTATAGCTTTGTCAGACGTTGAGTTGGTAAAGTAATTATAATTAACTCATTAGATTTAATTACACTTCCAGCGCTTGAACATAAAAATATAATGTTGTAATATAAGAACATAAGCCAGTTGTATCTATTATTAAGTAACAATGATAATTTACTAGTGAGTTTACTATTGAATTCTTGCTCGAGTCAGATGAAGGACGGTAATATTTTTCATAACTAGATCATATTATGTACTTGTAATTTATTACAAGCAGAATGTTTTCTGTGGCTGGCCTCGGTTCCAAAATAATTAGTCACAAATATTTTGATGAGATTATTCAGAATCCCAAATCACAAGTTGAGACAGCCAAATTAGTTTTGGCAATGCAAGAATTTTGGCTTTTCATGCTAAATCAGACACAATTTGGATGATGAATTTGGCAGATCTATTGTAAGATTTACAGGAATAATCATCTTTTACGTTAGACTGTCCACCAGTTATAACCCTTGGTGGCAGACTCATCGACCCACAAACTAACTATGAATAAGAGGAACAGATTTTTTTTATATTTTAATAATTGACCAAGAATTTCAATGCTGGGAGGTTCAGAATCATGTGCTGAAACCATGGTAACTGGTTGCTCGTGGATGTCCCTACCACCCTGTTTATCGTAGACCGTAGTTCAATGGTGATTAATTGATGATATTTTTTTTTTAAACATCTTCCGAATCTTTATCGAAGATTCTGTTACTATAAACGAAGATGAAAGGTGAAACTGCGCGCGTGACAGGTCGCGAAATGTTTTACCAATATAATCTCCGTTCATTTTCTCCCTGTTTATTAAACAATGAATCTCGTGTCAGGCTGTTCGTTTAGCAACACTTTTACTGTCCACTGTACCGTCACGCTTTCTTCAGTTATTTGGGAAAACGCATTCAAACCATCAATGTTTGCCTTGCGGAGTCTTTGTGTTAATTCGCCACATTATCAGCCAAACTGTTATTCAACTCCGATGGTTATCAAATTCATTGCTTAATAATTATCTAATCTTCGTAAAATTATGCTGTTTCGTGTAAATTCGACGTTAAATCGAAATTAACGACGGGTTCTGGTATCATTCGAAACGGTATATCATGGGTTTTACATAAAGCGTAATTGCAAAATCATGGAACACTCAATGGGAGTGCATGGAAACGTGATGCTTTTTCATTTCCTGCTCTAGATTGTATGAATATTTTGTAACGTGAATCGTAATACATCAACGTCGTAGTAGGAAACGTTTAGGCAGGCTTCCCTAATGATCCATTCATGTGGTCTCTTTCATACGGGGCGGGCCTCGTGGCGTGACTCACGACTCCCTCAGGCACCATTAAATATGCACAAACAACACTGATAGCTGTACTCACTCGTATTGATTAAATTCCTTCAAAGTAATGTTGAAGAAATGCAAAATTTCAAAGTTAGCTTATAAAGAACGCAGAATCATTAGAGAGACGGCTACTTAATAGAGCACCCATTAAATATCCGGTACTTATCTTGTAATTAACAAAATAACTTGATTGCTTGAAACAATATCTACGTTACGTTTTTCTGGAACTAATTTTGTCTGGCTCGAAATTGCTTGCGACTTTTAGATCATTGCCCGATACGACAGAAATCTTATGTATGACAATAGCAATTTAGTTCTTTAGAAAAGCAACATTACCTTCACGAAATAATTCGAACACAGTCAGGTCACGAGAAAGTAAAGTTTATGTCAGCAGTTGTCGGTGCGCACAAAATTCGTTCACTTGCCATTCAGAGAGTCACTCAAGTGCCAGAGTACGTGAACGAAACCGGGTCGAGAAGACGAAGCCTACTTGCCGCTGATTCCCACGACGCGATACTTTTGAACAACTGCCTCGCCTGTGAAACTCAAAAAATACCCGTGTACTTGTACAAAAGGGTATAATTGTCATAAACGAGCACTTAGCCATGCCCATTGTAATTATGTTCATTGCAGAGGGGTTACAAATTTTATTAATCAAAAGATTAGTAACTCCATACAAAACAGTCATTTTACTATACCTACCAAAAATTCAAAATCAACTGGCTCCTCCCAATCGGTAACTCAAAGATAGCGCTGAATGAATTCATTAATAAAATAGAAGCTACATTTACGTCGAAACTAATTTTAAGTATGCAGTGCATGTTCACCACTGCACCAGCACAATTGATCAATATGCTGACCAAGGAAACGCAATTACTGCATCCAAATGTACGACTATATCCGTTACCAATATAATGTAGACCGAGCGAATTTGTTTACGTGCACGGTTCCGAATAACGACCATGAGGTGTTATTTTATAGGCGTTTCCTACTTGGTTCTTCTCATAACGCAACTGCTCAAGTAACAATTAACCATTACATTGTTAAGGATAATGCTATACTTTGAGAAACGATTGAAAACACACTTTCGCAAGGAGCTACGTTTAGAAAGGAAAGGGAAGTTTTTGTCAGAGTAGTTTTAAGCTATCAGATCAACACAATATTAATTGTACATGAAATAATATTTACTGTATTATTCAACGAAAAGTCCTCTTTTAGATGGTGAAATATAATGTGCTCCGTGAGAAGGCTATTGTTTCTATTCCGTCATAGAGCTCACCGGAGCGCGACTAAAGACCTCGAGCCTAAGGCGCTGTGACTCAGCCAACGTTTATATGGCTGTACAACACAAAACACAACTTTTTCTAACAGTTTTTGTTGTTAGTATTATCACTGGAAACCTTCCTTGAGTCATTGATCAATCTTTTTAATTTGAGAAACCCATAGAAGTGTCTATTGTCTTGTCATTAAAACATAAGCCTTGGAAACGTCCCTTACCAGAAAAGTAGCGGCTTCTGTTTCAATATTTGTATTTTATTTAGCGAATAAACCTGCCTAGGTTATTACGAAATGTTACGTCAGATTATACTGAAATGGATATTGAAAGTATAAAAAGTTCGCAATGAATTTTATGATGCATTGTTCTAAACCAACAAGGCACCACAAACTCGTTCTCGGGGATCGTATTTCGTCCGCTCATCTAAACCGCGACACGTTCTCGGCTTTTAACCGTATTATAAAGATTTTATAGAACTTGATTGTACTTTGGGGTATTAGGAACGAATAGGCCGGAAACTTTAAGAGAGGAAATACATTTCCTGGCTGTAAATCTTACCAATATCATTACAAATTAAAAAGATTGGGTTTTTTGATGTTTGTGACTTGATCTCGCTCCCAGGAAAGCTTGAATGGATATGGATCTTTAAGAGAGATGTAGACCATATCCTGGCATAATTATAATGTAGGATTCTATCGGTTGTTTTCTTCCCGGATAACTTAATCTTGCCTGAAGACCGTGTGATCTAATTCAGCGGAAACAACGACTTCAACAAATTCTAAAATCCATGTGCAAATATATTTCGGCTTGTTCCTATTCGATATTATCCAGTCGGTCCAGTCCTGCCAAGTGCCAAGCATTGATTTATTTCTGTGGTATAAGCTTGCGAAAGCTTACCCGCGGCTTTACGGTTGTAAGATAATCTCCGTAAAATGTTATCAAAACAAATCTGCTAGCGTTCAATTCCATTTCCTCGGCAATATTGGAGTGTTACGATATTGCGGGTCAATCGATTACACATTCAGATTGAAAAATGTTCTACGCGGTTTATAAAGCTCAAACTTATTGGATTTTTTTGTGTTTTGTTGCCATGTTAGATTTGCTTAGTTATATGAACCTGGCATTTTTGAGGGTTTCCTTCATAAGTACATAGTTTTATTTTCTCCAAATGACGTGCAGTTTCACGGTGCAGTCCTGCAGCCTAGTTTTATTTTAGCTCTGGCTGCTCGTCAAACCTACAATATCGGAATACCAATACCGAGAATTTGGCGCCGCCTAAAACATAACACTAAATGGAAAATGGAAGAAAAGCAAAAGGTTTTAACGACCGCTGTAGCGCAAAAGTAGTAGTAACGCATCGTTAACAAGTCCCATAATAACCCGTTTTACATGCTTTTTACAACTTCTGCGGAAAGATAATC
Source organism: Luperina testacea (assembly GCA_927399505.1). Classification (NCBI taxonomy): domain Eukaryota; kingdom Metazoa; phylum Arthropoda; class Insecta; order Lepidoptera; family Noctuidae; genus Luperina; species Luperina testacea. The sequence goes on from OV656764.1 coordinate 17,320,999, forward strand.
GACAAACACTTTGTCTTATTTCACGCCAGTCGTGCGCTATTCTATTTTACATAGAAGACGAAAGAAAAACTGAGCATGTGTATTTCGTATTGTCTCTCCCTACAACTGTTGAAAATTCAAAATTTAATTTATAAGAATATAAATTAAATTATTGTGTCTCATTCATTAGCCACAGTTGAGCTACTACTGCACAATACCGGTTTTTCCAGATGAAATCTTTACAAACTGAAACGCTGAATGTAAATCATTTTCATTGAGCTCAACCATAAATAACGCACATTTGTTTATGTAATAGTTATCCATATTTTAAGTAACGACGGCTGTATATACGTCACTATGTCCGACTGGCATATACGAATCATAATATGAGTCATTGACGACCTTTCTCGCGTCTAAATTTGCGCTGCCAACGACCGGCGACGCGGCGTCCGCAAGGATCCATGCCGCTCCTTAATTGATCATTAAAATCGCATTAATTATGCTTGATTATGTTAGCCGTACGCACATTTCACTTTCGATTTCCATTATGAATGCAAGGGATCTCTACAAAACGTTTTGCTGTTTTCTTTTAAAGTTTCCAAATGTCATATGGCTCGAAGACAATGGTTAGTTAGCTGCTGGATTGTTGTTTCATGTATTATTCAATATTCTTTGTTATGTTCTGCAGCATTTTAGTTTAATCTTTTCTAATTCCCCATTTCGTTACGACCCCCACAAAAGGTCACGGTGTTTGTCCTAAATGCCAATCACTTTGCCATTACCGTCAAGGCAATTTCGTAAGCATCTATTATATCAGCGTGTTCTTTGCGAATTTTCTCTATAAACGTTAGAAATTGTTAATTAGTTTTCAGTAATAACTTTCTCATAATATTTGATTAAGTGTAATCATAGTGTAGTGAATCTCTGGTGCGTCGGCACGCCTTGTGCCACTTAGCTAAGGTCGGCTCACAACAAGGAACATATTTACTCTAGGAGAAGAACGTCAACTACGAACAAATAAAATGGTACGGTTTTTGGCGCCACCTAGTGGGTGCCCCCAAAAACTTGTGAAAGCGGGATATTCAAAATCGATTTCTTTGAGATGTTTTCTTTGAGATGTTTCTTTGAGATGGTCCACGACAGCAGAACTGAGAAACTGTAACCGATGTTTAATTGTGCTATTTTACTGGTTACAATTTTCCAGCTCCGCTTTGGTGGTCAAGCAGCCTCATTGTTTAAATTAACTTAAAAGGTGGATAGAACATAATTCTTCTAGTAAAAAAGTTTGAGTTTTGACATAAATCACAATTTTTTGTCAAATGTTTTTACTAGTATTATTACAATAAAACCAGTAGTGTGTCTTTTATGTCAAAAGTACTTTATTATAAATTACACAATTGGTATTGCATACATAGGAGCTATCAAAATGGGCAACTGAATTTATACCTATCAACAAACAACATAAACACAAACTATAATCACTATCTCGTACACAACACTCAGGTGATTCGGCACACAGACGCGGTAGGCTCTACTCAACGTCGTTAATAGCGAGGATAACACTTAACGTTGCAAAAAGAGAATTCACAAGAAATAACATCAATATGCGCTTACGCCGGCAGACATTTTTCATGTGAAGTGGTATTTGTGGGGCTGCCATGTACATTAAACAAAATCGTACCCACCTAATCTTGTAAAATTAATAATTTTAGAAAGAAAGTAGCCTCTGCCCGTTGCGTTGCAGTAAATTAAATTTATTATTTATGTATTGACTTGACTAGTAACCCTTTTGTTTATTTAAAGTTAAAACTTATGCTATACGAGCGTATATCTATTATATTCGGCATGAATTATAGTTATATTTATTGTATTCTAATAAAATTAACGTTGAATAAATATGCGAAATATTATGTCGGCTAATTTGTTGATTAATAATTTAAACAAAAATGTCGCTAAAACTACCAGATGGTAGCTTTTTAACACCTAAGCAACTTTTTAGTTTTACTAATGTTGCCATCTTTGAAAACGTCATTATTAGAGACCGAAACTTTTAGGTCTTACATAATAGAGGAAAACTTGGCAACACAGGTCTAGCCCCCGTAGGTATTCCAAAGTTTACCCAATGAGTCGACCCCGCCTGGCTCACAACGACAGACGGCCGACCAAATCTGAACGAGCGTGTACCGAATGCTCAATTATCGGGATTGTTTATTTATGCCGCTCTTGTACACCATTCACAAGCACGTGACACCTAAAGGACATGTTAGGAAATGGGCTTAAAATAATTATTTTTTTGAACAGCTGTCATGTATGGTTTTTCTGATAGGGAAATTTATTCAGGATGGCCTGACAAAAACAGAAAAAATATTAAAAGCACCATTATTGAATAAATACATATTTCAAATCCAGATATTTTTGGTGTCATAATATTATTTTTGCACATTGAAACAAAGAAAAAATGGTTAATATCATTTTTTAAAGCAAATTATACGCCTTATTGTTATTTAAAATTCTCTAAAACAATATTAGATGGCTTAAAATAAAACCAACTCCATGATTTGTATGTATGGCATTAATTCCTTTGCCTCCTAATGGAATCTATGAAAATATTACCTGTGCCAGTAAGGTTGTCATACTTGTCAGCTGTCAGTACACAGGTCAAAATTGAATTGAATTTGACACTTGATTGACGTTCATTATTCACAATGACAATAATGACATCCAACCGAAAAGTGTTGCCAAAATCAATAATTACTGTGGGTTGCAATTTATTTTTTAAATAATGATTATTAAAATGTATAATAATTAAGGAAAGGGTGCTTTAAAAAAAAAATAAAAAAATATACAAAGTCTCCTTAATTTATGTACTTGCATAAAAATATGATCTCTTCCCTGTTCACAGTAGCTTCGAATAAAAGCCCAGCCTCCATACAAAAACCTAACATGTCCTTTCTAAATAAATATTGTTTTCCAAACCCCAACCATACTATGTGGTATGTGGTATGCATAGCCTTTGACAGAAAAATCATGTACACCGTCTTTAAAAAAAACATACCACTGCTGCTGATGTTGCAACAGCAAAATTGCGTTTCAACAATCGCCTTGGGTAATTTTGTGTGCTAAAATAATAACTTTTTATATTTTTAGTGAGTAATTAAATAATTTTGACACGCTAGTCTATTGTACGATGTGCCTGGCACCGGCGTGTCTGACGAGTTCTAACGTTCTATTCAATACTCCTGTATCCTTCGTCCATTGTCTTCTTTCGTAGACAGTGTGGCTCTTTATATTCCGTAATGGCGACACAATGCTTTGTTTTACTATTTACTTCGGGCGCACGGATGTCCCATGCTCTCTGCTCCTAAATGCAACAAACAAAAGAACTTGTCTGATTCATATGACTTCAAAGAATATTAAGCTCTTACACTATGATGTCTATCTACAATCAACATGGTAGAAAATGTGTGTAGTCTGGTTTTAGGGATGAGCGATATTCCAATGCTTTGATCCGACTGTGCTGATAAATTGAACGCTACGTGTGAAGCCACCCCACGGATTGATAGATGGTCTGTGTAAACACACATCTTCGCGCGGCCAATGACTCCATGGTTTGGGGTCTGATTTCCTATAACATTGGCGTGGGTGGGAGGAGTTTTTTCACGAGCCTACGCAATGGCGGCTGGACAATCGCTTATGTAAATTTTTCCGCTTAGATACCGGTGGACTTTCGGTTCTCTCCATTTATTGACGATAAATAATCCAAACATTTCCGAAAATACTAAATTAACAATTATTGGGATGTTATAGGCTTTTAGTAGGATTAGCATAAAGAAAGCTTGCATTTAAACTAGATGAGGTCGGCGTTTCGTATCTGACTACTCTGAGAAGAAAGGCCGAAACAAACTAAGAGGTCACAGTCTCTTTTAAAGTCCAGACATAAGGTCAGGTTATATGAAGACCATGTAGATCGATGTCTGAGATGGTCTTTTGAGGAAAGAAACACACAGATTGAGAGGACCTGTCCAGTCAGTGCACGCATAAAACCTAACAAAACGTAATGATCGGTTAGTGAATGACGTTTTTAAAAAAGGATAGTTTCCAATTGAGTCACTGCACCAGGTAGGCACAATTATGGTGACTACCTAACTGTTACTGAAATAGCCACCTGATTCATATTCCAGATTGAATCATTGATGAACGCGAACCAAAGCTAAATGTTCAGTGATTTGCTTCAATAACAAAGATACGTCAGTGATGGGATAATGTGTGCTTTATACACTGCCCACGCGCATTATCTGTTAGATACGAGTCGTCCTTTGAAGGTTTGTTTAGTTCTGTTTATATCATGCTTTGTTTTGCGATGCAGCTCTTCGATAACCAAATAGAACACAATGGTTAGTTGATTACATGCCAACTGCCAATGATATAGTTCGACAGTTCATTACAGTTTCGTTCAACTTTCAGGTCATGCCCTTGGCTCATTCATTAGACTATAAGGCTTGCCGAAAAATACTGATTTAGCTGCACCTGGTTGACTGGCAACACAGCCTGCTGCCTGCTACGTTGATGAAATATATATTACTAGCTGCGCCGCGCGGTTTCACCCGCATAAGTGGCGATCCCGTGGGAATATCGGGATAAAAATTAGCCTATATGTTAATCCAGGGTGTCAGCTACCTCCACACAAAATTTTATCAAAATTGATCCAGCCGTTTGAGCGTGAAGAAGTAACAAACATATCGCACTCACAAACTTACGCCTTAATAATATTAGTGTGATTGTAATGCAAATCTATATTACACATAACAGTTTTTTGCCGAGTTACGTTCACATTCCGTTGTCAGTACAGAAGCTAACGTTTTGGCGAGGAATATCAAGTACTTACTGATGAATCACATGGTGCCATGTTTGTTTACTAATAGCAGCCGGCCCGCGATGTGATTCAGCAATTATGGGTAGCTTGTTATGTGATGTAGACAATTTGTAGCTAAATTCAGTGGGATCGTCATCACTAGTATGTGAGTGGTGTTAGGGAAACAATAGTACATTTCATTCTTCAATGTCTGGTTACTAACGATAGTATGTTCTGAGATCATTGTTCAATTCACTTATCTAACTACACTGCTAAATGGTTAATTGCATTGATGATGTAACGAACTTCATTCAACCCTCCGATACAGACTTTGTTCTACAGATTAGTAAATATTTAAGATATTGTTAGCTTTACAACAGATTCAGTAGAATTCATGTTATAAGTAACTAGCACCGCTCCGCGGATTCACCCGCATAAGTGTCGATCCCGTGGGAATATCGGGATAAAATCTATCCTATGTCCTTCCCCAAGATGCAATCTATCTCTCAATCAAATTTTATCGAAATCAGTTCAGTGGTTTAGGCGTGAAAAGGTAACTTACAGACAGACAGAGTTACTTTCGAATTTATAATATTAGTATGGATTACAACGAATCGAATCAAGTGTTTAACCGATAATCATTAATTATCTTTTGTTATCGTAGAAACAAATATCATTACAAATAGTAAATAGATAAATACAGTCAATAAATCTATTCCATTATTGTTCCTAACATTCGCAGGTCTGACCTTCGCGATACTATCTATTCTAGTCTGAACGGCACTTGACTGGTCAAACCACTATTGTTCGTCATTGATACCTTGTGCTGGTGCATAGAAATATATACCTACTTACATAGCCATTACACACACTATTAGTTTGACGCCTATTGTAATGTTGGGGGTTTTGCCTCAAATCGCACGTTTCATGATAACTTAGTTACGTTCATATATTTTCGTTAAAGAATCTTTGGTTATACTTATAACAAGTTGTTTCCGTTAATCACAGAAAGAACAGAAATGGGAAAGCAAAAAGTTGCTGCATGGCGTTAACAGAATATGTTTGTCTTCTAAAATTCTCAACAATATTTCACAATGTAATTGCATCTAAAAACAACAGTATGCAACTGCTACAAGTGAAAAATGCGTCATTATTTTTATCAACACGAAACTTCCATATGAATGCACGCCACGGAGGATATCTATCTTAATTGTTGACTCATTTAGCTTATCAAACAAGAAAAAACTCATTTTACATCATTATCTTTGCTTTTAACTCAGGCTTCTGCTCCAGCAGGCAGCTTTAAGAATCTGGTTTGTTTGCACGACTGTTGTGTAAGTCCAAATAAGAATGTTGGCAGCAATTCTTGAATAATGGATAAACCGTAAGGCGCACCTTTATAGATAGGTACCATTTTATTAACGGTGGTCCGCAGACTTCCGCTACATCGGCCAGATCAACCTGTTGACGACCTTGTAAGGAGACTGGGCTCTTGCACCGCGCCCACATTCATCTGGGTACATAGTAAATAAATACTATGGATATTGCATTCACCACAGAAATACCTTGAAGTCCTCAAAATGTCCTACAAAGAACACACCTGTCGGTTGAGTCGTGGTCGCCCAAACTGGTCAGACTGCATTGCAAAAAAGGGGCGTGTGCTGCCTGCTGCCCATTGTTTAGGGTCGACGGTTTATGACGTCATGCACGTTCAAGAGCACACTTCAGACATGCTTGACAAAACATCCAAGTTGGAGAATACGGCAGCTGTCTATAAAAGTCTAAAGAAACCCATAAAGACTGTTGTAATGTCACAGCTAACTACTATTTGGAGAGGATCCGAGTGTAGTAAAAAATGGAGATGTGCAGCTGCGGACATGTTGTTAATTGCGACGACGGCACGCGTACAACCTGCGACTGGCGCTCGAGGCGATACGAGATGTAGTGTGTAGAGCAAAATGAATCTTATAGCGAATCACTGACGGAACATACATGAACTGACATTAGGAACAGTGCAGCGACAACTTAAATTATTTTTTCATAATATCCTTTTGGGATAGACATCCCGAATAGAAAACACGTGTGCCAAAAATACATCTCGGATTTTGCAAACCGATTGCGAGTGTTCTACACTATCGGCTGTCTGATTATTTAGCTTGTTAATAAAACTTCGAAACCGGATCCAGTATATCCTCTGCAAAAAACATACGTGTGCGCGCCTTCAACATACTTGGAGTTAAAATTCTACATAACTAATTAAGGTGAGCTGGTTTGTGAGGCAAAAATCATTTAATTACCCTTTTCGATTTTGGAGCGCTAACATCTAATGGTGTGTTTAAAAACTTTTGAACTGTTTATACAAAATATTATCGGCAACTGCCTAAGTGCTGGTCATTGAAACGTTGACGTTCAATGATCGCAGCAAGTGTACAAACACGGTGAAAAACACGAGGACTGGATTGAACATCCGTGGGTGGACTGGTCCCACGAGGCCACACGTTTTTCTAACGCCCTCTTGCGCTAACTGTACTCAATACTTAAACATACATGAACATGTGTAGTACATGTTCATGTATGCTGGCACGTTGACAAAACTCGCCGGTACTGAGAGCATCGCAATACATTGACCCATTCGTAATCGTAATGCATTACAGTACCTAAGGCAATTTACATCATTCAAACAAACACCCATTTAAACCATAGACAGAAAACTTTTAACAAACTTCTATTTTGTCGTTGTATATCACCAGCCAGGATTAGATCATAACTTTAAAATTTCGGTTATAAATCGAGAAAGTTACAATATGATAATATACGTAATAATTCCACTTCTAATGGCCTACAAAACTAGTTACTATCTGATTTTCGAAACGACTGTCATACAATTTTACGTTTTGGACATCTGATAGTACATACTGACAAGAAAACAAGCCTTGCCCACACCATAACGGGAGTCACGTTCACGTATAATAATAATACTTTCTTCCGGTCCAAACTATTATCATGTGGGCATCTTGACTGGTATTGAATGTAAATTATATGGGAGACACGTGGGTGCTACGGTGGCGCCGCCGGCGCCGGCTCCCGAACCACGACCATAGAGAAATAGGAACCATGTAACGGCCTCGTAACGGCAATCTTCAATTTATGCCCTATCATGTTCGGCTTATGGACTCTTAGTGGTGTATTATTGTATTACGAGTATACCTGACTATAATCTCATCGTAGGTAATAAATATCTAATATCATATCCATAATCATGGAATTTCGTAAATGAAGTAATGTTAACTAAAAAGTTCTTAATCCAATTGACATGCGAAAACATTTCATCGTACATATCGTGATTTCCATCATGTTTTCGTGCAGTTTACTCTCATTTCTGTGCTATTCTCGCTTTGTATGAAATATTAATGACGAATGTGTGCACGTGAAAATTGAAACCAAGCCAATTAAGGATCATCTGGCATCATACTGAACTGGTGCAGTCTTTACGTATATTATTATGATTGAACCTGATATTGCCTTCGGTCGATATTTATAGGAGTTCAATTAAATTACTTCATGCTTTATTGGCTATAAAACCACAGGTTTTGCTCAGTGCTGATCAAATAACATGTTGTGAAGAAAGTTTGCGTGAATGAAACTGATGCATGAGTGTTGGACACTACCGGAACCAATGCCAGCTATTAGGTTACACTTGATCTCGAGTATCGAGGAGATCTGCGTGGGATCATTTCACTTACACTGAGGTTTAATGTTTATTGGAAGTACTGAATGAGCAATCATTATCTGCGTGTCTTTAATTGCAATCGCTTATTATGCGTTATCCCTTTGGTAAATCATCTTTGATTGAAGTTTTGGAGGTCATCATTACAGCGGGGTAATTGCGTAGCGCACTTACAATAGGAATGGCTTTAATTTTGACAATTCAACAACATTAATTGCTTTACTTACATTGTTAAGCACAACACAAGCAACAGGAAGAGGGGCCCGTGGCTAAATAATAACAGCCGCACAGGTCGATCGATCAGCCTAACTGATTTCGACTGGAAGCCGACCCCAACATAGTTGGGAACAGGCCGAACAGGCTAGGCAGATGACGACTTACATTGTTGTAAAGACAAATTTTTCGAACATAATAATGAAACAATGGATTAGCAATATCGTTCAAAATGGTTCAGATTGTGAATGATAGTGTGTTACGCTATTAGTATGCTGGTTTGCCATTGGGTACTTACCGAAACGCCTCGAGCAAATCTTTTTCTGAATGATTTAAATAAAATGTTAACCATGCCATACCATCATAAAGTGGTAACCATGAAAACAATCGGTTTCGCTAATTATAAGAACCTTGCAAGGCATTTTGCCTTTACTGACGCAAGAGACTGAACAGTTCAGTACCTCAAATAAATAAAGTCCAACTATAGCCGCATTGGTACACAATAGACCGGACGCAGTGCTGCACAAATAGGAGTTTCCTTTGAACTAGTTGTTGTAACAACAACGCCACAATTGTTAATGTAACCGCTTGCTTTCCTTCCTAGAAACTATTAAGCTTCTTTTACGGTGCTCTAGGTGCTCGACACAAGCTCTTTGATCAAACTTATTTAGAAAAGAATAATTTCTTTATAGTATCAATTGGGTGTTGAAAATTTTACGAGAGATTTCAACAATATTTTTAACGTAAGACTAAGAAGTTGTTTGTTTTTATTACTCTGAATCTGAAGCTATTTAGGAAATTGACTCTTCTTTTCTTTTTTTCTTTTCAAAGCTTTTTCCATGTCCGGCGTTGTGAAGGGGTGCGGGAAAGCTAATTCAATTAGTTTACCATTCGCCACCCCTTGGCCGTTTTGTTATTACGATCCATTTCAAAGGGCCATCACGATATTCCATTATGTATATCTGTAAAATGATTACATTTTTAAATATGATTTGTCACGAACGTTTTCTACAATGTTGTGAAGATCATTCCATACCGTCAACTCTTGCGATAAAAATATTTTCATTGCTTGAAAGTCGTCAATTACAAACGGCATTTATCCATCATATAAAATCGTTTATTTTCTTTGAGCTGTCTTAATTATTTAACCTTCACTACTGTTTATCATTTGGCGAAGCTGGCAGCTACAAATGTTTACATTATACATTTCAACTACATATCTCCACAACGCGCACATTTACGATTTAAATGAAAAAAAAAACATTTATTTTTTTCCGCCACGCAACTGGCATATTAAACTAACATCAATGAAATATTTTTCGCGACCTAATAATTTTCGGGAATTTTGTTTTGTAGAAAGAGATTTATTTTCTATACCACATTACATTTCATTGTGCCACTTGTCGAGCACTTTACAATCTGAATACAAAGTGGTTGAAATTGGTTTCAAGCATTCATACACTTGTTGAGGACAAATATCAATTTATTTTAGCGTCTCTAAATCTGTCATTGTGTAAAAGTGCCTTGCACGAGTGAGTTTCTTGCTGTTTTATAACTCAATCACGTCATCGCAGAATTTATTGAATTATACCTTATATAGGAAAAAATCTTGTAACCAATTCTTGTTGTTAAATTAAGTAGCAATCAAGTTTCTCTTCGTGCTTATCGTCCCGTCAGCGTATGATTTGTGCTGGCGAGTGCATGCTAATTAGTCTGACGGGACAGCCTCGATCTTTGCGTCTCCATCGGAGCGTAAAGCTCCACTCGATAGGCACTTTCCCTCTTTTCCGAATCATTCTCTACAGGAATGCAAGCGACGTTAATTTTCTCTCGTGCTGCATTGAATTTCATACAATGATTCATTACATTTCTTTCTCTAATCTCCTTGAATGCTTCGCTTTGATCATTGACTTAATTGCCCATTGAATAATAGCTGTAACTTCGTATTACGTGAGATTCGCTAAATTTTATTATGTTTCTTAAAAATATATTTTACATCTTCATACATATATGATACTTCCTTGCTTCTCTTTAGTTAGATAAGATCAATTTACCTTTTATAGCATTGAAAAGATGAATTATTGACCCCTGACTTCGGTGGCATTTCTTTTAATAAGCTTACAATTAAACTTGGCAACGCTGCAAGTGTGTCTACAAAACTATATGTGAAGCCTTGACGATTTAGCAATAAAAATGAAGATATAACGGCTAAGCAGAAACTGTTCGATGCGGCCAAAATATTTTTTATGAGATCAATTTTTATATAAGAAGATGTTACGGTTATCTAGTGCCTATTTACCTAGTTCGGATCTAGATAGACCTGTCGTCCAGATCCGCGTGCGTCGTGAATGTGTCGGCGTTGTGTAGCTAATATCAATAAGTTGTTCGGTTATTTCTGCGTCCCACATACAGTCGTGATCGAGCTGCATTCCTATCTAACGCAATCGACCAGACCAGAACGCTCGCGGAAGGTCGCTTCGAGCACTGTTGTCATTAATTTGTCATGGAAATTGATAAAGCCTTTTTTTTTTGGTGCGCGGTGGAAGTCCTCATGGACTTCCTCCATCGTGGGGGTGACAGAGGGACATGCCGGACTCTTACCGGCTAAAACCACCGCAGTGTACCACCTCTGCCTACGGCCGGGGGTGCGGGATTCGCATAAGCATTCACCGCTCAAATTGTTATAGCCTACAATATTAATTTCAATTGTAGCTTCATTCTCAAGACACCGTACAAAATCGAATCGAATCATCAACCTTCAAACTGTTATCAGCTTTATTCGAACAAAATTTGTTCTAGAAGTTGAAATCAATAAACCCTTGATTAATCATCTACTGAATGAATAAACCGGCCCACGTGTTACCATGTAAGCAGTAGGCTGTTCAACGGTTCAATAATTAACTAATGTTTACATTAACTGGGTTCTAGAGTATATTTAAATAACATATACCTGTTTATCAGGTCATGGTAATAAACGGCTAAATTGAACACACAGTCGTTAGTTCTTGTTTAAAATGTCGAAATTCAGCTGCCATTGCGGTCTCGATTTTAGCTTTAATTTAATGTTTTTGTGCACCGTGTACGCCCCTTCGTATGTAAACTAGGATCCTGATAATTTCTTTACTTTCTCTGACCGACTCTCGGTACAGTCGAGAAATTAAGTTAACTGTTGATACATGAATTCCCATATTTATGTTTTTGGCGTGATTGCTTTTCCTGTTTCACTTTACTTCCTTTTACTTTCTTTACTTTAGTTGAAACTAGTTGATCTGTGTCATTGTACCACAGTATTACCAAAAGCGACATGTCTAATTTGCAAACTAGAATAGATTATTCCCTTTTCTTAAAATAATCACCTTTAGAATGTCAATTGACTAATTAGGTCTCAGAACAATAACTAAAGTGATTGTTCTGAGAATTAGGTATACAAGATGTCAAGAATGCTACAAGGTTCTTTTGGCGCCTAAATGATATTGACAGAGTCGTTGGTAAACATAATTATGTGAAATTGTTACAGTATTTGTATTAAAAATCAAGATGGCGGCATTAGTTCCAATTTTGGCCACGCGACAAAAGATCCTTGTACAGTTTCAGGCTGATCAAGCGTCCCTTGTTCAAGATGATCATTGTTAATAATGTTCTAATGTTACTAATGTTCTAATTATGATTTTCCAGGCGAGTTTGCGGCAACTGGACCTCTCCTTACTCTCCGAGCTATGGACGCTGAGCGAAGCCATGGCGTCGTGGCGACGGCAACTAGAACGAGGGCCGCGCCTTCGCCCCGCGCCGCCGCCGCCTCCACCCCCGCACTACCTTCGGACATAACCACCCCATCAGCATTAATAGGCAATTGACTTCCAACATCCGTCAACAAACGCACGCACACGTGTAAAGCTCACTTAGGTAGGACATTCACGATCGACGTAAAACCATTGCAATGTAACTAATGTATCATTGAGGTAATGTATAAATAAGAATTATTACCGAGAGTTTTATAAAACTCACAGCAATAATTCTAATTCATACTTTATAACAATAGGCTAAGAGTTACATTGCAAATATCTTAATAATGGTTTTACGTCATTCAAATTTTATCGTGAATGCGCAGTGCATTCACGATAAAATTGCTCAGGAAGAATTCGAGGGACGCTCCCATGAAGTCTCCTAATATCGTCATCGACCGCATACAGCGTCTTGCCGTACCCGAGTTAAGACGGTTGCTATGGGAAATTGGGTCTCTTAGAAGCGCTCGCTGTAACCAGCAGAAGCTAAAATACTCTGTGACGTTTACTCGAACGCTAGACGTCATTGAAAGCGTTAAATAGAAGATTATACGAGTAATTAAGTTTTGCGATGTACAGGTATGTATGCGTGCGCCAGCTGACGGCTGTACGAAGTCAAGTGTTTTGTATAGTTTGATTGAATCTGTACTCGAATAGTGAAGAGAGTGTTCAGTGTCATAATATTTGAACCAAGGACTGACAAAGGTTCAACTGCAAGACTGGGTTGCCATAGTATTAAAGAGAACTAAGCTTTCAGATTTCTTGGGAGAAGCCAATGTCCAGTAGTTGGTTACTTGGAGCAGAGACAGTGGAAATTGTACTTTTATACTCCCAATCTGGAAATGGACATAGTTCCAAAGGCAGCAAACCCTCAGCAATTATTTTAGCTATTTGTTATGGCAATCCCAGCGTTGACATAATGTGTGGTTTCAGAAGTTTTTCTCTAACAATGTTGATTGAACAATTTCATTGTATTTATTAAGTTATAATAAAACTCTTGTAAATAAACAGTAGTTGTGATTGATCTTTTAATTAGTGAACCATTATTTTAGGCAAACTCAGTATTTCAATTAAAATCTTTGTTGCTGAACACAATACGCATAAATAGATTGCAAGATGTCGAGTGAATGCGCATTATGCGCAGTTTACTGGCAAGCAAAATTAGAAATATTTCATAAATTTACATTTTATAAGAATTAAGATATAGTACTTATTAAGATATAGTAATTAAGATATATGTAGTAGAACACCACACACACACACACACACTGCAAAAATATTCTTGAGTCGCTTTTTTTTTCGTGTGGTATTCTTCATGAATGCCCTCCGCCCTTGGGCAGGCAGAGCGGTATATTATAACCTTCTTACTAACTAAAAAATCTACTAGGTACCTTCTGAACCATTACTGAACAAAGTTTAGGCCAGAAGCCCTCATGTATTTCTCCCACTTCTCATGCTAGCTTTTAGCCTTTCCAGTTTTTAAGGAATCCATTTTATTTACTTTTAATTTTAGCACTAATCAAAACATTATAGTATTTATAATTTACCAATACTTATTAAAAAATAAAACAACTACCTACGCTATAACAAGAAAAAGAACTTGCCGCATGACGCTTTGCGGTAGAGCCAAGTCAAAATGTAATGTGACATGCGTACAATATCTGCATATTCTGCATGTTGTGATCGTCACATATTGGAGCCCCATAAGTGACCATAACAGTCAAAAACAACACACTACCCGCATTACCTACATAATAACATGATTTCAAATTATTAGAAACAATACACTGTCAGTAATATGGAAACCAAAAAAATATCAAGTGCTTAAAATGCATTTTTAGAAAACGCAGCATTGATTTTATTAATTATACGTATAGATATTTATGTTACAATCTGTTAAACTACAGTTTCCTAAAAGAACGCTACATGCGTCCATAATTTCCAAATACAGAGCATTTTTTGACCCCTCTTCTGCCTAGTCTTTTTCCCAAATGTTGTGGTCGGCTTCCAGTCTAACCGGATGCAGCTGAGTAATATAAATGTCAAATACTAATGAAAATGACAGATTTTCATGACGCCTGTACTTCGTCGGAAACCGTAGTTAACGTAGTTTTATACTCATTCCATATCCTGCCTGTTTCTGCTTAACAAAAATATAAAAGAACAGACGAAGTACAGTCGAAAAGTCTGCTAAGAAAGTCGATTAACACTTCAGTTGGTTCATGATTACATACAAAAACTCACGCCTTCTTGCCAACGAGATAGGCAGGAAGTACAGAACGCCACCTGCTACGATACATGACAATCATGACATACTATACTCGTTTAGCTTTGTTTACGTTAAGTTCATACCTACATACATAAAACTATATACGCACGCCGATTGATAAACAATATTTAAAAAAAAAAAAGAAGAATTGCTGTAAAATTGAATTAAATAGTATTAAAGAACTCACAGCACGAAATGCTGAAGAGTAGTGTTATCGAATTGCCTTCAAATAGCAACCAACCTGAGGACATGAAAAATTCAGAAATAAAAACAAGAAGCATAATTATGAAGTATATATATGAAGGAAAAACCAAAATGGTAAGAGACAAATATTGTTCTTTGGATACATGGAGATTCAAATAAATTGCCGATAAGTACTACAGATTTACACGACCGTGTATTAAAAAAAATAAGCGGAGATAAATTATTCATCGCGAGGAATTGTAACGTGTTAGGTTGTTCAGGTCAGCATGATTTGGCACAGCCGAGTGGCAAAATCGAATAAAATAGTAGATGATCGGAAAAAGCCGCTCGGATTGGCTGGAATTGTGCCAAGCGGATCTGAACATGACTTAGCGAGTGCATAGCCGTATGAAAGACGAATGCCCTATTATAAAAATGTACTCTGTGGACGAATGTGTGTAGTAATTAGGTAAGTACTTGGATTGGTCGGCTTTATTCAACAAACAAATAAAAATAATAATCAAATGCGACCGACCCAAACGAGTGTATAGTTACTGGAAAAATTAATAAGTATTTTAATCGTTTTCTAGGAGAGGGATGACTTCATAAATCTACTATTTTGTTTTTATTACTTAAGGGGGAAGCGCTAAGGTAGCCCGCGAAATTCAAATTTTCTTACGTTTTTTGCAATTTGCTGGTCAGTATCAAGTTGTACGTTGATTAATATATGAATCGCGGCCGTAACTAACATGTATTTACAGAATTATAATCATTAAAGTCATCAACACAACTCTCTAAGACCACGTAAGTCCGAAGAATGATAATTTCATGAAACAGTTATTCTTTGGACTTACGTGGTCTTAGAGAGTTGTGTTGATGACTTTAATGATTATAATTCTGTAAATACACGTTTGTTACGGCCGCGATTCATATATTAATCAACGTACAACTTAATACTGACCAGCAAATTGCAAAAAACCTAAAAAAAAACGAATTTCGCGGGCTACCCTGGCGCTTTCGCCTTTCGCCAAAGATGCAAAAAAACGAAAACAGCGGGAGCGGGAGAAAGCTCGCCGAAAAAAAAATTAACCCAATATTTTGACGAGACTGACTATGTGACTCAAAATTTTTATTGGAAAAAAAATGTGCCTATATGTATAGATGATCCTCCCAAAAGAACTAAGTCTGTTTTCATTACCTACAGGCAGATGTGAATCTTGTGATGGGTGTGAAATTAAGTATAATAAAAGTGCGTGTGATATGATAGTTTAAATACAACTATCATATCAGACCAGTGTCGGAATTAACACCTCTGAAGTTTTTTAGTCAGGAAGATCATCCTCGAGTTGGTTTTAAATTCCGATCAGGATATTTATGTCGTAAAGCCTCCAGCTTTAAACTAAAATAAACTTAAAGTCAATAAACCCAAAACAACCTATATAAATTATAGAATGCTCTTACCTTATTTTATTTACTTTTCCACTATAGCTGCTTTTTTACTAGTACGTTTCCCTTTTCCCTAGCTTGGCTTTTAATAGAGCTACACTCCAAATCGCATACATACATTCTAATAATATTTGGATAATATACAGTATGTTAACTAACAGAGGGCGTTCCCGTTAACCCGCAATAGTATAGCATCCATACATGCTAAAAAAAATATTACCATTCGAAAATAAAATGTTTTTATTTTTTTTTTATATTAAAATATTCACTAAAAATCGTAAATTGATACTCTATTTATTTAATTAATTCTAATTTATTTAATTAAATAAATTCCGACATTGCTGTCCTTCAAGTACGCGTGTACAGAGTGTTTCTTTAACGTATCAATTTACGATTTTTAGTGAATATTTTAATATAAAAAAAAATAAAAACATTTTATTTTCGAATGGTAATATTTTTTTTAGCATGTATGGATGCTATACTATTGCGGGTTAACGGGAACGCCCTCTGTTAGTTAACATACTATAGCTAGTTTTCGTTTAATTTGTGATCGACACAAAAGTAAACATAAACGAAACGATGGCGGTTTGTAGACGGACAGCAGTGCTGCCACTTATGACTAACTAAAAAGTTCAGAAATAGGTATTTCTAAACTTATTTATTTTAGAATAGAATACTGTTTATTATGCATCATATAAATTACAGACATAAATATAATTTTTTTACAACGGGCGTGTTATTTTAATTTTATCGCACTGGCTAACACAAATAAATAATAATACATAGATAACAATGTGCTTAAAGACACGCATCTAAACCAACTGGAAATTGCTTGACGATCTGTAAAAGTTTGACTGAGTCTGTGGACTGAGTTTGACATTTCATTCTGAAAATAAACATTTCAATTTTCAATTCATTAATTTCGTGTCTATTAAACATATGTGCTATTATTTTAACGTCTTAAAATATATTAAGAAAGAATTTAGAAAAATTGGATGATAATCTAATAGTTGCAATCGATGTCAGAGACTTCATTGCAAGCCCAACAAGAGCCCAAGGAAGAGCTACCGCCGTCCAAGATACCTGAATCCGTAAGGGTTAGTATGATTGTACCGATTAGTATCACTATTGCTTTTATTATCGTAACCATTACACTAGATACACCATAATATGCAAAACAGAGTCATAGCAACACTACTTATTACCCAAACACAACATTACATTCACACTTGTTGTATTTTCAGAAAATAATATCAATGGAAAAAGAAAATGAGTCGAACGCTAATCGAAAATCCAGGATTGACCTGAATGCGCTTCCTACTCGTCAATACCTCGACCAGACAGTAGTGCCAATACTGTTGCAAGGTCTCTCTGCCCTGGCTAAGGAGCGGCCTCCAGATCCAATCAACTACTTGGCTGCATACTTACTGAAGAACAAAACTACCTTCGAGAGCCACACCTCTACCAACAATAACCCTCCGCCGAACCCTCAACCATAATACTTCCATAGTTATAAGATAGAGCACAAGTATGTAGTACAGTAATAATATGCATATTGTAATACATAGGTTTCAAATTTTGGTTTTTATCTTTGTGACAAAGAATTATCTGCTTTATGAAATATAGGAATAAAAAAAACTTTCCAACATAGACATAGCTAGTAATAGGCTCAAAACTATTCTTACAGCAACTTTTGTTGTGATCAGTTTTGCTTTACAGCAAAGAGATCTCGGTGAAAATGTTAAACTAAGATACTACTAAATAGCATTTTTGCTAGTCAATTACTTGCTCAAGTTAATATGGCTGCTACTAGCTATGATAACATTTCGTGTTTTAATAATAGTTGGAGATTTTTTTTTATGAAAGATTTATTGTTCAACTATTACAGTACTAAAGAAATAAGTTATTTTTTAGACAATTACTTTATGCATGTTACTACAGATTAACATAGTCTAATAATATGGCAGTGTGCATACATGAGCCTTGGTATACCCAAATGATAATCACTTAAATGTTCTTGGTGATGTTCACCACAAAATAAGTTGGAAGTAATGTAGAAGTAATTATATTTTGCTATTTAAAATAAATAATGTAAGACTAAACATTGCTTTTTCTTAATGTGTAGATAACATACTAAATATTATTTTGTTTTGGGGTTATTCCGTTTATATGCAGAAACATGCACGAGAATCCACCCTAAGCTTAGTTGGATAAACGGAATTTACAGGCTAAGGGTCATAGCACACGTATCAAATCGGATAGGGATCGGCACTGTATCGACTCGCGCCGTCAAACAGGCGTCAACCTAACGTAAGCACATTACCAAAGCGGATCAAGCTCAGATACGTCAACTCGGCTACGGCTAGGCGAAACCACGCCTACGGCTCGCCGACCGCTGGTTGATGGTCAAGCAGGCAGGCTGAAGGGGTGAGAGGGGCAAGGGTGGACGAAAAGACGTAAGCTCGAGTACGGAGAAACGTAAGCGCGAGGACGACGAGCCGTAACGCACCGCACCGCAGTTCGTGAGCATGAGTGAGTGTGAATGAGAATTCTCGGACATGCATTACCACCAGATACATTTTTCAGGATGGATAGATGGAATAACTCTTTTTTAGTATATATTTAACAGGTTTACAGGTGAAACATCAAATTTTTTTTTCATTAATTGAGAAGGGTAAGGTAATTGAGGCTCATTGAAACTAATATTATAAAAAATACTTTTTAATTTTTTTGTAAGAGGTTCTCTGTGGGAGTACTGTTCCGATAGCAAAAATTATTTCACTGATCGGAAGCTACACTATTGCTGAGAGCTTTATGATATAGGTGACATCCACGTGGACGATGTCGCAGGCAGAAGCTACAGAGCACCCTGTATTTATAGACACTTGCAAAAGCAAATTCTGTCCACAAGATTCTATACAATGTAAAGAACTTAGTAACTTCAGACAAGAGCATTATTTGAAATTAACACATCTTGAAATATACCTACAATCTTTATGGTAATATTTGTTCAAAACAAAATAAATACAAAATCTGTAATAATTTCAATCAATTTAATCAACCAAAAAACATTGTAAGTGAACACCATTACACTACAAATAACAAGCACCTACATTTATATAATAGGTAGGTAATTCTTAATTCATTTTGTTTCTTTCTCGGCCTCCTCAAGAAACTGCTGTCTGTGCAACAGCCAAGAGTCATTATCATCGGCTCCTTCATCTTCAGGCACGACAGAAGGCAGTTCGAACTGAAGATCGTCGGTGATGATGCAGCTTTCGTCCGTGAGTGAAGGCACAGATTCGTGGACAGGCAATGGCACTGGCTCTTCAGGCAGAAATTCTGCTATGTAAGCCGTGACGTTGCGTGCCCGCCATGTTGCGATCTTGCCTGTTAGAAGGTAAGGATATAAATGACTATAGTTTTTTAAAAAGGTGACCAAGAAGGGATCAGTTGTATAAGGGGCCAGTAGTGGTAGTCAGTAGCGACATCTATACAGCTGCATTAGTCGAAGTACGCAACTAGTGAGTAGCGAGCGAACTACAAGTCTGCCGAAAATACTGACGTCACTAACACAAGCAGTGTTCATCATAGAACCAAGATGCTCAACCATGAACCCAACTACGCCCGACCGACGATATTAAGCTGGAGTCCGCCAGACACTACATTCTTTTGACAGGAGGCTCCTGATTCAATTGAGGAACATTCGACTTTATTCCTCCACTTCCACAAGTCCATCTTTTTTTTGGGGGGAACGCACTACCAACTCTCTAGAATCATAAGTCGAATTGTTAATGAAAAAAAAATTAAATTGTTAATGATTTTCTTGGGAATCGGTGGATTCAAAAGGCTAATGCTTTTTTTGTCAATTCAAATTGTGTGCATTCGCAGACACTATTTATGAAATAAATCCCGTTTCTTTAAAATTGTATTAGACCGAGGTCTCTTGCGGACGACGACCTCAATCAAAATTAGACGCGTATAAACTTGCTTGCATTTGATTTACATAAATACATATTATAAGATATACCTACTACCTACTGCTATCAAACCGGCAGTGGCTCTGAGAACTAAATTCCATGTTTAAAACCCACTCAAAATATCATCACCAACTATTAAATTATCTACCTAAGCTATCTACCTGCTATCCTTGTAGGAACAGTAGGTATACATCATTTATGTGTAGGTATCGCAAGCCTACAAACTCATTGACAGTACTGTTTGCTAGTTGATTGTATGCCTCTTTCAATTCTACTTGCAAAAGGTACCGTTACCAGTTGATTCTTACCTGCTGTCTCATCAAACTCTAAGGACTCCTCTTCCAATCTCTCTTCTTTCACGTCTTTTTCGTCTTTCTCTTCTTCACCTTCACCGAATTCCTCACTAGCTGGATCTTTTATAAGCAGGTAGAATCCATGTTGCATACAATTGGTATCAAAGACGAAGCATCCCGAACCTTTAGGCTTTCCCTTTAACCAGGAGCCATGGTAACGATAACGAGGGTAAATAATTTGTCCGGGGCCTTGGATCGTCCCTTCGAGCCATGTCCCCATGAATTTTATTTGGTATTCTGCGAAGAAGTACGTCCCTAAGCCATGTCGTTTGCCTTTGAACCACGCGCCCTCGTATATGTCACCATTGGGGTAGTAATAGGCTCCGAACCCTTGCTTCAGGTCGTGCCGCCAGTCTCCTTCGTAGTGAGAGCCGTCTGGGTACACCATGCGGCCGACTCCGTATTTCATGGCTCTGCGCCATTCGCCTAGAAGCAAGAAATATTAGATACATCCTAGTTCACGTGCAAACTTTGAAACCCTCTACACGTTTACCAAAGTCGTTTACCCTTCCCGTAGGTCTCAGGTTTCCATACCTTCGTACCGAGAACCATTCTTGAACACGTACAAGCCTTTCCCGTTCCTCTGTCCGCGGCAGTAGCACCCAGTGTAGTAGTCTCCATTTGGAAGAACTGCCCATCCCTCCCCGTGTCTGTCGCCTTGAGGATTCCTCTTTCCTACGTAGATCTAGGAAATTCTGTACATTAGGTATCATCGGCCAGGGCCTGTTTATTTTGATTTTGATGAAAATAAACACTTAAATCGTTTCTAAGCATGTAAGAAATCTGTACCGAGTAGTTAAGGAGTACCTGTAAGTATTGAGTACCAAGCAAAACCACAGGCTTGCGGAATATTATTTCTGTAGAGAAACTACTGCAATACAGCAGGTAGTATTCATAAGAAGACAAAAGGTCTACTTGTACCGTTTAAATTTAAATCAATGTTTTTTTTTAAATTATTTAGACAATGTTCCAGGTATTTAAGAAGATATTAATTTACCCCGATAGTGTCTATATCCTCTCCGGCTTCGCCTTTTGCTTCTGCCATAATGATTGTTTTTATTTGATTTGATTACAAATACAATTTTAAAATATTATTGTATTGTCAGATAATTGACATTCGAAGCATTCTATCCGTCGTCGTCATGGAAAAATAAAAAAAGACCAATTGAAAAAAATTCAGTAAATAGGTCTCATGTTGCAAGTAGGTATGTAAACTCTAACAAGTAAAAATAATAATAATAAACAGAAATAGCTTTATTTCTCACACACCCATGTCTGAATAAATTAATAACACATTATAATCAAAATTGAAGCAAGCTATGCAAATGGAACGAGTTAAGTGAGCTGGGATAACTATTTACATGAAACCGTGTGAATCAATGGCTGACTAGACTCTAAGCAATAGTTACAAGTTCAGCTTCATAGCATAAGCAAACGAGGAATGTAAATTAAATAATAAGATCAAAGTTTGAAAATAAATGCAATGAATAGAACAATAGTTAAGACACGTTAAAATTCTATGGATCTAAGTGTCATTGAGGAATCCTTTAGCATTATTCCAGCTCACAGGAAAATCACAGACAAAAATATTAATGTATAGCCTCATAATTAACCAATTTCTCAAATATTTTCTATAAAATTAATAATTATTAATAACAATTTAAGAAAGCAAGAGGGAAATAATTCAAAAGTTCGTCGAAAGAAAGATAAAAAACCCTAAATTTAAAGACCTACAGTAACAACTCATAAAGTAATTTTGTACTTTTCGGTTTTCCGCTACATTGTATTGTCGTGGCAAGTAATACATCACACTCGT
This sequence comes from Luperina testacea, assembly GCA_927399505.1. Classification (NCBI taxonomy): domain Eukaryota; kingdom Metazoa; phylum Arthropoda; class Insecta; order Lepidoptera; family Noctuidae; genus Luperina; species Luperina testacea. The sequence continues at coordinate 17,343,599 of OV656764.1, forward strand.
CTCTAAGGGCCTTAACTCTAACTAAATTCAGTTTCTTTTATATTTATAAGATCGACACAGTTCTGTTCTTTAGGTCACGAGACAGCGGACCGATGACCTCAATCAAGTCGGATTCCATCTGCATTTATTTTGAACAACTTTTTATTTACTCGTTTACCTCATTCGATCGAACCCACTTTGACACTAAACTAGGAAACGTTAACTGTTTATTGTTTATGTTATGTTTTAGCGCGGCGGGGCTTGCGGCGGCGCTTCTTCTAGCTTGCCCCACACCACGTTGCACATCTCTCGCACTAGAGCCTGTTCTCCCGAATCTAGGTCCGGAGCTGGTCTTCTTCGCTCACGTTCTACGCGTTCTCTCACTTCCAAAACCTGTAAGGCACGTACCACGGCTTCAGGGCGTTCATTTCCTCCATTTCCTAGTCCTTTCTCTGCCTCTAAGCGCCGAACTTTTTGCTCCAAGTCTTTAACATATTGTACTGTTCTTTCAGCAAGCTGAGGATGTGTGATTGTTATCGCAGGCGCAGTTCGTATACCTTCCTCCGCGTTTGTCCCGCTACTGCTGCCATCACCGTCGTCTCGCTCCCTTCCTGCTGCTCGTCCACAATTGCTACACGTACTCCTCTCACGTTCTTCGTCTAAATATAAGCACAATTCTTTCAACTCTAAATTATCACGAATTAATTCTTGCTGTTTATCATCTAACTGCCTCAATTTGTTCTGGTATGCGGATACTTCCTGTCGCATAACGGATGCTGTGTATCTTCCAAATCGTTGCCATTCTCGAGCTAGTTTTCTGCCCTTCTGTCGATCATCATCTAAGAAGCAACACAAATCTCGAAGTTCCTGATTATCCTCGCTTAATCGGCGATTAGCTTCTTTCAGCGCTTTTATCTGAGCTAAGAGCGCTTGAATCTGTCTTTTCTGGTCAGTCGATGCTCGAGGTCCCTCGGGTTCCACACGTTTTGTAAATTTCAGCATGTCAGCTGATCTTCTATGAATCTGTTCTTCCTCAATATTACGCTGCGCCCGCTGGGTGTCGTCTGCACTTCTCGCTCGTGCTGTTGGCTCTACGGGTTCGTGCACAACAGCTTTCGTCACCACCTCGGATGGCCGCGGCATACGAAGTGCTCCCGATGTTTGAGGATATCCTGGAGGATAGCCTTGAGGATATTTCAAAAAGTGAATAGATCCTCCACTGTACGAACCCGGAACAGCACCATGCGCAACTAAGGGGTACTGTGATTTGCTAGGATCGATAGATTTACCTGCGTATGGTGGTTTATACTCCTTGGCGGACGGGTCGATAGTGGCTAGTTTGGGCCCGCTCGCGGCTAGAGGAGGCGGATGATAACGCGGTGGAAAGTTGACCGGTTCCGGGCCCTGTTTACCTAGTTGCTGCTTCTGTTTATTAAATTGGCCTGCGTTCTGATTGATTGACATTGTCGTTGGAACCGTTTTCGGGTACCAGCTCAGTCAATACATCGCTTTGTGTTTTTGGAGCTCATTTCCAAATCTTGCAGATCACGTAGATACGAAAGACGAGACGGCATGAGTTCAACGATTGGTCCTTGAATGAACAGAGGTGGGGACCGCCGCCGGCTGTGTAGGCTGTAGAGCGTGGCATTCGCGCAATTAACTCTACCGTGGTTCTTTGTGTTTACGAAAATCACTTGTCACACACTGTTTGGGAGCACTATGAACTGATTATTGTCAGAGTTTAGCTGATATAGAGGGAAACAAACGTTTATGTGATGTTGTTTTCAAAAGCAGGTTATGCGTGACCGTATGTCGACGGTACGACGCGGGCGCGCGCGGGGCGCATGTCTCGGACTGGCCCGGCGGCGCTACCTGCGCGGAGGCTCTCGCGCGGCGCGGCGTCCCACTCTCGCGCGCCATCTCACCTGCGTGCACGCACACAGAGGCGTCGCTGTAAGAAGAGCAATCATTGACTCCAAGTAATGCCACACTGAGACACACTCACAAGTCCTCACAACACATCTGCGCGTCACACTCGACGACGCGCAGGGATCGTTCTCGACTATTCATACTCTTGTTTGAATTGCATACCTTTGTATGACAATAACAATAGTATTCGAGCGGAAGAAAACTTTCGATGATTCTGTTTGCAGAGCAGAATACATTGCGTGTACCTGTACATCTTTTTGAGTATTTGAACCGCTACAAACAGCTTCTAATAAATACCTACTGCTATTTTTCCATAGCTTATAAGTAATTGTTTTGGACAATTTGCGTTGCCATTGAAGATATTCCTGCAAGGTCGACATCACTATCGACATAAATCAACCTTGACTGGAGTAGAAGTACACCTTTCGCCATGGTAAGTTATCTACTTCATAAAAATCTTAAATTCATTCATACAGACAGACAATGCACAGCCTAAACAGCTGGTTCTAGAAGATAAAAAATTAAGTAAGTTCCTTGTTTATCGAAAGTGAGCACTAAAAATAAAGGGGTTAAATTGGGGATGAAATTTTGTACGGAACTTATTAACTTTTGTCATGGGAAATCCCATAGCTTGTATTTATACCTATAAGTTATTCAACATCTGGCCAATTGGCAAATGATAAGTGTTTATTTTTGTCTGACCATCTGGCAATTACATCGGAGTAGGGCTTAGTTGAATACTCTGTTCAGCTGACTGCTGGTATGTACCTACATCTGCTTTGTTACCCTCTGTCAAATCTAGCCTACCAACTTCTCTATATATGATCCTACTGATCTTGGTTAGTCAACCAAGAGTAGGAGGAACCGAACATTGTAGAGTCAGAACTATATGCACGGTCGTGCTTAAAGTTCCGACTCTACATTATTCGGTTCCTGTCATAATCAAATAGCAATGCGCTTAGTAGTAAAACCTAGAGAGAACATTATTATTGCCAGGAGTTAGTTTAGGAAATTACCGACTTTAATTTTCTAAAGTACATAGTTTTATAATTTGGGAAAATGTGTTATTGGATTTTAAGAAATAAAATTACTTTAAGAAATAAAAGCCTTTAATTTATGCCCGGTTGATAGCAATAGATTCGAGTTATGTATGTGCCTGGCTAAAACACACCTCTGCCCTACCCTTTGAGGGATATAGGCGTGATGTTTATGTTAGTTTTATATTAGAAACGTGCCTTCTTTTTAAAGTCTCGATCGCAGTGTCGCTGAGACGAATGCCAGAAAGCAATTAATATTAATTTATACATACCTACCCACCAAAACATTTTATGTAAAGTAGGTTGCCAAAACTTACATAACACTTTCACTGTTAAAAAGTTAAATCAGAGGAGCAATTCTCATAATTTATTTTAAGAAAGTTCACAGTCTGGTCTGTCTCAATCTGTCAAAAATACCTTAAGTTTTCCTACATTTGTGACAAGTTTTTGGCAGTGATTGTCGCTGAGATGACATTGCGACTAGTTTTTGAACGTTTTTAATTACGGGTATTGGCCTTCAGAAATCTAATGGTGAGCCAAGTCCCTAACTCTACAAATTCTACATCTTGGCCAAAACGTATGGCTTGGCCGTTGTAACGCAACTATTGCACAACATGTGACTATTAATTCCTTACCTTAAGGAGTTTATGTGCGACGGCCGCGAAACACCCAAGGCAGCACTTGGCCGGTTATTTTTGTTGTTGTTTGTGTGCAAATCTTGGCTTGCATACCAAATTACAGCTTTTTCGGACTTCGGGAAGTACCCTAGAGGTTTTATTTTATACACATACTTGCACCTTCCGGGTCACTAGTCTTTTAATGTTGTGTTATGCAATAGTTAGTTGGAATGGTCAAGCCATACATTTTGACCAAGATGTAGGGTTTATAGAGTTAGGCTTTGTAGAGTTAGCAGTTATGAATCCCCGATTAGAAACTGTGCTGCAGACAAAACTCAACTCTTGGGTAATACTTTACTAACATAACACTATGTGTTACCCAAGTATTTGCTTACTCAGCGCCGAGCGAGGACAGTCATCAGTTCACAAGTCAAGTTCACCCATTTCACTTGCTCATCGGTATTCAATACATGTAATTTGGCAAGTATATGCAAAGTGTGCTACCTACGGGGGTAGGCAGTGCCCCCACTGCGACTTAACGCCAGTAGTAGCTCGCTCAGTGCTCGGGAAGGATGGCACGCGTTCGTGCGCACGCGCAAGTCGCCTGCATTGCGATCATACTCCTCGTACAAGGTAAGTCAACATGTGGACGGCTTGCAAAACACTTTATTCGGTGGTTTTATTTATATTATGTTGGCCCAGTTTGTAAACGGCTATTTGTAAATCTGTTGAAATTATCGAGATCTCGACAATTTTTTGGACAGACTGACTAGGACTCTACAAAGACCGAACTACTTACCTGTATTTTTTATGATAGCGGAATATTCTTACAATTTATAGGTAAAGTGTTCAATTGCAGTAAGTAATAGGAGTTAGTGTGATGTTCGATTCTTACATAGACTGCTTAATATGGGCGAAGTACCTATTGGAAATCGACACCGACTCGAGCTATGCAGTATTTCGACCATAAAGGCTACCTTCATAATTTAACATTGGGTAGAGCCGAGGCTGCTATACGTAAATCAAAACGTTAGTATCAACGTCTTAATTATTGCGAAGACAGTAATTTATAGCTTCCTACTTACAAGCCATGCATACCTATAGGTAAGTGGTGATCTGGTGTAATTCAGGTGACACTTAAGTAATCCGTTCCTTTTCGTTGATTGCAGATTCCTAAGTATGTGATTCTATGTAAGAGCACTGCTGTGCATTTTCTTTCACTGGAATCGTTGCATAAACTAGTTATTAAATTAAAGCCACAATAGTTATTTACACCATCAATTATTTCATGCATCAATTTTGCGTAATACTCATACAAATATGTTGGTAGGTACATGTCGAAATTCATGACTATCATATTATTATGTTGTAATGGCACAATTTCTTGCTTCTTTTTTTATTTTATTTTTTTAAACGTGGGGCAACGTTTAAAAAAAAAAAAACAGGAATTTCTCCTGTATTGTGGGTGCGTTTACAAACATTTAAACTCACATACACAAACAGCCAGACCCGGAACAACTACTTGTAGGTCATACAAATATTTGTTCAGTGCAGGAATCGAACCCGCGACACGCAGCGCAGCAGTCAATCGCTTAACCACTGCGTCAACCGTGCTGTCATGCGTCGTTGTGATCTATGTGTGGATATGATCATGATTATGACTTAATCCTTTACTGCACAGTTATATCAGTTTTACCTATTGCTATCCGTAAAAGCTCCATAAAATTCTCTAATCCCTGCTGATCCTAATCCAACATAGCAAACTTATGGGGCCAAATGAAAAACGCGATCATTTGTACGGATTACTCGCAAATTCTATCAAACCGTAGTATTTTGAACAGATAGGTACAGTGAACAGATAGGTACAGTAACAACTTCATTCCATTGGTACAGGTGCATTCTCCCAGCGACATCCGATCAAGGAGGCGTTGTTCCTGCACACGGATGCTTACGGTAACGCCACCTTCGAGGACTGCGTGTGGCGACGAGACAAGGAAGTCTGCCCTGACGCTGACGTGAACTTGCACCTGTATACTGAAGCGGATCCTGTCAAGAATGTTGTGAGTATAGAGCCATTTATCTTTCCAATCGTTTGCCACTCCGGAATAAGAAACTGGCAGTGTTACTCGGTAAAGTTGTAGCGGTATCTACAACGCCACATGAGAACAACGCGTCATACTGACGTCACGCAAAATCCTGCATCTCGCAAGCAGAGTTTATCGCGCAACTAGCATAGATACAACGGCCCGACATGAATCATCGGGGCAGTTGCCCGCCAGACACAACACCCGTCTGGTCGGAGGATCCTCCCTTTTCTATGGAGGTTGAGTGAACTTTACACCCTGTTCCTCATACCTCTATAAAGTCTTCTGGGAAACGAATTAACGAGAAAGGTTGACGATCTCTAGATTGATTGCGTTACAGGCAAAGGAGTTATCAAGGTGATAGATCGCAGAATCTCTATTGATTTTCCAAATATGAAAATTGTAGAGTTATATTTCGATGAAAATTCAAGGCAGTTCACCTGTCGTGAACCGCAGTTTACAATAGTGTTGAAGGACGAAAATGTATTCACCTATTCACATAAACTGTATTTGAGTCCTGGGCTATGTACTTTTATATCCCTACGGGATATAAATTATGTCGTGGCATATCTTTCCTCTCACAAAGAGTAGTCCTGACTCCAGTGACTTCTTACTGTGGGAACATTATAGGCCGATTGTATTATATGGTACTTTATATCCTATACCTAAAGGGTCTTGTACTAAACCATGTTCAATCTTCGATATAGCTGACCTCTGATAGTGTGTCAACAACGATACACCGATGCCTATGGGCCGACCATTCGTTGCATAATAGTGAATGAATATGCTAATAGAGTTTTTATAAGAAACATCAGCATTGTAGTGTCATGTTTACCTAAATCTGAGAGGAAGATTGAAAATTATCTGAAGGTACCTAACGCATTGTATGTGATCGCAGTTCCCACGTGTCATGGGCAGGTACTTAATAAACACGCATTTACCTACTATCTAGTGTAAGCCATTCTTCAAGAATATTTAGATAAATCATAAAACAAATGTCCACATCTTTGCCATCATGCCTTTGCTTTGTTACGTAACTTTATACTTGCTTGCTTCATCCGTGAGCCGGACCCTCGGGCCCCATGGACCATGAGGTAAACTAAATTACAACATTGCACCATTCAAACCCAGCAAATTACTTTAAAAAATCCCTTACTCGAGTCCTATACTCTCCACGATTTGGAACCCTCAGTCTTCCCATTATGGAACAAGACAAACGGTTTTCAAATGGAACAATTCAATGGCATCGATCGACACGGCCAAACCAAACTTCAAATCAAGCCGAAAACCAAATTCGCGGCCATTCTTACTACTTACAAGTCTACAACGAAAGAGTACGAGGGAATATTGTAAAATTTCAATATAAATTATGTACATTATGAACGAAAGTCGCTCACCTTCGTGTTTCATCAGCTGTGACCAAGTTTGCACTTCTCAGTGTTTAGTAGTATCGCCCATTGTTGAGTAATCTTCAATAGGCATGCAAGATGTTTTTTCGTAAGTTTTAATCGATGTTCTGTTTAGCCTAGTGTATAGACAAATCTCGTGTTGTATTTTGAATTTGTAAGACAAGATCAGCTTGACCATAGATCACGAAAAGTGATAATCTAGGACAGACAATTTGGAAGTCCTATTATTATTTAGTTATTTAAGGGGCTTACACGACCTAAAGCGCGGTCATTGTCGGACTGCATAGAAAAGAAAGAGAAGCGCGATGACACAACGCTGCACGCTGGTAACTTATTGCAAAATATTAAAACACTAGTGTTTTATTATGTTGCTTGTAGAATAATCTGCCAAAAAATCAGAATGATTGTATGTATATTCGTATGGTTTTTATTCTAAAAAGAAAGTTTTTAGAGGTATCTTCATGATTTTTTTCTATCGTATCAAATTAGTTGTTTGTGTTTTCAACACACTATCTACCTAGCATATATCCTGAAGACTATTATATATTTTTCTGATTTTGTTTACTGTAGTCGATCATTTACTTTTATTGTTTCTAAAACTTGCGTTTTTTGTGTTTAGGTCCTGTAAGCCCCTTAATACTTCAAACACACAAATGTATAGACGCGGCCCATTGCCTGACATCAGAAATTTCTTTGCTCAATTTATAACTGAGTTTTGAACATACATATATGTACATAGGAGTATATCAAACTCAAACCATTTATTTTATATATTTATGTCAGAAAGATGAAGCTAGTTGCCCACCAAGCGTAGTAGGTTTCTATGGAGAAGAACGGGCAAGAAACTCCACGGACAGTATTTTAATAAAATATTTACCTATACAATATCAGTCGCCTTTTGTTTATATTTTGCAAGCATATGTGGACCATTTCTATTTCGGTGTTGACACAGGATCGAACCCGTGACTAAACAGACACAGTCGAACTAAATTTCACTTTTCTCATTACGATGTACACAGTGCGGCTGAATGCAAGAATGCGTCCAAAATACCGCTACTCGTCCTAAACTCCTCAAGGGGACTCGGCTCTCCTTCGCCGGACTCATAAGTTATTTCGCTCACATACTGCCCATTCATGGTGGCACTGAATTTACAATAACTATACAAGAATTGTGTTAGAAACCTACATTTGTTTTACTATTTGGTCTGTCTTGAATCGAAGTAGAATAATAATAATAATTTTTATTTTCAGAAAATAAACACATCTAAAAAAAATCTCTCTAATCTTTGTTCTATTTCAAAATTATTGATGTTAGGTAGTGTGTGGTAATTTTGGGTGAACCATCAGAAAAATTCATTCCATTTTTACCCGACTACGGCTAAGCCAAAATAATTGACATAGACATGATTTTAGCAGGCTATGTAGATACGTATTGATCACTCAATTTTACAAAAAAAGTAATTGGATCAAAAATAAAGACGTGTGCTCTAATTTGTCGAAAATATATCTTTATATACTTGCAGCACAACTGATTGTAAGTGATCATGTAGGTAGTAGGCACATACCTGTGCCTACTACCTACATGTTGTAATTAATGTAAATTAAAAAAAAATTGTCCCCTGACTACCAGTGATCTTACATTCTTATAGAAAACAAATACGAGATGAATCTTATCTTACATAACAGAGAGCGTTTCATAACTTTTATATTATCATTAAATTCTTATGAAGTCGTGCAATAATTAGGTATGTCATAGCGTATGTTTTACGGTCTTAGCCATGTTTTTATTAGTGGGTATCCCTGTGCCTTTAAAAATCGCCTGAAACCTGATCGCCTTTCTGTGCCTTTTGGCGTAATCACATTTAATTTAAACCTTGTAATAGGTTATCGATAGTAAAGGTACTCGGTAGGCTACCGTCTCATTTCTAGCACCATGATGCTAGTAAAGTCTACGACTGTTACCAACGAAAACCAGCAATTTATGGTCGGAGTTCCACAAGGAAAAAAAATCCGTAAAATAATAAATTATTTCCGAATAGACTGAATCCACATCAAAAGATGTACTTTTTAAATTTTATAACATAAAATCACGCCTTTTATCCCCGACGGGTCGGACAGAGGAGGTGTATCGGATACCTGCAATTTGCCGTTACGTTTAAGCCCCTATGAAAGAAGCAAGTCTTGCATGAGTTTCAAAATTAACCAAGTGTCTCTTATTTCTAGGTGGATCTAAGCAGCCAGGACTGGTTACGTCAGAGCGGCTGGGACCCGGCTCACGAGACCGTTCTGCTGATACATGGATACGCGGGAGGAGACGACACCTTGCCAATCGTCGTTCTTAGAGATGGTAAGAGACATATTTATGCTTCTACCATAGAATAAGAAATAATACTTCGTATTGTAAGGTACTCGCGACTGTACCTACTTGTTGTTAGTTCTTTCTTCTTGAAAAACTTTACTTTGTGGTTCGATACTATTGGTCTTATATTCCTACTGCCTACTTGGCGCTAAATTTCCAAAGGTCTAAATCTTGTAATAAAATGTCTACATTTTCAATCAAGGTCCTAATGCATTGAGAAGCTTCTTTTGATGTAGGTACATACATATACCTACATAGGTGTAGTTTTTTAATGTCTTGTGGTATTTCTCGGGACCCTGGGGTCCCGGACCTTTGGAAGGCTTTATTTAATCTTATTATTATGGCAGTGCTAATTTCGACCTACTTATTATGGGTCTGATGGTATGCGCAGTGAATAATTTCTTTGGTATTGGCAGTTTGTAGTGTGACTGCTAAATATGCTGTACTTCCGCAGACCGTTACAGTTCTGATTGATGGCATAACTTAGGTATCCACATTAATAAATACCAACCTACATGACGTCATCATCATCATTTTGAGCCGAAAGACGTCCACTGCTGGACATAGGCCTCCCCCAAGCACCGCCAAAGAGCAGTGGTGGCCCAGTGGCATCGGCCGCGACTCACGAGTTGTAGGTCGTAGGTTTGAACCCCGACAGGCGCTTTACTTTGTGTAAATAATTTCATCACCACTGCTCTCAAAACGGCGAAGGAAAACATCGTGAGGAAACCGGCATGTCCTAGAACCAAAAATTCGAAGACATGTGACATCTACCAACCCGCACTGGGCCCGCATGGTGGATAACGGCCCACTCCCTCTCACAGAGAGGAGGCCTGTGTCCCAGCAGTGGGAATTTTATCGGCTGATTATGAAGCACCGCCATATGCGTCCGCAAAGTACATGTAGGTACTTGAGATTTAATGTTTGGGTAATCTTTCCTGCTATTGAAGATCAAAGACCTTGCAAACTATATAAATGATGCCATCTAACTGGAGAGATCTAAGGGCGTACAACCACCAAGAATTGACCCGAAAGGTCAATAAATTATGACAACCACATATTATTATTATGGATGGCACAGGTTAGTCATGAGGTCCCAAAGGCCATCGTACCTACGCTTCATTAAAAAAAAAGCCTTCAAGCTTCATGACAAGTGAAGAAAAGAAACTCTAGCCTCTTACCTAATTGCGAAGAAAATACATTCCTTAGTAAACAAACCGCATTTTTTATTGCGGCGATGTGCATCAATTACCATAAACTGCTTCCCCTGGATTACCGCCAGAAGTGAAAGTGTAAGTGTTCGCGGTGCAATACTGTCATGTCGGCAGGAACAGTCAGTTACGTACGCGCCGCATTACAATATACAATGCGCGGAGCTCCCACAGCTTTCTCTGCAGTATGTTGCAGTAGGTACACAGCAGTTCGACGACCTGCATATCAGCATTGACAGTTGTGAGAATTGTATCACTATGCATTGCATTGTGAGGGAAAACTGATGTTACCTAATTTTAAAAGACATGTTTTTGCTATAGTCATAATTTGAAAGGAAGCTAATTTACGGTGCAACTTACCTTTATTATGAACAAGTCGTATGAGACACGGTGTTTTTTTCTGGGTTCCGTACCTCAAAAGGAAAAAACGGAACCCTTATACGATCACTTTGTTGTCCGTCTGTCTGTCTAGCAAGACCCTTTATCTCGGGAACGCATGGAGGTATCCGTATCGAGTTGAAATTAAAACCATATAGGTACTCAGGTCTGCGGTCCCTTGGAGCTATGCAAAATCAAACTGTAAAAGAAAGATGCGGCCGTTTATGCCGCAAAAAACGTATATATGTATATTTCGACACTCTCAAGGGAATCAAAAGGTATAGAGTACTTCCCGTTGACCTAGAGTCATGATATTTGGCAAGAAGCAAGGTCATGTAGCACAAGTAAAGGGAGTAATCCGAAAACCGCGTCTTGTAGTTACATTAAAAAAAAACCCGTGTTAAACTATTTACAAATACCTACAAATTTGTACGCGCTCTTGACCGGTTTTTAAATTTACATTCCTAATTCCCGCCGGCCATGCAGACTTCTAAAGTAAAGCTAGTAGTGCTAGTGCATAGTGTTTTGTGACTACCGCTTTTGACGCTGCGCGCTGGTAAAGCGCGCAAACTATACTCAGCACCAGAACTGTTGGTCTACAATCATGGACCTTCTACTAAATCTTGATAACATCTAAACTAATATTATAAAGAGAAAATATTTTTATATCTTTGTTTGATACGCTTTTACGCTAAATGGCCGGATTCGGATGAAATTTGGCACATAGGTAGACCATGACCTGGAATAGGACATAAATGATCCTTTTTATGCAGATATTCCTACAGGATTGAGACTTATGCGGGTGAAACCGCGGGGCGCAGCTAATTTAGTTTAGGTATATAGTTAGGTATGGCCCTAATTCCTTATGCTCATATACAATGCTCAACAAACACTGTATTGTTCCAGCGTACCTCCGCCGCGGTGGCTACAACGTGTTCATGCTGGACTGGGGCGCGCTATGTCAGCCTCCTTGCTACGTGGCCGCAGTCCACAACCTTCGTCCGGTGGCCCGCTGTGTGGCCGACGCACTCGCTGCCTTACGCCGCGCCGGGCTGAGGACAGACAACCTCACCTGTGTGGGACACTCGCTCGGCGCGCATCTGTGTGGCATCATTGCTAATTATCTGACGTTTAGGATGAATAGAATTATTGGTATGTATGATTGCACTCATCCAACCTAGAGTAAGTATGTTGGGTTAAGTTTGGCGCTGAGATATGAGTAACTTCCCAATATTTTTTAATGCTGACAACATTATGTTCTGCGCCATTTTATATTCAGCAGAAGGCGGCGGATGGCAGATCGATGCGGCGGCGCTATAAGAATAGCGCCGCCACATCTATCTATAATAAAGTAGGTATTCATGAAAAACATTTAACTACGAGCGCCCCTTTTGTGACAGTAGGTCACACAGTCACACTACTTATCTCTGGAAACTGATAGCGGTAGTAGGTACCTATTTAGCCAGATCGCTAGCACATAAACTTCCTAGATTCTTGCAGGACTACCAATAATTCTAGAAGTTACCTATATAGTTCACAGCCAAAATTGATTTGAGAAATCTTAAATCTGTTCTACATGAAGCCATCTTCAATTTGCCAGGGTTGGACCCAGCTCGTCCCCTGATCCGTTCAGCGCCAGCACTCCGCTTGGACCCGGGCGACGCGCGCGCTGTTCACGTGCTGCATACTAACGCAGGCCGTTACGGCGAGGCGGCGCGACTAGGACACGCAGACTTCTGTCTCAATGGAGGACGGAGCCAGCCTTATTGTGAGGATACGCCAAGTGAGTACAGGAGCCCCATTGGTATACCATTATGAGCAAGGCAGGTCAGTTAGTTGGTGCGCACCAAGTTTTCATAGGCTTTTCATTGGTGTTATATGTTAAGTGCCTTAGGCCGCGTCCTAAACAAAATCGATCCTCCCGCTTTTTTATGTATACTTAAGGCGGATATGACACTCACGTTGCACGCTCCGGTGCGCAGGACACGCGCTTGACTAAAATTCAATAAAAACGCATTTCCGCGCCTATTTGGCACCGTTTTCCGCGGCCCGTCTCGTGACGCGTTGTACTGGGAGTTCCGCCTACCTCACGCGAGCTATCAAGTCGCGTTTGTACGTCATCATAATTCATACAAACAATCGCGTCGATTGTAAACTCGCGCGACGATCCAATGTCTGGTCAAATAAATTAATTTTCATACTTTCTATCAAGGAAATAAAATTATGTCTTATTATCTCTCTGTCTCCGTATAGACGAGGCGCTGTGCAGCCACATCTGGTCGATCTGCTACCAGGCAGAGAGTCTGTTCCGCGCGCGCGAGGCGGCGCCGTGCGGCCGCAGGTGCTCCGTCAAGGTGCCGCCTTCCCGGGCCTCCGCGCTGCCCGTGCCTATAGGACAACCTGCACCTATGAGGTTAGTAATATCTACCCGGTACAGACTCCAGTACATCAAGCTACTACAATCTGTCAAATTTCTTTAATAGATTTTCAACTTAATCGCTAAAGCATAAGGCTCAATGTTGATTGGGAAAATTTGACAGTTTCGGGTAGCTTGATATGCTGGCGTCTGTACTTTGACTCCGGTTTCTAAAAGCCATCAACTCACCATCATCATTTAGCTGGAAGACCACTAACGTCAATGGCCAATCTGGTTGCATTGGAATGGGGACTATCGTTTTTGTGGGTGGCGCCACTAGCGGGTAAGGTCCCATCAGTATTTTTATTTCATATGTTTTGGATTGGATATGTTAAATTATTTTATTACATTTCAAAACTTCAATTGAATATTTACGTTATAATTTTCCTAATATTGGCAAGCATGAAGCAGACAAATCTTTCCTCCAAGTGGTACCAAATTACCAGTTGTTATCTACTTAAAATCTTAAGCCATAATTAATGAAGAACGGCAAAATCTTTACAACAATAAATTATGAATAATTAGTAAAAATACTCCATAAAAAATCCCGCAAACAATGAAAATACACTTGCTCTTCCAGTGGTAAGTCAAAGTCAGTTCAAACGCGATAACCCTCATTTGAACGTTGCCATTTTTAGCGTTCCGCACCAAAATGGTAAAACGGAACCCTTATGGTGAGACTCGGTCTGTCTGTCTGTCACAGCTGGATATCTCAAAAACTAGAACTAATGCTATCAACTTGAAATTTGGAATAGTTTTAGATGACGTTTGCCCAACAATTTTGCAAATAAGAAAGAAATAAATATATATATATATTTTAGGCAACAGGGACTGAAAGGGGGTCTGAAAAATTCGAAGTGGGGCTACTAAGGCATGTGGGGTGTCATATGAAAGAGCGCAGTTCGCATTCTCAAACATTTTTCTTTTTATTAGGCCACATACTTTCGATTTTTGATGAAAAATGTAAAAATTACCCCCCCCCCCTTATTTCCGAAGTTTGCAAAGAGAAAAATCTGAAATTATTCTGTGATAGTTTATGTAAAAATTACAGGTAAAATAAAACGAAGTCTCTAAATAGCACACTTTTTCGGAAATCATCGACGAAAGTTACATTAGTTCCACTATCGGTCAAGAGATGGTACTGACATAAAACTACAATATTCCTACATCGCAGTGCAGTGTTAAAATTCTCTGACGAATATAGGCCTCGCCGATGAAAATTTAAAAACCTATGATGGTACGGAACCCTCGGTGCGCGAGTCCGACTCGCTCTTGACCGGTTTTTATATCATTGAGTTTGTTGTTCCAAAAAATTTAAATTATCTCAGATTCTAATTTCAATTAAAAGATTCTAATTTCAATTGAAATATTCTAATTTCCAGTGCATCAGGCGCCTACTGTCTCGAAGACTTCTCGACGCCCTTCTGCCCGTACACCTCAGGATTGAAAGAAGGCGACCACCGCTGTTGTCTGGACGAACTGTACGCCGCCGCAGCTACAGCCGACCCGCCGCGCAAGAAGAGGCCGCGACCTGTGCGCCTGCGCGGACCACGGTTTAGGAATAATGATAGCGATAACTATACTGTAGCATAAGATACAATATATCATCACGCCTGTACCTATTACCTAGAGGTAGACAGAGGCGTAGTAAGTCGATACCCATGTACGAAGGTACGGACGCCAGCACATCAAGCTACCCGAAACTGTCAAATTTTCGCAATCAACTTTGAACCTTATGCTTTAGTGATAAAGTTGAAAATCTATTAAAGAAATCTGACAGATTGTAATAACTTGATGTGCTGGCGTCTGTACAAGAATCTTTTGACGCTAGAATGACGTTGACAGGGGGCGCTGTTGGTAAACATGTGTACATTGTTTTGTGAAATGTTATAAACAAGATGGCGGCGTTAGTACCGATTTTGACCACGCGCCAAAAGATTGTTGTACAGCTATAATTTAGGGCTTTGTAGTCACGGCTACTACTGAGAAATTCCTATAAAATAAAAACCATTATCACTTTGCCGGACCTTGGGTTTGATCATTCGATCCATGCTCTACAATCGCACTTACGATCACTACAGTCCTTTCACAGTGTTATTTTACCTCTGACAGCTGCAACCCAACACCAACCTTAACGAACAGTGCTTTTGACAGACTTGACAGTTGCAGCGACCCAAAAGCAACCTTATTGTAACGAGATTAAAGATCACTGTAGTTATTGACAGTGATGCAAAACCAGAAATTTTTTTGTTTCATTTCGTCCCTTTCTGGGACAGGCAAGGGGAACTGCGCCCATACAGCCATACAAAACCAGAAATAAAATAACTGTGAATGAACTGTAGATCAGCGGAGCTCAGTCGAAATGTGTCGGACTGTCAGCTTTAAACATTTGTACAAACATGTTTTTACTGTAATTAATTTGAGTACTTATAATTATTTATTTATACACTTTGAGAAAATTAACTAAAGTGGTAAAACAAATACGTTATAAAAAAGGTGCAAAAGTAAATGTGAAATACAAGAACAATTACATATGTACCTAATAACAATACACAACCTATGTATGTACCATATTTTTTCAAAATTACCTAAATATGTATAAGTGTAAATGTGTATAGATTGGAGAAGTTTAGCCAAAGAAATCTTACCATTTAGTAATATTGAATAAATTATTACTTTTAGATGAAAATCGTTTCATTTTAAAATTCCATTATTTACCTAATTTTAAGGGAGTCAAGTAAAAAACAGAAATAATAGAATAAATCTTATTTAATAAAAATAATATTAGAACTAAAATCACATCGTGAAAACCATGTACAATTTTGACACAGAACTTATACTTAGCTAATAGCAGTAGTTGCTAAATAGTGTCAAAAACATCTCTTCAGGGGCCATAGTATGAAGTTTTAAACCCATCATTGTTCCGTTGCGAAAAAGGGATGGTGCTATACATACTTACATACGTCATGATCATGATATAGCTCCATCTCTGTCTAACACTGGAAAAGTGATAGCTCTAAATCTAGTGCTTTACAATCGAAAAAAAAAATGTTTATAATATCTATATCTATGGTTTACGATGAAATGAGCATTATGAGTCGTGCACTTTTGTTTTTTCCAAATTTTTTGACATTACGGCCGCATGGGGCGGTCACCGGTCTTCTAGAAAACAGTAGCTTAACTCGTGAAAACACGACCCTACGGATATCGTATTAACGGATATCGCCTGTCTTTTGAAGAACTATGAATGTAAAGGCGACTTCCGTTTCAACAATAGCGGAACAGACAACTGTAATAGTACGAATATAATATTATGCGCTGCTATTTTCAATCTATTTACAAAAAAAAATGTGAGAGTAAACATATTTTACAAACAATTCATATAACATGCTTTTTGAGGAACCAATCGCCAACTATTATACATTTTAGCGGTTAATATTACAACACTATAGGATTAGGAATATTAACTATGTACCTACATTGTATTGCAGTCCTCTGTCACAAATATTCGGCTTTAAACTACTTTAAACGATTCAAACTTTACGGCGGCTCTGAAGTGCGTTACTCGCTGCGCAATACCTCCCCCCTCACCCCGCGGACAGGTGAATTTGTTATTGCGCAGCGATTCATCTCATGTTCCGAGCCGCGATGAAGTTTGAATCAGGCTGTACAACTGTTACTGCTCAGTGCCTTTCGACGCCAAAAAACACAACTGCAACATTCCGTATGCGCCTGAACTAAAAAGACATTTTAAAAACAAAAAAATAAATTTGTAATAATACAAACAATGTAAAAAAGCGCATCTCAGAAAATTACAGTTGTATCCGTGTTCGGTGCCCGTCGATTTGGTAATAGGGTTGCCAAGAGTGTGGTTAAAAATTGGACATGAATAGCCACGATTTGACGACTAAGTACACGAATACGGAATAAACTTTGATTTTTGTTTATATCGCACTAAACTATAGGTTTTCATAGCAACACATGGTGAGACGACTATTAAAGGCTAGCCATTTGGATGGCCCTATAGTCACACGTATATATAAACAAGCACTACACATCTGCGAATAAAAAGCACATTTTATTCTATGCACAAACACAAAGTTTTTAATACGTCCATTTTTTTATTGGCAACCCTACAAGGCCACAGATGAATTATTAAGTTAGTATTGTTGTCAGCTTTTGTTGCCAGACATGAGAAGAGACAGAAGAGCTGCCTTTTCTTTCTCCTTCTTTCTTACTACGTCAAGGCTGCGCGTACGCCAGGTACTCTTTCTTAGCTTGATTGGTCTACTGCCAACGTAGCGACCTGTAACAAAAAACGAATGAATGGGAGATAAAAAGCTTGTAGCTTATCAGTGCATTCAAACAGTTCGATTGACGCCGTGGCTAAAGGTTTTTCAAATAACTATTGCCTATGGATAGGTTTTCCGGTTCTGAGTGTAAAAAACGTATATTTTAAAGAAGCTGTTGCTTGTGGCTCTAGTCCATAGACAGATAGAATTATTACATGTATACTTTGATAAAAGTATTAGAATGTCTTTATGAATCCCAGACATGGTCTATCTGTACGCCAAACTACACAAATAAATAAAATTAAAGTGTCTGTTTGTAATGTCAAAATAACAGCTTTTACTAGATGTATTTGAAATTATATACAGTACATAAGTACTTATAACAAAAAAAAATATATAATATTTGTGTCTGTTCTGGCTAATCTCTGCAACGGCTGGACTGATTTTGATGAAATTGGATTTGATTTTGATTAAACTGTTATTGTGTTAATCTTACCATCCATCTCTTTCATAGCCTTGATGAAGTCTCCAGGGTCCTTGAAGCTGACGAAACCGAACCCTTTGCTCTTGTTCGTCCGCTTGTCTCTTATCACCTTAGCTCTTTGAAACGAACTATATTTACTGAAGGTGCGCGTCTAAAAACAAAAGAATAACGTTTATTTGGTCACAGTTCGTGAAACACAAAAATACAGATACTTAACAAAATAAAAAAGTGATAATAATGTTTGAACTACAATAGTGTGTGCCTAACGGCTGCACCAAAAAGGTTCATTTCAGCATGCCAGACAGATGCTGTCTGACGCTGATTTTCTAATGAGCCTTTAGGGACAAGTGACGGGGAGTACAAACGTATAACTCAAACTAGCTGCGCCCCGCGGTATCACCCGCATAAATGTCGAGCTTCAATAATTTTGCACAATTTTCTTTAGAGACAAAGTAAGTTGTTAAAAGCTGAAACTCATTTTACAGCACCTAAGTAAATATTTTGAAACTTCTTGGTTTTAGAATCTAGCCTTAACCTTTTCTAATACTTAGAAAGAAAAAGAATGAAACTTGACGCAATAAAGAACAAACACAAAAAAAAATATTGGGGGAAACACGCGTCACAATGTCACATCCACGCAAAACGGCTATCGCTCAGCATTATACTGCAACCCTATGCAAAACAGAGCCCCAGCAGTGGTTTCCAGCGACAACCGGCTCTGACGTAATGACTAGAGTTGCCGCGAATAGTGTTTATAGCGAATAGTCGAATACCGATTAATCGCCATTCACTTTGGCGAATAGTCGAATAACTCGACATTACTATTCGACATAAAAAAAAACATTAAACACATTAAAATATTTCTAATTTCTTCTAAGGTTGTGAGAAAAGAAAACAACAAAGTTAAAGAAATCTGTTTCATGTTATACATACCTATGTAGGTATGTACCTATATGTAGGTATAGGTACTACATATAGGTATGTACCTATATGTAGTAAATTTAATTTTCCATTTTTAAATGCTGGCAACCCTTTTCTTGTACAAGTCTTTCTCTTTAGTTTACGGGGAATAACCCGTTTTGTATAACCCAGCGATTATTATTATTACTGAAGAGCAACCCAAGAATGCCACTGCTGAAGAAATCGCCAACTACATCGCATTAGCAAAGGCTGACAGAAAAATAAACCCATATGAATGGTGGGCTTTGAGTACCAATAAGAATAGATTTCCTATTTTAAGTAAGCTTGCTAAACGATACTTAATCACACCTGCAAGCTCTGTTTGTTCAGAAAGACTATTTTCCGAGGCAGGTTTAATTTACGAGGAAAAACGAAACCGACTTGCTCCAGAACGTGCAGAAAAAAATTTTTTTTTTGCACCACAATCTGCCTCTGTTGGATTTTAAATATTAATTAAAAAGCCTTACTAATTTAATTTCATGAATATGATAGGCACAGGCACATATTACAGATAATAATAGATATTGTGTATTGTTTTATTAAGGAAAATAATTTAAAAAATGATTATTTTTAACTCATTAGTTCTTTTGTTCGTTAAAAGTTTATTTTCGACGACTATTCGCCGAATGCCGAATAATACTAGCCATTATTCGGTATTCGACGAATATCAAAAAAATGACGAGTAATGCCGAATACCGAATAATAGCGAGTATTCGCGGCAACTCTAGTAATGACGTCGACCGGTGCAGCAAACAATTATTAGGACGCTGTACTGGTACACTTCATCGGCCTAACCTTTTCTAATACTTACCAAGAAAATACCCGATCGGTGACTTTACGCCCCCAGTGGAGCGCCCCACTGGTTAGTAATCCGTAGTCTATTTTTTTATATTTTTCTATTTCATTTTATATTGACTGACTTTATGTTGAAAAATATTCTTTATTTCAACGTTCACATGGCATTGATTGGAACGAGAAATATTGGGATCACATGGCAGTTTCACACTGCATTAAATTTGAATTTAAATATTTTGACGTGTGACCCCAACTTTTTACAGTATAAAATATATTTTTACAATTAAATACATGAGTAATGTACAGTACAGTACCGTGTGAATGACTGTTTAACTGTAAATACTCACCAGCAGTTCATCTGTGACGTCATTTCCGAGGTCTCCACAGAACATGCGGAAGTCATCGTCAGTCCAGTCTAGTAGTGTGACATCCTCCCAAACCTGACCTCCAGCTGTCCTGACAACCTGACAAAACACAAAATATACAAATAAGGTTTCGAACAGGGTGGCTAGTATGCCACCTAACAAATTACTATTATAACCTTGCTCAAAATTAATGAAAATTTAAAAAAGTCAATGTCATAGACAAACACAGAACCTGATTCAATCATTATAATTATTATAAAACTTGTTTCAACCTATAATGGCTTTTAAATAACTAATACTTAACTAATGCTTGAGTCTTGAATTAGATTCTGTACATAGTTCAGAATGCCAATTCCCGTAATTAAAAACATTCAAAATATAGTGCAACAATCAATGTCAAAAGCTTATAAAAAATGTATGAAAATTAAATATATTTTTTATAGATCAAGGGCTGGTTTTTCCAACGCCATATAATTTTATCGGAGGAATAATTTTGAATTTGTGACAGTTTTTCCACACAAAAACTGTCAGACATCAAGTTTATTCCGTGAATAAAAATTATCGGTCGATTGAAAAATCTGCCCTAAAGGGCCGTCTCCACGACCGAGAGAATCGCGGCGATAGTCTCGCCGCCGTCCCGTCAAATTTTCGCCGCGATGATATCGCCGTGTGGAGACACGTTCTAAGAGTGTATAGAAATACGTGGCACGACAATAATATCGCCGGGTTTCTGTCACTAGTGGAGACGGCCCCTAAAACTGAAGGATATAATTTATTTAGATACTTATAGGTTTTGTAGTACATGAGGGGTGAATCACTGCTGAGTACCTAATCTATATTTAGATTTTAGGAAAATATTAGAATACGAATGTTCTAAAAAATACGGGAATTGCCCCTTTACTTATAGGCTTTGCTATGGGCCCAAGAAAGCCAAGTTCAATTCAATAGTCTAGTTCTGTAAAGTATCATACCTTCCTGTTCTTCTTCTCCTTCTTGGGCTTGGCGACGGTATCGGGCACAGCGATGGTGGGCGGGGGCGGCGCCACGGGCGGGGGCTCCACCACGGGCTCCGGGCGCGGCGGCGGGGGCGGGGGCGTGCGCTTCTGTAATGTTATCACTTTAATCGAAAGCAACAATCTTCGCAAGTTATACAATCACATTGAAATTATTGTCTGAGATTTAAGTCCTGGGAGAGCCATGTAAATACAAATAAAATACAATATTTGCATGATAGTTAATATAAATGATGACCTCTGTAATTGGTAAACAGCTCAATCTAGTTATGCTATTTATATGTCTACCATGGTCAAAATTTGATCATTCAATACACCTCAAGATCAAAACCTGTCACTTCATTCTACCTCTGAGTTTGTTTCGGCCTTTCTTCTCAGAGAAGTCAGATAGGAAACGCCAACCTCATCTAGTTTTAATATGATTGATGTATAGATAAGTGTTTGTGCAAACCTACTTACAGAAATAAAATCATTTATCATTTACAAAGATCAATAAAAATACTGCCTTACCCTCTTCCGACTTTCTTTCTCTTTCTTCTCGTCATCATCTTTAGGTTGCTTGTAAAGTTTAGGTGCTGCTGACAGCACCACAGGCTGTGGCTTGGGCGGAGGAGGTGGTATCAGCTGAGGCCCTGGCAGGCCGGGGCGGAGGAACGTTAGAGCGGGAGGGAACCCGCCCTCTGCGCCACCTGGACGTATCCTCACCTGGTGGTAATGGTTAGTGTTACTAGTTTGATCCAATGGTTTAAAGGACA
The DNA here is from genome assembly GCA_927399505.1 of Luperina testacea. Classification (NCBI taxonomy): domain Eukaryota; kingdom Metazoa; phylum Arthropoda; class Insecta; order Lepidoptera; family Noctuidae; genus Luperina; species Luperina testacea. The sequence goes on from OV656764.1 coordinate 17,365,682, forward strand.
CGAACTTGCCAGAAGGAGGTCGCGCATGACACCAGAGGGACCTGAACCCACCGCGCCACTCCCTTTCGGGTACTTACCTACTCTGATAAGGAAACGCCCCAGTGACCAACATCACAAACTATGGGTGGACGAAGGTGGGCGCAGGCAGGCTAAGGAGTTGTGTAGTTGCACTCCCTACAATTGATGGTTGTCTCACGAAACAGGTTCTCCAACTAAATAAATAACAGCTGCATACAGTTACAGCAGCTATAACCTGCCACAGGTCATTTAATAAACTCCTCATGCTTCCTTCCATCAACCCTTTGACATGATGATTAGGGGACTCCCTTTTCCGCACTTAGATTCCCATTCGGTCCGTTGTGCGTGAACCCTTTGACATGTCACAGACAGTCCGCTGTGCAGGGCCTGCATGGCGGGCGACGAGACAGCAGCTAATTTGCTTCAAAACTGTCCGGTGGTCGCCACATACAGGGCAAAGTACTTCAGTAGCCCAGGTAGCTTCCGTGAGATTGTCAGTAACACCAATGTGTTGCTGGCCATCCTTGAGGAGCTGGGGTAGATCGAATAATCGATTTTCCCACCCGTACACAAAATACGCGCATTGACCTAGAATTGTAGACACAATTTCGTAGGAAGCCGACCATGCGTCTGAGCCCCCTCATGACCGGCCGCCTTGTGGGGTTATTTTAAAATTATGATATCTCCAAAGATATTCATTGAAATCAAATGATGACAAGGGCAATTTTGTTCAAAATTAATACTTGTGATGAATAACGTATTTATTTGGATAAGGTAAACCTTATATTAAACATGATATTAAAATATCATGTTTATAAAAACACCTTCGCAAATAATGCATTATTTTAGAACAAATTTGATTACCATAAAAAAGTAATAGTGCATGAACCTTAAAAGACAGACCTAACCTGTTGTGGACTTTTTTTAATTCTTTAACTAACTGACAATTCCATCATACATGATTTTTGCGTAACTTTAGCCATTTACGCATCATACACAACGGAAGCTCCCAAAAGGAATAACTTTTCCCATTTTTGAAATTTTTTTTCATTGATGTTCCGCTCCTATAATTGTAGCGTGATGTTTTATAGCCTACAGCCTTCCTCGATAAATGGACTATCTAAACCAATATATAAAGAATTTTTCAATTCAAACCAGTAGTTCCTGAAATTAGCGTATTCAACCAAACAAAGAGACTCTTCAGCGTTATAATATTATTAATTTATATTAGGATTGAAACATCAAATCACCTGTGAAGGCACCATGATAGAGGGTGGTGGTGGTGGCGGCGGTACTGTGGGATACATCATGGACATGTCAAAGGAAGGCATCATGGGCGCAGCGGCGCGCTCTAGCTGCTGTTGCACGGCGCCGAACGTGGCCGCGCCAATCACGGCTCGGGAGACCACGCTAACTCCACCGTCACCGCCAGAGATCTCTGCTTCAAACCTGGTTAAAAATAAAATGAGCACAAATGAGAAAACTGCACCAAAGTAGGGTGGAAGGTGTGAAAGTGGATTTCATGCGAATGTTTTTAATAGCTTGTGTTGAAGCACAAAAATACTGCACTGCACTGAACTGCAGTGCTTGCAGTTCAGTGCAGTATTTTTGTACATATCTTTCTTCAACTAGCATCCGTATTTCAACCTGTAGATATCCATTGCTAAACCTAGGCTCAACCTGAGGCTCAACAAACAGTGGTGCAAATGATGTGATTGCCGTAAATTTAATATTGGCATGTTATGGTGTCTATTGGAAATGTAAGCTCGCTAAATGGAGTGGTTTCCATGGTTTCATGTAAATTGCATTGCTAACCTGGACATTTCATCTTGCATCTGCTGGTATTTAGAAGGGTCTTCCATGTTGCCGCTCGGAGTTTAACCTTAAAGCAGTCCAAAACGTTTACGTAGTAACCAGAAATAAAATGTACGCCACTAATTACAGTCACTGTTGATACATACAGATCCACACATTTTCGGGATTATTACTGTAACAATCGTAATTTATATTACGTTTGGGATAATCGAATCGAAATCGAAGTGATTCTATTTGACGTGATGCCATGGGCCAACGCCAAACCACAGCCAAGCAAACACAGAGTCACAGACAGAGCAAGCAAAGCAACAGCAAGACCACAGAGCAAGACAAATCACTCAGGCCCGGCCCCCGGGCCGCATTACACATCCTGACACACACTGTCATTTTTGACAGCGCTCATTATCGCAAGATGGCGCAGTTCATGACGTCATCTATGACGATTCAGGACGCATTCCGAATTAAGACAATATCGCTCACAGCGCTCATAGCAATAATTTGCGTTCCGATTTAGATATCACGATTATGACAGCTGAGAGCTGTCAACAATTCGGAACGCTCGTGAACGCGCTCAGTGTGCTTACTCAATGTAAAAACGATATTATTACAGTATTTCCTTTTATAAACACCACATTTCTCCTTTAGTTCTTCTTCTTTGGTTAGGTGGCGACAGTCAGCCAGAAGCACAATTTCGAAAATGCCACGTTAGTTTAATTCAAAGATGATGCAACTCAAAACAAAACACACACTGACACATCCTCACACACACATTGTCATTTTTGACAGCGCTCACGGTGATATTATTTTTTAAAGGAATAGTCAGCGTTATCGCAAGATGGCGCTTGTCATGACGTCATCTATGACAATGGGTCATGTATGAAAATATTAAATTGTCTCGATTTTTTTTCTGCGCTTATGAATAAGCTAATACTATCTACAAAAAAAGTATCAGATTTATCTGATTAGTATTTCCAGAGAAATAAATTAAATTCTGTTAGAGGCGGCCATCGACAGTAACCCACGGATTTTTATTCAATTTCCTTAGCCTACTCAATTAAAAAGTAAAAACTTGTCAATTTGTCATAACATAACCTCACTTTTCACCTCTTGCTTTGTGTTTGTTTGCGATTTTATGGATATATCTTTACGATTACGATACGATTTATCTTTATTTTATTCAAAGCGCGAGGGTCGTCGTAAAGATATATCCATAAAATCGCAAACAAACACAAAGCAAGAGGTGAAAAGTGAGGTTATGTTATGACAAATTGACAAGTTTTTACTTTTTAATTGAGTAGGCTAAGGAAATTGAATAAAAATCCGTGGGTTACTGTCGATGGCCGCCTCTAACAGAATTTAATTTATTTCTCTGGAAATACTAATCAGATAAATCTGATACTTTTTTTGTAGATAGTATTAGCTTATTCATAAGCGCAGAAAAAAAATCGAGACAATTTAATATTTTCATACATGACCCATTCAGGGAACATCGTTATCGTGCTCACGCTAATTCGGCACGGGTTTAAACACGCTCAAATCGATTATTTCCCAACTCGGAACGCAGAGGGGATTGTCCGAAAGGGTTACCACTGCAGTGGCGGACTAACAGGGGGGCGGAAGGGGCGGCCCGCCCAGGGCCTCCGGTCTTGGGGGGCCCCAAATGCCTCCGCGTTCCCCTGATAAAATCCTAAACAAGACTTTAAAAATGTGCTTAGTACCTACATAATTTCATCAAGATCAAAACACTACAGCCATCTAGACTTTTTACGTGGTACTAATATTCTTAACTTTGCTGAACGCGTCCAATATGCTGGGAGAATTCCCGTCTTTGTAGCGGGTACTTCCCCAGAAATCCCTGAATGAATGAAGTGCAAATAATTCACTCTTGTACGCCTACATTTACAATTCACTACATTCTATTTACGTCGAAAAATAAACATAGGCCTATGTTTATTTAACAAATATTGAATTTCATTACGTTGATATTTAATACCTATTTTATTAGTGTGTACTGATATTTTCGCGAACAGATAAGCCTTTTTTCAAATTGTAAAATAATAAACGCGATCTTATCCGTTCAAAGTAATTTCATTAAAAAGTGTATAGTGTTTTTGATTTTTGTTGTGGTATTTAAAAAGTGAGCCGTCACGGGACGCCTGGCAGATGTGAAACATTGCGCATGGCGACGCGTCGCCACACAGTACACAAGACTGTGACTGTATACAGTATGTTAACTAACAGAGGGCGTTCCCGTTAACCCGCAATAGTATAGCATCCATACATGCTTAAAAAAATATTACCATTCGAAAATAAAATGTTTTTATTTTTTTTATATTAAAATATTCACTAAAAATCGTAAATTGATACTCTATTTATTTAATTAATTCTAATTTATTTAATTAAATAAATTCCGACATTGCTGTCCTTCAAGTACGCGTGTACAGAGTGTTTCTTTAACGTATCAATTTACGATTTTTAGTGAATATTTTAATATAAAAAAAAATAAGAACATTTTATTTTTGAATGGTAATATTTTTTTTAGCATGTATGGATGCTATACTATTGCGGGTTAACGGGAACGCCCTCTGTTAGTTAACATACTGTATATACACCATCATATAGCGTGGCGACGCGTCGCCACGCCAGAAATTTGTTTTACGTGCGGCTATAGATGTTTCACATCAAAAAGTAAATGAGTTCAGAGTTGAGTTAGGTAATAGGTAATACGGGCTGGTGTCCGCAACTCCACGTCAATGCGCGTATTTTGCGTATAACATAGAGAATTACGTTTAGAGAGTTGAGTTAGTGCATTTTCGAGTATTTTAAAAAAGCAAGTATATCTTCGTATAATTTAACCTAGCAATTATAATCCGTAGTTTCTAGTCAATATGCACCTACGAGTACATTGGTCCTTATTTTATTTGTAGTGCACTTTTATTAGGGATGTAGGTATGTACTTGTTCTCATCGTGAGACTCAACATGGCAAAGTCTCTGTACATTTGTATATCTATATCGTCAAATCAATAATGAGGCTCAGGTTAGCTATCTTTTATAAAAGTTTCTTATTTATCTCATTATTTTTATTGAAAAGGATTCAACCATCTGGCTCTCAGAAAAGGAAGCTAAAAAAACGAAGACTGAAGAGGCAAAATCGCTTGCTGAATCTTTATCCAATTACTTTTCGAATTCTGCGGTGTAATTCTGTAAAAATCTCACCGTGAAAACTTAGGTGAAGTGAGCGTGGAGTGAGCTGTTTAGTGTCAATTCCTAGCAAAAACAAACTCACTTCATCTAAGTTTTTACGGTGAATTTTTACAGAGTCGACCGGCTGAAGAGAAGAAAAGTGGCGTTGCCGATGAAATTAACGAAATAAACATAAACACTTATTTATACATATATGTGAACTGAATAAAGCTGGGGGGCCTCATTCAGCTTTGCCGCCCCGGGCCTCTGACGGGCTTAGTCCGCCACTGTACCACTGGCCCGGAACATAAAGGGCTAAGGAAGAAACACGGGTGGGTTTTAGTCAGTAAGAGTCTGACACTCCCTTCCGCTCCACCCAGAGCGGGAGGGGTAATTTGATGATTTCCCACCCTGAAAAAAAAAAGGGGTAATATCTAAATCGGAACGCATGTGAGATGATGTGAACGCTGTGAGCGATTATAGCTAATTCGGAATGTGGCCTCAGTCAAAGACTACGGTCAAAGATTTGCTTTATGTAGTCTGTGGAACAGCCAGTGATACACTTGTGATACACACTTACACAGAGAATGTAAAACTATAAAAAAAAAAAATACACAGAGAATGAAATGAAAGGTCGTTGACGTATCTTATACGAGTAGTTTCTTTGTAATATTTACAAATTTTGTAAATATTTTTCAATTAGGATAAAGCATCATGGTTGAAGACGATAATAAAACAATTTGGTGCGGTAATTTACCTGAACAAGCTTCTGAGGAAATACTTTACGAACTGTTTTTACAGGTTTGTGTGTACTTGTGTAACTTGTGTTGTCAGCGCACAAGAACGCTTTCCGAATGCCAATCATTGCTAACATATTCTATCATATTCATATTTACAGGCGGGACCATTGGAGAAAGTCAGGATACCAAGGGATCGAGATGGACGGCAAAAAAACTTTGCTTTTATCACGTACTGTGACGAAGTATCGGTGCCTTACGCGTTAAACTTATTTCGAGGTACCTCCTTGTATCATAGAACATTATCTTTGCAAAGTCGTGGACGAATGGTAAATCTACCGCCGCCAATCAGATGTTATGGACTGGAACCACCTATAGAGTTCCCTCAACAAACAAAAATTGCTAAACAATTTGTTGATATGACGGAGGATTTGAAAGACGAGGATTTCAAGTCTGTCAGTATGACTCGCCCACCATTTGACTCTAATGACAGATTGGTCATGGCCAGCTTACAGGGTAACTGGTCTCATCGGCATCACCCCTACAGGCCCAAAGACAAGATGCACAGAGATGACTACAGACCCAGGGAAGTACACAATGACAACTATAATAGGAACAAAGACAATAGAAATAAACATTCAGGAAATTGGAGAGAGAGGAGAAGTCATAAAAAATCTACTTACCACCGGTAAAACTCTGATTTTGTGAAGAAACATACAAACTCAATCGAAACTAATAACTATTTTGCTAGATAGATAATTGAAATGAGGGGTATAGTTTAAAAACTGCAAAGTCCAATGACATGCATAATCCAGAAATAAAAAAATTGAGATGATTTCCTATAGCATTACTTATGTATACATATAATTAAGTTTGTGTCTTGGAAAAATTGGTTGCTTTTACTGATTGATTTTTTAATTTTAAAAGTCTTTATTATATGGGTAATTCTATGTTAAGGGTTTTTTTTTTTTTTTTAATAAATTATAAAATTAACATGGCATTGTACCTACAACAAATAATAAAATATTCTTTTATTAATACTAATTGTCGGGTCGGCGGACTAAAGCACATAAGTCAAAAACATGCTTTATTTTTTCTTTGTACCAAAATTATTAATTTACATCAATACATCGGCAGACTAAAGCACATAAGTCATATTCGCTTGTTCGGGCTTGAATCTAAGTGGCGTCCTTTTTCAACCTCTTGAATCGCATTAATCTTGCGGTGTTAAAACATAAGTTGAGTTATGTTAAAAGGAACACTTGAAGCTCTCGGACTTCATGGACACAGAAAGTGACTTATGTTATTAGGAACGTCAAGTGCGTCGTGTTATCTCGATTTTTAATTCGAGGGTAGGTACTCAAATTATAATTTATTGCTTACAAAAAACTGAAGTGGTAACTGTAGTGATTTGGGTCACACTAGTCGAGTTAGTTTTGCTCTGATTTGTTAACAGAACAGTTGTGGTGTGTGTCATTTTATTTAAAAATATTCCCAATTACTATGGATTGTCAGCGAGGAAAGAAATTAGTTGAGATGGTGATGAGGAGAAACACAAATGTTGAAGGTAAGTTTGCCATGTGTTTGATTTAAATCAGAAAGTAATATATTTATCTTTCATTGTAGTTAACAGAAATGATTTCAGTGATTTGTTCATTTTAGCATCAATCATAAATAAATGATTAAAATAATAATTTTTTTAGCCTCTATAGTATGTTTTTATTTTTAGATGAACGAAATGAACAACAATCTACAGGGACAATAGCGGAAGAAGAACCAATGCCTTCCACATCATCAGGCCACACTGGCGTCATGTTTATTAATCGAGAAATGGATTTCTCAAGTGATGATTCTGTTCTGGATCCTTCAGTAAAAATTTATAGTCAAGAATTCCACAAATTAGGATTATCGTTCAAAAAGCCCCGTGCCGACACATGTTATACTTGTGATAAATTCAAGATGCAAATTCAACTATGTCAGGAAGATCAGGTGAAAACTGAACTAATTGCCCAACATGAACATCACAAGACTGCCGCAGATCAAGCATACGAAATGAAAAAATGTGATACTCAAGTAAATAAAAGTGACAGTACTGTGCAAGTTTACACATTTGACTTACAACAGTGTTTACCCACTCCAGCCCTCAGCTCTTCTGTAGCTTTCTACAAACGCCAGTTGTGGACGTTCAACCTGACTGTCCATGACAACAAAACTGGAAAAGCTGTGTTACATATGGTATGAAACCATAGCTGCTAGAGGAGCTAATCAAATAGCATCATGTCTTTTCAAACATCTCCAAACATACGTACCTGAGAATACAAGACATGTAATATTTTATTCTGATACTTGTGGCGGTCAGAACCGAAATTCTCATGTCAGTTCAATGTTGACTTGGGCTTTGCAGAAATTAGACATAGATGTCATAGACCACAAGTTCATGGTTCCGGGTCATAGCCACTTGGAAGTGGACACGGATCATAGCATCATTGAAAAAAAGAAAAAGAAAACGGATTTGCAGATTTATCACCCGCATGATTGGATTCAACTCATCAGATCGAGCAGTAAAAAATTTGAAGTTGTCGAAATGCGCAGTTCCGACTTTTTAGATTTTTCTTCATTGTTAAAGGGTCCATTAGTATTAAGAAACAAAGATGTAGAAGGGCGACAATTTAAATGGCTCGATAAAAAGTGGTTCGCGCTATGATTCTGAATTTGGCGTAATCTCCTACAAAGACATATTGGACACGGAATGTAATTTTTACAAATTTAACTTGAAACGTCGAGTTTCTGCCATACCTGACACTATTCCTGTTATATCGGTACAGCCCTTACCGATATCAAAAGAAAAGAAAGATGATCTGATTTCTTTACTCTCCTTAATACCCGACGTTTTTCATAGATTTTATTTAGATTTGCCTTCTGTGAACAATGTACGTAATACTGACCCTGATATTTTAGATAGTGAAGAAGATGAATAAATAGTTGAATATAAATTATAAATATAGGCTAATATATAAATGATGTATGCTAAATTAATTTTACGTTCATAGAAGTAACTTTTGAATGTCAACTAAAACATAGTTTATAATAATTTTTACTGTTCTCATACACTTAAGTCACAAGTACCTACTAGGTACACAGTGTTCTTTCTAACATAAGTCACTAAAATCGCTTTTTATTATATTTTTATCAAATTATATTTACGTGCATGTTAGTATTAATTAAAAACATCTCAATATTCCAATAAAGTTGAATTTATAGTTTAACGCTATTTTTTTATACAGTTTTTAGTTGTTCCTGAAAAGTTTCACTTCTGGACTTATGTTTTTTAGTCTGCCAGCCCTAGAATTATAATAGACTAGTGTCTGTAATACAAATAATAAAACATTACCTGTACCAATGCTACATTTCACTAAATGAACATATTATAATCATAAAATAAAATAAAAAATATGAGGCAGCTCTTGCCTATATTAACAAAAAATAAATGCCTGTATTTCGTCATCTTCTAAATCCGTACACATAGCCAAGTAACGGTACTCTGTTTTTAGAGAGTAGTTTGACAAGAATAAAATCACCGTTCTTAAATGTTTTTTTGGATGTCGACGGTTGTTGTTCATCCCCTATATGATGCTTGCCACCTTTTGGTGTAATGATTGTTCACTGTCAAATGGATTCTCTTTCTCGTTATCGGACTCCGAATCCGGTCCGTAAACATCCTTGACTCGAGACGAGCTTTTTTATTAGAGGAGTATATTATGACACCAATTTTAAAATGATCACAATTTTCATTGCATAAGCAGCTTAAAGACTTCATTTTCAATTTTTTTGGATCTTCAATGTTCCATGACACTTGATGGACACGCAATGTACCGGGAAAAGGCTTTATTTGTTCTTTAGCACTATCTATCAATTAAAGCGTCTTTCTCAAGGATATTTTCGTCATCAATACCGAAAACATTGATGCTAGGACAGTTTTTTTGAATAGCATTTGACAAGTCTTTCAGAGATGCTATATCTTTGCCACTACCCACTAATCTTTTGCTCCATCAGGAGCTCCCTTACCGTGTCCAGCTTCATGGTAATTCCACGTAAAATGTACAAGGGTTGGGTAGAACTCTGTTAAATAGGTGACAAGAAAGTAAAACATGTATTTGTTGCGGTATTGTGTTACGGGTCCATCGCTCCAGAAATGGAGGATCTCTACTTCGGGTGGCAAGCTGTTCAAAATTGGCTGTAAGTGTGCCCATATAGCTGGAGGCGAATGTAACAAATTTTGTGCCATCGAACAATAGCAAGTAGTTTTTACTTCACCCGATGCTTGTTCCTTCGTGTAAGTGACGACTGTGTGCAGACTTATCTGTTGACGTGAACCTCCAAAATAGAATGCCTGGATCTTTTCTGCGTATTTAGTTAAGTAATTTTCACTGAAATCCATATGTATCACAGCTTCTTTTACAGATAAATTAGCTTTTTTAATCTAAGACTAGAACACTGGTGGACTATGTTCAGTTCGTGTTGAAGAAAATAGTCCAAATTATATTCTAATTGCATGATCAAATCACGAGGACAAATCTGTATCGATTTTTTCAAATATTGAGTAACTTTTCTTGCCTTATGTGTTTTTAGATCAGTTATATTGGTGGAGGCAGATTCCCACTTTCTGCAGACAATTTGAATATTATTCTCAAATTCTTTGTATTCGAGTCCTTTACTTTTGCAAGTTATGCATTCTCGGGAAAGACACTGTTCGCTTCGTTGTACCTATTGCAACAAATTATATGAAGCAGATTTTAATGCTTTGATACAGAGATAACTTTAGCTTGAAATAGAGCTGTGAGCATCAGATCCATATTGGCGTGTGAAACGCACAAACAAGTGTCACATATATCGCAATTCGGTTTGTACTATAGAGAATATGATATCTTGATATTGCAGTTTTTCATGAAAGATTTATGGAGATTTCTTAGAGATTCTTAGAGTATCCAGAAGAACTCTCTTCTGTTTGCGATCTCCTTTCTTCGTCACGTAATCTCTTTTGCCGGCACATAACCTCGTATTCGAGTCATCTTGGAGAAAATTTATAATTTTAGTCTTCATTATTTCATAAATTGCTTTGGCTTTCCTTTTATTTTCCAGTAATCGTACTTGTCCAATTTTTCTTAAAGGTTTCATATTTTTTTCGTTCTGTAGTATGCCGTATTTTCTCACCAGTTTCCCGCTTATAATTATTTTGAAAATTCTTTTTTCTTTATTATTTGGAAGAGAAGAATAATTTTCTTTTAATTGTTGATTGAGCTCTTCTCCAAACAATAAATTTTTCTTCACTGTTTCTCTGGTACTTGGACAATTTAACACTTTTTCTACTTGGCTGTTAGGTGTCAGTTTTTCAGGCTTTCGTAATCTTTGTAACCTTTTTTTATAACATGCTAATTTAGTCTTAAGTTTATTTATAGTCTCATCTTTTTTCTTATTAATTAAATATCTTTGTCTTCTGGCTCGGTCTGATTTAAGTTTGGCAGCTATAACTCTTCTATGAGAATTAAAAGTTTGATCATTAATATCTGACATCGATGGCGTTACCGAAAAATTTGTTTCATTTTGAAGCGCAAGTCGTTGCCTACGCTCTCTTGCTTTCTTTTTCCATATCTTTCGTGCCTTACGTTGCTCTCTAGGAGTCATTTGGTCGACAGTTTTTATAATTCCTTTCTTCTTCTTTTTTAAATATTTTGCCTTTTCTTTTTGCTTTTATAATTCATATTTTTCGGGATCATTTTTAATCTTTTCATATCGTAGTCTCTCTGCTTCACGTTTCTTCTGTAATCTTTCTTCACGTGTTAACTTTTTCCGTGGTGCCATGATCTGTAACAATATTAGACAATAATATAATAACAATATGAACTGAGAACCTTCATTTTTCAGTTTTAAGAATTTACCAAAATTATTTAAAACTGTTCGTAGATAAAAATATGCTATTCTAAGTTTGTTTGTTGCACTGACATTATCTCCCCTGGTCAACAAGCCTTTCCCTGACAGTTATCTTGCCAGGGGAAATATGGCAGGGAAGAAATGTTTTCATGATAAATTTTATTGTTTTAATTGACATAAGAAATGTTTCGGTACATTATGTATCACACTTTAACTATTGCATTATTATTAAATTAGACCAGTAAATGCAAATAAATTGAATAATATAACTTTTATGACTTACCAGTGGAGAGACACAATGACCTCGCGAAATAGATGACCTTGAGCGCTATTTGGAATATGGCTGTTTTATATTTGTGTTTGTAGTAGCGGAATGAAATTTTCCAGGGTAGATACCCAAAAAATATTTCTTTGGAATTTAATGTCGCCATGGATTCCTTGACACCAACCTCAGTTACAACATAGCTGGTCCACTGATGAGTGAGACTCATCAATGGACCAGCAAATGCATCGGCAAAAGCTTCACACTGCTCCGATACTGAGGACGTCATTTGATCGCTTCTGATTTTTAGGGGAGGAATGCTGCAGGGGTTATGGTTGATTGACCTAGCTAGACGCCATACATCATTACTAGGGTTATCCACTTTTGAGAGCTTATCATTCCAGATACTGTCATTCAAGGTCTGGATATTAGCTTTAATTGAGTGTTTGATCTTGCGTTCCAATTTGAGGTGGCGCATGTGAGTGAACTTAGCAGATCAATGTCCAGCAGATCAAAAAAAAAATAACAGAGTATCTACTAAAATATTAACTTTTCCACGACGTAAACAAAACAAATACGAAGCTGCCGCCATAACAATTTTGTATACCACGTGACCAATATGGTGGCTTGCTATTGGCTAGTCGGGACTTTGCGGTATTTTAATAAAACTATGATGGACTTTGCGGTGTTTGATACTTTAAAGTAGGGATGCATCCGATACCGATACCGATACCGATATATCGGCGATACTTAGGATTTGCCGATATATCGGTATCGGCGATATTTTTGTGGCCGATTCAACGATACTTTTCAAATTTCGCGCTTTAAAAATGTAATGTAAACGCGCGTGTTGTCAAATAAGATTAAGAATTACATATCGTAATTGTTTGTGTATTGTATGTCATTTTTATAACTAGTCGTTTGAGTCAAATAAAATAAATAGTAGTCATATCAACTTCAAAACACAAAAGTGCTATATGGAATCACTTTGAAATTTCGACAATTGATAATTCCATAAAAATCTTATAAATGTTAATTTTGATTACTAAAACTATTAATTAATTGTGTTTTATTTTATCTACCTTCCTTTTTGAATTCAGTAAGCGTATCGGTATCTGTATCGGTATCGTCGATATTTTTATAAGAGTATCGGTATCGGTATCGTATCGGCAAAAAGGCGTATCGCGGCATCCCTACTTTAAAGTGGATTTTCTATTGGACATAGCTGTGTTTGGTAAGATCTGATAAATTGAAATTGTGCGGAAAAGAATAGTTACTAAGAGGTATAAAAATATTGCTACATGAATAAAGTGGACTTTGCGGTTTTTGAAACAATACCCCTCAAATAATAATAAAAAAAATAAGGGTGGTACCCCATAGTTGTACCTAAAAGACAAAAGCAAATAACAACACACACACGCACACACAGGAACACCTATAGAACACTCACATTTGCTAGTTATGTTTGTGTCCCGTGTAAATAACTAATTTAAATAAATTTTTCAAGTGCTTCCAAATACATTTTAATATTCTGTATGATTAAAGTGAAAGGGGTCAATCATAAATAAAAACAATGTTTCTTTGAATTATTATTATATGTACTTTGTTGCCCTGCTGTTCATAACATTACATTTCTTAGCATAACAACAATAATATAGTGAGTTGTATATTAATTTTGATATTCTATTTGCTGTTGTGACCAAAAGCCATTTATACAAAAACATATTATGTAATGATAGTATAATATATGTTTTTGTTTTGGATTTCATATAAAATAGTAAAATTGGCACTTACAGCTTTATACCAGACTGTCCCAGACAGGAGGGTAAGGTGCTGTGCATATGTTGCAACTTTAGTTACACAACTATCAACCCAGTTGCAGCAACATTCACATTTGTGCTGTTTCTTTGACTTATATGAAAAACTTCATAAACGGATTGCCAGTTGGCGAAACTCAAGGATCAAAATTGCTCAGTCCCTAATGATTTGACTTTGCAATTATTAAGTTTAGGCAGATGATGATGATTTAAGTTTAACCCTTATCCGGGCAGAGGCTTTTTATCGACCACATATAGTATAATATGAGTTTACTAGATAGGCATTTACGTTGTTAAGTTACAATAAATATGATTTTATTACTCAAATGTCTATTTTTTTTATTGTAATTTCTCCTTTTTTTTTGCATAAGATTTTGTGTGAAATAACGTCTCAAAGTAAATCAATTCAATCAATTAATTGGTCAATTTATGTACTCTGCCTGTTAAGAGTAGTAAACTATAGTAGGTACTTAACTGTTTCCATTAAAACTACCTACTCTTGAAACCTCCATCGTACAATGATAAGTGCTACGATCTATTTATATAACGTTGCATGCTTCTGATGTCCTCATTTTACTTTTTTTTTAGTTCAGTAGAGAATATTTTTAAGTTTTACTTTTAATTAAATTTAAGTAAACGTTTGAAATTATTTTTTTATGCATTGTACTGTATCGACTTTGGAGGTGACTTATTTTGTAAAGGAATAGTGGAAACAGAGTCTCGGACAACATAGGTGCACAAAACGGGCAGAGTGCATATTTTAACCATATGTTTTTTTTTTTTAATGATTTAGGATTATTTTTGCCCATTATATATTCTGCAGTGCTTTACGAACATGAAACTGTATTTAAATTCTACGTGGCATACATATCTGTATGTGTGGAGCCCGGATAAGGGTTAAGTGACAAACAACATTTGTTGTGTTCAACATAACTATGTTATACTATGTGTTATTTGTCAATTAAAGTATATGGCAATAACTGGTAGCTTGTTGTTCTGTGCGTGTTCTCTGTTCTGTAACTCCTGTGTTTATAATTTCTGTCTGTGTACTCGTTCCATCAGAATCATTTGGAATTGTGGTTGCATAGAAGAAATCCTTCTTGAATTCACTCTGTAAAAAGAAAACAAACACTTTTAAAAATATTCCAAACAGCGGTGCTATTCTGTAAAAATCTCACCGTGAAAACTTAGGTGAAGTCGTGAAGTGAGCTTGAGCTGGGAGTGAGCTGCCAATAGTGTCAATTCCTTGCAAAAACAAACTCACTTCACCTAAGTTTTCGCTGTGAGATTTTTACAGAATCGACCGGCAGAGAAAGGACAATTTATGTGATTGTGCAAAGAAAAATCAACCCATTACCGGCTAGGGGAGACAACAAAGTCTCAGTGTAAGCCACTAAGTCAATGTATCATAACTATTGCACTACGTCAATTGCTTGGCAGTACACCATAATTGCATAACACACTATCAATCGCAATCTGAATAATTTTGAAGGATATTGCTAATCCATTGCTTCATAAGTTCGAAAAATTTGTCTGCTCAACAACGTAAATAACGCAATGAATGTTTTTGAACTATCAAAATGAAAACCATTGCTACTGTTAGTGTGTTACAAAATTACAATGCAGAACCATCATAGCATCAAAACGCAAAACCAACTCACGATTTCACTCTTGTATTTGTAACGTATATAGCTAGCTATATCGTGGACGAAAGCCAGTGACACAAGATAAAATATGATTGATAACATTTTCTCTTCCCAATCAAAGAAATCAGTTGTGATGATCCAGTACATCAAATAAGTGCCCAATACTCCGCGTAAACCGAGAAACATCAAAAGGTACGAGACCTCTACTATGTAGTACAGCTTTGTTTTTCCGAATCCTGATTTTTTGAGAAACCTGCAGACAACATAACTATAAGCATTTTATTTACTGATTAAAAGCCTATTTAGATATAGCGATAGTGCTGTCACGCTCGATAGCGATACCAAACCGATACGCGATATCGCTATCGCGCTCGGTACCGATACCAAATCGGTACGCGATATCGCTGTTGCTCTCGGTAGTGATACCGAATCGGTACGCGATATCGCTGTCGCTCTCGGTAGCGATACCGAATCGGTATGTGATATCGCTGTCGCTCCCGGTAGCGATACCGAATCGGTACGCTATATCACTGTCGGTCTCGGTTGCGATATCGATTCGGTGACGCGACGTCGGTGACTAACCGGCGATATTGGTCCAAAGTGACTAACCAGAAGGCTGACCAGCACAGTAATTGCGTAACACACTATCAATCAGAATCTGAATAATTTTGAAGGATATTCCTAATCCATTGCTTCATAATTATGTTCGAATAAGTTGTCTGCTCAACAACGTTAACAGCGCAATGAATGTTGTTGAACTGTCAAAATGAAAGCCACTGCTACTACCCCAGTTACGCAATTACCCCGCCGCGGCGGGGTATAACGATACTAGTCCGCCTTCAGGTTAGTCACTTTGGACAAATATCGCTACCGAGCGCGATATATATATTGCTTAGGGGGCGTCCATAAATTACGTGAGGTTTTTTTTTAAATTTTCTGTTATTGTGAGATGAAAAAAAAAATTGAAAAATCCTTCACCAATGTGATGTGATACGATTAACTTAACAGTTAACTGTCCATTATGATTCATATTGTTATCCTTTTATGATTCTGCCAAAGTGGCCTTTTTAGGTCCCCAGTTCTATTGATCGAGTCCGTTAATTTACCGAAAAGAAAATAGAATTGATTCTAGTTGTCCCTTCTGAAATTTATTTTCGTAAGGAGAATAATGGGTAAGAAACTCCATAGGTACTACATACCTTGTTATTAGTCTTTTAAAATATTGTACAATATTTTGGGTACCAATAATTTTTTTTAGATTATAGCATTACTAGAAGTGCAAAAAGATTTTGGAGGTTAATTAATTGCTAAAAGGGTCCGGGCAGGTCAATAAGTTTTTAGAAGATAAGTTAAATATTTTTCTTTATAAAATCAAGCTTCCTCAAATGCTAGTACATACTTACGCTATTTTTCAAAGCTTTATTCACAATACTTACTTATTTGTTTTATTCGCGAATATTTGACAAGGTTAATATTAGGTATACATGAAAGCAAAAGGTAAGTATTTTTACCTAGAACGCGAGCGATAGCAGGATAGGTGGGTACTTACCGAAGTTCAAGGACTAACTATGTTAATTAACAAATGGCATTTCCGTTGACCCTATTATTAGAGGCCCTATGCCTAGCAAGTTTATGACATTTAAAATTCGAAGGACAGTGGAATATTAAAACGGGCTGACGCAATGGGTCATGTATGAAAATATTAAATTGTCTCGATTTTTTTTCTGCACTTATGAATAAGCTAATACTATCTACAAAAAAAGTATCAGATTTATCTGATTAGTATTTCCAGAGAAATAAATTAAATTCTGTTAGAGGCGGCCATCGACAGTAACCTACGGATTTTTATTCAATTTCCTTAGCCTACTCAATTAAAAAGTCATCCATCATAACTTGTCAATTTGTCATAACATAACCTCACTTTTCACCTCTTGCTTTGTGTTTGTTTGCGATTTTATGGATATATCTTTACGACGACCCTCACGCTTTGAATAAAATAAAGATAAATCGTATCGTAATCGTAAAGATATATCCATAAAATCGCAAACAAACACAAAGCAAGAGGTGAAAAGTGAGGTTATGTTATGACAAATTGACAAGTTATGATGGATGACTTTTTAATTGAGTAGGCTAAGGAAATTGAATAAAAATCCGTGGGTTACTGTCGATGGCCGCCTCTAACAGAATTTAATTTATTTCTCTGGAAATACTAATCAGATAAATCTGATACTTTTTTTGTAGATAGTATTAGCTTATTCATAAGTGCAGAAAAAAAATCGAGACAATTTAATATTTTCATACATGACCCATTACACAAGCCTTTTGGGCAACTTACTTCATGGCTACGTAGGCATAGCCGGAACTGTAAGTACTTAATTAGTAGAATTCGTTGTAACGGTTACAACATCGGCAAGGTTAGCCCTTGCCGAGTTTGTAACTATTACTGCTACCCTGGGGATTGACACGGGCTAATTTTATTGCGTATCACATTGTTATAGGCCGACCGCTTAACTGAGACGTTGCCTGAGGTAGCAGCGTGGTACGGGAGGGGTGTGGTGACGTTATGCCAGAGCTCAGTGATTCGTCAACTTGTGACAACTTGTGATTGAAAGGGTAATTCACCATTCACCCAATTACATTTCGAATTTTGAACTAATGAAGACCTCCAGAAATAGACAATGGAACTCCTCAAATTAATGTATGGATGAGTTATTTGCTATTATCCATAGTACATAATCTAATCTAATATAACTAATCTGTACTATTCCACTGCAGGTCAAAGGCCTCCCTCTCCCTTTTCCACACAATTCTGTCTTTCGCGAGTGCCGGACAGTCCCTACGGTAGGAGTCAAGCTCGTCCCGCCATCT
This sequence comes from Luperina testacea, assembly GCA_927399505.1. Classification (NCBI taxonomy): domain Eukaryota; kingdom Metazoa; phylum Arthropoda; class Insecta; order Lepidoptera; family Noctuidae; genus Luperina; species Luperina testacea. Next base: position 17,383,957 of record OV656764.1, read on the forward strand.
TCAACTAGGCCTGCCGCGATGGCATCGTGCGTTTAGTGGGACCCAATCGGTGGTTCTCATACCCCAATTGTCATCTGACATGCGGCAAACATGTCCGTCTGGTTCTCATACCCCAATTGTCATCTGACATGCGGCAAACATGTCCGTCTGGTTCTCATACCCCAATTGTCATCTGACATGCGGCAAACATGTCCGTCCCAATTAAGTGTAGCGGCTTTTTGGATAACGTCTGTTATCATAGTTTTGGCGTGTAGTATTGTGTTTTTAATACAGTCATTAATTCGAACCCCTAGGATACTGCGCTCCATCGTTCGCTGGCAAACCTCTACTGAAGTGTCAAAAACCAGGTTTGAGCACCATATGTGAGAATGGGGAGAATACACATGTCCATAATAATTCTCCTTTTGAAACATAGCGGTAGATCTCCTTTTAGAAGATCTTTCATTGACCAATAGCTCCTCCAGGCGCTCTCGGTGCGTCGAACAACTTTTTTATCTTGTCGCGCCTGAAAGGAGACTATTTTGCCTAGATATATAATCTTGGACATATGCAATCTCCTCACCCCCAATATAGCCTTCCTTTGATGCTCTTAGTCATGAGTTTGGTCCTTGACATGTTCATCCTAACCCCAATCTCTAGGTTTGCCCTGTTCAAGCCCTCGTGCATGTTACCCAACTCAGCCGCTGATGAGGAAAAATGTACGATGTCATCGGCGAAGCGGAGTTTCGATAGTCTCTTTTCATCGATGACTAGTCCCTTGTCTGCCCAGTTTTGTGCCAAAGTTAAGAAGGCTGCCTCAAGAGTGGCTGTAAAAAGCTTAGAGGAGAACGGGTCTGCTTGCTTGACTCCTCTTTTAATCGGAAAGTACGGCCCTGTGGTGTTAATTTTGATTGATGCTGTGCTATTACTGCATAAAATTGTCTTAAGTTGATGTAGGTGGGTTCTATATTTTGGTTAGTCAGAGCGTTGAAAAGTGAATCGTGGTTGATGCTGTCGAAGGCCTTTGCGTAATCGACATAGTCTATAACCCATACATAAATTAAATAAATCGCTGTTTAACAGCTCTGGGCATGCTGCTGCAGTCGCAACGAACTCCATACGAAGCTATATTTATATAAGGTTAAATTAAATTAGCTAGCGAAACTCAGCAGACGTCGACGTTTATGAGAGTGAGGTACAATACGCGTCACGAAAGATGAGACTTGATTTTTATCTTAAACTTTATTATTTCGTAATTAATATTATAATATTGTTAAGAATTTTAATCTAAATGTCATCGATAAATCCCTGAATCGTACTCGATTTGCCTGCGCAAGCTCCCCACTACAGAGCTCGTCAAGTCTCATCTTTCGTGGCGCGTATTATAAGAGAGTGCACCTGTGTCTGCCCACACACTTGTGCACTATAAAACCTCCTGCGCCGAAGGCTAGTTTCCGCCCCCACCGACCCTTGCTCGATGTAGTGCCAGCCCGCGCCGCAGCTGAGCCTGTAGATTTAAATTCCCGACTCTGACCTCTGAGTTTGTTTCGGCATTTCTTCTCAGAGTAGTCAATTAGGAAATACCGACCCCATCGTTCGTTAAATCAAAGTTCGATCCAGCCTTTTTTTTTTTTTTTTGATCCGGGGTGGAAAATCCTCATGGATGTCCGCCGCCCTGGGGCGGGCGGCGGGGTCTGTCAGACTCTTACTGACTAAAAACCACCCCGGTGTTCCATCTCACACCTACGCCGGGGGTCGCGGGAACGTACGATCCTTCCGCAACCCCCGGCTGGTGCCGGCCCGCCGCAGCGGGCCCCGTCTGGTCAGGGGGGGAGTGAGGTGTTTGACTCCCCCCGTGACGTCTAAGAGGGGCGCGCGTGGAACACATCGCGCCGCCACCTCGGGTCCTGATGTGTGGGGGGCGACGGACGTCCCCGAGTCCGTCGCCCCTGGACCCGTTTAGGGGGGCCGGAAGAGGGCGTTGTCCGCCCTCCGCCGACGCCCGTTGCGCCTGCTGCGGGCAGGGTGAGTGGACGAGATCTCCCTCTCCCTTTCCGCAGCCTCCTTTTGCGCGGTGGTTTCCTTCTGCGAAACGGTCGTCTCGCAGAAGGAAACCACCGCGTCCCAGGACTCCTCGCTGTCGACCATCGAGTCGACCACGGCCGGCAGCGAGAGGTCACTGCCTACTTCTGAGATGAGGGCACGGCGCGGCTCCTCCCAAGCGGCACACTCTGCCAGCGTATGCCACGCCGTGTCCTCCCAAGTTCGATCCAGCCTGTCCCAACTTGCTGCCCGTTCCCCAGCGACGCCCTAAGCCGAGGCTCGTACCCCACAGGTGGTGCCCTTAGCGTGTAGTCGCTTAGTTTACTTAGTTAGTTTTAAGCCCCTGGCTGGAGGCTTTGAGTTCTCTCAAGGCAACCGCAGGATAGTCAGGTTAAGTAGTCACAACACAGCCTCTCAAGGTCAACTACGAGATGCCATTTAAAAAAAAAAAGGCTAGTTTCCGTTGAGATTGCCCGCCATGGCCGAAATACGGGTCTGGAGGACTTTAATTTAACCCTTTAACGCACAGCTATAAAGCAAGAAATACTAACCATCTTGCTTGCAGTAGAGGATTGGTCAGTTCCAAGAGGAGCAGCGAACATGCAAACGTGCATCCTGTGTGGTCTTTCTGCATGTATCTAGTTATGGCAAAGAGAGCTGCCGCATGGTGACCCAGCATGACGACGCTATCCGTCCAATACAGCAAGCACCACAGCAGGTCGAAGGCGAAGTAGCCCCACGACCAAATCATTAGTATGTACTGGCACGGTAATATCCTCCCTAAAAAGAAGTTTTGGCAAATTATTAAGGTCTAAATACTTGTCTAAGTTTAATATCAAACTAGCTGTGCTTGCGACTACATTCGCGTGGATATCTTAAAACAATAATGTGTCTCTACTAATTATTATTTTTCTAAAGTATTTTTTATTACTCCTTTTAACATCAGATATCTGCTAGTGAAAGTCCCGTCAATCGGTCCAGCCGTTTCGGAGATTAGCCCGAACAAACAGACAGAGACACAAAATTTAAAAAAAAAAACTGTTTTTTGTTATAAATAAGTAGTAGGTAGTACTATAATTACTTTCATATGCATTTAGTAAAAAGCTGTTATTTTAACATGTATGTGTGTGTATATAACTGGTGGTTTCTCTCTGCATTACTAGTCAATCGTCCAAAGATTTGCTACTAGACTGGCCCAATCTTAATTTTGGGTACTACCGTATTACCGCTGTAGGCACCTTTCCTCCCGAAGACGATGATGATGATCTACCTGCTGCATGGACATCCCTTGGGTGAACTGGCTGATAAGCTGCAAGGAATCAGTCCGCAACCAATGAATGTCCATGCAGCAGGTAGATCATCATCATTGATAACGACGCTACGTCAAGGCCTAAAGTAATCTAAAGCTGTGTGAATCATGTATGATGTACCTAGGTACAGGAACACTAATTGTTAACATTGAATATCAATGGTTTTTGAAAAACCAACATCCACGTTGTAGTTCGATAGTTTTAAATCTACTAAATTAGGTTATGGACACATGGAAAGCATATTAAAGGTACTAACTGGATAAATAATATGGCGTCAAAGTTCGCCATTTACATTGCGTGAAGCCAACCACGATGGCTACAGTACCGTGCAATAGCGTCAGGAGCCTTGACCGCCACTCGGGACTCTTCTCTGGCAAGTTTTCAACCGTCACGGAATACAAAAAGGTCCACAGCAAGAAGGACACAAGTTTGGCCAGCGACGAGTTTGATACAAAACAATGTCTCATTAGATACATAGCGAATCAGTTATTGGGCATGCTTATTTGATTTATGAGGGGATTGCTCTCCAGGAGGAATCATGGTTATAAGTTGTAGAGCATTTTTGCAGGTTTTTTTGTTATAATTGTGAAGGGTCTAAGGATTTTTGAAGTTGTGTGTCAGAAGGGGAGCACAGACTAAGGTCACAGAGGTAATAATAAGAGTTTTTATGAAAAGTTTTTGTTTAGCTGTGATATGTACCTACCTATTTTATTTCCGACTCTTTCCATGCCCTGGAAAACCGCGTTAAGTTTCAATCGTTTGTCACTCACTGGTCTAGACTGTCACCATCCAGCAAGGTCGAAGACCGAAGTGGGCGAGGACAGTAGTTTGTATACGGACAAGGTTTAAAACTACTATATAATTTACCTAATAGTATAAATAAAACATCAATTAGACCAGAATATTTATTTCCTAATAAAAGTTTATAAATTAATTGTCATTATAATAAAGTTCGCTCCATTGGAGGATAACATCATTTAACACATATCTATATAGTCGTATAGTATATTTAATTTATTTTACTACAAAAATACCTTTCGCATATTTCAGTCACAATTTCACTTACTTGTTTACCCGTCTTCCATCGGGGTACGACTTTTGGTAAGAACTCTTCTTCTTCTCTTCGTTTAATGGCTTGGTAAGAACTCTAATAGTTACGGGAGACAGAATCTCTGGCTCTGTCCGGATCCTACCGGTAGGGCAATTTGTCAACATACTTTTCGATGGCGCGATACCGTGAAGGTGTCATGGCTTCCTTGAGCATGGGTTTGAAGCGCGCGTCCTCCCCGAGCGCGAGGCACAGCTGCCGCGCATGCTGCCGCGTGTCCGCGCTGGCGTCCGCCAGCAGCTCGCCCGCCGCGTGCAGCAACGACGTGCGCACATCGCTGGGCAGAGCAAACGCGTGCGCCGCGCCCCCGCGCCGCACCATCCGCGCCAGCGCCGCAGCCGCCGACGCACGCACCGGGCCCGCGCGGTGCGCCGCCCCGCGCCGGGCCAGCGCCACCACCGCGCGCACCTCGCTGCCGCCGCAAGCCACCTTCACCAGAGCATTGGCGGCGTCTGCGCGGAGGAAGCGGTTGACGTCAGCGCAGCGCTCCAGCAGCGCACCGATTGCTTCCTCCACCTCGGGGTCGAGCGCGCGGCCGCGATGCTCAAAGAGCGCACCCAAGGTACAACACGCGGCCCGTGAAACTCGCGACCTCAGTGAGCGCACATGCGTAGCAGCCGAGCGCGTGGCCGCGCGCCAGCTAACAGCCGGCGCGCGGGCCGTCGGGTCCGCCGCGAGTCTCTCAGTCTCCACGAGTCCGCTGACGATCACCTCCCAGTCCTCGTGTCGCGCGGGAACTATACACTCGGCAAGGGCGGTGCGCACGTCGCGCTCGCTGGGCCGCGGCCGCTCGTCGTACACATCGCTGGCGGGCTCCGGCGTGGGGACTCCGCTCCGCACGGGTGATGGAGCGCTGCTCTTCGGTGGTGTAGGTGTGGGTCGCGCGCTCACAGCTGTTCGCACCGGCGACACCTCGACTATGGTACTCGCGCGGGATTCCAGAGACTCATGCTCAGTGGAGGCCCCCGCGCTCCCTGGCGGCTGCGGTGGCGGGGGCTCGACTTGTAATTGTGACCGTCCACTGATCGGCGAGGGGTTAGATCTCTCGGAGTAGTCCTCAACGCGGATGGATGGTGAACGTGGCGGCGACGGTACTAAATCCTGAACCTCGTCTGGAGCGGTGTTGAATTCGGATGTAGCACCGATCACCCTCTCATCAGGTCCTTCCTTGGATGCGGATGACTTTTTATTGTTTTCCCCGTCCTCATAGCTGGTAAGCGCGCTCGAGTCTCTGTGAACAGAAATAAGTACAATAGCGTCGCGGAGACTGTTTGTTTACATGCGACACATGCGGGCCGACGCGACGCCGGAAGGGGGTTGTATATTACCGCGTGTGCGGGGGCAGGTCGGCGACGAGGTCTAGCGCGAGGGCGGCGGGCGCGGGCCGCACGGCGGCGGCGGGGCGGGGGCAGCAGCAGCGCAACATGGCGCGCGCGTGCCGCCGCAGCGCCTCCGCGACTGATGCCGACACCGGTGTGTAGGTAACTAAGTGTAGGTACACCCGTGTTCACCCACCGACCACGATCAATTGGCCCTATGTTGATGAACTCACTCTACCGGCATATTATGCAGATTAGCTCACCTTCATGGAATTCTTAGTGGTAAAAGAGTCATTATAGTCAGTGACTCGTAGTTCATGATGTAGTATGAGTAAGACTCAATTAGTCAGACTAGGTTCAATAGGGTTCTTTAAACTATTTGGGTACTACACTATGTAGTTCTTTTCAAAAGCTCAAGATTTTTCTTTCAGAATCTTTCAGAAAATCGCATACCTAACAAAAATAGAGGTGTTTTTAGTTTCCAAAGTTCATAAATATTATTTATCAGATTTATGAAGGCGGCTGGTCGTCGTGGTGTAACATAATTTTCTTAATTATTAATAGACGTTAAAGGACTGTTAGGTACTGTTTGCTGAACACGAAAGTGGAACGATCTAACGATATGGAAAATGGGTCGTCTCGTCAGCGGTTCATAAACGCTCTGAATGGAAGTGGGCCAATAATTTAACTTATAAAATGTAGGTTAGTGGTGGCACGCTATTACAGCCATTACTTTTGGGTACTGAGGGCAGGGCAATATCGCGACGTAAGTCACATGTCTAGCTAGCATAAGGTTAATACCGTGCCCAATAGTGCCCTTCGCTAGCCTTTGGGAATTAAATATTAAACGGGTCGATATATTGAATTAGCTGCGGCGTGATTGTGTAACACACTATCAGTGGCAATCTCTTTCATTTCGACAGTTCAACAATATACATTGTGTTATTTACGTTGAGCAGACAAATTTTTCGAACATATTATTAACCAATAGATTAGCAATATACTTCAAAACGATTCAGATAGTGTTTGATAGTGAGTTACGCAATTGGGGTGCTGGATTCGATAAATTGAGTGCCCCATTACAACGCTAAGTAGAATTTAGCACCATCCAAAGTGTTATTTGAAACGATTGACGATCGTTCTGGAACATTGGGTTAGAAAGGGCTTGGTCAAGAATGGTGGGTGTAGGTATCTGCATGCTAAAATATTCATCATGCTGATATATGTAATCGAAATCGAGCTTTAAATTAATTGTAAAGACTAACGTATTTAAAACGTGAAGATATCGCAGATAGAATGATAAATACATATACATATATATATATATATATATGTATCTAAAGCTAAACGCATTTAGTGACTTTTGGGGAAAGCGGGCCGATATAAGTAAGAAAATATTTTCGCAACAAGAGAAATAGGTACTTGTGAACGAAATTTTTCATTTCCTAGCTTTCATGAGCCACATCATTGCGTCGTGTCATGATATGCCGTTGCCACGCGACAAGACTATTCACACCGACGCACACCCCAAACTCTACCAGAATTACTTTGTTCTTAAAATTTAATACATTATCATTTAAAGTTAATTTGACGGTTGACATTTTCCTCGAGGTCGAACGTCTTTCTTGAAAGCGTTACGAATGGGAGTTTACGAGTGTTTTGCCCCCTTATATTATCGATTGTTAGTCAGACTTTGAAATAGGGGTGAGTGACTTCACTTTGTAATTGGCGTCCGTAATCGGCGGGTAGATTTACATAGATAATATCGTGTAGCGATCAGCTGGTAGCCAGTAACCGGTGATATTAAATCGAAATTGGGACACGAATTAACCCCGCGATTCTATTGAAGATTAGACTTCAATCACTGCCGTTCAAGGTTTCCTCTATTTCAAGTGGTTTGATATTATGGAAGTCGACGTCAATTAACAGAACATTATACTCAGGAATTAGAACAGTAGGTAACTCAAACACATGAAAACTGCTCGATCAGCTCGATAGCTAAGTATTAGCAGATTTATTAGGTAGTACTTAGCTTTCGAAAATTTGATATTATAATTTAATGTTTTCCAAGACATCATTTAATTTTAGGGAGATTTCGACTCTTCGAAGGGTTTCAAAAATTCTATAGAAGGTACACTGGACGTATGTACCCATGTAGGACCTACACGACGTAAGATCCCTTCTTGTGATCTTACACTTCGCAGATGACGCTTAAGGGACTACATACCTACAAGACTTATTCAGCTCTGTTCAGCTTTTGTCCATAAAAAACAACGTTTTTATATGGGTCCGTTCAGTTTTCCGCGGCTGAACGGATGCGTACGCATCTCATACAAAATCGTTGTTTTCTATGGACAAAAGCTGAACAGAACTGAATAAGTGTGAGTAGTTCCTAAAGTTTTGGTTTCCTAAGAAAGCGTTGAATGCACACACAAAATGACAGCTGTCCAATTGCAGAGCGTTTCTTGACGCCTGAGCTGGTACACATTGAGCGTTTTGAAACGCGCGCTTTGCTAACGCGGGTTTCGAATTCTATTGAATTCTATTGAAGTGTGCGCGCGCTTGCATGTGTACACTTCAATAGAATTCGTGGTTCTCAAAACGCGCGTTAGCAAAGCGCGCGTTTCAAAACGCCCAATGTGTACCAGCTCTTAATGTCAAATACAATGAAAATGACATATTTTCATGAAGGCCGTTATAATATGACGGAACCGCTCCTCTACAGCAGCCGTAAAGGTTCTCAATCTCCACAACAAAAAACAATTGCATATCAGCTTTAGCTCGATACCCCTCTAAGATTAGATATTGCTGATAGTATTGTAGTACTTCTAATAGTAGCTATCATTCCCTCAAGTTCAGCTTACGTTATAAAGTATGTATAACAGATAGCGCCGTCTGTCTGTCAGGTGCGTTCGTTCTCACAATCGGAAGGTCAAACAACTTATACCTAGCACTTGACATAGGGTACAAAACATGACGTGTTGATTAATTGTATTGGAGGCCAGCAGGCAATGGGTGCGGGAGCACCCTTGCCTGTATTGCACACTGCACAGGCCTCCCACCCTACCAATGTCGGACGGGAATGGCCAGGTGTTCCCGGCCATTCCCGTAGCCCCCCAGCCTGGTGGACATGCGGAGCCCGCCAGCTAGGCGGGCATGCGCCGGGAGCGTTGTGGAAGTAAAGGCTGAGCCAGTTTCCCATGGCCCTCCCATCACGGCGATGTGGGAACACCGCTGAGTTTTAGTGGGTATACTGTTGGTGTCATTCCGACAGGAGTCCCACATACCCCGTCTCGTCCCCCGGGAGCGGGAATGCGTAATGCATTTTTCAGCGACAAAAAAAAAGGGTAGAAAACATGACATGTTAATTAATTTATTTAAACTTTTAGCACACAAAAAGGTACGAGCAATCTACCACGCGGGCCCGGTGCGAATTGGTAGATGTCACATGTCTTCGAATTTTTTCGTTCTAGGACATTTTACTCGCGGTGTTTTTCTTTACCGTTTTGAGAGCAGTGGTGATAGAGATTATTACACAAAGTAAAGTGCCTGTCTGGGCACAGTCTGGGTTCAAACTGACGACCTAAAACTCCTAAGTCGGAGCAACTACTTCCCAAATGGTACCCACACACGACGACATATCAAGCAAATTTTCAGTTTTAGTTGACCTCGCATTGCGGGAATTTCGTACTTTTTCAGAAGTCACCTTATACTTTAAATGTATAATTTGATAAGTCGCCGTGCGTAATCATGGCATGGCATTCTCTACCATCTAACTAAGATTATGGCAGGTGCTGGTACAGATGGTGGTGTCTTTCTAGAATTCTTAATTGTCTCCTAGGTAGTATCTAATTCATTTATGTGAAATTTCCACTTTATATAAAGTTTCCCAGTTCTCCAGGAAATATAAGGGAAGTGGGAAAGAGCTGTACTTATACGGGGAAAAAATTAACACCTAGCTCGCCATTCGCTTGAATTAGTAAATCTGGTAAAGACGGAAAGCACTAGAAGCTTATTGAGTGTTTCTGTTTAGGTTCTGAATAATTAATGTTAGAAAGCAAATTAGTTTTAATCGATAACTTTAAGCAGGGAGGCACCTACTTAAGCTACCAATTTAATAATTCATCAATCAGAACCTTACATAGGTAGTTACAGATTTTATTTTCAACTTCCTTTTAATAATATAGTTTAGGATCATCAATCTGGAATCAGTTTTTGTATTTTTAGATAGATAATAAGGTTCAAATCCCTAGTCACCTGTTAATAACCTGGAATTCGAAATGGGGACCTCATGATTCAAAGCAGTATAAGCTTATAGGCTAGTACAGAGTGGCAAGGACATCGCGCAACCTCCTGTTAGGTATGTACAGACGCCAGCACATCAAGCTACCCGAAACTGTCAAATTTTCACAATCTACTTTGAACCTTATGGTTTAGAGGTAAAGTTGAAAATCTATAAAAGAAATTTGACAGATTGTAGTAGCTTGATGTGCTGGCGTCTGTACCTACCATGGGTTCAGTAAGTACATAATTCTAAAACGAGCTGCGTTGATTCGTCGGTTATTAAAAAAAAAGCTTCCATGTATTTTGACCGCGTGGCCGCGTGGGTATAATAACACTTGTCTTGTCTTTTTTTATTTAGACAACCATAATTTTCTCTTCTAGAATCGTGTGCTGAATTCATGGTTTTAGTTTGCACGTCGATATCGTAACACATTATCAATCTGAATTATTTTGAAGGATATTGCCAATCCATTGCTTCATATGTCCGAATAAAGTGTCTGCTCAACAACGTAAATAACGCAATGAATATTGTTGAACTGTCAAAATGAAACCCATTGCTACTAATAGTGTTTTACTCAATTACCCCGCTGGTTATCAATTACCATGTTTGTACATATTCGAATGCGCGGTATTTGTAAAGAGCAATATTCTCTTATTTGAATACCGTAGCCGAATACGCCATCAGGATAAATTGTGCACAATCACGAGCAAGACACGTTTTCTGCAGCAAAGTGTATTGTGGGTTGCTCCAACAATATTTAATAAAATTCCAAAACATATTAGAAGCATCTCTGAAATTAAATTATTTAAAAAGAAACTTCATGACCTGTTAGTCGATAAATGCTTTATGTCAGACAAGTCCCTTTAAATTATGTTTAGACCAAGACCATGGCGCAGTCAGTGCTGCCTACTACTAATTTTAAGGATATTTATTTCAACTTATCTCTATTTTGTGTTTATTTTTTGTTTGTTAAATTAAAAAAGTAATGTTAATTTCTTATTCTTATTATATCTTTATTAAAAAAGTAATGTTAATGTTAATTTCTTACATAATAATAGAAAACAATGTTAATAATTTGAATAATTTGTATTGTATGCCTAAAAGGCGGGACATAGCTGATCAACATAACTGTAACTCTTAACACCTGTATATATTTCTGTACCTACCTATGATCCACAATAAATATGATTGATTGATTGATTGGTTAAGAAAACATAAGTAGGTACTTCGGTTACCCCTCTGAGAAGGGTCTTCTTCTTCTGAAATATTCAGGAAACTATGTACAAAAATTATGAAAGAGGACTAACCTGTCGCTCAGAGGAATCGGTGACAGCGGCTGGAATGGAATGTAGTCCCTACCCAGCTGCGACACACCTGTGGAAGAAACTCAAACTCAAAGCATTTTTTTCAATTAAACCATTTACAGGAGGCACTTTTGAATTGTCAAAAAGTCGGTCAGTCAGAAAATATGAAGCTAGTTGCCCATTCTAAAGCGTAGGTACCTATGGAAAAGAACGGGCAAGAAACTCCATGGTCACTCTTTTAAATTATATTTTTACAAAAATATTAGTTACATCATTAATGTGAATTTATAATTATATTATTATGTGAGAATGATGTAAAAAGGGACGCAAGCTTATTACATCTTCACAGGACCATCCTTTTACTTCAATAAATAACACAATATGAATTTTTGTAATAGACTCGTAGCTCTATGATAACAGTTGCACGGTTCGTTAGATAGGTAAGCTACGCTTGCCTCAGTCGGTTCGAGGATGGGTGACCATCCCTTACATATAGAGACCCCTTCGTGTGAAATGCTATTCAGTTGCATTCGGTTAAGCTGGAAGATTACCCCAACATAGTTGGGTTAAGATTTTCTAGACCGAAATCTATTCCATCTGTATTATTTTTAACCGAATTCAAAAAAAAAAGAATGAGGTTATGCATTTAGCGGGGTTTTTTTCCTCATGTATGTAAACCGATTTTTCCGTGATTACTGGGCCAATGACCGAACATTCGGTCGATACGATAAATTTACCACTTCGGAGTAGACCCCCTGATCATCTCCCATGATGCAGCTCACAAAACTTTCAATCTGTTCAATCTTCTCTCGTATCTTACCAGGCAGGGGTGCGGAGTCAGGCAGAGGCCTCAGTCTTCTTGGCGGGGGCGGTGCTGCGGGGGGAGGGGTAGACCTGGCGCGACGACGTACTGGGACTGGCAGTTGTGAGCTCCTGCACCAAAGGTATACCGTATGGAAGAGAGAAGTTACAGTATACACGGTGTAATAGGGACTTCAAAGCGCAAACTTTTACCATAGCCGACTAAATTTTTTAACACTGGTGGGTCTAGAAAACAGTTGCGTTTGCTTTGATGTCCCATAGGCCACCCTGTATAATAACGTGGGTGCAGTATGCTTGAAGGACAAACCTGTTGACGTGACATGGCCTGATGTTCTCTATAGGACGGCTCAGCCTTTCTCTCAACTGCAACAAAGATAAATCGTTAACTCCAGTAAGTCTTTTCAAGAAATTGTACGATCCCTATCCTACTATAAGCTTATAAATGTGAATGTTTGTGAAGATGTTTGGATGTTTGTTACTCAATCACGCGTAAACCGTTGAACAGATTTGGATGAAAATTGGCACATAGATAGACCATTTCCTGTTTTTATCCCGATATTCCCGTGGGATCGAAACTTATACGGGTAAAACCGCGGGACGTTGCTAGTCCATACTAATATTATAAATGCGAAAGTGTGTCTGTCTGTCTGTGTGCTATGTTACCTCTTCACGCTTAAACCGCTGAACCGATTTAGATGAAATTTGGTATAGAGATTGTTTGAGTCCCAGGAAAGGATATAGAATAGTTTTTATCCCGATATTCCCACGGAATCGAAACTTACGCGGGTGAAACCGCGGGGCGCTGCTAGTTGTAAATAAGTATTATAGTATGTTGCATTAAATTATGGTTAAAAATACGAACGTGGCGCATCCGTTGGTACTTTTAAAAATTATAATCTGCAAATTGCTAAATTACTTATTCTGTCCTCGAGGGCGTAGCATGTAGTAAGTAACTAACTACAATGGTGATACTCGTCTATGAAGCTACGCCTCAGTGGACAGTGAACCTTCATGGTAATTATCTATCTCATAGATATCTACACTACCCGGCGATAAATATTGCACATCGACCTTTACCTTTTTTTGTATTTTATACAAAGAATAAAAATAATTATCAAAAGAAGCAAATCGTAATTGTTTTAACAGCTCCTAATAGATACCGGACTGTTTGTATTTCGTGCGACAGAGATAACGCTCTACGAAGACGAAATTAGCCGATTGTCTCTTTCCAAAGGTCGATGTGCAATATTTATCGCCGGGAACTGTATCTTATTACAAAACACGTCAGCTCGGGCTGTGCCAGCTAGCTTCGTCCTGACAGCTGGCAGGACGGCAGCCGGAACCCATGGTCCTCGACACAACGCGGCTCGCAGCTGAGCGCGTTGGATCACGTCTGTATCATCACTCACCTTATTACAAAACACGTCAGCTCGGGCGGTGCCTGCCAGCCTCCTCCTCACAGCTGACAGCACGGCGGCAGGTCCCGCTGCCCTCGCCAGACATAACGTGGCTCGCAGCTGAGCGCTTTGGATCACGTCTTTATCACCGCCCACCTAACACAAACCGAAAATACATTAAAATGAAGTGCGTTTTCACTACAACTTGAATTATTGAAGGTCTGATTCAGCAATTTTGAAAAATTTTCAACTTGAAATATCCAGCACATAGTTAAATACAAATTTTGTTTAAATTATGAAGTTGGCGGATGTATCACTCGGAGATTGTGAAATAGGCCCTTAGGCTGGCTTTTACTATCCTGAACACCTAAAAGGTCTTGTCAAAGGTTGCAGCAAGGTATGTGACAACGACCAATATTCTAGGATTAAAAAATAACTGTGCACTACAAACTTACGCCAATCATACTGGGATCAAAAATGAGGTCGACGATGTGATGCAACGCGAGTCGTTGCAGCAAGGCATGTGGCAAGGCTGCAGGGAGCGGTTCTCTTGCCATGCGCGAGATCAGCGCCGGCAGGAGTTGCCGTGCACAGTCACTGCTTGCGCCCCGCACTAGGGCGCACACTGCGCCCTCTGCCGGGGCTCTTGCGGCTGCTACCTGTGCCATAAATGGAAACTGTTATGTCAAGGTACACTAATACAAACAAATGAAAAGCAAACAGCTGTCGGAAGAATAGCAGTCGTCTGTTTGATTTAAACTGACAACGTTTTCGGGTATTGACTTGTGAACAGCGTTTAGAGTAGTTTAGAGGATTCCTACGTATCGAGTTGTGAACAGCTATACAGAAGGTCAAACGTTGTTCCCTAATCAGCGGAACAGTGTCTTCGTTGTATGTATATAGCTCTTGTTGTCCGTCAAGTTCGCTATGCATATTTAGCATTTGAGGGAAACTGGCGAAAATGTTTTGTTTTTGCCGAATTATTATGTTTACTTTTCTCTATCGTCCACGAGGAGCTTTCTTATGATTAAAAATTCAGTACGAGCTTAACGCACAGGTAAATTATAGGTAGGTCGTATACAAATAGATAAGTAGTAGGTACTGCTATCCACTAATTTGTGAAATTCTAAAAGTTTAGACATTATAATGCGATGCCGACGTATTTATAATGACTGTCTGCATAATACGCGATACAGGTAAGTATTTTTATCAGCCACTTTGACACGCGACGCGAATAGGGTTCGTCCCCATTAGATAAATATTTTAATTAGTTACGACAATAATTGGTAGACGGCCGAATTGTTAAAAGCGCTATAACTCCAAATAGTGAATTGTCTATTGCCTGTTGTCATGCGGACAATAGGGTAAATGAACTTCCAAAAGTAAATAAACTAATCTAGTTTTAGTATTTTGCCTTCCCAAAGTCATAAGTTAACAACCTTTCTAAAAGTAGTTTCAACTTTTCAATTATTGAACCTCACAATCAACAGCAAAGTCAAGTTTGTGAAAGAAAGCTCTTGGTTGAATGAAGTATTGAACCCTTTGTGAAAGAGCTCACAGGGGATGGTAACGCATCTGATAAGCTTCTGGTATTGCTCCATCTCATGATCATAAGAGAATAGTGACTAAATGTATCATCACGGGCTCACGGCCGCCGTCAGCTTGTTTGGAATTAAATATTTAACTCAAAAAAAAAACATCGAACTAACAGATAAAATAAAAGAATTGACCGTCTTTTATCAAAACGAGTCTTCAGAACGAACTCGTCATTAATTCACCTACCAACCTTATATTATTTGCACGAGTTAGCATTCCCCTTAACTTTCCCCCATGGTGACTGTATTATGAATTATCATAAGTATTTGTTTTAGTTTATCGCGTGAGCGATACATCATAAAAGAAGGTGGCTTACAAACGTAGAGTAGAAAATGACAATGCGGGTTTGTCCTAACTGTATTTTTTTAAAGAAGCAATACCTACCCAAGAAATTACTTACAAGTATTTCTGATGATATTGTACTTACTTCTAAAAGAAGGAAATAGCAGCGGAGTATCAAAAGTCGAGGAAAGATGATGCTAAAGTTTGTACAAGTATGTAGTGAACTCAGGACGATATATCAAGCTATAGACCGTACATTTCCAGTATAAGCTGACAGCTGCCACCCCGGTGGTCACCATCTGCACGATGGAATGGGCACCGTTACCTCTCAAAAGACCAATCCGGAGCCCCATACATAAAATAAAAAGTAAAAAAAAAGAAAGAGAGAACGAGAGGTTTGTAATAAAAAGTATTCTATATATTTAAATAAAGAATATCTCCGTGCCTTTCAGTAGTACTATACACCAGATTCGTGGGGTGTTATTTACTTCAGTCTGGACAAAACTTCGACAGGATAGGTCACGGTCCTCAGCACTAAGGCACCAAGTATAAAACAGATTTACCTCATCGCTAAGGGCCCACATGTGGTGCACGAGGGAGAGTGCGGCCGGCTCCACTTTCCTCACGCTGCTGGTCTCCAGTAACGTGCTGTGGAGCTGGTCGGCCGCCCGCACCACCGCTATCCAGTTCTCCTATTAGAAATATGATACGAAGACTTGAAAAACAAGTGAGTCGAGACAATCGTTTATTTACCCGGTGCCATCAACCGAGGACAAATGCAGACTTAGGGCTGCAGTTAAGAACTTCCTAATAGAAAAACCCTAGAACTTTTGCCCAATCAAGGGATCAAACCCTGGGTGAACACTAATGTATGGTATAATAAAGTACACATGATCTACATCAATTTTTGATACTTTGTAGACAAAATACACTAATTAATATCTAAAGTACTTTTCGATTAAATTAGCCATACCAAAATAACTACATTGTCTAATACATTTACGATCAACGTTTTATAAACTTGGATATATGAAGTAGTTAGCAGTATAATTATGAAGAAATGAAAATAATGATAACGTACCGTGTTATGCAGCTGATCGGACACATGTTGCGGAACCACCCCCAGTTCTTCCCAGTCGTAATGAGCTCGCAGAGGAGTTGGAGTGCGCGTAGTTAAGATGTCGGTCTCCTTCGGCGGTGACGACGCCAGCAGACTTAACACGAACCTATACGCCCATGAAATAGAGCAATAAGACATACGGAATACTGTAACCAGCTACCATATCAATGATTGACTCATCTAGATATATCGGGCACTTACCCATCACGCTCCAACTCTACCCTTGTTTGATGTCGACGCGGTGACACTGACGGACTACGCTGCAAGTTATGCATAACCTCTACCTCCTTATGAGGTTCCACAGGACTCCGAGAACTGCGCCCAGGCTTCTCTGGAGACCGCACTTCAGCCAGTGATAACGCCAACCCTGACATTTCAGGCAATTCACTTTCCTCTTCATCGTTTTTAGATCTAAAGTAATCGTACAACTCGCTCAAAGACTTCGATTTTACTTTAACTCCATTATATTTCGCTACGTACGTCGGCTTCTGCACCTTAGTATGAATAACTGGCAGTGGTATACCGCTCTTTTTTCCTTGCTTGTTTTGTGACTCTCTTTCTAATGCCTCCCGTTTTATTTCATTCATTCTACTAACTATACCAGGCGTTATCGGTGCCAAAATTTCTTTATAATTGTCTTTTCTTATCTGCTGTTCATGAATGTTGTTATCATCTTCGCTTGTTAACAAGTTATCGCTGTCTGGGGTCCTTATTTTTACACTCTCACCACCAAAACGCACTCTTTTAACCACAACATCCGTGTCCTCGGATTCACCATCACTATATTTTAACATGTTTCGGTCTGAGCTATCGTAATCATCTTCACTTCCTGTATTCTTATCAGATTCAGTCTCATTCTCTTCTAAAACGGTCATTGTGATCGCTGTATCAGAATCAAATTTAATTTCTGTTTCAATTATAACTTTTGCAAAATGATTATTGTAAAAAGGTATTGACCCAAAAGACTCTTCTGAAGATGAATCAGTCGACACCCGAATAGGGCTCGTATGGTTATTATTAAAAACATGATTGATTTTTACTAAAGGTTGATTGTTATTATGTCTATAGGCAGTTTTTCTCGGAGCATAATATACATCCAATGAATCTTCATCGTAAGTTTCACACAAGTGTCGAAATTTTTCCTGAACTTTGGGATCTAATCTAGAAAGATATATCATGTAATCCCGTGGTCCACAAGATCTTCTTAATTTCAGTAGAGATCTCTGCGCGACGTCTCTGTGCACCGGGTCGAAGAGCTTCTCACCTAGAACTTGAAATATAGGTAACATATCGAGGTGTGAGTGTCTTCTCTTCAATATACCCATCACGGAAGGTATCGATAATATGAGGCCTGTAATAACATTCACTTTTGTGTCAATATTCGCGGAATGAGGCCTTATGTTGTGGTAGGAACATTTATCTAAAATTGCTCGCGCCGCACATTCAACATCTTCGCAATGCGTGCAGAAGACTTTTAGTGCATCCAGCGCAGCTTTCCGGACGTTGGGAGAGTTGTGTCCTAGGTTGTCGACGACTTGATCGAACGGAAACGATAGCGCGTTTCCGGAGAGCGGCAGAAGATCAGCTAAGACACGAAGCGCGTGAAGACGTACTTCCCACTCGGGACGCGTGAGGCGGTCCCTTATTGCGACGTACAACAGCTCGACGTCGAGGTCGGGCGGCAGGGCTCGCGCCCGCAACACGCGGTCCCACAGCGGAGCCAGAGGCGGTGGCGGTGTCTCGGGCAGTTGCATGATGGTGGACTGACGGCGAGGGCTCGCGTGCCCGGCCGGGCCGCCTCGCGCCACACAACTGGGTTAATGGTCGGACGGTAAGCCACGCCGCCCCTGACCAATCGATGGAAACACATACCTACGTGTAACAGCTACGGGCACACGTACACATTCGCGTACACGCGCACTTGCAACATAATAATACTGGACCATTAGCATAATACTAATTTGCATGGAATAATACTCAAGTCGGCGAAACTGTTTCGTTTACTCTAAGTTTACAGGCGATAAATAATAATAGCTGGCGCTAACCTGCCTATTACTGAAACTGAAAAGTTGTAATCGTGGAGAAAACTTTTTCTATGAATTTCTTACCTGCACGTGTATTATTATTATTACAGCGGTGCTATTCTGTAAAAATCTCACCGTGAAAACTTAGGTGAAGTGAGCGTGGAGTGAACTGTCAATGGTGTCAATTCCTAGCAAAAAGAAACTCACTTCACCAAGTTTTCACGATGAGATTTTTATAGAATCGACCGGCAGATTAGAGGGTAGAATTACAAAGTTGTATGAACCTAACTTAGATAGGTACTTACGTAATATTATGAAATGTAGAAATCTAGGTATACTATATAGCGAGGATGTGATTAGGTAATATAATTATTTAGTTAAATGATGAAATGCCTCGGATGCCAAAACTGTTTATTTGGTTTACCGACTTACTGTCACCTAAATACCGATCCAGTTATTCGAATTTCTCAGCAACCTACGCATTTAATAAGTTGAAAAGGGAACCTATATAGCCCTATTACTTACTTTACTATGGCTCTATAAAGCCTTTACAAGTCTTTACATCAATCCTTTTGATAAGAATTTAGGTAATTTTGACACCAAGGCCAAGACCTTCAGATTTACACCTCAAGGAAGGCCGTGGGGTGCGTTACAAAACAATGCACAACAACTTGCTAAAAAATCTACGATTAATTCTATCGCACCAATTGTGTTTTTCGCCATTGATTCGCTACTTATATGAAATAGTTACGTAAATGCTTTCGATTTAACTTTATTTCATTCGTTAAAAAGACTTTCTTCTGTTATGATTAGGTCCAGTGCATAGGCTGGAGCCTATTATCATCCACTGGGCATAACTCCGACGCCACGCCCAGCAATAGAGCTTACAACCAGTTGATTAACAATGCAAGTCTGGAGAAATTACCTAGTCCTCATGAGTGAACAAATTAAGTATGTGGGTGAGTGGGAGACGGGCTGGCTTCAGGCTGTACCGTCACGGCGTCACCCAACATAGGCACTATGCTGGGTGAAACCACGTTCCGGCTCGCTGCACGTTTGCGTATGGGCTCACCTTTCGGGGCTCTACATCGCCGGGGAAACAGTCGACTGCCTCGGACAACATAGCCTATCCTGCAGCAAGAGCGCTGGTTGGATGGCATGGCACACCAGCAATAATTTCATCATCCGACGGGATCTTGTCACCAGTGTGGGTGCCAGCTGTTTTAGAAACCAACGGCTTGGCACGAAACGATTGGAAGAGGTCAGACAGAATTACCATAATGCCTTGGAAGTTAGGCAGGCCTTTGGTGTGGGAGGCAATCTGTCTGGACACCCTCGCGCCATCCCATCTTCGTAGCATGGCAGGCTGTGCTGGGGCGGCTGCTGCAGGAGCAGAAAACATAAAACGGCGCAAATATAAAAACCTTATTGGGATCTATGTTTGAGCCGTTTGGCGCTGAAACACTAGGGCCTTGGGGTCCGAGTGATCATCGAATATTTTGGGACATCGCTAAGCAGTTGGTCGATTCTTCACGTGGCCAGAGGGCTGGCTTATTTTTTGCCCAAAGAATCAGCATTGCCATCCAACGTGGCAATGATGCCAGCTTTTTGGGCACTTTTCCCATTGACAGCGATGCCGAGGAATTTCTCGACTCCATATTTTAGTTTTAGTTTTGGTTTGTAAGTTTATTTAATATTAGAAGTTTATCCAGTGTTTATATTTTTAGCGTTATAGTATATTGTAATTAAGGTTTGTTAAAATAAAAAAATGTGTTAAATCTTTGTGATACGTAGTAAAATGCGTGCCACGAAAGATGAGACTTGACACACCACGTGGTTTGACTTGCGCAGAACACGATTTTAGGTATCTTTAGCGGTATGAGGTCTGAGTGCGGGACGGGACCTGACGTCATAGGGGCAGCGGAAAGAGCGGGGGAGGCGGGGTCAAGTCTCATCTTTCGTGGCACGCATTGTAATAATAATCCTACTGTTATTCAAATTTGTTTCTAAGATTACGGAGGCAGCGTGGAAAGCGGCACGATCGAGAAAACCACGAAATTTGTTACTGGGAGATTAATCTCTTGACTGTCGTAGTTCAGTAGACCGAGAGGAAAAAAATCTTTGCATTGTGCTGCCCGATAGTAAGGTTTGTTTTAGTAATATCTTCTAAATTTGAGTGTGTTGAGTTTGAGTTTGTTGTTCAGGGTGCTTAGGGAGTAAACATACTAAAAGTCCCCGCGTCTAGGAGGTGAGCCGGAGTGGGGAGGCGGGGGGGATAAAAGTTCCCAATTTTTTAGTTTTTCACTAATATCTTTAAAACGGTGCGTCGGCGTCGAAGAGAAAAAATATCTTCTACAACTTTTATCTTACACACTTTTTTCGAATTCCTACCCATTTTCGAACTACACGTTCCAGAAAAGTGAAAATTTTCGAAAAAACCCACTTTTATCAAACACTAGCTGTTGCCTGCTACTTCGGCGTTATTTCGGGATAAAAAGCTCTACTTTGCTAAATACAGCTGCATCCGATTAGACTGGAAAACGACCCCAACTTAGTTGGGAAAAGGTACTAGGCAGATGATGACTTAGCTACAGGAGCACGAACACTGGCTTGAGATTGCAGCTTTGCTACGAGTGCTACGACGTAGCAGCTGGTCAACCGCGCGGGGGCTACGATCACTACGACGTAGCTGCAGCGGGAAAGCTCAACGTGAGTCGGACGTCGCGTGTCGGTCGTCGTTCACACGGGTAGTTCCACTGCGCTCTGGATTCTACTGCGCTCTAAGTGTACCTATATTATTTCAAAAATTAAGTACCAAAATGATTCCGCACCGCTCCAAAATAAAATAAGTAGAGTCAGCTTAAAAGGTTGTTTGCTGTACACAAATAGAAACATCGGTAGTATTATTTTACCGCGGATTTATCTCGTGTGTCAAAACTGCTCAAGGCCATTTCGCACTTTATGGCCCTCGTGTTGCATGATGTTGCATGAAACCTTGCAGCGCGCGCGAAATCGCGCGCGCTGCCCGGTGTCACTAAATGACGATCGCGATTGTATATCTAAAATTTGTATGAAATCTATGTATAAAACTTTGGAGCGCAGTGGAATCAATGTATGAACATTACAATTATGAGAACAGTGGGTTTTGGAGCGCAGTGGAACTACCCGGTCACACAACCCCGCGCCAACGACCCACCGTTGTGAAATAAGCAAGAGTATAATTTTCAACATCGTTAATGGATGGACCCACCAAGTACCTCAAGCACATCAAGCAATTCATTTCCAGTTTTAGCTGACTCCGCATTGTATTTCGTAAAATCAAAAGTCAGCTTATATTATAGGTACCTACTGGTTATGTACAGACGCCAGCACATCAAGCTACCCGAAACTGTAAAATTTTCCCAATCTACTTTGAACCTTATGATTTAGAGATAAAGTTGAAAATCTATTAAAGTAATTTGACAGATTGTAGTAGCTTGCTGTGCTGGCGTTTGTACCTATAGCTTGATGTGTAGCCGTGCTTATTATATGCCTGACAGTAAGTACCGCCGCGCCGCGCGCCGTGCCGTGAGAAGTAAATCAGATTTTCGAGAATTTCTAAAGGGTTCTATCTGGCAGAATCTTGAAATTTATTTGGCAGGCATAAAAAATATTTAGCATAGGTAATTATTGTTTGGCCGAATGTTTGTAATGTCCGAATTTAGAATGGCATACTGTTTAAGATGGCAGAATTTTATTTGGCATGAGTTAATTACTTAATTACATAATTACTTTTGGCAAAGTTAAAATTCCGCATAATTTCGTTTAGTAGGTATATCTTTATTTAGAGCGACGATTATTTAGTACAATTTCACTTGGCAGACTATGAAGATGGCAGGATTGTCTGCCCTTTACACCTAGAGCACGAGGACGAGACGGCCCACGAGCTGAGGAGCAGGTGGCCCGGAACCGAACTTAGTTAGATTAGGTTGATTATTAAAAAAAAAAACCGGGCAAGTGCAAGTCGGACTCGCGCACCGAGGGTTCCGTACCACCATAATATGTTTTTAGATTTTCATCGGCGAGGCCATATTCGTCAGAGAATTTTAACACTGTGCACTGCGGTTTAGAATATTGCAGTTTTATGTCAGCGCCATATATCTCTTGACCGATAGTGGAACTAATGCAACTTTTGTTGATGATTTCTGAAAAAGTGTGCTATTAAGAGACTTCGTTTTATTTTTCCTGTAATCTTTACATAAAATTCTATCACATAGAATTATTTCAGATTTTTCTCTTTGCAAACTTCGGAGATAAGAAGGCGGGAACGGTAGTTTTTTTTTACATTTTTCATCAAAAGTCAAAAACTATGAGGACTAAAAAATGTTTGAGAATGTGCAAACTGCGCTCTTTCATATGATATACCACATGCCCTAGTGAAAGGGGGTTTGAAAAATTCGAAGTGGGGCTACCCACTTCGAATTTTTCAGACCCCCTTTCAGTCCCTATTGCAAAAAATATAAGTACATATATTTTTATTTCTTTCTAATTTGCAAAATTGATAGCATTAGTAGTTCTTGAGATATCCAGCTGTGACAGAGAGACAGACAGACTGAGTCTCACCATAAGGGTTCCTTTTTACCATTTTGATACGGAACCCTAACTACCCGGAACCGAACAAGCTAGATAAGGTTAATTATTTTAAAAAAATGGTTAATTTAGGTTAGGTTAAAACTGACCCCTACGCACGAGCCGAGCGAGCGGAGCGAGCGGCGGTGCCGCGGCAGCGGTTGGCGAAAACCAGAAACGATTAGATTATAAATAGAAAAAAATACTGTTATTCTTATTAATAAACTATGAATTTTCTGTAATGTGTTAGATGAGTCTTGTTTATGAAATGTATGCCAAAAGACGATTCTGATTGTGAACTTTCTGAGATGGTTCTACTTATTATTGATGTGTTTAAGTTGATGATTCTGACTTACAAAATTATGAGTTTGGAATGTGATAAGTAAATGAGTGTAGGTATGCTAAATGATTTTCTGCGAAATGAAGTTTATGCTATCCGCTGATAAGCAAAATAATATTGACATAAAAATTCTGTTATAAAGGGACCCTTTTCTAAATGGGTAACAACAATGTAGATTTCAGTTAGATACCTATAGAGCTAGTTGATATCCACTGACCTGTATTATAAAAGTACTTGTATGAAAGAGGTCAGTGTTGATGTCTCATACAAAACTTAGAAACGCCATAAATAAATAAAAAAACACGGTTTAGTTTTTCATGGCATAAATGGTATCTCATCATCACTGACCGACCAGGTAATATACAAGACTTGTTTAGTGGAGGTCAGTGTATCTATACATTTTTTATGGGCAGGATCTCGAATACTCTACTAGTAAACCAGTTTGTTTCTTTTAACATGACATATTTTTTACTTTTGTAAATAAAATATCATATCGCTATATTTGATTAATCATTTTGAATTAAAATATTTTTTACTTATTTTTAACAGAAACTCGACGCAGTGTAAAACGAAACGCGTTTTGACGCCCGCCATGTTTATTTTCTAAATGTCATTTTTCGATATCACCTTGGTTGGGTTGTGCTGTGGATTGCGTTACTTGTTTTTTTTTTATTATAAACAATTGTTTCCTATATTATCGATGAAGTCTATTAACGAAAGCCATGTGAAAATTTCAGTGCGCATAATAAAAAGGACGTCTTACTTCAGAAATATGCTACCGTGATGACAATTAGAGTGTAAGTGCGGATCAAAGATAATGCCGACAAGATGAAGGTTTTATCGTTGTTATTTATGATTACGACGAGCTGCGGCGTCTGTGTGATCTTCGCTCAAAGCGATAACTGTACTAGAACTAACAGTCGTGGTGATTATAAACTATGTGTTCGCAAGCTATCCGATACTTTAGCAAGTAAATTTAGTGAAATTGTGGTCAAAGAACTAGGCAGCGAGTATACGGCGCGCTTCGAAATCCGGACCGCTTATAAAGTGAGCCGCTACCAAACGTCTGACAATGATGTGTTGACCAGTATCGCTGACAAACTGAGCTACAAGCTATCATCAGCTACAAACATACTTCGTGACATGAACAATGTTATAAGCGACAACAGTACTCCGTCCTTCACACATCCTTGCCCATTCAACTCTATTCGTAAGTCTGTGTTTATTAAAAGTTCCAATGTATACGACAGCCTGCCTTCACAGGATCCTAAAAGTAATATGCTTGGTCGCTTTAAGGATTTAAAAGTTAAGAGACAGTATTTCCTATCCCACATGGACTATGCCACTGATAGAGATTGTGCTACAATGCCCCACTCTAATTTAAGGTACCTGTATCATAAGATTGTGCATCCTGAACCAAAATTGGTGGTGTTTATAATTGATAATAATATGAAAGAAGATTCATTACAACATGCTGTGCATGTTGCTAAAGAAACTGTGTATGCTCTACAAGACTCTGATATGATAGCACTGAAGATGACGAACATGACAGAATTCCTTAAATTTGAAGATACTTGCAGTACAGATGGAATTTCTGACCTGGGAAATGCCACAGAAAACAATAAACTACTGCTGAAAGAATACTTAACATCTTTAGATATTGCACCTACAAATGTGTCTCCTCTAGCTATTAACAAAGAGCTAAAAAATCTGCTCCTACAGAGGGATTTACCAAAGCACAAGCTATTCATTTTCCTAACAGATACAAAGGTTATGAAGAATGAAACATGGCTCAAAATATTTCCATACTCTTCAAACAAAGATGAGAGCTTAAAGTTTGCTATCGGATTAATTTATGAGAATCAATCAGATAAAAACAGTTCACTGGGTATACTGCACATTGACAAGTGGCACACACATACAAACAATCATTCTGTTATGAGACTGCACATAAACGACAGTGGAGTGGTTGGACAAGTTGCTTCTGCCTTTATATCTCTACTGCCTGGTCACTACGGAAGTAAAAGGATTAAAATTGAAGGTCCAGTGTGGGAGGCAACGGAAAGAGACTTCATGATATCTTTAGTACTACCAACAACAAGTGGGGTGCTTGGACTAGACCTGTATTGGTCAGACCTTGCAGAAGACATTGTGTATTTCAAGGGCACAAATGAAAGAAAAAGAGCTTTTGTGATGGATTTTTCAGGTACAGTGTTAATGCACACTTTCTTCCCGAGGCCAGAATCAGCTTCAGATAAAATTAAATTCACGAAACTGGAAAGTGTGGAAACATACACATTCATCACAACTGTAAAGGAAGAAATGTTAGCTAATAATTCAGGCAATTTGACGATGTCTGAACATAACTCTACTAAATCAATTATTTACTCTTGGAAATGGATAGGGAACTTGTATATAGTTTGTATTGTGTCTGAAATAACAGAACCTGCTGTGTTTAACAAAACGAATATATTTTTTACTAGAAGTAACAAGGAGATATTGTTCCACAGGTTGGATTTATTCCCTCCTAAAATGGGCAAAATGTGCAGACATTTCAAACAAATAGCCACTATAGATCAAGGTACTGTGTACTTAAGTCCATCGAGCTTCCAATCACCTTTTACTTATTTATATGATATGGGTGATGGTCAGGAGGCTGTAACATACATGCAGAACTATTTAGCTTATTTAAAAAGTGTTGCCCATGGATTACTCTCCAATCCTGGTCTTAAGAATGAAATTCAGCAAGATGTTGGTTTTTTGAACTCTATTTTGTCATATTATAAAAGACAACATCTGCATGGACCTTATTCAAAATACATAGTCAGAAGGTATGCCGTGACAGAGAGTGGAGTCCTAGTGATGTTCCCTGGCACAGTGTTAGAGTATGATTACGAGCCAGTCAGGAGGCCATGGTACACATATGCTTTAGAGAATCCTGACAAAATTATTCTAACTCCTCCCAATTTAGATGTTGGTGGAGCTGGCTATGTTGTTTCCATATCATATGCAGTAAAAAGTTCCTTTTACCCTACTATGGTTGTGTCAATGGATGTTACTATGGGGTTCCTGTACAAGCTTCTTATAGATAGTATGCCTCTTTGTGCCATGTCTTATGTTAAATGTTTTATCATGAATAATAAGGGCTATTTGGTGTCACATCCTGGACTTATGGATCCAAATAGCTCTGGTCCCATTGAACAACAGCATATCACTCATAAGGAATCCATGATTGCAATTGACATGTTGAATCATAAGGGTTTCGTTACAAAAAGACTGTGTAATAATTTCTATGATAAAACAATACAGAGATTTTACGAATTTAATACTTCTCTACCTAATGTGCTCTCTAATGTCGTATCAGGCGATCACTGTGTTCATTATTATATTGCTGCCATTCCAGGCACCAATGCGTTCATTGGCCTAGTCAACGCATCGTGCAGCGTGGGCGCTTTCTGCCCCTGCAGTATGGTCGACCGTCTTTGTCTAAATTGCAATCGTATGGAGCAAACTGAGTGCGAGTGCCCATGTGAATGCAGCTCAGAACTTTACGAGTGTCCCAACTCGAACGCATCTCGTTTCAATCTAGAGATACCCCTTTGTGGCGTGATGCTAGAGAACAACAACCACAAGTCGCATTACTTTCACAACTTTGCAGAGAATTTAAAATCCTGTTTTGATTTTCAATGCGAAACTTATCTTTCGCATTCTTCTTGTTTAGGCGTTCTTGGTTGTGAATGGTGTCAAATAGACGCCGACGGTAGGTCGCCACTGTCGGCACCGTTCTGTACTTCTCAATCAACATGTTTCAATGGCGTGTTAGGCGCCGTCACACCCTACGGGGAGGGCACTCTCGGCCGTATCAATAGGGATGCCTTCGGGAATTACTCGGCTATTGGGCCGATTGCTGGTTGTATAGTCACCGCGAGCTTAGTCGTAGCTGTGGCCATATACTGCTACAGGCAGAATGTCACTACAGCCAGTTGCCATAATTTATATGTAGATGGTCCAGCAGAGACCTGGCATGATGCAGATGTTCAAATGAGTCACCTGCAATCTGATGACATGCATGACCAATCTGGTCAAGATAAGTTGTTGCCAGCCATGGAGATAGAAGCTCCTATATCACCATACAGGGTTGTGACTGGATATAGGAGACCACACACAGCTGGTGGTTCTGATCATGGGTACTCAACCATGACTCCCCATGAAGACTCCGAGGCTACTGGGTTCTCAGTGAATGAACCAATTGTGTTATCAGATGACACCAAGTCTGATGTTAGTTGTCCTCTGCCAGCAAAGATAAAGCCAAGATTAAAAGCTAATGATTTAAATATAACTGTCCTGCCATGTGGTAAGAATAGTATAATAGCTCCCGTTACTGTTCACAGACATATGGAAGCGTCGTAATATTTAAGTCCATTAAGTAAATCTACCTCTGTGTATATAAATTACAATTATGTATTAATGTGTTTATTTTTTATTGTGATGAATTTTATTTGCTAACAGTTTTATTATGTTCCAGTTTTCTTGATCAAGTACTTAGCTTTAATAATATTGTTCAAGATGATACAGTTAGTAAGTTTACTTAAATATTTGGTGCTCTTTATGTACTTCGTTATAAGAATCATTTTACAATTTTATGATGATATAATTATTATTGATTATTGATGTTCCATGCACGATGAACTAATCTGCAGCAGAAAATTTATAAAATAATTTGGTCTAAATAGATAATTTGTTAAATACTGGGTACTTAATCTTATCTTTATAAGATGCTCTACTTGATTGTAATGGCCTCATTTAGAACAAACAATAACAAAGGCTTTATGTTAGTGTTTTTGAAGTGTTGTAATAAGTTATCGCGTTTCATCCTAATACTGGCAGCTCATTGATAAACGTAGTATGCTAAGAAACAGAATTCAGGTTGTATAATACAGGTCTATTAGCAAAATACGTAAGTTTTATATGTTGTATTTTCTGTGTTAGCTTATAAGACGATATATAAATTAATTATTGATAAAAACTAAAGTGCCAGTGCCTCCTGTATTATTAAGATAAGCAAACTTATTTTTAAGACTGAACTTGGATGTTGGCATTTATTTGATGTAATAAATTTTCTTTTATAAAATTCTAGTGGTTTCAATTGGACAGTTGATTTGTGAAATAGTTACAAAAAAAATGACATGAAAACAAGAGGGAGTGATCCTCCAAATCTTGAAACAACGTCCTTTAGTAAAGGGCATGTATTTAATCAAACTTCAAATAATTCCCATTATGCTTTCCTTCAAATATCATTGAACACTCAAATATAAAGAATGCGCCACTCTTTTGTGAATCTCTATTATAGGAATAAGATTTTGGGGTCCTAAAAATACTAAATACCTGTAACCGCGACCAACTTGGTTGTAGCCCTCGCCGACTGCTACCGCGGCAGTGCTCCCGCGCTATTAGTCAGTTCTGACCAAACCTAACCCAGGCACTTGGTAACTGCGACCAATTCGACTCGCGCGTGGTTGGTCACAGTTCCTAACCCATTTGATCGGTAAAAGGCCAGAAAACTAAAAAGCGGCTCATTTATTTTTAACAGACTTCAAATAAAGGAGGTTCTCAGTCCGTCGCAATTTTTTTTAGTGTGCGTCAAAAATTAATGAACCTCTAAATACTTGGGGTTCTACCGAAGTTTTTAAAGCGTACATCATAAAGAGATCCGTAAGTTTTTAGAGGATCAGTTAAATATAAATTTCCCATAATAAAACAAGGAATAACCTTAGAAAATATTTATTTAGATAAATGACTTCTACAAAATTATCTGTTGTTTCATACTACAATCACACTTACGTTCAAGATTTATTTAGTCGTGATTTATCTATATATTAATTATGGATATTTGCCAACGCCTTCAAAATAATGACAATGCACCTTAACCCCGCGTCCTAACCAAAATGATCGGTCGCGCGAATACGCGTTCATGTTACAATGCGTGCCACGAAAGATGAGACTTGACACACCACGTGGTTTGACTTGCGCAGTACACGATTTTAGGTATCTTTAGCGGTATGAAGTCTGAGTGCGGGACGGGACCGGACGTCATAGGGGCGGCGGAAAGAGCGGGGGAGACCGGTTCAAGTCTCATCTTTCGTGGCGCGCATTGTACTCGTGTGTTCGGAAAACCCGAAGGCGCCCTTCGCGTCGCGATCGATTTCATCAGGACCCGGCCTAACATAAACAGTAGTAACAAAGTTATTCATCTTCAAATCGTATATGCGTGTGCGTGGGCTGCGGCGAGGCGGGCGCCAGCGCGCGCGGCGCGGGCTGCGTGTCGCGCTGCGCCAGCAGGCGGCAGCGGCCGCGCGGGCGGCGGTGCGCGAGGGCGCTCTCGGCGCGCGACCACTGTTCCTGCTCCTCGGGGCCCGACAGAATGCGCGCGTGGTTGCCGGCGTTTGTACAGTACTGGAATCAAACGATTCATTCATTATTATGGTGTCCCACTGTACCACTGTACGGACACTGAAAAGGTTGCCTTTCCTAAGTTCATTTTTAATTCTGTAAAAATATGGTTTTGGTAATACGGGCTGGTGTCTGCAGCTCCACTTTAAAGCGCGTATTTTGCGTACGGGTGGGAAAATCGATTATTCGATCCACACCAGCTCCCTAAGGAAGGCCAGCAACGCCCTAGTGTTACTGACAATCTCACGGAGGATACCTGAGTTACATATGGTTTAGCAGTAGTAGTGAGGCACATGTCCCACTGCCGGCGATTAGAGCTAGGAACTAAAAACGATTTGTTTGATTGCCAGAGTTCTCTCCGGTAGTGAGAACAATCTGCAAATTTTCTATTAATAAACTTTGAACCTTATGCTTTAGCTATAAAGTTGAAAATCTATTAAAGAAATTTGACAGATTGTAGTAGCTTGATGTGCTAGCGTCTGTACGTTTCTTGAGTGAGATTGTTGTTGTTTGTCCACTTCCTCGACGGCGGTAGAACAGGTCGGCCGTTTTACCAGTTACGTCGAAGTAAGATATTTACCTCTTCTGCTGATTTCGGAGTATCGAATCTGATAATTGCTTCTGACTGTCCCTCTTTCACATCAACGTGTAATGCGTGTACATTGCTCCTGATCTGTACATGAAGAACAAAAAGAAGTAAGAAAACAAATATATTATCGAATGGATTTCTGGTTAGTAATATGATAGTAACCCCACTGCAAATATTGTACAATACAAATCGTTACTAGCCGTTCGGCTTTGTAGAGCGTTGTAGTCATATTATTTAGGCCTGGGTACTGATTCGCCATAATTAGTGTAAAATCTTCCACTTACCGTTCTTTTTGTGAGCCTCACATCTAAGCATGGCTCCGGCAGTATCTCTTTCACGAATAAACCTGGAACTTTCTCTATAGAGGCTATGCCTTTAGGGGCGTCTGCTTGACCAGAAGGCAAAGCTGTAATCAGTGGAAATCACGTTTTAATAAAATGACTAGCTATAGAAAATATATTGACCTGCATGATTACGACAATAAGTCACCATCATCTGCCTAGCCTTTTCCCAACTGTTGGGTTGGCTTCCAGTCTAACCGGGTGCAGCTGAATACAAGTGTTTTACATGGTGCGATTGCCTATCTGACCTCCACAACCCAGTTACTGGATAATACGAAACCCCTTGGCAACCAGTCTTGGTTGTCAGACTTTCGGGCTTCTGACTACCCGTAACGACTGTCAAAGATTACGAATGACAGCCAGGTCCAACGGCTTAATGTGCTTTCCGATGCACGGAGGGATCACGGTATGTAAAGATGGTCACCCATCCACAGACCTACCGCGGCAAGCGTAGCTTAACCTGATCGATCGACCTGTGCGGCTGTTATTATTTAGCCACAAGTATGTCTAAGAAGATGGATGCGTCAAGCTGAAGACAGGGCGCTATGGCGCTCATTAGGGGAGGCCTATGTCCAGCAGTGGACTGCTACAGGCTGATGATGATGATGTCTAAGAATAAGTATTATTCACCTGGTTCAACTTCAACAGATGGCGCAGCGGGTGCAGGAATACTGGAATACTGATGTTTATTATTATGCAAGTTAGTTTTCATCTCCTTCATATACTTTCTTTGCAGGTTCAAGTATTTATTCCTCAGCGCTTTCCATTCTGACTTGGATAACACTTGTAATCCCCACAGGGCGCCTCTGGGGGCCTCGTTTTTTGTCGGGTTGTTTTTAGCCTTGCTGCGTTCTTTCGCAGTACGCTTTCGAGTCTTCTTTTTTCTAGGTGAGCCGCCACTTTCTTTGCCTTCATCGTGACTGGTCATTTCATCCTTTGATTCTAGATCTAATAGTTTATTTTCCTGAAAGAATATTAAGATTATTTTAAAACATGTGTGGTCAGGTCAGTATGCGATACTTGCATGCACACACACTCACTCGTATATAATAGAAAGAGACACAGAAAGTGCAATTCAAAGTTCCAAAACTATCCATTGTTGAAAACAACAAGATGTTTATTTTAATACTCACTTCTGATGGTGTAGTTACATTTGCTATGCTCTTAGTCTCCTCCTGAAAAAGTAAATAAAATATGTATTAATATTATTTCATTTTGGTCATCTGAAAGGTATAGACAAAATTAGTAAAGTATGGATTAAAATAGAGACATCCTTTTTAACAAAACATTGTTTTTACAAGTAAATCAGACAGGGTTGTCAATTCTTTTCAGGGAAATATGTTGTAATATCTCTTAAAATCTTATTCAATCTCAACTATACTTACAGTAGGAGTATCAACCCTCTTCTCACTATCGGACTCACTTCCCAACTTCAACTCCAAACTCTTCTGTGGTGCCTTTTTGTCCTTCTTTTTCTTCTTCTTTGGTGGTTCACATTCTTCTTCAATTTTCTTTTCAGGCATGATGGTTTCATCTGATGGTTGATCTACTGAGAACATCTTTATGGAAGACAGATCTTCAGGAGGCATGCAAGTGGGGAGTTTGCAACCCATTTTGGTAAATGTGTTAATGCATTTTTGAGCATCTTCTGGCCTGTTGAATTCTATGAATGCAAAACCCTGTAATGTTAGCGAAATTGATACAGTATTAAC
Organism: Luperina testacea; assembly: GCA_927399505.1. Taxonomy (NCBI): domain Eukaryota; kingdom Metazoa; phylum Arthropoda; class Insecta; order Lepidoptera; family Noctuidae; genus Luperina; species Luperina testacea. The sequence goes on from OV656764.1 coordinate 17,416,586, forward strand.
TTATTAACTAAAAATCGGACAATATTTCAGACACCTGATGTAGAAGAAGAATAGATTGTTAAAAGATGTCCAAGAATAAACAACATTTATTAATCAATTAACTCTTCGCATGTTGAGTGTACACCATGTGTACCAATAACAATAAAATTTCTATTGTGTTGTGTATGCTGTATGCTAATTTATTAGATGTGTGAGAGGTTAATCTGTATTGTTAGTTACATAATTATCGAAACTGTCTAACAATTTGTTGCTTTCAACCTAAACTAATATTATAAAGAGAAAAAATGTAATCGTTTGTTTGTTAAAATTTCACACTAAAACATCTGAATAGTATTATACCATGAGCTGGATTGCATTAGGACATAGAATAACTTTATCCCAGTATTCCTGCAAGATCAAGAGAGAGATAGATTGATACATAAATGTAATGCAGGTTTACCTTTATTTTCTGGGAGTTTTTAAACTTAGGCAGTGATATGTAAGCAACATGCCCATAGTCAGAGAACACTCGCTCCAGCCACTCCCTGCTGGCCGTGACTGGAATCGACTCCACATACACTGTCCTTGAGTCTGCATCATATGGTAGAACAGCAGTCTTTCTCTTTACCTAGAAAAGTTTAAATTATATTTATATACTGTTAACACACTGGTATACTGAGAGAGAGGGACATCTTAGAAATGGCGTTTCAATCTATGAAATTAACTGTCTATCATTTATATAAACTTATATGTTTAATCTTGTTGCCTTTTAATATAATAATAGTTATGACGACTGTAAGAGTGGGATAGCATAAGAATGAAAATGAGTCCCATAGATCCTCATCTATGCCCTGTCTATGAAGGGCCCTCGCCCTTCATAGACATGCAGACAGGCTCTACTAATTATAGAGATTATTACATAACTACCTTTAATTTGTCCTCTGATAAATCCAAGAGCGTGGAGTTCTTCATAGCTTTCGCTATGTCGTTAACATCCTGCGTTAACGAACGAACTTTATTGAATTTGAGGAACATTTCTATGGGCACATATGGATCTTTTTTCACAAGATCTCCCAAAAATCTATCCTTTGTTAAGTTAGCGTCGCTAAAGTAGAACTCCATTTGTTTTAGAATATTCTCGTATACTTGTTTCTTACGGTGCCGCATTCGTTTTCTAGGACTGTGTTCATGTTTTGCTTCTTGATCGACAACTTCGGTAGTTTCTGACTCCGACATGGTACAGCAAAAACAAATAGAAACTATGTATTTTCAACGCCACGACAGTATGTATGGATTACTTGCTGTTAATAGCGTTTTTATATTATTTATTTAACAAATAAATAATACAGACGAAATTTCGTTCGGTCACCCGCGAGAGCGAAGAAATTTGGCTGCCAATTTTGACAACGTCACTTTTGACCGAATCAATTAGGCGATTTAACTCCTAGACGACTCATCCTACTAATAGCGCCAACTGAACGGAGACCCCAATTATAAAAGCCACGCAGATGAAGTAGGAGACTGAAGCTAGTAAGTTAATATAAGTTTAAAATGTGATCAATGCCCGTACCTTCTTTATGAAAAGTAGTATAGCCTAGCTAGCTACCGGGATAGGTTACATTTTTGTGTGATTTTATTATGAGAATGTAATAGCGAGCGAAGCGAGCTAGAATATTGATTATTAAGTCCGCCTCTGTACATTTATGTGCTTGAAGTATAAAATAAATAAATAAATATTGGAGAAGCCTGACTTGGACTCGCTCGAAATTGGAATTGGGCTTTTATCCGATCCCTACTACGACAGACTAACTTAAGTCTGAACTGCTCATAATTGTGCACACAAAAAGACAATGACCAAATCACTATGGGAAGTGGTGCATTTTTTTTTACCGCGGCCATCGTTGTAATATTATAATAATTTATAATGTGATAAGCCTATCACAAAAATGAATTGATAAACGTTTTAAGATGATATACCTATTTGAACTTGAATTTTTATGTAAGAAATAATGAAGTCATCTAGATAAACAAATGAAAGAGATAAGCCACCATCCATGTTATTGTGTGTTATTCCTCTCTATCCAGGGTTGTCTGCAATAGATCGCTTCAAGCAATAAGACCGCGAAGCAGTCATGCTAGCGAAGGAAGCGGCCGCGGCGAGACGTTTGAGTGAGAGAGCCTTCCGTCCCAGCCGCCGCAAGAGACGCTCCGGGCGTCGGGAGCCGCGCGACGACTCTCGGCCACCGTAGGCGCGGGCCTGCGAGCAGAGAGCAATGGGTAGCTCACCGTCTGATCAGAACCAGGCCCGTGCCGGACGGCGCGTACGTGTTCCACGCGCGCCTCAAAGAGATGTCAGCATCAATTGAAGGGGCCTGTCAGGGCCGAAGCCTGCCGAGTCAGCGGGATTGTCCGAAAGGGTTACCGCTGGCCCGGAAAATAAAAGGCTAAGGAAGGAACACGGGTGGGTTTTAGTCAGTAAGAGTCTGACACTCCCTTCCGCTCCATCCAGAGCGGGTGGGGTCATTAGATGATTTCCCATCCTGAAAAAAAAAAGCAAAAGACCGCCCATTGTGACACTTGTCATTAAGTTTGTTTTACTTATTACTTTTTTTAGTTATCCTGTTGTGGCGTTTTAATTTTCTGTAAATAATCATAATATAAGTACGTCATTCATTATAATGATTATCTACCTATCTATATATCATCGTCACTTGAGTGACCATTGACTTAATTTTTGACATCTTGCCTAATAATGATATGGTGTAAAAAAGGGGTTGGTGGACTGAGATTGGTCTGACGTCTGCCCCATCTCAGGTATCAGATTACAGACATCAGGTGAGAACAGCAACCAAGAGTTCTTTTCCCCACAATACAGCTGCAGTAATGTCGTATTACTTAGAGCTTCACATCCACACACAAGGGTTAATGGCTCTGATGTTGAATTGTTGTATGCCTTTTAAGTTAACTTCTCTCCATACTTCTATGATGTATTGGCTATTATTTTTTATATGCTCCCCCCATAATAGATTCGAGTCTGCTTCAACTATGTAGTATGATCCCAGTGCGTATAGTATAATAATAAGATCGTCTTTGCTTAGCACCGGGAAACTATTTAGTTTCGGGTTCTGAGCATTTTGTTTGAAAAGCAGCTCTGCGAGCATTCATATTTCTTGCAATTATTTATAACGTTTGAACGAAGGCCGCGAAAAAAAAAACTGCACCATTTTTGGTCATAGGCTTTCTTACGAATCAAATGAGTGAAGGTCTAGTTAAAAGTTCGTTCATTCGTCGTAAAGTCAAAGTCAAAGTTTGCTCAAAATGTGTGCGCTGTGTTGCGCAGTGTGTGGATCTTATATTAGACTTTTGAGGGATAACACCATAAAAAAATTGAGTAAAATATTTTTTTAGGTGATTTCAATAAAACATCACTATGTATTTTTTTAATGGCAACATTGTACTTTTCACAGCCACACGGTCACTAGTGATGTAATGATAAAATATCGAGAAATTATGAAATTAATATTTTTTTAGCTTATGATTAATTTTAAAATTTTCACAGTAAAAGCAGTTTGTTGATGAGTAAATTAAAATGTTATTTTGTTAAGAAAGATAATGGAAAGAAGATTATACAGCTCAGTTAAAATATTGCGTGCAGTAAAATAAAATAAAAACCACGTATACTAATTTTCTATCCTATCATTCTCCTAGGTAACAAGAAAAAAAAACCGACTGAGTGTACAGTGCGTGTCGGCCCAAGCACAGTAAAGGTCGTAGTTGGGTTGAATATTTACCAACGGACAATATTGATGTTTTCGACTGCAAATAAGTTAGTATTTCGTATTATTTTTCGAAAAAACTAAGTTATTACTGCGGTTTGACTTGGAAAGTTGGAAACGGTAATATCCCATAGCTCAAAAACTAACAGACGCCAGCTCATCAAGCAACTACAATCTGTCAAATTTCTTTAGTAGGTTTTCCACTTTAACGCTAAAGCATGAGGTTCAAGGTTGATTGGGAAAATTTGACAGTTTCGGGTAAATTAAAAAGTCAGTAAGAAACATAATATTTAATCTATTTAATTTTGGGCTAAATGGCAAAACGGTACCATAAAACATGCAAAATACTGAACTCTTTTCCTCACGCTGCTGATATGATAGAAGATATAAAATATGTTTGTACGACTTGTATTTAATAAATGCAGTTTTTATCGATTTCACTTGGCATTTCGATTATTTTCGACAACGAATTGTACTGGTTTTTATCGATATAATTTTGCTGCATCTCTATGGTGCTTAGTACATTTTGACATTCTGGATTTTTGGTGGTCTCGTCGAGTTATAGTATGTCGGAAAAATTATTGTTTGTTAGTAATTAGGCAGGTGTTATTTATCGCGGATAATGTTCTAATATGTTAGTCATTATTGGTTTAATATCAAATTGTAGTTTGTCTGCATTCACTCGGTGTTCGTCTGTTGAGCGTGCCATTCATAGATTTCTCAGATAGATCTGTGCACAGAGAGGAAGATGACGGTTTTCATCTACAATAGTGATATTATTTCCGCATAATTGTGTTTATTATTCACGATGACTACAATTACGAGGTCTGCTAGAGTCAGTTTGAAGCCGATTGAAGTGCCGAAGGCTTTACAGGAGGGAGAGAAGTTCATCAAGTGGGATGAGGTATTTTTTTTAACTTGCTATTATATTTTTTTAGTTTTGATACTGTTGCTTTTGTGGTACCGTCATTAAATTTCACCTCTGTCTGCTCTATTACATGCAGGTAATTATGTGCTCTTGCAATATAATTACATTTAAGGCAAATTTTCTGATTAGAATTTAATAAGTGCAAATATAATGTTTTGCCATTTTTTAATTTTTTTTATCTACTTTTCTATATTTTTTCTATGGTGTAATCTTACACATATCTGTGTGTGAATAGTCACTTTTTATAGATAAACAATGTATGATTATTTACCCAATAGTTTTTGTTACTACAAGTTATCAGTAGTAACACCATTTAGAAAATAAAACAATTTTGATAAGATGAAGTTGATTGATGGGTAGAAAAGTTGAGTATTTTTAAAGGAGCTACATTATTATGAATGGAAAATTAACAATTTAAAATCTCATGATATCAGTTTAATTAAGTACCACTTGTCAGTTCTGTTGCAAGACAATAATTATTATTATCTAATAATTATGGTAGTTGCCAGGTGCTGTTCTATTCCAGAATTGTTTATTGTGATAACCTGATTATAAACAAAACAATCTGTCTTATCAATAAATGCACTCAAACTGCAGTGACTAAGTACACCATTTATGTTGCAGAAAGTTTAATAAATGAAATAGACAGTTATGAATATTCAAAACAATATGTTTCTCACTCAAAGTGTACTTGTTTGTCTAGGACTCCGGTACTGGTTTGCCAGTCACCCTGCGGGTGGACCCAAAGGGGTTCTTCCTGTACTGGACCGACCAGAACATGGAGGTGGAGATGCTGGACATTGCTACCATCAGGGATGTCCGCACTGGAGGACATGCTAAAGTTCCGAAGGTCAGTTCAACCCTTCTTCCTGTTCTATTTTTCTTTATATTACTCCATCATTCGCCTCTAACTTAGTCTGGACTTGTGGTTAAGTTCTCTTCACATCTTTTATATTCTATAAATCCTGCAATTCTACAAAGTTTGTAATTATTATTGTAGATATTGTTATAAAGTTATTGTTATACCACAAATAACATTAATTTTTTTAAATGTGTTAATTTTTAAATGCATTAAAAGTATAATTAAATGAAATAGCCCTTTGTTCTGCAATAACACTATAATAACTTAATATTATTACATAAACATGCATCGCCTTTTGAACCACTTTTGGCTATAATAAAATGTAGGTACAGTCAGCAACAAAAGTTGATTAACACTTCAGTTTTTTTAATCTCAGTTATTGAGCAAAATATTAACACTTCAGTTTTTTTAATCTCAGTTATTGAGCAAAATATTTGTTCAAAATTGCATTGTACTTCTGCTGCAATTTTGAACAAATATTTTGCTCAATATCCAAGATTAATAGAACTGAAGTGTTAATCGACTTTTGTTGCTGACCATACATATACATACATAATATCTACATAGTTAAGACTATGTAGGTAGGTGCTGTTTGCGTGCCGTGACCGTGTCACGTTCACGTGTAACGCCGGCGTTTCGGTGGATACCTAATAGGTACGTTTATAATGCGCCCTGTTGAGTAGTGGAACTCCTTGCAGAGTCAGGGCCATCCAAAAAGATTTAATCAAGTCAAAACTAGGTTACTCCTAAGGCGCGCAATCGAAGGCCGCTTCATCGCTTAAAATTTGGTGATATAACCATCAAACTTGACCCACCTTGACCCAAGAGATGCAATAAGGTCGCGTAACCGTTGGTACCGACGGCAGTTCTTTTGCTTTCTCGTCGGCGTATTCATTCACTAATGGTCGTGTCTGGCCTGCAAGACTTTCGTTTAGTCGTTCTTCCAATGCCTGAGATCCTTATTCTTCATGAGGCCCTTATCCGCCTTGACTGGCGTGATGCTCTCTAGCCGCTAGTTAGGAACCAGAAAATGTCCAACAAGTGGCTTATCTTTTACGTGTAACCAACTAATCCCATTCTGTCAAGTAGAACAGTAGTCGTACGTATACAGCCAAAAACTTTCGCGTCTCAAAAAGTCCAATTGACGATAAAACCGGGATTGCACGCCAACTTTTGCAATTTGTTTTTCCAGTCTTCAAAACAACCGCTAGTTAATTTATATCAAATTATACTTCTGTGCAGCTTCTTTAACGAAACAAATCTTGGCTCTCCTAACGTGGAATTAAATTACCTTCGCTTATTATTCGTGACGTGCTCTAAACTAAGTTCTATCAGGCAACGCGGATCCTGGCACAGTGCCGGAAAGTCTCAGGACAAAGAAGATGAAGAAGGCTGAACAAAATATTTTTTCTTGTTAACCTGGCCCAGTGTCCTGGACGTATGCCAGATGGGCCAACTTTGCGACTAAAACTTTCACTTTGGGCAGAAGTTTTGGACGTTTCAATGTTCCGTTACCTGCTTACATGTGCGAACTACTAATAAAGATAAAATAATAGCGTGCTTCATATGCGCTTCTGGCTACCGAGGATCAAATCTAACCTTATAAATTGAATACGTATGCAATATTTATGACCAAAGTTTTCGCTTGTTACTGAGATTGAACTCACAATTGTAAATTTTAAATATTGTGATACAAACCTCAGTTACTTTCATATTTTGGGCGGGGTTCGAATAGCATCGTTATCTTGCGTCGTTTCCAGTGGTTCACAAACTTGGCAATGCTCACAAGTACTCAGATTTCGAGTTCTACTTCTGTCCGATTTAAATACGATAAAGTGGAGACTGCCCGCGGCCGTCTAGCAATTAACAAAAATAATTGCAGACTTGAAACTTTGTCAAAGTGTCGTAATTATATTTACATTAAGTTAAGTAGGTATGCTTATTTCATTCCATTAAAAAAAAATAACACCGTATTTTTCTCGGCGTTTTCCCACAAATTACCTACTCCAAACGCTGCGAAAGGTAAAACCTAATGAATTCTTAAATAATTCCGGTATTGATCACCGCTAAAAATAAAACGTATCAACCGCCACGCGACCTTCCAAAATTTGGTCAAATGGCTCACTTGTTCACATACTTTTAGCATTTATAGTAAAACTTGGTAACCTTTCTAAAGGTATAGATTTTCAAAAACTTCCGAAGCTTTACGTTGCTATACGTATGTAACAGTATCGCTCGTGGAGATTTAACATCGTCGTCATCGTTCGTTTTATACCGTAGTCCGCAAAGTAATCTCTTTTTAGTATCAGCTAGTTCGGGCAGTGTCAACTTTGACGTACTTACTTAATTGAGGTGATCAGATCGCCTGGGGAGTCTAAGTCCTGGGTCCATACAGTCCATAGGTACTGCTATTACATACTTATTTGCGTAGGTCCTTATGTATTGTTCTTTATTCTGAATGTACTTAAGGTAATTCTAGTGTTTAGAAATTTCTACACAATGCGAGGAAAGTAAAAGTTAACTTGAAACAACTTCATTATTTGAACAATGCTAGCTTTCAAATATGCCTAACCAGTAACCACCCAAATTATTTGCACACAAATTCACACAGTATACTACACGCACTTTGTTAATTAACTAGCTGTGCCCTGCGGTTTAACCGCATAAGTCTCGATTCCGTGGGAATATCGGGATAACAAGTATCCTGTGTCTCAATCCAGGTCATGGTCTACCCATGAGCCAAATTTCATCCAAATCCGTTCAGCCGTTTTAGCGCAAAGCGTAATAAACAAAAATACAAAAAATGTTATCTTTTCTCTTTATTTAGTTTAGATAGATAAAGTATTTATCAGGTAAGCTGTTGACATAAATATTGTCAGCTAGGTTATTTATTAAGACTTTTCGTGTTATGAAACCATAGTGTCAATATCGTGTATAGGTAGGTATAGCGGCGTGGCCTGTGATGTGGTGCCGTGACGGGACATAAAATTATAGGGCGCGGTAACTTGTAATTTAACTAACACTAATGCTGCCTGTCGAAGCTTCCCTCACCTAATAACTACCCTTCTTTACGAGTGTCACTTCACTAATGACATACTGCCAAAGGTTTATTTGATTTTAGTAATATGAAGTGATAAAATAGTAGGAAGAGTAAGTTCTAATGTCAAAAACTATGTACTTGTATTAGCTCAGCTCGATGTGAATTTTGTTCAACTACCACATTATATTTGCCAAAGATATAGCATAAACACATGGCACATGCCTCCTCTGCATAAGAGGGAGCGGGCCATCATCCACCACGCGGGCCCAGTGCGAGTTGGTGGATGTCACATGCCTTCGCTTTTTTGTTCTAAGACATGCCCGTTTCCAACAGGTGGGTAGGAACGTGGTAGACTGAGTCACAGCTTCAAGCACACCTCACAAGCCAGATCATCTTTTTAAGTTAGAGTTTAAACATCTTCTCGTAACATAAGGATAAAGAGGTTTAATAAGCGAATTCATTAATAACCTCTTTCTCTACTGAAACACCGCACAACAAATTCAAGCGATAGAATTCAGCAACATACATAACTTTACCACACATTACCATAAGCATATTATCATAATAAGCCTATAATGTTCCCACTGCTGGGACACAGGCCTCCTTACTGTGAGGAGTGGACCATAATCCACCACGCAGGCCCAGTGCGGGTTGATACGTCATGTTACATGTCGTCGAATTTTTGGTCCTAGGACATTGCGGTTTTCTCACGATGTTTTTCTTCATCGTTTTGAGAGCAGTGGTAAATTAAAAAATTAAATACACAAAGTAAAGTGCCTGATTGGGTTTGAACTCAGGACCTACTCGTAAGTCGGGGCCGTAACCGCTGGACCACCGCTGACCTCAAGAGTCAAGATTGACATATCATCATCGACCTTTATTTGATTATAGAAACACGAAAGCATTCAGCTTTCTCAGATGTACCACAAACTATGTGTAACAGACTGCACGAAGACTGATCTGTCTGCCCCTGACTAATGAAGCTCGGAATGAGTGACAGGCACCACAGTTGCAGCAGACAAATCACCTAATCACTTACTAGAACTCCACAATCCACATTTCGTTTCGGGCAGCGTTAAACGACGCGAGAAGGTTATTGGCACTGTGGTCACCAATCTGCTTGCCATTTGCCAAGCGTAGTGGTGACTAATCCACGCTTACCGAGTTATCGTAGACAGGCATTTCTATTACATATTTTGTTGTTTCCTTATTCTGTTGATGACAAACTTAATGATTCAGCTATCAGTTCGCTCATTATATTTAAAACAGCATTTCAGCTGTATTTACAAAAAAACTTGGCGACAAAATTAGACCATTAATATCATTTGCTTATCGCTTGTAATTAATTACAGACTAGCGCTGGCGCTGTGGCCCTATCACATTATGTGTAATAGCTTATGTGGTTAAGCCATTTTTCAAACTTAATTAATGGGTATTAATATACACAGAATCTGATGTATATGTGCTAGCTTCATAATTAAGTACACCATATTGTGTGACGTGTACGACCGCGACTTACGAGTTTTAGGTCGTAGGTTCGAACCCTGACAGGCGCTTTACTTTGTGTAAATTATTCCATCACCACTGCTCTCAAAATGGTGAAGGAAAACATCGTGAGAAAACCGCAATGTCCTAGGACCAAACATTCGAAGACACGTGCTATGACGTATCAACCCGCACTGGGGCCGCGTGGTGGATTATGGCCCACTCCTCACAGTAAGGAGGCCTTTGTCCCAGCAGTGGGAACATTATAGGCTTATTATGATAATATGCTCATGGTAATGTGTGGTAAAGTTATGACTGTTGCTGAATTCTATCGCTTGAATTAGTTGTGTGGTGTTTCAGGAGAGAAAGAGTTTATTAATGAATTCGCTAATTAAGCCTCTTTATCCTCATTTTACGAGAAGATGTTAAACTCGTTAACTTACAAAGATGATCTGGCTTGTAAGGCATGCTTGAAGCTCTGACTCAGTCTACCACATGTTCCTACCCCGATGACGACTGTGAAAGTGTGAATAAGGATTTACATACTGTTTGTCTACATGTAGGTGTGCCCTGCCGCTTTCCTCAGGGACATTTGTTTTGGAATCTGCGTCAGTAAGGTCCAGCCATTCCTCCTGACGCTTTGTGATTGACACTACTTATTGACGGCTCACTTCAGCTAAGTTTTCACGGTGAGATTTCAACAGAATAGCACTAGTGGAGTCCCAGTGTGAGGTTTGTTTGAGGCTGATCTTTCGCCAAGACTGGAAACCGAAAGTGATACTGATACTGTTACTTTTGAAAAGGCTTGAAAGGCCAAAACATTCAAAGAAGTATAGGTAATGGTTTATTGGAAACATATACACGTGTCACACCCTCACGTTAACTACATTACAGGTACCGCACAGTGGGTGTGCGCTGTAGACATTGTCCAGTATCAACATCACATAAGGTGGCCCAAAGCAAACAGTGCTGAAGTGGCGATGGCGTGCCCCGATATTTTACCTATACGGTCACCGCCCTTATATCCTTCAGTTTTTATTTTCAACGTAGTTTTTAGTCTTATAGACTTACTAGAAATAAGACTAGTAGAAGTAGTTCTTAGTTTATAAGACTAAAAACTACTTCTACTAAACTATTAGTAGAAGTATCTTCTACTAATTTTATAAAGAGGTAAAGTTTGTAAGTTTGTATGTAGGGGGTAATCTCTGGAACTACCAGTCGGATTTGAAAAAATCTTTTTGTATTTGATAGCCCAATTCTTGAGGAAGGCTTTGAGCTATTTAACATCACGCTATGACCCTTAGGAGCCGAGCAACAGAAAAAAAGTCAGAAAGAACGCTAAGCAAAAACGAAGCAATAGCGCGGGCAGGCGATGAGATACGGGGAGGGTCGGGGAACAAGAAATTTCACGCGGACGAAGTCGCGGGCAGAAGCTAGTTTTAGATGTCTTGAAAGTATTTCAGTGCAAGCAACAACGCTTTCGTTCCAGGTTGACGTTGACATTTTAATGGGTATGTTCGTAATGTCGTGATGAGAAACAGCTTTACGACAAAATAAGTTTGTCTTTCAATGCAAACGTTTTCAGTAGATTTAAATTATATGTGGTCAGTTTGTCAGTAATTCCCACAGTCCAGATCCACTACTAAAAGGGCCTAGGACCACCGTATTTGCTACAACGACTTCTCTTATATCTAGTCATCTTAAATACTCTTATCACATCACGATCCGTACGCAATATATGCGCATTGACGTGGAATTGCGGACACCAGCTCGTTTTACCTATTACCTATCACATCACGATGGGGGATTTGGAATTTGAATTCAAGATGTTAGATCATTATCATGATTGAATGTCTACGTCATCTTTTACGACATTTACTAAATGAAGTGAGATGACCCATTTTTATCCCGAAGTCACGTGCATAGCACATTCATTACGCATGCATTATGCGGTGGAAATAAATTATGTCGTCATTTTAATCTTTTTTGTTAGGGATCTTTCAATTGGTTTATTTGCCATTTTGATGTTCCTAAGCTGCATGTGCAAATGGCGCTCGATGTGTTCCAGAACGTAACACGATTTTATATTTTTCTTTGTTCTTTTTATTATTTTCGTATTTATAATATATGGTAAGGATATTACATGTAGCATGTAGATATTGAATATTATAGAATGTATCGTTGTGTTCTATTGCAACTACAACAATTGATGGGGTATCATTATCATTCTCTTGTCCTATACCAACTTCTTCTTAATTAGTCGTAAATTCGTTAGTCATCCCCGTCTATCCATGTCATCTTTTACACAGTCCATCCGTCGTTTATTTGGTCTCCTTCTACTTTTATAGCCATCCACAAGTACACCTAAGGTAAACTTACTCACTTACCTCCAGATTTCAAAGTGCAAAGGAAAAAATCTAGGTAATCTTAGTAATATCAAGTCTGTTTACTCTTTAGGACAATATTACAGAACAGATATGTTCTGTGGGCAATATAGCCAAAACCTTGTTTTCTACATCAGTTCAGAGACACGCCTATTGGATATATTTTGACTGCGACCTTACCTCGTCTCGTAATACATATATAATAAGATAAATGTAGGTGGCGATTTGGTGCGGACTCGGGTCATTTGGCCAGCTTGTTATTTCCTCCCTATGTCCAATGCATAGATGATAATATATTTTAAGTTGGTCGTTAAAATAATTGTTTTCTGTATTATTCTTTAAAAAGATGTATGTGGAGTGTAGACAGATTTTGTATATGGGTAGCAGGTTATATCCCTAAGCTGTCATGGTTTGGACGTGCGGTGTCGTATTACGTTCCCCACGTACGAGTTAATCCTCAGATGTTCTATATTCATCTCAGTACCTATATCATGAATTCATGAGTTTCGGTGGAAGAGATTAACCTATACTGTGTTCAATTAATAATTTCGACTTCGGAAACCAGTTTCACATTATATTTCTCCTTTTTTTTATTTTTACAACAAGATTATTTATAATATTATTGGTCTATTAGGACTATCAGATAGTTTATTGTATGCATATGTAATTCGCATCGTCGTGTATGTGAAACTTTACACAATAAACGATATGTTAACAAGATGTCAGCAGATCGTTATATGCACAGACCGTGTGGCGGTGCGCTAACATTACCGTCTGACCGATCGTTATCGATTCCGTGTCATGCACTAAATTTAGAAAAATCTATGTTATAAATTATAGCCTCGACACCGACGGGACCAGTTCTATTGCCTTGTATCTATAGACACATTTTATTATTTAGGACAGTTGAAGTATCAAACGTTTGCTGTGTACTTATAAATTTAACGCAAATATTGTGCCTCGTTTATCTTTTGAATTCCATTCGCGCTTCTTCCTGCATATATTTAAGAGCCGTCAATTTGACCGAGAATTTCTGGAAATGTGAGCACATTTCAATAAAGTTAATTGTGTATGAGATTCCTGGGAATCAAACAAAGACTTCTAGTACAGTCAGAGATTACACTCTGTTTTGGAATGTTCTTATGATTGACGTGTTCAAAACACGATGAGATTGTGAGCACTATTTGTCCTTGTCCAAATATTAACGTAAAACACCTTTGATTTTTTAGTGTTTATTATTGTACTTATGTGATTATTCGCACGGGGGAATGTTGATGATAAATGGAAAAACTTTTCTTGCGATCTGATGCTATAATTAATAATGAAATTCCACAGTATATCTTCTATGTCTTGTTTTATAACGAGATAACAGTAAACGTCCTAATTGCAATCCGTTGACAGCTTGACATAATCTGTGATGAGTTGATTGATTGATAGTTACAACATCATTTCAGTTAGTACTTAGTGAGGATGTATGTGCTGGTAGATGCTGCAACTCAACTGCATGAAGTATGGACGCTTTACGTCACTCAGAGCAAGAGGCAAAAGACACATGTATCCAAATTGGATAAACTACAAAATCAAGCCCTTAGGGTAATAGGAGGTTTCATAAGAAGTACTCCAATCCATGTGATGGAAAGTGAGTTACACATACCACCACTATTTATAAGACGCCAATATCTTGCATTCAAGTATATATTGAAATCACGTTCATGGTCTAGCAGTATATGTTCAAATACAATTTCAGAATTGAGCTCTCTTAGTCATTATTGTTACTGGTCAAATAAAAAGAAACCATTACTTGCTACTACTTTTAATGAAGTGGGGCAACTACAAATTAATTCTGCGGAAATTCTTGGAATGTTTACTCTAGATACTTGGGTATCAGCTATACAAATTAAAATGATCATCAAGACGGATTTGGAATGTATCAAGCAAGGAAAAAAAATATTATAATCCCAATGTATTGGTTCATGAAGTGATTTCGGAATTAGATTTGAAGTACAGGGATTGGTGTAAAATTTTCACAGATGGCTCAAAAACTGTAAATGGGTGTGGAGCCGCTTTCTTCTGTCAGAATACCGGTTATAAAGCTAGTTTTAAAATTGATGCAAATGTCTGTATAATGTCTCTGGAGCTCATTGCAATATATCATGCAATGGTTTATGCAATAAGTGAAAAACTTAATAAAGTAGTTATTTTTACTGATAGCAGGAGTGCCATACAACATTTGGCTCGTTGCGTCTCTGGTTGCAGAGGTGCATCGATAGCCTATGACATCCTGAAACTGTTTATTGAAATAAACAAAGACGAGGCTAGGGTAATGTTGCAATGGGTCCCAGCACACATAGGCGTACGGGGCAACGAGGAGGCTGACCGTTTGTCAAAGCTTGCGGTAGAGATGGGTAGCGAAAAGATATACGTTCCAGATTACTGGGAATACTGCTCTAAGTTTAAGCTATCGTGCTTTGACAGATGGAGGAACACCTTTGATGAAATATCTAAAGCGAAAGGTATATGGTATAAAACCATTCAGAATGGGCCTCCTCGCGTGCCCTGGTTTGAGGATACAAGTTTAAGTAGGCGTTATGTTAAGTTAGCGCTAAGGCTACGTTCTGGACACTATCCATCGGCAAAGTTTGCTTTCCTAATGCGAAAGGCCGCATCACCTAATTGTGATATATGCAACAAAATTGAAGATGTGCAACATTTGCTGATGGAGTGTGTTAGGAGCAAGAATGAAAGGGAAGCATTGATTAGAGAGTTTAAATTAAACATTCTGGACGTTGGGCTAATCCAAATTATTTTAGCAAACCCTACGTCATCGATCGCAAAGAGGTTGTGTGGATTGGTGAAGATAGCTGGTCAATGATTCTCCTTCTAATACATAGTCCACTTTTGTCATATTCCAAATTTGTAAATAGTTAATAAGGTACGATGGGGTTGGCATATCCGTATGGATAAAAACCCCCTTTCCTCTTCAATAAAGATTAAAAAAAAAAAAAAAAAAAAAGAGCAAGAGGCAAAGTTATATGTATCTTCAGTTGAGGACCAGTCAAGTGGACAGGCACCTGAAATGCGAAAGCTATTGGTACTCGTTCATTCAAGAGCGTGAGATCTTCAGTAGTAGACATAGGTAATAACATAATGAGTGTTAGGTATATGATTCGTGTAGGTTTTGTTTAACGCGTTCTATATATCATAGCGACATACCAGTTGTGGTTTATTGCATGATTATGAGTTTCCGTTGTTCCCACGCCAGGCATAAACTATAAACCGTGATTCGTCCCAGATCAGCTTTTTTAACCAAATTAAAAGGAAGTCTTTTATTTCGGTTTGCAAAAGGCCATTACAGACGTCACGGCGTGAGTAACCATGTGTTTATCATTATCGTCATATTTGTCATCCTCCGCCATATCGTCAATTCCCAAGAGTGATTCGGGAGGACAGAGTTGTAATTATTGTATTTGATAGGCCTCTCAACGTTCTTGATTATTAATGACTAGCTTCTGCCCGCGACTTCGACCGCGTGAAATTTCTTGTTCCCCCGACCCACCCTGTCGCATCGCAACGCATCGCCTACCCGCGCTATTAATTCGTTTTACCTTAGTGGGGTTTTTTCTTTTTGCTCGGTTTTTAAGGATCCTAGCGTAAGTTTAAATAGCCTATGGCTTTCCTCAAGAATTGGGCTATCAAAATTTTTTTTTAATTCCAAAATCTATCCTTTCAACTTATTATTAGTTACCGTCAAGATGGAGGGATCAAGTCCAAGTATAGATGATAGTCTCGTACCCCCAAAACCTTCTAGTAAGTACTTATTCTTGGACGTCATGTGAATTTCTGGTCTCCTATGCTTACGGACCTACACACCACACAACAGGCAATAGGTACATGACTCATATTCATACCACACAATATTTAAATTCTTAGATAAATTATGTATGTAAAACCGTTCCTGAAAGAATTCAGAGCAAGCGACATCTGAGAAGAGTGCAGTATGAATCGTGTCACTATTGAAAGTGCAGAATGTATAATTCAAAAGTCCTGGCCACTGGCACTGCGCTAATGGCGCGAGCTTGCAGAAATAAATGATGGCGTATTTGTACTAGATTCTTTCAGATTTCCAGATGGGACTTTATTGTCGAGTTTTAGAACTTCAACGTCTGTGAGCCTTCAATATTCGTCAACGTGGTTACGGAATTTAAACTGCTTGACATTTTTATGATCTTGACGTCTGCATCCATTGATGATGATGATCAACGGTCGATAATGCTCATGCTTTGAGATATTTAGTCTATTGTCAAAAGATTTGTGCATGTTCTCCAACAATATACCTATTTAGGTACCAAAGCTGCATATTTGACGGTAGCTGACGCTCTGGTTCAGACTATTTGGAATAACAAAGCATCTCATTTCGCCGGATGCCTCAAACTGTCAGATAATCAGCGCATAAATATTGCAAAATTTTAAATCTCCCGGATCCTAACTGGTGACCTACTTTTCCGGGTACGTTGTACTGTACCGTTACTGTCATGTCATTTTAATTGACGTCTCTGTGGGGACCAATGGGGCGCTCGACCATCTATACGGTCAGAACATAGAATTTCCAAAGATATGGACAGTAATGCACACTTTCTAATTTATATTGCCTTCGAATTTAAATAATTATCGTGAAAGCCTTTATAAACTTGAAAAAGTATCTTTATCTATAAAGTCATCACCTATTTGTAGGCATCTTACATAATTTGTAAATTAGTTAACTCATCCAATCTGGTCGTAACTTACTTATCAAAACGAGAAACGTAACGTTTGTCTGAATGTTCAATATTATAGTCACAATGGCGTGCCATTGTTTCATGGAGGATTCGATTCGAGTTTCATACTTGTCTCCATTCAAGAATTTAATTACTTGTTTAGTCGTTGTTGTACAGCTTCGTCAGATTTTAATTAAACTTTAAAGTTTCAAACTTCAAAGCAAGCTGTTTGGTACTTTTCTATTGATAAACTCGCTCCCGCTTCATCTGATAACGAGCGAAAACACGGTAAACGCTCCGGGGCGCATTGCTACCGCAGCCGCTGCTGGTCCCATGAATAAAAATAAACCCTCAATGAACGAAACGTGGGAATGAAAAAATATGTTTTAAATACAAACTTACAATCACATATCACGGACAATTAAAAAACTACGTATTATATCATTGTTATTCTTTCAACAATGCAACTCTAATACATGTTTTTCCCTAAGATTTTTTACATATTTTGATAATGCCAATTTGTCCGTAGAATCGTTAGACTTATCTGATAAAATAATTTGTGTTGTGTTCGAGGTCGGCCGGTGTTCAACTCGAATTATAGTTATTGTGGAGTTTGATCACGCGAGGCCTGATTCGACGATATGGTGGCGAGGAAAAGTGCGAACACATCTGTAATAAGCTGGGTTTAGCGATCCATCGTGTTCAGCCGGGTTAAAATCAATAAATCGTTCTCTTGTTCAGCGCCATTATTCGCCCGCTAATAAAGTTCAATCGATACTTCATTTTATATTTATCACTGACTAATGTAACAAGTTCATAGCTTTGCAGTATTCTTGGTAAAAGTTCTACTCTGTCTTAATATAAATGTTACATGCGTCCCTCTACCTATGTTTCCCTTTTGAACACGAATCTTCTATATTGACTTAAAAGTAACTTTCTTTGCAGGATCAAAAAATACGTAATGTAGTGCTGATTGGTTCTCAAGGATCTCTAGAGGAAAAAACTGTCACCGTGTGTTATGGCGCCGACTTCGTCAATGTTATGTTCATCAATTTCTGCTGCACTAGAAGGGAAATTGCACAGGTGAGCAGCTAACTAACTAACATAGCGAATACATTAAAACCCACCGCTAAGGGGCGGGGGTGGTGCTGGGATATTAACACTTCAATCAGCAGATTGGTTTGAATCGGTCATGTTTCTACGTAGTATAATGACTGTAGCCCCGATAAAATCACCGTTCGGCTGTTTATCGTCATTCCTAAGCAGAACTAACTCAAAGACTCAACTGAAAATAAACTTAGGCGTTTTTAGGGTTCCGTAGTCAACTAGGAACCCTTATAGTTTCGCCATGTCTGTCTGTCCGTCTGTCCGTCCTCGCTTAATCTCTGTGACCGTTAGCACTAGAAAGCTGAAATTTGGTACCAATATGTATATCAATCACGCCGACAAAGTGGTAAAATAAAAATTGGAAAAAAATGTTTTATTAGGGTAGCCCCCCTATATGTAAAGTGGAAAGTGATTTTTTTTTAATTTTAACCCTAACGTGTGATATATTGTTGGAAAGGTATTTAAAAATGAATAGGGGTTTACTAAAATCATTTTTTGATAATGTTAATAATTTCGGAAATAATCGCTCTAAAAGTAAAAAACAATGTGTCCCCCCCCCTCTAACTTTTGAACCATAAGTTTAGAAAATATGAAAAAAATCTGAAAAGTAGAACTTTATAAGGACTTTCTAGGAAAATTATTTTGAACTTGATCGAAACAACAGTTTTTGTACAAAAAAGACAAAAAGTTGTACCTACAAAATAATTGCGCGCTGCTGGAGCGCGAACATAATGGATACCTACTTTTAAACTCATAAGTGGGAACACTTATTGTGACGGACGGGAAACTACGGAACCCTACACTGAGCGTGGCCCGACACGCTCTTGGCCAGTTTTTTTAAATTTATTCAAAGCAACAAACAGTATTTCGTTAATGCAGGATGATGGAAAGTCGTGATGAGTGCTGTTAACACAACATGGGACGACATTGGAATAACAAATAGGTGCACGTAGACGAGTTGCTCGTAAAGGTGTCCACACAATAGTGCGGATTTTACGTTGTCTAATGGTTCTGATACCTGTGCTCAGCGGAGCGGACCAAATCCGTATCGTAGGCGTAGGTAACACTCCGGTGCCGGATGAAAACTTTTCTCTATTGCTTTATGTTCGTCGATGCTAAATGTCTGTTGTGATGCACTCGCGTATTGGCATACTTTGCAGTTTGCACCAATTCCGTGATTGAATTCAATTTCATTAGTTGCGGAAAGCTACAGACAGTTTCATGTGTGACTGTGAGGAACCTTTTTGTTCGGATTAAATGGATTGAGTGCGGCTTCGGTCCAATTTACAAGCTTCACGTGTTCGAGATTTTATCAAGTCAACACAAATGGAATAACAATTCACCTGAATTGCAAAAATAACCCCAGAGCCTTTTTCGCTCAATGAGAACTCAAACAGTAACTGCGTGGTCCATATACCAGATAAGCCACATGTAAGAGATGAAGAAAAAGAAGTTTGTATATCTACCTACCTATATCTTGCGTCAAATAAAGGCGACCTTCGAAGATATAGTGGATGTAGAATTCTGAAGTTAAAAGAGTATTAGAAAGCTTTCGATACATTACGCAAGATCTTTCCGGAACCCTGCGAAAATATATTCGTCCGATGCGCTTCAAACTTTTGCTGCATGGCAAATGCTAATATGGGAAAGCGAAATATTTTCTTTGAAGTGGATTAAGAAAACTTGTTGGTTGTAGAGTTGAGCTTTTGACGTGACTTGTTTAATCATTGTTCTAAACGGTTCGAGGGGCCCGTGGCTAAATAATAACAGCCGCACAGGTCGATCCATCAGGTTAAGCTATGCTTGCCGCGGTTGGTTTGTGGATGGGTGACCATATTTACATACCGAGACCCCTCCGTGCCTCGGAAAGCACGTTAAGCCGTTGGTCCCGGCTGTCATTCGTGGATCTTTGATAGTCGTTACGGGTAGTCAGAAGCCCAGAAGTCTGACAACCAGTCTTACCAAAGGGTGTCGTATTACCCAGTAACTGGGTTGTGGAGGTCAGATAGGCGGTCGCTCCATGTAAAATACTGGTATTCAGCTGCATCCGGTTAGACTGGAAGCCGATCCCAACATAGTTAGGAAAAGGCTTGGCGGATGATGATGTTGTAAACGGTTCGGCTTAGCTTGTGAAGGTGGCGGGAATCTGTTGGTTGCATGCGGCGGGGGACCAGTGGTTGTGGCGATTCTTGGTGAGGCCTATATCAAGTTAAGGACGTTTTCTGACAGAGGTGATGAAACGCTTTAAGCGAGTAAATCTTGGTCAAGACAACACGCATTCACAAGACCATGAGTAAATGGAACCAGATTCCTATAAAATATCAATGGTTAGAATACGAGACGTTATAACCAACTACCAAGGAATTGCTGTTTATTATATTCTTGAATGCTTCAGGAAATGCTAATGTTGGTATTCAGTAATAAACATAGTCTGCGCTAGTCATTTAGTCTCTGCAAATAAATTATGCAACTACACTGTAACTGATACGTATAATAAATACCTCGGCCAGTCAGCTATGAACACCATAATATTAATAGCTATATAAGAACATAACCAAGAAAAGGCTGTAATACTGGCCATGGAAATGTGGAATCCAGCGTACAATCCTTGTGCCAGAAGCTTCGGCCCCTTTCTTTTCACTCCAATCACAATACCCGACTATGATTAAACTGAAATGTTTTATTTTAGTAAAACGAGGCCGAACATACAATCATGGCCCATCATATTATACAAGTTATTGTTATTCACGGATATTATTTGGAAAAAGTGATGTCTTCGTGACAGCATTTCGTGGTGTCAAATGTCCATAGTCGTGTGTTTAGTGCTGGGATAGAAGACAAGTTTACGCGTAGTGATGATGTCTGATGCCACCCACGGTAATAATATGTCTACAGATCCGCCAGAGTCAAAGCTTTCGAAAAAAGCACGAACGCTGCTCGTATTTATATGTATTTCTTTTTTTGACAACCATTGTGTCTGCTTAAAAATGTAAAGTCATCGTGACGCCTCTTAAATTGGGTTAATCCGTTAATGTGTGAGCTTTTGAGAGGCTAATTAATAGGACACTGGGCTGTACATATTCTATAAGATGAATAAATGATTGGAGTACCGCAGTATCACTGATGATAATTATGTTATTATATCACTAAGGTTATGTTCGCGTGTGGTATATTGTTAGAGTTATAAACCGTAATTTCAATGATTAGACTGATATCATGAATGTTATATTGTTACATTCTACAAGGAAACATTGTTTGATACAAGACTAATGTTTAACATAACCTGTACTATAGTCGCTAATTGTCTACCCTTCGTGTGTAAATAAGACTTGTTGAATGTTTTGACTTAGTCATTAAAATTGTCCTTTACTTTAAAAGCACTTAGGTGTTCGTCAATTTTGATGTCATGTTTATTTGCTGTCATAGCTACTTACATTTTATCAGGAGATGCCTCTCACGCGGTACCCTCACGACACATAACAGCTTCTAAATTTATGACTACTTAATGTAGCGTCCTAAGTAGATGGAAGGTTCGCTTTTACCAATAGATGATATTTTATTCCGTAACGTAGCATCTAATGTTCTTGAATTAATCGGTAATGGTTTCTTTATCTGACTATAACGACTGGAGTTATTTACGGTGATACTGATGTCTTGAGTAATTGATTACCGATTCTTTCCAAGATTAAAGTTTCTGCCGACTTTTACGTCGGAGTTAGCTTTAAACTTTCTTTGAATTTGTTCGTCTGGATACAGCATAAGCCAGTGACATGCATTGGTTTTCAGAATAGGTAGGCCGGGTCTAGTCTAGGCAGACGCGGTCACTAATCAGAAACATAAAACAAAAGTATCTATTAACAAAAAAGACAAAGACAGGCCTCCTCTCTTCGAGAGGGAATGGGCTGTAATATACCACGCGGGCCCAGTGCGGGTTGGTAGATGCCGCATGTCTTCGAATTTTTGGTTCTAGGACATGCTGCTTTCCTCACGATATTTTCCTTCCCCGCTTTGAAAGCAGTGGTAATGAAATTATTTACACAAAGTAAAGTTTGCCTGGGTTCGAACCCACGACCTACATCTCTTGAAGTCGGGGCCGTTACCTCTGGGTTACCACAGCTCTCGATACGGTTGAATTTGGTTTTGTTGGCAGCTCTGGACCGAGGGGTTGTTTGCGCTGGCGTACAACCTGAGCCAGCTCAACAATCCAACAATCAAGTTCCTCGAGAAGTTGCACACGAAGATCGCGCTCAAAGCTGACAAGTCGGGGAAAATTCTCGTCAAAAAGTAAGTCACTACATCTTTTTACTTTATCTAACATATTTATAGTTTCTTAACGTTCAGTGATAAGAACTGTTTTATTTTAAAACTTGGTATGGCTTTTATCTTTCGCCGGCAATTAATGGGTTGTAACGGATCAATAAATACCATTTAAACTTTCAGACTGAAGCATTAAAGGATTAAAGAACAATAGGAAGTTTAATGAGATTGAGATGTATAAGAGCGCGGGTAACATTTTTTGACCTCATTCTAAGAGTGGAGTGAGCGTTTGAATTACATTGAGCAAAAATATTTAGCTGAACGATATCGATGTTGCATTAATAGACCTAAATGAACAGTTAGCAATATACTAACCCTTTAAATTTTATGACTTGCGCGAAGATAAACAGTTGATGTAATATATTTATGTCGTGCTCAAGACGGACTTGTTATAAATCGTAACTGTTACTATTTTAATAATCGCTTCTTAAAATGCAATGTTGTTAATCATGGCTGAATTTAATGGACACAGTTGATGAATATGATTAGCTATTTGCTCCGCGTAAACTTCAATGTTGAGACTGTTCAGTGTTAACTATTTTCCTCGAGGAGTATTTTGTCGGTCGTTGCGAATTGCGATAGAGATTACGTATATACATACTTAAAACTTTTTGTAGCACCCCGTTCAGTTTTCGTTTATGGATAGAAACTTTCTCTCTGTTTTGTTTGAGTTCGATTTCTTTCTTTCTGGTTGTCAGGTATTGTTAGTGATAGTCGCGCTATCTGTCATTGTCATCTACTACATGAGAAGTTCATTGGACTATGTTGAGTACAAAGTACAAACCTTCGTCAATCTACCGTTGTCACTCGGTGACAAACTTATCGGATGTTAATATATTTACCCAAAACTCAGTTACTTACGTGTTTCACAGTAATTCTTAACTTCAGTTTACGATGTTTACGTCCGGCGTATACCCGGAGAAAAACACATGAGTGCGTTTTTTGCGTTGCTTGCTCCTGTATTTTGGCGTGTATGTGTTAATATGTAAGTACAATTATGTAAAAAAGTGAGGCGAAAGAATCATATTGCATCAAAAAATTTGTCCGCATCGTTGTCAACAGGAAAAGTGCTTAAGAGCGCTATGACGATTTTTTCTTGTTTAGAGCGTTTGACTCGAGTTTTGATTTGTGATTATGGTTTAACTAAAGTCACAATAGTAAAAAAAATACATGCCCGAGAAAGTTTAATTCCTTCTTTTGGGAGCGCATTCAATAAATATTTCAGTTTATTTACATAAATCAGTAAAAAACTTGTTCCTGCAAAGGCTGTTTCATAAAAATTTACTTTCGGGCATCTCGCGATGCTCTGTTACATCGAAGATATAATAGTTTAATAATTTATAAAAATGTCCACGGTACAACTGTATCTTCTACTTTTGTATGCATACATCAATTTATTATGTTTAATACAGTAATACACCAAAAATAATTCCGTAAAACAGAGAGTTAATGATATTTTTTCAGCCGAAATGATATTTTTTATCTCTGAATATTTAATAGAAATTCAAACAAAAAGTATTTAATAACTAAGGTTACTTTGTCACCTTGCTTGAAAAAAAAAAATACTCTATTTTGAAGTAAAATAATATTTTTAAGCAATTGTTTTATGCAATGCTTTTTTATCAATATAAATCTCGGGATGCACGGTCTTAGCTTTCCCCCCCGACCTATCACCATGTTCGGCAAGCCGATCCCTTGGGAGAAGCAAGCCAAATATCTCGGTGTTATCCTCGACAGACACCTCTCCTTCGCAGAGCACATAAAGGCGGTTCGCTCGCGCGCTGCCTTCGCTCTCGGTAGCCTCCACTCGATGCTCAATGCACGCAGCAAATTGTCACTTAAGTGCAAATTGCGCATCTACACAGCGTGCATTCGCCCAATCATGACCTATGCCTGCGTAGTCTTTGCACACGCAAAGCCCCACCGCATCCATAAGATGCAGACCCTCCAGAACCGTTTCCTCCGAAAGGCTACGGGAGCCCCTTGGTTCGTCCGAAATGAGATCCTCCATGTCGATCTCAAAATCCCCACTATCCACCAATTCATGAAGCGCCTTTCCAAGCACTTCTTCGACTCCGCCCCCAACCATCGAAACCCGCTGGTTGTCGAGGCCGCCAGATATACTCCCTCCCAAATTAGTAAACTACGCCGTCCAAGGCACGTTCTCGCCGACCCAGATGACCCTATAACCGTCCTCCAAGAGAGCAGTAGGGCAACCAGCACGCTTAGGAAAAACAGATACAAGAAACCGACATACCGGCCTCGCCGAAGAGGTCCCTCGCGACGTCCCCCAGTAAATGCCCCCCACCGACCCTTGCTCGATGTAGTGCCAGCCCGCGCCGCAGCTGAGCCAGTAGATTTAAATTCCCGACTCTGACCTCTGAGTTTGTTTCGGCATTTCTTCTCAGAGTAGTCAATTAGGAAATGCCGGCCCCATCGTTCGTTAAATAATCAAAATTAGATCCAGCCTGTCCCAACTTGCTGCCCTCCCCCCAGCGACGCCCTAAGCCGAGGCTCGTACCCCACAGGGGGTGCCCTTAGCGTGTAGTCGCTTAGTTTATTTAGTTAGTTTTAAGCCCCTGGCTGGAGGCTTTGAGTTCTCTCAAGGCAGCCGCAGGATTGTCCGGTTAAGTAGTCACGACCTCTCAAGGTCAACTACGAGATGCCATATCCAAAAAAAAAAAAAAAAAAAAAAAAAAAAAAAATGGAATGGAAATGGAAACGGAATGATGAACGAATGAATGAATCGAATGATGAACGTCATCATATATTTTGTATTGGGAGACCTCTTGTCACAGTGGTGCCAACTGGTGTCGTAAATTTTCACGAAAACCCTCATTCGCCACGAATAAAAAGCGACCAACACTTCTTGATACAAGTGAGTTTTTTTTTTAATTAGTTATGTTCTGATTGTAATGTATATAATATAATTATTTTCCTATGATGTTCCAACGCGAATATAATTATAGAAAAAAAACATACGTAAATATAGTTGTTGTTTTTAATTTTTCTGACTTTTTTATTTATTGTCATCTCCAACTTTAATTTAATTAATTATTTTCAGACAATAGTTCACAATAATGGGCAAAATAGAAAAAAATAGAACTTTTGGTGCTGTCAAAATAAAAAAAAAGTTTTGGCCGATAATTTGAAACGCGCAAGAGAAGCTCAGCGGTAAGAATTTTATGAGGAGTGCGTGCTTCCTGAAATCATAGATTCGAGGAAAGCACGGTCTATGCCGCTTCGGAGAATATTATTTTAATTATTTTACAATTATTATACTGGTTTTTTATGGTTCCGTACCTTAAGGGTGCCAACGGGACCCTATTACTAAGGCTCCGATGTCCGACCGTCCGTCTGTCTGCTAGGGTCTCATGAACCGTTACAAGTTCACAGTTGTAATTTTTAATTTTAATAAAACGACTTTTGATTTGTCTTTTTTATTTTCTTTTGACTTTTTTGACGTGACAACGTCTAATAAATCGATGAAGCTGGCTGCACACACGAAAAAAACATGACTCATGTAGCGTTACCTCGCGGCCTTGCTCTGCTGTAGCGTTGTACGCCATGGCGGCTTGAAGTGCAAGCGAGAGCGCGGAACGAGCGATGAGAGACAGATGATGTCAAACGCTGCCGAATCGGCCTCCGCGTTCGGCAATTTCATTAATGTTTTGTTATGACGTTGTCACGTTAAACTATCGTCCGTAAACCGACTTTACAGACAACCGATTTTTATCCAAACTGTAGAAACAACATCACATTGCATTTATTTCTATAAATAAGTACTAAAATGTCTTCCTACCTGCTAAATAAATTACATAATATATTAAACTTCGTAAAAAAAGTAGGTAAAAAAAGTATTTATAAAAGTAGCAAAAAAGTATTTGTAAGTAATGTTAGAGGCTGGCAACGCGCAAGTAATGCAGCTTCTGGCAATGCAAGCGTCTTTAGGCCAGCGTTGCGAGAATGTTACTTTTGTAACATTTTACGTTACTTTTGACCCTCTCATGTTACCTCCATGTTACACGCCTCAAAATGTTACTCTTAAGACTTAATAAAAAATATTTCTCAGAAAACAAAAAATAAACATGAAACGGAACGCATACAAGAAAGGTTTCGTTCGTCATGTTGGCGCACTTGATTGTCTTGATTTTGTGACCAAATTCTGACGCGACGACAGCGCGAAAATCTTTCATTTCGTTTGTCGTATCGCATATTCACTCACTCGCGTGAATTTCTAAATGACCCATCCCGCTTACTTAGACGAGTGAGCGACGGCCTAGTAGTGGCATCCGTGTTGGTTCAGTTCAGTTTGTTATTACGATTCTTTCGAAGCCTACTAAGGGGACAGCTTTTTTTATGTAATAAAGTGCCATGTTATTATTAGTCGTTTTCCACAAAAAATAAGGTAATGTTACTTTTCTCGTGAAAATGTTACTTTTTGAGCTCTCTCATGTTATATTTGACTATCTGTCACTGGCAACACTGCTTTAGGCTGCGGTAACTACACACCATCAAGCGGGCCGTATGCTAGTTTGTCACTTTAGTGGTATAAAATAAAAATTAAAAGTGAAGTAAATTTGTATGACCCTATTGTAACTCAAACCGTTGTAGGTAACACTCATCGGTACAAATAATATTTCATGAACTATAATAACAGTAATTTAATTTATTTCGAAAACAAAGGCTCTTGTTGGTTTGATCCTGGCGTCCGACGCATAGCGGTATGTATGTGTGCATAGCGTTCTTCCCTAGACGCACACGTGCGCATCTGCTGCCGCGCGCCGTCGAATTTACCTAAAACTGAGCACTTCGGTTTTGTAATAACGCTCTTAAAAGGCTGGCAGCATTGCCACGTTGTATAGCTATGATGATACTTTTCTAAAAAATAGGCCAGCCTTTAAATTCACCGTAAATAAATTTGCCTCATGCTATACTTTTAGGGTTCCCTACCTCAAAAGGAAAAAACGGAACCCTTATAGGATCACTTTGTGGTCCGTCTGTCTGTCTGTCAGTCGAGACCCTTTATCTCGGGAACGCGTGGAGGTATCGTGTTGAAATTAAAACCGTATACTCAGGTCTACAGTCCCTTGAAGCTGTGAAAAAATCAATCTTCTAAGTTAACGTAAAAAAAAAGATACGGCGGTTTATGCCACAAAAAACGCATATATCGACGCTCTCAAGGGAATCAAAATTTATAAAGGGCATTGTCTAAACCTGGCCATTTTTAAACACGATGCTATGCAAAAAAGTAATTTACCATTATTTTAAATTATTTTTTAGTAATTATCTGATGAAATAACTTTGTATCAATTAGCACTGTAAAAAATCTTTTTTTTTTAGTATCTGATTTGATCTAAAATTCGTTTCACGAAAGAATTACCTTCGCCGTAATGTTGGAACCATTGCTTTTCATTGAAGAATTGTTTTACCTTCAATGAAAAGCAATGGTGCCAACATTACGGCGAAGGGAATTCTTTTGTGAAACGCACGGTTCCGACTTTGGATTTGGTTTCGGTGTTGCCAAACCAAAATTCGTTAAAACAACAAATTAAAATCGATTTAAAATACAATGCAATCTCTCCACTGTATTTAACATAGTTTTCGTTAAATTACATAAGTAAAAATGCTAATAAACGATTTAGGACATAAAAAATTATAAACTGACGTTTTATACATTATTTCTGGAGAACTTATAACATTTTGATCGATTTCGAATGGATCGATATAGAATTGCTTTTTTTTATGGCAACACGGTGCTTAAAAATATTGTGTCAATTTGTCAAAATGACAGTTAACATTCGCTTTGTTTCTTTGCATCGTGACTTCGTGAGTGTTGTTTTTCTGAGTTTTTTAACGACTACTTTGGTTTTTTGTTAAAATGGATTCCAATTCTTCCCTTCTTGACGACCCTCGCACTTCTATGGACCCGAACCTTGTATTTACGTTGAACCTGGCACACCTACGGAATCGGATACGGATCAATTAAATGTTAAAAAAGTATCTAAATCTACATCTTGATACAAAACTAGGTTTATAGACTCATTCTTACTGATATGAGCTATTAAATCAATCACATACTATTAGCTGAACTGTTTGTTTACGAGTGGCCAAAGTCCTCTAGAAAATGGACAATGCCCTTTAGAAATTTGGCAAGAAGTAAGGTCATTTAGCACAAGCAAAGGAAAAAATCCGAAATAGTAGTAGTCCGATATAGTTACTTAAAAAAAAACCCGTGATAAACTACTTACCTACAAATTTCTACGGAACCCTCGGTGCGCGACTTCGACTCGCACTTAGCCGTTTTTTTATCTTGTCTTCCAAGGATGTCAAGAACATGAGACGATGAACCCTAAACTTGAATTTTCCCATTCTCCGTTTTAATGTTCTTTGTAGGGATCCTTAATGTGTAAGACGTTCACCGTTCATGCATAACAAACGCATGAAGGTTGCCGACTGCCTGTTGGTAACCGTCGTCATCGTAATATTGAACAAGTATTGTTTATTTACGTCGGGGCGACGTGTTTACTTGTGTTCTTTTACCGCACGTTCGCCATGTACTTTGGAGCTATGTTACACAACTCTGTAGCACATTCTTGTATGTTTAAGTTAAATAACTCCTAGTGGTCACCTCTGCCGGTTATGATAATGTATCACAAATTCTAATTTTAAAATCTATCAGGGCAGTTTGCCTTGAAACTTGTAAAAACTTCTTTTGATTCAATCATGCTTTTTGCTTCGTTCTTTAAATTAATTTATTTTTAAATGCCTTTACGCTAAAAAGTAAGGTTGTTGTTTTATTAGAATATAGGTTAAGAGTACTATGGATCTTCGCAATATTATTTATTTTGTTAGTTGATGAGGTGTTGCCTTGGGAATTAATGAAAGGTGTAACACCGACTGATTGTTTTCACACTAAAACAATAGCTATATACACTAGCAACACACAATCTATAGAAAAATCCCACAGGATATTTAAATATTATTATCTTTCTCAGAAAATATATTATTACTAACAGCGCACAGTATTATTATTGCCCCGAAAAACGGACATCCCCTTTTTATTAACTTATTCGATAGAACAGGTTATTTTTAAAGTAAGAGTAAAATACCCGTGTGGCAATTTTGTCCCAATATGGAGATATAATTTTTTTTTCTTTTTTCTATGGTTTCCATAAAAACCATAGAAATCGCAATTACTTTAGATCCAATGCGTTTTTGTTATGTCTTTGATCGCAATTAATTGATGCTTTATATTAAGTAAATTACTAAGCAAACGCTCAAATTTTATCGTTAACATGTTGTGAGTAACATTGAATTTTATATATTTTCGATTTTATTTTTTTATGGGCTTATTTCATGTTATTTGGATTCAACATCGAGACAAGATGTTGCTTTGGCACTAAGAAGCACCGATTCAAAATATCATATCCAAATCTTATGGTGTTTAGAACTTACAGGATTTTGAAATTTAGGCGCTAGGGTTGGCAGAAGTCGTATTTTTTAAGATGTTTTTTTTTTTTTATTGAATTTTTATGTTTAGTAATATTTAAAAACGTAAAATGTGTTTAAAATAAACAAAGGACATAATAACGTGGCCACGGTTATCTGAAAGAAGTTACACTATCATTGAAAAAAAAAAAAAAAATTGAGAAAGATGCCATTACCACCTGCCGTTCTCCAGTTATTAAAACCGTACGAAATACCAAAGGAATATGTTTCGGCCCAAGATAGCGACAGCTTAAGTGACGAAGAAGACGTTATGCAAAATCTTATAGAAGGTTGGAATGGAATGACGATAGCACTGAAGTTTTACCTACAGAAAATGATAATTAAAGAAGGTACTTAAGCAACTGAACTCTGTAAATATTTAGTATTTTACTTTAAAAATTTCAAGTTTTTCGACCAAGTGTTTCAGGCTGTGAGATAATAAGTAAAAATGAACTTTATCCCACCAAACACATATATGTATATAAAATAAGGGCCGAGTTCGGTACAAAGTACCTACACGATAATAAAATAGAAACCTAAATGAGTACCAAGTTCTAAGGAGGTAAAAGTGAGTTTATTAAGTTCCTTGCTACTGATTATGCAATTTGGCAAGTATTCAAAGTATTTGTTTGTTGAGAGTTTTGCTTTAACGAAGGTAGGTTTAATAGTTTTAGGTGGTCTAAAGTAGCTCGAAATGGTTCGTGTAAGGTGTACTTCACCCTGTTTATCTCTGAACTTGGCTTGACATGCAATAAAGCATGAACAAATTATAGTATAAGTAATTAACTTTTCAATACACTTCCTCGAAAACTGGTCCATAACGCACTACGATTAGGTATAACATGCAATGTATTTCACACGTGTGCGTTTTTTTCCATTTTCCCGCACGTGTGCGGGGATGAAAATTGCCACAGATAACTATACCTATACTTAGTTCAAATTGGTTCAATGCTTAATCTCAGGTAATTGTTTTTTTTTTCTAATTTCGGCAAAGCGCTACGCGTCTTTCCGGCATAAATATTTTGTGCAAATTCAAATTGTGTTTATAAATAGAATATCATAGATAAACATGATTATTAGAAACTATTAGTTACTTTAGTTGTGTTTAACAAATTAATATTTATTTGTGTACTGAATTCAAAAACATAAAATTAATCTATTTTTTATATTAGGCTGTTTAACGGCTTCATACCTTTGCCTCTCCTTCAACCTGGCGAATGCAAAACTCGAAAAAAAAAGAAAATTAAAATCATAGTTTCTTAATTCATGACAAAAATATTTTTCGTTATTATATTTTATTTCTTCAAAAGTGTATTGAAAAACGTCGTTTGATACATGTGGACATTTGTTGTTGCAGTTCTCGGCTCAAAAACATTCATTATAATTCCGCCTCGAATACAATAACAAACTTTCTCCACTTGTATCAAAATGTACTATTATTTGTATTTTTGTCCGATGTAAAAATAATAAAAAGATTTAAGAATATTATTTGTAAAATTTTGTGGGAGTGGGCGTAAATATGTATATGTGTATTATTCTATGATATAAATAAAATTCAACATAAAATTAAAATCTATAAACAAAAATAATGTTTTTTGTGAAGTGATGACCCTAAAATCAAAATTATCAGAATAAAATTTAGAAGTGAATAACTCTTAAACACCGCGAGATTTGGATGCGGTTTTTTTTTAAGTGATTGGTTGGGGTCTAAACATGATTTACAATAAATATTGAATCCAACTAAGCAAAGATACAACCATGATAAATCAAAATCTAAAAACACAAAAAAACCATATTCCTTTACATCTATACTAGTTAGTACCCTTTTGTATTTTTTTTCACATATCTTTAATATAGTATTATTACACATAATAAAGAAAGGGGTAAAATAATGCGTATTTTTTTTGTAATTAATTAATTTCGAAAAAGTAAAAAAAAAAAACAAAATTTTTTTACTCGTGTTTGGTGTAAAATTGGCACACGGGTATTTTACTCTTACTTTCTAAATAATCTGTTCTATCGGATTAGTTAATAAAAAGGGGATGTCCGTTTTTCGGGGCAATAATAACACTGTGCAGCGCCCCGCGGATTCACCCGCATAAACGTCGATCCCATTCGAAAGACACGTGGCGCCATCTATTATCATAATAACGTTATTGTTGTTTTCCTCGGGAACAGCACTTTTTTTCGGGATGAAAGGTACCCTGTGTCCGTTTCTGTACACCTGACAACGTATATGCAAAATTTCAGGATGATCGGTTCAGTGGTTTAGGCGTGAAAAGGTAACAAACAAACTTACTTTCGCATTTATAATATTAGTTAGGATCTTAAAGTAGACACTATAGAATTTATACATATTGAATAATTATTTAATACCTGTATGTAAATCTGTAAGCCGAATTAGCATATTCAGATGCACTCTGATACACAAGATTTGTTTTAAACGTTATGTTACGATTATTACGTAATGCGATGACATACCCAACTCGTAAGTTCACTAATGACCTGTGTAGACGAACAAAGTTTTTATCATGTCAAGGGGCAACTGTCATTTGTAGTCGGAACATGTTGAGTTGAGTCGAGCCACGTTTAGTTTAGATGATATTTTTACCATGGTAGGTATGTTTTTACCCAAGGAAACCATGACAACAGTTTCAATGGGACATGCAGTTTGATGTTTGCTGAGAGTGATTGGATTTGAGTAATTGGTTTTACTGATGCTCCTTTAACCTTTCGAGACCTGCTGACTCCCAAGAGAACCTCGAACAACCCAAACTTGTTAGGTTAGAGGTTGAAAAGGTTAGCTAAGCTTTCACAACTCGTCTGATGTTGTGGATGTTCATGGATTCATTGACATTACTTGGAAAGAAAAATTGAAATGTATACGTCATCATCATTGTGCTCACCCTAATTGCGTAATACTTAAGAACTATTGCGCAATACCTAAGTACAATGCGTGCCACGAAAGATGAGACTTGACACACCACGTGGTTTGACTTGCGCAGTACACGATTTCAGGTATCTTTAGCGGTATGAGGTCTGAGTGCGGGACGGGACCGGACGTCATAGGGGCGGCGGAAAGAACGGGGGAGGCGGGGTTAAGTCTCATCTTTCGTGGCGCGCATTGTACTATTAGTTATTCTTATTCTGTGGTAATATACTGGCAAACACAATCTGAATCATTTTGAAGGATATTGCTAATCCATTGCTTCATATGTGCGAAAAATGTATCTGCTCAACAACGTAAATAACGCAATGAATGTTGTTTAACTTTCAAAATGAAAGCAATTGCTACTTTCAGTTTGTTACGCAATTACCACGCCGGTGTTTCTCGCGACTTTGATGATATGGTCAGTCGGAAGCGGTTTTGGACGACCTTGGTCTTTGGCCTAACAAATCGAATCAAATCATTTAACTGCATAAAATGTGGGTAAATATGTGCATTACTACAAAGCGCGGCAGGACAGAACTCAGAAGCTTTGCCTCTAACGGAGGTTTCTTTGTGGCGACGTTCGTACTAATTCAGAAACACGAAGATAACAGAAGCGCAAGTCGTTTGTGGTTTACCTGTAGACAATTAACACCAATTCTTAGGTATTAAATTAAATTTAAAAGTCTTCAAATTTATTTTAAGTCAAGTTTTAGCGTTAACAATTCCGTGGACAACGAACCAAACGGTCAAATTATTTAAATCAATTTTTTTTGGCCATCATTCGGTCAAAAACTTACTCCAATGTTCTGTTACATATTAATGTGTGTTTTAATGCAGTATCGTGAAGCTGCTAGCACAGAACAAAGAAGACAAGAAACGCGTAGAGAAGGCGCTAAGTGAGTCGGGACTACCCACCGGCAAGAATGACACCATCAGCCAGTCCAAGTTCCAGTTCGAAGACTTCTTCGCGTTCTACAAGAACCTCACGCAGAGGACCGAGGTCCAGAAGATATTTAACACTCTGTAAGTATTTATATAATAGAAGCTAATTGACTAAAGGCTCCTTCAAACAGGCGCGACACGCGATAAAATCGCGCGCGACACAAAGGCACCGCAAGTCGCGCAACGAACGGTGCCTTTGTGTCGCGCGCGATTATATCGCGTGTCGCGACGGTTTGTAGGAGCCATTAAAATATTATTAATAATTATGTACATGTATGTAAAAAGAAGGAAAAGAATCATAGGGCATCAAAATATTTTTCTTTCAACTATGTAGTAATGTTATCAATATCATTAATCACTACAAAACCGATCACAAAGGACGTATTTTTTGCTTAGAACCAAAACAGTGCAGAAATGTTGTATGAAATCTCATGGTTGCACAGTTTTTCATTAATGCACTGTTTTTTATTTAGATATAAATTTACCACAGAGGTTTAATGTCTCCCATTAAGTTTAATATAAAATGTATGCATTAGATAAAAAAGATGAAAATAAAAATTGGGTGAAAAAAACCGACTCAGTGAAAAAAAAAACCAATGGCGCGCATTTTGTACCATTTTAAAACTTTGATACTTCATATTTAGCAAGAAAATATTTAAAAAATGGAAATAGCGATAGCGATATGAATGCAACTCCAGAAAGTATAAAAACAGCTGCAAATGAAATTGTTAATAACCTTTTGCCGCAAAAGTCGCGGGATAAATATTTAAAAGCTTAGGAAAACTTTGCTTTCATTAACTTGAGTTTTTATTTTGAGTAGGTATATTTTATCATGGTATGTAGATTGGTAACTGAAAGAAAAGTAGATTACGCACCTTGCTAAAGTGAGTAATTAATGCACTCGTGTTAATTTAGTGCCCCCGCATGCGCTCGGGTGCCAACATAACTCGTGCATTAATAACTCATTTTGCGCTCGATGCAACAAAATACTATATCCGCATCGCTGTAACAGGAAAAGTGCCCAAAGGCTGGCAGCATTGACACGTTGTATGGCGATGCTGATACTTCTCTGTTATTCGTTCATTATTTAACTTTAGCACTAAGAATGGAGGGAGGCCTTTGTTCAGCAGCGAGTGGAACATTACGGGCTAATAATAATAATATAGCGCTCACTAGCTATGCCCCTGTCTCTGTTTGTAAGGATACCTTCTAAAACTACAGATTGAAACAAAATCGAGAATCGACTCGACTCGAAATCGATAAAAAGAGTTGTATACATACTAATAAACAGACAGATATAGAGCCTTTGCGTTTTATAAATGTAGGAAAAAGATAAAAATCTTTTAAAATTTTTGCAATACCTATTCAAATGTTTGTTAGAAAAAAAACATCATCGTGACATTTATGGTAAGTCAAAATAATATCTAAGCATTATTTAATCTGAACAAGTATTTTACTCTAAAAAAGGTTTTAATAATAATGGTTCTTCGAAAAAACAATTTATTACCAACTAGCTTCCGCCCGCGGCTTCCCCCGCGAGGTATGTCGATTAAAATTATCCTATGTCCTTCCCCGGGATGCAGTCTATCTTTCTGCCAAATTTTATGGAAATCCGTTCAGTGGTTTAGGCGTGAAAAGGTAACATACAGACAGACAGTTACCTTCGAATTTATTATAGTAGTAGTAGGTATGGATGTATTCAGCCTAATAAATAATTCGTGATTCTTATTATCTCTGAATGAAAAGGTCATGATTGTTATTCCGGGATTTCAGAATCCGGTATTGTCCACTCTATGTTATTTATTTATTTTATTATTTATGTACAGACGCCAGCACATCAAGCTACCCGAAACTGTCAAAATTTCCCAATCAAACTTGAACCTCATGCTTTAGCGTTAAAGTTGAAAATCTACTAAAGAAATTTGACAGATTGCAGTAGCTTGATGTGCTGGCTTGTACAGTGACGAGCACTAATATGTCAACACTTGGCAACTTTCAATTGCGATTTTTTCGTGAAATAACGAATGCAACGTTGAAATACGACACTACACAAATCTATGGATACGAAAATACGTTGATCGTAATAACATAAAAATTAATTCAAAACTAAAGGAGAAAATCGTCTTTGAATAAAGCCAAGTGTATGCATACTTATGCTCGTGACTGTACACAGTAAAATTGATACAAATACGACGTATTAGTATTGAGTAGAAAAGTACTGCTTATTTCTTAAGAAATTTCTACTTCTTTTCTTGTTTTTGTTTTCTTTGTTACTTACTTCCTTGAAGTTTATTCATAGTATACTCTACCTATTCGGATCTCTGATGATAAATTACATCTTCTCAACGATTTTATGTGAAATCCGAGCGCCTTTTGTGGTATTTCTACAACTTAATAAAAATTATTTCACGAATATCCTACTTAATCCTACAAAACTATCTATTACTTAATAGCATAGCTGTTTATAACCATTCGAAAGGCTTCCGAATCGAAAATGACACATTGTCGTTTACCTGATTTGCCTTGCCCCTGAAAGTAATTAGCCGTCGGAAGAATATCGGTCGTCTATTTTAAAGTGGTTTATAGTTTTAAACTGTTCAAATGTTCGGGTTTCGGATTTTTGAATAGCGTTTAGAGAACTCCTTCCATCGATAACATTGATGGATGTCAGATTCGGCTTCGGCGCGGAAGCATATCGAATGGTTGTGAATAGCGATGCTGATGGATGATGATACGGTCACTTAGCCCAGGTTCGCACGTACGGTTCGTCCCGCGGCGATTTTTTCTCGTGCACTGGTTTTTCATTAGCGCTTAGAGTTGAAAATCCAACACTGTTTTTTTTACGCGCTAGGATGCGCTCTGTTGGAATCTCAATGCTCGACTCAACACCGAGAGTTGAAAATCAATTGCGCGATAAAATCCCGCCGCGAAATTTTTACGTCCGTGTTACGTGGGCTTAGTTTCTAACGACATTGACACCAGAACCCAAGCTGTCACTTAGAATTTATCAATATGTTTCCGATTAGTACTTATTAGCTGCGCTATTATGTAAATGTACCATTTGCATGCTAATTAAATTGTTGTTGATACGTTTGGAAGAGCGATCATTTCTTGATTATCCTGATCTGCTACTAACGCTGCGCAATCTTTATTTAGATAGTAGTTGGGCCATGGTATTCAGCTGCATCCGGTTAGACTGGAAGCCGACCCCAACATAGTTGGGAAAAGGCTAGGCAGATGATGTGTTGGGCCATCATCATCATCAGCCTATAATGTTCCCACTGCTGGGACACAGGCCTCCTCTCAGTGAGAGGGAATGGGCCGTAATCCACCACGCGGGCCAATGCGGGTTGGTAGATGTCACATGTCTTCGAATTTTTGGTTCTAGGACATGCCGGTTTCCTCACGATGTTTTCCTTCACCGTTTTGTGAGCAGTGGTGATGAAATAATTTACACAAAGTAAAGCGCCTGTCTGGGTTCGAACCTACGACCTACAACTCGTAAGTCGCGGCCGTTACCACTTGGCCACCACTGCTGTGTTGGGCCATAAATTCAGGAAACTTTTCATTGTAATGTATTAATTTAGTCTACTTATACAGGGTTATTGGTAAAACATTAACAACTTCGTAAGAGGTCATTGTACTCATCATTATGAACAACTTTTACTATGGGGCCAAACCTGATATCGTGAAAAAAAAATCAGCTGTTCCCTACATTTTGACGAGTTATACGAACAAAAAATGTAGGGAACAGCTGATTTTTTTTTCGCGATGTCAGGTTTAGTCCCTTAGCAATGTTTTACCAATAACCCTGTATAAATAAAATTAAATGCTGTTCGTTGTTAAGCGCATCATTTTTGAACGGCTGAATCGATTTGACTTTTTTTTTTGTTTTAAAATGTTCGTAATAGTCCGAATTAGGTTTTTATAAAAAGAAAAATGAGAAAATAATTCTAATTCGGGAAAAAATTGTACGTCTTTTTCTGTAGGATTTTTGTATGAATTATTGAAAATTGGACAGGACAACGTCTGTCGGGTAGGTGGAAATAAAATAAGTTGGAATTTAATAAGTTGGAATTTAATAGGTACGACTATTTTATTGTATTAAAAGCTAACATTTAAAATAATAATATTTACATGTAGATATATGAAAAAAGAAGCAAAAGAATCACAGAGCATCAAAAATTCGTCCGCATCGTTGTCAACAGGAACATAAAAAAGTAAACTGTATTATAACAAAAACATGACATGTAACCACGAGGGTGGTCTAAGTAATGAACCTCATTTTGTTCATCTTTCACTGCTTATGCAAAGCAAAACGTTTTAAGATCATCAATATTAAGGGGGAAGCGCTACCTACTTACGTTTTTTTGCAATTTGCAAGTCAATGTCAGGTTATATGTCGATTAAAATATGATTCGCGACCGTAACAAATATGGCTTTACGGAATTATAATCGTTGAATCAGCAATTTAACACCCTGAGTTAGTATTGGCTTTAATGTCATCACACTAATATTATAAAGGCGAAAGTTTGTGTGTGTGCATGTGTGTGTGTTAGCTGACACCCTTTTTTTTTTTTTTTTTTTTTTTTTTTTTTTTTTTTTTTTTTTTTTTTTTGTCGCTGAGAAATGACGTTACGCATCTCCGCTCGTCGGGGGACGACACGGAGTATGTGGGACTCCCTGCCAAGGTGGCAGTATACCCACTAAAACTCAGCGGTGTTCCCTCGTCGCCTTGGTGGAGGGGTCATGGGAATCCGGCTCAGCCTTTGCGTCCACAACCCCCCCGGCGCATGCCCGCCTAACTGGCGAGCCCCGCATGTCCCCCCGGCTGGGGGGCTACGGGAATGGCCGGGAACACCTGGCCATTCCCGTCCGGCACTGGTGGAAGCCTGTGCAATACAGGCGAGGGTGCCCCCGCACCCGTCGCCTGCTGGCTTCCACCTGGGAGGAGTCGGAGGTGACTGTCATACTGACGTCGTCTTCGACCCCTCCTCCGCCTTCGGAGCGGCGCCGCGAGAGGGTCTTCCTCCCGCGCGCGCTCCGCCGCCTCCTTCTGGGACATGACGTGTTCGCAGAAGGAGGCGACTGCCGCCCAGGACCCCTCGTCCCTCAGCATGGCGTTGACCAGGCCGGGGAGCGAGAGGTCCGTTCCGATCGCCGCGGTGAGACTGCGGCGCGGCTCGGACCACGACGGGCACACATCAAGAGTGTGCTGCGCCGTGTCCTCCGCCGCGCCACAGCCGTGACACGACGGCGTCTCCTCCCGCCCGATACGGTGCAGGTACGATCCAAAGCAACCGTGCCCGGACAGCACCTGCACCAGACGGAAGGAGAGGAACCCGTGCGACCGCTCGAGCCAGTCTCGCAGGACCGGCCCAATCGCGTCTAGGGTTCGGCGGCCGAAGGCTGCGGCGGCGAGGTCCCGCGTCCAGTGGACGACTATGGCGTCCTTCGCCTCCCGCCGGACGGCCTCCCGCTCTTCGGGGGCGGGGCGTTCTCCTCTCGCCCTCCGCCCCGCCGTCCATTCATACACTCTGGCGAGCACCCACGCCTCGAGTTCCCAAGGCGGGGTGCCGGCCAGAGCGCATGCCGCCGAGAAGGCGACCGTGCGGTAGGCCCTCGCCACCCGCTGGGCTATGGCCCTTTGGGGGGCCCGCAATGCGGCGGCGTTCTCCCTCCTGTGGAGGGATTCCTCCCAGATAGGGGCCCCGTAAAGGGCCATACTCCTCAAGATGCCGGCGTAGAGCTGCCGGCATCGCGCGCTGGGCCCCCCCAAGTTGGGGAGCAGCCACGAGAGGGCGCCCGCAGTCTTCAGCAGGCGCGTCGACAGCCCGCTAAAGTGCGGGCCGAAGCGCCACCTGCTGTCGAGTACAAGGCCCAGATATTTCATCTGGGCCTTCACCTCGATTCGGACGCCCTCCACGAAGATGTGGGCGTCTGGTGGTTGGCGCTGCCGAGGCCTGTGGAAGAACACTGCCTCGGTCTTGTGCAGCGCCACCGTCAATCCTAGGCGGCGGATCCTCCCTGCGACCAAGGATCCGCCTGCCGAGGCCAAGTTGGCCGCTTCCCTGAAACTCTGGATTAACATATAGGTTACTTTTTATCCCGATATTGCCACGGGATCGACACTTATGCGGGTAAAACCGCGGGGCGCAGCTAGTGATTTCATAAAACAGTCATTCAATATGAACTTAGAGTTGTATTGATGATTTTTATGATTATAATTCTATAAGTTAATATTTTTTACTGCCACGAATCATATTAAGATCAATATTACCTGATACTGTCCAAAGACTGTCCTGGAAATTGCAAAACCAAACTTTAGAAAATTAAAAATTTCACATATTGCCCTGACGCTTTCGCCTTAAGCTGGAGTACATCCGCGCCATTAAGCTCGGACATACTTGACCGACAAAACAACAACACTTTATGAACGAAGTGCGTTGTTATAATAATGGCCCCCGCTTGCATTAGTTCGATCAACTCAATTAAAATTTTCTACCCACCCTTGAATGGAGCGGTCTATTGAGCTAAATGTTTCTAGAAGTTAATCACAAACTTCGCTCCGGATTGAGACTAACTCATGACTTTTAGATCAATACGCGGAGTTAGCCAGTTGCCGATTCCGTTGATATTGTCTGGTAATCCATTTCGGGCGCGACTAGGGTTATCATTTCGAAATTAGAAAAGACCAGCACACTAATTGCGTAACGCTACCAATCTCAATCTGAATAATTTTGAAGGATATTGCCGATCGGCTGTCATTCGTGGATCTTTGACAGTCGTTACGGGTAGTCAGGAGCCCGAAAGTCTGCCAACCAGTCTTAACAAGGGGTCTCGTATTACCAAGTAACTGGGTTGTGGAAGTCAGATAGGCAGTCGTTCCATGTAAAATACCGGTATTCAGCTGCATCTGGTTAGACTGGAAGCCGAACCCAACATAGTTGGGAAAAGGCTAGGCAGATGATGATTACCAAACTAACGCTTCAATGTTCGAAAAAAATGTCTGCTCAAAAAAATAACGCAATAAATGTTGTTGAACTATCAAAATACCTAATTCGAAACACGTGTTTCTGTGACAATAAAACAATTTTTCTTTCTGAGAAATCCGGACAAATGACAAGGCCGGATAAAGTCCGAACGGAGGTCAAAAACCGGGACATGTCCGGACAAATCCATACTGCTGGGTGGCTACCCTAGGTGCGATTCAATATTTTCAGCTTTCAACCGACTGATGTTTGCAAAGTGAGCTAGGTATGTGAATCGCTTGTTATTACCAAAGATTAACATAAACCCCCAAGGTCGCTTACCTTGGGGTTGAGGTATAAAGAATCAAATTATATGAGATACGTCGCTACGCTTCTCATAATATATGTAGGTATATAATCCATACTAATATTGTAAATTCGAAAGTAACTCTGTCTGTCTGTCTGTATGTTACCTTTTCACGCCAAAATAGCTGAACGGATTTCGATAAAATTTGGCAGAGAGATAGATTGCATCCCGGGGAAGGACATAGGACAGTTTTTATCCCGATATTACCACACGGGATCGACACTTACAAATGCGGGTGAAACCGCGGAGCGCTGCTAGTAATATATATTTGATTCTTTATACCTAACCTCTTTTTTATTGTGCTTGTGATGGTACCATGCAGTATCATTATCATTAGTTAATAAAATTATTATGGCATGGGAATCTATACTAATATTATAAAGCTGAAGAGTTTGTTTGTTTGGTTGAACGTGCTAATCTCTGGAACTACCAGTCGGATTTGAAAAATTCTTTTTGTATTTGATAGCCCAATTCTTGAGGAAGGCTATAGGAAATATAGATTTAACATCACGCTATGACCTTTAGGAGCCGAGCAAAAAGAAAAAAAGTCAGAAAGAATGCTAAGCAAAAACGAAGTAATAGCGCGGGCAGGCGATGCGATGCGACGGGGTGGGTCGGAGTAACAAGAAATTTCACGCGGACGAAGTCGCGGGCAGAAGCTAGTATTTTATCACACTCAAATAAAATATAAATATTTTACTTTAATATGGGTAGGTACAGACGCCAGCACATCAAGCTACCCGAAACTGTCAAATTTTCCCAATCAACTTTGAACCTTATGCTTTAGCGATAAAGTTGAAAATCTACTAAATAAGTTTGACAGTTTGTAGTAGCTTGATGTGCTGGCGTCTGTACATGAGGTGATACACGGAACAAAAATTCTTTAAACCATATCCTACCTTAACAGGTATGCAAATAGCTATTATAATTAATATATTATTTACATTAATAATTCATTTATCTATTACAAATCTTAAAATAAGAGTATTCACTATACAGTAATTTCGGAGTAAGTCTGAATCTATCTATACTAATAATAAATAAAGCTGAGGAGTTTGTTTGTTTGTTTGAACGCGCTAATCTCTGGAACTACCGAGCGGATTTGAAAAACACATATTTCGTTTGATAGCTCAATTCTTGAGGGAGGCAATAGACTATTTAACATCACGCTATGACCTTTAGGAGCCGAGCAAAAAGAAAAAAAGTCAGAAAGAACGCTAAGCGAAAACGAAGTGATAGCGCGGGCAGGCGATGCGATGCGACGCGGTGGGTCGGGGGAACAAGAAATTTCACGCTGACGAAGTCGCGGGTAGAAGCTAGTTGATAATATTTCGCATGTCCTAGAACCAAAAATTCGAAGACATGTGACATCTACCAACTGGGCCCGCGTGGTGGATTATGGCCAATTCCCTCTCGCAGAGAGGAGGCCTGTGACCTAGCATTGGGAATAATATAGGCTGATTATGTTATGTGATAATATTTTATTGCTATCAAGTATCAGAAAAAGAAACCAAAGGTCATGATTGATCTGCCGGTTGATTCTGTAAAAATCTCACCGTGAAAACTTAGGTGAAGTGAGTTTGTTTTTGCTAGGAATTGACACTATTGACAGCCCACTCCACGCTCACTACCACTTAAGTTTTCACGGTGAGATGGTTACAGAATCGCACTGCAGCTCTGTGTTAGTTTGCGTGTATAATGTTCTAGGTGTGTGTGGACGGAGAGAAATTAAACAATGGAACTAATTTTGGATATTTCGTTTACTCACTAAACGTATTACAATGGATGTATGTACTTATTCAGATTGCAAGCGCGTCTATAGCGGGCGGTGGTTATGGGCGAACTAGCGTCGCCGATCGATCACTGCATAATATATGAAATGAATACAAAATGAATGTGTCAGCGTCCTACAAGCTTTTCACGCTTCAGTTTCGTTTATTGAGCCATCTGCTTAATTAAGCGTAAATTGTTTACAGTACCTAACTGTGAAGGGGAAGCATTAGTGTGCGTCTATATGTTGATAAAGCGTTTCCCCTTAAATTATCTTCTCCTATAAATAAAATCGTCTAGTAACTAAGGTACTTATAATTTGTTTGAGACGGGTCGAAAAGGGCAGTAAGTTGCGAAACAAGTAGGGACTCAAGTTCTACACTCTATTTATATGTAGACGAGCTTTATATAGTATAATGTGACTTCCCAGTCACAAACACACACACACACACCCCTTCACAGTCTATACTAATATTATAAATGCGAAAGTAACTTGTCTGTCTGTATTGTCTGATACCTTTTCACGTCTTAATTGAAAGGATTCACAAGAAGAACAGGCGCGACACGCGATTTAATCGCGCGCGACATAAAGGCACCGCTCGTTGCGCGACTTGCGGTGCCTTTGTGTTGCGTGTCGTGTCGCGCCTGTTTGAAGGAGC
This sequence comes from Luperina testacea, assembly GCA_927399505.1. Classification (NCBI taxonomy): domain Eukaryota; kingdom Metazoa; phylum Arthropoda; class Insecta; order Lepidoptera; family Noctuidae; genus Luperina; species Luperina testacea. The sequence continues at coordinate 17,460,350 of OV656764.1, forward strand.
CTTAAGACCGAGACTATAAAGGCTCCTTCAAACAGGCGCGACACGCGATAATATCGCGCGCGACACAATGGCACCGCAATTCGCGCAACGAGCGGCGCTTTTGTGTCGCACGCGATTTGCGTCGCGTGTCGCGCCTGTTTGCGGAAGCCTTAAATTGTGATCTATAGCACTTAATATAAATTATACATAGAAGCTGTTGGTGTACCTTAATAAATAAAAAAAAATATACTTTTTATCCCGGTAGTACTTTCCCGTGGGATCAAATTCCGACCTAAACGCGAGCGAAGCCACGGGCAAAAACTAGTCTGCAAAATAAAATTGCAATAGGACAGTGTCAGTTGCCATTTTGCCGGTCCCGCCACATACCTGTACAGTAATAACCCCCTTTTGTCCCGGTCGACATTAATTACGTCCAAGTGACGTCCAACGAATTATTTGAAGCTGATAATGTCATCTTTTTCCACCTCCCATATTAGCGTTGCTCATGTAAATATAATATAGAGCAGGTAAATACGGCGTACTATAAATAGAACGAATCACCTCCTGTGAGTGGCGTATTAAAAAGGTCGCGGGTTGGAGCGGGCGACAATTAGGTATAATTGTTCGGGTTGTCGAGCCACGTTAACCTCATCAACCATTTGACTCGGACATAAATCACAATTATTGAACTCACTACTGTGACCCATTCACCAAGTTCATGCCGCTATGTACCTACATCACTATGTGCTTTTGTTTTGAGGCTTTCCAAGATTTGAATAATTATTTGATTAATATGCGATGTTGAATCGGAGTTTTCCTTTGTTGAATATAATCATTATTGTTGTGCCATAATGATAATAGGTAAAGCCATATAGATAATAATAATAAATTAATTTATTTTCTCTTTAGTAGTAATGTCAACATGTCACACAAAAGTTTTTATCTTGTAGGTTGGTACGACGCAAGACGAATAAAAGAAATTCAGGTTATCGCCTGGTTTAAATAAATTTGCGATACAATTATTTTATTCGGTCGCGATGATAATAAATGATTATTTTTCTATAAATAGTTGAAATTGTTGAAGGCTTCCGCGTTTTCTGAGATTCTCGTTTCGAGTAACGTTACTCAATATCGTTTATTTTAGACCGGTTATGTAAAACTCGCGAAATCTACAACTCGGGAAATCTACACATTAAGTTATATATAACCAGTATAAGCTGACTTCTGATTGTACGAAAAACCTATACAATGCGATGTCAGCTAAAACTGGAAATGTATAGGTTGATGTGTCGCCGTGTGTACAGTCCCATTCAGTTATTTTACCTCTGATTTTGCATCACTGTCCAAATCGTAGTGATCTTTATGCTGCTTGTGATATGGTTGCAGTTCGGTTGCTGCCACTGACAAGTCTGTCAAAATCACAATGATCTTTATTCTCGTTATTAAAAGGTTGCTTTTGGGCTGATGCAGTCAGAGGTAAAAAAACTGTGAATCTGTGAAAGGACTAGTCCTACATATTTCTTGTAGGTTGAGAGACCTTACTCGTTACTCCGTTAATTGCGTAAACCTGTATTTCCTGAGGGTAGCAAATGCCGCCAATGAAGCATTTAATACATCAAGATGTTGCTCTGGGATTTAAGTGGCTACGTTTTGTCCTAGGAAGGTATTGAAATAACTTCAAATTCATCTATTTAGTTTACACATCTTAAATATACAAAACTGTCAAACGCCAATTTTATTCCTCGAATAAAAGTTTTTTGGCGATTGTAAAATCAGCCTTTAGACAGATTAAACAGCAAATAACAACTAAAGGCCGACCGGTTAACTGAGACGTTGCCTGAGGTAGCAGCGCGGTGCGGGAGGGGTGTGGTGACGTGATGCGAGAGCTCAGTGATTCGTCGAGTTGTGACAACTATCACCCCTCCCGCACCGCGCAGCTACCTCAGGCCACGTCTCAGTTAAACGGTCGGCCTATAACTGCAATTATATGCGTTCTCAAACCAGCCTGGCTATTCTGTAAAAATCTCAACCTCAAGAAGTAGGTGAAGTGAGTTTAACCTTTTGACCGCCACGTTAAAAAAAACAAATACTTAACTACAAAAGTCTGTCATGTTGTCGTGAGTTTGACCGTGGCGTGCTGGGCACATTTTGGTAACCAAGTCAATTAGTGTCAATCCCTAGCATCAATGACAGCTCAGACAGGTGGAATGACGGCTCACTACAAGCTCACTTCACCCAAGTTATCCCGGTGAGATTTTTACAGAATAGACCGGCTGCTCCATTTGGTTCGGCAGAGAATGAGGGAAAAAATAAACGTGTGTCATAAGCATAACATAATATTAACTCATTCATAAGTCATGAATGGAATCCAAAGTTTACGTGACAATTAAAAATCAGGACACGTATCTACCTAAAGTTCTTGAAAGGGCAAAATACCCACAGGAAATTTGCACAACAACGGATGACATTAGTCGGTCAAGGCTAGCGGTGATAACGAAATATTTGTTTTACAGTACGGACGGTAAGCCGCATCTATCGGCCAATCAGCTGGTGGACTTTCTAAACGAGATCCAGCGGGACCCCAGGCTGAACGAGATTTTGCATCCCTACGCCGATCTGCATCGCGCCAAGGATCTTATCAAAACCTATGAACACAACAAGTACCATCAGCAAAGATCGCAGCTTACCTTTGATGGATTTTTAAGGTTTGTTTGTTTGGTTTGTGGATTTAGCTTTACTTTGTGTAAATTATTTCATCACCACTGCTCTAAAAACGGTGAAGGAAAACATCATGAGGAAACCGGCATGTCCTAGAACTAAAAATTCGAAGACAAGTGACATCTACCAACCCGCACTGGGCCCGCGTGGTGGTTCACGGCCCACTCTCTCATCAAGAAGAGCCCTGTGTCCCAGGAGTGGGAACATTATAGGCTGATATTATTATACATACTTATATTTAGGTATCAAAATCAAAAGTAATTAATATTTAAATTAGGCTGAGAGTCAGCACTTTTCGAACGTCAAAATTACAAAATACAGTCCCCCAAAACGCCAGCCCTTTACCACTTTTTAGTGCTTTCGCTGGGGAGAAGAAGTGGCACAACAAACTCCCCAGCAGCACAGCTGTCTGTTCAGTAAGGCCGCTATCCCACTGGCGTTTTACGAGCGTCGGCGTCTCTCGAACGTCTGCGCAGCGTCAACGTTGCGCAGATGCGACGTTGACGTCGCGTCGTCGCGTGACAAGCATTAACGTCCGCTGAACGCGACGTCGACGTCGCGTCTGCGCAACGTTAACGTCGCGTTTTTTGGCAACAGGTACATGTGCGCGACGTTAACGTCGCGTTCAGCGGACATTAATGCTTGCCACGCGACGACGCAACGTCAACGTCGCGTCTGCGCGGCGTCGACGCTGCGCAGACGTGACGTTGCCGTCCACGCTCGTAAAACGCCAGTGGGATAGCGGCCTAAGAAAAAGCTACGATTGTATACAACTAGGTTATGTAAAGTAATGAACATTACAAGATACAGAACATTAAATGAAATTACTTGCCATATTATGTCAGATGGCTACGCCAATATACCAACAAATACAATAAAAACCATATGTACTCAAGCAAAAAAATATATGTATGTTTTACAGCTCAATCCTTATTCGCGTAAAGTAAACTTAGTATAATAAGCCTAAAATGTTCCCACAGCTGGGAAACAGGTCTTCTCTCTGTAACAGGGAGTGGGCCATAAACCACCCGCGGGCCCAGTTCGGGTTGGTGGATAACGACTAACCTTATACCTTCGAATAACCATTCTTAATAAAAAATATTCGTAATATATGATGAATCACTTTACGACACAAAACGGTTAAACTAAAAAGATTTGTTATTTTTATTACTATGGAGGTTTATAATAAAAGAGTGTTTAATAAACTCTCCACCAGACAGTAATATAATAAAAAACTGGCCAAGTGCGAGTGGGACTCGCACACGAAGGGTTCCGTACCACAAGGCAGAAAACGCCGAAAAAAACACGTTTGTTTTATGGGAGCCCCCTTATTTATTTTTTCCGCTTTTAGTATTTGTTGTTATAGCGGCAACAGAAATACATCATCTGTGAAAATATCAACTGTCTAGCTATCACAGTTCATGAGATACAGCCTGGTGGGTGACAGACGGACAGTGGAGTCTTAGTAATAGGGTCCCGTTTTTACCCTTTGGGTATGGAACCCTAAAAATGTACTCTTTTTACTTGTGTTTAAACATTTTTAACGATGATTAATTTGCGTAATAAACTATCACGTTGCTAAAATGTAATAAAAAACTTAATTCTATTACAACGTTGAATTGAGATTGTTTTTTTTTTAATCTATCTGTCCTAAAGTTGTGTTGTCACAAAAACGCAAACCCGGAACATTTTTTCTGTAGGCCATTCAAATATTTGCGCTGAAGTCACTCAGCTACTTCACTAGACTTCTAAGGCCCATAGTGTAATTAGCCTTTCCCACTGCTGGGACACAGGCCTCCTCTCGACGAGGAGGGGGCCGTAATCCAGTGCTAGATATTACATGTCTTCGAATCTTTGGTTCTAGGACATGCCGGTTTCCTCACAATGTTTTCTTTCACAGTTTTGAGAGCCCCACTTGCACCAAAATCATTAAATACGTTTAGTCCTAAACGTAATTAAAACATCGTTCTGCTACTGCCAATCGTTTCAAGATGATAGAGACAGAACGATGTTTTAAATTCTTTTAGCGTTAAACATGATTTGTGGTGCAAGTGGGCCTGAATGTCTTTTGTGTTACAGATTCATCATGTCGGAGGACAACCCGATAGTGGCGCCAAGTAAGATGGACCTCTGCGACGATATGGAGCAGCCTTTGGCGCATTACTTTATCAACAGCTCGCATAATACCTACCTGACCGGTCACCAGATCACGGGGAAGTCCAGCGTTGAGATATACCGACAGAGTCTGCTTGCGGGATGCAGGTCAGTTTAACTATATATTATCATCGCAAATTATACCTTTGTACCAGGTGCTACCATGCATTTGTGTCATGTCTTAGCGCAAATAAACGCATTTCCTTTCTTCTATTCATTATTTGACATTAAGTGAAGTGTCAAACGATTTTGAACCTTGTGCAGTGCAACTATTACTCTCAACTTGGGTCTGTCCTGCAAATGATTACGGTACGGACTCAATACGCCAGAATCCGTAGTATACCCCCAAACAACCTCTGTTCGTCCTAGCTACCAATAGCCATTCGTGACGTAATTCATACCCTGCTATATCTTATATTATTATCTAACAGAAATGAGTGTGGCGTGTATAGGAAGCCGGAATCATAGGCGTGACGAATGCGGTTAGTGATAGCATTCATGTCTAGTTCATGAGCGTTGGAGCAAGCCTCCAAACTTGACCTTGTGTTTAAAGGTGTGGAGAGGGGTTTAGTCACTTTCTGCGATGACTCAAACTACTGACCTTGAGTCGACTTGCTCTATTGACAATTTGAGTCTCAAATATTGTTGTGTAACAACGCTTTGTACTAACTGTGCTACGACCTTTAAAAAAATAATTATTGAATGTTATGCCTCTAAAATGTTTAGCTCATAAACCCTGCTATTATGTTAACCGACCAAAAGAACAATACGGGCGCGCGACTCGTACATTCCGAAATACACATTCTTTGCAGCTTTCTGCTCAAGCTATTTGTACGAGTTAGCCAAAATATCCGCATTTTCTGCATTGTTTAAAAAGTGTTATTGAACAATCTGCGAAAATTCCATTGGCATATTAAACTGGGAAATTCCATTAGGCGGTTCTGTAGTGTTCTAGAGAAGCGCGGCACTTACCTAGCTCTTAAAACTCAAACCTGTTAGTATAAAAAAACGGATGTAAACCTCATCGAATGGTTCTTGGATAATGCATAACTTGCCGCATACCGCCCGAACTGGTTGAGCGCTAATTACTGCGATACATATTGATATTAATTTGTTTACAAAAATCTTTACCTAATGTTTCCAATGCGTTTTTAATAATAAATCCAATTAGTGCGGTATCGAACGTGTAGTTATCGATATTATCGGTGTGAATCGACCTTAATTATCGTGTTAGCTTATGAAAATATATGTAAATATTTGGGAAGCATATTTTATTGTGCGCCTCACATGTGTTCCTTAATTTTCGCTCGGTTTAATGTTCATTCCATGCTTGTCTATTAGTTTACCTATTCAATGTACCTACTTAACCGCTTATATCAATTAAACCATTTACAGGCCATTTTGAATTGTCAAGGATTCGGTCAGTTAGAAATATGAAGCTAGTTCTCCATTCCAAACCGTAGTTGATACCTATGGAGAAGAATGGGCATGAAATTCCATGAACACTTTTAAATTATATTGTTACACCTATTAGATAAATTGTATATATGTATTTGAAATTTTATGACATAATGGCTGTGCACTTATATGAGTAAGCGATTTATTTTTAAAGAGGCGAATAATAAATAAAATATCAGATCTTGTGTTAAAACGTTTTCGTTTACATTGTCTGCAGGCCGCGCTTAAAAAGTTTAAATTGAAGCACTCTTGTTTTCAGTTTCATAGCTAAACAGAAACCATTGTTTCGGATAACTCAACTTGCCTAAACGTAAAAGCGCGTTTCGTCCGTCGACGATTACTTTCAGTCTGATATCTACTTAATAAAACCTTAAATTCAGTCATTCTTTTACTCACTGATAGATAACGCACAGCCTAATCCGCTGGGTTTAGAAACATGAAATGTTACACTAGAGTTCCTTTTATAATAAAGATTAGCATAAAGGAAGGATTTTTGAATACCTACAGAGGTTGAAAGGGGATGTTTGTTTGCATGGAAGATCGTAATTTTTGGCGATGAGAAAAACCATCGCGCGCATAGCTTGTACTGACATAATAAAAATAGTAGTTAATGGAGATACACCATCGATAATTGAATGCAACATACAACCTATAAAGTTTCAATCAAATCTTTCTCCTTTTCCACACAGATGCGTAGAGCTAGATTTCTGGAACGGCCGCACGGACGAGCCGGTGATCGTGCACGGGTATACTTTCGTGCCAGAGATCAGCGCCAAGGAGGTGCTGGAAGCGATAGCAGAGAGCGCCTTCAAGACGTCTGACTACCCCGTTATACTGAGCTTCGAGAACCATTGCAATCCGCGACAGCAAGCCAAGATTGCGAACTATTGTAGAGAAATATTCGGAGACATGCTGCTTGATAAACCGATTGATTCTCATCAATTGGAACCGGGTAAGTTGTATAAAGAAAAGTAAACAGATATATCTACGTTGTACTTCGAGAGGATCAATAAACATAAGAACTGCACAAAGGACGGTCTTATCGCTAAAACCAATCATAATGAACTTCTTTTCGTCTTTCTTCATCTTCTGTCTCATGTCAATACGGAGATCAGGATTAAGGAGTCTTTATAGACAGCTATAATGACGTGTAGATAGAAACCGTGAAGACCATGACCATAATCGCTAAGATTAGATGACGGATTGGTGTTCGCAGTCAGTAGGTTTAAACTGGGAAACATGACCCCGCTTACAAAATCTCTTAAATATTTGGTATAAGTGAAAAATAGACTTCCTCACTAGACGGCCTTTAGTCACCATTTTGGTAAAATCGGAATTATTTCAGTGTCTCTTAAGAAAATAACTTACAGTTTCTAAAACTCCAAATAGCCCCGAATATTGTAAAACTAGTACGATTACGAGAAGCACGGCAGGTGAGGTAGGTCATCATAGGGTAAACCATCTCCGTTTACCTCCGATACTAAAGATGATGTTTATGATTAGATAAATTGTTTGTGTTCAATGCCTATTAATCTTTCAACCGAACATCCAAACATCAGGAGTGCATCAAACTTTATTGAACGCTTATCCGCCAGATGATTTTCATTTGATTTTATGAAAGGAAATGACGTACAACGTATCAGTCAACAGGCTCTTGTCAACGCAGGGTTGAGTACAGATTAATTCTGAAGCATATTGGAAGTTTTATCTAGCGTATCAATGACGCAATGGCTTAAGGCCAGGTATTCCGAGCGCTGTAGGTATTTAACGCATACCTCAGCCCCCGCAAGGAGTAGCGATACGTAATAAGTTACGATGAGCGGGGACGCGCGCGCCAAGCGCACGGCTCACGAGTTCACGAACTCGAGTAGGTACTAAGTTGCGTCACAGAGTAGAGCAATGCAGTAGATCAACTTGAATTGATTAGTATAAGTTTATTTTGTTTTATTTTTCTAGTAGTAGTTATTTTTAAGGTTATAGATAGATTAGATACGTATTGTATAAACTTGATACTAATTATTAAAAATAATTTGTATACTTTTTTTTATAAAAAGGATTTAAAATCTGACTGACTAAAATCAAATATTCGTGCTACAGTATAAAAAATCAAGCAGTAGGCACACTTACTTTAGGAGAATTGTGTTACAATTCTTGAATTACAATATCAATGCATATTGTAATTCAAAAAAGCTTAGAGGTATAAATGTAAAGGAGAGAGAAGGGAAGGGTAGAGGTGTAAATGTTCGTCTCGTGTAACACATAATGTGAAGCGTGACTGTGTGAGTCTCAATAAAATAAAAATAAAGTATTTTTATTTTGACGTGACAACGTCTAATAAATCGATGAAGCTGGTTGCACTCACGAAAAAACATGACTCATGTAGCGTTACCTCGCGGCCTCGCTCTGTAGCGTTCCATGGCGGCTTGAAGTGCAAGCGAATATTAACAGATGTAATGCAATTATTCCATCAGTATTTTCTTATGACGTTGTCACGTTCAACTATCGTCAGCAAACCGACTTTACAGACAACCGATTTTTTTTATTAAATTAAAAGTAAACACTTTTATATCTGTAAAATATCCAACTCTGCTGTCAAATAAATCGATATGATGCGTTTTTTCTTGGAGCTGTGTCATCAGGTAATTCATGTCAACAATTCGTCGTCCACTGATGGGTTGATAGTCGTGTTCGATTTCGTTTTCAACGCTTAGAGTGTAGTTTTCAATTTCCTCCATTGTTCTAAAAACAGATTATTTTAATATAACCTATTGAATTCCACATAATTATTATGTAAAACAAAAAGTAGCAACTTACTCATTGATATTATTATTAGGTGATACATTATTATGTTCATCTAAAGGCATTTCAGCATGTGTGACATGGGCATTGGCAGCATGAATAGTCGTTCTGTAACAATAAAATATATTTTTTTGTTTCAATATTCATAGTTGTTAGTAAATGCGATAATTATCGGATATATAAACTTACGCATTTTATGGGCTATTTACTTATGCCTATGGCATGCCGTAGCATGTTTTAGTGTGATTTTAATTGAATCGGTTAAAACAATATAATTGATTATTAATAAGTACAATACAGTTACTTACTCCTCAATCCTAAGATTATTCAAGTAAACCATGCTCTAAAGTCATCAATGGAGACACTTTATGCCCTTCCGCATGCTCTATTGATCTGTAACACAAAAGTTGTTTTTGACTTGTTGGTAATTAACAAGTAAAATTTTAAAAAACTTTCTTATTATTAAATCAGTCTGTTTAATAGAGACAACTGCATTGAAATCGATTCATCCGTTTTCCGTTTAGGAGCTACAATGCCAAAGACAAATACACACGCACACTGACATACAGACAGTTATACAGAAACAAAGATACGCAAACAGTAATAATAATTAATAAATAGGTACTTTAATTTTAATAATAAAGTAGGTATGTATGTGACCCCCACATACATACGTACCTACTTAATTCAAGTATATGTATATTATTAATTTTTATGGTGTTACAATAACAAGTGAGATACTATTTAATTCAAATATGTAGTAAAAAATAGAGAATGTCTTTAAAATAAATAATATAAAAAAACTTACTCGATATTCGCCGAATCATTAGTTGATACATGCGCACTGCGCTTGGCCTGCAACTGCATTGCTCTAAAACATTAAAAACCCACGTAAACATTTCAAGCCAAGTTTCTTTTATTATTCCATTTGGAGTGGCATAGTTAATAATAAACATGCAATAACAAAAATCTCGAGTGAATTCTACAAACTGTTCCTCTTGCAAATAAATACTGAATAAAATTATGCATTGGAGAACTTCTCTATAGCCAAACTAGCCATTGATTTTTTTATGTATTTCAAAAATCTTAGCGTTCTCTAGTAGTACTGATATTTTTATACTGTGGCTCACCACATTACAATACAAATAAAACATTTAGGTAGGTACTTACTTCTTCACATATCTTTGGAGTGCATTCTTTCTATTTGTTTCTTTTATTGCTTTACACGACTTTTTTCGCCTGCGTTGTTTATTGCCCATTATAACTAACAAACAAACTCTCAAAAACAGATGATAAGTTTCGCGAAGTTGTCGCGGAAAAAACTGACACAGGTCCGTCGTCCATAAGCGCCAGCACGCGACTGAACGGCCCCGTAGGAGCCGCCGCGGGCGCTTTTAATTCATATTTAAACTTAGTAATTAAGAAAATCATTTTATCAAGTCAAACTCTGCGAATTTGTCTATAACTAATTAGTTTCTTTAATATAGTACAAAAATTAAATGTAAAAAGTCAGTAATATAGTCATAATATTGAAAAAACGTTTTAAAAAGGGGTAACTTTGCGATTTTTTGCTATCGTGTGAAGTTCATCAGGTCTTGCAACTGAATGCGATTTTGTCTAGACAAGATCCTTAACTAATACAGATATATTTTTTTTTTATTTAAAACCCTATATTCTTTGTCTCAGATTGTTTTAAAAAACTTAAATTCGGGGCCACCTAGCCTTAATTGTCAGCGCTATTTTGGTGCTTATTAATAATTCTAATTATTATTATAAATATTGTGATGATGAGCTAGTCGGGCCCATTGACGTAAGGCGATCAGGGTTCGATACTTTGAAGCCGGTACACCTGCAGTATTTACGTTGGCCTGCGACCAAGCGTGTGCCGTTATGACGTGTAAACATGATGAGACAGTTTGTTTTCCCTACTCACGCATTCGTGTACGGGTTCAAACGTCCCCGTTGTATGTTGTTTTAATCGGTCCTTGACTTTTAAGGCATGTTTACGTTTTATTAGGTCGGACTGCTAAGCGAGTAACAGTCGTACTATTTAAAACGTTCCTCGACAGACACGCGTATTTTCGTAGTCGTTTATCTCTATAAACGACCATGAAAAGTGAAAAGGTCAAAAAAACCTACAGTCAGTGATAATAAAATCCTAAATCTCTATCTACCGGAGACACATTTATCGACTAAACTCTTTTGGTGTAAAAATATATTTATCATTGGTCGATAAATGTGTCTCCGGTAGATAGAGATTTACAATTTTATTATAACTGACTAGGTTTTATGACCTTTTCACTTTATTTGTCTGAAGAAGGATTTGCATTTCTGATTTTAACACCAATATGTGCCAAGAGTGAAGTGTTTAAAAACAAAATTAATGCGCTACCGATCTACTTCTATAAAAATGTATTTGAAAAGATAACATCCCTCAAGTTTTTTGATCGCCGTATTCTCAGTGCAATACATAATATAAATGTTTGTCCTATTACCCCGTCACACTAAGAAAACATTGACGATAGACTGATTTATTTATATCCAAGCTTCGTTTAATCGTTTTTTTTTTTTTTAATTATTATATTGAGAATTCAATGATCGAAGTACTGATGGATTGCTGCGTTAAAAAATGACTTCCGCGATCTGAAGGCCAATTCCTGTAATTAAAAACGCGATCGAATCGAATCTCATCTCAGCGACAATAAATGTCAAAAAAATGTAGGGAAGTTAGTGGTATTTTTGACAGATTGAGACTGACACTGACTGAGATCAGACTGAAAGTTTTTAAAATTAAAAAAAAAATCTGATGAGTTCTTGTTTCTGACATCAAGGAGGGGAGTTACCGCCGCCATCCATGCTGCGCAACAAGATCATAATCAAGAACAAGAAGAAACATCATCACCATCACAAGAAAGATGACTCCATTGCTTCTGAGGAGAGCGAGCCTCGACCAGAAGTACCGCAGGACAACGGAGAAGTTACCACCGCCACGGTAAGCTCAACCGTATTCTATGTAAGACTACCTTTTACCATGCATTTCTCCAGGATGAGAGAAGTATATAGTGCCTATATCATTTTCCGAACCATAAACAATTTCTATGGCATTTTTATGATGTACATAATAAAGAGTATTCTATCTATGCAAAAAATCACGTCGATACGGTGTTCCGTTATTAGATGAAAGAAGGATAAACCAACAAACACACTTTCGCATTTATGGTAATTAAGTAAGGAGTTATAATACCTGTACTTAGAGCTACCTATTTCGAAATTTAAAAAGTTACGGCGAAAGGCCGGACAATTGCGAAAATTCGAGTTCGGGCATTTTTGTTTTTAATGTTTCTTTCTTTAGTACATCTGTTTTACTTTCTAAAAAAAATCCTATATGTTGAAAAGTCCGAATAATAATTGGCAAGTCCGGGCAAAGTTCGAACGGGGGTCAAAAAGCTGGATATATCCGGGCGGATGGTAACCCTGCCTGTACCCTGGCAATCTATTAACAAATAACAAACAAGAAAGTTTGCTTACAAAGCTTTTCAGTTCTGTAATCTTAGTGATAAAATTGTGATTATAGCTAGCTGCATTTTCCTTTACATTTTAACGACATTTTAACGAGATAATGTCACATCCTTTCCTAATCCACATAATTGCTATCAACATAAAAAGATCGCGTTATTTATTTAGCGATAGTCAGATTTTGGCTGCGGATCAAATATACAGTATGTTAAATAACAGAGGGCGTTCCCTTAAACTCGTTAATCTATATCATTAATAGATTAAAATAAAAATGTCAGCATAGAAAAATAAGCATAAAATAATCCGAATTAAAAAAAATAATTAATTGTCAATAAATTCGAAACCTCCTGTTTAAAATCAAAATAGTAGCGCGGAATAGTATTCGTAGTAGTAATGCCCAAACGCAATGCGCACGATGCTGGCCGAGCGTTTCCGAGAGTTCACGAAGCCGAGTGAGACGGCCGCCCCGCCCCGCCCGCACCCGCGCCCGTCATTCATAAATAAATTCCGACATTGCTGTCCTTCAAGTACGCGTGTACAGAGTGTTTCTTTAACGTATCAATTTACGATTTTTAGTGAATATTTTAATATAAAAAAAAATAAAAACATTTTATTTTCGAATGGTAATATTTTTTTTAGCATGTATGGATGCTATACTATTGCGGGTTAACGGGAACGCCCTCTGTTAGTTAACATACTGTATTTGAATGTGAAAATCGTTTGCGTACTTTAAGATTAGAATAGTAGGTTCAGTATTTAGTTGATTTTCCCTAACGATTTATTGAACTCGTTAATAATATTTATGGTATAATAATAAAATATTTCCGTCCGTATCCTATTTACTCGTTCAATTTATGAATTAGGGATTAATGAAATAATTATGAATGGTTTCTTTCCTGCTATCTACACAGGTAAAAGCTAAAATAATGTAGGTATATGAGCGATTTATCAATGTCGTTAAAGAGCGTCAGAAAACTAAAATTATCACCTGTCTCTTCGCTACAAGATTCTTTCGTGGGTTGATGTAAAATATGTAATATGAATGTGCAGTACCATAAGTCATCTTGAACAGGGTTAAATTAAACTTGCTTGCTAAACTTCACGGACGGGGTATATCTAAACACAATAAAACATAAGAAAACATTTTTTCTCAACTCATTCAACGTGGCTAAATAATAACAGTCACACAGGTCGATCGATCAGGTTAAGCGACGCTTGCCGTGGTTGGTCTGTGGATGGGTGACCATCTTTACATACCGAGACCCCTCCGTGCCTCGGAAAGCACGTTAATCCGTTGGTCCCGGCTGTCGTTCGTGGATCTTTAACAGTTGTTACGGGTAGTCAGAAGCTCAAAAAGTCTGACAACCAGTCTTACCAAGAGGTATCGTATTATCCAGTAACGGGGTTGTGGAGGTAGGTAGGCAGTCGCACCATATAAAATACTGGTATTCAGCTGCATCCGGTTAGACTGGAAGCCGACCCCGACATAGTCGGGAAAAGGCAGGCAGATGATGATGATTCAAGTAACAACACTAATTATAGCGGTCGTTGACTTCTTATTTTTTATTTTATCGTGTTTAAGTCCCATCGCGTCTGCGGAGTTCAGCTAGCCAATTTAAAATAACCCTGTATATCTACATATCCCTGTATATTTACAGAATTATAGTCATTGAAATCATTAATTAAAATATCTCTTTAAGTTAGATTTGTACCATAAGCACCTTCCCATAAGAGATTTGTTCTTATGGTACAAATCTAACTTAGAAAGATGTATTAATGATTCTAATTCTTTAAATACGTACCTGTTAAAGTCGCGAATCATATTTTGATCAAGTCACAACCTGACACTGACCTGCAAATTGCAAAAAACGTAATAAAATTTGAATTTTGCGGTCTACCACTGCGCATTCACCTTAAATGAATTTGCGAAAAGAGCACTATTGTCATTTTGACTGATAGTACAAAAGAGGCTGTCACAGGAATGAGTGTCAGAGACGACGCTCTACGAAAACGAAGCGATTCCAAAACTAGATGAGCTATGTTTACTGTCGGGTACAGCCTAGCCCGACGCAAACTTTATGACGGCTCTGCACACGAGTTGAGTTGTAGCGCAGTAACAAATTCATGTGACCGCGGTAGTGAGGGGTGGGGGTGCGCAGTGAGCAGACCACTTCAGAGCCGTCATAAAGTTTGAAGCTCACTGTACTGTAAATGATAATATTATTTGTCGCCAGTTGACACGTCAGGGTTCGTCCGACTCTTCGGACTCGGAAAGCTCGTCGGGTGAAGAAGAAGCAGGCGGTGTCGACAGCGCGGTCGGCGAAGACGCGCGGGAGACACACGCCGGCGCAGAGATATCAGCCCTCGTCAACTATGTACAGCCCGTACACTTCAGCTCCTTCGAGAACTCCGAGAGTGAGTTATACAACAGTCTGACGTAGCGTAGTTGGCCTTAGGCCTCCAAATGTCCCCTTTTGTATCTATTATAGCGAGTTCGTGGCTGGTGAGCCGAAACATCCCGCCTTAAAAATAGGTTAGAATGGTTTTCCCGTCTTTACATCTGCTAGGTTTCCGTCCCATCGGACTATGAGAGTGAAAGAAGAGAGTGCACCTGTGTCAACGCACACAATTGTGCACTGTATTATCTCCCGCGTCGATGGCTAGTCTCCGCTGAGATTGGCCGTCATGACATCGGGTCTGGAGGACTATTATTACCTGCTAGATTGACGTTAGGGGAAGCAGGACGAGAAGCGCTTCCCCCTTACGCCCGAGAGTGAGCAGCTTCTTCTTATTGCTATAAGTGTAGGTCGGGGAGGACGGCCAAGGACGCACGCGGCCGCAGAAATCTCTGCCATAGTCAACTACGTGCAACCTGTACACTTCAGCTCCTTCGAGAATAGTGACAGTTAGTATTACTTTTGATTTTTATTTGCATTTTTTGTTTCGTGCTTCTTTTTTCAAATTGTGCAATGCACAAGCGCATCTACTGAGTCCCAAACACTGGTTTGTTTACAACTTTTTAGCATAAACTTGTCATCTTTCATCTTGTTCTGTCCTATCCCGAAACTACAAGGCCAGTATCTCGAACGAAAATTACCGTAAAATTAATGGTTGAACAACAACTTTATCAATAGCCAATAGCAGCAGTTTGCGCGCGCTCGACAATTGTCACATTAATTTTGCGATAATTTTCGTTTGAAAAACTGGCCCTAAGTTACATGACTGAACTGAGTGTGATGTGTAGAAAAGAACCGTTTCTACGAGATGTCTTCGTTCGACGAGAAGCAAGCGACGACGCTGCTGAAGGAGCGTCCCATCGAGTTCGTGAACTACAACAAGCATCAGTTGTCGCGCGTGTACCCGGCGGGGACGCGGTTCGACTCCTCAAACTTTATGCCGCAGGTAATAATTGCATACATTGACACACATAAAAAGTCGAGAAAAATATTGACTCTTACGCACCCTTGTGAGTATTGGAAAAATCACGTTTGTCGCCTAGATGATGAATTATATAATTTCCTTAGTCACTATACAACGTGTTTTATTTTTGATATCCCATAACTCTAGGGGGTCATTGTACTCATCATAATGAACAACTTTTAAATAAATCATCTATGAAAATTTCAACTGTCTAGCTATTACGGTTCATGAGATACAGCCTGGTGACAGACAGACAGACAGATAGACGGACTGAAGTCTTATTAATAGGGTCCCGTTTTTATCCTTTGGGTACGGAACCCTAAAATCAACTGTTCCCTACATTTATGTTCACATAACTCGTCAAATTGTAGGGATTTTGTACCAGATTTTTTTTTCGCGATTTCGGGTTTGGTCCTATAGTAAAAGTGGTTCATAATGATGAGTACAATGACCCGCTAGAGTTACGGGATATAAAAAAAACACGTTGTATACACATTTAGCAATAATTGAAATGTTGATAGCGTTTGTGACGTAAACATAAAAAGAGACTAGATTCTCGTACATGTCGATACACAATTGTCGAAGTTTGACCAAGTGCCATCAGTTACCATTAGGGCCCTAACTCACTATATTTATTTATTTATTTATTTAGCTTTATTTTATCCCTTACATTTAGTTTTATATTTTATAATGTTGTGCACTTATTTATTTATTTGTTAGTTATGTTAGTGTTTGTACTTAAAATAAGATTAGTATTGTTAGGTGTAAGGGCCGCCTTTTGCGGTGAAAGCCTCCTCCAAACTGTTCCAACTGACTCTGTCTTTCGCCAGTCTCGGCCATAAGTTTCCGGCTGTTTCCTTTAAATCGTCACTCCATCTTTTAAGTCACTAAGACCACTAAATGGTTCCTTACTTCGAAACCACGTCAATTCCTTAGCTAATAACGCCAAACTCGCTTTCATTTCGCGCGGTTTTGTTCATTGTGTCATAGCGAATACTAACTCAGGTGAGATACTGGTAAAACGCGAATTTATCACTTATAAAGAAAAACACTAGAACATGACACTGTCTATTGGAGCATAAGTATATCGATAATAGCCTTTTAGCTCGATTAATTTCTCGACTGCTGCTCGTTTCTCTAATGATATAGATTACTAGGAAATAATCTATTTTTAGTGAGTTCCGAGTATGTTCTTGTAATAACTCCCATGTGTTCGACAGGTTTTCTGGAACGCCGGCTGCCAGTTAGTAGCTCTGAACTATCAAACATTAGACTTGGCCATGCAACTGAACTTGGGCACCTATGAGTACAATCGACGATGTGGGTATTTACTCAAGCCAGAGTTTATGCGGAGAAAGGTGAGTCGTTCAATTGTTTACAGTAAAATAACATAGCTTTAGATAGAAATATCGGTGAATGGAGGTGGTAGATGGATGGAGTGGGAGAGGAGGGCAAAATAAAGTGCGGATGGCTGGTGTGAGAGATGCCGTGAAAGAAAAGGGAGTGTATGATAGCGTGACGGTTAACAAGGGAGAATGGAAGAAGAACACATGTTGCTCCAACCTCAAGCAACATGGGACAAGGTCAAGAAGAGAATCATGAGATACAAATATAGGTAATACTAGCTGTGCCCCGCGGTTTCACCCGCGTAAGTGTCGATCCCGTGGGAATATCGGGATAAAAAGTAGCCTATATGTTAATCCAGGGTGTCAGCTACTTCCACACAAAATTTTATCAAAATTGGTCTAGCCGTTTGAGCGTGAAGAAGTAACAAACATATAAACACACACACACTCACAAACTTTCGCCTTTATAATATTAGTGTGATATTTATATCAATATCACTGACGCAAAAACATCAGTCTTAGGGTCTAAACAAACGGACTGCATTTGAACTGCATGCCAGCTGTAACATCGCGGTTTGGATGCAATTGACAGTAGTTTTCGAAGCAGTTAAGTCAACTGCATCCAAACTGCGATGTTGCAGCTGAAATGCAGTCCGTCTGTTTAGACCCTAAGGCTCAAATCACACCGAGATGGCAGCGAAGCAGCGAGCTGTTTCAGTGTCGTATAATTTTAAATTTTATCTTCATTACTATAAAACTTAGTATCGCTTGAGAAACTTGAGTTGTCGGAGTGCTCGCGGCGTCGTGGGCGGCCGCGCGACCTTTCAAGTTTCTCAAGCGATACTATGTATTACAGTAATGAAGATAAAGTTTAAAATTATATGACACTAAAACTGCTCTCCGCTTCGCTGCCATCTCGGTGTGATTTGAGCCTTAACGTCCTTGCAATGAGGTAAAAGTTCGTTTGCCTTTAATTCAATAATTCCTTATAATCTTGTTTGGAAAACATAGACGTTGGGAATATTTACAAACATTTGTAAAACAAATATACTGTGTGAATAAAGTTGATTTACTTTTTAGAATTTGTTAAAACTTTTCACTACAGTCTTGAAAACTAGTTTTAAATATGTTACAAGTAACGCGCTAGTTTTAATTACTACATGTGACTCGTACATTATTACCTCGCAACTAGTAAATAAATCAGACGTAGCAAGCGCCATTAAACAACATAAACAATTTGAATATTATTACTCAGTAAATATACCACATAATCCCATTAACGTTTACTATTAAGTTAGCCTCTCGACTGTTTTATTGAGTGTTTGTTATGAATTTTAGCCACCAGCATGGTTGGATTGGTGAACAAACTATAAGCATGCTGCCCAATCTTTTGGCAATGAATGCATTTGGTAAGAGAATCTATTAAAACCGAGTTCTCACTATGATGAGGGGTCCCGTCTGATTCAAAACAGACGGAAGTGTTTGTTTCCATACAATTTATAAATCTGTTTACATTTACGTCGTTTTTCCCGGATGCGGTCATACGCGTCGCGTGCGCCTTAACATTTACTTTAGTAGTGGATTAACCATATTATTTTGTTTCTAATGCGAATTCGACACTAGCGTTTATTGTCGATAAATTAATTTTAATGGCCTCCCAATTCATGGTCTGTCTGTGTGACCAATTACATGCCAACCAATGGCTCCCCACACTGATCTGCTTCAAGAATCGACTGGACGGACTTAATATCTTCAAGCTATACGATACACACGCATCAGCTAATTAGCTGCTAGTGTGTCTAACCAAATAATAATAACCGTTGTCTACGCGTCATACACGAAAATACATGTTGTTGGTATGTTTGATATTGAGCAATTAAAAAAAGGATTATAAAAAATATGCCACCTTTAATGGTGATCAGACCATGAAAGTTGGCTCATTTTTTTTTGACGTGACAACGTCTAATAAATCGATGAAGCTGGTTGCACTCACGAAAAAACATGACTCATGTAGCGTTACCTCGCGGCCTCGCTCTGTAGCGTTCCATGGCGGCTTGAAGCAAGCGAATATTAACAAATGCAATGCAACTATTTCATCAGTATTTTCTTATGACGTTGTCACGTTCAACTATTGTCAGTAAACCGGCTTTATTTCATGAGAAGGTCTTTATACGTTTTTTACGACATCCATGCAGGTGAAGTAGCGTGCAAAAGCTAGTAAATGTATAACAATAACATATCCTTTTCCCTTTCCAGGATCGTCGCCTCGATCCGTTCGCGGAGAGCACAGTAGACGGTATCATAGCTGGTACATTATCAGTGACCGTGTTATCTGGCCAGCTGCTGACGGACAAGCGGTGCGGCACCTACGTCGAAGTGGACATGTTCGGATTACCGGCCGATACTGTGCGCAAGAAGTTCCGCACTCGGGTCGCGCCTAATAACGGCATCAATCCGGTGTATGGAGAGGAGCCATTTGTTTTTAAAAAGGTATGTTTTCATTCTAGTTTAAAGAACAGCACCATAATTGTGTACAGGGCCGTCTTTACCCGGGGGTGCAAGGGGTGCGCGGCACCCAGGCGCAAGGTCTTAGGGGGCGCAAGCCGATCAGGCCATTACTAATCACTCATTATAACCACAACGCTTCAGCGCTGTAACCGCACGTCACTGCCTCGAAAAAATCCCATGGAAAAAGTTGGTGAAAATCATCTTAAAAATGGAACACAAAAATCAAGTTTGATTTATTTTTGTTGGCAAGCTGATTTTCACACCCCGGCGACCAATATGGTTAAGACGGCCCTGCTGATTGTGTAACACACTATCAATAGGAATCTGAATAATTTTGAAGCAAATTGTTAGTCCATTGCTTCATAAGGTCGAAAAATTTGTCTGCTCAACACGTAAATAACGCAATGAATGTTGTTGAACTATCAAAATGAAACCGAATCCGATTGAGAATGTGTTACGCAATAGCACCGCAAGCCACACCTCCAGCCAACTTAGATTAGGTTTATTCACTAACAATCTAGATCTTGGTATCGCAGATCCATCCTAAGGTTGTCTTTAAAAGATCGCTCTTAGCGATACGACCGTCCATTGTGTCACCCTTTGTACAGTTTCTATATTTATATCTGTAATTTATATGGTGTACATAATAAAGAGTATTCTATTCTATCCCACCGGTCAGTTAGTTGCACTAAGCTATCTCATAGTTTATCGGAATGGTAGTGTCGAACAATAATTTTGAACAACAAAGTCGCGATGACATTTCCGAAAATAGAGCATTTTCCGATGATTATTTGCATCAACGTGTGTATAATATCGGTCCTTGTAATATACGGGATGGCGTATTTAAAATGATGGAGGTCCCAAATAAATCCAAATAATCCATGCTAAATTTCTAAGTAGTGAATTTTTTAATCAGTCTAACCCTACTTATAATAGTCATAAAAATACACTTATTTAGTGGATATTATACCTAGCGGAAAAAGTAAATTAACCTACTCTATTGTCAAACTATGTTTACAATTTTAGTGGTTTTCAGTTCATGTTAGTAACTCAATGGAGCAGAATATTCCTCAATGTACCTACGTATAATAATAATAGTCCACTTTAACCTGACCGTAATAATTACATACGTGATAAAGTGAACGTAAGTAACTGCAACGACGACTGTTATTTATACGTCATTCGCCCCGACGTCTTCTGTCGCTTACGCGCATTGTAATATTTGCAATTATGTTTGCAAACTCTACATTAACCAATCTATTTATCATTAAAAATCTATTTATTTTTGGTATAGCTAGATAAAGTAGGTTTTACATGTAATTTTCTCCTTTGAAAGTTTTTGTACTCTACGCTGACGCAAAAAGCAAAAGTTTATTTTTTCTAAGGGCTGATTGTTCAATAGTCAGATAACTTTTATCTGAGGAATAAATATTGCTCCCTTTAGTAAGACTAATGGTCAGACTTTCGGGCTTCGGCGGACCGTTAACGACTGTCGAAGATTCACGAATGACAGCCGGGAACAACGGCTTAACGTGCTTTCCGAGGCACGGAGGGGTCTTGTATGTAAAGATAGTCACCTATCCACAGATTTACCCAAGTTTTCTTCAACTTACAGAAGGCCGGCTTCATACAGCGAGCGAAAACAGGCACATGTACGGCGATCTCGGTCGAATGCCCGTCGCGAGTACGCTTGTACTCGCTGTACGTGAAGCATCCATACTAATATTATAAATTCGAAAGTAACTCTGTCTGTCTGTCTGTATGTTACCTTTTCACGCCTAAACCACTGAACGGATTTCGATAAAATTTGGCAGAGAGATAGATTGCATCCCGGGGAAGGACGTAGAATAGTTTTTATCCCGATATTCCCACGGGATAGACACTTCCGGGTGAAACCGCGGGGCTCTGCTAGTGTTTGTACATTCGTCCATCTCTCGATGTATGGAGCCGACCTTCTGTATCTATTTATTTTGTGGCACATTTGATGTCGGTATTCCGCGCATCTCTTTGACTCCCGCCACATGGGCCGTGTCAATGCGCGACTGATTGTTTACACGTCACTCCGCTGTGCGCCGGCGCCGACACAATGGCATTCAGATAGTTAGCTACTACAAATGCTCCTCTGATTGACTTAACGACTGAGTGCAATTAAGAATTGTTTGAAATCATTCCGCTAATTGTGGTATAGGGATAATAAATCTAATAATACGTGTTGTTGTGGTTCAATTAGGTGTGAATTTATGCTTGTTTACATAGAGATCAGCTGAGCGCTTTTACAAGGTCAGTTTTGACTGTATTAAAAACGTTGATCTTTCATTATGAGTTTCTTCGCGTGGGTGCGCACCACAGACGAATCTCACAAATGTAATTTTAGGGTTTCAAATCAACTATGGCTTAGGTCGCCGTTAGCAGAATGGTACTCCATCACCATCAGTCAACTTATTGCTACTAAATTACTCTAATTTTAATTAACTGGTATTATTACTACTGAGGGTACTGCAATGTCAGCGGGATTGTCCGAAAGGGTTACCGCTGGCCCGGAACATAAAGGGCTAAGGAAGGAACACGGGTGGGTTTTAGTCAGTAAGAGTCTGACACTCCCTTCCGCTCCACCCAGAGCGGGAGGGGTCATTTGATGATTTCCCATCCTGAAAAAAAAGGGTACTTACTGATATCAAATAAATCAATCAACTCAGCTTATCGCAATCCACTGTTGAACACAGGCTTACCATCCAGTTGGTCCCAGCCACCTTTTTGAGGTCGTCTGTCCATCTAGCTTCAATCAAATGCAACTTCTTAAAATTCTTCTGTCGCTTATTATGAAACGTCCTGTATAGACCTCTAGTGATTTTAAAAGTATTGAAGTCCCTACGTGACTTGTAACATGATCTAGGGAAAAAAACAGCAATTAATGAAACAATAGTATAAAACCTACCAAAGTTAAATTACCTTACAATTTATTTGCGAGACAAAATTAAACACGTACACCGTAATTCGATTTTTAACGCCAATTTAACAGGAAATATCTATCAATGGCTTGGTTTTTGTTAAAAAGCGAGTAATTGTGCGTTTCACAGGTGTTTGCACGGTACCGGCGGTTCGGTTTTGTCGACAATGACTATTAACCTTGATTCGACTAGTTTTTCCGCTGTTGGTTCTCAGTACAATAGAAAACCTTTTAACCGCAGGGCGAGAGACAACGGATCGCGTATGTTTTCTATTGAAAAGTTCGTAGGTACATAAAAAAGGTCTTGGCTTTTGAGGCGTTCGTCGATTAGCAAGTAGTCGCTTATAAAAATGTATTGAGTCATTAAAAAATAAACCTAGACGATTATAAGTTATAATCGTCTAGGTTTATTTTAGAGAATACATTTTTTAGCTTTTCAATTTATTTTGATGACGTCTTCCGTTCCTCGAACAGGGGTATAAAACGAAGCTTTTTGATTTATAATAGTTTCGTTTTTAATAGATAATTTCTCTAAGAATAAAATAAGGATCATATTGAGAAGTTCAGAAAAGCGTAGCGCATTCCAATAAAGATTTGCACTGCTTGTTACACTTTCGAATATCAAGCTTCCTTTCGTTTTTGTCAAGATTTGGTAATTTAGTTGTGAGTGCATATTTAGGAAGCGTGTTTTAGACGACCAGCGGGGAAATTCTCGTATTTTTAAGAATGTTCGCATTCGAATTTGTCTCAATCTGTCAAAAACAACCTCTAATTGACTTACATTTTTGACATTGACTGCCGCTGAGATGGTTTTTCCTTTATTTATTTTTATTTATTTATTTATAAACAGACATGAAAGAAAACAGAACAGAAAAATAGAGAGAGAGATTTCTTATGAAATAAGCATACCTTTGTACCTACAAAGGTGATGCTTATTTCATAAGAAATCTCTTCCAGCATACCTGCGATAGGACAATAAATAGAGAGATGTAGACAGCGTGTGAGAGAGCTTTATGAGTGGGCCTTCTGTTGTTTGACGTAGCGGTGTGTCGCCCGCAGGTGGTGCTGCCCGAGCTGGCCATGCTGCGCATCGCGGCGCACGAGGAGAGCGGGCGTCTGCTGGGCCACCGCGTGCTGCCGGTGCTGGGGCTGCGGCCCGGCTACCGCTCCGTCAACCTGCGCACCGAGCTGGGCCTGCCGCTGCCCGCCAGCCTGCTGCTGCTGGTCGTCGTCAAGGTAACGCTCGCAGGGTCACGCACCGCGCTGCTGGGCCACCGCGTGCTGCCGGTGCTGGGGCTGCGGCCCGGCTACCGCTCCGTCAACCTGCGCACCGAGCTGGGCCTGCCGCTGCCCGCCAGCCTGCTGCTGCTGGTCGTCGTCAAGGTAACGCTCGCAGGGTCACGCACCGCGCTGCTGGGCCACCGCGTGCTGCCGGTGCTGGGGCTGCGGCCCGGCTACCGCTCCGTCAACCTGCGCACCGAGCTGGGCCTGCCGCTGCCCGCCAGCCTGCTGCTGCTGGTCGTCGTCAAGGTAACGCTCGCAGGGTCACGCACCGCGCTGCTGGGCCACCGCGTGCTGCCGGTGCTGGGGCTGCGGCCCGGCTACCGCTCCGTCAACCTGCGCACCGAGCTGGGCCTGCCGCTGCCCGCCAGCCTGCTGCTGCTGGTCGTCGTCAAGGTAACGCTCGCAGGGTCACGCACCCCACTGTCCCCACACAGTCTTGAACGTTGGATGTCTTCTCTTTACTCCCACATGCCATGATTTAAAAAAAATGAAAATAGACGATTCTTCGGAATATGTTCTGAAGGCCAAAATTAAGCGAGCAATCAATTTTTAATGTTCTTTATTTATTCTATGTTGTCCTTTCATTACTAATATCTATCAGTAAACAACAAGACCAGCTTAATAAGCTAGCTAGTCCAAGCTAGTTTAACTTAATTATCCATCGATAATGTGTATTAAAAGAATTTGCAAATATTCATAATTCAAATCTTTTTTTCACCAGGATTACGTGCCAGACCGGCTGTCAGAACTAGCGGAAGCTTTGGCGAACCCGATCAAGTACCAGAGCGAGCTCGACAAGCGAGAACACCAACTCGCCAAACTAACAGAAGATACCGACGTGCCCAGCGACACGCTGCCGTCCCGTCCCAAGCGCGCCTGCGACCCGCCCGAGCGAGACGACGCGCGCCGCACACACGTACACCCTGTACGTACACACGCATTACATACGTAGTGAGCGAGACCAGTGACGTCACACCGACGTGCCCAGCGACACGTAGCTGCCCTCCGGCCCCAAGCGTGTGACGTCACAATACAAATTTCAGTAGCCGCCATCTTGGATTTTAATTTCGAAATAGTACCGTGACAAATAATTTGTGAAATTTCGTAGCCGCCTACACACATCACAAACTTAGTTGTGTCTCCTAGAAACAAATTCAACCCATCATTGAATTTTGGTGTAAAAAATTTTTATCAAAATCTCTTCAGGGCCGGACGCACTTAACATTGTTTCACTTAATCCACAGATTAAACTAGAAGAGGCGCCAGACGGTAGTCCGTCAAAGGAAGCTGCGATGGAGACCAAGAAATTCATCGAGTCCGAGAGCATACCTTCACCAGTACCTCCCAACAACGGTGAGAATTAATCTACACATGTAATGATATTTACAATATTATCATCATTATGAGTATGAGCATGAGGTAACCAAATTGTTATTTGTTCTCTGTGCTTCGAAAACAATTCGAGAGCAAATCTCTCGATTTGGTTTGTATTATTTTGATAAACTCATGAAACGGGAAAAATAATAATAGTTATAGGTGTCCATGACTTAATTTCAATAGGTCTGTCGTACAGACGCCAGCACATCAAGCTACTACAATCTGTCAAATTTATTTAATACATTTTCAACTTTATCGCTAAAGCATAAGGTTCAAAGTTGATTGGGAAAATTTGACAGTTTCGGGTAGCTTGATGTGCTGGCGTCTGTACCATTTTTGACAATACTCTTTTCTTTTTCTCATTAAATTTAAACTTCACTAAGATTTAAATTACCTAAGCCCACGTTCGCACGGTCGTAAACATATCGCGGCGAGATTTAATCGCGTACTGAATTTTCAAGTCTCGGTGTTGAGCCGAGCATGGAGAATCCAACAAAGCGCATCCCAGCGCGTCAAGAAACACATGGTTGGATTATCAACTCTCGGCGCTAAGCAGTGCGTTTAAAATCCAGTGTGCGAAAAAACATCGGCGCGGGAAAAACGCGCCTTGCATACCTGGACTAATTGTCACATTAGTCTTAAAGCAAAAATAGACCTTATCGTGTTATGGCGAAGTGACAATCAAACTAAGGGTGGTAAAGCAAATACGAGGTCGAGTATAAATACTTGGATTAAAAAAAGCACTTTAATTATTTAGTAAACAGAAAGAGTCAACGTCAATAAGTCTATATAACGTCTTTCGAAACTCATAGTTATCAAACACAATTTTAAACTCAATTTATTATTTATTTTTTAGACGCGGACGTTAAAACGAATGGTACGTCGGACGAGTCTTTAGCAGAAACGCTCGAGAGTCTGCTATCAATGAAGGTGGTTCGCGACAAACACGCGGAGCTCGCGAGGAAACTAGACGCGCTGCGACGCAAGTTCGACAAAGAAAAGAAACCACCTACATCCAAGTTCTACGTCAGCAATAAACTGGTTAAAAGACTGTCCTCTAAAAATATGTAAGTATTGACTGTTTGAGTTTTTTTTTCCAGATGACTCACGATGATCAATATAACAAAAGGTTGTACAAAAAAAATTGTGTACGTCACGAACGAAATTCCGTACGCATACACACAGTCATAAATATACTGGTTGGCATGAAAATCGATGCGCAAACTGTAACCTAGGTTTTCAGCACATGATTTTAGATCATGTACTGAATTTATGGTAACATGTAACCCTGTCACCCTGTATAATAGAAAGAGAAAGAGAGAGATATTCGCGTGGAGGGATCCATGAGAATTCCTCTCTCGCATTTAAACGCTTTTTTCTTACGTGACGATTTGTACTAGTCAACTCTTACCGCAAGCTGCGTTGTGGAACTTTCTTCCATCAATTCAAGTATTCAGTTACAAAAATAATGTATTAGATTAATAGTCTATGGAACATAGGTTCTCAACCTTATTTTGCCCAACGACCACTTAAGTTTTTTTTCTATACTCCCCCAATTTTCTTCTTTACCAAAACTTATATACATGTGTAACTGAATTAATGCACATTATGAAAGTGGTTTGTTCAGAATCGTGTACGGAATTGAGTTCTTTATAGTTTTTTTTATATTAATTTAATTAAAATTACGTAAATTATAGTCACACGTTCGCTTTACAGTTAAAATAAAACCAAAATGGAAATACATACTTCCTACGCTAGACACATAAACATGTGTACACTAACTGTTTGTACTAATTTAGTAAATAAACACTGTTTTATACATATATTTGTAAAAATGTTGTGTATGTATTGTGATTTTAACATAATATTCTAATTGGTGTGTGCGTTGATTCCGGGATATGTCGTGTACACTTCCTGGTCACTGCCGCAGGAGCGGCGAGGCGCAGAGCGCGGAGGGCGCGGGCGGCGAGGCGCTGGCGCTGGAGCGCGAGCTGCGCCTCAAGTGCCACCACGCCGTGTACGCGGCGCTGGAGAAGCACGTGCGCGACGACCAGCACCAGCAGATGAAGGCGCTCTCCGTACGTACCTACACGCCACTTTCATATCTCCGACAGTTTTCAGATTCTTTCTCTAATCGAGTCAGGACAAGTAATATCTTTTGTAGCTACGACACTCTGCAGAATATTACATAGAAAACTATATTTCATTACTTGATAACAAAAAATTCACTTCAATAAAGGGAGAGATTTAGTAAGAGAGACAGAGAGAGAGCATCTTACTTCTGAACGAAATGTGCCTAAATGTGACGCAACCTTGAAATTTCAATCTCAATATTCTCATCTTCGAATCGCCGCCTAAGAAGTATCATGATCCTCAGTAATGAGGGCCCAATTCCTCATTACTGAGGATCGTGGTCACTTACCTGGACCCCTTTAAGCGGACAATCTGCCTCCGATCCGACTCCGGTCCAAAGTTGCCATTACCACCTGCTGAAATTTGCTCGACGACGTAGCTTTTTTCACTTCGTGAAACCATCGTATTAGCGAAGGACCTTGTATTGTTAAATAAACTATTATAAATAAGTAATTCACTCTATAATTTGTTTTCAGGATTTGGTAAAAGCGCAGAAGAAGGAAATTCTAAATAGGCTGGCGAACTCGCGAAAGGAAGACGTTAAGGCGTTAGCCAAGAAGACCAACAGAGATAAAGACGAGATCAATAGAATAAAGCGCGAGATACATTCGCAGGTAATTTATATATCAATGCTTATTTTCCTGTTCAACAGCATTCAAATTAAACTGTGCTTCTGCAGTCGACATCGATTGTTTTACCACCCTACGGTTGAGGGTGCGTTTCCACTGAAGAGGAGCTGGGAGGAGCTGGGCGGAGCGGAGCGGAGACGTGCAGAAATCGTCCAATCATAGACGAGACGAGTGACGCGCTGAGGATTTCAACCATTGTGATTGGTCGATTTCTGTACGTAATTCAGCTTATTTTTCGAGATATTTTATAAAGCTAGTTTGTGTAGTCGGTGGAACGTGGCGTAGCGGAGTGCTGCCGGCTGGAACAGAAGTACGCGACGCAGCGCGAGCAGCTCGCGCGCACGCACGACCGTCTGCTGCAGCTGCTGCTCAAGCAACGAGACGCGGTACTTATACTTTGTATTGTAGAACAATAGCTGTAACCTATTGTTACGAGCTTGGGGTTCGTGACAATAAAAACTGCCGATTTAATAACCAAAAAAATGACACTTTAATCACCAACACTAATAACAACTTAAACACACTATTTTTGAAACACAATTATTTCACTACTGATCACTCTTAGTCGCACTTGAATATCGCTTCGATGTACTCGCTTGTATCGCTTATTCAAAACTGTCTGTCTCGCGGCCCACCCGGCCTTATATAGTGCCACAGAGCTACTATACAAACATCTACAACGTTCGAGTACATACCGGTTCCGACTGACGCGATGTCGATAGTTCTCGGAATTTCTAGGACTGACCCTACTAGTTCTGCTACCCGATACTACATGGCGCTAGTGGTAACTAATGTCACCATGTACCAGGCATCGATTGTGGCGCGCAACACTATTTTACAACCAATCAATAGCAACAAAATACAATTGCTGTTCTATTCATTTTGACCGCATAGGTTTTTTTTTAATAACTGTCAAATAATTTCAACAACCCCCCTCGGGCTCAGAATCATGTACTGAATACATGGTAACAGGTTGCCCGTAGGTGTCCGTGGTACCCTGTTTATAAATAAATATAGTTGTAAGCCGCAAGTCTTATCACATCAGCGATCTTTATGGCAAACTAACAAGGCCGCATTTATCAAGTATTGTTCCCCGGTACAGGAGCTGGTGGAGCTGGAGCGCATGTGCGGCGGCGCGCCGGAGGGCTAGTGCGCACGCGGACGTGTCGCTCGGCTGCGCTCGGCTGCGTTCGGCTGCGCTCGGCAGCGCTCGGATGCCCTCGCCCATTCTCGGCCTCTCGGCCGCCTCTCTCGTCGGAGTTCATTTTCATTTAGAAATCTGTGATATTATCGCCTAAGGAGCAAACCGTACAGCCGGCGCTCGTATCGTCTCCGGATCGTGAGTCTCGACAGTATTGTTCTCTACGTTTGCAATCTCATAGTTTTAGTTGTCCCGCGCGAGTGTTCGGCGGCTCGCCTGTCTTAGCTCCCGCGAATATTTCTCGATTAACGTTAAGATTGTCCTCGTATTGTACCTATTTTTATCATAAGAAGTGTGTCTTGGGAATCTTTGTATTACTGCATTTAATTGAATTAGTCGATAGCGGTTTTGCATGATTAACGCTTTTACGACGTCCTAGTCATCGCGCGCGGCACGCGAGTGCGTGGGACGCGTGTGCGCACTGGCGACGTCATGCGTGCGCGCACTGGTGACGTCACGCGTGCGCTCACTGGCGATGTCACGCGTGCGCGCACTGGCGGCGTCACGCGTGCGCGCACTGGTGACGTCACGCGTGCGCGCGCTGGTGACGTTACGCGTGCGCGCACTAGTGACGTCATGTGTGCGCGCACTGGTGACGTCACGCGGCCCGCCCGCGCGTCTGCCGCGTTAACTTTATACATATCTAATGCACAACATGCTGGATTTTCAGTGGGTAATTTATCTCGTACCTAATTATTTCGTACAATCTCACTAATAGATCTTCCTTTATATACATGTTTGTAGATGTAGCTATTAATTATTAATTCCGTATATTGTAAAAGTAAATTATTATGAAATTGATTCTTATGATGGTTATTCCAATATTTTCTGGTTAGTGAACGCGTTTCGAGCGAAGAGTTTAAATTTATTTATTTGTAATATTCAAAGTACTTGGGAGTTGATTTATTGGAATTGAAATAATTTTTTTGTAATGCACTCGTTACAAATTAGGTACGAACATAATACTTCACGTGCGTTTTACTGATTGTTACAACATATTAATATATTAACGTGGGTTTATATAGCATCGGTGTAGTATTTATGAGTATCATGTAATATTATATTATGTATAATAGCTTTCTTTGCATCGTTTAATCGTACTAACAGATGTCAGTAACGGTTGTAGATTAACATTCCATTTTTCGCTTAGTCATTAAAACGCCAATAATGTTTAGGTATTAGTAATAATGGGCCATTGCACTGATTATCCGATCTAGTGGGGAAACTCCAAATATACTAAGTCAGTCACGAAAGACAGCTTCAAACACTACTACTGATAGACAATACAACCGTAGACTATAGAATAGTATAACAGTAATTGACAAGCGACCCCAAGGTAGCAACAGTCGATATTACAACAACCAAATGAAATGGAATCTGTGCAAGCCTTATGTGGTCGAATTTTGATACAAGATCCTCCTTTAATACGACAAAAGTATTAAATATAACGTTTGGCACTTGAGTCACTTTCATTCCGATAATTTTAAAGAGTTATGTGCCAATAGCAACACCATCTAAGATATTTAAGTTACAATTCACTGCCAATAGTATTATCAGAGGCTTGTGTCTTGTAGAATAATTGCAGCCTTAGACAAGCGTCTCCAGTAGATATTAGCAACGAGCGATCGGTTCCACAGATCTTATTTACTTCAAATCGTATAATTAAGGGAATAAACATAAAAATACATTTAGTTACATAGAAAACTTCTTAAAACGCAGTTTAAATAGAATGTTTCGTTAAAGAAGTCCTCACTTTGTTTCGAACAAGATCGTTCATTTGCGAGAAGCTAGACATATTCATCATACCCAAAAAATAGTTCTTTTTGAAAAACAGCAATTTTTGGGTTTGATGATTGATTGGTTTCAGCAGTAAAAGTGGGACGAAGCCTTTCTAGCTCCCTAATTTATAGGTTCCGCAATGTCGTTTTTGTAGCAAAAATAATAAAATTGTCGCGTTCACCTGTATCTCAAAATTGCTGATTTTTTATCTAAGTAACCTTCTAGCCAATGTGCGATATATCTCTATAGAAATAATTCCAATGGTAACAATCCACGTGGCTTCTTTAGAGGAACAATATGTAACATTACGGGTTTAATTTATAAAAATAGAGTGAGTTATATTGCAATGGTGCTTTCCCATAGGCTCAAAGTACTTAATGTTACTGAATTTTACCACGTATGGTAGAGAGTAAGATTTTTATTCGTCACAATTTGTTTCGTTTGAAGAATAGATTAGATAAAATATCATAGCGATACTTTTCATTAATATTGTCCCCCCCTGTAGTGGTTTATAGTGAATTTCATTTTTGCGAGTCGAATTGATCAATAATTGCCAGCAATAATATAGTATAAAATAGTATTTACATCCGTCTTCTCTGAACGAAACTTGCAATAAATAATGTTAAATGATATTCACTACTTTACATAGATTTAAGGCAAGTGTTCATTTGGATACATTTTCTTTGAAAGTTATCATTAACTTCGGAACTTTAAAACACTTCTTGATTATATTTGCTTCATCAAGATTTCTAAGTGTATTATTGTTTTGTTAGAATACGTTGAACAAACGAAAAGTATCCAAACTGAGCACTTGATGTAACTAAATAGTGCAATATTAACTTATGACTCGGCTGTCGCTAAAAATACTGACTTATGCACTCTCCGTACCGTTTATGTGAGTTATAGTAGTTGCCAAAATGTAGATAAATTCGTTTAGATTTAAAGCTACGGCAATACGGTGTACAGTTGTCTTAGTCGATTCTCGATTCTAGACAGTTAATCGATAGTAAGGTTTCACTTCTTGACCTATCGTACTTGCCTTGTCATACATTTTTAAAGTGCATCTTGCCATGGGCGGACTTCTAAGATTTGAAACAAGAAAACTGTCGACCTATTCTGTCAAAATCACACTGTGAAAACTTTGTTGAAGTGAGCTTGAAAAGAGCTGTCATTCTACCTTATGCTAGGGATTGAATATTGACAGCTCACTTCAAGCTCGCTTCACCTAAGTTTTCAAGGTGCGATTTTTATAGATGGAACCGACTGGCCATTCTTCCGCAGCTACTTAGATACTTGATCTTACAGCCGTTCGGTTGATTTCCTTTACTTTTGAGGTTAATTTATATATAATTATCGCGTCTATGGCACGATGCTCTTAATATGTTTTTACTCGCCGTTAGTCAGCGAGATAAGAAGAGTGGCCATTATTTTTATTGTATTTATCAAAATGTTTTCTTGTACAAAAACCTAGTTATCGTATAAGTGCCATGAATATAATGATTTTTTGGTCCCACATATTTATTAACTTTTAAATCTACTTTACAATACATTTATTATCGTTAAAATTAAACTTTAGAGACCGTTGGGATTATTTGTGACATGTTATTATCTTGAATAGATTAGAAATACTGCAGAAGCATTTTAACGTCTGTTCTAACACAATATTACTCTAAAGCAGTTCAAAATTGTGTTTTGTAGTCGTTAGAAAGACGTCACAAAAAATTCTAATTTAACAAAGAAAGTAAAACATGGAAACAGGGAACCTCTGAATATCTCTTGTCTATATTGATCGATCTGTCTTTGCTATGTATGTATTTGACACAATAGTTGATAAATTTACTATAGAGAAGTGTGAGGTAATATCAATGTGTTTAGATTTAATGATAGTAATTATAATGGGTTCAATAAATATTTCCATCGGAAACTTGTGATGATTAGGTTTGTAACGTTTAGGGCACTTCCCTGGCAGCACTGAGATGGATGGCCGAGTGCGCGGTAGCTCGGAATAGTATTCGTTTAGATTGACACGACCTGATGAGCTTAATATGCGGTATTAAATCGCCCTGTGTGAATAAGCTGGTACGTTAAAATGCACAAATGAGAAATTCTACACTTTGTAAGTTGAATCTGTAGTTTAGTCAGTGGTAAATACAAAATCTATTTGTTTTTAGGTCTCGGCATTAGGCTCATGAAGGGATAACTTAGGAACGATCTTACCACACATTAAGTCTACAATAATCTATAATTTATAGTCTCTCTAGATGTGGATAGTATCACAATATTATGTTGTACGTATATGAGTGGGCACTGACGCGGCTTTAGTAAGTGGCCTTTCTTGTTCCTAGTGGGGACGCAGTATCCCCGCTGCGGTCGCGAGGTAGGTCTCCCCAACACGCACAGTGGGGATGACGCAACAGTCTGATGAATGATTGAGGTTTTGGCGGTAATTTGAATTTATCAGCTCGATTTTAACGTTCTCCCGACGTCCACAACTAAAATTTAATAAGTATATCTCTTCTAATGACCCGTTTTTGGCATTGTTATCCCCGTTCGTTGATACAAATGATTGAATTAGATAGTAGATAGATTAATATCAGTGTAACGAGTAGCTATACGGATGTTTGAAGTAAAACACGACTTGTTCTTGCCTTGTGTAATTAAATTATTGTCTTAAGGTGTAGGTCACGTCTGTTCTGTATTAGAACCACAGCAGCTTTGCTCTTGTAATGTCTTTCATTTCACAAGAAGGCCTAAGCTTTTCTTCAGTTTTGGACTTTTTAAGATTATTCTAAATGGTTCATGTATTTTTCTATTTGTCTTGTATTACCTTTGTGTAGTCTCTGAACTCTCTAAACTCGGGTACAATGATTGCCCCAAAATTGCCCCAATATTTTTATATAACATATTTATTGGCTATCTAAGGATATATTAATATATTTTATTCTAAATTATATTATCAACCCTGCTTATAATATTTATTTGTGTATTCTGTCGCTGTGGTCTCCGTGTTTGGCTACATTATAATATTAATACATTATTAAAAGTTCGTGTGATTCTGCCAACTAGATGTTAAGAGTTATCTCGTAGTGTTTAATTGTAATCCGACTGCAGCTTCGATAGCGTGATACTGATGTATGGCGGAGACGTTTCTTCGTACCATTCTATTAGGTGGGTGTTAGGATAAACTATAATAGTCCCTAAGTGAAACTCGTATACTTGTTACATTTTATATTGACTATTTATTTAAAAGAGTTATCTGATTATGTATATTCTAATATTTATATTTCTAGACTATTCTATTATCATAATACGTGTGGAGTGAGATCGTAAGCTAAGCTGCGATGAAATATACAAAGACTTTCTGTATTCAATCTGCATTGTTCTTGCTTTTGCGGTTTATATTATTAGCGAGCAATCTGTTGGAGCCCTAAAGCCCTCTGGAATTACTGTCAGTACAGACACGGAGTACAGACTCGGGGCGACGACTTATTGTCATAGTCCCTGTAGTATGGCGGACATAGTATGAGCCGCCATCTTGTGTGTGCGCGTGATGATTCCATAGTAACGAGTCGTCTTCCTGTTGTGGTCTCCTCTGCACCTGTCGCTGACTTTTCAATGTATTCTTCAATTGCTTCGACATGATCAATAAACACGCTATTAAACTTGTTTGCTCATACTTTCTACTGAATCTACTCTCATTGATCCTTCCTGCTTATGGCTTCTATATGTTATAAGTTTTCGATGTTATACATTGTCGATTTTTAGAAAAGTTTACATATTTCACGTACTCACAGTTGCTGCATATCTTTTTGTATCGACCATTTATTCTACGTAACTATACAAGTCTCAATATTAATTGTATTCATGTTTTGGCTTATTCTTCCATATTTTTATGCAGATGTCAGACTAACCTGTATTTTTCAAACCAATTTTAGAATCTATATTTTTGATGTTGTTTCCTACATATTTACAAATTTTAATTATGTCTACTATAAATCTAGATTATGTAACAACTCTTCAATCGCGTTATGGGGTCATGCCGTTGTAAAATGTA
The DNA here is from genome assembly GCA_927399505.1 of Luperina testacea. NCBI lineage: Eukaryota > Metazoa > Arthropoda > Insecta > Lepidoptera > Noctuidae > Luperina > Luperina testacea. The sequence goes on from OV656764.1 coordinate 17,495,652, forward strand.
ATATACTTACCTAGCTAGTTACTAAGAATAGGTATGTACTATGACTCCGCTTGAAATGTTTTGTACAACAACGGGTGAACCATCTGACAAAGTCTTGTGCAATACGTTCAGATAATTTATTTACCAATTTTATTTCATATGAGGCACGCATGTTGGCGACAAACAACAACGTAACAAAAGCCACTCTCGCGCTGCGACATATAAGAAAAATAGGAGGATTAAGGCGGAAACACACTTATAACACACCACGTTACGCGACATCAATGAAGCTTACTCATTGGCCACATTTTCCCTATCGTTGAGCTATTTTCGTCGTTCGGCCAATAAGTAAGCGTATGGCGTGGGATGGCGTCGGGTGTTACAAGTGTGCTGCGGCCTTTATGATTCGCAGTATGTATACTTTGTTGCCCTTTGTACGCAGCTGTGATTGTATGATTAAATCGGAGTTAAGTCTCACAGCAGCAGTTTCAATCTATTTTTTTAACACTAGTTACACCAATCAGTACCGGTCTAACTACCTGTACGCATGATTTTGTTTAAGATTTTGGCAGATGGGGTATGGCTACAAATACGTCGACATCGTTATATTATTGTGGCTAATAGGTATTTTCAGGGAGTGATTAGTGGTCAAACTTTGTTACAACTTCTTGCCACCTTGTTACTGTGCAAATGCATAGATAGACAACAAATTGCGGCGGCTTGTTATTTTATTTCTAATTATCACATTACCATTACAAGTCGCGTGTTGTTCGGGTTTTAGCACTCCTTGTTAATTACAAGGAGTGCTAAAACTTGGATAATTCCAAGCCACTTAAATGTACACACTGTATTAACGAGAGTACCACACACTCATAGTGCAGAACAAATATAAGCCTTCTAAGATCATAATTGCATGCCGCAGTCTGTGTCCAAAAACAAAGCAAGTATCTTCCATCTGCATCTCTTTCCACACGCGTAATATGGATAGCTTAGAAACATTTGTTTATTTTTGAGGAAAATGTTTGCTACATCCTCACAAGCAGAAATAAAAAATAGTTTGCTACTTTTAGTATGGGTAAAAAAAATGTCAAACTACATTATGTATTTAATAGTTTTTTTGAACACGAGGCAGCAGAAACGCTATAAGCTCGCCCTAGCATCTTATGGTTTGTTCTGCATTCTGAGCACAAACATTGTCAAGCGGAGTAGAATCAAGTGATCGGCACATTTCTTATGATCTACTTAATAAGCGTCGTTAGCGACGGGTTGTGAATATTATGAGAGGTAGCTGTAATTGTTCGACATTCGGAGCTGCAGTGGGTGACTGTTTAGAGCCCTGTCTCACTTCCCGTAGAGAGCCGTCTGCCAGGCCCGGGTGGTTCAACATCGCTGCGTTATTGATCGGTCGATATGGCATTACAAATTTAATATTGCTCATAATTTTTCAACGTTTCAGACACACCCAGAAAACAGAAACGTTGAAAAATTAATACGAGACAACTGGTCGTCTCGTATCCACTTTCTAAGTCAGACCTCTTTACATTTTAGTTTAAAACTGCTATGGTTATGTTCACGTTTAAAGTTATGTTCACAATAATTTTTAATGCAATATTTAAAACAATCAAATAACGCACAGCGAAATTTTGGAAATGTATAAATGCGTCATATAAGTAATAATACTATTGCTTGATTGGAATGTAACAAAAGGTCGGACCGACATTTCGTTTATTTTATAAAGCTCATTAAATTACTAATTTTATTTAATTATAGCATGCTATAGCATTTTATAATATTTACGAGTTTAGTTTTAATTAAGTTATAATTGAGTCACTTTTATGGACATATTTCCTGGAGTTGTTTGTTTTAGGATAAGTTGATTTTGCTGATGTCTCAACAGTACCACTTTGTGTTATAGTTTACTTATCAATTTCAAGAAAACATGACTCAATTAAAAAAAAAAGATTTGATGTTTTTTTCTTAGGCGTCGTGATCGCTGGTAGTGTTGTTACTTGAAGTAAATGAGTTTTGTCGTTTTTAGATATCTATAGAATTACGTCTGTGAAATTTACACAAAAAATACAGATTTGTTAAACTGACATTTCAAGTAAATACTGGGGTCGATGACTCCACAAAAAAAAAACATCAAATTAATTTCTTTTTGTTTTATCCTGTTTAGATATCGAAACCCATCACGTCTAAGGGCTGATTTTACCAAAGTCAGATATCTTTTATACGTGGAATAAAATTGACGTCCGACAGTTCTAGTATGGAAAAACTGTCAAAAATTCAAAATTTATTTTCAGGATAGGACTTATTCTAGGTATAAAAGTTTGGTCGAATGCGCCCTGAGGAGTTTAGCTAACTTATTTAATTTGAGCCGGTAGATAGGTAGCTACGTTATTTCAAAACTAACATCTTTACATTCGGGATAAAACGATGCTTTTGTGTGAAAATTGTGATTTTAAATAAGTCTTGTATATCATTTTAATCAGCATTCTTTGATGGCTACTATTCAAGTTTCGGAATTATTTAAAATTGTCGCTGGAGCCTTGTCAATTTAAAGAGAAGACACAAGTATTGATCTGCTATTCGAAATATTTAAGACAGTTTATTGTAAAATAGTATGTGTTTTAATTATATTGTTTAATTTAACGACAAAATGTTTTTTTCTCAAATGTTTAATTTTAATACAACCGACTGAAAAGTGTCGCGGGCATTTTTAAGGTAATTTAGGTAATATTTTGTGCGCAACATTTAAATATTTATGAGGAATGTTTAAAAGGATGTTGATGTTGTTAATTTTTGTTTGTTGATTTAATATTTTTCTAGATTTTAGTCGCACTTATTGAATCTTAGCAAAGATCTGTTTGTAGAAAGTTTAACGATGTGGTGTGTAAATTTTGTGCCAGAAAATGATATCAGTAAAGTTTATTTTTTAAGGCGTGTGTTTAACGATGTGGTTTTGATCCGAAAGTTTTGTGATGCTATCAATTTAGTGTGATAATAATGATAACTGTATAGTTTTCGGTATGATATTGTTCTACCACTTTGTTTTACACAGACCTAAGTCCCGTTTTCGTAGTTATTTATTATAGATTTTATTTGGAACGTTGTCAGCTGTTTGCAATTAAGCAATAGATTACTTAGGAATTGTGTGTCATAAAATTCAAGTAAATGGGTAAAAACTGATGTTACATTCAAACGGCATAAGATGCTTCGTACAAAACTAGTTTCGTGAGCCAAAGTACGTGACCGTTAACTATTAAGTGAAAAGAATTCGAGGACTCTATTAACTGTACTGCACATGCAATAGGCATGCTTGCATGTTTGTGTTCTGGTGAATCGTGACCTTATCGTCATTGATTTGTTACAATCAGTTATAACAATAGTGTTATGCCTTTGAACGTAACGCTCAGCCGCAGGTACACACCGAGACCGATGAGCCACGTACTTAGTAGCAACCTACAACACTGTTAATACGTAAAGTTGTCTGGCGGCTTTCACTCTCTATAGTTCTAGTCATTTTTAATTCCTCCGTGTTGTATCTATACATAAACAAGTATGCCTGTATATGGGTAGACAATATAATAATAATCAATATGAATGTTAAACATAATATATAGGTGAAACTTATATCTATTAAATTGATGTCTGTTCTATGTTTTGTTTTATTGTGAAATCCCAAATTATTTCCTTCTTCTGAATCAAATTTCAATGCAGTAAAAACCTTGTCCAGGAAGGGCGAATTCGCTGCTAATCTCTCGCGCGTAGGTATACGTTGCGTCCAGAACGAGCGTACCAACGTGCTTTGCCGCTCCATTTTCCTTGAATGTTAATCTGGACGTAATAAGGAGTCTGTGTCTCAACACGCGCGTTTAAGGGTACGGACACTAAGTCAACGGGTGCGAGGCGGCGGCGGCGCGGACAGCGGCGCGTTTCAAGGCATAAATTTATATGGAACTGGGGAACTGGCCTCGAAGGCAGCGGCGTACGAGCGGTGCGCACCAGTCTAGCGGTGCCCGCGCGTCTGCATTGACGTAGGGTTGTGCATTTTATTTTTATTTTTTGCTTTAAGGACCGACGTTTCAAAATGTATCAAAAAGATGTCGTCGCTGTTTAGACATTTCGTTCGCGAACAAAGACACAAATTTCTCATAACACAATACTACGCCGCCTAGCGCCGCGCAATCTGCCCACTGGCTTCGAGACCTGGTCTGCGTTGTTGCACCGCTCTCCGCGCCGCTGTCGCCCCCGCCCCGCAATCGCTGACTTCGAGACCGAGGCCTCACGCGCGAGTCGAGAGTCTGGCGAGGTGCACGCGATTTACGCGCGTATTTGAAATTCGCGCGATGCTTGTGGACCATTACGGTTAAATGCCTTTTTTTTCAGGGTGTGAAATCTTCAAATGACGCCTCCCGCTCTGGGTGGAGCGGAAATGAAATAATAACGGAAATAATAATAATAAATAACGCGGCTCCCGACACCCGGAGCGTCTCAAAATAACCTTCGTCAGTGACTATCGCATAGACTAATCGTCGAAATTTTTGAAAGAAACCTTTTTCTTCAAAGAAGCAGAAACTAGCCTTCATTCCTCTTTAAGCTATGATTTTCGATACAATTTCAGTTGACAAATATGTCAGTGACAAAAACAATGCAAGATTAAACCCAAAAATAAACCCAAATTCAATGTGCAAAATATTCTTAGATGTAAGTGAATGTACAAGAAACTTTGATAAGACGAACGCAACCTAACTCTCACATAACCAAATTTTGTTCGCAAATTCTCAAGTGACTATGTTCCGTCCACCTCTTTGTAACTTCGGAAGGCTTCGGGGGCCTTTCGTGATGGCGAAGCTGATGTTGCCGATACATCCGGCGCGGCAGAAACAGCCGACAAGAGGGTACAAGAACTTCGTGATGAATGATACCCTGATGCAGCTAGAGAAAGAGTGCGAGAGGTTCTGTCCGGTGCCTCGGAAGCCGCTGCAGAAGGTCTGTGGTTGATAAATGATAGCTACGTGGTTAGGTATTGTTATCCACACCAATATTACAAATGGCGAAACTAACTCTGTCTGTCTGCCTGTTATCTGTTCATGGCTTAACGGATGAACCGATTTCGTTGAAAATTGGCACAGAGGTAGGTAGAATCTAGGTTAAAACAAAATATAGGTACTTTTTATCCGGGCAGTACGCTTTCCATGGTATATTGTCCGACCTCCACGCGGTCGAAGCTGCGGGGAAAAGCTAGCTATTTTATAACAATGTGGTTTTGCAATGGTGTTGATTTCCGAGTAAAGAATATGACTTGATCTTAGTGCTACATGCAACGCTGTAGGCGTACGTCTTACCTACACTAGCTGCAGAAAAGCTGGTGCGACGCCATTTTTAACCGACTTCAAAAAGGAGGCTCTGATTGAAAGTGTGCTACGCAATTAGTGTGCACTATAACCAGTCATGAAATCATGACTTTTTCCTACTTCAACGTTTGCAATTCGTAAAAGCCTTGAAAGGCGTCCAACATAAACCAGCCTGGTTATATTCCCTTAGGTGGCCGTGGTGGGTGCCGGGAGCGATGTGGGCCGCATCGCCTGCTTGTTTCTAAAGCAACAGAAAGTCGTTAAGTTCCTGGCCATGTACGAGGAATCTGCGGAGTCGGGTGTCCTCGGCGCAGCTACAGATATTGCGCACATCGACACCAGCTGCGTGGTCACAGCTTTCCAGGGACGCATGTTCCTCAAGGACGCTCTGCATGTAAGATCGGACTATTTCAATTCAAAGGACGCATCACAAACCCCAATTTAGGTGGGATAGGCCTCCCTCATCACCATCATTCTCTCGCCCTTATCCCAATTTATTTTTGAGTCGGCACAACATGGTCTCTATGTAATCTTATTTATTCATAATCATTTGTTTGCTAAGAAAGTAGGTACATAAATAAAGGTGTTTACTCGGTCTTCTGGAAAATCCTTACAGTAATTGATTCAGTCCAGGAATCGATTCAAGGAGATGGTTGAGTGCCTTCAGTATTCGCGGAATGGGTACAGCTCGATTCAAACTTTATGGCAGCTAGGAACATGAGGCGAGTCGCTGCGCAGTAACAAATTATATGTCAGCGGGGGCGAGGGGTGGGGAACTGGGCAGCGAGTAGCGCACTTCAAAGCCGCCATAAAGTTTGACGCGAACTCTAATTATGTTGCTGTGACGTACAGGAAGCAGACGTGGTCCTGATCTGCGGTGGTTCGTACCTGCCGCCGCCATGCTGCTACATGATGGACCGCGACCTCTTCTTCCGCAACATGCAGCACGTGCGCACAGCGGCGCTAGCGGTTGCGCAGTTCTGTCCGCACGCCATTGTGGCGGTCCAGACGCCGCCGGTCGACTGCAACTTTGCGCTTTGCGCTCATGTTAGTTGAATAGATTTTTGGAACGAAGTTCCTTAACGCGGCTTGCGGTGTGAGTTTACTAGTAGAAATCGTCACGGAAGGAAAAAGAATTATTCCCCTCCATATAATTTTCTCTCTCTCTCCCTGTCTCTTTCTATTATATACGAGTATGTGAGTGCGTGCCAGTATTGCGTAAGGAACTTCGTTCCTTCCTGACGGGAGTCCCCCAACTGCTCACGTTTTTTTATTAGAAAACTGACAATATGGGGGCTTAAAAAGGCCACTTTGGCAGAATCATAAAAGGATAACATTATGAATTATAATGGACAGTTAACGGTTACGTTAATCGTATCAAATCTCGTTGGTGAAGGATTTTCAGTTATTTTTTTGTTTGTGATAAAATACCAATCGATCAAATCCAAATCCAATCTCAATCTCTTTGATTATACCTACGTAGATAGTGCAGCGAAAAAAAGAAAACACGGTC